>OY037015.1:12054477-13520108 GCA_955831195.1 Pilophorus perplexus | reverse complement strand
CACGGTGAGTAAATTACACTCACATACATTCGTCACCATCTAGTTATTTTACAATATTATTACTATTATGGCATCATTGCACATTATGGGGTGAGTGGAAACATGAAACAGCTGGTTATGGGGGCGGGGAATGGATTAGGTCCAAATTGAAGAAAATGTCGTAGTCAGCGTTCGGCGAAACTAAACCGTATTTACTTTGGGGGAAATGCAAATAAGAATGAACCGCATTCAACTTAACCATTAGTGCTGGTCATCTCATCTTACAGGGTGGATTTTTTGAACATATAGAACGTAACTAGGACTTTTCAGAAGGGAAAATTGGCGCACTGAGATGTGGTGTGATGTTTAATAAATTCAAACCTTTCAACGAATGGAGAACGATTTTTATGGGGCAGTATTATACTGCCTAATGTTATAATATGAGGGACTTACATTATCTTAGAAACGGATGGTTGGTTGTAAGTGAAAATCATCAGAAAATTTTGGAGTATTTTGTGGTAGTTTTATGATTAACCGGTCTCCGTAAAAACGTATACAAGGTACGTATACTAGCCCAATTTGGGTTCGATTTGAAGTAATGGGAAAAATCTGTGAGGGGCTAGTTTTGCATAAACTTTTGCGTGGAATTTGAATGAAAAATTATGCAATTTTACACAAGGTTTTTCACCCTTTGGTATGAAATGGTAAATACATAATATGTATTACATAAATATTATGTCTGTCTCAATAAAAATTTTGTTTAAACAAAAAAGTTTTGTATTAACTCTGCGCAGTGTTTTGACTGATGTGGAACCACCTAAATTGGTTTCATCATCAAAAATACTTCTAAAACGACACATAACTCTGCTCGATGGCTACAAACCGTCAAGAACCCTGTAGCCCCTTTTTGCCCCTTACACGGCAACGGTTTCAGCGTATCAAAACCGAGTATTTTGGTGAAAACACTGAAAATTTTACACAAGGGTTTATTATTCTCTGATATATCTTACATGTGCAACTATTTATATTAATTCTGTGACAATAAAAAAAATAAAAAATAAAAAATAAAAAAATTGTTTGGACACATTAAATATGTCCAAACAAATTTTGTAACCTCGAAAATGGATTATAAGTCCAAAATTATTCGGAAAATATTTGACCTTCTGGGATCCTTCAAAAATCCCATTTGTAGCCCCATGGAAGCTCTATAGTTCTGCACAGTGAAATCGGATCGTTCAAAGACCCCCCAAAAATGGATTCTACGTCCAAAAATACTTCGAAAACGACACCTAACTTGACCTCATAGCTGAAAGCCTTCAAAAACGCTTCCCGTAGCCCCATTTTATCCCCATAGCGCCCCACAGTTTTGGGCGATCGGGCTGAAAACATTGCGGCCTCAACTAGATGGTAAACCAAGTATTTTGTCAAAATTTCAGAATCTGAAAAACAGGTCTAGATCCAAAAACGAAAGTCCGTCCACCGTCCGGGCCGTTTTGGGCAGTCAGAATTTTTTTTTAATATCTGATATTAAAAAAATTCCGACACCGAAACGGCCCGTACGGTGGACGGACTTTCGTTTTGGTTTATTATTCTTGGAATAATACACCTATGTTTTCGCGACGGAGGTCGACGACTCCGATCGGGCTCAAAATTTGACATTATCCGTTTAAGTGGTCTACATTCTAAATCCGAAATGTCCGTCGCCGTACGCCGTACGCCGTCCGCCGTCAGGCCGTTTTGGGCAGTAGGAATTTTTTAAAAATCTGAAATTTCGACAAAATACTTGGTTTACCATCTAGTTGTGCCCGCAAGGTTTTCAGTCCGATCGCCCAAACCCGTGGGGCGCTATGGGGCTATAATGGGGCTACGGGAGGGGTTTTTGGAGGGCTTTTAGCTATGGGATCGAGTTAGGTGTCGTTTTCGAAGTATTTTTGGACGTAGAATCCATTTTTTGGGGTCCCGGAACGATCCGATTTCACTGGGGCGATGTTTAGGGCATTCGTGGGGCTAAAAATGGGATTTTTGAAGGATCCCAGGATGTTAAATATTTTTCGAGTAAAAAATACAGAATTTTTGAAAAAACACATTTTTAAACAAGAAAATCAAAAAAAATTTTTTTTTTAAATTTTTTCATTGACAGAATTAAATGTCTGCACAAGTAACGTATATCAAAGAATAATATACCCTTGTGTAAAATTTGCAACGTTTTTGGAATCTAGACCTCTTGAAGTGAATATTGTCAAATTTTCAGATCAGAATTTTCCACCCCCGTCGCGATTACATAGGTAGGTGTATTATTCCAAGAATAATTATTATTTATTATAATAAACCAACATCTGAGAATTAAAACAAAATTCCACGTAACGAAAAATTCTGAGGCCGATCCAATTTTTCGACCCCCGCCGTGAAAACTGAAGTTCTGAGAGCAATATACCAAAATTATTAAATAATGTTGCTGTTTTCTTATTAGTTTTTTTTTTAAACTAGGGAATTTCCCGTAAAAAATCTTTTAAGCTTTAAGGATGGTCTGCGCTTTCGTGAACCCTGCATAATTTCAAAAGCAAACGAAAACTATTTGACTACAAGAAAGAAGTTTGTGAATTTCAATAATAATAACTGTACTTATTACAACGTGGATTTGGCTTGGGCACAATTCAAAACAAAATACGTTACGGTTTGGTAATCGGGTCGATCTAGAGGCCAACATTTCCTAGTGTCTTACTCCTAAGCTTGGTGGCGCCCCAGAGAACCTGGTTTGTCTTGGAGGAGCTCGTCTGAGGGCCAACCCCTTAATTAGCCTCCCTGTCAACATCGGGGCCCCAGTTGGCTGCTAAGTTGTTGTGAAAACCTTTACACTTCAACCCTCTAAAATGGACCCCCTTTCCATGAGAAAACCCGAGCTCCCTAATTGTCCTGTCGGGTTTGTTCAAGTTCTCACCTTTCGGCTCACTTGGAACTTTGACATTTTGTACTTTATTTAAATTATAGTCGCTGGCAAGATCTCACAAAATACAATAGGTTCGTGAATTTTCTGTTTTTACTCTGACAGTTAGAACCTGAATGTTCCCTTCTATTCGACTACTTTCATTTTGGTCCGGTAAAATTCGACGATTTATTCAAAACGACCCCATCACAGACAAATTCACTCGGCTAAACTTTCATCGCAATCCAATTTAACCCCTCAAATCCCTCATCCATCTCCCTCCTTTAATCACCCGGACGGGGATCTCGAACATTTGAACAAAACAACTCAAAACTGACTGGGCCCGTTTGTTTAAGCGATTCTCAAACTCCCCGGTTTAACAAGCCAGTCGGTCGCGACTCCCCCCCCCCCCCCCCCTCCGCACACACTAAGTCCTGAATCCTCTCCGAAAACAATCAACAACTTCATTCATCCGTGACGGGAAAAGGCAGACGCTTAATTGTTTCAAATTGTGAGAGATTTCCAACTCGCTAATTGGGCTCCCCTCCTGGCCGGAACTGCTCGAGTTTACCGAACGGTTTTTCTCGGATGAAAAGTGCGAACAATCATTTCTCCTCGGCTACCGACAAAATGTATTTTCCAGCATGTCCAATCAAACGCAACTTTAATAAAAATAATTTATTTAATGGAATATTCGCATGAGCGGATAACAGACTATATGAGTAGAATTCTTATAAGAATTCTATAGAATAGTTAAACGATTCATGAAGGGGATCGATATGGTGATCTCCCTCGTCCGGGATTTCCCTCTCACCAAGATAGTCAAACTAGAGTGATCGGATATAATAAATAAAGATAATAAAGCGAGATTACTGAACCAAAGAGTTTGAAATGATTAAGCTGGTTTCTTTTCTTTTCTGTTAATTTTGCAGAAATACCCAATTTTCATGACAAAATCGAGACGATCTCATATTTATCTGAGATTATCTGATCTCATATAATTTTGGACCATAAAAACTGCTTCTTTACAACAACCCGCCTGTCGTGAATTTTCCCAGCCTCAGTATCGTTCAGGTTTACGTAAGTTCCTGTTTCCCGTTTGCACTTCGTTGAGGGCATACATGCAAACGTTAACGAAAACTGAACGCGTGGAATTGGGAAATGCGTATGCTTTGGTAACTTGGGATCTTCTCGGATATAGTTACAAGGCAAATTATATGTAGAAAACCTTTGGAGCATAAAAACTGCTTCTTTACAATAACCCTCCTGTCGTGAATTTTCCCAGCCTCAGTATCGTTCAGGTTTACGTAAGTTCCTGTTTCCCGTTTGCACTTCGTTGAGGGCATACATGCAAACGTTCAACCCGTATGCTATTATGAGGAGGAAAGCGAGCCGTTTCGGAAATATAAAATTTGGTAAGCTTTTTTTTGGGGGGGGGGGGGGGGGGGGGGGGGGGTTTGGCCATTGAGACTATCGCCCAAGACGTCCAAGGATAAGTTAGGCAAACCAGAACAGTACTGAATCCATTTAACCACCTCTGTCCCGTCACGCACAACCAAGCTTGTCCTAAATGGAACCTAAATCCTACGATTTTCATCCCCGACCACACAGTTTGAATGACATACAATCGATTACAATAGGTTTGGGACTAAACTTCTCACACATGAAAATCATTAAATAATAATGTAAATCTTACATATGAACCTAAATTTTGGCCGGACACAAATCAATGTGGAAACGCCAGACTTTGCTTCCTGACTAATCCTCGGGTGACCTGGGGTTTACCTGGCTCGCAGAAAATTGAAAAAAAAAACAAAAAACTGTACAATGTTTGGACAGATGTGGGACCTCGAAAAAATTGATTTTTCGTTCAGAATTACTCGGAAAACGGCACCTTATTTGACCTCCTGAGATCCTTAAAAAATCCCCCATGTAGGTCCCCGCAGTGAAATCGGATCGTTCTGGGACCCTCGAAAATTGATTCTACGTCAAAAAATACTTCGAATTGCACCTACCTCGACTTCACAGCAGAAACCCTTCAAAAAACGCCGCCCACAGCCCCCTTTTAGCCCTATAGCGCCCCACGGGTTTGAGCGATCGGGCTGAAAACCATGCGGGCACAACTAGATGGTAAACCAAGTATTTTGTCAAATTTTCAGATTAAAAAAAAAAAAAGTCCTGCTGCCCAAAACGGCTTGGACGGCGGACGGACATTTTGTTTTTGGAATCTAGACCTCTTGAAACGTATAATGTCAAACTTTGAGGCCGATCAGAATTTTCGACCTCCGTCGCGATTACATAGGTGTATTAATATACCTAAAATTGGATAATTATAATTATCCAAGAACATTTAACCAAAATTTGAGGCCGAACGCATACAAACGAATTAGTTAAGGAGTATTAAATACTTTTTTTTCGTTAAACAGTAGGTGCCTACTTCTTCTGTAATAACTGTTCAACACTCTCAACAGAAGTTAGTAGCGAGAGGTCGCCTTCGCCCGATTACGGGTATGGCGCCCAAAGAAGAAGAGAAGTTATTAAAAATTTAATTTTTTTATATACCTAATGTCAAATTATGGAATTTTTTTCAGACTAGCGTTTTGCAACCATCAATAATAATAATTATTATTGTATACTTATAAAAAAAACAATTGCTATTGCCCAATAATTATTATTGAGCAATAACAAAAGCAATTATTGTTGCTTTTCACCTAAAATCCTTCAAGCATAGGGATGGGTTGTAAGAAAACGTGAACAGCGTTTCACAAATTATTATAAAAATTTTAGTATGCTAAGTAGAGCTTTAGGTTTTATTAATAGATAGTTTGGTTTCCTGCACTCTCTTGCATTAAATGCAAGAAAATGATTAATTTTGATTCTTCATTCATTGTGTGAGGCCAATTAGGTACCTCATTTTGGTTTGAAAAATTTCTATTGAAAACAAACTACTTGTCACCTTTTTTAGTTAGTTATTTACAAAAAGAAAAAAGTTCGGTTTGTACTTTGAAATTTGCCAAACTTTTTTTTAATTGCAGTGAATACTGGATACATGTAACATAAATTTGGTTTATTTCGGGTTGCAAATGGCGCGGAAACACTCGGAATCAACTTCTATCAAGATTTGGGGCATCAGAAGATAACATGCAAAAAAAAGCAGAATCTGAGCCCAGTTTAACGTTCGGAGATGGAGTGGTTCCCCGTTTCCCGCACACGGAAGCGTTAGTTCGCGGTGTAGTGGGCGAGAGAGAAAGCACTTCCGTCTTCCATTCGCTGACGTCATTTACAGAGTAAAACGCGAGATGGAAGTTCCAACTTGGAACCTCCAGGGTTGCCAAATCTGTCCCCACACTCATTTACATTCGATGTAGGTAAGCCGACTTTCACTGTTTTCCTCACTTCGTCCTCGCCCCGAAATGACCGAAAATCCCCGACTCCGTTCATTACCGCATTCGGATTTATAGACTCGGCCCGGTATCGTTTTACCGTGTAAATCCCGACTAGTCCCCAGGCATTAGCCGGTAATATCCAACCTCCCTCGGCAGTCACTAATATCAATTCGGGCCAATGAAAACATTTCATCTCCCCTTCTCCGGCACTCCGGGCAATAAATTTAAAACTTCCCCGTTTTGTTGCGGGGGGGTTTCAATCCGTTTAAAACCTTTTCCCGCACTTTGCCGCCGGTCGCTGTTCGGCATTTTCAGTTGAAAACCCCTCAGGTAATAAAAATGGATTGTCCGCCGTTTTCAAGTGGGAGCGGTTCGCATCAAATGGTTTTTTCCGACGTTTTTACCTCGGGCGTGGTTGTATTTAGAAAAACGCATAAAATCTCAGTTTGGATTAAAATCCCGGTTTAATCAAAAGAGGACTCATTCAGAAAAGGTTAGCGGGAAATCGTTTCAATAATCTGCAGCTCGAAGCACTCACTGCTGCTATTTTATTTTATACGAGACAATCAATTTTCTCGTGAACCAGTTTGGCCCACAACTCAACCATTTCTTTTCTTTCAGGAGCGAAAGAACTTTTCCAAATTCACAAACATAATTTCATCAAAAAAAAAAAAAAAAATTAACAAGGCTTTTAGGGAGTGAGTGAAGCTGGTGAATTAGGTTTTTTCGTTGTTGAAAAGTTGGTTCTTCGCCTCGAGGCGAAAAAAGCAAAAGAGTGAGGAAAGCTAATCAGCGGAAACGCCAGGGTTGATGTAAAGAGGTTGAGGCCGTTGGGGGTGAAAGTTGACTCCAGATGGTTAAATTTGCTAGAAAGCAGGGAGTGGTGAGGGGGATATAGAAGCCTTGTTGAAGAGTTGAAGGCACGGGGTAAATTGGGGCTCCATCTTGGAAGTAGGATGTAATTTGGGTTGCCTTCACTCACAAAACAGTCGAGTAAAGAAGAGGCGAGAGCGGGAGGGAGAAGCTTTTCTCAGCAAGGGTAAAGGGGGAGCTGCTGAAGAAGTATACGAAGCCTTCACCGGGATTAAGAGGAAAACGCCACCGCAGGCAGCCAAAAGAGTTAGGAAGACTCGAGAAGTGGCAAGTTGCTACTTTGCCAGGCAACCTCATCCTCTTTACACCCCCTTCTGTTACCGCCAACCTCTTTTCGTCGAGGCAAACCACAACACCCCCTTCCCACTATTTCAGACAGAAACTCCTTCTACTGAAAACGGGAAAGTGGAAAAGAGCGGGAAACAACGGGAGTAACTTGTTTTGGAATTGCCTTTCAACTTGCTTTTCCCGGGGTTTCGGTGGCAACTCCTAATCTAACCCTGGGAGCTTTTAACCTCACTTCTGCTCGAGCTTTTCTCGCCTTGTTCCTCCGCCCAAACCTCAACTTCTACTCTCGGCAATACTTATTAAGCGCTGGGAAGGAGTGGAGTCGATTCCAAAATCCCCGTCAGAGATCGACAGGATGAGGCAAGTCAGCGCTGGTTGGTAATAGGATGAGGACAGCGAATTCTACTCGTTGTGAACCCGATCTTTATTTACGCGAACGATCATTAAATGATAATTTATAAAGTTCATTAATAGGGCTCGGATTGATATACTCGATAAAATCACCAAATATGCTCTATAGACATGCATAAATGTGCTCAGATATGCATAGATATGCTCGAAACCCCTTGGGTTTTGCAATTATATGCTCTTAAATATGCTCGAGAAACACAGTTAAAATCTAAAAAAGGTAAAAGAAACGAAAAAAGCTACAACTATTGGGGCTGTACTTGAGGTTTTTGCAGGATTCGGGTGAGGAAGTCGAATGAGGTGTCATTTTCGAAGTAATTTTGGACCTAGACCCAATTTATTAAGGGCCTGAAACCCGCCCAGTACACCGTCGAGGCTCTGTTGGGCTAATAAAAAGACCACATAAGGGGTTTTTGAAGGTCTTTGGGCATGGGGTCGCGTGGGGAGTCGTTTTCGAAGTGGTTGGACTGAGAGTCCGTCTATAGTCTCAGACCCATCGGACCTCACCATGGGTGTCTGGCTTCTATAGGGCTACAAAAGTTGCTTTGAGGGATATAAGGAGGTAGAATGAAGCGTACCTTGTTTTCAGAGTAATTTTGGAAATAGAATCTTGTGGGGTCTCCTATCTGTCCAAACACTACTCAGGTATACATTTTATAAATTACTTCTTTTTTTAATGATACATACTATGTATAATTAAATAAATATTATTTAGTTGACCGACTTCAAGAACCAGACTGACGACGATTCTTAATAATTCGCGGATTTTTAAACACTACTATTTCCATTTTTGACTTTTTGACCACTGGAGGTGTTATTAAACCTTAATTTGTTGATCATCGGTAATTCCCAGGAAAATAGAGCAGCTTTATGGTATTTAAGTGGTGGTAGGTACCAGAATGTGTGGTAAATAAGTGACCAAAAAATAGTTTCTTTCAAATTCAGTAGGCTCTAATAAATAATATTATTATTTATTAGAGCCTACTGAATCTATATTATAGAATTTCCATAAATGAATTTCCCTACTAATTTAGGAAATACACCTCGATGTCGTAGATAGTTTCAAACCCAAGTAGGGGCCCGCATTCCTGGGAACTTTGATGAAAAACAAACTTTTTAGATGAAAACCACTAGAATATGCATTAAATGCGTAAAACAGTGGTCTTCAGAATAAACGCATATAAATTTTATATGCGTTTATTCTGAGGACCACTGTTTTATGCATTTATATGCTCGATAAATTTAAATTCTGTTGGTCCCAGAGAGGTGGCACCAGGCCTCTAACCATTATTTAGAATTGGTTTGTGTTTTTGAACTCCTTTACATTCCGTCAGGTTCAAAGCGCCCACTCTATCTACTTGTCTCAACTTGAACCTTAAAAAATGGACGTTTTGTAAAATAAAATTAGAGCCAATTGAAAGAACAGCAATGGAAGAGTCGGCGGAGGTTTTTATTCATAATAAAGTAAACGCAAGAGGGAGCGTTGAGAGCGTTACACAGAGCGAAGCAAAATGTTAGTAATGTCCCAGCGGCCGGTCTTTCTCGAGTATCGCCCGCTTTAGCCGAGTCGCATAAATACGAGTTTAGCCGTGCTAAGGTCTAAAGCAAAGCTAATTGCGCGAACGCTATGGGAAAGCCTTTCCCATTTGGTGGTTTTGCGGGAAATGGTCTGGAGGGGCGGAAAGGGGGGGGGGGGGGGGGTGCGCATGCAGAATGGTGTTTAGACCCACCGTAAGGGGAGGAGGGTGGGAAACATGTTTCCTCAATTAGAGCTTCAACCCCACTATATCAAAACCGGGGGTGGGTGAGCTCTCCTGAAACATCCCCGAGGGTGTGATTCCCTAATAGGAGCTCTTTGGAGGGGTTTCCGCCATTGTTCCAACCCCCCTCCACTCCTCCAACCAAGGACAGCTTCCCCTTAAAACATAATACCACGGTATTGCTCGTGCCTAAACACCACTTAATCATGATTTGCCCTAATTAAGGTCTAGAACAGAGAAGATAACAATTACTCATTTAAATTCATTTACCGAAGAGCTGGTGTCAAGGATTTATAATAAAATTTTGGCAAGAAAATTTGGGGCCATCTTGGCAAAACTCATTGCGGACATAAGACTCAGCACTATTATAGTGCTGACTATAATAGTCTGTCTGCAATGACATTGAGCTCCGAACCTGCTCCCCAGCGGCTGACGCATGCACTACGACCAGAATTCGGGAAGTTGGTGCGGTGTGGTGGTAACATTGGCTCCCCTCCGATTGTTTGCGTCCCCCCGCGTTTTTACGCCAAAATTTGTTCCGTGTTTGGTTGTCCGTTTCTGTCCGGTCTTGAAATTCACGAGGTGAATCGCCAATCTTTGAAGAAGAAGGTCCTTCGTACGCAAGCCCGTGAAATTATGTTTAACGCCTACAATTATATGTGTGAGCAAAAAGAAACCGGCCAGCCTCAGAATTTACGGGACGAAACGGCGAAAATCACGGGTGTTTCGTCGTCAACGGTGTCGTCAATCATTAAAAAGGGTAGGAAGGCTATCGGGGACTGACAACTCGTCCGCTTGCCGGAAAAGCGATGACAACTCACAAAGTGGTTGTTTGCCGATGGTGCAGAGGTCTAATCCAATGAGTTTGGTTAGGGAGAGAGAACGACTCCTCTGCTGAATTCAGCAGAGGAGTCGTTCTCTCTCCCTAACCAAACTCATTCGATGACAACTCGTCCGCGGTCATGGACAACTCGTCCGGGCATGAAAACTCGTCCGCGACAACGTTCAAAAGTGATTTGGACAACTCGTCCGCAGAATGAAAATAGGGCCGCTTGACAACTCGTCCAAATTACAATGACTAAAGATACAGCAGCTGGGACTTGCTACCACTTACAAATCGTCTTCGAAAGCTGGAAAATGGCTGAGGAAGGCTTTTGGGTTCTCGTTTTGCAACCCTGACGAGGTAGCCAATGTGTTTTGTGAATGGGTGATGGATAAGCCGGTTAACCAAGCCCAAGCACAGGCGTTTATAGAGTACCTCCACGACACCTACATAGCGCCCTCAGCAAAATTTCCCCCTGAATTGTGGGCTTGTAAGACGGCCGAACTCACACGTACTAATGCCTGCGAAAGCTTTCATTCCCATTTTAACAGGGAGTTCAACAAAGCACATCCGACGAGTTGTCATGCGCCCGGTTATGTAGAAACAAAACTCATCTGATATATCGACAATCAGTCGTTTTCAAAAACAATATTTTTATATTAGGTGCTTTTCAAAATTTTCATTCAACTCTTCATTTATATATATATATATATATTTTTTTTTGCATCTCATCCGTCCTGCTTCCTCTTTGTTAATTGCGCAGGCCGCTCCAATTTGCATGCGAAAATCAACGATCCATTTTTCGACTCGTAAAACCGGCGACACAGTCTGTTCTGAGGGAACCGCCGAGTTTAAACCTTTATGCCGAGTTTAAGCAGCTAATTTATTACTTTTACGAGTTCAGCTGGTGGGCCGATTCTCTTCATCTTTCAAAATTACCGGTCGGCAACCTTTCAAAAGTATGGAAAAGGATGTCATAAAATGATGCGGATATGGATCTGACGGTTTTGGGGGAAATTGATACTCCAGGCAGATGTTGTTGGCTGCAATGTGCGAAATTTCGGGCGTTTTTGTGTCTGCTAAGAGCTAAAAACATAAAAAGTGGAATGATTTTAGAATGGAGGTGGTTAATGATTGTTTATCGAGCGAAGTTGACTAACGGAACATGCTGGCATGTTGTGGTTTTAAGGGCGCTAAGGGCGTATCCCTCTGGGATTCTATCATGGTTCATCACCTTCCCTCTAAAACAGAGTCGTTCCAGTTGATGGCAAGGGGACTGGTGGGTTCGATGGAGCTTATAAAGACATTATCGGATCCCCGGAATCAGAGAGCGCTAAATGGAAAGAACCTTCTCCCCCCGAACCTCTACAGGGTATTTACCAACATGTCACAACAGAGGGCACGTCGGTAGTGGAGGAGTAATCACAGCGAGTCATCTGGCCCCATTTCTTGCATCAATGCCTCGCGAAGGTCCCCGGGGGATGTCTTCAACCCCCCCGACAGACGAAACTCTCCTTTTGTTGGGGCTTCGGGTAATTAAAGTTTCACCACAATGAAAAGTCTCCGAGGAGTCCCGCCAATGATCCTCGAAAAAAAGATAATAATCTTTGGTTGAGTGGGTGATCATGTACTGTCTATTGAACCGATGGAATGGCTTTCTGGGTTCTTGGGCTTCACAACTGTTCAGCTTTTCTAGCCAGAAATGAGACATCCTTTCATTGAAGTCATTACACGCCGTTTTGTTTAGCACAATCTGCCCTGGCACGTGCCTTTTCTACGCACATAAGGATTTAGACATTAGGTAGTAGAAGTGAAATTAGAAAAGAGAGAGGAATGTTTTGGGGCCGTCGTAATCTCTATGGTTCTATCATAGAACTTCTATGTGCTTTCAGGGTCGCTAAACCCGAATTCGAGTTTTTGTGACTGAAGTTTTACCCGGAAACTTGTCATAATAATTATGACAAGTTTTGCAAAAACCTTGTCATATTAAATATGCAAATTTTGCAATTATTGCAAAAACCTCAAAAATTCACGATGTACTAGATAGGCAATACTTCCTTCATTTTAGAAAAAATAATTTGTTCGTACCCTCACTCATTCGCCCTAAAAATTGGTTTAAATCTCAAATCGCAAGTAACATTGCGACTATTGTTCTAAAGTGCCAAAGTCACTGTAATATTTAGACTTGTGACTTTGGCGCCAAACCGCTTACTTTTCGGGTTACATGCAAAACACCAAAAAAAGTGCCAGAATTTGAAGGTTTTTCGCAATTTTTTCAAGGATACGGGCAAAATTTCTGTCAGGAAATCTCGGGTTTGTGTTCAGCGACCCAAAAACATATAAATACATGAACATTACGACGACCCCAAAAACTTTAATCTATTTGGCCTTTTTCTTCCTAAATCCTTGTTTTCCTACAAATATTTTGGTCCTCCTTCTATAATCAATTCCGTTGAAAGGAGCAAAATTCGTCGGTCAAAAATGTTCCAGTCTACGTTGAATTAAATACAACGTAGACTGGAACATTTTTGACCGACGAATTCTCTTATTTTTATAATATAAAAATATTACTCTTATTTTTATAATATAAAAATAAAAAAATATTTTTATAATATATTTATATGATAAAATTTATCATATTATGATAAATTTTATCATATAAAATAAGAGAATTCACTGGAGGTGAAGTTTCCTAAATAGTGTGTTTCTTTCCGGCAACAGGTGCACCTCACACGCAAGTTGAGTTCGAATGAGAAGCCACCCAGGGCCTAAGCCTAACTTGCGTAAGCTCTAATTAATTCCATCTTCATCACCCAATTATACTCGTTCAGGTTAACGTTGTTGCAGTTCAGGTTCGCAGAAAGGAAATTGCCATTCCAAAATGATTAATTGAACAATTAATTAACCTTCGTACTAATTGGAAACGGACATAGAATTACGTTTGTTATTAGATTTTCTCATTTATGTTATTATATCTTCTTATTCCATCTGGAAGACAGTCCTATACAGCTCACATCTTTTTAACTTGTGGGCCATCCCTACTGGCTACGCCAGCCAATCCCCGCCCTTTCCACCCGCTAATAAACTAAGAATTTTGCAGTGATTTTCCCGATTTTATTAATTTTTTCCATTTTTTATTTTATTTTATTTTAATTCTATTTTTGCGTTCTCTCGTTCCTTAGAAAGATTTTGAAGGGGATTTTCGACAATCCGATTGAAGATTCGAATTCCTCGCTTAAAAAACCCGGAATATTGTCGTAGACTTTATCCCCAAAAATGTTGTTTGATATAGTGTTCCATTTTCGGCGAACGTTACGACAAACGAAGCGAATATTCCGATAGCTAGAAGTACCAATAGAGATGACGCCATCTGCATCACTGTCCTTTTTTAGCAGTTTCCACAGCACTAACCTGTCCTTTTACTTTATTACAGCAGATTCTTCCCCAAAGCTTTGAATAGTTCGAAAATCGTACAAAGCAGAGAGAAAAACAGATCACATCCCAACGACTAAGTGCTCTCATCACAAGTTCTGTAGGTATGAGTGACATATCAGTGTTTTGTTATGCCATCAAGTTCCTAGAAGCTCTACCGGCTTTTACGCCCTAAAAAATGCTTCTATGGTTACTCAAAAGAGCGTAAGTGGTTTGGGACAAGTAGATTGGTGAACAAGGGCGTCTTTTTTGGTTCTTTTGAGTGTAAACCTCAAAGGCGTTGAACCAGGTAGAGGCCTAATCTCTCGCCTATTGACGAAACATCCTTCCAGAGAAATGTCAACACCCATAATTAGCAGGGAAGAAGCAAAACTTGCACAAGATGCGACCATGATCATCAACAAGACAACAGTTGCTACTGGGCAACACAATGAATGTCATTCTCGTCTAATCAATGTCAAAATTGTTCGTTTGTAAACATATTCATGGATCTAAATTATAGTCAGCATTAAGCGCAGATCATGGTTTGGAGGAAGGTATGGCAGCTTGCGCGGTAGTATTTGTTATCCTAATTTTACCGACTCTCGGCACTTACGGTTGCATCCTGAGCGGTCTGGCGGATCACCCGTGGCTTATACGGATCTGGCTCAAACAAGTTTCTGACGGCACTGTTGCTCACGGGTCCCTCATTGCAGTCGATCGGGTGTTGACGTCATCTCACATCGTCGACGTCCCACAAATCGCCGACTACGACAACATAAACGAAAATTTGCTCGCCTTGACGGGATACAATTCTTTGGAGGAGTGCCAACAAACGCAGCAAGCCAAACGGATTTTTTTGCATTGGGATTTTGAGAACGTCAAGACGAAATACTGCCAGCACGGGGAGTTCGCTGTGATTATACCTTACGAGCGGTTTGAGACGGCGGGAGGACCAGTTTTGTTCCCTGAACTGACATCAGCAGACGACGTCGCGTCGTGGATGCAAAAGATTGCGTACAGCCATCCGGGAAATTCGGGCGATTCGAGCAATTCGACTGGAGCCTTTAAATTTTCTTCTTACATGTTTGCAGACAAAAGCGGCAATAGCTCTGAGACTATTGCTGACACTGACATTTCATTCATAGATTGGGATACATGTAAGAACATGAAAGCGTTCAAGCAAATCAAAGGTGAATTGAACATGAGCGACCCACTATTGACGAACTTGACGTTTTTCTGTTCGAGCAAAATTCCCGGGACGAGTGGCGCTGAAAAAAACGTCGCTGGTTTTGGATACGATTGGTTCGTCGGTGCTCCGGCGTTGGTTGAAATCCCGTCGACCACCAACCTCACAACAGGTTTCGCCGTTGGACAATACTTGTTTTGGACGGGTGAAACCGGCGTGCCATTTGTCTTTTCGGTGTACACCCAAACGTTTTTCGATTTCATCGAGGATCGGTTCCCTGTGACGGGAGAACAAACGGAAGAGACGACTCCCATGTACGAAGATGAAACCACCAACACGCCTCTTTTACCAGTGCAGTTTTCGCGTGGTCACAGGCGTCAGTCTCAGGGATGGATTTACGTCATCGCGCTGCTTGTGCTCAGCTGTGGTACATCAGCATGGCATGGATGATGCTCAGCACAGCCGTACTTGCTAATAAACTAATGAAAAGTTGTTGGAGTCTGTTGCTGCAGCCGGTTACTGAATAGGAGAGCTTCACCTATTTCTCACTTTGAGGGCTCACTCAGAGCATCTTTGGATGCACTATGCTGAAATACCCGTGTGTTCGGAGAGGAAAGATGCCTCCTCATTAGCTCCTTCATTGGCCTCCTTGTAATATATTCTATAGAATGAATCATTTCTCGTTCAATTCTACTCTTGAGACACCACGCGAGATGGGTCTCAGGTGGACACTTACCTGTAAAAAAAATAATCTAGAAATCTAGAAATTCCGTGGACTCTCCATCTAGGACTCTCTCGTTGACGAGACGTTCTTCCCCCAACCGTGCGAAAACCAGGTTAGCTAGCACCATCTGACTGTGAAATTGATCGACGTTCTAATTTTTTATATGTACTTCTGGGGTAGTATGGGTTGAGGAAGAGAAGCTCCAGAGGTCCCAGGACAACTCGTCTCCCAACTGGCTCTGTGGTATACCATTGATGACATTGGTAGCGTGATATTCCTTTGAGGGCTGAAGAAGACAATAGATTAGTCGAAAGCAAATACAGCAGAATCTACTATACTTCCTGATACTACTTTGTTTGACCCCAATCCCGATAGTTTGAACTTTTCCTAAATTTACTAGGAAACTGGGTTTCCTAGTAAATTTTACTAGGAAACTATTACGTACTTATTTTTATGTTTGAGAATTTTCCCAAAATTCTAAACATATTCAACTGATTTCAACCAACCAAGGAAGAGGGAGTTAAATATAAGTTGGTGGTAGGGCTTCGTGTTTTCAGAGGAAATCCCCTCGGAGAGTTCTGAAGGAAGTTGGCTGAGTAGGTACCTAGTTAATTGAGATCAATATTGAGCAGGTAAAGCTGGGTGTGGCAGTGAGGAGAGGCGGTGGAAGAGCCTCTGTAAGTTATAGCCGAGCGTAATGTGAGATACGGGAGGGCCCGAGGCTGTGGAACCAGTTCCCTTAATGATCCACCCGCTGCCTACAAGATCAATTATCGCCCGATTGCCGTAATGGCACCTGCCTCTCAAGACCCGACGACAGAACCCGAGTTGGTAAACCCCCGGGCGATCTTCGGGTTAATCTTCAAAGCAGAACTACCCCAATTAATGTTTACCTATCGTTTGTACGGGGATTGACGTTTAATTAAACGGAGCCGCCCTTTCGACAAACTCCATCCTGATTTTACCACATTCAACTTTGATTTTACCACAGGCAGCCAAAGTGGATATATATAAATTATAATTTATATAGCACACCCTGTGAATGAAAGAGCGCTTCTGTCCGGTTATCATAATTATATATCATATGAATTACTCAATACAGATTTGAAAACTAATCAAATTTCTGATATCCACTCACCCCAAGATGGAGGAAACCGTATTTCCAAGTCCTTGGATGGATAAGAGTGCCATAATAATCGCGGTGTCGCCCAGACTGAGGGGGGCTCGGAAAAAAGCGAAGTGCCTTGCAAGGGTTTGGGTAGGATTTTCCCCATTCTCTGAGCCACGGACGGGCACCACCGTCCTCCATTTCATGAAATGCTCCGAGGGTGTAGAAAATCATACCCAATCCAGTTATTAGTTTGCAATTTACATCATGAGTCCGAATCGGAGGTCCAATGGTCTCGAACTGTCCAATGATCGGCCTGTCCGATGGTCTCGAAGCCAAGGAAGAACAACAAAGAAGGAAATTGAAAATTTAAAAAACATGCAAATTTTACACAAGGCTTTAGGTATTTACACACAGGTTAAAAAAAACGCTGCAAATTTTACACAAGGGTTTATTATTCTTTGATATACGTTACTTGTGCAGAAATTTAATTCTGTCAATGAAAAAATTTAAAAAATTTTTTTTTTTGGATTTTTATCTAAAAAAAAATTTTTCAAATTTTTTTTCAAAAATTCTTTATTTTTTACTCGAAAAATATTTAATATCCTGGGATCCTTCAAAAATCCCATTTTTAGCCCCATGAAAGCCCTAAAGATCGCCCCAGTGAAATCGGATCGTTCCGGGACCCCAAAAAATGGATTCTACGTCCAAAAATACTTCGAAAACGACACATAACTCGATCCCAAAGCTAAAAGCCTTAAAAAAAACGCTGCAAATTTTACACAAGGGTTTATTATTCTGTGATATAGGTTACTTGTATAGACATTTAATTCTGTCAATAAAAAAAATTAAAAAATTTTTTTTTTTTGGATTTTTATATTTCAAAAAAAAATTTTTTGGGGGGATTTTTTTTTTCAAAAATGTGTTTTTTCAAAAATTCTTTAATTTTTACTCGAAAAATATTGAACTTCTTGGGATCCTTCAAAAATCCCATTTTTAGCCCCATGAAAGCCCTATAGAACGCCACAGTGAAATCGGATCGTTCCGGGACCCCCAAAAATGGATTCTACGTCCAAAAATACTTCGAAAACGACACCTAACTCGATCCCATAGCTAAAAGCCTTCAAAACACCCCTCCTGTAGCCCCATTTAAGCCCCATAGCGCCCCACGGGTTTGGGCGATCGGACTGAAAACCTTGCGGGCACAACTAGATGGTAAACCAAGTATTTTGCCAAAATTTCAGATTTTTTAAAAAATTCCTACTACCCAAAACGGCCCGGACGGCGGACGGCGTACGGCGGACGGACATTTCGGATTTTGAATGTAGACCTCTTGAAACGGATAATGTCAAATTTTGAGGCCGATCGGAGTCGTCGACCCGCGTCGCGAAAACATAGGTGTATTATTCCAAGAATAATAAACCAAAACCCTCCCGTAGCCCCATTATAGCCCCATAGCGCCCCACGGGTTTGGGCGATCGAACTGAAAACCTTGCGGGCACAACTAGATGGTAAACCAAGTATTTTGTCAAAATTTCAGGTTTTTAAAAAAATTCCTACTGCCCAAAACGGCCTGGACGGCGGACGGCGTACGGCGGACGGACATTTCGGATTTAGAATGTAGACCTCTTGAAACGGATAATGTCAAATTTTAGGCCGATCGGAGTCGTCGACCCCCGTCGCGAAAACATAGGTGTATTATTCCAAGAATAATAAACCAAAAGTGAGTGACGATGTGGTTCGCTTTACGCCGTTCATATATATATATGAAGTATATCTTGAAGCCAAGCTGTCCAAACGTTAATCCAGTTTCAAATTCTGCGAGAAAAGTTACTACAGGAACGCTACCGTCCAATGAACGGTATCGGTTTCATTGGAGCTCTCGAGAAAATAATATTTTCTCTATTCATATTATGGGTTTCATTATTGATTAAATCGTGATTTTCTGGTTGAAAAAAAAAAAAAAAAAAAAAATGCAAAATGACAATTAGATAGGCAGACACCAATTATGCAGTCAAACAAGTTTTTGTGTTACTCATTCGGGTATGAGTGTTCACTAGGAAGATCTCTTTGGAGACACCAGCATTAATCTGCTCATCAAAAAAAAAAAAAAAAATCACGTGACCCTGACAAACGGTGGGCATTTTCGAATTCAGCACACCAAATTATCCTAAATATATGGTTATTTTTTGGTAGGTATAGGTACAATGTTCAAAAATTGAGTCTAAATAATTTTTTTGTGCATATTTAATTTTAAAAAAAAATTATATTAAAACAAATCTGTGTCCCGGTCAGTGTTTGGAATGATGTAGGACACCGAGAAATGGATTTACTTCAAAAATGTCTGGAAAAAAGACACCTATTTCTACCTCCTGGCGTCCTACAAAAGCCCCATTCGCAACCCCATGATAGCCCCACAGATCCCCACGGTGAAACCGGTCGGTTTTGGGACCCCCATGGGGGTTCATTATGCATAATGAATCCTGCGTACAAAAATAACGGCACCCATGGGCAAAAACATTCAAAGCCCCCCCCCCCCCCCCCCCCCAATTTTCGGAAACTGGTTCACGTCAAGAAACGTTTAGAAAACGACACATTTTGAGTCCGATAAAAATGTTTGACCCATCACGAGGCCTCGTCGCGAAAACTGAGGTTGATAGTTCTATAAACCGTAAACCAAAGTATGACGTTTTTTTCAATTCTCCATCTCTGTTGTTTATGCTGATGCCCACCGGCTCACCATAGTATCCCCGGGCTACTCACAGTGTAAACGAATTTGTATAATGCCTTCCCTAAATCAGACTATCTTTTCCGTACCTTTTAGACGAGCAGCCATAAACCAGAAAAATAGGGTAAAGTAAATGCAATTTCGCAAAGAGCCGGGCCCCACTCCTTTGTGCGATTTGATGGGGAAGTCGAGCTAAAAGAGAAACAAGACGAGAACCTCGGAAAAGTGGATAGCCCAGATGCTGCTTATTGGGCAAAAGCGGGGGAGGATTGTACGGCACAAGCTACGGGGGTCGTACAAGAGCATTAGCTTCATCTCCAAAAGAAAAGGGCCGGTCTTTCCACAAAAAGGGATCTTAAGGATGTGGCCTCGTCGGGGTCGAGTATGAAATATCAAAAGAGGATGTTAACGGATAAGCTTCCCCTCCTCCTCACGGGAAATCATTTTTCCCGTATTTTCGGGCAGCTTTCCCCTCCCATTCGACAACCCCGCACGCCATTAGAGGAAAGCCCCGGCGATTCCTATGATATTCAATTCAATTTACTCGCAGTATACACTTCCCTGACCAAAGAGCTTTTTCCTGTAGAGCGAGCTTAAAACAACAGCATACAAGGAAAGCGAAGGAACCCTCCACATTATGCGGTCTGTGATCATCATCAGAACAGATTGAACCAAATTATTATTTCCAGTAAGTATTCTTAAATTCTATGTCCAAACTGGAGACCAGTTTTGTAATGCGTTAGGCATCCTATATAATGTACAGGCTCATCAAAAAAAGCCTTGTGGCAGGTTGAATTCGGAAAACTTGGTTCGGAAACGCATCCAACTTAGTATTTATTGTTTAATATTAAATTTTAATATTAAGAATAACTCAAGAAAAGTATACCATAATATAAACTTTTAATGCAATTGAAAGAGCTCCAGGGCCAGCATCAGTCAATTGTTTTGAAATCGCCAACAGCAATTCTACTGCCCTATCACTTACCCTATCCTTATCATACTCAAGGACGTTTTTGTTACGGGCCTCAGCACCATCCAGTATTTAGGAAAGCACTGCAAAAGGTCTGGTTTGGTTATTTATAAAGTATTACCCACAGTCAAAGTATTTTTCACAATGGAGAGAGGTCGTGGGATAGGAAAAATGATTTAATAAGTATTGGAGGCTAGGCTTTTTAGGTGGCTAAAACCAACACCAGGTTCATCATCCAGATGTATAATGTTCAACTACAAACTAAACGGTCAATCAACGATATAATAGAATAATGTTAATCATATGCTTTGCAAGAGGATGCAAAATATTAAGCAAGTGATGGCCTCGGCAAACAGAAATGCTTCTTAGGTTATACAGGTTTAGGAATAACAAAGAAACAAGTTCATTAACTGCATATTTGCCAACTATGGTATTTTAATATGTATTACCTTTTATATAATTCAATGCGATTTAGGAGTACACATTTACAAAGCACATACACCGCAGATATATCTGCCCCTATAGGGGCTTAGGCAGTGGAAACTTATACTTCCGGATAAGTTTGAAAAATTTGGAGAAGTTTTAAAAGAGAAGACTTAATGATAATTATCAAGTCTTCTCTTTATTGTTTTGCCACATTTGAACCTTTGAAATCGTGGTATATTTTTTGAAAATTCTGGCGCTTAGGTTTCTTGAACCGTAGCCCCTTCAATTACTTAAGATAGATAATATTGGAATTACAAAGCAAGGCCAAAAAAATAAAAATAAATAAATAAAGAAAATCGTAAGGAGGATCACTTTCAATGTTTTGAGGGGTGCGAATCCGGTTCAATCACATAAGCATTTTTTTTTTCTGCCCAAATCGATCAAAAATGTCCCAAATTTTTCCGCAGTTGTCTCCTTGCTTGGTTCTTCAGGTTAGTTGTTTTGGGTGCTCTGAAACGGTACAACTGGGAAATGTTTGTGCTGGATCGAATGAGATTCATATTCAAGCCATTAAAAGGTTTAGTTTTACATTAAAATATAATTTTACTGCAAATTTTGGTCATAGTATAGGTACAGCACCAAATTACATCGAAGGTTGGTACAACTATTACTGAAATAATTTCTGTGAACTATTCAATTGGAAAAATTGTTTTGTTTGACTTCATTAATATTGAAGCTTACTTTGGAAAACTTGGGTGAGAACTACTCTTCTGGAAATTGTTGATCTTAACGTTTGGGTCGTATTGAGAGAGTAACTCAGGTAGGGTAAAGCTACTGGAAGAGTAGTTCAGTCTAAACCATTTTGTTGGGAAATCAAATGAGCTCCCTATAACAAAGTTATTACTATAAAATATATATGATTTTATCGTCAGACATCTGCTTGATAAGTGACAAGTTGGTTTTAACAGTAGCCGCCCGGCAAGATAGTCATCGGGCCCATCTGCCCTGACCCAAACTGGACCTAAGTGGTTGTCTGAGGGGGAGAATCCACGTCACAAGTCCTTACCCACTAATTGGCCGAATCGTTTTGTGTAGAAGAAAAACCTCCTGGAACACGGAGGTCTTCGAAGCGGTGGTAAAAAAAGAGGAGGAGAAAAAATAAACAGTCCGCGTGTTTGTTTTATGCGGGTATCCAAGACCAATCTCTAATACACGATAACACACTAACAAGTCTTGTTAGTGGCTGTCATGACGCTGGCTAAGACGTGAAAATTGAGCCCTTCCGAAATTGAGATCTTAGGTTTCCGGGAGTGCCCATCGCGTGCCCGAAAACAACCTTTTTTTAATATCAAGTCTTTCTCCTCACGTTTATTGGGTTGAAAATTGTTGTTTGATTAAGTCCTCAAGGGGCATCGGTGGTTTAGCACGGAAGCGGTCAGAAATGATGAAACCAAAGTGGATTCCGCTCTATTTTCATGAATTATTCATGCTCCGAACATTTTTACTAATTGAAGCTCGTTTTGTAATCAAACCGAAAAACACGAATGACAGATGTTTTAACGTACCTGCTGGATGTTGTGAGAAGTGAACCTTCTTGGCCAACAACTTTTTAATGGCCATTATATCCTCCTTTAATTTAGCTTTATCACGACAGATATAGGTACTGACACACTTTTGGTGTTGTTGGCACGAAGATTTTAGCCGCTTTCACTTCGAAAATGCATCAAGTTTGTGGATTTATTATTCAACGAGATTCAGTGATTGAGGTTGATTCGTCTCGTCGTATTGCTCGCGTTTTCGTGAGGAGGATCGAACATTCTAATTGACCCCAAAATTTGTTCATTGCTGTTCACAATGTGGGGCTTTAATGCAGTCAGATCATTTAATAACGATTAATTTTACACCATTTTCGTGGGGGGGGGGGGGGGGGGGGCTGTTGGTGGCTATTACTTCTCGGGCTAGTTCCTTCTATTTCTCTTTTTAGTTTTCTTTCTTCATCCTTCTCCTCCTCTTTTTCCTTCCCTTTCCCCATTATTTATATTTCCCATGTAGATAAATAGGCACAAGCGGAAATAAATTTTTGTTTAACCCCCCAAAAATTAAAGTAGACGTCAAGACCAAACTTTTTGGTCCCTAAAATTTTCAAATACAATGTATGTCATAGTGCATGATGAGTGGGTTAGCCAGAGCTTTGAAATTGAAATTTGTTCAGGAACAATAGGACTATTCAACCAATTCGAGGGCAGACACCAACAGCTTACCTTACCCCCTACGACAACAAGTACATAATAATATTATGTACCTAGGAATTATATACATGATAATATGATAATATTATCATATCTAGACATCGCTCATGCAATAAGAGAGAGAAGTCAACCTGACGAGCTTCATTTTGAAGCAATAAATATCCAGGTAAGCTCCA
Source organism: Pilophorus perplexus (assembly GCA_955831195.1). Taxonomy (NCBI): domain Eukaryota; kingdom Metazoa; phylum Arthropoda; class Insecta; order Hemiptera; family Miridae; genus Pilophorus; species Pilophorus perplexus. The sequence goes on along the minus strand of OY037015.1, from coordinate 13,496,687 downwards.
GCATATAGCTAAATAGGCATGTTAGAACAGTGGACTGAAGGTAGATAGCATACTAGAGCGCTGGACGGTCGGTAGATAGCATACTGGACCGGTACCCGTGTTCACACTAGGCCGATCGACTAAGTTGAATAAGGGAGGACACCTCATTTGGCCTCGCTGCCTTGTGCAATTTGTGGTTTATGAACACTAAGTGGACTTCCCTCAAAATTTGTCCTCCCATGATGTGGATCCTACGCCCGAGGCCACACAAGAAATTTGCTGAAACTAGGTAGGTATACCTAAAGTTTTTAATTTTTCTAGGGGACGTTGGCAGCCATTTTGTCTGAGAGGTAGGGTGGGGTGTGTTCCATCTTCGCCACTCTCGGAAAAACTACCCTCTGCACGAAATCGTTGTTGGAATGTTATCGCATGATCAGAGGACACCAGTGGGAAAGTTGCGTTATCTACGGCTGTGACAAATCTATTCAAATACATGAGGGGTTCAAATTGAAAAAAAAAAAAAAAAAACCTGACGCTTCTTCGCAGTAGCTTTTAGTACACGTTGAGGGGAAGATTTTGACGATAACGAGTGGATTAGCCTTTTACCTCACTGACTGCACATTACGGCTATAAACGGGTTTCTGTTCAGGTAAACCAGCGAAACGATTTCTAAGGAGATCCCAAGTGCGACCTAAAGTGGTGCGGCGGTCATTTCGGTCTCATCCCGGAAAAAGAAGTTTCGTTCCCCCTACTTGGTGGTATCTTGGGCTCAAATCGCGCCATCATCATACAATGTACCAGCAGAGCTCAGGCTTTTAAGAACAACTCGCACCTCTCGTCAAGGGGAGATGAGCGTTAGGTAAGACGCCAACTGGACACCACATTGTGGCAAGGTGCGACCAACAGTTGGGTGACAATAGTTTTTCGACACAGTGGCCAAGAACGTGTTGCCGTTGCACAATGAGTCAAAAGTGGAGAGGCCTTTTGTGCTGACTCCAAATCCTTCTCTATCGCCGAGCTGACATCACGCTCCAACGTTCTCCCAATGAGGCAAATCACTGGAAATCCTTAAATCTCTCGTTCCGATTGGCACAGAGATATTCATGCCTGGAAGCAATATCTCAGGCCGGCACCTAAGAGCAGCTGGACTGTATTTCACGAGCCTCAAAATTCCAAGTCCGTACTTGGGTTTTCATCACCACGAACGCTCTATGATATACGAGTAGGATACATCGTGGTGCTTTTTAGGGGTTTACTCGTGAAATTTGAGGTATGGGCCAGGAACGACACCTCACTCGGCTTACTGGTCACCGGTCCAGCAAAAATCGCAATGCAGGACAATCAAGATCCCTAAATCAAAACCTTGGAGAAATTGTTGGAAAAACAATAATTATTATAATAATAAGTCTGGCAATCCCGTCCCCATCCCTAAAACTCCCTTCATTCGTTCTCTTGAAAACGATCGTGTTTACCAATGTTTCGGGTAGGCGGAACAATGAGGATATCTCGTCCCGTGTGGTCCAGTCAATCAGTCTTCCCAACTCCGAGGCGCCTCGCCTTCTCATTTTCCAACAAAACCTCCAGCCCGAACCCGAAAAACAATATCCAGAACATCCTCACAATACGGCCACTCGAAACTCGCGAAACTGGATCTTTGACAGCTGCTCGGCGGAGCCAATAAAACCAGCACCTGCCTCCCACAAAACTATTCCCCCCAGTTCCTCTGTCCAACCTTTAAATGACCGCCTTTATCTATAAATTGAGATTTTTTATTAATTACGCGATATCCATGATTAAATCATTATAGAAAATACCGCCACCTGTTGCCACCGTTTATCAAGTAGCTTTTTAATGAATTATGTGATAAATTGTATGCCAATTAGGTTTCGTGCTTTGCATCTCATTACTATGCGTTTGCAAGCAGATGGAACTTTTCGAAAATTAAAATTTTTGACAGTTTAGAATGATGTCTTCATTGTTGACTCTCCGCCTAAAATAAAAAAAGTTCAACAATTAGCTGATGTAAACTGATTAACAAATTTTCCTCTCGCAGCCCAAAGCGATGGGAGAATTATACACTACAGGACTCCCTGAAAGGATGAAAGGACAGTCTTGGAAACGAGACATGGTAAACGCTGTGAAGTCGAGTATCAAACTCTTTTGGGAAAGTTGCGCCAACCGGAAAAGACGGAACAGAAGGGAGAAAACATTGCCACACTTTACCGAATTAGTCCCCGTCGAGAAGGAAGATCCCTTTTGATAATTCGGGGAAAAGGGAAGGAAATCCCTCTTTACAACTACGCGAGGTGGCGAACGTTTGAAGATGCCAAAAGGAGCTCTCGGAAGGGGAGGAGAGATGACAGAGCTGCCCGAAGTTGGGCGAAAGATAATTTATGAAAAGACAAGTCCTTCCTTCGCCAAGATTAAAGGAAAGGAGGTTTCTGAATGTAAACTGTCCCCCGTTCTCCGCCATCTCCTCCAATGAAAGGGATGACCAAGGGCGAGCTTAAAAGGGAACTCGCTGGATTCCCCACCTCAAAAGGGTCCATTTCCTACCGTCGCTATCCTATTTATTGAGCGACTAAGGAGAGAGGTTTAACAGTGTCAGAGGCATAAAAGACAGCAGATGGACACTCTGGACAGTAGGCTACTACTAAGAGTCTGCTTGATGTTAAAGATAATACTTACGAGGGCTTCAAAATTACGAGTGGCATAATGCGTGCATGCACTACTACCATTCAAACTGCATTCAAGTCCTAAACAGTATGAAAGGGAGTCCGGTCAGAGATTAGATGTCTGAAAACTATCTTGAAGAATTGATTGTTTTTAGCCTGGTTGGTACATTTTTTTTCGGGGATAAACTGGCTTGAAGTGCAAGACGCCTGCAGTGAAAGTAACGATCTCACTCCATAGACGTAGAAGAGCAGCAGCAACTTGCTGCCTGAAGCTCTACGCCTGTCTTTTCCTTCCTCTTGCCCGTTATGTCATCCCTCAGACGAGGATCCCCTTCCAAGGCCTGAAGGGTCGAGTAAAAAAAAAAAAAATTATTTTAAGGATTTTAACAACGTAAATTTTTCTTCTGGTACCTCGTCAGCACACCCAAGACCCAATTTGTCTACAATCGCCTACAATTAGCGCTTTGGGAAATCGATGTTCCAGGCCTACTTGTCAAACCTTCGCCGAGTCCTTCCAAGCTCGTAGATTGGGCGTTTCGGAAAATCTTATCGTTCGTTCTCAACTTTCACCCTCCCTTTCCACAAGTCCGCTTTTCTTTCTGAAGACGATGTCATTTTGCTTGATGGAGAAGAAAGTTTAATCTCATCTCAAACTTGACTTGATTGAAATCCTTCCTCGGCAACCTCCCCCCCCCCCCCTTCACCTACAAGCCGTTTTCTTGTGATCCTTTTGGTTCCCTTTATATAACGGAGCGTTCAAAATTATTCCAGCGTAAAAAGCGATGATCAAACATTTTATTAACTTATTTCATAAAATATTACTCTTCAGTGAGCTGGGTTGTATCGAGGGGGCTTTTGGAACGGAAAAAAGTCATGGGCTATAGAATTGTCAAACGAAATTTGGAAACGCTGCCAAACAGAGCGTAAACTGGACAAGTGAAGAGTATATAGTCTATGAGAATATGATTCTGCTAGTTGTGATTGCAATGAAAGGTTTTTGGGTAATGTTCCATATAACTGGTTTACTACCTATTTGGCAACTACCGATATGACACTAGTTCCTATAGGAACATGTTATAATACATATGAACCTACATATATTATATATCTATCTACTTGTTGGAAAATTTCCGACATTTAATGTACTCCTCGGAGGCAACATTTTTTAATCTTGTCATAAAATGAAGCACCCTAGGACGTTAATCATGCTTATAATACCCCAACATTTTATTTGGCCCCCTAATAGTCCTAAGCAGCAACGAGAAATCAGCAGTAGAAGGAAAAGATGGTCGACGCGGCAGTAGGGCCGCATTTCAACCCCTGGATGAGTTTGAAATTGAAAAATTACATTTTTTGCAAAACGCTATTTGTAATCACCTTCACTAAAATCTCGAGAACTCTGGGTCATTCTGGTGGAATATTTGAAGAATTTAGGATGGGATCCAGTGTGGTATCATTTTTGAAGTAATTTTTGGCGTGAATTCCATTTTTGGAGGTCGCTTATTTCCTGGTTATAACCAGGTATAAATACATCTTTTTCATCCATAATATTTTTTAAACGGTATTTCAATTATGTAAAAATAACGTTTTGCACTATTCATCGATGAATCCTTAACGTTTTGCACTATTCATCGATGGATCCTTAACGTGGAATCAAAAAAAATACTAAAATCATAGATCCTATACAAACCCGAGAATTTTCAATCATTGCCTCATTACAGTCGTAGGTCGATTTCCGAGGACACACGATATATCGTGGATGGACGAGGGCACAGGATGTATCGTCTTGCTAATTAAACCATCACATTGTGACTAGGTTCTCGTGGCGCAGCGAGGGAGGGAACCACTTTGACAATAATATGAATGGTGAAGCCAATTAGTGACATCTACGGTTACTCAGGGGGAATTCGTTTATTAATCGTGAATTCAATAGAGCGGGTTTCATAGATAGTTGGAGGGTGGACGATGGACAACGGGCGTCTTAGTAATGTCGTTAATTTTTTTTAATTAATTAGTCAATTTAATTTTTGGGTGCAGATTTTTTAGAAGAATCCGTTTGGAATACTTTTACAGAAAATGTTTAAAAAGATCGAGCAGAACAACCACAGTGAAAAAATGTTTGATCATTTTAACACAGTGTGTTTTTAGGATGACCTACTACCGGTTGAAAAGGGTGGGTGTTCCCAGCGGACACACTTGTCGAAAAGTATGAGCACCGTGCTCTCACTGAGAGCCTCTCAGCGGAAAAGGACTACTTGTGAGCTATTTAGCTTCGAGAAACCTGAGCTCGCTGTGTGACAGTCGAAAACCCTAAAAATCTCCGGAGTTATTTTGGTTTTTGGCTTATATCTCCGTAGGGGTCCATCCTACAAAAAACATTACTCTTGCCTTTTTTAAAGAAGACAACATTTGCTAAATTTTGAGACTAACTGCAGCTCTGTAGGTTTAATAGTTTCTAAGATACCGCTTTTCTAAAAATGGTCACCTTTTCGAAAACTTGAAATTTAACCATTTGGTCACTTTCAAAGCCTCTATATCAAAAACAGCGTATAATAAAAAGAAAAGATAAAATCAACGCAAAAACACATTCCGTGTCCTAGTGATTTCATACGGAGTTGGTATGGAAAAAGAAACAACCCGGGGGGGGGGGGGGGGGGGGGACCTTGAGAGGCGCGAAGCGCCGAGTTTTATACGCACGTTCTTCGATCGAATAATAACATCCAGAGAATCAGCAAGCAGACACCAGAGGGAAAAGCGAGTCCCGTGACCCTCCAATGTTTAGCCGTTAGGCTCAAGGTGACAGCATCCCGGGGACTGGGGGCGTCCCCCAGTAGCCTACAATAATATTTTGTACCATGATGAACACACATCACAAGCGGCAATACACCCCACGGCGGCATATTTCCTGTCATTTTTTATTCGGAGAGTCACGGCAAAGGTATCCGTACCAAAATATCGGCTTATTTTTATGATAATTTTGCAGCGTTATTTATATATGATTTTCAAACATTGAAAAATCCACTTATTTGAGGTCGATTCGCTCGACGTCCTCTTTCTCTTGGGGAAATTTGATCATACCGCTAGTTTGGAATCGGCTTAATTGACGGTTAGGAACGCTTCAACTCCGTGCAGTCTCGAGCCAGCTTAATTGATTGCTTCGATGCGTGTTTCAGCGAATTGATTCGTTATCGATAAATCTCGATTTAGCTCAGACTAATTCGACTCAGTCGCTGGAACACGGGTCGATGGCGGGGTCTCTGCTCTAGTTAACATAACTGCAGCTCCGAGTGAGGTGAGGCCAATTCACACGGTGTTAGATGCTCAAGTGAGATACGGACAAGATTTCCCGCCCAGATTACATGTGCTGACTCGATGTCTGTTAACATAATTAATTGGTTGTATTGCTGTTGACATGATCTTCCCGATTGTGACAAAGCGCGTCTGAGATTGACCAATAGTTTAGACTCGTTCTGCACGTGGCGATGAATGGGGGACTGTGCTTGTTAAAATATTTTTCGAGAGTGCTTGGAATATTAACTGCTCGGAAAAAAACCTTTTGGCACAAAATGTATCTTCAAAGCTGAAGAGCCACTCAAACTGGGGCGCGCCCTTGGGAATAAAATAGTTCGTTCTATGTTTCATTGTGTACTTCCCAACTAAACAAAAAGGGTGACCTACGTAGCCGTTTTAGTTTGGAGTGTTCGCTGAATACAAGGAGTTAAAACCCCTCTGAAAATCCCGCAGCTGCCCCTCACGAGGGACTCGGGGAAAAGGTTGGCTGGACCGCAAAGTGGTTCACCCGAGTGTGAAACCGGCGGCTATAATAATGTTCGGAAGGACTAATGGCTTTATAGCTTACTTGTTTGTTATGTGTGAAAAGTAGACAGGCATCTGTATACAGAATGCGGAGTAATTGGACAGTTTTGCCGATGAAAAGGATCGACGAGTGAGGGGATATTCTTCGTTAACTGTGAGAAACTAGGTACCGTGAAAGCATTTTCGTGATTTGACAATTTTCCTTATTATTCTTGGAATAATACACCTTTGTAATCGCGACGGAGGCCTCAACATTAGACATTATCCGTTTCAAGAGTTCTGGATTCCAAAAACGAATTCGGTCATTTAAATGTCCGTCCGCTGCACGCCGTCCGCCGTCCGGGCCGTTTTGGGCAGTAGGAATTGATTTAAAAATTTGAAGTTTTGACAAAACACTTACCGGTACCTACTCGGTTTACCATCCAGTTATGCCCTCAAGGTTTTCAGCCCGATCGCCCAAGTCCGTGGGGCGCTATGAGGCTAAAATGGGGCAACATGAAGGTTTTTTTTTATAAGGCTTTTGGCTATGGGATCGAGTTAGGTGTCGTTTTCGAAGTATTTTTGGACGTAGAATCCATTTTTGGGGGTCCCGGAACGGTGCAAGTTCACTGTGGGGATCTATAGGGCTTTCATGGGACTACACATGTAGCAGGAGCCGACCCCGCACTTAACTTTGAAATGATTCTGAAATGACAAGGCTGGGGTGCGAACCTCAGGCCCTCTGGCGAGTTCACCAAAGTTATAACGCTTCGGCTCCCTCGGTCAAGGTGGAGGCTTGATTCCATTCTTAATATGGGAGACAAGGGAGAGTGATGCCACCTCTGCTGGTTGGCCAAAATTGAAATGAATAATATGCTTATTGTTAACAACGGTGTTCATAAACTTGCCAACTCTATCAACTTGGTCAACCATATCAACATGTCAAGCTCCCACTGAAAATAAGAAATTTCTGGGATAGTGTCTACTTATCTGCTTTATTAAAAAAAAAAAAAAAAAAAAAAAAAATGTCAGTACATATTATGCACTGATTAGTAATATTCACTATTAACTCGTAATTTTGGAAAATGTACATTTGTACAGGCACGTGCCTTTACTGAAATGCCTATATTGGTGGGATTCCAAAAAAAAGCCCTTTCTTGCTTAGAAAAAAATTAGCAGCTTCAAATTCCTTGTTCTCGAAAATTTACATTCTTCTATGGGACCAAGCATTTTTGGCGGTACACCAACAATTGTCATTTGCCGTTTGGCTGTCGTCAAAAGAAAATAGTCGGCCCCTTTCGTGACATTGTCGGAGCTCGAGTGTTTGGTCAACAAATATCGGCCCGTACGAACGATTGCCGGCCTTCAAACGAGCAGGTGTTGATCCGACCGAGTCTTCGGCGAACCCTTTTCCCAAAGATGGACTTCCGTCCCGACAAAGGGAGCTGAAAAGGTTCAGTAACCAGAGCAACACTTGAATCTTGAGCATTCCGGGAAGAACTGGGGTTGTCAACAAGGTATTCAGAGGAAACGTTGGAGGAAAGTGAAGCTAGTTAAGCGGATAAAACGATTAGAAACGGGTTGTAGTTGTTCACTCGTCCAATAGCTTCTCCGAATCGGATTCAGCCTATTCCATTTATTCATTTTTTGAACTACGTATCAAATAAATAATAAATTTTAATAAATATCGTAACGGGCTAACATAAAACTGCAGAGTAGGGCATTATGAAATTCAAAACATATCGTGTAGGAAACCTCCATTTTACATCTTTGAACCATTGGATGCATCACTACCGACTCATCCGAAGACGATGAAAGAAAATCCGCTTTTGAGATTGGCCCTTTTTTTTGACAGATGTTTTGCCTCAGCGTGAAAGGCCAAGTCAACAAGGATCAAGGATTCTTACGGCCCTTCGGTGATTCTGTTCTTCCTATTATGACGAACAAAAGCACTAGATACAGACGAGGGGAGGTCTAAACCTCTGCAAAATGGGTAAACGTTTTGTCAGAAACTGCGGTATATTACAACAGGCGGGCGCCCTTTGGTGATGTTCAGCTCTTAATTCTAGCGTGAAAGAAGATTAAGTCTATAAAAAATTGGGGGAAAAAGAACGAATTCTTTTACCATTGTTTGCGAACCCTATAGGAATATTTCACCCTAGGAGCTAATTTCACTGGTGAGTGAGTACCTTCTTTTTTTTAACTAAAATTGGTACCGAGATATTTTCCTCTACTTACTTGAAAGAATTTTTCGAGTTCGTTACCGATTTAATTACTTTTAGAATCGTAAAAAGTTTTCCCAGTTCAATAATTTAATTAAGTTCAATTATTTAAATTATTTTATTTAATAACTGAACATTGAACATAACCAATAATTAAAATTTAATAATTGAAAGCATCATTGTCAATAAAATATAATGATTAAAAACAATTATAGCTATTACGGTTCCGCTGTTTACACTATTTTGAGCGGTTTTGGCTGTAATGATGGGATTCCAAAAAACCGTTCGTAGCATAGACAAAAAAAAAAAAAAAAAAAAAAAAAAAAATAGCAGCTTCATATTCTTTGATCTCGAGAATTTACATTCTTCTATGGGACCAAGCATTTTTGGCGGTACACCAACAATTATTGTCATTTGCCGTTTGGCTGTCGTCAAAAGAAAATAGTCGGCCCCTTTCGTGTCATTGTCGGAGTTCGAGCGTTTGGACAGTGACCCGAAAATTCTCGCCCACAAAAAACGCCCCCATTCGTGAATTATGTATTTAAAACAATTAAAAAATGAAATTATAATTAAAAAATGTTTATGAACGCATTAAAATTATGTGTTTTGCTCAAAATAAAAAATGGAGCATAGAAACAATTACTCTGAACTTCAAAACGATTTATGCGCAGATTAACTTGCATACTACATATATGTTTTTACAGAATAAGGAGATTTTTCAAACCGAAATATTAGAGTATGAGCAAGTAATCTAAGAAACGCTGAAAATCAAAGTTACTCCTATCATATTCCGCATCTTTCCTTCCTTCCATATCCTTATTCACACCCTTCTTTCCACATTTCATTTTGCAACTCCTCATGAAGAAGAAAAATACCAAAAAATGCAAGGAGAAACTAGGTTAAACGTAAAAAAACAAAAAAAAAAAAAAAAAAAAAAAAACAAAGCCAAGGACATGAACACAAAAAAGAATCATTCATACCCCACAACTTAATCAAAATAGTTAGTGTTGCAGGTTGTTATGCGTGTGAAAGGGCACTTGAGCTGTTTTGATCTGTTGATTAGATTATGAACCGCAGTAAGATTAGAGCAGCACTTGCGACACAACACACAAAAAACTATCTTCGGAAAAATTGGCACTTAGGCTGTTTTGCCACCAATTTACTTCTTTTTTTTTTCTTTTTTTTTTTTTTACTACGTGATACCTCTGATGAAGTGGGACGTGTAATACGATTCGAGAGGGGGAATGCGGGACGTGTTTCACTTCCCTTACAGAGTCATTTGCAAAAATCAAAGGTAGCCGACTCCCGACAATTTCCAAGGGGAAGTATTTGACATGGGTGGTTCATAAAAGGTTCGTTGTCGATATGGACTTTTTTTTTAAGGTCATTAAACTTATTACGCCCCCACCTGATAACTTTTCTTTTTTTTTCCTTTCGGCTAATCGCAAAAATTTAATACAATAGGTTATTTTGTAGTCATGGATACAATGAGTGTAGGTAATACCTACTTACGCGACAGCACAATGAACATACTATGTTAATTGTGCTTTCGCGTAAGTAAATTTAAAAAAATAATGATTATAAAGTTTTATTTATTTTTATTTTAGTTCTTAATTTTTTTTTAAACTGATTTGAATGGTTTATTGCCAACAAATAATTCTTTTGTTTTAAATTTATTCGAGTACCAAGTACCGTCCAAAGTTACTTCGAGAACGATACCTCATTCGACCTCCTAGCCAAAGCCCATTTGTAGCCCCAAAGAAGTCCCACGGATATCCACGGTGATGGTCAGATGAGTATACTCGTATACGAAACTCCCATAAATGGACATAAAGTCAAGAAATACTTCGAGAACGACACCCCACTCGACGGCCTACCCTAAACGCTTCAAGCACCCTTTCTACACGTCGTGAAAAATATGAGGGCGTATTTTGAGACGATGGTGAACGTTTAAAAATTATGTACCTACGAGTCGAACATCGAGTTTTTTTTTTTTTGTTTTTTTTTAGCACACCCCCTCATCACCGGTTGTTTCGAATTTCCTACAATGAAATTTCAGGAACGAGCGGGTGTTGCGCATTGTGAACAGTAGATGGTATCAGGGGAAGCGTAACTAATTGGATAGATAGCAAGAAATCGATTCCTGTAGGAGGAAACGCAACACGTAGAACAATCGGAGGCTTTCAAGGGGCGGTTTCTGTTACAGACACGTGAGCCCCTTTGGCGTCCATTCATAAAGCACGTGAGCTACTATGGCGTATCACCTTCGGAAGGGTATTATAAGCACTGTAAGCACGTCCGGCATTGTAAATTTGGACGAGAAGTTAGAGGATGGGGAGGAGGAGGAGGTTGGGGTTTGGTTTCGCTGATGCCAGCATCGAACGTGTGGTAGAGGATAAACAAAAATAATGCACTACATACTTGAACTTTTCATAGACGATTTTGTTCGTCATTGGGTCAAGTTTGTGAATTTGTGACATCTAAAAGCACGTGGGAAGGAAAGGCGTATCGGGGGTCCCTTTTTCCTCTTTCCCGCCACTTGAGTCCCTTGCGCCTATTCGCCCCTAATTGGAGTGGACGGCTCCTCTGAGGACCATTGTTGGCCTTGAGAGGCAAACCTACTCTCTACCCTCTTCATTGTTCGAAAGTAACAAGCTTGTACTTGCAATTAGATTCCCCCACTCCCACCGCACCTCCTTTCTCATCACCGAGGCACAATCCCTTCTCACGCCTATCCACTTGAGAAGTTGTTTTTTTATTTAGTTTATAGATTATAAATTTTCTGACTAATCATGTGGGTGGTGAATTTGATGATATTTGGTCTAAGAGTACGATGAATGTGCTGACGAAGTTCAGAAGGCAGAAGAACAAAAATTATTTTTGTTACCTACAATTCGAAGATGTCAACGCAACTTGTCGTATCGCATGTTCACCAACGTTTCAGATCAGCTAAAAAACTTATTCAAACTCCTTTTCGATTCGACATTTTCACTCACAAATTGGTTTCGATAATATCAAGTTTAGTTATCGATAAACCTCTTTCAAACGATGTAAAATCAAAAATTCTATCGATTAGAAAAAAATTTGTTTTTGCACTTTTGGTGATACGACAAAGTGGCTTGGACACTCGAAATTTCCGTTTATTCCACTATAGTGGAAAATACTCCCTATAGTGGAATAAATACTATTATAATAGTATTTATTCCACTAAATATAAACCCTTTTTGCTGGAGTGCTTGGAGTGCTTTTTAGAAGGGTTTCGGCTATGGGTTCGAGTTAGGTGTCGTTTTAGAAGTATTTTTGGACGTAGAATCCATTTTGGGGGTCCCGGAACGATCCGATTTCACTGTTGTGATCTATGGGGCTTTCATGGGTCTACAAATGGGATTTTTGAAGGATCCCAGGAGATCAAATATTTTCCGAGTAATTTTGGACGCATAATTCAATTTTCGAGGGCCCACATCTTTTTCTTCCCCAAAAAATATTTTTTTATTGACACAGAATTTATTTTGGTTTATTATTCTTGGAATAACACACCTATGTAATCGCGACGGAGGTCGACAACTCCAACCGGCCCCAAAACTTGACACATGACACATGACACTTGACACTTGACACAAAACATTATCCGTTTCAAGAGGACTAGATTCCAAAACCGAAATGTCCGTCCGCCATCCCGCTACTCAGGTTGTGTCCAAGGCCATTTCTGGCCCATTACAACTTTTCTCGTACCTTCTGCTCGCTTTCTTCCCCCAGGGGAAGTGCACAGGCCCACCGAGAGGGGGGGGGGGGGGGCAAAGGGGACATTTTGCCCCCGGCCCGGACTTTTACATGGGGCCCCAGCAGGCCTTAGAAAAATAAGAAAAAGCGCTGCAAATTTTACACAAGGTTTTATTATTCTTTGATATAGGTTCCTTGTGCAGAAATTTAATTCTGTGTCAAAAAAGTTTTTTCAAAATATGTAGGTACCTACTTACGTTTTTACTCGGAAAATATTTGACCTCCTGCAGGATGTCAGATATTTTCCGAGGAAAAACGTAAGTACATATTTTGAAAAAACTTTTTTGTCACAGAATTAAATTTCTGCACAAGTAGGTAACCTATATCAAAGAATAATAAACCCTTGTGTAAAATTTGCAGCGTTTTTTCTTATTTTTCTAAGGCCCGCTGGGGCCCCATGTAAAAGTCAGGGCCGGGGGCAAAATGTCCCCTTTGCCCCCCCACCAATGGGAGCCTCCAAAAATCCCATTTGTAGCCCCATAAAAGCGCTATAGATCACCACAGTGGAATCGGATCGAACCGGGACCCCCAAAAATGGATTCTACGTCCAAGAATACATCGAAAACGGCACCTAACTCGATCCCATAGCCAAAAGCCTTTAAAAAAAAACCCTCCCGTTGCCTCATTCTAGCCCAATAGCGACCAACGGGTTTGGGCGATCGTGCTGAAAACCTTGCGGGCACGACTAGATGGTAAACCGAGTATTTTGTCAAAATTTCCGTTAAAAAAAAAAAAAAAAAAAAAAAAAAATCCTACTGCAGTGAGTAAGGAAAACGGTCTACTGTGTTAACATTTTTCAGTTTGTTGAGTCTACACACAGACTGGGCGTCATTACTCAACCCTGACATGAGCCACAGTCTCCCATGATCTTACTGTGTATTGCATTTTATCAAGCGAGTATGCCAGTTGACAAAAGGTGCGATCAATACCCATTTACACCCTTGTCGAAAAGTATCTCATATACCTATAGGTATATCGTATACGATGGGGGTCGTATACCCTCTCAGAATACGACCCGGACGAAGGGTAATTTCCCCATTTACCGCCACTCAAAAACAACCTTAGGATGATGTAGATGAACACCATAGGGGCGACAGGAGCTGTCGCCGGACGGAAACAAAACCGTTATAAATGCTAAGTAGGTTATTTTATGCGAAACCGTATCGTCCTCCGCCACTCGACCGTATGGATTTGAAAAGCGTATACAGGAACCGTTTTTAACCAAACCCAGTGAGTTGTCAAGCTAGTGCATTAAATGCATCATAAATTTTATGATTGTGCAACTCGCAATTTTATACATAGTACGCAAACCTTATACATTTTTCCAACTGGGGTCGGCATCCTTCAAAACCGGTTTCTACTCATGAGTTTTTAGTGCCCTAAAAACTCGTGACTTCTCCCTCGATATCGGTTTCTGGTCTCTAAAAAGTTCCCACAACCCTCAACTTCTAACGTCTGTAGTTTGAGAATGACCTAACGATTGTTGAAAGAAATTTTATTTCAAATCAGATGCTTTTTAAAGGGTTTGGGCGATAAAAATGGAAGACACGGAATGGGGATTAGGTTTCAATTCGTCAATATTTATCTAGTCAATCATTCATTAGTAGTTCATTAGGACAAACACACAAAAAAATAATTGATCCATCAGCCATTGTGCGGCATTCCATAAATTTAAAATTGTTTACCACAACCATGACTCTTCGAGTGTGAGGCTCTGAAGCGTGGAAGGTTACATGCTCTGAGATCAGTGGACTAGGAAGAGATACTGGCGCAACAAGACCTGGTAGGAGGGCTATTGAGCCAAGGGCACAGACCTCCTACTACAGTAAACTCGGATTTGGTAGCACAATTGGTAGCACACTACAGGCCTACGCGTGAGAAGTGTGGGGAGGGGGGGGGGGGCTTCAGGAAACCCATTTCCATACTCTCGCTGGTAATAACCCAATCTAATCTGACTGCTTAAACATTTTTCTCCAATGGAAACATCCATAATCGAACAGGATTGCACACTACTGACTTTAACCGTCGCTCCATAACACACAGACAGGCCCACCGAAAGGGGGGGGGGGGGCAAAGGGGACATTTTGCCCCCGGCCCGGACTTTTACATGGGGCCCCAGCGGGCCCTAGAAAAATTAGAAAAGAAGGAAAAGGGGGAAAAAAGAAAAACAAAAAGAAAAAATCTAATGGCTGAGTTGCCACTTGGCAGGCAACGTAAGTCTTCCGTGTGATTGGACCTTGTAAAACTCGAGCAATATGAATCACAATAAACCCTGTGAATCACAAAAGAAAAAACGTCCGATGAGGAGAGGGGCGGCGGCAAAGCGGTATGAAGGATGGAGCATCGAAAGGAAAACATTGATGTTGACCATTATTCGTTTTAGAGGCTGCAATCCTTCTCTTTACAGTAACTAGATGAAAAATTCAAATAATAATAATTGAATGGTAAGGTATTAGGTACCCTGAATAAAATGAAAATTATTGTGAACCGCCCCCAAACTCCTGCTTACAAGGGGGCCCTATGCTCTCTTTTGCCCCGGGCCCGCTTTTTCTCTCGGCGGCCCTGCACACAGATAACTCGCTGATTATCGAAAGCGCTCTTCCTTGAAGACTCGACATTGCACTCAGGCCCAAAATTTTTTGAACCGTGGCCCTAAATCGGGCTTCCGACGACCTTTCACTTTCATTACATTTTGGCCCAAAGTCGTTGGTAACGCCCTTTTTGAAATTTGAAATATTCTCACTCCTGTGCTGTGATATAAATTTTACACCAAAAAAGGTCGAAGCGCTAAATTTTCGCTGAGGCAGCCCTGGGAATTTCGTCTGAACTCAAAACGTTTCACTCAATAGTATATTTTTAATACCGTAAGCTAATTTGAGCCCGAATTATACTAATTTTAACCTGGATTAGGCAATGAAGAAAAAAAATCCGTAATTTGACGATAATAATAATTAATGTGCAAAATTTACTGTTACTAATACGTCAGGTTACAGTCAAAGGAAAAAAGAATAATTACATTGTAACTGTTGTATGCAAAATAATTGTCCCTTCTTTGTTGATGACGCACTGACGTCACTACAATATTTCAAGTAGAATAAAATTGAATTTAATGTATTCAACTCAATTTGAACACAATCATTGCAAACTCCCCCTTTCATTTTATCGTTGACCAACATTTTCGTGAGAAAAATTCCAACAGTTGCTCTCCCAGTACACACTCAGGGTCCACCCCTTCCAGACTAACAATGCAAAGTGAACAAGAAACGGAACAACTCGAAAACCACTCCATGGGCGCAAAATATTCCCATGCAAAACACACCTCCTTCACGCCCAACGTACGCCAAATATAATAACATATTTTTTACTGGTTAGGGATGTTTTTCAATTCTAATCGGCGCGTGAAATGGATCCCCTTCAACGACGCCGGAAACGGAAACATTACGAGAGCACATGACACCTTTGAGTGGCCTACAACTGCTCCATTTTTCAACCGTTCAAGTGGGGTTCCCCCTCAATCTTGAATGGTCTTCAGTTATAACTACGGCTACTTACAGTATCGTGTTCTTAAAGTTTATTTTCAACTTGTCAAGTCGGGAGGGGTTTGTACGATTGTATGGAGGGGAAGAAGAGATGCCCTAAACCACATCACTACGAATCGTTACCATCTTCTTTCAATAAAATGTCAAATCTTCAAGTGAATAACCAACTGTTTCGTACATTTTTTGATGGACTCAAATATTATTGAAAGAGCGAACCTCGTAGGCACAATAGGAATTCTACGGAGTATTTTGTGAAAATTTCCGATTAAAAAAAAAATAAAAAATCGACCATTCTAGCTGTATCCAACGCCTGCGCCGTTTCTGCTTGAAGGGTTTTCTTAAATAAATGTAAACTTGTTTAAAGTAATTAATTTCAAAAAATAATTATGAAAATCTGTAGTCGATATCTCTTTCGTTAACCCCCTTTTACCCTACTTTTTCCACCATCCAAAATGACGTACGTCACACCTGATACTAAACATTTGGAGAGAATAGGAAGGTCACCCAGTTAAAACTAGAATCTACTACATACTGGGTGCATCTATTATGCTAACATATATGTTAGAATAATAGTAATAATAATATTACCATGATCCCATTTTTCAGCCTTTACAACGTTAATTCATTTTGTTGAGTCGACATACAGACAACTGATTGAGAGGATCCTCCTGTCTGGATTTCATCGGTCCATCAGGACCATCTATATATAATAGTTTTCTTCAATCCCTAAAAGTTCAGGGGACATCGTGTTAAATGTGGTAGGTATAACGTTTACCCCCACCCCTTAAACTAGGTACGTCACGTTTGGGCCAATCGTGGGTTACATCCTCCATCTGATTTGCTACAGAAAGGCCGAAGCAAGTCTTTGGAATCAATTGACCAGTAGGTTGAGCCAACACTACCTACGTTTGTGACCCACCCCCTCAATGAATTGTGGAGGGAGATTGGGAAGAAAACCTAGCTGATTCATAGTTGGTCAAAATATTACGAGATCGAAACATTTAATGTTTAGATTTAAAAAACCTGCAAATTTTACATAAGGGTTGTTATAAAAAGTAATTTTATGTCAAAATCAATGCAAATTTTACAGAAGGGTTTATTATTCTTTGTTATAGGTTGACTGAATAAAAATTAATTGTTGGTCATTAAAAGAAAACATTTTTCAAGAAAAAATAATAATACCTAATAATTCTTTAAATTGTTTGGACAAATGTGGAGCCTCGAACAATGGATTATGCGTGTTAAATTACTCGGAAAACGACACCTTATTTGACCTCCAGGGATCCTTCAAAAATCCCAATTCTAGCCTCATGAGAGCCCAATAGATTCCCAGGGTTAAATCGGATCGTTCTGGGACCCCCAAAAATGAATTATACATCCAAAAATACTTCGAAAACGACACTAACTCGACTCAATAGCTGAAACCCTTTAAAAAACCTCCAGTAGCCCCATTTTAGCCTCATAGTGCCCCACGGGTTCAGGCGATCGGACTGAAAACCTTGCGGGCACAACTAGATGGTAAACTGAGTATTTTGTCAAAATTTCAGATTAAAAAAAAATTTCTACCGCTTTTATAAACATTTCTACTGCTCAAAACGGCTTGGTCGGAGGACGGACATTTCGTTTTTGGAATCTAGATAATGTCATCGTGTAACGGATAATGTCAACTTTTGAGGCTGATCAGAATTTTGGCCCTCCGTCGCGATTACATACGTTATTATTCCAAGAATAATAGAGAGTTCCTAAAGCCACTTTTTGCCTAACGGTGATGAGTTACGGTCGACGTAACTCGAGATTTCGCGCATGCGCGGAAATAACGGTGATAACTTACGTCCTTATGCCTAACGTCGAACGTTATTGCCGTAAAGTTACGGTAATAAACTTACGGTCTTAAGGATACCGCCGTTAATTTCGAGCAATAGAACGTAAATAGCGGCACTTTAAATTTAGCGTGACTTTTGATAAGACCGTATCTCTGTTACGGTCTTATGTGAAGTTAGCTTTTCTTTGATTCTCCCTAGACAAATCCCTTACGGTGATAAAAATTAACGGTCGACGTAACTCGGATGTTTCTTTAGGAACTCTCTAATAAACCAAAATTATTACAAAAAAAGTTCTGTACACCAGATGAACACTTGATAACGCCGCTTCCCCTCGCTTCAAATCGCAAAGTTGCTTGCGATTGCAAGAGACAACTCGCGCTAAATCGCTCACAATCGCTTCGCTCCGCTCGGAGTGGGAACGCCCATCGCTCACTCCCATTCAAAAACCTCACTCGCTCGGCGGTTTGTCTTTTTAGCGCGTAATCGCAAGTGATCGCTTCGCCCCAAATCGCGGGCAGTGTGAATTCAGCCTACAGTTTATGCAAGGTAAGTGAATTCAGTTACAGTTTTATGCAAGGTAAGTGAATTCTGGAGTGTTGAGGCGTCCAATGAAGAGTTTTAATGAAATCCAGCGTCATTAGATCATTTTAATTTTTAGTGGTAACAGATTAAGGTCTCTTTATACAGAACAGAAAAGGGTTAGCGATGGGGTTAGATGGGGTGGGGCGAGGTTGATAGGGCTAAGCTTGTGTTGGAAGGGTAGTTGGGGGGATGGGGTTGAGTGGGGTGAGGCAGAATGAAGGGGAAGGGCGGGAGGTCTACTGGAGCCAATTAGGGAAGAACATTTACCTTACAATAGGGCTGTGTATTGCATTAAGTTAAGTAAAGGGAGGTGTCTTTACACTGAATAGAGGGTGAGGGGTGAGGTGATGGGTGGGGGTAGGGGGGCGGTCCCCTCGGTCTTCCGAAGGGGGGAACTCCGGCCGCCAATCCGTTCGTCCTAAGCGGTTCACCCCCTTTGGAACAGGCCACGCCCACTTTTCCAACCCCCGCGTCATGTTCGGGGGATCCTCTTCCGTCGTCGGAGCGGATGGAGGGGGGACGAGATTGCCAACCCCCGTAGGGGGGGAGGGCCGGTTCGACGAGGGTTTTTCGGCTATCGTTTTCAGAACAGTCGTGTCTTGTGATATGTGAGGATGAGCGAGTCGCCCAAAATCGACGTCGTCTCGGAGGACGAAGACAGGAAGATCACCGAAGACGTGAGGAAACCGCCGGGAGGTTTCACGTCGTTTTCCATTTCCAGCATTTTGTCGAAAGAATCGCGGAAGGACGCGTCCTCTCAACACCTCCACGAGCCTCTCTCAGTCCACCCACATGACCCAGCTATGCTCTCAAGGTAACGATGTGACATTAATTTAACATTTTTTTAAATTTAAGGGTTGAAATTTAATGGCGAATTACGTCCAAATTTCAACCCTCCACGTCAAGTGAATTTTTAGGAGGTGAAAAAACACGAGGCCGTTAAAAACATCAAAACATGAATGAGCACTGAAATCACCAAAAATTCACCACGACATGCCCTGATTCGTCAAACGTCAAACGACACTTAGAGAACCTTCTAAAGCGTCTGCAAAATTTTCATTGTTAACGCGTTCAACATACAGACATACCTATTATGTTTATGATGGTATTGAGAAATATTAGCCGCGTTTTTTTAACGGGTCAATTATTTAACAACTTCCCTTGGTTACTAGCGTTGAACTTGGAATAAGGTAACGCGCTTTGAAGTAATGCGATTTTCCGTGCTAGCCGAGAAAATTGGCGGGTTTTGATCGAACGCCAACAATGTACACTAAATGCGCAGATAAAACTGTCATAGCATTACGTGCTATCTTAATTTTATGAGAATGTGTAATTTTCATTTGATAATTTAGCCAAATTTTTTTCTGACTAACCCTGCGGTCACACGTCGCTGGCCCAATTCAAGACCGGCTTAAGTGCACACATTTTTCAGGGAGCGCGTTTAAAAATGCATTGTAAATTCAATGTTGAATTTCTCTGGAGCTAATGCAGCCAGCGCCTTGAAACTTTGACCACTAACTCAGTATGGTCTTGGTATACTTACCTGCAAATTTGAGATTTTTTCGTCTGTTAATTAAAGAGTTAATTAGTAGATAAGACAGTATTGTTCTGAATATGTTGAGCTATTCTGAAAATTGAGACCGTGCAAGAGCGACTTATTTGTAAATAATATTTGAATAATGATAATAATTCCCTAAAGGATTTGTAATTATTACAAATCCTTTAGGGAATTGTTTTAATTGGGGTATGATAGAAGTTTTGAGAAAATAATGTAAAATCATTTAATTTTTCCACAAACCATAACAAGTATACCGAATATGTGAGTTGAATCAGTCTTTTAAACAATTGGCAAGGAACACATGAATAGGAACGTGACAAGCAATCTTAGAATAGTTTGGGCAGTTAGAAGCTAATACAGGTTCTTTCTCTTATACATAAATCGCAGTTCTATGCAGTTCTTCTAAGATGCAACAAAACAGCTACTCATGACTTAATGATGAAGGTAGGACGAGTATCTGAGGCTCAAAGTAAACATCAACAAAACCAAAATTAAATTTAAAAAATTATTAAATTATGCCAATGCTAAGATTGTGTTGTGTACACTTATGTTTTTTGGGGCGTCGAATCCAATTCGACGTCGGTTATTGCACTAAAATTTTGTAAAGACCACAATTCAGCATTTCAATGGGTATACTCTCTGGCTTTTAGCTTTATCAGCTGTTTTTGCTAATGTACAAGTATGAACAACCATTTTAACAAAGTTTACCACTCTATACAGTCAATAAACCGTTGTGTTTTGAAACCTGGGTCGAAGGAAGGGTTTTGAAGACAATTCAAATCATTATTTATCAAATGAAAATGAAAATAGCGTTAATTTCAGAATAATATAGATATACCATTAACTCAATTAGTTTGACTTGATGACCCTTCAATAAGAGGGAAATAATCATTTGAAATAATAACAATATCAGCTAGGCAAATAAAAAATAAATTAAAAATCGTCGTTAACAAAAATATTAATTTAATAAAGTAAATTCACCCCCTAAGGGGACTAAAAAAAAAAAAAAAAAAACAGGTCGTGATGTATGGTCAGAAAACAGACACCATAATGGAATGGAAAACATTGATGTTTGGTGGCTTCGCGGAAACATTTTCGAGCATGATGAACTCTCAAGACTTGAGAGCACTGATCGTCGAATCTGCCTCTCTAGGTACCTATTGGTACACTCAGAAGAAGCGCAAGAGCGAAGGAACAAAGACTACAAGTACTTACTAAGTACTTGTAGTCTTTGTTCCTTCCTTCCTACAAGTACTCAGTACTTGAAGTCTTTAACCCTTCTGAGAGTGTACCAGGATAGGTAGAGAGGCAGATTCGATGATCAGTGCTCCATGAAACAAGATTTTGTGAACTGAAGCTGGGAGGTTGTACCAAGACTATACAGTCGTTGCTAAGTTATACCTAGCTGTTTCAGCTCAAATTCAAAGAATCTATACCACTAATTCTCAGTCTGTGTGTCTGTGGGTCTGTCTGTATGTCAATCGCCTACTCTGACTAAACGGTAAGTCCTAAAAATACCCCGATTTTTCCTATCGTCTCGGGCGACCGTTTAAGTCTTTGTAGGGGGGTTGAGCACCCCCAAAAATGCGCGCAAATCCGCGCAATTGACATCAACTTTCTTATTTCAAATGGGAACCCCTATTTTTTTCTTCGGATTCGGATTCCTCGACTAATTTTACGTCCGATAAGCGAGTTGCGCGAATTTTATGACGCGCGCGAATTCGCTGAATTAATTTTTTCGATTTATTCCGTCGTTAATAGACGGATTTTTTCCGCGTTTCGTCCGTAGCCTACCTAGAGATCCGAATTTTAATAGGAGATATCGACCAAATTCATTTCGAAATCGAGTGAATTTTGAGCGCGAGTTGAGTTTTGAAAAAACTGGGCCGTCGCCACCGACCCATCGCGTCGGGTGAATTCTGGCTCGGCTTCACTCCCATCCTCTCAACACCCTCTATCCCCCCGCCTTCACTCTTCACTCTGAGCGGGTGGGACATCAGCCTTTAAGGGGCGCGAGCAAGGTCTACGTGATCTCTCCCGGACGGACGTAAATTAAATGAATCGATTTAAATTGAATCGATTATCGAGAAAAGTAGAATCGATTTAAACTGAATCGATTATCGAAAAATTTAATTTAATTTGAAAAAAAAATAAAATAAAATAAAAATAAAATAAAAAAAATGATCTTAATTCTGAGATACGTTGAGCGCCCTCAAGGATTTTTTCCGTTTTCCCCTCCTTCAACTAAAGAAAAGGAGTGGGGATTTAAGCCACTATTGATTCGATTTTGATGAAATTTTCAGGGAATCATTTTATCCGCCAGGGGATTCTACGTCCAAAAATACTTGGAAAACGACACTAACTCTACCCCCTCGCCATTTTAGCCCCATATTTTTTCTTTGTTTTCATTATACCGGCCAGGGGATTCAATTGTCCTACCTACCTACATATTTATATGTAATAAATTACATATTTTAGCCCCATATTTTTCCTGTGAGTTTTCAACTATGATTTGATTTCACTAGCACTATGACAGGGTGGGAGGTGGGGCATACTTCACTCGGCCGATCATTTTAACGGCCAGGGGACTCGCAATGCTCGGCCACCGACATAGGTAGTTCTATTATTATCAAGGGAAGGCTTTGCAAATTTGATTTCACTAGCACTATGACAGGGGGCCTTACTTTCCCCAAAAATACTTGGAAAACGACACTTAACTCTACCCCCTCGCCATTTTAGCCCCATATTTTTCCTGTGAGTTTTCAACTATGATTTGATTTCACTAGCACTATGACAGGGTGGGAGGGGGGGCATACTTCGCTCGGGCGATTATTTTATTAGCCAGAGGGGTCTTGCTTTGCTCGGCCACCGACATAGGTAGTTCTCCTATTATTGATGGTGGAGTTTTCAAATTTGATTTCACTAGCACTTTGACAGGGGGTCCTTACTTATGTACGAGCGATCACGCAAGACCCTTATAAATAATCTATATCACTAATATATATAATATTCTTGAAAATCTCGAGAAATTCAAAAATGCTCTACGTTCTGAGATAGGTTGAGCGCCCTCAAGGATTTTTTCCGTTTTCCCCTCCTTCAACCCCCTCCCTTCCAACGACACTTAACTCTACCCCCTCGCCATTTTAGCCCCATATTTTTCCTGTGAGTTTTCAACTTTGATTTGATTTCACTAGCACTATGATAGGTTGGGAGGGGGGGGGGGGGGGGGCATACTTCACTCAGCCGATCATTTTAACGGCCAGGGGACTCGCTTTGCTCGGCCACCCACATAGGTAGTTCTATTATTATTGATGGTGGAAATTTGATTTCACTAGCACGTTGACAGGGGGTCTAATTTCGTATAGCCCCATGAAAGCTCCATAGGTCTTCCCCAAAAATACTTGGAAAACGACACTTAACTCTACCCCCTAGGCATTTTAGTCCCATAGCGCCCCACCAGGTTTTTTACTGTGAGTTTTGATTTGATTTCACTAGCACTTTGACAGGGGAGGGAGGGGGGCTTACTTCGCTCTGCCGATCATGTTATCGGCCAGAGGGAGCTCGCTTTGCTCAGCCACCCACATAGGTAGTTCTATTCTATTATTATGATGGTGGAGTTTTCAAAATTGACACTTAACTCTACCCCCTCGGCATTTTAGTCCCATAGCGCCCCACCAGGTTTTTTACTGTGAGTTTTGATTTGATTTCACTAGCACTTTGACAGGGGAGGGAGGGGGGCTTACTTCGCTCTGCCGATCGTGTTATCAGCCAGAGGGAGCTCGCTTTGCTCAGCCACCCACATAGGTAGTTCTATTCTATTATTATGATGGTGGAGTTTTCAAAATTGAGTTCACTAGCACTTTGACAGGAGGGGCGTCTTATTTCGCTCAGCTGATCATCTTCTCGGCCTTTTTAGCCCCATATCGCCCCATGGGTTTTTTCCCTATGAGTTTTCAAATTTGATTTGATTTCACTAGCACTATGGCAAGGAGGGGGGGGGGGGGGGGCGGTTCCTCGCTCGGGCGGTAGAGAGTAGACTTTTGAAAATTGATTTCACTAGCACTTTGACTTACTTCGCTCAGCTAATAGACTAGCACTTTGACAAGGGGGCCTTACTTCGCTCGGCTAATCATTTTCATACCATGATTCACCCAAATCACAGGCGGCAATATACAACCACAGTGGGCAATACATCCACAAGCGGCAATACACCCACTAGGGAGGGTCTGGGGGGCGGCAATTCACCCACAGGCGGCAATATACACTCACAGGCGGCAATACTCCCACAAGCGGCAATTCACCCACAATTCTGCGTAAGCGATCGGCCTCGCGAAGCGAGGCACCGGCCTCGCGTAGCGAGGCCCACGGGGGGTCTGGGGGGCGGAGCCCCCCAGCTGGGTGCGTAGGCGAGCAAAGCGAGCCGGAGCATCTAGTACTCCACTAGTTTCCACATACTAATAGCGGCTAATAGCTAATAGCGGCCCATACACGAGCAGAAATCCACGGCAGATTTGGTCGGCCGATCTCATCTGACAGATATCGCTAACGATCTGGAGTGACCGATGAAATCGGTTGCTGCCCCTTAACACGAAAAACTTTTCGGCCGATCTTTCGTGCCCGAGATCTGTCTCCCGATGCCATCTGATCGTTAGTGGGATGAAATCTGGCAGATTCAGGTCTGTCACCGACGTTCGTCTGGCAGATTCGAGTTTTCGGTTGGATCCGAAAATTTCTGAGATCGGTGGCCGATTTGCAGCGCCGTAAGTTGATGATGCCATGGGGTTAAGTGACTGTCCGTGATAACAAACGTAAATTAACCGATCTTTTTTCCGGAATTTCTTCAGTAGGTAGGTACCTATAAAATGACTAAGGCAAAATAATACAAGTTTGGGAGAAGTCTTGGGTTTCGGAAAGAAGAAACTTCGGACAAAAAAAAAAAAAAAAAGACGATTTAAGACGAAATAGTCTATTTCCACGATAAAAATATATAAACTTGTAGACGCGTTTCGGTTGATTAGACCATCATCAGTACAATACAGAGTGAGGAAGATGTGAGAAGTTACTTATATACAAAAGTGAAATGTGCCTTCTAATGGGCGTGGCATTAGAAAGGTGGCATAAAAGGAGAAAGGTGAAAGGTAATGTGAAAGGCAAATAAGTGAAAGGAAGACTCACAAGAAAATGTCAATTAACGGGGAACGCCTAATTACATCCAGGTCATTAACAGATATTCCTAAATTGTGAATTTTCTGAATTTCCAAAGATTCTAAAGCATCTAATTTTGGACCTTTTTGGCAAACATGAGCTATCCCAATGGCTGGATTATTACTGCCTATCTCATAACTAATTCTATGGTTTTCTTCTGACAAATGTTTTTCAAAAGCTTCCCTACCCCTTCCCAACCTAAGATCATCACTATGTTCTTTCATTCTAATTTTAAATAGCCAGCCATTGGGATAGCTCATGTTTGCCAAAAAGGTCCAAAATTAGATGCTTTAGAATCTTTGGAAATTCAGAAAATTCACAATTTAGGAATATCTGTTAATGACCTGGATGTAATTAGGCGTTCCCCGTTAATTGACATTTTCTTGTGAGTCTTCCTTTCACTTATTTGCCTTTCACATTACCTTTCACCTTTCTCCTTTTATGCCACCTTTCTAATGCCACGCCCATTAGAAGGCACATTTCACTTTTGTATATAAGTAACTTCTCACATCTTCCTCACTCTGTATTGTACTGATGATGGTCTAATCAACCGAAACGCGTCTACAAGTTTATATATTTTTATCGTGGAAATAGACTATTTCGTCTTAAATCGTCTTTTTTAAGATGGATTCCCACTATCTCGCCGCATCCACCTTACATTAAACTTCGGACACATGAAGTTGGTGACCACGTTTCTGAAACTCGTCCTGAGGTTCTGGTAAGTGAGCCAATTTCCGCCTACCCTAACCGTTTTTCCTCATAGCAGCTCGGTTTAAACGTAAATCCGTCCGGAAAACTGTTTAACTTACCAGCAGGGTCTATCTTAACCTCCTGAAGCCCAAATGGCTGTTGAAAAATCATGCTAGAATTTATAGTGAGCAAACCCAAAATCGCGATTTCCAAAAAAATTAGGAAATCCCAATTCCGCCCATTAGGTATTCGGGGACTATTTTTTATCCATTTTTTGATAAAACGCACCACGTAAAAACACCGATAAAGGAGATAAGGAGAGATAAGGAGGATCTCAAGGGAGAACTAGTGGACATCTGAACGTTAAGGGACTCTGCCCGATCCGAATCGAACAGTTCTCAGAACCACCGACATCGCTTCCGAGAAATCTTCATGTTAGGGGGGGACGCCCGATTTTCGTCTGCCAGATTTGAACTCTCGCAGACATCGCTTAGCCGATTTGCTTACATTTCGTCTTTTCAACGCCCACTAACGCACAGATATTTCCCACAGATATCGTTTAAAAACGCCAAATCTGCCGCGGATTTCTGCTCGTGTATGGCCTCCTATTGAACCATTTGTTGTCATTACAATGCTCCTTCGTTGAAGAGTCCGATGAGAGACTCAGAATGTAGTTGTTTAACGCACCCATCTTAGTGACGTACAACGTGGACCCTGAACATATACGGCAGATAACGGCGATGAAAATTTGAGATAAGACGCTCCAATAGGCGCAGATTACAATGGTTCTACTCCTGCAACTCAACTCGGTGTAGCTTTTTTCCCGATATCGTCGAAAATGCGAAAAAACTGATTTTTATAAAAATCACTAGTGATTGTACAGACAGAACAAACTGAAATTTATCCCTGATCTAAACCCACTTTTGGAAACTACATTAGTAGGTAAAGTACGTGGGTAGTTGCTTAAATTATACTATTCATTACAATAGGTTTAAAAAAATGGTAAAAAGTAACATTTAATCGGTCCTTTTTTGAATTAAAAAAAATTATCAACTTTCAAGGGCTCTGCATTCTCTTAAATAATAAACCAAAACCAACAAAACTGCACCTGATCAGAGACACTCACAAGGACGATCGAACCTTCCTCGACCATTTTATTGTTAGGTACTCACTGACACTATGATATTAGTATCTATCAGTATGTATCATGAAGAGTCGTGGTACAGACAGAACAAGTATCATGTATGATATTAGAGGAGAAGGTGGGAATATGGACCCCTCACATAATATGGACACCCGCGCTTTCTCAGGCCAGGGAGGGGGTGAGAGTGGTGAAGCGGCTTGTACCGCATCTTAGGAGTGGGGGAGCGACGGGGGCAAGCTGGGACGCTCAGTTTTCCATCAACAAGATTACTATGACGCCATGTTTTTTTCCTGCTCCGTCAAATATTGAACGAGGTGATTAAAACTTTCGTTTTTGTTAATTTAAACTTCAATTTGAGCAAATATCGATGCTCCCCCTTCACAAGCATGTTTCAGGCTGTGATAATCTGGTTTTTGTATCTTGAATATCGTTTACCTGCAGGTTAAAAAAACGCAGTTTTTGAGAAGGTCGTTTTTGATCATATGGCTCCTTCGATAATTATAATATGGACCCCGCAATGCTTACTGTGACGCCATGTTTTTTTCCTGCTGAGGAGAAGGTGGTAATATGGACCCCCTATTCATTTTTTGTTATGAAAAATCAAATTTCCAACTAAGGGCTCAACTGTTTATGGCAGACGGCCATCATTGTTATGATAAACTAGATTCTCCTGCGATTTTTGACCATAATAATTATTGGAATTATTCCAATTTTTTTACTCAAAATAGCTTGGGGTCCATATTACCTACAATCTTTGCAGACACAGTTTTGTCATTTCTTGGAAAAACTCAATTTATGACAACTAAATTCGATCTAAATTTTTTTCCAACTTTGATGTCACTTTATGGTGAGCAATGAAGCCGTCTGCCATAAACAGTTGAGCCCTTAGTTGGAAATTTGATTTTTCATAACAAAAAAATGAATAATTCTCCTCTATAATAGTAGTAGCAGGAAGCATCCCTGCAGATAACATGGAGAACCAAATTTGCGGATGAAAAGTTCGAATCGGACGTAAAGTGTTCACCATAAGGCGTTTTGAACTCTTACCACTCTTAACAATAATTGTGAAGAGTTGTTTAACAATTATTGTAGAACACTTAAACTAATGCGTTAAGCAACAGATAATTTTCAACCGTTGTCGCTATTTTCTCATCACATTGATTCAACTCTCATGGTGTCAACACACGCGCACCGGTGAAATTCGCGATTGACGTTAAATTATGGAGCGCGATGTTAGAATTAAATTGCAATCAATAACGGGCGATTGGACAGCGGAAAAGCGGCAGGTTGAATTCCGGCGTGGAATGTAAAAGAGCGTGGAAAATGATTTCCAAGCGCAAAGTAATTTAATTTAATTTTAATTTCCACTCATTCAATTAAAACTGTTCCCCTCCTCTTCTTTACGGTCTGGGGATGGTTGAGAGGTGAGATGGGGGGGGGGGGGGGGGCTTTTGTTTTAAAGTACCCAATTATCGAACAAATCTCTTTTCATGGGACGGAAAAGAGCTTTTCATACAGAATGAGCCGGCGGGGGGTTTGCGGAGCTTTAAATAATCAGGGCGATGGTTTTGAAATCCCCGCTTAATTTACACGGTTTAGCCCGAAGAGGGAAAGTGGCAGAGAAGTGTTGGGTGTGAGTGGGGAGGAGGGGGGGGGGAGGGAAGGATAGAATGTACGGGGTCTCCAGTTACTGGGCCTTTCCTGAGCCAAACTTTTGAACTCCAATTACGTACTCCGGGTTTTTGGGGTCTACAGTTTTGCGAGCCCCTTTGTTTTAGTTTCATGAAAAGGGAGCGGCGGGGGAGGTTTAAAGTGACGGATTTTGCCCGGGAAAGGGGAAAACGAGGGGGCTTTGTTTCACTTTAGAACGAGAACTTGACGGTAGGCGGCGGTGAGGTCGGGGGGGATTGTTTCCAATCGACTTCCTAGGAAATATTTACTTCAAACAATGATCGGGATGAACCCTTTCATTCGGGGAAATGAACGGTGTAAATGTCGCAACTTTTAACGCCGGACGTCGAACAATGGGTTCAATTTTTGGTTTAATGTTCATGGAACATTTTGATTGGTCTCAAAATTTGTCATTATTCGTTTCAAGATATTTCGATACTAAAAATCGAATGTCCGTCAAGGGCAGAAGGAATTTTTTTTTAATCTGAAATTTTGACAAAATATTCGGTTCACCATCTAGTTGTGCCCGCAAGGTTTTCAGCCCGATCGCCCAAGCCCGTGGGGGAAAAAAAGGGCTACAAGAGGGATTTTTTTTTTTAATGGTTTCGGCTATGGGGTCGAGTTGGGTGTCGATTTCGTAGTATTTTCGGACGTAGAATTCATTTTTAGGGGTCCCAGAACGATCCGATGTGGGGATCTATAGGGCTTTCGTGGGGCTACAAATGGGGGTTTTGAAGGATCCCAGGAGGTCAATTATTTCCGAGTAAATAAAATATTTTGAAAAAACGTTTTTTGAAATTGTTTAAATTGATACAGAATTAATTTTTGCCCATTAGTAACGCCAAAAAGATTTTTGCCAATATCGCCAAAAATATGACTTCGAGAAAAACGCAATTAAAAGTTAACGAATGAAGGATTTCCCCCCGGTAAAGACTGCATGTTCAGAAAGTACAACTCAAAATCCTACAGGTAGCGTTGCTAACTAATTTTCGGATGGTTTTGGAGGGTGGAAATTATAGCCAAGGAGTGAAGGATTATATATTTGAAATGACGTTTCTATAGGGAAAAAATCAAGGAAGTTATGTTCAAAAAACCTCGAAAATTGATTAAAATTGCCCCGTTCTACGGGTAAACTACTCGGTTTACCATCTAGTTGTGCCCGCAAGGTTTTCAGCTCGATCGCCCAAACCCGTGGGGCACTATGGGGCTAAAATGGGGCTACGGGAGGGGTTTTTGAAGGCTTTTGGCTATGGGATCGAGTTAGGTGTCGTTTTCGAAGTATTTTTGGACGTAGAATGCATTTTTGGGGGTCCCGGAACGATCCGATTTCACTGTTGTGATCTATGGGGCTTTCATGGGTCTACAAATGGGATTTTTGAAGGATACCCGGAGGTCAAATATTTTTTAAGTTTTTGAAGAAAAAAAAACTGAAAAAATCCCAAAAACTTTTTTTTCTCAATTTTTTTTCATTGACACAGAAATAAATTTCTGCACAAGTAACCTATGTCAAAGAATAATAAGTTTATTAAAATAATTTTTAGTAATTTACAATTATTGTAAAATTGTAAAATTTGAAGCGTTTTCAGTTGTCGCCTTTACTTGGAGATGTGTTGTCGCGTTTTCAACTTTCTAGGCACTGTAGAATAGCACGGACGACAGAATCTATATCTTCTAAATGGGTGAAATTCTGGAAAAGACTGCTACCCAAATCCCAGATGTCTTTGAGGGGTTCTCTGTCATCAAGCGTTGGATCAGGTACCCCAAAAAACATCTGGACTACCACGTGGTAGTCCAGATGTTTTTTGGGGTGCTGAATCCGAATCTGAGGTTTGCCAACAAAATTTCGTGACGCAACATGGAGAAAAATGCAAATAACTGAGAAATTTTCGGGTTTTCCTTGGTTTTTTGAATATAGCTCAAAAACTATCAACTTCGTGAAAATAAACGTTCCTACCTTTATCAAAGAAGATTAAATTTGCTATCGTTTGAGCGCAACCGCAGCTCTGTAGGTCCAATGGATCCCGAGATACAGCACTTCAAAATTTTACGTCCAAATCCAACGTCCAATCTGGCACCTCGCGGAGAGCGGAAGCACGTTTTTCAGAACGTTTTCGGTTGTAGCTCAAAAACTATTGGTCCGCTTCCAAATTTCTTTTTTTCTCGTGAAAGCTGATTAAATTCCCCGTCGCAGCTATTCCGTGTGAAATTTCGATTTGAGCTTTGATGAGGGAGGGAAAGAAGAACGTTTTCTGAAAAACGTGGTCGTAGATGGTCAAATTTCTCGTTTCCACACTTTCCGACGAATACTAACGGCACTTTTGTTGTTTCAATAGACATGCAATGTGCCGTTCCTTATATAAAATTTAATCAGATTTTTGATTAAAAAAAGAAAAGTAAGATCTGACAAACCGTTCCCGAGTTATAGGCAGAAATGTGCAAAGAATCATGTTTTATTCAGAACGTGCCACTTCTTTGCCGTGCCCGTCCCTCCCTTATCAAAGCTCAAATCGAAATTTCACACGGAATAGCTGCGAAGGGGAATTTAATCAGCTTTAATGAGAAAAAAATAAATTTGGAATCGGACCAATAGTTTTTGAGCTACAACCGAAAACGTTCTGAAAAACGTGCTTCCGCTCTCCACGAGGTGTCAGATTGGACGTTGGATTTGGACGTCATATTTTGAAGTGCTGTATCTCAGGATCCATTAGACCTACAGAGCTGCGGTTGCGCTCAAACGATAGCAAATTTAATCTTCTTTAATAAATGTAAGAACGTTTTTTTTTTCACAAAGTTGATAGCTTTTGAGCTATATTCAAAACCAAGGAAAACCCGAAAATATCTCAGTTTTTTGCATTTTTCTCCATGTTGCGTCACGAAATTTTTTTGGCAAACCTCAGATTCGGATTCAGCACCCCCAAAAACATAGAGAACCATAGAAACCATTTCTATCCCAAAATATGTTTCTATTTTTCACCTAATGACTGGACTATGGCAGGGAGAGCGAAAAATTAGGAAATGTGCTGGTGTTAAAACTGCTTCGTCAGTGTTACACTTTAGTTACCTACAGTAGGTACATGGCGTAGCCGTCAAGGCCTTGAGTTCAGTATAGCTTCAACATGGGTTGTTATGGTCGAGAAGATTTCCAAGGTGTGAACCAAGGTGTCCTTTCTTCTGAGGGATTTTCAATAAAATACAGTGCTTCCGGGATTTTGACATGGTGCTCTTACTTCGATTGTGTGTTTGGTCAGTGGGGGAGGGTGAGATGAAACTTGAGCTCAAGCGTAATTTGATCAGTGATCACTCAGCAGGTATCTGTTACAGTTTTGAGCCGTGAAAGGGAATAACATACACGCCTTTGTACATCGTGCGCCTGTTCGCGTGCTCCCTCTTCGAAAAGCCCGTTAGGTAGCCCGCCCGCCGGTTCTAATTAATTTGTAACAGTCACGTGACTTCTACCTTTTGCCGTATCACCATTGTATCTCTATTTATTAACTCGCCCTTCCCCCGGTAGGCTCGTCCTTTTTTTTCCGAGATAATTTCACCGGAGCGGTTTATCGTCGGAGGATCTTCTTTGCACACCTACTCACCGGTTCGGCTATTGTATTGTCGCGGCGGGAACGTTCTTTAAAACGCGGCGGATGTCACCACCAACCGCGATGGTCGTTACCATTTTTAACAAGGTGTACCTGCCTTGTTTGCCGCATCTTGAAGGACTCCAATTGAACGAGTTCTGGTAAAACACAAAACATTCACTTCTGGTTTATTATTATTCAAAGAAGACATATTTTGGCGAAAGAGTAGACATTTTGGTCCTGCAACGGGCGAGAATTTTTGACAAAATACTCAGTTCATCATCTAGCTGTGCCCGCAAGGTTTTCAGTCCAATCGCTCAAACCCGTTGGGGCTCTTTGGGGCTTAGCGGATACGGGAGGGCTTTTTGACGGTTTTTGGACATCGTCGTTTTTGAAATATTTTTAGACCTAGGATCCATTTTTTCGGCACCTAAACGATCAAATTTCACCGAGGGGATCTATGGGTCTTTCATGAGGCTTCAAGGCTTATGTAGGATGCCTGGAGATTGAATATGATTTCCTTTTTCGCTTAGAGGAGAAGGTGGTAATATGGACCCCTATTCATTTTTTTTTTTTTGTTATGAAAAATCAAATTTCCAACTAAGGGCTCAACTGTTTATAGCAGACGGCTTCATTGCTCACCGTAAAGTGACATCAAAGTTGGAAAAAAATTTAGATCGAATTTAGTTGTCATAAATTGAGTTTTTCCAAGAAATGACAAAACTGTGTCTTTGCAAAGATTGTAGGTAATATGGACCCCAAGCTATTTTGAGTAAAAAAATTGGAATTATGGCCAAAAATCGCAGGAGAATCGAGTTTATCATAATAATGATGGCTGTCTGCCATAAACAGTTGAGCCCTTAGTTGGAAATTTGATTTTTCATAACAAAAAAATGAATAGGGGGTCCATATTACCACCTTCTCCTCAACAGGAAAAAAAACATGGCGTCACAGTAAGTATTGCGGGGTCCATATTATAATCATCGAAGAAGCCATATTATCAAAAACGATCTTCTCAAAAACATTTTTTTTTTACCTGCACGTAAACGATATTCAGGATACCAAAAACGGATTATCACAGCCTGAAACATGCTCGTGAAGGGGGAGCATCGATATTTGCTCGAATTGAACTTTAAATTAGCAAAAACGAAAGTTTCAATCACCTCGTTCAATATTAAATATTCAAATTTTGATGGTGGAGGAAAAAACATGCCGTCATAGTAATCTTGTTGGTGAAAACTGAGCGTCCCCGCTTGTCCTGCTCAAAACTGACTTGTTCGCTAATGACAAACACTGCCGGTTTTTTTTTTTTTTTTTTTTTAATGGACAACGACCAACACAATCCTTACACTGTAGTGTAATATATTCCACCCTAGTTTCGTTAGCCACCCCTTTCTCAACTCTGATGCAATTACAATCAAAACCACCGACCACAATGTCATCTGTCTTCATTAACAGCCGATGAGCCGTCGGATATTACGACCGTATGTTTAAGGGTGTGTATGAAGGCCGAGTGTTCGACGATGATCAACACACCCTAACACCGTCTGAGAAACCGTTTCCAAGTCATTTTGACCAACTCTCCCGTTTACATGTTCCGATCGGGCGTGTCCCTTGTTGACGTCGTCGCGACTGAAACCAAAGGCGTGTTCGAGAAACGTTAATTTCTCATTACACGGCCACTGAAACGTCCGATGTAGTTAATTCGGTCGTATCACTCATATCAGACCGCTTCGTCGGGAACGTCAAATTCGGGTTCACCGCCACCCGGCTAAATGATATATAGTTGCGATGATCACCGTATTTCAGAAGGTTCTCCATCGTGATTTGTCCAAGCGACATTGCATTAGAACGTTGGAAGGTAAATTAATTAAATAAGACATTACCAGACGTCTGGGAGGTTCCACATGGGACTTGCCATTGTCATTATCCTCAAAGCTGGGTTAAAAACGCTGCATATATTACACAATCTTTTACATAGGATACTTGTGCAAAAATTTAATTCTGTGTCAATGAAAAAAATGTTGGAACAATTTTTTTTCAAACATTTTTTGTTTTTTACTCGAAAGCTGTAAAACCGTTTGAGGGGCTGATATCAAAACTCCCAGTAGTTAGTTACAAAACCCCAAGACGAGCTAAAGCCAAGATATTGTCGTTTATATCATTCCTCTCCCATTTCAAAAATGGAAACCCATCAAAAACACCAGTAGTCTCGTTGAATAAAAATTTTTTAACGCTAGTAATTTTACGCAAGGGTCTTTGATGTAAATAATTTATTGTGCCAAAAATCAATCAATAAAAAAAAAAAATGTAAAAAATTAATATGAAAAAAGTTTTTCTTTTATTCGCTTCGACGCTTCTTTGTATTTGAATGGCTCAATTTTCATGTTGTTCAGCTTAATAAGCATTTGAAGTTGTTTCGCTCATAAAAAGCAAAATCAACAAGCAAACAACTTTTTAATTTAATAATTTAAAATGATAATTTTTTAAATTTTGTTGCAAAGTGTTTGAAACGAATGAGGGACCCCGAAAAATGAGAACCACAATTATTTGGGAAAAGACACCTCATTCGACTTCCGGGCTTTCCAGATGTGTTCCAGAACTGGTTTGAAGAGCTACAAAACAGTTTGAAATTAGCTACTTAAAACCAGTTGAATAGCAATTTTATTCATAAAACCGGTTTGAGGAGACAAAAAAGGGGGGTTTTAAATCCTACAAAACCGGTTGAAATGTTCCAAAACTGGTGTGAAATGTCTATGAAACCTGTTGGATAGCGTTAGAGCTGGGTGGTAAATCTTCAAAGCCAGTTCGAGGAGCAGTAGAGCCGGTTTGAAGTCCTGTAAACCCGGCTGGGGAGATGAAGAACTAGTTTGAAGTGCCATTCCTGGAGGTCACCCTCATGTCTCTTCAGATCCATCAGATGAGGTACTTTTCATTTTCACAGCTGCAGAGTACCGAAGTTTCCCAAACACATCAGGGTTGGCCTTATGAACTTAATGGACCATAACGGACTATCTGCAAGTGGATCTTATTGCCTGAGCTTTTTGGATTGAATGTAAAGATCAGTCTTAGGAATTCAAAGGTCAAAAGTTGTTTATTGTCTCCTCTAGCTTCGATGAGCTCTTCGGATGGGCTGTTCTGTTAGTTTGGCTGTTATGAGGAGTGAGAGTAGAGATACGATGAGGTCTGTCTTCTTTGGAGTCTTGTCGCAAAACCTGGCGTATCTGTGATTGCCGCGATGCATTCATGTTCCCTTCGGCCTTCTCCACCAGTTTTGTGTATTGTGTAGTATTCATTATTTCAGAAAATAATGCTTAAAAACGCGTGTTTTCATCGTGGATACGCTGAGTTAAGAATGCAAATGTATGTTCCGCGTATGCGGTGAATAGAGATGATTTTATTTCTGCTTTTAATAATTAACTGGGCCCAACTAACGCGATGAAACGCATCCTCAACAAACCACTTAATCTCCAAAGTTGCTCTCAAAGCTTTCCCTTCTTGCTTTATTCACGAGGCCTCCCCGAACTTGGGTATCCTCCAGGACCCTCCTTCCATATAACCTTTCCGCTTCTAAGGTGTTTCTCCTCCCATCACCCCCTTGGGGAGTCCCTCAGATGAATATTTCACATCCTCTGGAAGCAACCCGCTTGTAACCTTCCTTTTCGGGAAGGTTTCGACGGGGGGGTTTGGAGGCCCTTTCTTCAGGAAACTTCCTTAATGGCTCGTCTGATTAATCATTAAAAGGAACCTTTCCCTCATCCTCAAACCTCCTGAACTGTTCACAAAGTGACACAACCCCCTGCCGTAATTACCTGATAGGAAATCGCCGTACGACTCCATCGCTTAAATCCCTCTTATTGGCTTCAAATGATTTCGGACGACGTTTTAAAATCAATCAGTGTTGCCAGACCACACTGTGGAGTCTCATAAAGCCGAGCTTAGGGAGTCGAGAGAGATATTGTTTTTGGTCTGTGGTTTGGATGATAACGATCTGTACGCTGTAGGTACGCGGATGTTTTGGTTGTTATGAATAGTGACTTGATATGTCTGAGATCTCTTCTTTTGAGTCTTGCTGCAAAAGTCGGTGAATTGCCGTGCATATTTTTTGGGCCTTCTCCATCACTTTCGTATAATATACAAACATATTATGTATTGTGTTGTGAAGGTCTCTTGTATTGCAGGTATTCATTCTTCAATTCCATATGGGTATTATGAAGACCGTGTTCAGGAGCTTCTGGTTTTCAAGCTCAACTTGGATCTTCAGTTCATCAACGGCTAACACAGGAAGCTAATCCAAAGTCACCCATTCGAATCAGCCCGGCAAATCAGATGGAAAACGGCCGTTTGGAGTCGAGTCGACCTTTGAAATCCATCAAGTAATTGGCGATCTGCCGTATTACTTCACTGAAATGGTCTGAAGAACCGCCACGTGAAGGGGGAACCTTGTGCGACCGGATCTATTCAATTGATGTATCGTTGATACATTTCAAAATTAGCAGATAATTTTGTGTTATTAACTCAATTCTGATATCCCTTGTTGGACAAAACCAGTGCATCAGTGAGCTTACCGGAAAAATGAATAAGTCAACAACTAAATTTCACAAATCCCGGATGAAGCGTTGAATAGTTAATTTCTTCGTTTTTCTCCATTGAGGGATTTTCACTAGAAAGAAGCTTCCCGAGAAACTTGCCCGGAAACAGGCGAGGGGGAGGGAGCTCTGCTTTATCTACCGTCGATGAAATATTCACCGAGCACTTAGCTTTTTATTTTGCGATGTTCCCTAAACACCAATTGAAAATTATAATTCCCCTCGAACATCGCTTTTATTCGTCCAATGTTTATTTTATGAGGCAGTCTCTTTCAGGTTCGCCTTTTACGGGACGAAGAAAATCGAACAAACCTCCCCCACTGAAAGTCACCCATCCAGTTATGCGATTTTCTTGAAATATTCTAGAGTAATTCAAAATTTTCTACAAACTCAACCAAAACAGCCCATCCGAAAAGCTCTTAGAAGCTAGTGGTGATAATACAATTTTTTTTACTTCCGGCTGTACATGATCTCAGTTCCGACCACGATCCGGTCTGCGCAACTGTTACCCAAGACATCACAGCCACAGTTAAAGCGCGGAAAAATGAATTGGGATCAGTACGGCAATGAGAAATTAATTTGTCACTTCCCCTTTCTACATTGAGTGCATTGATCACTTGGTGAAAGCTTTATTATATTATATTATACCTATAATATAGGTATAATATAATAATATAGGTATAATATAATATTATCATATAATATAACTAGCTGGGACACCCGTGCTTCCCACGAAATATCAAATTTCAAATTCCCGTTCAATAATCCATCCTTCACTCGGAAAGCAAGCACGTCCAACCCGTCCAACCTTGTTGACCCGTGATGGTTGTGAAGTATCTAACTATTTCGAATCGATGGCCCGTATAATGGAAGAAGGTTAAATTACCTGTCCATGTAGGTTCGCTTTGATTGATCCTCAAATAGCTGTACCCGTACCAAATTTTAGCCCTCTGGGATGAGCAGGAGAGAAATTCGTTATTCCGCAAAACCCCCTATCAATAATGCATCACTTAGGACACCCGTAGCAACCCATCAACTCACGATTTTCCCAAGTACCAACAACGCTTGTTGACGTGTCACAATAGGTAGGCTGGGACACTCGTGCTTCACACAAAATATCAAAATCCCGTCCATCACATATCACCCGCAGGTAGCAACCTAACAACTCGTAATTTTTCTTAGTTATTATAGCTGGGACACCCGTGCTTCGCACGAAATATCCATCTCCCGTGCAAACACCAGTAGCAACCCGTCGACTCGTAATTTTCTTAGTAACAACGCTTGTTGGCCCGTTTCTCGTTGCGAAGTATCAAATTCCCGTGAATCACCAATTATATGCAGCCCACAGCAACCCATCAATGAAATTACCTAGTAGGTACCTATCAAACTAATCGAAGGCTCGCAAAAAATACTCGTACCCACCAATACACAATACACAAAACTGGTGGAGAAGGCCGAAGGAAACATGAATCCATGCGTCGCGGCAATCACAGCTCCACCAGGTTTTGCGACAAGACTCAAAAGAAGACATCTCAGACATAATCGTATCACTACTCTCACTCCTCATAACAACCAAGACATCCCATCCCAATCAAACTAACAGAACAACCCATCCAAAAAGCTCATCGAAGCTAGTGGAGAAAATAAAAAACTTTTGACTTTGACCCACCAACCGACGATCTTCGAATAACTTGCGAACGGGTTATCGCACAGACATCGTTTTGGAGTCGTTGAAATCAGCGTGAAAAGCTCGTATTAACCGCCGTAGTTTCGTTCAAAACCGACGCCAAAAGTTGTACCGGGTTTCGGCGTTTGGAAAATTTTCCTAGCAATCCCTAGTAACGACGCTATTTGACGCGTCTCTCGTCGCGAAGGAAAGCTCCGTTCGCGATGAAGGAAGTGTTTGGTCATCAGTTTTCACCTTTTAAACCTTCTCTGAACTTCCACAAATAATTCAAGACCAAAATTAGCCAAATCGGTCCAGCCGTTCTCGAGTTTAAGCGAGACTAACGAACAGCGATTCATTTTTATATATAGAGATAATAATATTATCTCTATAATATTATATTATAATATAATACCTATGCTACGGATTTTTTTCAATTATGCTACAGGTTTGAGTTGAAATTGGAAGGCGGTGGCGGAGCGGATGATGGCTGACGGGGAGATGAGGAGCTCCGCAGAGAAAGGCGGAAGCTGCATTCGATACTGTTTATGGGAGCTCCGCACGGGCACCAGTTGGGATGGATGTACCGCATTTTATGGTGCACTTTTGGGGGTTAAATGACAAATATTTGCTGCTCTTCAAAGCGTAGACCAGAAAGATAACAGCAGAGAGGGTTGATTTTAAAAGCTGCCAGACTGATGAGAGCGAATGAAATTGAGGGGAGGCTGTAAGTAGCATTTATCGGGGTGAGGGAAAGAAAGTTGCCAAGAAAGCGCCACCTTCAGCAGTGAAAAGGGGTCTCGAGTGGATTGGGTGGGGTGGGGGGGCTTTGTGGGCGGTGAAAACCCCCGACATTGAACAAGTTTCTCTTCAGGAGGTTTGCTGCTTCAGGGTGGGAGGGGGTATAATAGAGTGAGATTCCACTGAAGAGGAAAAGTGAAAGAGTAAGTTTTAACAGGGGGAGGTTTCGGTTTGTGCTGTAATGGTTGTCTGTGGGTGGAAGGGAGCGTTGAAAATTCTCCACGAAAGCGGAAAGAGAAAGAGCGTTTTCCACAGAGAAGAAAAGTGGTCGGAGTGGGCGACCCCCGGGGGGCAAAAGGTTTGCAGGTGAAAAAGGCATTGATTTGCGGGGGCTCCGCGCGGAGGCAGCCGAGTAAGCGGAAAGAAAAGCGGGGAGCTGCCCCCTGGAGGAAGCACTTAGCTTGAAGTGCTCGCACTTTCCTTCACCTCAACTTGTACTCCGCTTCTCAGACAGGGGAAGGGGGCTTGAAGGACGAGCACAACGAGCGGGAGCCCCTGGTGAAACCCAGTCCCACCCCGGGGAGTCCGAAATACATCGCAATATCCAAGAAAGTGAGGGGCGAGGAAGAGAGCGAAAAAACACCATCTTTCAACCTCTTTTCTTCAACCGTACGATCTCTCATCCCCTCACACTTATCCACATCCTCTCACACTTCGCACTTACCCCCTCCACTTCCCGGCAATACTTTTATATGCGATCAATGCGAGTGGCTTCCCCACCCTTTCCATATCAAACGGCGATTTTCGAGCACTTCCCATCGCTACGCTTTCTTCTTCTACGGCCCACGCTGGAAAAACGCTCCACAATTCATCACATTTTTA
Organism: Pilophorus perplexus; assembly: GCA_955831195.1. Taxonomy (NCBI): domain Eukaryota; kingdom Metazoa; phylum Arthropoda; class Insecta; order Hemiptera; family Miridae; genus Pilophorus; species Pilophorus perplexus. The sequence continues at coordinate 13,456,574 of OY037015.1, read as the reverse complement.
CGCGTTATACCTACCTGGAATATTGAACCGATTTCGATTAAACATGAAACGCTCTACCAACCAGTGAATATCTCACAACGCGTCTGCTCCGGGGCGCACAAAAAATCACTGTGCCCCTCGCTGACTCCTCGTAATGTGGCCGGCACTAATCGATTTCTTCTCTTTTCCAGGTTGGGCCTCATGGGGCACCTGGGGGCTCTGCCCCTCCTATTCCCCGGACACCACCCGTCCGGTCAATCTCTAGACAAGCCCTGGTACAGCGCGGCAGTCGCAGCCGCAGCCTGGGCTCGAGTCCAACCACCGCCTGTCAGTCCAAACGGTAAGAAAAACTGGTCAGCGGACCCAGCCGCAAATCAGCTTAACGAGAGTGTCCCCCTTTTTTTGGCCGTTTTCCCGGCAAGTGTCTAAAAACCGAATCCGCTTTAGGACGTTCGGGCTCTCAAAACTAAGTGGCCCACTTAGGTCCATTGACGGCACCGCAAAGCTTGAAGGGGATTTATTTTTTCGCCTGTTAAGGAAATAGCGCCACAAAGCGGGCGACAAGGGGTGAAAAATATGAGAAATCATTTTGTGGTCCTTTTGAATGGAGGTTTTGCCCAGTCAAGTGTGGTTTATTTGTTGTCGTCTTTTGTTGGAAGCTTGTCGACGCCTTGTCGCCCGGAAAAGAGAGGATTACGTGGGTTGGCATAACGAGCGTTTTTCGTGGAACGGGCAACGACAAGGGAGCGTTTCCGCGAATTCGGGTCGTTCGGAAACGGAGCGTACAAATGGGAATTGAGAGGGGGGCGTAATTTGTTTACAATCTGACGTCGTTATCGGCAGGTCGTGAAAGTGGCCGTGAAGGCGGTCGTCCCTCGACATCTAATGATTTAATGGACTCCTCAATATGTCTCCATTGGTGGGTGAATCGGGTCGTCTATTAGCCCCCTTTGGTGTCCCCCTCAGCGCCATTCCTTCAATCCCCCCGGCCCTCTTACGAGGGTTGCCATGGCGACTACCGACCCTTCAACAGCCTGGTTGCGAGGGGGACTGAAGGTGTGCTAAGGGTGCAGCTCCGCAGAGAAAGAGAGACAGCTACGTGCCGCGGAGTAGTGGAAGCTATGAACGAGTATGCTCATACTGTCAATCAAAAACAGCTGCTCCAAACAAAAACCCTGCAAATTTTACACAATTTTACATCATGTAAGCAATGTCAAAAAAATTGTGTAAATATGTCAATAATGTAAATATGTATGTAATGTAAATATGTATATGTAAACAGTGAGGGATAACGTAGATATAAAATACCTCCGAAGCAGACGGAGGAAATTTGGTGGTATGTAGCGAGCAACACACAGACGGGAAAAACCGTTACTGAAACAAGAGGCAGGGCGTCGGTAAAAAACAAGCCGTTTACGGGCCTGCAAAAAATAACTAAGGAGAGAAAAGCTAATTTTAAGGGTGTCGGCTGGTTGGGGAGGGGGGGGGGGGGATATCTGGTCCCTTCGCCCTCACACCCCTACGGCAGATGTAAGCGATACAAGAGGGTTTGTGGGGGAGGGGGTGTCAACGGAGGGTGAAGGTGGTTGAGGGGCGGAGCGGAAGTTGAGGTAAGTCCCCGCCCTCCCCTTCCGGCTCCGCCTTTTTTCGTCAACCGACCGCATTTGATTTTTCCGCGTTTTTCCACCCCGTCAACCGACTTTCAATTCCAAACCTGGCCGGTGCACCATTTGGGAAAATTTCTCAAAGTTATTATTTAATACTTGCGCCCTTAATTCGAAAAACATCAACCCAACGGTTTAGGTCAGTCGCCAGATAATTGAAAGGGTGGAGGGGGGGGGGGGAGGGGGCTCGTGCAAGAAATGGTCAAAGTCAAAAGTGTTTTATTTTCTCCACTAGCTTCGATGAGCTTTTTGGATGGGTTGTTCTGTTAGTTTGATTGGGATGGGATGTCTTGGTTGTTATGAGGAGTGAGAGTAGAAGAAATGGTGTAGAAGTTTTAATTTTGGTTTATTATTCTTGGAATAGGTTATCTATGTAACCGCGACATCTATGTAATCGCGACGAAGGTCTACGACTCCGATCAGCCTCAAAATTTGACATTATCCGTTTCAAGACATTCAAAATCCGAAATGTCCGTCCGCCGTCCAGGCCGTTTGGGGCAGTAGGAATTTTTTTTAAATCTGAAATTTTGACAAATTTTACCATCTAGTTGTGCCCGCAAGGTTTTCAGCCCGATCGCCCAAACCCTTGTGGCGATATGAGGCAAAAATGGGGCTACAGGAGGGTTTTTTTGGAAGCTTTTTGGCTATGGGATCGAGTTAGCGGTCATTTTCGAAGTATTTTTGGACGTTGAATCCATTTTGGGGGTCCCGGAACGATCCGATTTCACTGTGGCGATCTATAGTTCTTTCAAGTGCCTTCTAATGGGATTTTTGAGGGATCCCAGGAGGTCAAATATTTTTCGAGTGAAAAACAAATTTAAAAAAAATTCAAAAACTTTTTTCCAAAATTTATTCTAAATCCTATCCAAATTATACGCAAGTGTTTATTGTTCCTTTGTAAACTTGTGGAAAGAATTAAATCTCTGTCAATAAAACATCATTATAAACTCCGCCTCACATGGTCCCCTTGATGATTTTTGCTTTGAACGTTCGGATATCAGTCAAAAGTTTTTTATTTTCTCCACTAGCTTCGATGAGCTTTTTGGATGGGTTGTTCTGTTAGTTTGATTGGGATGGGATGTCTGCGTTGTTATGAGCAGTGAGAGTAGTGATACGATTATGTCTGAGATGTCTTCTTTTGAGTCTTGTCGCAAAACCTGGTGGAGCTGTGATTGCCGCGACGCATGGATTCATGTTTCCTTCGGCCTTCTCCACCAGTTTTGTGTATTGTGTAGTGATGGTCTCTTGAATTGTGGATAATTGGAGGTCTTCCCGGAGCACGTCGTTTCTCACGTACCACGGGGCACCTGTTATGGAACGGATGATCTTGTTTTGTTGTCGCTGAATCTGTTGTGTGGAAGTGTAGCAGGCTGTACCCCAGATCTCGCAGCCATAAGTCCATATAGGTCTTATGAGAGCCGAGTAAAGGAGCTTCTTGTTCTCCAAACTCAGCTTGGATCTCCAATTCAGCATTGGCCAGCATAGGAATGTCCTCTTTTTCATAGCCTCTCTGACGTTCTTGATGTGGTACTTCCAAGTTAGTCTACGGTCTAGGGTCAAACCTAGATACCGAACTTGACTTTTCCTTGGAAGTAAACCACCACAGAGACCGACGTTGCAGACTGTTCCCGGCCTTAGCGTGAAGGTGATGAGAGATTTTTTTCAAAGTCAAAAGTTTTTTATTTTCTCCACTAGCTTCGATGAGCTTTTTGGATGGGTTGTTCTGTTAGTTTGATTGCGATGGGATGTCTGCGTTGTTATGAGCAGTGAGAGTAGTGATACGATTATGTCTGAGATGTCTTCTTTTGAGTCTTGTCGCAAAACCTGGTGGAGCTGTGATTGCCGCGACGCATGGATTCATGTTTCCTTCGGCCTTCTCCACCAGTTTTGTGTATTGTGTAGTGATGGTCTCTTGAATTGTGGATAATTGGAGGTCTTCCCGGAGCACGTCGTTTCTCACGTACCACGGGGCACCTGTTATGGAACGGATGATCTTGTTTTGTTGTCGCTGAATCTGTTGTGTGGAAGTGTAGCAGGCTGTACCCCAGATCTCGCAGCCATAAGTCCATATAGGTCTTATGAGAGCCGAGTAAAGGAGCTTCTTGTTCTCCAAACTCAGCTTGGATCTCCAATTCAGCATTGGCCAGCATAGGAATGTCCTCTTTTTCATAGCCTCTCTGACGTTCTTGATGTGGTACTTCCAAGTTAGTCTACGGTCTAGGGTCAAACCTAGATACCGAACTTGACTTTTCCTTGGAAGTAAACCACCACAGAGACCGACGTTGCAGACTGTTCCCGGCCTTAGCGTGAAGGTGATGAGAGATTTTTTTCAAAGTCAAAAGTTTTTTATTTTCTCCACTAGCTTCGATGAGCTTTTTGGATGGGTTGTTCTGTTAGTTTGATTGCGATGGGATGTCTGCGTTGTTATGAGCAGTGAGAGTAGTGATACGATTATGTCTGAGATGTCTTCTTTTGAGTCTTGTCGCAAAACCTGGTGGAGCTGTGATTGCCGCGACGCATGGATTCATGTTTCCTTCGGCCTTCTCCACCAGTTTTGCGTATTGTGTAGTGATGGTCTCTTGAATTGTGGATAATTGGAGGTCTTCCCGGAGCACGTCGTTTCTCACGTACCACGGGGCACCTGTTATGGAACGGATGATCTTGTTTTGTTGTCGCTGAATCTGTTGTGTGGAAGTGTAGCAGGCTGTACCCCAGATCTCGCAGCCATAAGTCCATATAGGTCTTATGAGAGCCGAGTAAAGGAGCTTCTTGTTCTCCAAACTCAGCTTGGATCTCCAATTCAGCATTGGCCAGCATAGGAATGTCCTCTTTTTCATAGCCTCTCTGACGTTCTTGATGTGGTACTTCCAAGTTAGTCTACGGTCTAGGGTCAAACCTAGATACCGAACTTGACTTTTCCTTGGAAGTAAACCACCACAGAGACCGACGTTGCAGACTGTTCCCGGCCTTAGCGTGAAGGTGATGAGAGATTTTTTTCAAAGTCAAAAGTTTTTTATTTTCTCCACTAGCTTCGATGAGCTTTTTGGATGGGTTGTTCTGTTAGTTTGATTGCGATGGGATGTCTGCGTTGTTATGAGCAGTGAGAGTAGTGATACGATTATGTCTGAGATGTCTTCTTTTGAGTCTTGTCGCAAAACCTGGTGGAGCTGTGATTGCCGCGACGCATGGATTCATGTTTCCTTCGGCCTTCTCCACCAGTTTTGTGTATTGTGTAGTGATGGTCTCTTGAATTGTGGATAATTGGAGGTCTTCCCGGAGCACGTCGTTTCTCACGTACCACGGGGCACCTGTTATGGAACGGATGATCTTGTTTTGTTGTCGCTGAATCTGTTGTGTGGAAGTGTAGCAGGCTGTACCCCAGATCTCGCAGCCATAAGTCCATATAGGTCTTATGAGAGCCGAGTAAAGGAGCTTCTTGTTCTCCAAACTCAGCTTGGATCTCCAATTCAGCATTGGCCAGCATAGGAATGTCCTCTTTTTCATAGCCTCTCTGACGTTCTTGATGTGGTACTTCCAAGTTAGTCTACGGTCTAGGGTCAAACCTAGATACCGAACTTGACTTTTCCTTGGAAGTAAACCACCACAGAGACCGACGTTGCAGACTGTTCCCGGCCTTAGCGTGAAGGTGATGAGAGATTTTTTTCAAAGTCAAAAGTTTTTTATTTTCTCCACTAGCTTCGATGAGCTTTTTGGATGGGTTGTTCTGTTAGTTTGATTGCGATGGGATGTCTGCGTTGTTATGAGCAGTGAGAGTAGTGATACGATTATGTCTGAGATGTCTTCTTTTGAGTCTTGTCGCAAAACCTGGTGGAGCTGTGATTGCCGCGACGCATGGATTCATGTTTCCTTCGGCCTTCTCCACCAGTTTTGCGTATTGTGTAGTGATGGTCTCTTGAATTGTGGATAATTGGAGGTCTTCCCGGAGCACGTCGTTTCTCACGTACCACGGGGCACCTGTTATGGAACGGATGATCTTGTTTTGTTGTCGCTGAATCTGTTGTGTGGAAGTGTAGCAGGCTGTACCCCAGATCTCGCAGCCATAAGTCCATATAGGTCTTATGAGAGCCGAGTAAAGGAGCTTCTTGTTCTCCAAACTCAGCTTGGATCTCCAATTCAGCATTGGCCAGCATAGGAATGTCCTCTTTTTCATAGCCTCTCTGACGTTCTTGATGTGGTACTTCCAAGTTAGTCTACGGTCTAGGGTCAAACCTAGATACCGAACTTGACTTTTCCTTGGAAGTAAACCACCACAGAGACCGACGTTGCAGACTGTTCCCGGCCTTAGCGTGAAGGTGATGAGAGATTTTTTTCAAAGTCAAAAGTTTTTTATTTTCTCCACTAGCTTCGATGAGCTTTTTGGATGGGTTGTTCTGTTAGTTTGATTGCGATGGGATGTCTGCGTTGTTATGAGCAGTGAGAGTAGTGATACGATTATGTCTGAGATGTCTTCTTTTGAGTCTTGTCGCAAAACCTGGTGGAGCTGTGATTGCCGCGACGCATGGATTCATGTTTCCTTCGGCCTTCTCCACCAGTTTTGCGTATTGTGTAGTGATGGTCTCTTGAATTGTGGATAATTGGAGGTCTTCCCGGAGCACGTCGTTTCTCACGTACCACGGGGCACCTGTTATGGAACGGATGATCTTGTTTTGTTGTCGCTGAATCTGTTGTGTGGAAGTGTAGCAGGCTGTACCCCAGATCTCGCAGCCATAAGTCCATATAGGTCTTATGAGAGCCGAGTAAAGGAGCTTCTTGTTCTCCAAACTCAGCTTGGATCTCCAATTCAGCAGTGGCCAGCATAGGAATGTCCTCTTTTTCATTTTTTTAAATCTGAAATTTTGACAAAGTTTACCATCTAGTTGTGCCCGCAAGTTTTTCAGCCCGATCGCCCAAACCCGTGTGGCGATATGAGGCAAAAATGGGGCTACAGGAGGGTTTTTTGAAAGCTTTTCAGACATCACTACTCTCACTCCTCATAACAACCAAGACATCCCATCCCAATCAAACTAACAGAACAACCCATCCAAAAAGCTCATCGAAGCTAGTGGAGAAAATAAAAAACTTTTGCCTTTGAAAGCTTTTGACATTTCATGTCTTTGCTATGGCACACAACCAAATTTTCGTTATGTCACGTTACGTTACGTAACGAAATATGCTCAATGATTATTAGCTCCTAATAATCATGAAATGTCCTAATGCGTTGCAGACTTGTATGCAAGCGTTTTGGAGTTGATTTCCAAATTTGGCTATGGGATCGAGTTAGCGGTCATTTTTGAAGTATTTTTGGACGTTGAATCCATTTTGGGGGTCCCGGAACGATCCGATTTCACTGTGTTCTTTCAAGTGGCTACAAATGGGATTTTTTGAAGGATCCCAGGAGGTCAAATATTTTTCGAGTAAAAACAAATTTTAAAAAAATTAAAAAAAAAAATGTTTTCCAAAATTTATTCCAAATCCTATCCAAATTATACGCAAGTGTTTATTGTTCCTTTGTAAACTTGTGGAAAGAATTAAATCTCTGTCAATAAAACATCATTATAAACTCCGCCTCACATGGTCCCATTGATGATTTTTGCTTTGAACGTTCGGATATAATTCTTCAACATATAACTTTGCTTTAGCCGAGCCTGTTCGAAGAAAGACAATTCTAGAAAAACAAGAATACTGATGAACCGGCCCCAATCTCAATATAACGTAATTATAAACTATCATCTCTGGATTCAACGTTAAAAGCAGATTTTGACATACAAAATTTACTCAGCAAACGATGAGTAAACAATTAACTATGCAGTGAATACATGAAAACGTCAAAAAACCCTCGAGTACCTAATCTAATTTTCAGCCTTTTTGTTTGCTTCCTAAGGCAAGCACCTTAAAGTAATACAATTAGGCCTATTAATGCAACCCTCGAAGTTAAAGTGTGGGAAACGTAATTAAGTGGCCGGGGCCTAAGGGGAATGTAACGCTCTGTTTGCCTCTTCAGTTATCCCATTTCCTCTGACGGATCACTTCCTGATTATAAGACCTGAAATGCTCCAACCCGTAGTCGTTTCACGTAATTACTTACTAATCATCCCGTGGATTTTATTGCCAAAAAGTCCATTCCGTTTATCAGATGGGCCCGCTCTTATTTCCTGCGCCCTAAAACCGCCCTAACGACAGATATTTTTTTCCCCTTCACAATTCTGGCAAAAAAAAAGTAGACGATAAGACGAGAAACGGAACAACCGAGATGATTGAAAAACCAAATAATGAGGCGAAGGTAAATTAATAGGTTAGGCGGTTTTTATACGGGAAGGGTGCATTAGTTGAGGGGAAAAAATAAGTAGACAGTGTACACTTTGACCTGAAGAGTTCCATTTCATTCTTGGTTGACTACCTAATAATTAGGTACGCAGGTAAACAGGTGAACTCAGAAAGACGATTCATACTTTTTTTTTACAGTTATAGTTTTTAATGTAAGTACAGTTATTTAGTGAAGGGAACGCTTCAAAGTTGCATTTTGGTTTAGTAGGTACCCATATTTGAAAATTTAAAACAAAATAGTCAGTTCTCCATCTAGTTGTGCGCTCAGGGTATGGGGTCCAGTAGAGTGTCATTTTTTTAGGTGTTTTTGAACGTAGAACTCATTTATGGAAGTCTCAGACCCATCCAACCACACTGTGAGGATATATGGGGCTCGAATGAGGCTGCAAATGGGGCCTCCGAACGACTATGGATCGGAGGTCGATTGAGGTCGTTTTAGAAGTAATTTTGTCCGTAGAATCCTTTTATTGTGGTTTCAGGCCCTTTAGACGTTTGCACCGTATATCCCCATCCGGTCAAGGTTTTCAGCCTCATCACCCTAACCCCTGGGGCTCTCCGGGGCTAAAACAGCTGTAGGAGGGTTAAAAAAAGTAATTAGAGTAGACGGTCGAGTGGGGCGTCGTTTCAATCATGTCATTACTTAGGCAGGTAATCTAACGAGTGACACTTGCCCATAATCGAAACCATGCATTGTGTGTTGGCGAATGATTTTCCTTATTTTACTTTTTTTTATTTTTTCATTTCATTTTCTATTTTCAAATATTATTCATTTTTTCATTTATTGCTATGGACAGAAGACAAGTTGCACCCACGTTGGGGAAGCAAGCCACAGATCTTTCCGACAATTTTTTTTTTTTTTTTTTTTTTTTGAAACTTTTATTGCACCAAGTAAGCAAACTTATCAGCAATTTACAATTGATGTATACTAAATGACTTGCCAGAAGCGATGACACATAACACTGCTTCTATGCGACTTGTTGTTTTGTGCAACTGACGCACTAGTAATTACTCACTGAGCTGATAATTAGTTCACAGGGCACCCCACTCCCACAGGTCATGAGGTTTTGTTCTTTTCAGTCTTCTGAGCAGGCCTTCAACGTCGAGGAGCTGGACAACCTCGCTGTTGATGTGTCCCCGAAGCCTCTGCTGATGGGCTAATGCTTGTTTTTTGATGACTTCTTCGACAGTAGGAATTTGAAGTTCCCGGTGTAGTCTTTCATTCCTGGTGTAACGGTACGCATTTACGCATGCTCGTAGCACGTTATTTTGAAATCGCTGAATGATCAAGCGATTGCTCGGAGCGGTGCAGCCCCACAATTGTGCACCATAGGCCCAGACTGGCTTAAGGACCTGATTGTATAGTGTTAGCTTGTTGGGGATTGACAAGGATGACCGTCGCCCCATTAGCCAATACATCTTTCGAAATTTGGTGGTTAGTTCCATCTTCTTTTTTTTTACATGTGCTTTCCACCGAAGCTTAGCATCGAGGGTCATGCCCAGGTACTTGGCTTCGTTTGCGTGCGGTATGACTTTGTTGTTGAGGTGAACGGGTATGTACTGTTAGAAGTGGTTTTTAAACCAACTGAAAAACCAATTCACACTGAAAATCAAAAACGGCGGGAGACGCTGATTCAGCAGTTGGAGTTAAGGCAGGAGGGAGACACAGAAAGAGAACTCGCGGTCAGTCGCCTGGAAGCCGCTCATGATGCAAGAATCGTCTGTCCCGATGATCTCCTAGCCAAGGATCATCGGTGGCCACCCACGTCATTCACTCAAGTCAGATCCAACCATTAGTTTACACTTTTGGAAAACCCGAATTTGCCTCCGGGGGCCTCGCGTTCGCGTGCGGGCGGTTAGGGCAAATTCATAAATTTGGTGGAGAGATTAGGTCAACAATTAAGGGTCAATTCGACAAGCAATATATAAGTTATATTGGAATATTGTTTTCTTGTTGACCTGATTCCATCAAGGGATTTGGAGACCTGGGGACGGGGTAAAAGGAGGATCGGCAGCACATAAAAGATCCTCCCGGTCACAACGTAAAACAATTTAGCTGCCAAAATTTTACGTGGGCACCGGGTTGACGAAAGCAAATCTTGACAAAACAAGACCGTCAATCCCGGCTACCTCACACCTACGGTTTGTGAAGTCGACATGTACCGATTTTGCCTCATTCATTTGGATCCTCCACTTTAAAGTCCAGCTGTGAAGTCTCTTGATTGACCTTTGTAGTTTCGAAATTGATTCCAAGTTGGTATCGCCGACAGCAAGGACTGCAGTGTCATCTGCAAACGTCGCTATGGTATTCTCCTCTCTTTCTGGAAGATCTCTGGTGAAAAGTACGTACAGGAGTGGGCACAGTACGCTACCTTGCGGTACTCCAGCTTGAATCTTTTGAGCTTTCGAATACGCATATTCTTGCTTGATCCGGAAAAATCGGTTTGAGAGGTAGGACTCTAGCAACTTGGAATACGAGGCGGGAAGTGTTTTTCTGAGTTTATAGTTGAGTCCTTCGTGCCACACTTTATCAAAGGCCTGTGTAACATCAAGAAAGACGGCAGAGCAAACCTTTTTTTGTTCAAGAGATTGTTCAATAATGTGCGTTATTCGGTGCACCTGATCAATTGTAGAGTGATTTCGACGAAAGCCAAACTGATGGATTGGAACGAGGTTCCGTTCCTCTACTATTTTCAACAGTCGTTTTTGAATGATTTTTTCAAACAGCTTTGAGAGAACTGGTAGCAGAGATATTGGTCGATATGAATTCAATTCCTCAGCAGGCTTTCCAGGTTTTTTCCGACAATTTAGTAGTCAAGTAGGTCATGAACATAAAATCGAATCGCGACCATATACCAAAGTTCTTAAGTAGGTTTGTTTTTCGTGTGAGGGTTTTTTGAGGTTCTTCGATTTTAATGCAACAGCGAGTAAAAAATGTATTTTTTCTCCCAATTACGCACTAGTCGCGTCCCTTCTTTTTCTCAAGCACTAAGAGCTCCTGTAAAATAACTTTTTCCTAACTCCAAAAAAATGAGGGCCCTATTATTTTCACTCGAAAGGGAAACGAAATAATCCATAACTGTCGGGTCGTTTCCGTACCTGATTTATGGTTTTTTGTAGGCCGGTTCGTTGAAACAAGCGGCCGACAGGCTTTAATGTGTTTTCGAAGTCGTGACCACCTTGTTATCCCGAACACCTGCATTTTCTACCTCCTTTTATTGAACCTGCGCGGCCTAAATTAATTACCACGCACTTTTTTCTGGGCCTATCCGGTCGGATGTTCCAGTTAAACGGGCTTGTTTCGCTAGTGGGGGTTTCCAGGGATTTTTAAAGAGCAACGATTCATCATTTAATGGATCTTTCTGGAGCTGCTGACGGAGAGCCAGCGATTGTTATGAAGTGGCAGTAGTCAAACCGTACTTAAACAACAGTATTTTGTGTTGCAGGGGGTTCAACCACAACGAATGACGAAACGAGTCGAGCGTCGACGCCGCACTCCGTCGGCGCTGGAACGAGTACAGCGCACGGGAACAGCGAAAACCATCGAGCGAGTCCGCTTTCCTCGGGAGCCGAAGAAAGCGGAAACGTCGGGCTGCTGTCCTACGGGGGAAGGTCGGAGTTCATGAGCAAGTTCTCCAGCCAGGAGGAGATGCAGGAAGATGACGTGCAGGAGGAAGACGACGATAAGGACGATAAGAAAGACGCAGGAGGGAACAAGAGGAAAAAGAAGACGAGGACAGTGTTCAGCAGGAGCCAAGTGTTCCAGTTAGAGTCGACCTTCGACATGAAACGGTACCTGTCCAGTTCCGAAAGAGCTGGCCTGGCTGCATCACTTCACCTGACTGAAACACAAGTAAGTAGTTTGATGGTAGCTGAGTGATCAGCAATCCGTGGTCCTCTGATGAACACAATCTGGCAAGCTGTCACAGTTCGGCAGACCCGGTGTGATGACAGTTGCATTCAAGTTCCCATTGTATCCCAACCTCCAGGCATTGATGTCACCCTTGCTCCCACTGCACCCCAGCTGCAAGCAGGCGTCTTGACGGCAATATAGCCCTGCTCCGACTGTGTTCCAAGCTCCAGACAGGTTATTGACCACTAATACATCAAACCTTGCTCCCACTGTTTCCCTGCTGCAAGCAGGCGTCTTGATGGCAATATATTCTACCCCTGCTCCTACTGTGTGTCTTGTTGACCAATGCACACTGGGCGTGCTACCACCAGCCAGTCGAGGTCTGACTTGGATCAACAGTTCACATCGGTCCACTGCCGCTGTGTCACTCTCTCTCGAAAAGTGTCCAATCCGCGTGAACTGTTTTATCATGTCAACGTGTTTGTTCCAGGTGAAAATATGGTTTCAAAATCGCCGCAACAAATGGAAAAGGCAACTAGCGGCAGAACTGGAAGCCGCCAACATGGCCCACGCGGCTCAAAGACTGGTGAGAGTGCCGATCCTTTACCACGAGGGCGCTTCCAATCTCCACCACCTCAACACTTCGGCGCCACCGTCGACGGTGACGACGAGCTCGTCAAGCAGCCCGTACCCGCTGTACTATCCCCATCCTCAATCGCTGCCTGCAAGCCCCGTCGTATCCAGAGCACCGCTTCCAGGGCTGGTGTGAGACAAGATATCTCCTCCTCGCTCGGAAATGTAGGGATTTAAATGGCAAGGTGGCCATTACATAAAGACATTCTCCTTGTTCCACTAATTCAAATCTTCAATCACTCATATCGACAAAACTCCCAGTTAGTTCGTCAGAACAATACACTTTTACAAGTTCACCAAACTCTGATTCCCACGAAAATCTGACAAAACCCAGAACATCCTCGTCAACAACTTTGTCGCATTTCAATGAAAATTCCCTTTTTCCCTGCATCTTCCGAAGCGACCCTTACGAAGATTTCTTTCTAGTCATCCTGTACATAAATACCTGCGTACCTAAACATTGCACAAAATGATATGTATTTATATAAGATAAATTTCTAAAATTAGTAGTAGGTCATCAAGTGCATAAGACTCCTGCGAAAAACCCAACTTGGCAACTCTGTTCATAAAACTCTACGATGCCATTGCAACTGACCCTGCCGGGTTTTTCAAGGGGAATGTATGTAGTAATTCGATCTACTCGCTAGTTGCGCAAAAGTTGGAAAGTCGTATCTTTGCTAGTATTTGTAGGAACGTTTATTTATGAATACACAATATATGGAAAGTCACATTAGTGAGAGATGCGAAATGTACACAAATTGTAAATAGCGCCCATTTTTTTTATTTATTACGGAACTGTTCAGTATTTCCTCGCCGGATCAAGAACGAGGGCACTCGTAAAATATACAGTTGGTTATCGTGATTTGATACAACTGAATTCCGGCAATTTTTGTCCCAGTGCTCTCTTTTCCCTGGATAATCCCTTTGTAAATTATTTCTGCTTGTAAATATTACCCATAATTCATGTTTTTACTCTAAGCTGATTAGAACGTACGAAAGCTACTCACTCACGAAGAAAAACATATCAGCGTCGTCTTAACAAAATGAACAAATAGAACGGAGAAATTACAATCATCCCTTTCACTCCCTCCCCCTTTCCGAACATGGCTTGAAATGTTATGAGAAGTTACCAAAAAAACGTAGTCAGAATTCATTTATTGTAAAATATTTGTCTTATATGTGATACATGTAATTTAGGATGTAAAACGAACAATACAATTTCCTGCGAAAAACTTGTTGCTTTTCTAACCCTTGCAGGCTGATTTTTTGGTTTATTATTCTTGGAATAATACACAAGTGTATGTAAATTATATATATGTAAGGTCTATGTTTTCGCGACGGAGGTCGTCGACTCCGATCCGCCTCAAAATTTGACATTATCCGTTTCAAGAGGTCTAGATTCCAAAACCGAAATGTTTTGAGCAGTAGGAATTTTTGTTAAAATCTGAAATTCTGACAAAATACTCGGTTTACCATATAGTTGTGGCCGCAAGGTTTTCAGCCCGATCGCCCAAACCCTTGCGGCGCTATGGGGCTAAAATGGGGTTACGGGAGGTTTTTTTTTTTAAGGCTATTGGCTATGGGATCGAGTTAGGTGTCGTTTTCGAAGTATTTTTGGACGTAGAATCCATTTTTGGGGGTCCCGGTACGATCCGATTTCACTGTGGTGATCTATAGGGCTTTCAAGGGGCTACAAATGGGATTTTTAGCGCAACCTTTTTCCAAAAAATGGAAAGGTGCGCTCACCTCTTCGACATGTATGTTTTTAGCGCAACCTTTTTTTTTTTTTTTTTTTTTTTTGTTTGTTTGTTTGTGTACAGAGCATCACGCCCGAGCGGCTCAACAGATTTTCATGAGGGTGGTCTCATTGTCATCAGCGAGTTCCGGGGGTGGTTATAGGCTACCTTGATTTTCCCTCCCTCATCCCCTTCATCGGTTTTCGGGAGGTCCTTCACGACGAAAGTTGTTTATCTCTGATGTGTAACTAAGGAGGCCTCAAAAGGGGGACGGAAGTTTTTGTCCGATTTCGTTGGTACAAGGGTCTATGGAATGAGCTTTTCAGGCTGATTCCAACGACTCCAAAACGATTTTTGCAGCCTGAGCCGTTCGTTACCTCTGATCGGCATAAGGTTTTATTACGCATCGGTCGTTAGGGTGCAGTTGTTTACGTAATGAGCATCACGTGGATGATGTGTTGTGTGGCATAGTTTGGTCGCTAGATACCTACTGTTTCTTAGTTTCTCTCGCTCATTAAATATATCGTAATAACAAAAAGGTTGCGCTCATCTATTCAATTCAATTGATGGCTTGTTTTTTTTGTTTTTTTTTTTGTTTGTTTGTGTACAGAGCATCACGCCCGAGCGGCTCAACAGATTTTCATGAGGGTGGTCTCATTGTCATCAGCGAGTTCGGGGGGTGGTTATAGGCTACCTTGATTTTTCCTCCCTCATCCCCTTCATCGGTTTTCGGGAGGTCCTTCACGACGAAAGTTGTTTATCTCTGATGTGTAACTAAGGAGGCCTCAAAAGCGGGACGAAAGTTTTTGTCCGATTTTGTTGCTACAAGGGTCTATGGAATGAGCTTTTCAGGCTGATTCCAACGACTCCAAAACGATTTTTGCAGCCTGAGCCGTTCGTTACCTCTGATCGGCATAAGGTTTTCTTATAAGATACGCATCGGTCGTTAGGGTGCAGTTGTTTACGTAATGAGCATCACGTGGATGATGTGTTGTGTGGCATAGTTTGGTCGCTAGATACCTACTGTTTCTTAGTTTCTCTCGCTCATTAAATATATCGTAATAACAAAAAGGTTGCGCTCATCTATTCAATTCAATCGATGGCTTGTTGAAGGATCCCAGGAGGTCAAATATTTTCCAAGTTAAAAACGAAAAATGTTTGAAAAAATAATTTTTTTTCTAAACTTTTTTTCATTGTAACAGAATTAAATTTCTGCGCAAGTAACCTATATCAAAGAATAATACTCTAGTGTAAAATTTGCAGCGTTTTTTTTCTTTTATAAAGGAATAATGTTGTAAGTATGTGATGTAGGAACCTGGTAGAAATGATCTTAGACCACTAGACTGGGTTAATTAAGGCTGAACGTTTCCCTAATAGTAGTATAGTTGGCCACCACGTCGCAGCACCAAAATGAAGCAATTCAACTTTTTTTCTATTGACAGAATTAAATTTAGCGTTTTACTTGGATGATTATAGCTAAACAAGTCACTTGATTTTCAACCCGAAAGCACGAATCTTCCAAACCGTAATATCATTGGCTACATAATTATGTTTGGGATCACTAACATCAAAAATTCAGGGGAGATGCAAATTTAAAATTCAAACAAAAAAACATTAAAACCTGAGATATTTACAAGAACGTTCAGACATGTTGGGAAATGTCTCAAGATTTTATCACCTGAATTTTGATGTCCTGACTTCAATAGTACGATCTCTATGAGTTAAAGCAGTCAGCTACGTTGAATGTCAGTGATTGATTTATTATTACAACATAATTCAGCTAATTTGATTCATTTGGCGGTGTAATTTGATTTTTTGTTGCCCATGGTGCATGCATTCACTGTGGAATCTCACTTTTCCGAAACATTTACAGTTTAAAAGATAGAAATTGAAAAACCTAATTAATAGGGTCCTACCCACTACAAACATGATAATCGCCGAAGATAATCATCCTGAGACATAATCAGATGAAAAAAAAAAGCAGCCTTTTAGGAGTAATCATCCAAGTAAATTTGAACCCATAAGTGCTACTACGATCTGTTGAAAAAAAAAAAAAAAAAAAACATCTAGGAAAGTTTGGGGTAATTAAATGTCTACTGTGGGGAACTCCCAAGTTTCTGAGCTGGTATTGTCAGCCCGCCAGAAGGAGGAGAGAGTCGCGCTACGGTCGCGACGCGAGCGTGCTAAAACCCCTCTCCTCCAATCGGTGGCCTAGCATTTATTTCCGGTAACGAGGAAGATTTTAAATTCAGATTGATCCCTTGCTGTTCATTTATCGTGACATTACACGCGAAGTCGATAATCAGTGAAAAAATATAGTCTGGGTCCACTGGTCAGGTCTTCTCATGGCCGACAATACGGTCGTGGAAGCTGCAACAGCGGATCTCGTCTCGACTCCCGGGTCTGCCGGCCAGGGCTTCATTGCCGACAAATTGTTTGTGAAAGCTGCAACAGCGGGTTCGGGAAAGACGGGATCAATAGGCCGTATTTGACGACAATTGGTATGAGGCAGCTGCGAACCCTGAACGAACTGATAACGGCCATGACTCCTCGTGTTATCAGCATCTCGGGTATCAGCCTCGGGTATCAGCATCTCCTCGGTTTCCTTCCGTGGACCTCGCACCATCACAGTACCCTGACATTTTACTTAAGCCTGACGAGTGTGGGTCTTTGATTGTGGCTGCACCTACTACTAGGTCCATCGACTACGACAAATGTTTCCATACTCCCTTCATCTTCCTCCGCAACACAGAGCGGTGAAATCGTGGGTTCACGCCACCGGCCTTCCGCTAAACCACAACACAAAACAAAAACACAATATTTAAAGAATTTAAATTCTGATGTAGGAAGACGATTTCATGTAGGTACACCCTTCACATCCGTCTTACAGGGTGCTCCTACATCTACATTTTAGACTTTAAGAAATTTCGGGATAGTATTCTATATATATAGGGGAGTATCCAAACGTGATGGGCGGCGGCGTAATAGGTATGACGAAATACTCCATCAGCAATCCATACATAAATGCTCCCTCTCATCATTAATGTTCTCAAAGATATAGCAAAATGCTCCCAAAACAGGCTTGTACTTTGCAGAAGCTCTGTCTTGTGGAGATGTAGAATATCACGTGCCCATCAGGAGTTCACCACACCCTTCCTTTCTTCCTAAAAATCTCACTCCATTAACTGGGCGCTCAACGAGTTCGAGGCCTTCCTTTGTAGGACGACCTGGAAGGAGCTTGATCTGCCGAGCCTTGACTCGGATCTGTGATGATTGGTTCTTCTGGCACCGGTAAGTTCTGGGAGTGTTCTGACATAAGTCCAAAGAATCACGACTTTATTCCAATATTTTTTGTTAAAATTGCTTCTTGAATAAATAAAAAGTTAGATGCTGGCCCCAAACTGCTCTCTCCCATCTTGCAAACCTCCAAGCACTCCACTCGAGAGCCAAGTGGGTACAGTGTCCAGAAATGGATATCTACTGACGCCTCTTGGGATAGCAACTTGGGCCTCAGCAGAGAAGTGAATGTTCCAGGCTCAAGAGAGAGTGTACAAGTGTACAAGGAATGGAAGTCTCAAAAAGCTAATGCCTGGCCTTCGCTGGTTATCTCAGCGAAGAGACTCGAAAGATTTTCAAGTGAGGGAGGTATGAGTTGCCAGTGGCAACTTGCCACAGCAACGGTTGAAGTTTTGTGTTGGAAACTGCACCATCTGGTAGTATGAAATGAGGTCGAGAAAACGAAGGAACTCTGAGATGATGGTTACAACCTGAGGTCCAGAGAAATGGACTCAACCAATACTTGCATTGTAAAACTTGACAGCAGACTCTTGCTTTCAGAGTAGAGATGATGATGCAATCTTGGGGGCACTCACCATTTTGGAGACCTGGTACTCTACTGTAACATCCCCGATCCTCAATTCCCTGGATGCCGTATCCACTTCATAATTTCTTTTAGTAAACGGTATATTAATTTCTTCACTAATCTTTACACATTGTTTCCCTTGCCGGACAATAAACGCTCTCTCCCCCACCCCCCTCTTCACTACCAACGCTCTCCTTTTGTCTTCTTCCTTCCATTGTTTTGCACGTAGCATCATCCCTTTAGATAAGCGCGTTCTCGCGCTGCCAATTTCCATCTTGTAGGGAGAGTGGCTTCAGCCTAGCGTCCAGGTATGCCTTGGCGCAGTCGATAGGACCGATTCTCCCAGCTGCCAAGTATTAAATTGTGAAGTGGTTACTATCCGGCATCCAGCGTTTTTGAGGGTCGGAGACGTTACACTGCCAGTAAAAATAATTCCCAGCTCACCGACGACACCATTCAATTAGCCCACCCCTTTCGCCATATCTTTCATCTTTCTGGAGCAGACGTTCCCGAGTTCCATCATTATTTGGATAACCATCTAGCTAACATGGCGGGCGGTATGACGGGTGAGGCATCACCGCATATTATCAATTTATGAGGAGGCCTAAAGGCAGCCGAAGCACCAGGAGGCGTGTCCTCGTTATCGGGAAGTCATTCAAGCGGTCCATACTCTAACCTTACAATAACCCCGTGACAGGATGAACCGCCTAATAAACACGCTCTGGTGGACGTCCTCTTTACCCAAATACAAACTATTTACATACCTGGTATTGAGCTACATTCGATGGTATCCTTGTTTGCAAATGCTGAGTGGATCTTCGATGGTTCGTTTGATAATTTAGATGGGTTAGGTAAAATTGAGCTCACTTTTACTAGGTTCAATAAGAAATAAAATTTGGAGAGACTGCGAGGTTTAGCAGTTCTTTAGGTTCAAGCTGAAAGTTGATTTGAAATTAAATTGCAAGTGGAGGAGAGTTTAGTGAAGGGAAATACGAGGGTTATACCTACAGTTCAACTTAAGTTGACTCGACAGTCGTAACAGTCGTATTAAGGTGAGACGAGCTCAAATCGCTCTAAAGTCAACTTTTCTGGTTATATTTCTCGTTTCAAAACCCAGAACAATTTTTTTTCTCGTGTTAAAGTGCTCCAGGGGCGAATTTACAATTTCTTGCTGGCGGGGTGGTTGGGAAGGTGCACCGAGAAGTCCATTGTCCAGTGGAATGAGTTTTAAACCCCATTCTATCAGTGCGAACCAAGCCCCCCTGGCCCCCCATAATCCTCCAAAATACACAGTTATCTTCACTCTCAGATCTGATTTTCAAAGTCATCAATCATTTCGCTGTTTCACTTAGCATTACCGCTCCGTGCGGGAGGACATTACGAGTAAGACAGGATAGCAAACGAAGTCGTATTCACTTCCAGCGTTTCCCATATCAGTCTTTTTTTCTGCATCCGCCGTGAACCCTCTTGGGGTAAACTCATCACTCGTATTTCACGAGGATGATTGAACGCCGGTGGAAATGATGAGATATTTCATTTTGAGGATTTCCCTCCTTCCGTCAACCACCCCCGTGTTTATTTTCGTCCCACTCACCTACGTCTGAATGATGTTCCGTCGGAGAAGTTAACAGAAAAAAAAAACCTTTATTTGGTTCTTCGAGGAGGACATGCAGAAACCTGGGTTAGCTAGGGCGAAGCCTCTAAAAGGTAAATTCAAGATATCAAAATAATCGAGTCGATAATTAAGGTGAACCCCCCACACTGTTATGGAAGGAGAAGAAAAAGAAGAAGACGAACTAGAAGAAGAAAATACGGTACTAATAATTCTACAATTAGAACAAAAACATTATTGCCATTGCTATTGCTGGTACGTCCTGATGTCGTCTGCCAGAGAGACACGGAATCGCTTTATTATATTTTTGTAAAATTTAATATTAATATTAAATAAAAATCAACTTAAGCAATCATTAGAGAAAAATTCTGTGATCTAACTGACCAAACACCGGATTTTTGCCACTAATACCTGCTGAATTACAGCCCTGTAGAAAATGGATAAGTTGCATTTTGAAAAAAATTAATTAATTTTATTGTATTTTATATTTTCTATGGATAAAAATGTATTCATTTAATTTTTTCTTTTTTATTCATTTTTTTTAAATTTTCATATTTATTCCTTTTTTTAACTTACCCTACACTATGTGTATGGGGTTCTAAAAAGGGTGAAATAGGAGCGGAATTCGTCTTAAAAAATGAAAATGTGAATAAAAATAAATTATTTTTATTTATCATCTGAAAATTAAATATTTAAATAATAACTGATTTAGTATTAACTAATAAATGTTATTAGTACATCTAATTGTTCAAAATTAGTATTTAATTTAGTGTAAAAAGGGAGAAACTCCGTCGTTCCCGCATTCAGAGGGTAAAAAGTCGGCTATTACCTACCTCACTGAAGCCAGTCCTATGATTCGGAAGAACGGCCTTTTCTATGAATCGATGCTCTTTGATTTAAAAAACATATGTTTTGCAGAAAAATGATAATTTTAAATTTCGGATTTAAGCCCTTTTAAGATTGAGCGGTTTTTTTATTATAAATACTTTGGGGTATTTATTGGTAGACTAAAAATTAGTTCAAGGAAATAGGCGCCTACCATAGCAATCTCTTATGAGAACTATAATAATTATAATTCTCATAAGAGAGTGCTACACCGTGCTGCTACACCGTATCCGACACAATTATTATGTCGGATACGGTGTACCATTACCTCGGCACTTTTTTTTTTTTTTCACTACATTCTTCTATTATTCTGCATGGAATGCATTTTCTCGTCCAGCGAGAGACAATCAACCGACATGAGGTGTAAATGAGATTTAAATTTAATGACTACATCCAGAAGAATCCGGATTTCGTTAATCATTAATTCCCCCTTTGTTGCTTGGTTCAGCTCTAAAGAGGCCACATCAACCCCCTCATCGCCTCCAATCGTCGGCCCATCAACTATTTTGAAAACACTCGACAATGGGAAGGCAAGCGGAATGAATTCGGAAAGCTTCTCCCCCCCTCCGGCTACTCCACCGACGAAAACGCTCATCTCGGGTTTCTAAGCCGAAAATTAGTCGACACATGAGCGTTTAGGACGGGCGGAGGGATTGTTTTGTGAGATGGAGCGCATTGACGGGGTAAAAACTCCCAGAAGGGCGAAGGAGGTTGATGCGTGAAGGGGGAGTAGAAGATTGCTAGCCCTCCAACTCCCCACCACTCCTCCAGCAGCTTTTGCTGACGATTTGGGGAACTCCCTCCGATTTGAAATATTAAAGCCCCCTTCGTACCTCCCACATGGACTATTCAAAACAGCTGTCAACCGGTCCTTGTGTTGTGAGTGTTTCTTCAATCCAAAACGGATTGTCGGGGGACCCGGAGGAAGATCCAAATGCCGGCCCGTAGCTTGAATGTCTGCGTTCGGCGTATGTTTTCCCGCAGAATGTAGAACGAGAAAAGATCGAGACTCCCTTTTTACGTTCTTTTTCTTGTCAAAGCACAAACCACTCAAGAAGCTCGAAGATTCAACCGGAAAATTCAAAAGCAAACGAAAGCAACATAGCAACTCTGACAAAAATACGGGAAAATTTGCCAAAAACTTGGGATAACTGATGAATTATGGTAACAAACGGTATTTGCGTCGGAATTCTGAGCTGCTAAATCGCGTTCGCTTTTGAATTTTTGATAAAAACACAAAAATGTGGACAAAATTAACGGACATAGGAGATACCATTTTAATTCACCTTACACATTTTGTGCCTTTTTTCGGTTGTGAACCACAATAAAAAGTTGAAACTTGCAAAACGTTGATTTCATGCGAACTTGAATCCAACGAGATCGAAACCCTCAATAAAGTAAAATTACCCAAAATGTGGGTTAGCTATTTAATAATGTAACAAAATCAGCGTTTATCGAAAACAAAACTCGAAATTTCCAAGAATATTAAAAGCAGACACACTACATGGAAAACCGGACGTTTTGTCAACAATTATGATATTAAATTAAATTTAAAATCAAAATTTTTGACAGTACATCCGGCAGATTACTCTGAAAACGACTCCTCAGCCAACCTCCTGACATCCTTCAAAAGCCCCATAGGGCCCCCACGGTGAAATAGGATGGTTCGGGGGACCCCAAAAATATATTTTACGTCCAAAAATACCTACTGTATTATTGTTCATTTAATTCACATAATTCACCAAGTTCTTATCACCTAAAAAGCAGGAAAACATGGAAGTGGCCTTAGGATGAACTCTAAGAACAAAGTCCACACTCTCCCTGTTCGCCCAACGCAGAAAAGGAATTTCACAAATGAAGGACAAGTAGTGTTTTTTCCCCTCCTTTTCACTCAGGATCTGCGGCTGACACGTTTCAACGCCCGACGTTTCCTATTCCGTGTAATCTCTTAGCCTAATGCCCTCGCGTACAATTTAGCCTTCGCCCTCTTTTGTCCTCTTGGGGGACAAAGACGGGGTTTCATCACCATATGGGGTCAACCTTTGTGGCCAAACAACAATATCCCCTACTTTCTTTTTTTCCTCGGCGTTTCGGGAAGGCGCAAAAGGGTCGAAAATGCGATACACCACCTAAGGCCCCTCTGTTATATCAACTCTTTTCATCAGGATATGACCGGCTTTGCGGAAGAAATCCAAGGAAAAAAAACCTCAAAGACAAAAACTTTGCATAATTTTTTGTTTTGTTTTGTTTTGCTTTTTGCTCGACGTGGGCCAAACCATCGGTTGGAGCAATTTCCATCAAGCCCACTGAGGTTTCGCTTTTAATCAGCTAATAGTAAAGGTGACAGAAGTACAAAGTTTTCTTGTAAGCTCTCATGACCCAGGAAGCCCTTCCAGCAATGTCACAGAGCTGTCCTAAGATCTAAAACAGTGAAAACTTGTGACGAATCCCCCCCCCCCCCACCACCAACCGCCTCCAGCATGCTTTAAACCGTTAAAAGTTGCTTAATTCATCATGAATCATAAAATATATTTGCAAAATTTTTAAAAACTTTTTTCTGTAGATCTTTTGGACAGATGTGGAACCTCGAAAAATGGAATAGACGTTAACAATTACACGGTAAACGACATCTTAATAATTAAGATGTAATTAACAATTATTGACCTCCAGGGATCCATCAAAAATCCCATTTATAAGGAGCCCCATAGATCCCCACAGTGATATCGGATCGATCTGGGACCCCCAAAAATTGATTCTACGTCCAAAAATACTTCGAAAAACGTCACCCCACTCGACCCCATAGCCGAAACCCTTCAAAAAACCCGTCTCGTAGTCCCATTTTAGCTCCACAGAGCCCCTAGAGTTTGGGCGATTGGGCTGAAACCCTTGCGGGCCCACCTAGGTTAAACGAGTATTTTGTCAAAATTTCTGATTAAAAAAAAAATATATATATCCTACCGCCCAAAATGGTTTGGACGGACATTTCGTTTTTGGAATCAACGTGTCTTGAAACGGATAACGTCAAATTTTGAGGGCGATCAGAATTTTCGACCACCTTTGCTCTTACATTGACCCAGCGAGAAGTAAAGCGTGAGGCCTGGGTTGAACTTAATCTCGTTATATCGATGAGCGTCATATCGATATCAAATATCGAAATATCGGATTAAAACTGTTGATATTTCGATCTATTGAAATTATATCCCTATCAGGAAGATGAATGTGGGTTAACCCCGTTTCGATATATATCATATATCGCGCATACCCTATTCGACCCAACGTTCCTGTCACTTGGAAATCACTCCTCAAAACTTCAAAAAAATTTTATTAGTACCTATTTTTAGTAGACTTCGGTGATGGAATTGTGGAAATCACAAATTATGCGAGCGACCCTGATAGAGTTTCCTCTTTCTGCCGCAGCGTGATTGTGCAATGCATGGACCATACTGCGAAACATTTGAACACCCATATAAAAGGAGCTCACAGAATTGAAACACAACCCCGCATCCAGAAAAAAACACAAATGCGAAAAATGACCTCTTTTTTCACTTTCAGCCTCCACAGCGTTTTTTCACCTTCTTTTTTTCAGGAGACAATCGAATCCTACCAGTTCGGAAAACACGGCTGAGGGTGCGCTACAAAAGACGTAGGTGTGATACGATTTAAAACGAAACCGTTTCCACACCCCGACTGGTGTTTGGATGTCACGCCCTGCAGAGGCTTCAACATCCGGGCCAGAACATGAGTATCCTGCTTGAAGCTGTCAACTTCCCTTTTGTGAAACTTTTTTATTTTCACGTCCCGGTTGAGGGCTGACCATTTTTTAAGGGGTAGCACTGAATAGTTCAGCCTACACCCCCTTCGCTATTATTGGACACGCCTTGCGGGGCTCACAAAATTCAGCGACACTTGACACTCAAGAAGGACCACCTTTTTATGCACAACCTGGAGACGTCAGAATTACGTAAACGTCAAAATGGTTGTGACGTAAACATAAAAAATGATTGATAACATGCATTGCTGATGAAACGATTGATAATGGAAGAGGGTTGGTTAAACAAAACGAGGAATAAACCGACGTGTCCTTTTTACAACAACAGTTACTGCTACAAGAAAAAAGAGGGCAGTTTTACTCAAGGGTTTATTATTTTTTGGTGTAAATTGTGCAAAAATTAACTCGGTAATTGAACAATTATTTTAAAAATTCTTGGCGAGTCTAACATTGTCGCTAAGGTGCCTCCGCCGAGTCGTAAAGCGATACGGGAGAAAACCTAGCTGTTTAATATTGATTGCACCGGAACCCCTCCGCTTGTAAACGAGTGGACAAAAGGTGAAAAGGTAGAAAACCAATAGGCATTACGTAAGATGGTAAGTAGGCTCGTTTAAATCCCACTTAGACTTAAGTAGAGGGCAGCTGACTGCGACAAATCGTGTGGGTCTTCACTTCACACAGGAGGGTTAATTGAATTGAGGGGATTCTTTTCCCAAATAAAATGCAAACAATCGACCTACGCTATCCGAGCAGCCCTAGAAAAACAGTCGTCGAATTGCTGAGTGATACACCTACACCTCGGGCAGATTGACGAATCCGCTTTTATCGACGTGCTGACTCAAATGATCGGTTTTTAGGTCGAAACTGATGGTAGCTGTTTGCTGCACATTATTTTATAATATAAAATATATGATATAATACAAAACTCAGATTAGGAAGATTTTGTGGAAGAAAAAACGACATCCTTCCAAATAATTTATTCAAAGCCATTGAAAAACATGATTCATATACTAGAACTTAATGTAAATTATTTTCAGTCCAATCGCCCAAACCCGTGGGGCGCTATGGGGCTAAAATGGGATTTTTGAAGTATCCCAGGAGGTCAAATATTTTTCAAGTAAAAAACAAAAACGTTTGAAAACAAAAATCCAAAAAAAAAAACATTTTCTAAATTTTTTTTCATTGATAGAATTAAATTTATTAAATTTTTTTCATTGATAGGATTAAATTTATTCATTTAGAATTAAATTTATGCACTAGTAACCTATATCAAAGAATAATAAACACTAGTGTAAAATTTGCAGCGTTTTTTAAAGTTATTTCCTTACTTCACCAGTTTTTTGGATTCTTCAGTGCGAGGGTCGTTGGTCTGTTGGCATGTGGGATGGCGTCATTTTCCTCGTCGGTACCCAAAATAATAATTATTGTATTAAATTATTATTATGACAGGAAGATATATGGGCTTGTGCATTAAAATAAACGAACTGGTATCTTTTTTGCGAGATTTATACGCCTCAAGTCAGAACAGCTATGTTTGATGGATATTTATTATATTTATGGAGACCCATAAATAGTATACATTTCAGTCGGTTTTGTTTCATGATAAGACCAAAAAAAAAATTAAGCGTAGGTTTATTAGCTGTGCATAGTACTAGAGAGTTCTGGATCCCCCATAAACCACGTTACTTCAAAAACTCCAATGCACAATAAATAGGTACCTAATTACCGTTCCCCCATACGCACACATTATCGTGAGAGCCATTTTTCGTTTCAAATTTTGAGCCAATAGATCCTCAAATCTTTCCACAGTAAACATCACACAAAGCCACAGTCCAATTCAAAATAAATACCCGCCTCCAGGATCTAATTCATACACCATTACTACAACTAATAAATGAAATCATGTTCCTGATAACTTCGGAGGGCATTTCGAAGCCGAAACAAAACCCATTACACTAACGAGTTGCCTACCTAACCAATCTGCTCTTATCTCCCGATGATCTGAGGTAATTACGAGAAAATGCCCACCCCCCTTTTTTTTTCGGGGTAAAAAAAGACGGAAAAAACTAGTTTAGTAATTGAATAGGAAAAACCTACTTACGGCGCCCCTAAATTGTTTCTTAATTACACGGAATAAGGGGGGCTAAACCCGACAAAATTTTGTTGACTCTATAAATTAACGGGGCGAAAGCTGTTTTTCATTATTAATGCGTTTTTATCTGAAAAGGAGAGGTTCGCCGCCACATGCTCGAGGGTGGTTTTTAAGTAAGGAGAGTTCCGTTTATCATGCATTATCGGGAACCGATTACATATTCATAGGGGTGAAGATGGTCGAGGGGTTGTAAATAGGGGCGCTGCTCCGGTATTTAGTGTGTAGGCATAAAGAATGGTTTGTTGGGGGGTTTCTTGTCCTGGCGGGACGAGCTCGTTTTACTCGTCCATCTGTTGGGGGTTAATAGGGAGAGACAATACGCTGTCGGAGCTGATATGAAATTAAAAAAATGGAATATTATTCAGAGTAGGTATCTCCATCAGCCCATTACAATTAAAGACACTGTAGTTACTACAGTTGTATGAGTAGATGTGGAAAGACGAGAACCCACTTGCATCAACCGTTGCGACTTATGCGAATTATGACTCATGGTAAACTTAAACTTCATACATAAGTTTAGCATCAAAACACTATAACTAGGTAATCATAATGGTAGAAGGTTACATTATTATGTATTTATTTAAAATTTAATATCTTATGCACTACATTAAAATATTGAAATACCTTTTGTGAATATAACAAAGCAAAGTTGTTAGTTAATCATTATTATTAACCAACATGCTTCAAACTGCATACCTGCCTTTTGCAAGCGAAGTTCCACCACGTTCCAGATCGCCAATCTAGCTGACCAAGAAAAGTCCATTTCCGGTTTACAATGTTTCTGAAAGATTTTTTAACGATGAACTAGACTTGAGCTATCATGTCACGTTCACAAAATATCCCTCAAACTAACTGCAAAAACTTTGTATTTTTTGTTTTTTAGGAGGTCATAGGGTCATCCTAGACAGCATTAGACCATCCATTCAATCAATCAATCAATCCAATAAAAGTACTGAAAGAATGTCACACATATTTTTTATTAACAAACATTGCGGATTTTTTAAAATTTGTGAGACAAATTTATTCCTGCTTATTAACTTTTGAGTTGATTTTCTACCTTCGGTAGTCTCGGAGGCATTGTTTTCACGTTTTCGAGATCGAAAAAATTCTTGTTCTCCAAAATTAAAATTTTCACTCGCATTTTGCGTTTCCGAGCCTCCTGAGCAAATTAGGCTCCGTGTCTGTCTGTCTATCCGTCTGTCCGCACTTTCTTGTTACAGAGATAAATTCCACAATAATAATTATTGTGATCCGCTTTGGGTCAAATTTTCAGGGACTGTGCGGCTAAACTTAAGGTCCCATAATATTATATTAGAGATATAGATTATAAATTTAATTTATATTTTAAATTATATTTATATTTATATTTATATTATAAATTTTACGACCATTGAATCAGCGGAACGCGGTGCGCAGGCGCATAAAGGAGATTCGTGTCGTTCTCAGCAACGTGGAAGAAGCTGCTCGATAGGTCGGTTTGTTTAGGCAGACACAGATTTTTTTTAAATCTCGAGCCAAAATTCCAAGATGTTAGATATCCAAAGAAGGAGTTGCAGCGACTTTCACAGCAATGTAAAAATGTTAAAAATCCATACACTACTAAAATCTCTCCCCTTCACCCTTGGGCGTTGCAATTTGAGAGGGAGCCCAAGAGGGAGTACAAGAGACGATTGAAATGACGGGCTTTTTCCCTGGCCAGCTGAATGAGCTAAAATCTTGAAACGCGAGGAAACTAATCTCTAAGAAGAAGAACTCATCAAGCTGTCTTGACCAAACACGTTTCATGCTTCTGCTGTTCTTATCCACTTGTCCACACCAGCGTTAGGTATGCACTTTTTACGCACTCTTAGCCGCCTCTTTGATCAGTTTTGTTTGAATAGCATGTGAAAATGACCAATAATGCTCTCACAAAGGTCAAACAACAAACGAGCAGCAGGACAACCCAACAATATCAACTTAGTATCAACGTGAAGTGAAAAATCCCGTCACTAATAGGAGCCCTCAAGTTGTAGAGCCTAATTCGACTAAAGAGACCATTTAGTCACGACGAGGTATAATCAATTAGCGGAATGAAGCGGCGGCTTGAGAGGCAACAAGGGCCGGCACGCGCGCACCCCCTCAGGCTCGAAAGGGAAGCATCGCGCGAGGGACGTTCCCCGAGGCGCTGGTAATTGAACGAGACCAGTGAACAAAAAAACCTCTCGACCCGCCCTCGCACGGGCTTAGTGACAGATGCCTCTAAAACAAACTCCATCCCCTTCCTCACAGAAAGTAAAAAATACTGACACAAAAAAAGTAGGGAAAACAACCACCGCTCCGATCCGAAGGCCCGATTAGCTCGCCCATTTCACTCTCCTAGGA
This sequence comes from Pilophorus perplexus, assembly GCA_955831195.1. NCBI lineage: Eukaryota > Metazoa > Arthropoda > Insecta > Hemiptera > Miridae > Pilophorus > Pilophorus perplexus. The sequence goes on along the minus strand of OY037015.1, from coordinate 13,427,747 downwards.
GTCTTAATGAGCCCCCCTTTTTCCCTCTTTTATGGACCTCGCGAGGGCCGTTTGTCTAATGTAAATACGTCCCCCGACTTTTTGGCAACAGATGCCGGTTTTTTACTGAGGTGAAGACCACGCGTTTGAGTTCACTTTAGCGCCTAATCATGTCACATTCATTAACTGGACTTCCACGTCTGATATGGGCACGTTGCAGCTACGTTAAAAAAAGAGGTGACAATGTCACCAGTCATCAGTCATGCCGGAAAATCGAATTTGGATTCAGAAGTGACCATTACACGGCAATCATGAACGGCTACAAACTTTGGAAGTACACTGCAGCAGCCTTTCTGCAGTTGTTATAACAACTTTATTATAATGAGTTAATCAGAAAGAACGTTTAGGGTCGCAGATCCTCCAGGTTTTGCGGCAAGACTCACAGGAATCACTAGGAACCATAACAACCACACCATCCCTAACTAACTTACAGCCACAAAATCTGAAACGCTCATGAGAGCTATAGGAGGTACTTAAATAAAATTCTTTAACCTTTGAAGTTAAGGATGTAAATCGATGAGGACTCAGCCCTCAACAATATTTACTGCCACTACGTCCCTAATACGTGTAACGTGCTTCTGGCCGAATTTGCGGATGACCCTAGAATGCTCGCTGCTGGGGACGACGCCATGGCGGCAAGATGGCATCTGAAGAAACACTTGGCCAAGGCTGAAGAGTGGCTCAAAAAATGTAAGGTGAAAGTCAACCCAACAAAGTCCTAACTCTTCACTTGATTGCTGAAGCCCTGCCGACAACGCCGCTCACTCAAGTAGTTTCAAGTCTACGTTTGGCCCTACACCTTAGACTAACTTGGAAGTAACCCATCAGGCACATCAGAGACACCACAAAAAGCGAACCTTCCTGCGCTGAATTGGAGAATTCAAGAACCAAACTGAGCTAGGAGAACAAGAAGCTCCTGTACACCACCCTCGACCCCCACATCCAGACGACAGATTCAACATCAACAGAAACGACGTGCTGTGGGAAGGCCCCTTACTACCTACAACACAAGCAAGGCCGTAGCTAGGATTTTATTTCGGGGGGGGGGTTTGCGAAATTTCATTGGATATTAGATAGTATTTGATAGTAACTAGTAAGTAAAGTTACCTACTAAGTAAAAGACAGAATTTTTACTTAAGAGAAAGTATTGTATTCGCAAAAAAAAAATCGAATTTCTAAAATCCCCCGATATGGTAAATTCTTAAAATGAATGTAGGAGCAAATTGAAAAAATACCCCACTTCACTTGCATGTATATGTGTATTTTTATTTTGAAATATACAAAACATTATTTGCACTTAGCCTACAGTAACAAATTCAATCGCCTCGCTTTTTTTTTGTCGCGAACAGTTCAATTACCTCCTCTGTCGAAATATCAATATCTACGGTGGATGATCATTAGTGCTAATCCAGTTAATCTTTCCTGGCCAGTAGAATTTCTTAGATACGTTTTTAGGCGTGTAAGAGTAGAGAAAGTCCTTTCTGGGGTACAAGGGTTACTGGCAGGGTTGCAAATTAGAATAGTATAAATACTAATAATAATTAGAGAATATAAATTTATATTCTAATCAGTTTAAAAATATTTGGACACAAATGCTTATTACATTCTCCCAGAGCCTGGTCAATCGCGCGTGTGGGTGGGTCTGTTTTCGTCCTCCTCTTGCCATTTTAGTTTCCACAGATTGAGCTCTGCGTTTAGCACGTCCTCAGAATCCAAAAACTTGCTATTTATTTGAAAGCCATCACTATTAAATTCATTAATTCGTGTACAGTTCGAAGGAATAAGCTTAAACAGTGCTGCTAAAATGGACTTGTGGCTTGAAAATCTCAAATCCATCTGATTAATAAAGTCGTCTCAAAATAGAATAAAGTGGTATCAAAATAGAAATTCTGAAATAAGTTTCTGGGTCCTCGGTGTTAAAATTTGCACGATGCGTTTGTTTTTTGTTTTTTTTTTTTTGTTTTTTTGCAATTCTGGGAACTTTTATGGTTTCGTCAATTCCTGACAGTAAATTTTGCGCCTCAATGAAAGTGCATTTAAATTTCGCTTCTGAATGAAAGTTTTCATTAGAAGATCCACATGCTGTAGTGCTGCTACTAGGTCACATAGGGGAGATTGTAATATTTTACTCAAGGGCAGCGTGTATGAAAAAATTTCTGCCAAACAACATAGGGACACAACGAAGTCTCCAGATGAAATTGACGTCAAAAACGAAGTAGCCTTTGATGCCTTCTCAGTGTCTAAAGCAGTACTTCTAAAGTCTCATGGATTGCGTAAAAAATCTCTCTGAATCTGATTAACCCATCATGGTTTTCGACCCACCTGAACCCCTATGAACCCCCCCCCCCCCCCCCCTGGCTACGGCCTTGAACACAAGAGACCATCTCAACACAGTAAACGGTGGTTAACAAGTTCCCAGCTTTATCAAGTTCCCTCAAAAACTGTTTGTGAATTGAGGCAAGCGCTTTTGTTTCAAAGACATCATCGTCCGGCCTGGCGAGCACGAATACCGGGAAACGAAAAAAGCAGACGCCCTAGGCAAACAGGGTTTCTCTGGAACCCTATTATATAATGAAACCCTAGCCCTATCAAGGTATCATGGGGCGCTTTTCCGCGAGGTTGTATGTCATTGGCAAAGAACACAGAACAACGGAAGGTGGGAAAGAGCACGACACTAGCAGGATGGTCACACATGATGGATGTGCCAGAGCGTAAAAGAGCGGGAAAACGTCTCCAATCACGGCGGACACAATTAAGGCATCACTTAAACAAGATTAGAGTAATGAAAGGAGAACTCTGCTGTATTGCGAAGACGAGGAGGAGGCTGCTGTTCACCTCATCTACGAAAGCAAAGCCCTGGAGCGCAAAAGTTATGAGGGACCGAGGGTGAGATACTAGGTATACAAGTCTTGTGGGAGGGGACCTTGTATGGGAGTTATTAAAACTAAGGGCACTGACCTCTTACTGCAGCAATCTCCGGGAGACAGCACAATAGTTCGACAGGTCTAACCCATCCATCATAACTTCTCTGGTAGCCCTCTAATCAAATCTAATCCTTTATATGACGCCCCAAATTAGGGCGACCGAAAACTGGCACTAGCGCAAATCAAACGCAACCTTATTCTAGAACACAAAGAACAGAAGGAACAGCCCAGCAATGTCACATCTGTGAATCACGACAACAAGCCAATCTTGTCATAACAGCGGAAAGGGAGCGTTTGGATGCGACGCACGTGTGATGTTGACATCTGGAATTTTATACTTCAGTAACATTAAACATTAAAGGGAGAGCTGGGAGAGGCGCCATTTTTCCAAACGGTAGGGGAAAAAGACACGTCTGCTCAAAATTAATCACTGAGCGAGGTGTAACAGAGAGAGGTTCAAAAAAATAAAAAAGTGGTAGCTACAAGGGGCCTTAAGGTGGAGGGAGGGGTGTAAAAGAAGCGCCTTTGTGGCCAGGAGTCATTGTCAGCAATAATCAAGGGCAGAGAGTTAATGGGTGAGATATTGTCAGGAGGCTTAGAGATGGGGCAAGGGGGCAAGGGTGATGGGGCAAGGGGGCAGGATCAAAGGCACCAGCCAGGTCGCTATCAACAACAGCCGCGAGCTTCGAATCGTTGAGGTGGAGCTCTAAAGAACACAAGGGTTTTTAGAGATCTGCCATGAAGGAGGGGGTTGAGCTCTTCGCGAGATGAAGTCATTTGGGAGATTAGAAAGGTCAGGACGAAAGTTCTTCCTTTTTTGCTCCATTGTCGAGGTTTTTTTCGACTTAAAGCGGCAAAGAGGACTGAGGGTGAGGGAAGGGGAACATTTTTTAATTGTTCGCGGTCCCTCGTCAAAGTCTTAGCCCGTTTTCTTATGCAATGCCGTTTTTCGCCTTCCCAACCCTTCCCATCATTTTGTTTTTCTTTTCGTCCCCTTCCCTTTCTTCGTCTTTCTCACTTGGAAACCCAGTAATTAAAAGTTTCCAACAATAAAGAAGAATCCGTCTATTCGATCTTTTTTAATTTTAAATATAATTTAGCTATTATTACCATATTACGACACTTTTTAATGCGCTATGATTGGCAACTAACTCAAACGCACCATGGCATTTGATAAATAGAGTTGTACGCCTTCTTTGCCGGGGCACACAACCGAAGGGCCGAAAGGTTGCAAGAAAACGAAGAAGCCAAAGGCTAAAAATAAAAATAAAAACAAAAAAACATACCTACAAGACAATGAGATGCCGAAAAGTGGACAAGACAACGAAGATGCCAAAGGCATGTAGGTAGGTAGGTACAATGAACAATGAATATTTTGAAGACAAGGCAACGAAGACGCAAAAGGCTACAAAACAATTAAGATGAAAAAGCGTCCAAGACAATAATAAAGAACAAAATTTGACCAAAAAAAAAAGTATTGAATTTTTTATTTAAAAAAATTTAAAAATTTATTGAATAGTGCCTACCATTGCCAAGTAATAGATGTGTCCACCAAGTGTTATGTGTTGGGTAGGGGTCCCAATCCGCACGGATTTTCAGTCCTGCAGGATCCGCACCTCCAACTTGCCAATCCTGCAGGATCCTGCGCAGGATCCTGCATCTGCCCAACACCGCAAAGTAATTATTTATTTAAATAATTAATTAGTAATTTTAGTAATTTATAATGCTAAGTCATGATAAAATACCCCGAAAAGGTAGGTAGGGTAAATTAAAAGATTTAGGTCGTCAATAAGAGTATAGGTATACCGTATACATACGTCCTCTCGTTAGCATAATATGCTTCCTGTGTAGACGTGGGGTTTGCAACCTTGTTTAGAGGCGTGAATCATGGGCTTTTCGAAATGTCGTTAAATGACCGATTGAAAGTACTGACTTGAATTTTATACGTGAGCCTGAACTTTTTGGCATGATTCCCATATATGTGGGTGCAATTTAAACGCCACAACGTTTTGTTTATGTATATTTTTCTTAGGGAAATGACATTTAAATTATGCCAGTTTTATAATTGAACGATACAATAGTTTCTGAAGCTTTTAAAAATCCTTCCGCTTTCCTCCGGTCCGGCTCAGCAATTTTCCGACTTTATGCATAAAAGTGAAACTCCTGTGAAAATTTCAGCTGCGTTCGTTTGCGTACTCGGTGCCAGTGACAGCTTGCAGTCAGAGCATTAACTAATGATAGATGTATCCACACAACGATTTTTATCCATTGTAGGGTAGAGGAACCGGCTATGCGTACACAGGAGGCGCTTTGGAGGAAAGGCCAGGTTTTCCTTTAAAAGCACCACTTCAAAAAACCCGGCCTTTTCTTCCAAAGCGCCTCCTGTGATTTTTATCCAGATTTGCAGAACAACGTCAAAGCATGTCGTGTTGGTGGGAAAGTTTGACGAAATGTCCTCTCCATCATTAGTGAATGATGAAATTTTTATCTATTATATCTACGAAAATGACAAAAAATGCGTTTGTGGCAGCTTTTTGGCCGGAAACATGAGGGAAAGCATTTAACTTCCAAGATGTAGAATTATTCGTGATCAGCGTTGAATTTCCAATAAGAATACGGGGTTTGAGAGTTTTTGCCGTAAAATCGCGGTTTTGCCCCACTGTGCGACCGAAGCATGCATAATGCGTTCAGAGTGTCACTGTTTAGTCGCGAACGAATGGTTGTACATAATATTTATGTACAGTGGATATTTAATATCCAGCAGCGGAGAAGGCGCGTTCGGATTCAACACTTGTGGGCGGTATCGTTGTCAGGTATTCACATTTTTGCAGGATTGCAGGATCCACGCACGAATCCTGCAGGATCCGCACCTCCCAAAAAGCGGCAGGATCCTGCAGGATCCTGCAATTGCAGGATTCAAGATTGGGATCCCTAGTGTTGGGGCTGTAGATGAGTTGATTCCTTATCATATCTGATACCATCCTATCCTCGTACGATTTTAATTTGCGGCGTGTTCCATTTTAATTCAGCGATGTGAAAAAAGTTTGAAAGCTCTACCCATAACAATGTGTTCCTATTGATCTAGTCAAATACCCCCCCCCCCCCCCCCCCCGTTGGCGTTTTTGGCCATTTCCCAAAAAAATGTACGTATACCCAAATTTATGTCAACGTTTCACGCTGATACAGTGCGACATCAATAATATTCATCCATAGACATACAATTGAATATATAACATTATTATAATAATGTTATTATGTCTTGTGGCTTCAATTGTATGTCTATGGAATGGCTTAAAATTTAATGTCGTCCCCATTCTATAAAAATCATGATGAGAGTAAGTTGAAGGTAACACAATTGGTTTGGACTATAGAGGAGCGAATTTAGGATGAAGTATTCGCATATTTCTGATGTTTTTCGCTTACAACAACTCCGTAACAATCTTCGCCGTTTTTCATCGTACAAAAATCTTTCACCACTTTTTGGAAAGCTCTTGATTCATCTGACACATTACCACGCTACCAATTTTCCGCTTTATACACCAGTGAGAGCATCACGTTTTAGCATCACGGGAAAAATTGACCTGTGGTCATAATCGAAAGTGGATAAACGCAGTTTTGAAATATAACCCTTCAACTAAGACGGATAACGAACGGAGACTCCGCCTAGGGTATACCTACAGGAAACAGGAGTGCTACGTACCAATTAGAAAATCGGCTGGTAACCCAACAATAATTGAACAATTATTGTTCAAAAACCAACAAGCACTATCTAAATCTCATGGAGCCTCACTTCTGCGGTAACAAACCGTTTCAACCAACCGTAAGCTCGTTTGAAATTCACACTCCCCTCCATTCGCCTTTTTTAGAGGTCAGGCTCGTGCAATAAAGGGCAAATTCGCCATCGCCTTGAAAAAAGAAAATGGAAGTACTTAACAATGAGAGCCCGGGTGTTGATTAAACCTGCCCAGCTCCGGCAAAGACTTTTCTGGGTAATCGGGGATAAAAAACGACAGAAAGGGGAAAACTGAAAAAAAGGGAAAGGAAAAAAAAACTCGAGCAAAGAGATACAGGCTGGAGGGCGATGAGGTGATATTTTATTCACTACCCTGTGAAATAGGTTCCCTATCCTACTTTCAATTTTTTAATCACGCTTTATGAGAGCGAAACCTGGCCGAGGGGATTTTCGGTTATAAAAAGGTGACAATGAGTGGCAAAGAGCGAGCGAAGCGATACAAAAAGTGTAATTTTCGCAGTCGGAAAATGACGAAGCGATTCACTGATTACGAAGAGGACCCCCACTCCTTCAACACCGTATTACACCACCCCCTTCAACCCCTATCAAAATTAATCACGGACGCTACACTCCCCGCCCTACCACACAAAAAAGAATATCTGGCATCACCCTCTTGGTGCCCGTTCTGTAGCAACTTTTTTTTTACAAAGTAGAATCTCCCAGGGTATATTAATACATGCGGGAAAGCTTCAAAGGGACTCAAGCTGGGATTAACTTTGGATGAACTAGGTTGAGGGTTGGAAAGATAGGAAGCCTCAAAGCTTTTTTTTTTTTTTTTTTTCGAGCAGTAAGGAGCGAGGGGCTGCCCCATTTACTTGTCCAATTAGGACGAGATGGCAAAGGGACGGTAGGTTACTCTGATTGGAGGATTTGGCCACATGTTTAACGCGGGACTGATTGAAGGGTTCTGATTTGGTTGTCAGGACTTCTGTGTAGAGTCACAGCGGCAGGAACTTGGGATCAAAAGTAAAGTATAGATGAATGGCGGTTGCTTATCACGTAATCCTGGAAAATGATAAACACTGGTTGGATTTCACTGGAACAGCGAACGGACTCCAATTTATATTCGGAATTATTATTATTATTACATAGTGCGTTATGGAAACGTGGTCCAGAGTGAAAGAGACAGATCAAAGGGAGCAGACAAGAAACAGTAGGGTTGGATGATGTTTTTACTAGATGCAATTTTGGCTCCTCAATTGAAAAGCGACCACGACAACGTGGTAATTCATATGAATTACTACTCGTTTTGAGTTACTCAAAAGGTACAAGTTCATTAGATGATGAAGTTACTTTAAAATTGCAATTTGATGGACCAGTTTCAAACGAAAATGGCGGTGTGGGGTAAGATGTCATTGGCACGGATGATGATAATATTCATATCATATTCATATATTATGGAGCAGGAAGACGGAGACTTATATGAAAGGTCCAGGGGAAACACGGACTGAGTCTCTTTTTTTTTCACAAATCGAGTTTTTTATATCGTTACACTCAGAAAATGATGCTCGTCATTTTAGTAGGTATGTATCTAGAAAAATGGGGGAAAACGACTAGGTCGGAAGTTATAAGGCTTGGAGTTTTTGGTCTCGACGAAGTCTTCGCGTCCAGGTGGTCCCCACCGCTTTGCTTCTGTCATGTAGATTTTATGTGATGCTTCTGTAATGTCAATTTGTAAATCGATAAAGAATAAAATCGAAACCTAATGAATGGAATGGTTTTTTTTTTTTTTTTTTTTTTTCAGACAACTTTTTCTGTAAACTAAATTAAATTCACAAAAACCGTGAATAATTCACAAAAAACGCAAATAATTACAATTCAAACTTTCAGAAGAAATTTCTATTTGGTCGAAAGGGTTAGAACGTCTTCATTGGTGGCGAACAGGCTTCTAAATAATTTAGTTCAATTATTGAACTCTGCCTAATAATTTACAAGCGGCTGAATGTGAAGCAACACCTGCTCAACCCGCTGTTTTCCACACAGAAACAAAAGGGTCATCAGCGGGGCTGTGAATATGTCAAGTCTTTTCGAAAACACTCGACCAGTTTGAAGACCCCCTCGAGATGAGTTAGACGAGGGGTCAGTGGCCACGCCCGTCATATATACGAGGTGAGCTCATAAACCACCAACAATGTAATTACCAACGTGGTGGGAAATGGGCTCAAGGAGGTGGAACGGGGAGGATGCGTTGCTGTAAAGCGTTAATAAATTGGCGAAAAGCTGGTTACTTAATGGTATTAAACTCCCTGAGCCCGTTGCATGTCCAGGTATTATTTTCCGACTAGAATGACAATTGACCTGTTGAGCCATGAATAATTTGCTGGACTGGCCCGCCCATCGCTTTAAAAGAGAAAACTCCGCTATTACGCTTCACTCAACTCTAGAGGGTTTTCTTGGGCTGCCGAGGATCGGGACTAGGAAAATCATCTGTCGGATGGGATTTCTTCAATTGTTTCAATTAATTCATACTACACTATGTTTGAAAGATTTTTAAACCATGCATTCGTTTAAAGACATGAGGTTTAATTTTAATTTATTTGGGCTTTAGGCACAAAATCTGGGGGTCATCAAACTAGCAATTTTGACTTTTGGACTTCTTCTATTTCGTTGGTTTATGAGAAAAAACTATCCTGCCTCCGTAACATAAAAACATGCATGTCTAAAATAAACAAACCAAATAGGTAGATACTGGGAAATTTTCGAATGAGTCATGGGAATAAGACACTGCAAATTTTGCACAAGCATCTTTGTATGAAATTATGAAATGGAAGTATAGTTCATACTAGCATAATATAGGTATATTATACCTTTGATTAGTTACTGGTATAAGCAGCCTTAAAATTTGGTATAGCAAAAATCCGTTCTTGCTTACAGAACCTTCCCGAATACATAGGTAAAAACCAGTGTCTGCACAGTACAAACAGGTTTTTACCTACTTCCTTAAAATGGGATTCTACTTTCTGAAACCTGTTTCTGCTCACTAAAATAAAGTTTACATGGCATAAACTGGATTCTACATGGCCCACATTATTCTTACACCCAAACATCTTATTGTGACTAAAAACTAGCCCTAGGCAGCTGAGTTTCTCATCAAAGGCCAGCCCAGAATAGGGAACAATAAAATGATCCAACTCAAGAATTTGAAATCATGTTCTAACTGAACATGTGAAATTGAAGACATTCGCCAACGACCCAAGTTTTTCGTTTTCAAACATCCATTCGCTCGATTGCACTTTATAGATCCTCCCTTTTTTGAAAAGCGATAGGGAAAAGATTTAAGGCGCACAGGAAGCGAACAAAAAAAATGGTTGCCAATTGGATAGATCAAAGCCCTTATCGACGTTCGACTCGTGGAAAAAAATGCCGTTTTTCACTCCCCCCCCCCCCCCCCCCCCACAGTTTTCCCATTCGTTTTGTCGGGCTTTTTAAACATCTCCCCCGACGAGAACTGTACCTTCATCGGAGTTGAAAAAAAAAAAACAACAACCGTGATAAATCTACGATCTGGGAGCTATCCGTTATGTCCATCAATAAGGACTATTTCGCTTCTCCTCGCCCATCAAGCTCGGAAAGGGGTTTCAAACGAGGGGGTGGTTTTTTTTTCGCTCGAGGAAAACGAGAGGTCGGTTTTTTAAAAAGCACCATTTGTGCTCTTCCCACACCCTCCATATCGGTAATATACACATCTTTCGCTTTCCGGAATAAAAATGAATGTGTAGATTTTTTTTTAAACCCCCTCTCGCTTTTTTTCCTTGTTTTATTTCCAAACCTTTTCCCCTTCAAACCCTTCTGGAAATCTCGATGTAAAGTTTTTTTTTTAACGAGTTAATAAAGAGAGCCAACATAGCTTTTTACTCAGTTCCTGGTTGTGGTGGGGGGAGAACCGAGTATTCCCAGAAAGGAGGTACAGTTAAAACTGGAGGCTGTACACGAGATGTGAGGGTTGCCTATCCCAAGCTTTACAGTTTTTGAAGGCGAGTGGGTTTAACTACTTAAAAGAAAACCCACGGCCGCTTAGTACTCGGCTTTTATGTGCTTTTCCGCACTGCTTCCTATGGTAATTTCAGCACCAAGCCCCCCTCCCCCCCCCCTTCATTACGTCGACGAAGAGAAAAAGGGGTGAAAAAAAATTATACCCTTCGTATACGTCGGCAAAAGTAATTCTGACCACCTAAACCTGGAAAGGGAATGGTTTCTCTTATATTTTTCCTCTGGCTCATTCAAAACTAGCGTTTTATTAGCCTTTCGAAACGGTCGTATAACGACTGCGGTTTTTTGTTGGTTACATCCTTTTTACGACGAATTTTGCATATATGTGAGGGACGAGAGATTTTGATATAAGTATTCGTAAAAAAGCTATTGAGGTCGACGTGGATTGAGCTGAACTGGGTTAGCTTATTAATAAACTTAAGGGCTAAGCACATAAAAACTCATTAAAAAATTAAGTAAATTTGCTGCTTTTACGGAGCAAGTGGAGCTTTTGAAGGGGTTTGGTTTGGAGATCGAGTGAGGTGTCGTTTTCCGAGTAATTTTGGACGTAGTATAGGTTGATGGGGTCTCACACCTGTCCGAACACACATTATTGACTACTGAGAATAATAGGTAAGTGTTTTTTTTTTTTTTTTCCAGGATAGCATTAAAGCAAAATTTGCATGACATGCAATACAAATAGTATTGCAATACATTGTATTTTTACATTTCATTTCATGTATTGAATACTGGAAAACACCCAAAGGAGTTCCGACAAGAAGTTTAGAACCAGTTTGTTTGGGTTTTAGGGAAGGTGTTAAAAAAATTGGGGGCTAGCAAGATGCTCGCAGACAATGAATGACAATAAGTATACCAAAGCAAGAAGAAATGAAATTGAGGCACAATATTTCGCAAGGGAACACTTTTTTTTTTTAAATGGATTTTCAGGAGTACAGAAAAACTCTTAAACCCTTCGGATATTGAGTTATGAGTAGGGCTCGGATTCGAGCTTATTAAATTTTGCATATTTTGCTAGTGTAGTAAACTTCCAAAAAAGCCTATTGGCAGTATTTTCACCTCTTGCATGGCTTTTGTGCATTCAATCCAGAACCTTTATTCAAATTTAATTGTTATTCGTTTTCCATTATTTTTCAAAAATAAAAAATAAAAAATAAATAAATACAGGCGAATATTTTTTTAATACAATTTTTTTTTTAATTAAAAAATTAAAAACAAAATTATAAACTTATTAGCTGAGCTGAATCGATTGAAACACAATTTAACGAATGGAAACCGATAGAAAGGTTGTTGAGACACCTATTTTGAACTGTCATTTAAGGACTTTTGTACCGTTTTGAAAAACTCAACGAAATAGTAGGTATCGTTTTGCAAACTAGATCGAACTTTACAGATAATTGAAGAATACAAAATTCTTTCGTCTCGTTTTTACCAGGGTCCAGGGGATTCCTCGTGAAGTTTTACATAAAAATCAATACCTACCTAACTCAATTTTGCCATGTTATCGCTGGTTCTTATTAAACCGTTCTTCAATTTGAAGAGCAAACAAAAATTTGCTGTAAATGGGGAAGCACTCAGAGCATCGTGTATAGGTTTATATTTTCACGAAGGAAACATGATTTACTGATAGGTTTTGACGGGGTTTCATCACATTTCAAAAGGTACGCAGTTCTCTCTAAACGGCCGGCGGGGGCGATGAACGAATTTCCCACTTTCCGATAATGGGGAAATTGGCGTAGCTGGCGATGTTACACAGGTTGTTCTTGTTCCGAGCCATCTTGATGTATCCTTGGTCGCCGAAAGATTCGCCGTAAGAGTTCTTGACGAGCCAGTAATCTTTGCCGTTTTCAGTGCCGTAGCCGACCACCACCACAGCGTGGTCTACGTCTGCCGGTGGTTTGCAGTAAGGGTAGTCAAAAATACCTGTTTGCAGATTAAGTGATGAAAAAATCAATTAGAGTAATCTCCTCTTATCCGCATTATTGAGAGTTTAAAATTACTATAAATGTTTTAATCGCAACTATTTTTGAAAATTTTTAACATAGTTACGAAACAATCAAACATTTAATGTTTCCACTTTTAAATTTGCAAAGCAAGAAAGAGCATGAACCAATTTTTAGCGGTGTGGGGGAAGCAGGAGCCAGTTTTGAGGGAGCTGACACCTGCTTTTAGCGTGCAGAAACCAAATCTGAAGCAGAAATCATCTAGGAGTAATTCTATGTGTTTTTGGGTCGAAATTGATTATCACCTTCCCAAAATGTGGAGCATTCCCATTTAATGGGAGCTGAAATCGAGGTATTGTAATGTACTCTACTTAAAAGAAGAGCACATAATTCATGAATTTGGCGGTAGGAAAAATGAAGGAGGGGAAAATGGCGACAAAGAGACAGCTAAGAAGATGAAACCCGAGCCATTCAACATATTCATGAAGAGATGATTCTAATGTCAAGAGACAGATATGGACATTTTCCCTCACCCTGTGTGTAGTAGTTCCACTCAAAACTGCTGGAGTCGATGGAGACGGATACAGGCCCATAAAACGCGACAGCCTCTTGCAACGCGATTTCGCTGCCGTTCTTCACTTCGCCGTAGTTGGTAATACTGGCGACGACTCGGGACGCATTGAAGGCGCATTTCCCATTCTAACGCAAAAAAAAAAAAAAAAAAAAAAAAACACGTTGAAATTTAAGTCAAAACTACGTTCATCGCCGAAGATGGTCTTGACTCACCTCAACTTCGTACGGGTAGTCAGACTCCAGCTCCAAACCTCCGGTCTTCATGACGTACTGGTATGCCCAATCCACCATACCACCTTGGCACCCCAAGTTTCCCTCTGCAGCTGAACAGTCGACAATTTGCTGCTGACTAAGCAAAACCTTCTTCCCATACTTGATGGCGTATTGACTCTCAATGGCATCCCCCTAACCGGAGATAGTCAATTATGGAATGAAACAGCTCAATTATAATGAAATAATTATATCTTACAGCGTAGAAAATCCATAGTGTGTAGGAACTTTACAGAGTGATAACTCCAGTTATCACACCGTAAAACTCAGATCTTGAAACACTCATCATGGACTTACAGCAGCAAAACTGTAGCAAGCCAAGCAGCCGTGTTGGGACTTGACGGGAGAAACGACGCCTCGTTCACGCCAATCCATGCGATCAGGTAGCTTAGCTCCAGTGCCAGCAAATTGTATCGGACCTGATCCAGATCTTGCCGACATCATCAAGTTTCTTGTCGTCAACTTAGGCGTCAGTCCTTTGTTATGAATTTCGTTTACATGCTGTCGAGATAAACTAAACATGAATAATTCATTTTCTAATTATTAGAAAACAAAAAAAAAAGCCGTGAAAAGCCAAATAAAATGAACGCATACATAATATAAATTCAGAATTTGTATTCGCAATCCTCTACTCACCATATCAAAGTATTTGTTGACTCCCAGCCGAAAGCTCTTTTGTCCCATTGCGAACAAACGGTTGTGTTCGGCCATTTTCCTCATGTTGTCCAAAAATATCCCTTTCCTGTACTCTTCTTGTTGTGGGGATTGGTAGAATTTACCGTAGGTTCTCTAAAATACAAACAAAGCCGTTTAAAAGAAGGTTTGGTGTCTAAACTACACTTCAGTAACTTGTATTTACCTTGAACATTTCCCATGCTTGGGCATCGAGAGGTGTACTTCCATACGATAGGCCAACGAGTGCCGAAAACGTTAGAATCACCCAACACAACTTCATTTCGCTGTAAATTATAATTTCAACATTTAAGTAAAAAATAATAAATTAAGCTTCGGTTTTTACGACCTAACAAGTCAGCGCGTACTCACCAGAATCACTTCTGTTTTTAAAGATAATTAAATTTAGTTTATAAGGCTGGAAGATTCCTGACGCTCAAGATAGCATCATAAGAGCCGATAAAATTTAATTAACAGTTTCAGTGCGTACTTGACTTTCAATGGCAATATCCACCATCTTATCGTTTGTCCTTGGGAAATTATTCGATTCGCCTGAAGAGGGCTGGGGGAAAATTACCAAGGGCAAATGATAAGGCGAGTAACTGTTGGCCAACAGGGAAGAATGTGGGTCAAATGACAAAAAATCACTGAGAAACCCCAATATGAGAAAGAAAAAAAAATACGCATACGTGAAAAGATCACCGTTGTGTGGAGAAGCTATGAGAAACTGAGCGTGTTCATCGGAGCGTAGATTTTACGTGCCTGATCATAACAGTGTGAGGTTTCAATTGCGAAACGTGATTTTTACAAATTGGAACATCATTCAATCATGAATATTCAATCATTTTTTACGAGTTTCATCTAGGAAATGACAACCTGCGGTTATTGGGCAGTCAATTTTTATATCTTCCGTTTAACAGCTCGTTGAGGATCAGGAGTGCTTGGAATACCATCTTTGCGAGTGATCGATGTGATTGGAATGTGACGAGGTTTAAACGGGCTGTTCATTCCGCCCATATGGCAAATCTTTGGTCTTCATTGTGGGGCCTGTTTCCCCCTCGTGATCCTCCATTATGTGTTCATAACACCTCGGATACCCTCCTGTTCTGATTACACCCTAAACGGGGTTACCCCTCTCGAACTTGGGGTGATTGATGTAAGCTTCTGCTCATATGCGTAGTGGCATCCAAAAATGAAACTAATTTAGCTGGTGGTGGTGTCCGATTCGTCAAAGTAAGTAAAAAGTAAAGTGGGATTTTTTTGTGTTAACCAACATGGTTCTCACAATTGGGACTGGAGCCGACCCCGCACTTGTACTTTGAAACGCTTTAGAAATTCCTTGCTCCAGAGAAAGGATTCGCATAAACTTCAGTTATCAAAACACGTGATTGACTTTTGATCAGGCCCGGATTAACGGGGGGGCTAGGGGGGCTATAGCCCCGGGGCGCACACCCCAAGGGGGCCACCTCGCCACGGTTGATTTTTTTTTTTTTTTTTTTTTTTTTTTTTTGTGATAAAAATTAACAAACAGTTTTTAGCGCAACCTTTTTCCTTATTCCTATGATGATATCCAAAAAATTGTTTTCCTGAAAAAGAGGAAGGTGAACGGAAAGCTTCAAGTTACCTACCTTCCACTAAGTCTTCCACTACCTTCCTTACTACTTACTCGAAAACCTGAAAACCTCATGGAGTCGTCTATGTCTACACTCCCAACGAGAGTTATAGACCTCACGGATTTTCCACACTGTAGCGGTGGTTCAGAGTTTGCTAAGCGGGTTGGACTCTGTACCGCATTTGGTTCATAAAAACAAAAATAATTTGTTAAATTTTTGGTTTATTATTCTTGGAATAATACACCTATGTTTTCTCGACGGAGGTCGACGAATCCGATTGGCCTCAAAATTTGACATTATCCGTTTCAACAGGTCTATATTCCAAAACCAAAATGTCCGTCTGCCGTCTGCAGTCCAGTGTCCGCCATCCGCTGTACAGAGCTTCTTAGGTTGTGTCTAAGGCCATTTCTGGCCCATCACAACCTTTCTCATACCTTCTGCTCTCTTTCTTCCCCCAGAGGTAGTGCACTTATCATTGCTTAAAATTTAAGCATAAGCATGCTTAAGATTTAATCTTCTTTCTTCTACCTTGTTCTTCAGATCTCCCCTAGGGGGAGTACAGTGGGCCCTCCTGTCCCCTCCGGCCACACCATTCTGGCGTGCCTGGGTTTTAAAGGAGGCGCCGGGTTTTAAAGGAGGTCTTATCATGTAAATTGGCTCGAAATTCTTTGGGACAGGAGTCATCGCAGCAGACCTACCTACTATTTCACCTCTTCTTGAAACTTGGGGTGTTCGGGTGGTTGGTGGCTGCGGAATGCAGCAGACCGTACCTACTCTTCTACCTCTTCTCGTAACTTGTAGTTTTCGGATCATGGGTGGTTGCTCTCTCCACGTTTACTTGTCTGGTGGAGGCGAGTACTTCTACAAAATTTCCTCCCCTCCCTAAAACTAACACGACCAGCCTATATAAAAATAAAATCTGAACACACATACAATGACACACACTGAAATTGAACACGCATACAATGACGTCCGCCATCTAGAATGACGGCAGCTGCCGTCCGGGCCGTTTTGGGCAGAAGGAATTTTTTTTTAATCTGAATTTTTACCATATAGTTGTGCCCGCAAGGTTTTCAGCCCAATCGCCCAAACCCTTGGGGCGCTATGGGGCTAAAATGGGGCTGTGGGAGAAGTTTTTTTGAAGGCTTTTGGCTATGGGATCGAGTCAGGTGTCGTTTTCGAAGTACATATTTGTGGACGTAGAATCCATTTTTGGGGGTCCCAGAACGATCCAATTCCACTGTTGCGATCTATCGGGCTTTCATGGGGCTACAAACGGGATTTTTGAAGGATCCCAGGAGATCAAATATTTTTCAAGTAAAACAAAAAAGTTTCGCAAAAAAAGGATTTTTTCGAAAAATAAAAATCCAAAAAAAAACTTTCTTGAGATTTTCTCATTGACAGAAATAAATTTCTGCACAAGTAACCTATATCAAAGAATAATAAACCCTATAGGGTTTATTATTCTTATTAACACTATAGTGTTAAATTTGCAGCATTTTTATTTATTGTAAAAAGAAACTTTTTTTGTCTTTACTTTAGTACTTTACTTGTAAAAATAGATTGCCCTGCATTCGGAGTTTTATTACTGTTTTGACCCAGTTTTTGGTTGTGAAGGGACAGACGCGATTTTCTAGTGGTTTTTACGTGATACTCCTGCCAGAGGATCCACTTTCATATATAATATATATTTTTACATATATATATATATATAGGGGGCCATTTTTAAGTCTCAGCCCCGGGGCCCACGAGAGGTTAATCCGGCGCTGCTTTTGATCAAACATTGGTGTTCGTTCCTGGATTTGAACCAGGCTGATCAGCGCTCCGACTGATTAAATCATTTACAAATTTTGTAAACGGGCGAGACACTGTCGCACGGGGCCACCCTCGTCGAAGTCTTAAGGGTGTATAGGTACGGTGACCAGGCGTACTACTTTGGAAGGACATGTACTACTTTTGGGCTCAATGTACTACCACGTATCATGTACTACCTAGCGTACTACTTTTTGCCTTTCTTGCCAAAAATTGAAAAACCAAAACAAAAAGAAAAAGTTGTGAAAGTTCGGTGGGAAGGGAGAATTAGGGAATTTAGGTACCCACATGGTCAGAGGGAAATTTATCGCTGGTCATTCTGACGGGTTGGGCATCCTGCGTTGGTTGATTTTTCTAACCAAAAAGAAATTAAGTTGGCCCCAATAATGGTTCGGTACTTCGATCCAAATGTCTGTACTATCCAATAAAACTACAGATAAGGGATAGCCTATAATGTACCTATAAGGTACCTATAATGTATTACATTGGTATATATATATATTCTAGTTTGGAAAATGTACTACTTTTTTGGAAGAAAAATCTGGTCACCGTTTGTATAGGTGTATCACTTCAGTTTGCTGGACTAAAATTTGGTAGAAAAAACGCTGCTAAGGTTACACAGGGGTTCTTTGATATAGGTTACTTGTGCAAAAATTTAATTCTGTGTCAATTTAAAAAATTTGGAAACAATTTTTTTTTTCAAAAATACTTGATTAAAATAATTGATTAAATTTTTTTTTTAGTATTGATTAAATAATTGATTAAATATTTGACCTCCTGGGAATCTAGACCTCTTGAAACGGATAATGTCAAATTTTGAAGCCGATCGGAGTGTCGACCACCGTCGCGATTACTTATTTGTTTATTCCAAGAATAATAAACCAAAATAAATATAAAAATAATTTTGATTGTCACATACAAAGTTTGTGGGGGGCTTCGTTTTGAAGCAAGTCAGCCAAGAATTTTCCTCCAGCACCCAAGACTGCGTCAAGTCGTTGGGGTCTTCGTCGAAATGCCACAATGAAAAGACACACAAAAGGATGACACAGTTTGGGGGAGGGAAGAATCGAGTTAAGCTAGTAAACTTGAGTCACCTCAGAAACGACGAAGCTTTTGTGTCGCGAGGTTCTCCAAACAAACTGAAGCCCCGTTTCTCGGGCAACAATAAACTTCAGCGAGTGAAAAGAGGGAAACCGTTTGGGTTCAAAAGTTGTAATCAAATTCCACTGTCAGGAGGGGGTTCTGAGGTTTGGGCGTTTTCTCGGGAGTTGGAGGATTGAGAAGAAAAGAGGTTTGGCAAGAATGGAAACTTGGCTGGAAGGAGACACTGGACTCCGGCAGAGCAAAGCGAAATTATTGTTTTTTTGTCGTCTTGCCAGTGGGAGTTCCAAATTAAACAGTGAATAACTTGATACATTTACCAATTCCGTTCAACAATGAAATACTTCTTTGATTCTACCCCCAAACAAATAAAATCCTGTGGTTTGTGAGGTTTCCTATATGGTATCATGAAACGACATTTGATATTGACGATCTGATTGATTACAAAAAAAAAAAAAAAAAACGACAAAAGATGAGACGTCACATCAAAACATGAAACCGGTGGGGGATCGCAGTGGGGAATCCGGAAAACAAAGAGAGGCTATCGGAGAGGAGCAATCATATTATTAAGAGAAGCCCAACATGTCCGAATTTCATCCTAATGGAAACGATTTGTCTCCGCCCCAGGGGCTTTCCTTTCCTTTTAATCACCTTCCAGGAGGGTTAAGCCATACTCCACCCCTAACGTGTATAATATTTCAAAGTGTAGGATTAACTATTTGGAAGAGGAGCCCGCCCCTGTAGCGTGACGGGGACTTTTTGTCTGGTACGGGGCAATCTTCTGGTAGTTTTGGGGTCTCTCAAGGGGGGGGGATTAAAACTATGTCTCCGGTCATTCAGCGGACAAAGCTTGTCACAATGAAGCCGTATCCACAAAAGATCCCCTTTGCCAGAGTTGCTTCCCTTTGAAGGCTTATGACATTTCATCGGCCGGGTTTATTTCTTCCTATTTGAGCGCAGAAGCCAAATCCGCTAAACGGAAATTTTTCATAAATCTGTGCGTTTCATTGTATCGTAGTAAATAAATTGACATGGATGTATTTTGGCTGGGGGTCAATTTGACAATGTATAAATGTATAAATTTGATATGAAGAGGGTATACTGAAAATTGACCCAAAATTCTATTTCTCACTCAATTTTTATTTTTTATTTTCATTATAAATGTATTCAAGATCGAGTAGAGATTTAAAAAAAAAAGGCGAGAAAAAAAAATTCTGGATTCTGCGAAAAATTCCTCGCGCCAGCGCCAGGCCGCACGGTGCAAAGAAAATTTCATGAAAACATTCAATGTCTGGTTAGGTGGCAAAAACTCCGAAAAGTGAAAGTTTACAGAACGATACGAAACTCCTCACCTGTGATGTATCATTTTCTACGTGTTTAAGTAGGTACCTACCCCTGAAATCATATTGAACTCGGATCATTACATTTTTATACAAAAGCACGTTATCGAGAAGCAGAATGGCATCGATACACTTCAATCCAAATCTTTCAGACTTGTTGGAATGTATGTGGGTGTATGTGACTTATTAGTAAACCTATTTTTTTTTTTTTTTTAAATCAAAAAGCTGCCACACTCATACCATAAATATTTGAACACCATCTTTGAAGGGGAGAAAACGATGTTGATGAAAAATTGGACGTCATTTATAATCTTATCCTAACTAGTTCATGAATGAACCATTGGAGATAATTATGAAAACGCGATTTTATTGATCAAAGATACCCGAAAAACTTGAAATTCGGAAGGCAAAATTTTGCCTTCCAAAGTTAACTTGAAGACATGACTGACATGAATGAATGTTAGAGAATGAATGAATGTCATTAATGAACTGACATGACTGAAACATGAAATGTTAGAGTAAATTTTACTGCGTATTCTTAGGTAGATTATCTAAATATATGGGTGAAGAAAATTTGCTAACCACCCTAGAAAAAAACGCTGCAAATTTTACACAAGGGTTTATTATTCTTTTATATACGTTACTTGTGCAGAAATTTAATCCTGTCAATGAAAAAATTTAAAAATTTTTTTTTTGATTTTTATCTCGCAAAAAATTTTTTTTTGGATTTTTTGTTCAAAATGTGTTTTTTTCAAAAATTCTGTATTTTTTACTCGAAAAATATTTAACATCCTGGGATCCTTCAAAAATCCCATTTTTAGCCCCACGAATGCCCTAAAGATCGCCCCAGTGAAATCGGATCGTTCCGGGACCCCAAAAAATGGATTCTACGTCCAAAAATACTTCGAAAACGACACCTAACTCGATCCCATACCTAAAAGCCTTAAAAAAAACCCTCCCGTAGCCCCATTATAGCCCCATAGCGCCCCACGGGTTTGGGCGATCGGACTGAAAACCTTGCGGGCACAACTAGATGGTAAACCAAGTAGGTATTTTGCCGAAATTTCAAATTTTAAAAAAAATTCCTACTGCCCAAAACGGCCTGGACGGCGTACGGCGTACGGCGGACGGACATTTCGGATTTTGAATGTAGAACTCTTGAAACGGATAATGTCAAATTTTCAGGCCGATCGGAGTCGTCGACCCGCGTCGCGAAAACATAGGTGTATTATTCCAAGAATAATAAACCAAAAGTAGGTACCTACCCATTTTTTGAAAATTTCAACTTTGTTGCACACATTCCCAAAAATTGAGTACCTACAGAATTTAAAAAAAGTCTACACCCAAATTTTGTAGATTAGATCTTGTTCTTGGAATGAGACCAAGAACGATCAATTTAGGTGATTAGAGCCGGAGGAATATCCATTTTAGTAGCGGGTCAAAATTTCGAA
The DNA here is from genome assembly GCA_955831195.1 of Pilophorus perplexus. NCBI lineage: Eukaryota > Metazoa > Arthropoda > Insecta > Hemiptera > Miridae > Pilophorus > Pilophorus perplexus. The sequence continues at coordinate 13,406,229 of OY037015.1, read as the reverse complement.
GACGAATGAAAAATTTTTACGACCCATGACTGTATGTATTTTGCTAATAAATACAATAATTTATTTACTAAGCTACCGAATGTAATCAAGAGCCGCTCTAGTCTTCTCACTGGTCTCTGAGCTCCATGACGCTTTGAGCCAGTCAGCTCCCCTGCTTGATTCGGTGAAGATTCGCTGACAGTGTTTGGCCCTAACGCGCATTTTTCGAATGAGGCCAGAGCTAAAATACTCCTCAAATACAACTGAGGGTTTGTCAAGCATGGACTGGAGGGAGTCGAGGTAATCATTTTAATGTCTTCAATTAAGAAAAGAGGCGAAAATCAGAAAACAAGGTAAACGGCGCTCCCTTAATAAGGCTAATCCTCTTCACGGGGGGTCCAGAAAAAGGGGTTGTCCTCGGGGAGGGGGTAAGTTGGCCTAAGCTCTACAGAGACCTACGAGCGTCTTTACACTGCAGCAAAAGCTTGCCTGTAAAGACCTGCTGAAAGTGGGAATTGTCGGCATTTCCCCCAAATTTAAGAGCAAAATAAGCTTCTTCAAGGATGTTAGCAATATCAAGAAAATACAGTTATTCCACATCTTCACCTCCTTCAGTCAGATGACTTTTGCGGATGAGGGCAAGCTCTAGGTTTGAACTCCATAATTAACCACCCCATCTAGCCACCCTCTAATCTGCAAGTAAGGGAGGGGGGATGTAAAACCCGGGACGACGTTTCTTTGAAGGATGGTAGGATAACAGCCGGTGGAAGGTAATTCTGCAAAAATAAAGGATGAGGGTTGTGTGATTAAGTAATACAATAAGGTTGACACCATCCCCTTCTCAACAGTTTATCCTTCGTGAGCTTCTCCAACCTACCAATTCTAATTTTACCCTTTCCGCTCACCTTCCCATTAATTATTATTTATTAAGGTGGAAGGGAGAAAGTGGATGGGTGTCCTTACATGCGACGCTAATTTGATGGGGCACTGTTAGTGGGAATCAGTTTGAATTATATTGAACTGAACATCTCTGGTAACACAACACTCAAAATGTCTGAAGCACAGGGTGTTGTCGGAGAGTAGGACCCCAAAAACTGGTTCATCGTTCACAATTACTTCAAAAACGACACCTCACTCGATCAAAAAATATTAATTACCTAGGTAAAAGTAACCATAGTCGACACTGCACCAGCAGTCGACACCCCCTTCGAAAAAAAAAGAAAAGCTAAGCTTAAGGACCCAGATTTGCATGCCTGGGTGGCGCTGTTGATCCTTCAATGTCTTCTGAATGTTTGATGGGAAGTTTTCATGGAAACGAGCGGGAAAGACCGAAAAAGTGGAAAGATTTTCATAGGAGAGGCTGGCCCTAGGGTCGTTTGTCCAGATGATTCGTTTCTGAGGAGATTCGTTAGCTGGAAGGCCAAGAACCCCCAGGAAGAAGAGTGGCGCATCGAGCCGCCAGAGCGTTCAGTAATTTTATTTTCTTAACACGCACTTCACGGTAACCCTGTTCACAATTAATGGTTGACCAGTGATTTCTTTTAAGCGATTGGATCGGCTTGACGTGAAGCAAGGTCAAACTTGCATCTCTCGAAGCAATAAAGAAATAGATGAAAATTAGAAAGTCAGGTCCCACTCTCAGGCCCCGGAATTAAAATATTTTAACTTTTCTGAGGCCCTGCAAATAATGGAGACGGTTTTTCTGCGAAATTGTTGAAGGATGACGTTTCCAGGAAAATTTAAAAAAAAAATCATTCTAGAAGCTCATCTGGTCTTCTGCTGTCTCAACAGATCAAATTGCATCAAACTAGAAAAATCTGATTTCTTGAGAAGAACTGTAAAGCAGTGTGATCATGATTAACCAGTGATATCATGACGTTCAAGTTGAACTAAAGCTGAGGGCGGATTGTTTGGTTTGGAGCAAAACTCGTCATCCCGTGAAAAAGCCGAAGAGGGGCCTTCATCTCTTCAGGAGTCAAGTGCTCCAACGAGCTCGACAAAAAAACATTAATCCCAAAACGCGGAACGTTTGAATCCTCAGAGAAGAGATGAGGGTGGATGTTTAAGTGATTGGGAGGGGTTTTCATTAAGAGCCTCTGGGCGAGGGGAACTGGCACCATCTGGCGCCTCTGTGGAAGAGGGTCTACAGATGGACTACAAGATACAAGCTCTATTAACTGTACACAATGCGTGTAAAAAAGGGGTGGGGGTCATGTAAGGAACGCTTGGGGAATTGGCATGTGCTTCCAGAGCCGTTTTGTGGAGTGGAAACCCCTCGTATGCGGTTCCGTTTCATTTATTTTGATTGAACGGCTGGACGTTAATCCTTTAACGTTTACATCATATGCGGTCAAATGTGACACATGCGGACGGGGTTTACTATGCCCCGCAGTCTCGTTGGAGACGTCCTATTTCTATCATTAACCTTTTGTTTATTATTCTTGGAATAATACACCTATGTAATCGCGACGGAGGTCGACGTCTCCGATCGGCCTCAAAATTTGACATCATCCGTTTCAAAAGGTCTAGATTCCAAAACCGAAATGTCCGTCCGAGCCGTTTTGGGCAGTAGGCATTTTTTCAAAAATCTGAAATTTTGACAGAATACTTTGTATACCATCTAGTTGTGCTCGCAAGGTTTTCAGCCCGATCGCCCAAACCCATGGGGCGCTATGGGGCGGGGCTAAAATGGGGCTACGGTAGGGGGTTTTTGAAGGCTTTTGGCAATGGGATCGAGTTAGGTGTCGTTTTCGAAGTATTTTTGGACGTAGAATCCATTTTTGGGGGTATCAGAACGATCCGATTTCACTGTGGGGATCTATAGGGCTTTCATGGGGCTACAAATGGGATTTTTAGAAAATCCCAGGAGGTCGACAATTTTCTGAGTAAAAAAAAACTGTTTTGAAACAAATTTTTTTTTTTTTTTCTTGACAGACTTAATATTCGGACATGTAACCTATATGTAACCAATCAAACTAACACAATGTTCATCCAAAGAGCTCATCGAAGCTTGCGGAGATAATAAACAACTTTTGACTTGACTTGAAATTTCTGAACCTATTCTATCTATAAACCTAAAAATTAGTCAAAGGTGGTTTCATGTCAAAGAGTCAAAAGTGGTTTTTCCAAGGTTTAGGTACCACTTGAAAAATGTTTCTGACTGTAAAATTTTACCTTGTTCAAGCCCATAAAAGAAAACCATCTTCTTCTTCGCACCTATGCATTTTATAAGAAACAAAGCTCTAAAATGACTGTAAAAATTCCAATTTAGCGCTCATTTTTTTAGTGCCAATTCGAACCTCCCATACCAATTTAAAATCTGTGAAAAGGGACATTTAACTATTTTATTTGGATCCTTTAGTTAATTCCACGTAAACGCATGCGTAAAGTCTGCAGCAACTTTAATCATGATGAAATGCATGTGGGGCCTCAGGGAGCGAATTTTAAACTAAACCGTTCAAATTATGTCTTGTGAAGAATCCTCCTCCAAGATTCGCCCTATGAAGACTATAAATTCACGTATTAAGACACCAATATCTTCAACCAACAACAATGCTCAAAGAGCTGAAACGCAACTCATGGTTGTTGTCTCCTCCTGCAAGTTGCCCGGCGTCTCATCTCATCCGCTTCCACCTGCGCTCGCTCAGACGGCTAATGGAACCTCCGCCGATCGCTAATGGAAACCCTCGACAAAATCGCTATATCTCTAGCGGTTATCTCCCGACAGGAGACATCCACCTACCCTTAATTTGCTGCCAATTTGTTGATTACAGGGCAGGGACGGACGCACACAAACCTCTAAAATCCCTTTGTTTTTCGACTACAAAACCTTTTCATCTTAAAAGTTTTTTTTAAAAACAATTATCCTCGGAAACAGTTCATCTTCAAAGGTAAATAGTAATTAACCAACGTTATCTGATAAGGAGATTATCGTTATTATGTGGTGGCCGATATTTATCGTGTTTCCTCCTTATCCGTTGGTTAATTCAATTTTCAAAATGGGTTCAAATGCGTCCGCCCGTCAACAAACAATCAAAAGGAATGCAAACCAACTTATTATATTGAAGGTCATAATTTTTATCCACCTTGAAATGTTTCCCCATACGTTTCATGATGAATTGATCCCCAAAATGAAATTTCCATCCGTTATCCATGGGGTAGGATTTTTTTAATCGTTTAATAATGACTAACAGGACGTTCCCATTTGTTTTCGTCACGTCACGAGCGTCACGTCACGGGGGTTCTTCTTTCAGAGTGAATTTGAAAGTGAAATGACGTGTCATTTTCAAAGTGAATAAATTTTTGGAAGGAGGGGGGACTTCCATACCATAGTACAGGTATACCTACTTCTTTAAATTCTAGTTTTGATAAATGATTTTTTAACAAGCGACTCAAAATGTCTGCACAGTTTGCACAAATCAATAGAAATCAATAATAAATCCTTGTATAATGCAGCAGCTTGTTTCGGTGGTAGCAGCTGCTATACGTGGAAAACAAGTGGAGAAAAAAAACCCGGCTCCCCTCGATGACAGATCCACCTGAAAACAGACTGGCTCCCCTTTGATGCGAGATCCGTCTTACTAGTGTTTGTATCAATATAGGTTGGCTCCGTGTGGTCAGAGATCCACCTCAAACTTCACTAATCAACCCTAACAGTCTAACACAGGTTGGCTCCCCATAGTCCACTCTCTAGAGATACCTGAGACTCCAAGTTCGATGGTCCATGTTCTCCAGGATCGAGGTTTAGGGACTGACGATTATCAGGAGTTTTCACTATAATATAATATATTATGCCATCTCGTCGAAAAAAACACCATATAGACCCGGAGGAATAGAATGTCTTTTTTTTTAATACTCTTAGGTTTTGTCATTACAGGACAGTCATCACGGAGCAAAATATAAACAAAACGTACAACAAACAACTCGGCACAACCACTAATAAACAACAACCCCTTTGATAAAAAGAACTATTTCGATAAGATGTTGCTGTTTTCACTTTTTCCTGCCTTAGTAATCTACAGTCCATGGCGGTAAGTGATTGCAGCCACTTTTGGGATCAAGAGATAACGTTTATGAGCGGATTTCGTATCCTTTTCAGAAAAAACGCTTCTCCTGAAAATTCGATTTTTTGTCACACATAAAACACAGTCTGAGAGTGTGGAAATTTTTACAGCAGCTTTTTAGTCTTATAATAATAATATTAACTTTTGACCAAAGAGAATTAAAAAAAAAAAAAAAAAAAAAAAAAAAAAAAATAGGAAGCTTCTGGCAATTTTTCAAAGTTAGAAAAAAATGATCAGGTTTTACACTCATTTGTAAAATCGATTACCTATATACATATCGATCACGCTATCAAAAAGTTCTTTGGTCAATCGACTCTTCACCATTTGATAGAACTGTGCTCAAAATTTCGAGGAAATGGGTTGAGTAGTTTAGGATTTATTGGGTCTCAAAGTGGGGCCTTTTCATAGGGTAAATCAAAATTTTTCAACTTCCATCGCAAAACACCGTTAATTAGCGATAGAATAAGAAATTAGAAGTTGGTTAATCACGCTAAAGTTTAACAACGTAAATTTTGACAAAACAGTACCGACGTCAGCGGCTCCAAGGTGTGATGACATTTTCCCCAGATCTCAGCCTAGTTGAGAAATCACAAGACGGGCACCTTATTTATGTTGGATGACATGGAAAGACACAAACCTATCCGAGAAGCTTCATTCCCGATGAATGCGCGAAATAGAACTTTCCGGAGATGAAAAGAGGAAGGATCAAATTGAGTGATGCGAATACGTTCTGAATGGGACAGGTAGATGGTTGGAATTCACCGCGATGTCGGGAAAAGCGCGATGTTCTCCGGGAGGGGAAAAAAGTTGGGGAGCAAAAAAAAAAAAAAAAAAAAAAAAAATCCCCCTCCTCGCCGAGTTATTGGATTTTAGTTCATCACACGAGAAGAAATAAGGTTGGAAAGAGCAAATCTTGGGAGGTGTCAGATCCCCCGTATGAGTTGTCAAAGCGGGTTATAAAATGGCGCTCATCCGATGCGGAAAAGGGGGAGGCGTGAAAAAAAAAAAAAAAAAAAAGGAACGAGGAAAAGAAGGGGATGAAAGAATGTGCGGATGAGGATGTGGCTTTGGCGGGATGTGGCGACGGGAATCGAGCCAATGCGAGGGCTGTAAAACGGGGGTAGGTTGTAAATTCACCCTCGGAGTTAACAGATCGCCTGCGGTTGGGCCACCCCCGCAAGGACCCCCTAGGGGGCACTGCCCCCCGTCCCGAGATTACCGAAAAGGGCGGCGGAGGACGAAGAAGAAAAAAAATAACCTACCGCGAAAAAACAAGGATAACCCCACAATTTACAGTTTTCTCCTGCGTTAAGGTTTTTATCCCTTTGCAGAGTATTACAGAACTTGTCAAGCCCCTGCGGCAGTTAGACGGTTATTTTAGGGCTTACTTCCAAACTACATGACCCAAGAAAACTCATTTATTCGGCTGGCGCAAATGTTCCTTTTCCCGGTTTCTCGCACCCTCTTTCTGTTATAGACCAGGTTTGTTGTCCCTCGCAAAAACGATAATAACATCCACCTTATTCGGGACGGAGGTTATTGAAACCCAAGTAATGTTTACGATAAATAACTTCCCTTTTTTCCCTCCTTTACCAGGGTAGGGGAGTACATCCGATTTCTATCTTCGGGCATAACAGGGCGAGGAACTTTGGACGTTTATAGCACGGAATAAACCCTGCAGTGTTGTGCCTCTTTTACTTTCCTTCGCACAACTCCCAGACAACTTTTACGGCTTGCGTGTTTCTGCGCTGTCAACTGATCCTACTTTTAGAAAAGAGACGCAGTTCAGTTTATAACGCAGTGCGTGTTCTTGTTAAACAGAAACCCCGCCCGCTTGAGAACCCCTAAAGAAAATTCACTTCAACCGGCTAAACAACTTCCAGAAGAAACGAGGCTTATTTGTAAACATCGTTTACCAAGGAAAATTGGTATGCAGACTTCTTAGAAAGAAGAAGATGGAGGCACCAGACCAACAACATGGAAATTCTTCACGACTCCATCTGCAGGCCTGGATTGAGCATAGAGAATTTACTGGAACTAGCACTCTGACAGGGGGGGCCGAGCGAAGCGAGCGGTGGTCAAGTGATGAATTCTAATCCGACCCTTTGGGTGTAGAAAATAACCTAAACGCTGAGAATATACCCGAAATTAGCGAGGAGAGAATACAGTTCCCGTGCACCCAACGAACGCGGCACCTTACCTACCTATTATCGACCCAAGTTGGGATTGAGGGAGATCTCATAGACCTTGCACGCACCCCTATAAGGTCAAAGACACACACCGGACAGAAGCACGCTCCCTAACGAACTAGGGAGCCTACCTACTTCACAGACCTTCAACTACACAGGCCGGATGAGCGCACAGGGGCCGGCCCCTAAAAGGTCTAAAACTCGTTCAAATTAAACTCGTCGGAAGTTGTTCTTTCTGTATTTAGTATTAAAATTTGGATCTCTAAGTGGGATACAGAGGAAACGCCGACTCAATCGACAATGAACAACGAAGATGGGGTTAGTGCACAAATTTGCGCTCATCGAGAAAATGCACTCAATGTGCTTATCGCAATTGGCTCGGGAATCCAAATGCAAGAAAAAGAGAGGGGTTCCCATTTGAAACAAGAAAGTTGGGCGCAAATGCGCCTATTTGTGCGCATATGGGGGGGGGGGGGGACAAACCCTGTGACAAACTCAGACAAGTGTTTGATAGATAGCCACAGACACGGCGTGAATTAGTGGTATAGTTGCAATATGAGATGAATATTTCCACATGCTCGTCACCCTGCGACGAACATCAGCGGATGGAAGATGAAAGTTTAAAAAAGGAATAAAAACTGATGCAAACAATTACTGAACTATTTCCTTACTGTCAAATATCGCCAAAATAATGGGAGTTTTCATAGATCTCTCCAAGGCACTTAAGTGTCAATTGACAACTTCAGTGTCAATGGGCCCCGGAACCGACTGTCGAATAATACTTTTTTCTGAAAGAACTTCATAATTTGAAGGCATAGCAGTGAGTTTTGGGCTCCTACGGTGTAATACAAATTTCCAGGGCACTGTCGAAAATTTCAACTTTGAATCTGGAGGGAAAAGTGGCGCCACTCTCTCATTGGCTGCTCACGGCCGCCATTTCCGCCGTCACCTCCGGCAGATGCCCATCGGTCCCTTCTTATGCTCGCGCACTCTGGCGGATTAGTTATAGTGCCACCGCGGGAAAATTCAAAACGCCAAATATTCACTAGTGATTTCCTCTGCTCAGACACCTAATTTCTCAGTGCTAACTGTACTGAGTACTTTGTTCATTACTAGTTCAACTATGTTCGGCCGAATTTTTCCATTTCTCTGACCTAGTTCCGTGGCCCATTGACAACTTCAGTGTCAAGTGGCACTTAACTGTCAAGAGGAGACTAGCCTTGATATGTCTATGAAGTCAATTGACTTCATACACATATCAAGGCAAGTCTCCTCTCTCAAAAACTTAACAATACTACATAATATGTACTAGTATTGTTAAGTTTTTGAGAGGGGAAATATTATTTCAAGGCTCGATCGGGCTATAGCCGTATTATTTCGTATACGAAAGTTTCCCCCCGCCAATTCTCATTATTGAGATTCCGAAGCTCCTGTTACTCAACAGCAAGATAGTCAAATAGCCATTCTGTTCAAAGAGCCCACCCCAACAAGAGTAATAGAATAATTTAATAATTAGATGCTCTCACAATGCAACCTTTCGTGCTGCCACCGATTTGTCAGAACATAACGAACGGCTTTGGTGCAATAAAGGGGTTTCTTCTTTTTAATGGATCCCGGGGATACTATTTCTTGCTTTCTTTCATGGGCCACCATTCGCCTTTTTTCGTATCGAGGAAAAGGAGCTGAAAATGGAGCCATAAAAGAGAAACGTTCACGTGTTGAAATGAAGATAGCGCTAACTGAGCGCTACTTAAGAGATTGGGACCACACCCAGGTTGTAATGGTTGAGCCATTACCACCAATCAAAAGACTAAAGAGGAAAAAAGTAAAGAGGGTGATAAAGAGGGAAGGAAAAAAATTTGTAGCTCTTTTAATCAAATTAATACGCCATAAAGGCATGTGGAGTCAAGCTGAAGAGATTTTTTTTTTATAATACGAGGATTGTAATTCACGAAACGACATGGCAGGTGGAAAATGGTGTGTGGCGGGAGGGGCGAAGGGGTTTTCCCACATAAATCCACCAACTAACGACTTTTTTCCTAATCGGAAATTCCACCCGGGGGAGGCGTTCGTCTCAATATGTCCGGGCTTTTACAAATAAAAAAAACCCAAAGTCGCTCCCGTTTTCGGGATGAAACCTATGCTTCCTCCTTATGGGCTCGAGGGTCGCGTAAATTAATAATGCGGCTGCCGTATAAAGAGTATACCATACGAGTAAATATCAATTTCCGGATCTGGAAACGACGTAGGATTCAGACAGATGGTCAGGCCGACCGTGCGTCATTGTTACAAGTTTGGATAGCTCTCAGCTCCATTGGCAAACTTCTCGTTTCGACGCATTTCTTTTTCTCCCCCTTTTACACCCAATGGCGGATTTACCAAACCACCGACTTTCGAAAAAACAAAAGTTGACTAAAAACCCTAAGTAATTAAGTGGTTGTATTTACATCAAGATAAAATGTTGAACGGAACGGAGAAGACAGCTTGTTGAAAGAACAGTGCGTCCGAAAGCCATCATAACCAACTGTAACACAAACCTTCCCACGTTAAACTCTCGATGACAAATTGGCTTAACCGAATAGACACTTGAATCATTACCCTGAAAAATTTTAGAATTTTAGAAAAGTGAGACGCGATTTCACCATTTTCGATCATTGTTGCAATGTTAATTGAATCTTAGTTTAAAATTTGTCCGTACGTTGCTTACCATGTACCTACAGCCTACGGTGGCTTCTTCACTTTAGAAAAAAATGAATTTTTTGTCAAGTTTTTCTTGCTTCTGAGTAATTGTGTCCATTTCTTTCGAAGCTTTCCCTCCCGAGGGAGAAGACTTAGTACTCTCGGATTTCTGCAATTTAAATTGACAAGTTGTGAGAAAGCGTTGGGTGACTATATCACGTCATAATTTAAAACTTGAGATTACCATTGCACTTCGTCGAGAATCGTCGGAAGATCGAATGTGAGGGATGGGGTGCGCTTTGACGTACCCCAAGATCGTTTTCACTTTCATTGGATGCGACACAGGAAGACGAACGTCAATCCCTTTGACGGATAAGTAACGGTACATGCATATACCCATGGATAACTTGACGATGTACACAACAACGACGCTGGGGATGAGGAACAAGCCGGCATAACTGTGGAGAGAAAAGTAAATTTAGTTATTACTCTGGAGAATTATCGTAATATCGTTAATGTGAATTCATACAATGGTACCTACCTCATGTCTGTCTTGGAGAGGGGGAACATCTCTTTCAAAAGGGCAACAATCGTGATGGAAACCATTCCCGGTTCGGGATGGACCAATAAGTAAAACATGTCAATTAGCGCCATCGCCATCATCATCACTATTAGAGTCATTCGGAAGACGATGTTTTGGATTGATTTCATTATTTCCATTTTGAAAATCCACTGCACCACGAGAGCAGCTTCGACGGCGGTCACGCAGAATAAAATGCAAACGATCGCATTGTCAACGAGGCTGTAGGCGGAGACGTCGTGCAATTCGGTGTACACGTCAGTAGGGTTATCCACCACCTGAATAACAACGGAACAATCAGATCGAGCTCAAGTGTTCATTAGAGTATAGGGATTTTGTTTACCTCCTCCCACCCAACGAATTTTTTAGGGTAGAAAAAAGCCGACGACAAGGAGTTCAAGAACACCACCAGTACGTACGCGGCGTGGAGCAACCAACGGTAAGAAGTAAAGTATTGGACGATCCCAACTTTGCACATGATGCAAATGTTGAAAAGTAAGATTAAGAGAGTGAAGAACGAGCTGATAATCCGGAACAACCGCCCTGGGTACTGTTCATCATACCTGGGGTCGAAAATCTGCATCAACCGTAACTGAAAAATATGACATCTCTTACGGCGAACAATTAATATTGTCAATGTAGATTGCAAAAACTTGCAACATACCTCCACTTTGGCACGTCTGATACCGCTCGGCATAGCTTCAAAGAGTAGGTCAACGGTGAGCATGCCAGATAGATACGGGCACACAACGTTGGTAGTGAATATGAACACGTTCAACCTAAAATTACGCGACCAGTCTCCCTCGAAAACGTCGAGGAGGTCGGATCGCAGATCGCTGTACAATGCCACCCAAGAGTGCAGCCCTATGTGCCACGCGTGACCCTCGAAATAGTAGTACTGTTTGGAGTTACCTGGTGAACGTTAGTTAGAAATAGTCATGGCTAACGCAATAGTCGCATTCATTGTGAACCTAACTTGGCTGAGAGCCAACACGGATTCTGCTTTCAAACTATTCACTTCGACACTGAGAAATTACTGGGTCATAGCGAGTGTACCTCTCAAGCGTCCGTTAACAGTAGCTGGTTGAAACTGTATTTCCTTGAAGCCAACTTGAATCGGATCCTTACTGAGAACGTTGTTCCATAAATAAGGCTCGAGGGCTTGAACAAATGGTCCCATCTCGCTAATCGTCCGATTACCTGTAAGGCAACACGTAGTGAAATCCCTTTTCCCATAAGGAAACAAGTGAAAGCCACATGGTGCAACATCAGGTGAATATGGTGGGTGGCCAAAAACTTCCCATCTGAATGAATTAAGCAGATGAGTTAGAGTCTTTCGATCCGGGGGGGGGGGGGGGGGGGCATTATTGTGGAACAAGAAGCCCTGGTCTTGTCCACTTTATTGCGGTGTACTCGTAGGCATAATATACCTAAGTAAATTACACTATCTGCAGGATCCCTTTAGCAGGCGAGCTCCGGTCAACAGTTGCATTGTTTCCACGAGATGTCGAAGGCTGCCAACTACGCTCCTCATATTCCACGCTTGATCTCCATTTCCGCACATGTTGCAGACTCATACGGTCCCCCCCGTACACAAATTCTCGATGAAAGTTTATCGCAGAACCATTTTTGGCCATGAGAAACCAAATGTTGGAACTCGAGTTTGAACACAGGGTTGAGAGGCGTCTCCATGGTTATTTGCATAATCCACAAGGTTGACCAGAACGGTTCAAAAAACATTACACGTTGCTACTACACCCCGACAAACATTCCCTCAAAATTTCTCGATTGTAGGACGATTTCCACCCGAGTTAGAAAATAGGGAACTTTTGAGACGCCCCTCGTCCTCCAACTCCACTACACAAGTTCATGGTAAATTCTCCCAGCTAGAACCCTGCTGTGACTCAAAAATACCTTGCCGAGAAACCACTTGCGCAATTACATTGAGAGCTCCAACGGGTTTAGAGTAATAGTCGACACCCCAACTCACTGCAAAAGATAAGAGACGAAACTGCATGACAAGATTGATGTAAAACTTATTGGACATGCATATTTTTTATTGATACAAGGCTTCCTACGAACGCCGCCAATGAGGTAAGAACTCAAATGGCAAGTTCGTATGAATTTGTACAATTTACGAAATATTCGTCGCGTTCTTACCGCTGCACAGGCAGTCAAAGTTTGCGAAATAGGCAGGTTTGAGTTTACTTCGCCGGCTAAAACTGCCCTTATTCCGCCATCACATAAAATAACACCGCTAGTGGTTTGGATAGAGAAAAACTTCCTCTTTTCTGTGGTGTAACCTTAGTTTCAATAAAAAATTACATTTCACCTCAAAAATCGAGTTTGAAAACTTAAAAATGAGTTTTCTCTCACTTGGGCAATTTAAATATTTTCTCAATTTTACAGAATCGTCTTGCATCATTTTTCTACGAGAACTCGGACTACAATGGACTTCATCTGCTTTTCATGAGCTTTCCCAGTAGGTTCCAATAATAATTTTTTTATTTTCGTTTCCACTCATTTGTCAGATTGCTCATTGCGCTAGAATGCAGGCCATTATCTCCTTACCTACTTGTCTGAGCTTGCACCTGTAATGTTGTCTTTCATTCATATTGTGAGCCCCTCTTTCATACCAGACGCAAATAAGATGATTGTGCGTGAGAAAAAGTTAAGTCTTGGGATTCAGTCAGGTAGCCACGGCCGTAAAGTGCTGATGCTGACACACAATCCAACCGATTGGCAAATTCATCAAGTATTTGATCATTTGATTTTCTTTTGCCAGTTTTGTGCACTACAGAGCAACATTTTTACCATGAATTCTTTTTGCTCTCGTCTTCTCAATCAATTTCATGAGCCCCATGAGACGCGGTGTGCGAGTTTGAGACGCAAACAGCCCCGTAGAGAGGGGGGGGGGGAACTGGACCCGTTGCCCCCGGGCCCGGTCTTCGTAGGGGGGCCCGGATTTTCTTGAGAATTTTTTTTTTTTTTTTTGTAAAATAAGGGGGTAGGAGAGGCAAAATGGGAAAAGGGACAGATCAATATAGGAAAAATTTTCACACCTTTTTTTTAGGGGGGCCCGATGATTTTTTTTTTTTTTTTTTTTTTTAAGGGGGCCCGATGAATTTTGCCCCCGGGCCCGGATTTTCTCTCCATGGCCCTGGACGCAAATGAAATTTGTCAGGAGAAATGTCGTAAGGGAAAAATGCAGAAAGCGACGTCCTCACCATCTCCTCCAATTATACTTAACAGGTACGTAACTGAAGAAATCTTGACTGAATAGAAAGTGTTTAAATGCCTACAAAATGAGACAATTTGATTCGTAAGAGTTGAAACCTACTGGGAAAGCTCATGAGTAGCAGATGAAGCCCATTGTAGTCCGAGTTCTCGTAGAAAAAAGGAGAATAATTATTATTCCAACCATGAAAAAACCGGTAAAATTGAGAAAAAAAAAACACCTTTTTTTCCTCATAAATCAGTGATATATTTTTTCCTGACACTTAACGACTTGGTGTCCCATGATGCCCTTTCCTGGGCAGCCCCGTAGAGAGGGGGGGGGGGGGGGGGAACTGGACCCGTTGCCCCCGGGCCCGGCTTTCGTAGGGGGGCCCGGATTTTCTTGAGAACGTTTTTTTTATTATTTTTTTTATTTATTTTTTTAGGAGGCAAAATGGGAAAAGGGACAGATCAATATAGGAAAAATTTTCATACCTTTTTTTTTTTTTTTAGGGGGCCCGAAGACTTTGCCCCCGGGCCCGGATTTTCTCTCCACGGCCCTGTTCCTGGGTTGTTCCACAGTTGTATGCCATGAATAAGGCAAAAATTAAAAATATTTTAAATGCCCAAATGAAAGAAAACTCATTTTCAAGTTTTCAAACTCGATTTTTGAGGTGAAATATAATTTTGATTGAAAATAAGGTTACACCACACAAAACGGGAAGTTTCTCTCTATCAAAAACACTAGCGGTGTTATTTTATGTGATTGCAGAATAAGGGCAGTAGCAGCCGGCGAAGTAAACCAAAACCTTCTTATTTCGCAACTTTTGTGCAGCGGCCTGCAAATTTGTGGGAAATTTTTTTTCACCTAGGGGTACAACATATTTAAAAAAGGTTAATTTCGGAGAACCTTTATTTTTTTAGTTCAACCTTTGACGTGGAGTGCCCCATATATCATAGCTGGTTGGATTGACGTCATACCCCATCCTCAGAGTAGCTCGGCTCCCTTTTGGTCGGTGACTCGGATTCTGCAAGATGGCCACTCTGGCGTCTCTGAAAGGAGACTCGCCGGCAGACTCGAGGATGGCGTGTGACGTTACAGGTTGTGACTCGTGCTTGGATTCCAACGCTCAAAACAACTTCTAAATATCAAATTCACGAAAAGGTAGTTTGCCGGTTCAGCCCGAACGCTCAAACCTGTAGGGCTCTGTGGGGCTAAAAAGTCATTTTAGGGGTCCCAGAACCAACATATTTCACCGTGGTGGTCTTTCATGGGGCTACCAACGGGGCTAGGTATCGAATTAAGTGTCATGAATCGAATGAGGTGGCGTTTTCCGAGTAATTTTGGACATAATATGGACATTATAATATTATGGACATAATAATATATTATATTACATTTTCTATTGCTATCCCTTGCTTATTACTTATTGGTGTAAATCTCATACAAACTAATCTTACTTCCGTTATTACTGATGTTTGTGAGTCCGTTCGGCCAGGCCCAATTCCAATCAATGTAATTGTTAACAACGTAGGTAATGAGGCTGCAGACAACAAGACAGTGGTACTTACGACATGAACATCACTTCACCAATCAACTCCATAACGATGAACTCACTCTTTAGTTCTAAGTATTTCGTTTAAATGTAGGCTTCCTCGTTCGTGACGCTCGAAATACCTCTCATACACCGATCTAACCATCGCCCAGTTAGATTGAGTATGGATCCAGGAGACTTGGTAATAAGAGCAAATCAACACAACCAAAACGCACAAGTGTAAAAGAGAAAAAAGTACGACTCGAAAAATCAACTGCTGACTGTGCTTGTTCTGCAATGAAAGAAGAAAAATTCACACAACCTCCCAATTCACAAATACCTACATAATATTATTTATGTGTTTAACTACTCACTGCCAACTGTTCGCTTGTGAAAGGTTTGTACCTCTTTCTCGTCACTTTCTTCAGGTACTGAGCATACGGGAGTGGAGCCAATTTCCGAACATCCAATTTGTGTATTTCCTGATCAAGGAGGTTCTTTTCGGTGTTGGACAACTAAAAAAAATAAAAAAATAAAAAAAAAAGTGTAGCCATAAATGCAAGGACTCATAAACCGTAGATCGAGTGGTAGTATACAAAAATGAAAAAAGAGCGCGCCACCTTTTTTTACACAACCTTCACACTCGCTTCATATGTACTTACATTAAATACGGAGTATGCCAAGAATGACTTGATGAATATAAGAACCGGTTCGAGCACAATGACATCCAACAATAGTCCGGTCAGAACGAAAAATATGGATTGTTTCCAAAGGCGCCAGTGCTCCGTGAATATCTCAGTGTACACGAAGAATCCGATCAGGGAAAGCAGCATCGACCCTATGCAAAACCTAAAAGGAATAAATAGATCAGAATAGGGTAAGGATGGCAATCGATAACACCCTGCATTTTGGAAGTTTTTGATCGTTGTTTTGAATCTCGAAGGTGATTCTCATAAGATTTTGATTGAACGACGATTTGACAATCGATTCCAAAATCGAATTCTGAGTACTTATTTGATATCCCAAGAATAAGATGAAGCACCTGGCTCCTATTTGATGATTCATACGAGTTGTGAAGAATGTCATGGGAACATCCACGGATTTCAGTTGGCAGGGGCCGACGAAGTATGACCAGAATCCAGGCCTATCTGAAAAAAATTGTGATCCAATTTTGGAAAGAGTTCGAAATTCATAACTGTTTTCTGAGCCTAAAAAAATCGGCCTAGGAAAAGAAGAAAAATACCATAACAGACGTTAGAAAAATACCTGCGCGGAAAGAGAACGGGTTGAGTGACTTGCGAGAGAAGAGTCTACTTCTACTTCGGCTTAATGATCGGCTGATTCTATCGGTTGACACGTGCCTGCCTCTATCGGTTGAGATGTGTCTACCTCTATCGGTTGAGAATTGTCTACCTTTATCGGTTGAGATGTGTCTTCCTCGATCCGGCACTTTCGGAGCAGACCTCGAAGCCGGCTGCCACGAAATTGATTTCCGTGACTGTACCAACATTCCACCATACAGTTTTAGTCGAGTGCCAGTGATAAGCATAAATTTTATGAACTCTGAGGATCACCACATTCACGGATTCGAACCCGACGTGGTCATCACACCGAAAGCCTTTAACGTACCTATGCTAGCAAAGGGTAAAATTGAACATTTCTCTTTAAACTTGCGAACTTGTGGAAAACATCATCTTCTTACCTTCCTATCAAATCTCCCTGCGCCATCTTCGGTGATTTGTGACGTTTGCGAAATGGAGTAAGATCGACTAGTCCTTGACAAGTGTCCAACAATGGGATGGGTCGTTCTAAGTTGCACAGCACGTGATCGAACGTACCATCTGAAAATTCCGACGAATCGCAAATTTCATTTCAAAAGATAACTGGAACGTGCGTTAATTGCCGTTAATTATCCACTACTAACCGGTAAATGGAAGTACAGGGGAACGTAAATAGGTGTGAAAACAAGGCGACGGTTAGGATCATTTGAAAAGTTTGCCACGAAATCCGAGTTAACCACGAAGGGTCAGAGTTATCTGAAACCACAATCGCAACGTTCAAAAAGTTCAATTCAAGTTCCGCTGCGCCTGACAACGTAAAGTAAAAATTTGTACGCTTACAGTATATAAAAACAGTTTTGAAGCCATGCGCGAGAAGAAGCCACGATGAGAAGAAGAGTCCGAACATTTTCACGAGAAATATCAGGCACTTTTGTTCGTAGAAAGCGATATATCGAGGGTGCCTGACATATGGTAAGTACATTTAAAATACCAAAAAAAGTGGAAGAACCGTGTAAGTAACTAAATACTCAACGAACATGAAGAAGACGCTTAGTGGGCTGTGAGTGTTCTGCAGCTCCTTGATGAAGTAATTAGAATAACTTTGTTCGTGTCGGTCCATGGCGACCCCCAATTCGTCCATTTCCTCGGCAAGTAACAACGCCAGTCGGGATTCTTCGTCGTCGTCGTACAACATGAACCAGCGCTCCACGTCGATAAAATACCATTTGAACGACGCAGTGTCGAAAATTATCACCCGAGAGCAATACCTGGGGATATGTCATGTCTTGAGTGAATGCAAACGTGCCGGTGAAACTTACCTACCTGAAGCTTACCAGTCCGAAGAGAGGTGAAAGTCGTGCCATAGACATATGTTGACGATAACTCCCAGAGGTTGACTGACAGGGATGACAAACCAATCATCCCTCAACCATTGGAGAGCCTTTTTACGTCGGGTGCGGAGAATATGAACCTAGAGCAAAAGATGAGTAGCAATAAATTAAGAAAATCTGGTCAGTTTCCAGTTACAAAAGGTTCAAGGACTAAAGAAAAATTCGCTGAAAGTGTACGGTTAAAAGAATCATTTTAAAGAAATGTTAAAAACGCTGCGAATTCTGGGGAGCTCGTTTTTTACTGCCAACGAAGGTATTGCTAAGCCCGCAGTACGAGAGTGTAAAACAGTTAACAACTCGGAAGGCGCTAATGATGCGGTCGACAATACCAGTAGATAACTATGTACGTAGCGTACATAATATTAATACATGTATTCTACGTCAAAAAATACTTCGACACCTAACTCGATCCCATAGTCGAAACCCTTCAAAAAACCCACCGGTAGCCCCTTTTTAGCCCCACCGAGCTCCGCGGGTTTCGGCGATCGGGGTGAAAACCTTGCGGGGCACAACTAGATGGTACACCGATTATTTTGTCAAATTTTCAGATTTAAAAAAAAATCCTACTGCCCAAAATGGCCCGCACGGCGTACGGACATTTCGTCTTTGGAATCTAGACCTCTGAAATGGATGATGTCAAATTTTGAGGCCGATCTGAATTTTCGACCTCCGTTGCGATTACATAGATGTATTAATCCAAGAATAATAAACCAAAAGATTTTTTTGAATTTTTATGTTGGTAGCAATGAATACAACGTTGGTGGCAGACGAACGACCAATGAGAGAGTCCATCCTGAGATACCCATTTGAAAATTTCGAAAGTGTCCTGGAAATTTTAATTACACCGTAGGAGCTTAAAACTCACTGCTAGATCTTCAAGTTATGAATTATGAATATTATGCGAAATGTGGTTCCCTAGCACATTCAAGCCAAAGCGCATTTTTGCCGTTGCAAAAAATACAAGCCGTTGCAAGTACAAAAAAATACACTTGCACATGATCTGTCTTTAGAATCACATTCTGGAGTCCCAAGTGAACACGGAAAAAAACACCGCAAGGGCACAGGCGAAAACCTACTGTTTTTTAATCAATTTTCTGATTTTTCTGTAAAATCGATGAAGGGCCAATTTAATGAAGGGAATATTTTTAATTTCTGAATACACATCAGTCATGGTTTAAGGCTTAATTTAATATGTGGGGCCCGCCACGGCGAAAAGAAAATTTCTTTAGTACATTCAATGTACCTACTGGTGAAAATACACAACCCCCAATTTCCGCCCCTCTGCACTCCTACAGACAGCTCAACGGGACAAGACCAGTCACTGTTTTCTTGGAATAATACACTTAAGCAATTGCGATGGAAGTCGACGACTACGATCGGCCTCAAAATTTGACATTATCCGTTTCAAGGTCCGAGCACACAGAAGGCGAACTGTCCGCCGCGAACCGATCGCGCGTCAGAGCGAACTGTGTCCCCTGTGTTGTTGCACCATCCGCGGTGGTTCGCTTTCTGTTTGGCGGGGATGGTGCAACAACACAGGGGAAACAGTTCGCTCTGACGCGCGACGGCAGGCCGCGGAAACTCCCCTCCATTTCACGGCCAGAGTTTGAAAAGGGGCGTGGCCACAGAGTCACCCCAAGGGTTCGCTCACAGAGTAACAGAGAGCGCCCCTGTCGCACCCCACAGTCCAGAATTGTCCGCCATTAGTGTCTCCATCGTAGATAATGGTACCACACCAACAACTGGGCGGTTTGTAACGGCCGTTACAACGGCTTCATCATCGAACATTGTTTTATAGTTTTTCACGCGTTTTCCTTCGTTCTCAATTTCAAAAACTTTGTTCATTGCTAATCGGTTTCTTCAGGTTCAAGTTCATCAGTTCGATCTCTCGAAAGCAGTAATAATTATTGTTTTCATTCCTAAGCTATTTCAACAGCTTCAACTGCTTCACTTTTGATCACTCAATTTCACAGCCCTCATCGACAACGATTTGGTAAGTTGCTAACACTTTTTCAGAATACTATTATTATTATGCAGTAGGCCATTCGAATCTGATAATCAACTTATCTGATAAATCAATCCCACCTGTTGAAACAACCGCATAGGTTAGGTCAGAAGTAGGCAAGCTGGAAATTATTGCTGATAACCAATTATGACTAATATTTGTGTTAAATTTCTCTACAGGCCCCACGGACGAATCGACAGTGTTCGGCTACAGGCTGCAGGGTGTTCTTCTTATGCCCCGTCGACCAGGAACAGATCCCGTTTATCGAACTAATCTCCATAACGCCGTAACAGGTGACTACAAACCTGCTTTAGGATATCTATTTCAGGCGTTAAACTTACGTCAGTAAATTGAACCCCTATTATTATTATTATTATTATTATTATTATTATTTTTTTCAGTTGATCTATCATAATGTAAGAGATCATTTCAGATCAGTTCTATCATTGTTGATGCACAGAGATAGCTAGTGGGAATCCGTCTTTTATAGTCCATTTTCCAAAAGAACTCCTGTAAAGAGATATGCCCACTTTCTAATTTAATTTATTAATTTAAGGAATTAATTTATTAAATGTATAATGTTTGCAATTCCTTCACGTATGTAATGTGTTTGAGTATCTGTATTTTTATACCTACCAATACAGTGTTTGAGTATCTGTATTTTTATACCTACCAGTACATTATTTTGTTCCTTATTCTTCAATAGATATTTTTATACGCACCAACGTTGTTGAATTTATTCCCCCTCTATCTAGAACACTATGATATTGAAGAAAAGAGAAAATAAAGCGAAATTACTTATTGTGCCAATGGGCTTCTTGAAAAGGTCTGAATTCAGCATTTCTGACAACATATTCGGATTCAGCACCCTTTAAAACCCTTACACCCCAATTTTTAGTTCGAAAATCCGTTTAGGTACGTGCTGAGCTGTTTTCGAAATGTTAGAGATTTTGAAATGAACGCCGGGCAAATTTGACGTCACACCTCGCCAGGCTGCGCGTCGAGTAGTTGGGCACTGAGCCGCCAGAGCGCTAAATAACAAATCTGAACAGAATCGGAATAAAAACACTCGGCCCTGGTCGATTTTTGAATAACCTTCTTTGATAATAACCTCGATGCTCAATTTTCGAATGACCTTCTATAATGATTAACCCGATTTTCGATTTTTGGGGTCGACTTTTCGCGTAGCAAAGTTGGCTGACTTGCGTAGATGAGAGAGAGAGGGATCTCCCGGCCAATCAAAAGACGACGAAGCAGCCCACGTCATGTACCCTCTCCAGACCTCGGAATTCAAATATCATATTTTTCCTAAGGCCCTATAAATAATTGAAACGGGGTTTCTACAATATGGACCCGTCTTCGTAACTTTTGAAGGACGACCTTTGCAGGAAAAACATTTTCAAAAATCATTCAAGGAGCTCATTATTCTGATGCTAGATTTTTCACTCGTCCTTCTCCCCCACCACTACTAGGCCATTCCCACTCGTTTTCAATGGATCTCACATCACAGGAACTCACCATCGGAATAATAATTATAAAATTATTTTTCTGTGGGTGATTCCGGTGATGATGGGCCTATTGAAAACGAACGGTAAAGGCTTGGTAGGGGGGGGGGGGGATCGGCTGGAAGCGGGGGGGGGGGGGGGGGGGCGTGCGTCGGCGAGTTGCGAGCAATCACCCCTGGGAGGCGCCACTGTCCATCTCAAACACCCCCCTCCACCGACTTCACGGCCAAACTTTGCCAACACAGGGAGTATAGGGAGTTTCCTCTCTGTTCGTTCTCTGTTACTCTGTGCGCGACGGACAGTTCGCTTTCTGTGTGCTCGGACCTTTAAGAGGTCAAAATTCCAAAACCGAAATGTCCGTCCGCCGTCCGGGCCATTTTAGGCAGTAGGAATAGGTTTTTTTTTTTTTTTTTTTTAATCTGAGAATTTGACAAAATACTTGGTTTACCATCTAGTTGTGCCCGCAAGGTTTTCAGCCCGATCTCCCAAACCCGTGTGGCGCTATGGGGCTAAAATGGGGCTACGGGAGGGGTTTTTTTGAAGGCGAGTTAGGTGGCGTTTTCGAAGTATTCTTGGACGTAGAATCCATTTTGTGTGGGTTAGCTTCAACATCTGTGTGATCACAGTTATATCTGTGATATATATATCTCTATACAGGGACATAGAAGGTTTTTTTAAGGGTGATGGTCAGGGAGTCGAGTGAGGAGTAGTTTTTTAAGTAGGTAATAAATAATAATAAATCTTGAGAGTACCAAGATTTCATGGGGCTCTATAAATATAATAAAAATTGCTATTGTTAAAATTACTGTTAGCGTTATACATAAGATTGAACATGGGTTTATTATCCTTTTATAGCAGTATGTGCCCTAAACTGCGGCTGTACCGCCAAGCACTGAGTATTCAAGTGGCTTGGTGCGTGCGTAAATCGTTTCATCCAACATTAGGTCGAAAACGACAAACCAGGCTACCCCTCGCCACAAGATAAAGCTCATGCTTTGAGAAACGCAACACTCACTCGGCTCGAGGATGAACTCCCAACAATTTTAATGGCCACGTGTGCAAAAGAGCCGGCAAACAAGTTCATGCCAGTGTAAACGCCAATTAGCAACAGAAGTTTGTCCCCAGGGAAAGCGTCCTCCACGAAGTGAATTTGTTCCTGAGGACAAAAGACTTCATCTACACATTTGTTTTGATTTGACCTCACGATTTTTCAAATTCACCATGTTTCATCAACTTACAACTTTCACTCGGCGAATATCGAATAAAAGCGCAATGACAAGAAGGAGCAGAGCACATGAGATCAAAACAACGCAAATTATCACGACAGGAGCCTCCGAGACAGCAGGTAACACGAGAGTTATGGGCTCATAAAACAGTTGAGTGTATTTGACGGGTTTCACCACCGAGTAAACGGTTCCAAAAAGCGAACACATACAACGGACTGACATATCGAAACGAAATACATTGCCCTTTTCGTCCTTCTGGGCACGCTTTAAATAATAAAAGAGTTATGTAAAATGGCGTGGTATCCACCAATATCACAACAGATTAGTCAGAAAGAAGAGACTGACGCGGCAAACTTGCTTTATTCCGCCGGATGATTCCACGACACACAAGGCTACATGCTGCCGGAGACTGAAACGATACGATCCAGGTTTGACCTAACGGGATGGTTTTATGAACTTCGGAAGAATTGCGATTAAGTACAACATAGAAGTATTTACGGTAGGTACATAAGGAAAACAATTCACGGAAAATTCGACACTTCAACATTTGAAGGGCATTTAGTGTCTGCACGATTGCAAAACAAAATTTGTTTAATGTCATCATGTCATTAAATGTCATCATTCCGCCCCTGCATTCAACATAAAAAAATCGAAATAATTTCTTACTGTATCGTCAAGAAGGATTCCGACGTAATATTCCGAGGGGAAAAAACCATCACTAACGTTCAGTCGTATGACTCTACTTCTTGCTAGTTTCTGAGTGACGTTCGTCAGATAATCTCCCGTGCGAAGTTTCGCATTAACCACATCCTGATATTCTATTTGGTAACCGACGCTGACATTCGCCTGATGAACCACTTTGCAATGAACGATTGGAAAGTAACGGGTGTTTTTCTACTATAAACAGTCCAAAATAGAAACCTTCAAATGCCACTCCTGGCTCCCTTCAACGTAATTAAATTGGTCAAGAACCACGTTAAAGAAGTCATAAAATGCGACCGGTAGTGTAACTTTGAAAGCGACCAAATACCGCCAAGGAGTCTTCTCGTTTTTTACTGCAGGCTGAAAAATGATTTCTCCTCGGTTTGGGTAGAGTATAGGAACCAGCGTTGTCTGAAAAGGTAAGAGATTAATGAACAGTGACTTTTATTACACCCACAAAAAATGAATTTTCACAATAAATGTAGGTTCTTACCGGCATATGTAGAGCGTACATATTACCCTCAGGCAACGTATTCACGAGTTCATTTTCAACGGTTTTTCTCAGCTCGACGAGCACCAGTGGAGATGTGAAGTTTTCAGTGACATAAGTATCAGCAGCGAACACCTGAGAGACGGTTTAACGTGTGAATAAGTGGAAGGTGTTGGTTGATGAGGAAGAGACAATTCGTCACTCACCAATAATGAAAATAATTGTTTATGGTGCCAATTAATAGAAGGAAGATCGAGTTGAAGGGGATTCTGCCACTCGTCTTCGCGTACGTCTCCAAAAACGTAATCGGCATAGCCAGGCAAAGTTTCGACTTTTGGTTTAGTTTTGTCAACGTAATTTATAATCGAGGTGAAGGTATCTACCTAGAACGGTAGGAATATGTACTAAGAGCTATCGAATAATTAACCAAGCGTGAACCGAATATATTTTTTCCAAATGGCTTTTACAGTAGAGGAACGGAGGGTATTGTGGACGGATATTGACAGAGACTGGCCACCAAGCTCTGATTGGGGATTTCCAGGAGCTGGTTCGGCTTTGCTAACTCGTGACAAATGGCAGCGATGAAGGCAGAGACTGGCTAATCTATATCACTAAGCTCTTCTAAGATTTCTGGTTCCTGGTTCAGTTTGACTACACGAGGTCAGTTTCCTTCTGAATGGCTCCAGAAGAAGATGTTGTAATCTATTCATTCATTCACACACTTTTTTCGAGGCGAGTACAAATAAAATGTTGGCCAAGTTGAAAATATTTTTGTTAAAATGTTGCTTCACACACTTACTGTAGAACAGCTAGATTGATTCATCATTTAGAGCACATCTGCGCATAAAAAGTCTGTTTGTTCCCAAAATGGCATTGTAATAGGGCCCCATATGAGGGCTGATAATGTGGAGACAGGTGTGCTATGTCTCCAGTGGAGTTCAAGGACGATACTAGTGGTGAGCTATGGTTCCAGTGCTAGATGAGTTCGGAAATGGCTTATTCAGAATGCTCTGGAGCTGACCGGAAATTTACCAACATCAGTGTTTTTAGCAGATGAATTTCTATGAGTTAGTGCAAAAAGCATTATTGTGTCATTATTTGAAATAATGAATAATTGTTGGCAGAAAAAATTGCGGGGTCCATAATATTATCCCCTTTTCCTCTGGAGCAGGGGTTCTCAAAGTGATCTATATCTAAACATACGACATAAACGAAAACTGATTTTGGAAAGGGGTCTCTAGCCCAAAATAGTTTGGGGATCCCTGCAGTAGGGTGATTGATGTCGTCAGCTTCGAGTTTCACAAGAGCAGGTTCTTTGCTCAACCTTCACAGAAAATCCACTCGTATGTCCACCATAAGGGGTGTCCCTGATTGTTCCCGTCATACATCAAAATCATCATTGAAGGACTCATCCTCACTAGCTGCGAGGTTTCAGGAAATAATATGATATGCCTACATAATATTATTATATTCCCATCATTAAGGGAGCTTTGAAGGTTATGTGCCACATCCATGTGTGTATTTGAAGAACTTCACTTGGGCGAGCCAAACACTTCAAAATGGCCCTCTTTTGGATTCCCTTTAGGGGGGGGGGGGGGGTGCTTAAACGGGTTAGTGCCACTTTCCCTTTAAAAGTTGGAAAATTGACTTGCGTCCAGGGAAGTGTCGTTGGCGTGGGGCATCTCGACATATGCAGCCAGGACGTCGTTAGAGGCAAGGGGTAAGAAGGGAGGGGAAGTATTGAATGGTAGAGTAGATCCCATATCCAACCCTTGTGAAAAGTATGGTACAGGTCTACCTTATTTCTTCCTCTCGCATTCCTTCTTACCATTCCACACTGCGGGTATCCAGATCGTGATGAAGATCGACAGCCCGGTTCAACAATGCACAGTACGCTCGCAGAAGCCACAAGGGTGCTCCAGTCCACAGCAAGTTGGAAGGTCATTATTGAGTTGTTTTTTTAACAGAAGCCCAAACCATACATACCTACCCCCAGGCTCAGCTTTTCATCTTTTAGTAAAACCTAACCTCGGGATTGCATCAAGCAAAACATGTCTTCCACCTCATACGATGTAATACAATGTCATGCATCATCGGATGTATCCTTACCACAAAGTAAATACGCACGTGACGAGACCCAATCGCTCTAAGCCCACTATAAGGCGGGATTAAGTCGGTGAAAATGGACCCAATAGGAATACTCAACATTTTGAACTCCGAGAAAGTGAACCTCGTCTGAAAAAGAGAACAACGGATTGTATTGTTGACATGGCTTCAATAACGACACTTTTTTTTATCTTAAGAGCGTGCTGGACGATCCGCCATTTTGCTGGCTTCCATATTATGAAATCGACGTTAACTTCTGGGCCCAATAACTCAATTATTTCTTAACGGATTCTCCTCAATTTTTTTTTCTAAATTTAAGTTAGAGAGAGATCTACAAAACGGTCAGATCCTTTTTACGATTTTGGGTCTTGTTTCAACAGAAACTGAGATAGAAGTTCCATCTTCAGTGAGATTTGGGGGTGGTTCACTTTAAAGAAGGATCTCTACTAAACGATCTAATAAACCTAACATTTTCTCTGACCATTTTGACCTCTACATTGTAACATCCAATTTGATTCCAACCACAACGAATTTGGTTAAATTTTAAGGAAGTTATGTGGTCCTCAAGTTGGAGATCCTAATTTGACCACAAATGGACAGGAACCTTCGGAAATAGTTCAAGGGATTCGTCGGAAACACCTCCGCCCCGGACTCTGTGTTTGAGGGAGGTGTGTATGTACAGCCCCTCCAGTAACCAAGCTAATAAAAAAAACACGCAGATACGCTTCGCTCGCCCACGAAGATATTGGCCGTGAAAGACGAAAAATGGGTGAAAACTGCACGTTCCAGCGAAAAATGCCTATTTTTGAAGGGTGTTATCTCGGAAACTATTTGTCCTAAAGAGCTGCCCTTGGGCTCAAATTATCGCAAATTTAATGCTGCTCTCTGTTACTCTGTGGGCAGCGCGGTCGTTGGTTTTCCAATGAGAATTCGTAGTTCCGATTTCTCACCCCGCAGTAGCAAGCGCCACTTCATAAAAGCGCCACTCAACGCGCTCTTACATTGTCTTAATGAAAGAGGAACTCACCCAAAATGTACCTTCGGCAACCAACCGACGATGGAGTTTAACAGGCTGTACTTTGAATTCGGGATGCTCATGGAGGAAGCACAAAGACCACGCACGAGAAATAACCCTGAAACGATGCCGTTATAAATAAAGAGAAATGTGCAATTATATGAAACTTCAAAAGTATCGATATGTTACCGTGTGTGAAATCCGATAGTTCATAAAATAACTAGTTCGTGTACATACGGAGACCAGTTAAAGTGTGCAATTTCTCGCATTATACGCATTAACTAGTTAGTATAATAGGTATATATTATAAAATAATTTATATTATAAAATAACGAGAGGCCAGCCGTGAAAATGTATAACAATATTGTGTTCAAGTATGAATGGGATTTCATCGAGGAGATCTCGAGGTTGAGGTTCATTGATAATCGATGAAGTTATCCTCCATTTTGTTCGTGACCTCATGCAACATGGCAAGTTCCTCAAGTGTTCAGCCAAATAACGTGGATGTGGGCGGCTTTAAAATTAGGTAAATTTAATGAAAGACTGAAATCTGAGAAAGTGGCTCATGCGAAATAGCGATTTCGATTAGTGAGAAAAGAGAAGCGTCTCTTTCATGCCTGAAGCAACAAGCCAAAAAATGAAGTTTTCGTCAGATCAAAAGTTTCCGAATCCCAAAATCGGAGATACGGTCAGAATACAAGTGCCAGACGTAGACCATGGAAAAGCTGACGCCCGTAATATTTTGGCGTGCGTGATGGAAATAACCGAGGATAACTTTTTCAAACTGAGGACGAAAAACGGTTCTCCGACAGCTCTATACTATGCAAGATCTCAGTTCAGTGTTTGCGAAGAGAGGTTCTTGGAAGCCTCTGAAATACCTCCAAACGAATCATCAGTTCGATAGGTGGCGACAGCCCAAGCCCTTGAGGACGGGCAAGGATTTTTTCGGTGCCACTGCACCACAAAATGCACCTCGAATATGTAAATCGAAGATGTAAGTGTTTGAAGAATAAAGTTCTTTGTAACTCGAAATTCCATCAAAGCAACCCATGCTTAAATAAGTGATCTCACAATTGTTGACTTCGTACATGACATTGTGTTCTACACTTCGACGAATCTACACTGGTGTTCCGTTATTTTACATAATAACTAGTTACTTCATGTATTCCCTAGGGAAAGCAAAATAAAACAACCTAGGTACCGAACTGGACCCAGCCCACAGATTAAACTACAGATCCTACTACCAATAGAACTGCGTTAGTGGTAGCCATCTTTAGCTATAACCATAATAATATGGTCAATAGGTATGTCTTACTCGAGAGAGTCTCCACCAGGACTTTTGAGAATCTTCAATTTCAAATAACCCTGAGACGAATCTTCCTGGAAAAGGTGGAGCAAATCTCGTAATACGATCATTGCCATATATTTGAGCTCTAGCAAATCCACTATCAGGGAAAAGTCCGTCGTTGTCCCTTCATCTCCAACAAACTTTGGAGTTCCGTCGTAGTCGCTTCCAGCTTCCGATGAGAAATAGAAACTGATAAAGGAGATGATCACCATCATATCGTGCTGTTCGACCAACTGCAACTGATTCATTTGAAAAATATATGAAATCATGGGTATGAAGCTTTGGCAAATTTAAAAATTCCCAACAAACCAAGACGCTTGGTTGTAAATCAAAAATTACGAATCACTCACTTCACGCATATACAACAACAGTTGTTTTTTGACCGAGGGAGGTTCATCCCAACGCATGATCATCCCATCAGTATAAAGGGTTTGGTTGATGAACGCTATTGATTCCGTAATAAACTTATACATATCGCCTGAATTCAATGTGCCCGCCAAATAGGATAGTGAGATTGATCGGGAATGAGGACGTTTCTCCTATGCGTAAACAGGAAGATATTGAAGATTAGGAAAACATTTTTGGGGTAGGATATTAAAAATCAGTTATTAGCAAAATGTTACCTGGTCCTGGATATGTGGAGTCGTGCAAGCGTCAATGGAGAATGCATTTTGCACACAGAGACTTGCTGATTCACATGAGTATTCAAAACGTAGCTCATCCACGTGAGTTGTGTCCATCAAAACGAAAAACACTGGTGTACAAAGAAGCAAAGAGTAGAATCCAAGACCAAAGAACCACACGAGGGGTTTGAAAGGGATCGAACATTCCTCAAATTTTGCAACTTACGTTTAGACGTGTTGAAAATACAGTAACTTCTGAATTTTAAAGGGAGTCCGATAACAGTCAAATTCATGTTACTTATGAATTGGAAGGTTCCATTCGGATGTGTGATCAGCGTGAAGGAATCTGCCACTAATTGAGTGTTGAGAGAGATGGATTTGTAACCGCTTAACAAAGGTCGTCTCTCATTGTCTACAAACTCAAATCTTATCAAGTCTTATCTTTCAACAACGCTGAAAGTGAACGCCGATTTTCCCCCCAACTTACACGTAGCTTCCACCTTGACTTCGCTGGTGAAGATCCCATTTTGGACGAACCGGTTACCGTTTGCTCTGTACAGGCGGGAACTGACATGGTCATTGAAAAGATTGAAATGCCCGTCCATGTCGGTCCAAGAGGAATCCCCGACTGTAGTCAACCACTTGACAGGATTTTCGGTATATGGGGTCAACTGAGCTCTAATCAAAACTCGGTAGGTTGGGTCGATCGGTATGCAGTTGGAAATGCAACTGAAAAGAAAAATATGTACGTCAACAAACATGAACAATAATTATTATAATTATTCCAATACAAAGAATCAATAGCAACACAAAACTAAAACGCTGCAAATTTAAGACAAGGGTTTATTATTCTTTTGTGTAATGTTGGTGTTGGCCGGTTGAATGGTGACTGAATAATATTATGCTGAATATGATCAAGCGCCTATTATGTGGATAGATTTTGTCTAGGAGTCGATCGTGAGGGTTTACAAGGCTGAGAACGTACCCATGTATGAGTTCGTCTTGGCGTCACACGTTAGCGCCGACGTTTTCAGCGCTGGCGACATCGCATCTCATCCGATTGGCGCAAAAAACTTGTATTCAGCGAATTCCGCGCTGTCTGTATGTCTGTTCCGCGATGCAGACGTCATTTTTGGGACTTTTGAGCTGAAAATTTGAGGGTAGACTCCTTTCACACCCGGAATTCGCTGAATAGTTTTTTGCGCATCAGATGAAATGCGACGGCGCCAGCGCTGAAAACGTACCAGCAAACGTGCGACGCCAAAAACGAACTCATACGTAGGCGCTATATTACAGGCGCTTTGGTCATGAAGTCCCACAATGCCAATATGATTTTCGATATCCAAACCTTACCTACCCCTTTTTTGGCCAAAAATACCAAAAACCTGTTTTTGGTCCTCTTCGAAAGACTGAAATTTGTGTTCTCCTAAAAGTGCAACGCATCCGAATTTAACGTGAGGCCCACTAGTTGACACACCAGTAAGTGGTCGGTACGTTGAGCATCTACTCGTAACACGATGGACGCGGGAAAACCATAGGATGAGCCACCTCCAAAAACATTCCAACCTCCTTGGTAAGACCACCGCGCGCTCCAGAATTTTCTAGTCAAAATTTCCGAATGTTGTGGCTTATAAGCCCGAAAATGACATAAATCTGTTATATAAATACAACAGATACCTAATAATGTGATGGCAACCATCAAACATCCCGTAGATCACAAGTCGGATGAGTCATTCAAAAGTTGTCGTTGGCAAAGTGCGAGGGTGATCAAAATTTTCGCTCCCAGGTGCGAATACTTACGGATGTTACCTATTCCAAGAATAATATAGCAAACCGCTGCCAATACGACCAGATACTTTGATCGGTAATGTTGTAAAGTGGACACTGGATTCCCATTAAATCCAGTGACCCCAACTTCCAAATTACTTCGCAAATGACACCTCGACCCGCTTGCCAAAATCATCCAAAACCCCCACTTGAACCCACAGACGTACAGTTAACCTAGTTTGTATCCCTTTCAAA
Source organism: Pilophorus perplexus (assembly GCA_955831195.1). Classification (NCBI taxonomy): domain Eukaryota; kingdom Metazoa; phylum Arthropoda; class Insecta; order Hemiptera; family Miridae; genus Pilophorus; species Pilophorus perplexus. The sequence goes on along the minus strand of OY037015.1, from coordinate 13,375,275 downwards.
GGCTCACCGTCAGGATTTGGACATAAATACGCCAAAATTACTTCAAAACATCGAAATACAGGGAACCCCGCAAATCCCTAGCAGCCTCACAGAGACTCGTGGTGTGGTAGCACAGGTCTGTATAGTCTATAATGAGAAGGATGTGGATAGACGAATATGCCCATAAACAGTGACCATCGAAAATGACGACAAACGAACGTACATAATTAGAAGATCAGTATTCGTGTTCTGGGAATGAATAATAATATTGGTTGTAGTGTTGGGAAATCCCTTTCGTCCAAATGCCAAGATAGTAAGGTCGTAGGTTTGACCGCACTCCTTAAATCTCCGCCAAGAACCCCAAGCTAGAAGAAAAGTTGAATTAGTAAACAGTAACTAATCCGAAGGGTTACTTCAATAGGTAAGCGTGCAGACGGATGCCGTTCAGAGAGCATTAAAAAATCTACAAAATACACCATCGTCTGCAATACGTACGATCGATACGATGTTCTTGGCATTCCGGGTCGCTCGTAACGTTACATTTCATGAAAAATGTGAAGTCTTGTAGAGCGTAGGCGGGATTATGAAATAACATTTGGAAAATCATCGCTTTTCGGCATTGAACATATCGTTCAGTGCCCTTCAGTTCGGTTAAAAAAGGTTCATCAATTGTCACCTTTACCCAGCACTGGAACAGCATTTTCGTCAGTCGATTGTTCAAACCAGTCCATAGAAATAGAAAAGGTGCCGGGGTGACTTACTCGTCCTCGTATTTCAAATTCGGACGTTCCTCCAAAATGAGGGGAATTCCCTCGACGGACCAAATGATAATAAAATGCGTGCAAACCAGGATCAAAGGTTCTCGGGGGAAACTGAATATTTTTATCGTCGCCAACAAGTACAGGGACTTCGTCAAAAGGGAAGTTATCTACGAAATATGTAGAATAATTCAATAAATCAAATAACGTCCCTAAAACTGACTGACAGGGGTGGATACAAAGGTATGGCGAATTATTCAATTGTAATTAGACAAAATCTCCCGTTCCATATAAACGAAGTTCTTATTTTTCCTTTTTGCACGACTTTCCTAATCGTGATTTCAACGAGAAATTAGTGGTATAGATAACAAGCTGGTAGTAAAGGGGTAATCTGAAAGAATGGAAAGATGAGAAAGCCTTGTTGAATTCGGAAGAACATTAAAATTTAATGTCCTGTCTTAGGACATTTAATGTCCTAAGAATAAGGACATGTCAAATTTTGACAGACCTTAGAGGATATTTTCCGTATTTCTACCCCCTCCTTTCACAATCGATAAAAATGTAGGAATACAACACATAAACAATAATAATCGTATCTCAAATTATGAGATAGGTACCTAAGTCGTCACGTACCTGGTTTATACATTATAAACATGTATTGTACGAATTACTTCTTTTTGTAAGAAAACGAGAATACTATTGAAAAATGGCATATTTAACCCCCTCCATAACTCCGTAACCGTTTATTTTACGAAATCAGTTGATGAGTACGTTTTTGTTCACAATTCAATGTAGATGATTTTTGTATAAGGTTAGATTTGCATTAAACCCGATAGTTTTCGATATTGTGAGCGAAGACTGCAAAAAATTTCGCATTTAATACGAAATTTTCTAATTCCACCCCCAAACCCACGGCTCGAAGAGGTGTAACTTTATACGACGTACTAGTAGGAGTAGAGAAGTACGGTTTTTTGTTTTTTGGATGTAAGGGGTACTACTCTACTCCTACTAGTACGTCGTATAAAGTTACACCTCTTCGAGCCGCGTTTTTTGTTTTTTGGATGTAAGGGGTTGGGTCGATTTTTATGTAGTTGCCATACTAGGGAGCGGGATTGTTACTTACACGAGATTTAACCCGGTTTACCACCAGCAAAAAGCATGCTAAATAACCAATTTATAGCCTCGTGCATATGAATTTAAAAGCCTCCATCGCTAAAACCACACGTAGCAACGTATTGAAGCTCCCAGCAAATTTTGCTTTACCTAGGTAGGTACCTCAAAACCGAGAGGATACCACCCCTCGTAGCCACATTGAGTTTTTTTTTTTTTTTTTTAAATGGTGGGCGCCAATGCCCAGTGTATCCAACCCCTGGTTGGTCATGTAGTTTACGAACCGTCTCGAGCTACGTTCTGTTGATAAAACCACCGAGCTCTGACTCTAAGAGTCCCTCGGCAGCTCGGGTGTCTTCGGAAAATCGGCGACAAATTCAACTCATGGCCCCTCGACAACAGTTTGGGAAAAGATTTATTGACGGAGCTGGACATAAATAATATGATGCGTTCAATGAGAAAGAATTCACAAGGACGATTAAAAAATTACTAAGAAAACCTCACTCAACCCCCTAGTCTTCGAACCCGCTCCTGTGGCCTCTGTTACAGCCTCACAGTAACTGCGTTCAAACTGTTAGGAGCGGGACCAAGTATTTTCTCAAAATCGCTCATTATAAAGACGTACTGCCCAGAAAATTGAGAATAAATCAAAACTTACCACCCATTGAACAGAATATCCGCTTTGCAATTGTGGAGGATCCTGTACGAGGTGTATGCAAATATTGTGAAACTTCGATCGAATAAATGGAATTCTTGGTTGTTTTCAAGGTTTTTAAGCTTGATGAGCAAGCGCAATTTTCCGCCGACTCCGATATCGGACCCACGAGAATCGGTTATGCCGGTCGACTTTGAAGGAGAGTGAAATCCTTCGTGATGTGTTGTGTCAACATCAAACACCCAGAACTCTGTTGACAATTAAAACGTGTTAATAGCTAAGGGAACTGACCACGATGCGGGTTAGTTTTATTTTGTTGTTGAGCGGAGTTCCAAAGGCGCCATGTCCAAAATCACGCCACCAAATGTGATTGGAAGAAGTGGGTTGTGATGGGTCAGGTTGGCTTTCCCAGGGTAGTTGTTTGAAGTGTCATGGATTCCCCCTGGGTCTGCTGAGCATGCATTGAGAGCTAAGGCACTAAGTGCAAGCAACGCGGATTCACTGGGGGAGCAATGACAAATGGGGAAGGAATAATCTAACCTCCTTGGAAAGGACCCCCCCGCTTCGCGCGATCTAGTGGGTGAGCGAGGAAGCACTTCCATGTTTCCACCTTCCGTTCACTGATTTTCATTGTAGAGTGACGGGCGAGTGAGCGGATTCCCCACTGTGACAATAACTGTATTCAAAAAAGCTGATGAGAGTGTTCTGTGACACCTTCATCAAACACATACATTTCAAAAAAATCAACATCCATGTTGATTTTTGAGCAGTGTAGGAAAGAAAGGAAGATGTACAGTGCAAGAAAGATAGGAACATTGCCACCGACAGATGGTATAGTAGTTAATGGCCCGCCAAGTAAAATTCACATTTCCACCCTAGATGTTATCTGTTATGTTGATTTTCTGATTAAGGAACTCACCTCCAGCTGGTAGATAATTGCAAATTCTATTGTCATACAGAGCAGGGTTGACCATAGCCTCGTCAAGACACCTCATTTTGATAGACTCCTTTTTAAAGTGTTTCATTTTGGGGAAAAACACCGAGCCGTCGCTCAAATCTATATTCACATCAATTCGTAAGTTGTGTTTCAACAGCTCCTCCTCGTCGCCTGGATTGTAAATTATGGTGAACGTGTTCGTTCCGTCAGGCCTCGGTTGGATTTGATAGTAAACGATGGCGTAGCTCAGGATTCCGAGCTCTGAAAGGACTTGAAGAAGCACAAATCATTAGTTATTCATATAAATACAAAACTGAAGTACCTACCAACACCGTGGAAGAAGTGACATTGTAAAATTTAGAATATTTAATATAAAAAAGAATCGACCTGACTTCATGACTTTGTAGCAGTACCAATGATGGTCCAGTCAAACTCGCAGAATTTTCGTGCGACCCCCAGGTCAGTTGAAAAATAAAATAATTTCTGCCGATGAAGAGGATTTCAAGAGTTGCACGTTTTTTAAAGTTACAGTTGAAACAATAAGCTAATGAGTTTGAAGCCGAGCATGAGATGTGACATACCTCCATGCTAATGTACGTATATAACCCCCCAAAAATACCCCTCTGGGGTTAAAAAGATGCCAAGCATCAAAAGCCTAGACATCAAAGTTGGGCCAACTTCGCTGTTTTGAAAAGAGCGGGGCGCTGGATGACCACTACCGCCTATCCCGCAACTGGCGGTAGAAAGGGACAATATGGGCCCAGGTCTCCTGGCTGTGGCCGTTGCATAGAGCGAGCGAAGCGAGCTCCATCGTTCGCGTTGAAACGATGAGACAGACCACCTTTGCTGCTTTATCGTTACCAACTGAGGAGCGAAGTCGAAAAAAATAATCAGAGAAACGCTAGTATCCGAACTGTATACAACCATTGATTTTCTAAGATATTCAAAATTTAATGCTACTTTCAGTGGATGAATAAAATAGATCAGTAAATTGCATGGTTATCAAGTACCTAATAAGCGAAAACACAGAAAAAAGAATAATGGGGGTTTCCCCGCAAGTGTTGAATAGAACTTCGGAATTTTCCGGCATAACTACGTGGCACCTTGACTACAACTGCTGAGAACACATGTTAAACCTTACTCTTCTCCTCTGGCTGACTTGAATACTGGCATTGATGCCCAAAATAACCTTCTTCGCACTTGCAGATAAAAGAGCCCCAACTTTCGATGCACGTCGCCCAGTTGTCGCAAGGGTTGAACTCACAGTAGTTCTTGATGACGGAGCAGTCTACATAAAAACCGTCGCTGACTTGTCGACACAAATTGCAACTAGGTTGCTCGATCGGCCACCGAGACAGACAGATTCCGCCGTAGCCGCAGTTGCATTCGGCCGTTTCGAGAGCGAAACTCGCGCCCACGATGGGTAACAGAACCATGAGTTTAGAATACACCCAGTCGGCCATTTCTACAAATATAAAATACGTTCAATACTAACTAGTCAATGACTAATTGCTACTACCCAGAGTTATCGTCACAGCAACTGCTTTAAGAAGTGTCATATGAGTGTGAGGTCTACTAAATTCGTGACTGGACTGGTATAATATACGGTCCGTCACCATATACAGTCACGTATGGTAATGCATACTATGTAAGCTCAAAAGGAAGTATAAGAAAGGCTGGGATCTATTCTAGGCCATTTGGAAATAGATAATTCGTGATCCATGTAGTGTATCTGAGTACAATGGAGCTCGAATGCACAAAATCTCAAGGAATACCAACCTAGGTACCAGATACAGATGAATGAGGACTTCCAATGCATGTAATCCTTGCTCAAGTAGAATTTTTATACTTTGTTTTATTCAAAAAGAATAAAACACAATTTTTATGCTTATCAGGTTTAATTCATCGCCGATTGGTTTAATTCACTTGGGACACGCGAATGGTTTTTTTTTTTTTTTTTTTCCTATACGACATTTTGAAGGTTCAAATTTTGAAAACTACCCCGAATCGTTTTGTGAGAATGCTCCATATAATATTATTATATAAAATCTAAGGAAGGACTACGTAAAAGGTCAACTATCGAAGTTGATGAAAATTGATGAAAATAATTTGGGAAAACGATTAGTTCCGATGCTAAAAAAGTTATTATTTTCCTTCATTAAAAAAGAATAGTTGTGGGAACATACCTATCACAAACAAATATTATTGGTTCCTTTCACGAGGTACCAATACATACACTTTATGACAGAATTTTTTTGGAGTTCCTACTGTTCTTGGAATTTACACCTATGTACATTCCTAATCGTGTCGGAGGTCGAACATTTTGATCAGCCTCAAAATTTGTCATTATATTCGTTTCAAGATGACACCTTGAATTGTGTACATTCCAAAAACGAAGGGTCCGTCTGCTGTCCGAGCCTGTTTGGGCGGTAGGAATTATTTTTTAGTGAAATTTTGTCAAAATACTCTGTTTACCATCTAGTTGTGCCCGCAAGAATTGCATCCCGATCGCCCAGACCCGTGGGGATCAGGGGGGCTACGGGAGGGGTTTTTAGAGGGTTTCGGCTGAGGGGTAGAGTTAGGTGTCGTTTTCGAAGTACCTACTCTTGAACGTCCATTTTTGGGGGTCACAAAACCATTCGATTTCAGCAGTGGAGAGAGACGAGTAGGGTCCGGTTTGATAGAGTTGTAGGATACTAGGTGTCCAAGAAGATTTATGGTAGTAAGGTCACAATTCCTTTTTTCCTTTGTTGACCTCTACTCCCAACTTATCTATGGATAAGTTAAATGGGGTTTTCAAGGGATTACAAACGGAGCTTTTAACAGAATCTGATGTTAAAATGAGGTGTCATTTTCCGCGTAATTTTGGACGTACAATTCATTTTTCGGGGTCCCAAATCTGTCCAAACATTGTACGGAAAAATTAATTTTTTTTTTAAATAAATTTTTCCAAAAATAACTTTTTACTAGGCGCTACCGTTCGGGCGTGATCGCGGAAATCACAGACAGACAGAGACGAAGAGTTTTAGTAATATAGATTGACATAAAATTAATTATTGCAGTGTTTGCCAACATCAAAGAATAAAATAAACCCTTGTGTAAAATTAGCAGCGTATTTTTAATTCAGAACCCTGAATAGTTACTGCAGAAGGTACTTTTTTTACGATTATGGTTTTTAAGTTCGTGGAGAAAAGGCTACTTGAGAAGGTCGGAATTCATCATTTGTAACAAAATATTCGGATTCCGCACCGATTAAAACCCCCCCTACAAAAATGTTTAGTTCAAAAATCCGCGCTGTGACGTCACACCTCGCCTCACTGGGCATCGAGTAGTTGGGCACAGAGCTGCCAGAGCGCAGAATAATAAATCTGAACGGAATCAGAATAAAAACACTCAGCCCAGGTCGATTTTCGAATAACCCTCTTTGATGATAACCTCGATTTTTGACTACCCCGATTCTCGATTTTCGGGGTCGGCTTATCGCGTAGCAAAGTTGGCTAACTTGCATGGATACGAGACAGAGAGTTCTCTCAGCCAATCAAAAGATGACGAAGCATCCCACGGCACGTAGCGGGTTTTCTGCAATGTTGACCCATAATCGTCACTTTTGAAGCATGACCTTTCCTGGAAACAATTTGTTTAAAATTTAAACTTTAAATCATTCAAGGAGCTCATAGGGTTTCCACTCATTAGGGCAACAACTTCTAAAAACTGCCTGAAAATCGGGTTTTCTCATTTTTGGGAGGTATTTTCGCGAACGTGAATGCAAACCAAATCAAAGGTTCTATAATAATTAGATTAGACAAAAGTTGTCTAATATTTTCTAGTTTATAAAATATTGCAAAGTAGATAAATAAATGTACACGCCTCTTTATCAAAATTATAATGAGTGGAGAAGGGGAAAAAATCAGGGGAGAACGCGCTGAGTGACACAACTCAGGATTTTACTGAAAAAAGAAGATTTTGTCATTGATGTTAACACTGGTCTTCCGCCTGGCTTGGGCGTATTCAGAAGTACGTTCTTCAGAAGAACGTCTTCGTACGCCTTCCGCCTTCTTGGGGGCCAATGAAGTAGAAGACATCACCTGTGGGGTGAGTCATAGTGTGTCAATATGGGGGCAGCCGAGAAGGTTGTTAAATAGGAGACAAGTTGAGAAATCCCAAGTTCCGGATTAATCATACCGGGCTAGGAGAAGACCGCTGGGAGAAGATGGAAACACGGCCTGTCGCGTCTGAAGTCTTCTTACGTGAAGGAAGCAGAACCGACCTCTTGGGAATTTGATGCTCACGTTTTGGAGGACTTAGTCTTCTGATGCGCTCGGGTAATTCAAAGGACAAATATATTCTGACCACAAAGGCCTGGAAAATTTTCTTGAAGATAGCCGCAGCGAGGAATAAGAATATGAGGTAGTGGCTTGCATACCTGATATCAGAAAAAAGGGGCTTATCAAGATCAAAATATGGCGAAGCGGTCAATTTTATCAAAACTCGGTTGCTAAGAAGTGTAGTAGCTTTGGGCACCCCAAAACAACTTACACAATCATGTCATGATCAGTTTGTATCAATTTCGCACTAAGTAAGTCTTACTTTTTATTCCGCGGAGTGCCGGGATGAAACTCCATCATCATAGCAGGAGGAGCAAGTGGGAAATATTGCATGTCAGCCCAGGAGAAACTCAAAACTCTGTACAATTGGAAAACGACCAGAAAGAGAATGATCAAAATGAAACAAAACCTAAAGGTACCGAACAGGGATAGTGTGAATCGCTCCATTCTGAAGATTGCCCGCAATGAAGACATCGCCAACAGCACCGACGCCATGATCAAGCCACAAGTAGTGGAGCCGTCAATGAAATCGCTGAAGAAATATATCCCGTGAATTTCCTCGTAGACATCAATCGGTTTATCAATTGTCAATTGCACAGAGTGGAAACGGGTGTAATAAAGAAAGGCCGTCGAAGCTCCATTGAGGAATAACGCTACAACGAAACCGAAATTGACGATCCATACTGGTGTAGTGAAGTAGGTAGTGAGCCCAACTTTACACATGAAGAAAATATTGACAAAAAAGATCAAAAAGAACAAACACGAGTTGAATAAACGAAAACGCAAGCCAGGGTACTTCTGGCCATCATTACTTAAGTCATCAACTTGTTGAGTGTGAACCTGAAAAAATCAATCAAGTACTAAAACATGAAATGCTAGCGCATACAAATTGAAGGCTTCACTCAAGTAGTAAGATTATTCACACACCTTCACCCTAGCTCCCTGGCTGCCTATTGCTAAATCCTCAAAGATAACGTCCACTGTCATCATACCCGGGAGATACGGCAGAAGGAAATTGGTCGAGATGATGGCGGCCTGCACCTCGAAAGCCCCCTGGACTTCAGTTTCGAAGGTATCGACAAGGTCTTTTTTCAAAGTGCCGTAAAAATCGACCCACGGGAGGTTGGGTATTTCCCAAGTGTACCCTTCGAACGGATAATAAGTGCCGGTTGCCCCTAAAAGAAAATTAGGAAGAATAAGAACGGCGATCAATCTTATCCAACCAACCCCAAATAAAATCCAGGCTTATTCACATACCCGCAATGTATTCGTATGGGTAAGACACTTTGAAGGGCCGAACTAAATCGCCTATTTTGACTGACTCGCTGGTCAACGGGATTTTCTCCAAGTTCAAATCGGCATATCCGAAGTAATCCTCCGCTTGCGAGTTCCCCTCGAATTCGGTAATATACAAATTCCGCAAGCCCCCATCTACATCACCTGGAAAAAATTATTTTAAATGACCAACTCAAATTAATTTAACTTACGTATATTAGCTTTCTGAATATTAACCTGCGAATGGTATTGAATCCAGGGTGGTTAACATTTAGTGGAAGTTTTGAGATGACATGAGCAAAACGAGTACACTAAATTACGTACTTTTGACAAGCTCCACGATAACGTTGGTTGCTCCTACGCTCACGGAGTACTGATCTCTTCCCCATTTCACTGAACAAAAAATAAAAAGGTGACCTTGATATGTCGTATAAATGCAAGAAGAATCTGTACATTAAAGGACCAATGGGAGTAATAATGAACAGGCTCAAAAATAAATTTACACTAGTATATGGAAGGAAAAGCCAACGGCGTTTGTAGAGTCTTTAAAAAGCGCAGCGAATTTTCCACTATCTACCTAGTGTTTATTATTCTCTGATGTAGGTTAATCGTACAAAAATTAATTCAGTCAACAAAGTTCCAAAGTTAAATAAGTTCCTGTTTGGACAGATGTGGGGCCCCCAAAAATGGATTCTACGTCCAAAAATACTTTGAAAATGACACCTAACTTGACCCGTTTGCCGGAACCCTTCAAAAACCCATCCCGTAGCCCATTTTTAGTCCCACAGTGCCCGACGGGTTTGGGCGATCGGGCTGCAAACCTTGCGGGCACAACTAGATGGTATACCGAGTATATTGCCAAAATGTCGAGTTAAAAATGGACGGAAATTTTTGGAATCAACACATCTTGAAACGTGTAAGGACAAATTTTGAGGTAAATCAAAATTGTACCCACATCGCGAAAACACACGTGTATTTTTTTAAGCATATAAAACCAAAAGAGGGGAAGAAGAGATATACAACATCACAGAGAAATGAGTCAATGTTCTTACTTCCATTGGAACTGATATTCTTCATGTTTCTCCATGATGAGTTCATTGCCACGAAGTTGGTCGACATATACGATATAAACCTGAAAATAAACACCATTTATCTTAAGAAATAACATCAACGTTACTTATTCGTTTATTCATTCACTACTTGGCGGGTGAAATCCATGACCAAAAACTCCTTACGTTTGGTGATCATACACGTCCGTTATGGAGGGTCCTGCGATTCCGTGAACTTCATTGGGAAATGAAAATAAATTGTCGGCTGTTTCATGGGTGGCCCAAAGAGACGGTCTGCTGACCCAGAAGACTTGTCGATATGCGCAATACACCACCATGAACATACAGAGGAGAATGCCACACCCGATTAGGAGTCGAAAAGTCCTTTGACGGGCGCGCTTTTTCTGAAGATGGAACAACAAAAGAAAGTCATAGAATGAGAATGAGGAAAGCGGTGACACCCGCTCTCTGGACAGGTCTAGGAGTCCTAGACTAGGACCCCTATAAATCCGATTTACGTCCAAAACTACTTCGCAATCGGCACCTCACACGACGCTCCCCAAAATTGACAATCCCAGTTCCAACTTAGCTATGGGCTGTAAACTTTGAGAGACCAACGAGGTATTATATTGACATTTCCGACTCTCACAGAATCTTTTGTAGTATCCTACGACTACAAAGCAACCAGTCAAATAATACGGTTCCCCACAGTGGTAGATCACGAATCTAGCTGGACAAAGTTATTCCAGCATGGATTTCTACTTAACGTTTTGATTTGTTTACGGGGGAAATATTGAAAAAATTGGAAAAAGCTTGAAAAAAAACTTAAAAAAATTTATGATTAACGTTTTTTTCAAAAATTAAATAATGAAAATGAATGGGCCCGGGAACCGATCGTCGACTAATACTTTTTTCTGAGAGAACTTCATAATTTGAAGGCATAGCAGTGAGTTTTGGGCTCCTACGGTGTAATACAAATTTCCTGTGCACTGTCGAAAATTTCAACTTTGAATCTGGAGGGAAAAGTGGCGCTACTCTCTCATTATTCGGTGTGGTGTGGTCGGCTTCCTGATTATTCATACTGGGCAGTTGGTGAGGGATAAGCCGCAGGTAGATAGTTTTCAAGGCATATATTTTGCACACATGAGGCTTTACCTTGAGGCTTTATTTTGTGCAAAATATATGCCTTGAAAACTATCTACCTGCGGCTTATCCCTCACCAACTACTCTCTCATTGGCTGCTACACGGCCGCCATTTCCGCCGTCACCTCCGGCAGATTCCCGTCGGTCCCTTCTTATGCTAGCGCACTCTGGCGGATTAGTAAAAGTGCGACCGCGGGAAAATTCAAAACGCCAAATATTCACTAGTGATTTCCTCTGCTCAGACACCTAATTTCTCAATGCTAACTGTACTGAGTACTTTGTTCATTACTAGTTCAACTATGTTCGGCCGAATTTTCCCATTTCTCTGACCTAGTTCCTTGGCCCATTTTGCGGAGGGTTCATATTATGAACACTGATTAGTGATAGGCCGGGGGGGGGGGGGGGGGGGAGAGATCTTCAAAACTGCCTTCATTTCTCGAAACGGGCAGCTAATTTTATGATTTTCCGTTAGGTACATCAAGTAGCCATACGCAGAAAACAATAGAATACGAGACGACATCAGATGTCTCAAAAGTTGCAGAATAATTTATAAGTTATCAAATAAATTTTATTATTCTAATGATATTATGACCAATAATTTGTTTTAGCAAGTAAGTGAGCTACGAAAAAATAATACTAATGCTGTAATGTATATGAAGTATACATTAGCAATTAGTACTAAGCAAACAAGTCTTGTTTTCCTACTCCTTACTGGTCCAGACAGGGCACTTTTTCATCATAATCGGAGCGATGGTTCACCGGGTAGGTATCAAAACAAGATCAACCAAAAAAAAAAAAAGAGACAATTACGCCTTTCCTCTGACAACGGCTAACTCGGAAATAAAGCCTCAGAAAAAAAGCCAAATGGCGGTTTGATCAGATCAGATGGCCCTGTATTTTTATAAAAATATACACTAAATTACATATCCTTATACGTTTCAATAACATTAGGGCACCATTTCACAGTGACGTAGATGGACACCCTCATTTTAAAATTATGTCAACCACAATTGATTGACGTATGTATCATCTGCGGACAATCACAGTGGGCGTCAAATAATTGTCAATGTTCAATTAACACTTTGGATATACTGCATTCGTGTTGGCGTAATAGTACGACCCACCTTAGGACTCAACATCATTACGACGACCAATAATTTGGGTGATTGTTCTCATAGCTTACGAAGTGTGTTTGTTCAGCCCACATTGGCTGAATGGTGTTAGGGCAATGTCATCAAACGTCCAACAGGTAATCGTCAACATTATTGCAACATGCTGGTCGAAGCACTGACACACCCCCATAGCTGGGCAGGTTGGCTCGTACCAGCCTTCCTGAAAAGGTGGTGCATTGGTTGTTCAGACACCACACACTCAACGACACCGAACCGACGAAGTTATGTGATTGGCACTGTACTTGCACGCCGAACAAGGGAGGTTGAACATGCTACCAAGGGTGTAACACATGCTACCAAGGGTGTAACACATTGGTTTACACGATTGGTATTTTACACCCTTGGTAGCACGATTGGTATTTTTTAATTTGTCATGGACTGTAAATGTGATCAATTCCTTTGCGGTCGCTATAACTGCAGTTTCGTGAGGTTGGCGAGACTGAGTATGGCAAAAATCAAAATGGTGTCATCTCTAACACTTTTTTTTTCCGTCCCCACTTTGCACAAATTTATTGATTTAATTCCTGCATACTCATTGTTGCCCGTCAATCATGTTTATGTTTTTGGGTGTTGCCCCTTCCTCTACAATCAGTCTGGCGCGGCTTCTGGAAGCCTTCACTTAATCTCTGGGTGTTGGGACTAGTAATTTTCGAGTTCGTGTTGACGTTACTACTGTTCCTCAATTATTGTTCCGAAGAACACTCTCGAGTAGGTGTACCTACGGTGTATCGTCACACACCAAAAAAAAAAAAAAAAAAAAAAAAAAAAAAAAAAAAAAAAATTAAACATTAAACTACAAATAAAATAAAATAAATACAAACTCTTGTCAAAACCGGTAGGTACTTACCAGTTTTTCCTCTTTGACACGACACTCATAGAGAGTGTCATCAATAACCACGGAAAAAATTGGAACTTTCCACAGGGGTCGTATTGTACCTACGCCACCTACCTAGTCTTCATGTGATGGACTCAGATGAACTTTACTCAAAAACCCCCGTGACGTGGGGAGACATATAGGGAACCTACATTTGGGGCTATACGTTGAACCGTAAGGCTGAATGACCACAAATCCTACAGTCTGTCCAATATTTCCTCTCATTCTAACGAACAGTTATGTGATTGGCACAATTTAAGGAAACCCGTTCCAGGACTGGGTGTCAAGTCAAAGACAGTGGAAAAACGAAGACGAGGGAAAAAAAAACAAAAAAAAAAAAAAAAAAAAACAGAAATATTGTAAAATGAAATATTGCAAACCAATTACATTTAACGTTGCGAGTGAAGACAGTACAACAAAGGTGGTGAGGGGGGGGGGGGGGGACATCAAAATGTTGGTAAGTGCTTTTGATGTTAACGGTTCCCTTTTTCAGGCCGTTCCCGTCCTCGGATTCGATCGAAACCGGTCCGAATACGGATTCGGCGTGGTCTGAACCACGCCGAAAAAAACGTGTTTATTATTTCCTGTTTCGACCACCTAACGGGCTTTTTTTTTGGGAACAAAAAGGCATTACCAGGACGCAATGTCGATCTTTGAACCCATTTTTCATGGGCTTCCACGTGGTCGGATCGTCTTGAAATGGGTCCTATTGTGTTCAGACTGTCGAAATCTATGGGAAAACGTGTTTAGTTGTCCTTAAACAGACCCCCGTATAAGGGTTTTTAGGGCTGAATCACCTCTGCACCAGCGTTTTTGCACTTTTAAAGCCCATTTTTCATGAGCTCCCCGTTCTCGGATCGTCTTGAAATTGGTCCGATTGGATTCGGCGACGTTCAAACTATGGGAAAACGCCTTCCTTTTTTCCAAACACCCACCCCCTATAAGGTGTTTAGTGCAAAACCACCTTCCTAGGACGCAATTTTTAAATTAAACACCATTTTGTATGAGGTCCCCGTTCTCGGATCCTCTTGAAATTGGTCCCATGTTGTTTGCCGTGATCCAAACCTTGGAAAAACGCCTTCCATTTTTCCTAAATCGACCCCCTATAAGGGTGTTCGGCGGTAAAACGGCATTAGCAGGATGCAATTTAGAATTTGAAACCATTTGTCATGAGGTCCCCGTTCTCGGATCGTCTTGAAATTGGTCCCATTGCATTCCGCGACCTTCAAACTATCTTTGTAAGGTATCTAGGTAAGGTGGTAGCACCCTTGGTAGCAGGTGTTTTGGACTTTAAAGCCCTTTTTCGAAGGGTTCCCGTTCTCGGATCGTCTTGAAATTGGTCTCATTCGATTCGGCGGAGTCGAAACCTTCGGAAAACGAGTTTAGTTGCTCCAAAAACCGGCCCTTTAAGGGTTTTGTAGCGGAAGTAGCAGGGTAGCAGGTCTGGTCAGACTGTCCTCCAAGGTTACATATGTACGTCTATACGTTATATACATTATAACGTCTTATATACATATATCTTACTCTCTCTCTAGCATCTCTATTTCTTTACTAAGCAAATTTATATATATATAAAGGTTTTCCCATATATATATAAAGATATTTATATATATTTATATATATATAAAGATATATATATACCTTATAGGGGGTGGGTTATTGGAAAAAAGGAATAAAACGTTATGATTGTTTTTTTTTTTTTTTTTTGGTGTGTGACTGTATGAGGTCCCATTTTTCATGATTCAAACAAACCTTGGGAAAAAGCTTTCATTTTTTCCAATGACGACCCCCTATAAGGTGTTTTTAGGCAAAAACACCTTCGTACGACGCAATTTTAAAATTTAAATCCATTTTTCGAAGGGTTTAACGTTTAAGACCTTATCTTAAAATTGCGTCGTACGAAGGTGTTTTTGCCTAAAAACACCTTATAGGGGGTCGTCATTGGAAAAAATGAAAGCTTTTTCCCAAGGTTTGTTTGAATCATGAAAAATGGGACCTCATACAGTCACACACCAAAAAAAAAAAAAAAAAACAATCATAACGTTTTATTCCTTTTTTCCAATAACCCACCCCCTATAAGGTATATATATATCTTTATATATATATAAATATATATAAATATCTTTATATAAACTATGGGAAAACCTTTATATATATATAAATTTGCTTAGTAAAGAAATAGAGATGCTAGAGAGAGAGTAAGATATATGTATATAAGACGTTATAATGTATATAACGTATAGACGTACATATGTAACCTTGGAGGACAGTCTGACCAGACCTGCTACCCTGCTACTTCCGCTACAAAACCCTTAAAGGGCCGGTTTTTGGAGCAACTAAACTCGTTTTCCGAAGGTTTCGACTCCGCCGAATCGAATGAGACCAATTTCAAGACGATCATTGCGTCCTGGTAATGCCTTTTTGTTCCCAAAAAAAAAGCCCGTTAGGTGGTCGAAACAGGAAATAATAAACACGTTTTTTTCGGCGTGGTTCAGACCACGCCGAATCCGTATTCGGACCGGTTTCGATCGAATCCGAGGACGGGAACGGCCTGAAAAAGGGAACCGTTAACATCAAAAGCACTTACCAACATTTTGATGTCCCCCCCCCCCCCCCCTCACCACCTTTGTTGTACTGTCTTCACTCGCAACGTTAAATGTAATTGGTTTGCAATATTTCATTTTACAATATTTCTGTTTTTTTTTTTTTTTTTTTTTGTTTTTTTTTCCCTCGTCTTCGTTTTTCCACTGTCTTTGACTTGACACCCAGTCCTGGAACGGGTTTCCTTAAATTGTGCCAATCACATAACTGTTCGTTAGAATGAGAGGAAATATTGGACAGACTGTAGGATTTGTGGTCATTCAGCCTTACGGTTCAACGTATAGCCCCAAATGTAGGTTCCCTATATGTCTCCCCACGTCACGGGGGTTTTTGAGTAAAGTTCATCTGAGTCCATCACATGAAGACTAGGTAGGTGGCGTAGGTACAATACGACCCCTGTGGAAAGTTCCAATTTTTTCCGTGGTTATTGATGACACTCTCTATGAGTGTCGTGTCAAAGAGGAAAAACTGGTAAGTACCTACCGGTTTTGACAAGAGTTTGTATTTATTTTATTTTATTTGTAGTTTAATGTTTAATTTTTTTTTTTTTTTTTTTTTTTTTTTTTTTTTTTTTTTTTGGTGTGTGACTGTATGAGGTCCCATTTTTCATGATTCAAATAGACGCTCCAAACTCACGCTTGTCATTTTGGAATTTCTTTCGTTTTTTTTTTTTTTTTTTTTTCCGTCCCCACTTTGCACAAATTTATTGATTTAATTCCTGCATACTCATTGTTGCCCGTCAATCATGTTTATGTTTTTGGGTGTTGCCCCTTCCTCTACAATCATAATCAAAATCATAATCAAAACGTACAGTTCAGACCCGGACAATGTGAAGTCTGGGTCTGACAGATCCTGAAGGTTGTCAGTCTCTGATTCCGATGAGGTGGAAGAAAGGACGATAACCCCTTTGGTCTCCATGATGTGGTGGTTTTCCTGTCAAACACAACAACAGGTGAATACCGTTAGTGACAATGAAAATGTTGATTGACATGTGTACAGGGTGACGTAACACAATTTTCATTGCTAACTGAATGCCATGTACTTCATTCACATGGGCCCGATAGTATCAGTGGGGCGTGTACTTATTGACACTATTCGTAGGTGTTGATTTTAGGTAATTGCACAACTCAACTTACCAAGGCGAAATCCAGTATACAGTGGGGGATCATGCGGCATGTGTCTTCCAATTTGTCCAAATCCACATCATTTTCGTTCAGCCGTGCCCCTGTATCGTCTTTGTTTTAAATTCCATCCGCCTCACGATGACAAGAACTTTATTTTCTGCAGGTACTGTTGTTACATCCAAATGCCTACAAAGATAGTAACAGATTAAAAAAACAATGTAAATCATACATGAAGTACCTCACGAGTGAGATGTAGGGGGAGAAGTAGAGATAAATGTCACTCAGACACACTCAGCCCCTTCCCCGTTCTAACAATCATCAGAACCATCTATGTTAATACCAAATTCTTACACCATTACTTAGGGTACTGGCAATTAACCCCCTTCTGGCGTCTCTCCCCTATCCCTGCTTTGTACTGGACACCACGGCGCTGATGTGAATATTTCATGTCGTCCATTTCAAATGCCCATTAACACAACCACTAATGTGTCCAAACTCAAACCTATGATGTTGGGACACATGTAAGTACTTGTGTACATATCAAAGCCCTCCTCATGGTAGGTAAGTGGTTTATTAACGTTTCCAACGTTATTACATTGGGTCACATGGTCTATGAAATGTGGAATATTAAAGAACTCACATTTCCCGGAATGAGGCATACCTGTTGGGTTTCCCGATACACTTCAGCAACATATTCTGGTGTCAAGAATTTGTAAAAACTCATATTAATGTAAGAAAACAGCATTACTTACCACTCACTGACCAGGATCGCCGTGGGATGTCACTTTCAGTCACAGACAACCACTTTTTTCATAATTGAATGGACTTTTGGGTAATGATACACTTCACCATAACAACACCGCTTGTAACGCAGAATATCTTCGGATGCATTCAGATAACAAAAGTTTAACAAAAACCGTGTTCGTTGTAGGGATGCGACCACCATTTTGATTTTTGCCATACTCAGTCTCGCCAACCTCACGAAACTGCAGTTATAGCGACCGCAAAGGAATTGATCACATTTACAGTCCATGACAAATTAAAAAATACCAATCGCGTTTGGCAGTTGTACTAAATTGGAGTTTAATTAACATGAGGTGTTACAAAATGTAATTGCCAGTCCGTCATGAACTTTCCTTTAAAAAAGTAGGTACATTGTACAAACTTCCTCGAACTTGACATAACAGGTATCTAGTAGGAGTAATAACGTCAAGACGATGTGTTCCATTGTTGGTCCCTAACCATTGGTTAATTCTGTAAAACCAAAGACCAAAAAAAAAACCAAAAAAAAAAAAAAAAAAACGTGTACAAGTACAAATAAATGCATGTTGATTTCACTTGCCGACATAATTTTGTTCAGTCCCAACGTCAGGGTAAAGTGTGAGTTGGGTGTCAACCACCATTTCGAGGATTTGGAGCTTGTAAGGGGTGAGTTTTCTCCCTCCACGTTATCAGAAATAACAGGTAAAGGAGACTTAAAAAGGCTTTACGGGGAAGGAGAACAGATTAAAATGCGAATAAAAAAAAAAAAAATAAAAAAAATAAAATAATCAATAACAAAAAGAAAAAAAAACCATTAATAAATAAATAAAATCAGGTAGGGTGACCTGATTGAATCCCTGGCTGGCCTATCCAAGGCCAGCCAAACGCGAGTTCAAGGGGTCAATGGGAAACAAGTAGGGTTCCAAAATGAAAGAATTACGAAATGTATTAATGAGGGTAAATATTGAAAAAGAAAAAAAAAGGATAAAAAAGGGGGAAAAAAAAAATTGTCCACAACCTGTGGAGGACGACGGCCGTTGTTCGACGACCCAAAATGAGCCGCCACATCAACGCATAAGTGATTTGACGATATAAAATAAACACTAAACCCCATTTTTCATGATTCAAATAGACGCTCCAAACTCACGCTTGTCATTTTGGAATTTCTTTCGTTTTTTTTTTTTTTTTTTTTTTCCGTCCCCACTTTGCACAAATTTATTGATTTAATTCCTGCATACTCATTGTTGCCCGTCAATCATGTTTATGTTTTTGGGTGTTGCCCCTTCCTCTACAATCAGTCTGGCGCGGCTTCTGGAAGCCTTCACTTAATCTCTGGGTGTTGGGACTAGTAATTTTCGAGTTCGTGTTGACGTTACTACTGTTCCTCAATTATTGTTCCGAAGAACACTCTCGAGTAGGTGTACCTACGGTGTATCGTCACACACCAAAAAAAAAAAAAAAAAAAAAAAAAAAAAAAAAAAAAAAATTAAACATTAAACTACAAATAAAATAAAATAAATACAAACTCTTGTCAAAACCGGTAGGTACTTACCAGTTTTTCCTCTTTGACACGACACTCATAGAGAGTGTCATCAATAACCACGGAAAAAATTGGAACTTTCCACAGGGGTCGTATTGTACCTACGCCACCTACCTAGTCTTCATGTGATGGACTCAGATGAACTTTACTCAAAAACCCCCGTGACGTGGGGAGACATATAGGGAACCTACATTTGGGGCTATACGTTGAACCGTAAGGCTGAATGACCACAAATCCTACAGTCTGTCCAATATTTCCTCTCATTCTAACGAACAGTTATGTGATTGGCACAATTTAAGGAAACCCGTTCCAGGACTGGGTGTCAAGTCAAAGACAGTGGAAAAACGAAGACGAGGGAAAAAAAAACAAAAAAAAAAAAAAAAAAAAACAGAAATATTGTAAAATGAAATATTGCAAACCAATTACATTTAACGTTGCGAGTGAAGACAGTACAACAAAGGTGGTGAGGGGGGGGGGGGGGGGGACATCAAAATGTTGGTAAGTGCTTTTGATGTTAACGGTTCCCTTTTTCAGGCCGTTCCCGTCCTCGGATTCGATCGAAACCGGTCCGAATACGGATTCGGCGTGGTCTGAACCACGCCGAAAAAAACGTGTTTATTATTTCCTGTTTCGACCACCTAACGGGCTTTTTTTTTGGGAACAAAAAGGCATTACCAGGACGCAATGTCGATCTTTGAACCCATTTTTCATGGGCTTCCACGTGGTCGGATCGTCTTGAAATGGGTCCTATTGTGTTCAGACTGTCGAAATCTATGGGAAAACGTGTTTAGTTGTCCTTAAACAGACCCCCGTATAAGGGTTTTTAGGGCTGAATCACCTCTGCACCAGCGTTTTTGCACTTTTAAAGCCCATTTTTCATGAGCTCCCCGTTCTCGGATCGTCTTGAAATTGGTCCGATTGGATTCGGCGACGTTCAAACTATGGGAAAACGCCTTCCTTTTTTCCAAACACCCACCCCCTATAAGGTGTTTAGTGCAAAACCACCTTCCTAGGACGCAATTTTTAAATTAAACACCATTTTGTATGAGGTCCCCGTTCTCGGATCCTCTTGAAATTGGTCCCATGTTGTTTGCCGTGATCCAAACCTTGGAAAAACGCCTTCCATTTTTCCTAAATCGACCCCCTATAAGGGTGTTCGGCGGTAAAACGGCATTAGCAGGATGCAATTTAGAATTTGAAACCATTTGTCATGAGGTCCCCGTTCTCGGATCGTCTTGAAATTGGTCCCATTGCATTCCGCGACCTTCAAACTATGGGAAAACGCCTTCCTTTTTTCCAATAACCCACCCCCTATAAGGTGTTTTAGGGCAAAACCACCGCAATTTAAAACTGAAAAACCATTTTTGATGAGGTCCCCGTTCTCGTATCCTCTTGAAATTGGTGCCATTCGATTCGGCGTCGTCCAAACTATGGGAAAACACGTTCCCTTTTTTCCAATGACGACCCCCTATAAGGTGTTTTTAGGCCAAAACACGTTCGTAGGACGCAATTTTAATTTTAAAAAGCATTTTTCACGAGGTCCCCGTTCTCGTATCCTCTTGAAATTGGTGCCATTCGATTCGGCGGAGTCCAAACCTTGGGAAAAAGCTTTCATTTTTTCCAATGACGACCCCCTATAAGGTGTTTTTAGGCAAAAACACCTTCGTACGACGCAATTTTAAAATTTAAATCCATTTTTCAAGGGGTTCCCGTTCTCGGATCGTCTTGAAATTGGTCTCATTCGATTCGGCGGAGTCCAAACCATGGGAAAACACCTTCCTTCTTTTCAAATATGACCCCCTGTAAGGGTGAAGGGGGAAGTCGCACCTGATGTAAGGTGGTAGCACCCTTGGTAGCAGGTGTTTTGAACTTTAAAGCCCTTTTTCGAAGGGTTCCCGTTCTCGGATCGTCTTGAAATTGGTCTCATTCGATTCGGCGGAGTCGAAACCTTGGGAAAACGAGGTTAGTTGTTCCAAAAACGAGCCCTTTAAGGGCTATGTAGCGGAAGTAGCAGGGTAGCAGGTTGGGTCAGACTGTCCTCCAAGGTTACATATGTACGTATATACGTATATATATATATATATATATATATATATATATATATATATATATATATATATATCTTTATATATATATAAATTTGCTTAGTAAAGAAATAGAGATGCTAGAGAGAGAGTAAGATATATGTATATAAGACGTTATAATGTATATAACGTATAGACGTACATATGTAACCTTGGAGGACAGTCTGACCAGACCTGCTACCCTGCTACTTCCGCTACAAAACCCTTAAAGGGCCGGTTTTTGGAGCAACTAAACTCGTTTTCCGAAGGTTTCGACTCCGCCGAATCGAATGAGACCAATTTCAAGACGATCCGAGAACGGGAACCCTTCGAAAAAGGGCTTTAAAGTCCAAAACACCTGCTACCAAGGGTGCTACCACCTTACATCAGGTGCGACTTCCCCCTTCACCCTTACAGGGGGTCATATTTGAAAAGAAGGAAGGTGTTTTCCCATGGTTTGGACTCCGCCGAATCGAATGAGACCAATTTCAAGACGATCCGAGAACGGGAACCCTTCGAAAAATGGATTTAAATTTTAAAATTGCGTCGTACGAAGGTGTTTTTGCCTAAAAACACCTTATAGGGGGTCGTCATTGGAAAAAATGAAAGCTTTTTCCCATGGTTTGGACTCCGCCGAATCGAATGAGTCCAATTTCAAGACGATCCGAGAACGGGAACCCCTCGAAAAATGGCTTTAAATTCCAAAACACATGCTACCAAGGGTGTAACCACACCCCTACACCCTTATAGGAGGTTGTTTTTGGGAAAAGTTAAGATTTTTTTCCATTTTTTTCGACCCCCTGAACACAATGAGACGGGTTTCGATCCAATCCGAGGACGGGAACGTCGTGAAATATGTGTTTAAATTCTAAATTGCCTCCTACTAATGCCGTTTGACCGCAGACCACCCATTAAGGATGTCGAATCTGGAAACGAGGAAGGCGTTTCCCCAGGGTTTGGACCACGCCGAACAAGATGGGACCAATTTCAAGACGATCCAAGAACGGGAACGTGGTCGAAAGCCGGTTCAAATTTGCAAAACGGGGCTGCATACCTGCTGCACCCCTAAGAACCGTTATGTGGGGGTCATTTTTGGTAATAATAAAGTCGTTTTTCCCACAGATTTCGACCTCCTCAACACAATGGGACTGGTTTCGATCGCATCCGAGGACGGGAACGCCTCGAAAAATGGTTTTAAAATTCTAAATTCCCTCGTAACGACGCCTTTTTGGGCGCACGACACGGCGTTAAGGATATCGAATGTGGAAAAACGACGGAAGGCGTTTCCCCCCAGGGTTTGGACCACGCCGAACAAGATGGGACCGGGTTCGTTTGAATCCGAAGACGGGAACTCGACGAAAAAACGGGTTTTAAAGTTCAAAATAGCGTGGTACTGAGGTTTTTTGGGTCCAGAAACCCCCATTAACGTGGGTTGAATCTTGGCCACAAAAACCAAATTTTCCCCAAATGTGGACGTTGCAAAATAAATAATTTGTATTTAATGGTACCATATTCCAAACACAAGGGAGGACTTCAGCTAAGGTGAAAAAACAGGGTTTTACACCTTCCTCAACCCTCAGCTACTCAAGTTGTTGTCGGCCAGATAAACCCATTGACTAGGGTTTTAATTTTTTTATTCTTTTTTTTGGGATATTGGGGGGGGGGGGGGGAACACCCGTGTACGTTGGTGGGCCAAATCCAGGGCTGATTGAATGCCCTAACATCCACACATACCCGTTACCATGGCATGGGGAAACCGTTTGCAGTGACACAATGTCAATAGGCGGCCCCGCCAGGCCGCAACGACCGCCCCGCCAGGGCGGAACCTCGCGGCCCGCCCTGGCGGCAACGACCATCTGACAAAACACTAAAACATTCCACAATTGTTGTCACAAAATCAACGATTTCGTGAAAATGGCATATGTGGCCCATGACAACCTTTACAGTACTGTCCTCCTTCATGTCTTATCTGTAAGGAAACCGCGGATTAAACAATCCCTAACCATCAGTAACCATTGATAGCCATTGGTCATCATCCGTAACGAGACCTAACCATCCCTAACCATACCTAACCATCTCTAACAATCCCTAACCATACCTAACCATACCTAACCATCTCTAACAATCCTTAACCATCCCTAACCATCCCTAACCATCTGTAACCATCCCTAACCATCTGTAACCATTGATAACCATCCCTAACCATCCCTGACCATCCCTAACCATACCTAACCATCTCTAACAATCCTTAACCATCTGTCACGGTTTCTAACCCTCTGTCCACCATCCGAACCATTGGTCACCATTGGTTACATTCATTAAAGCAATGGTAAGCATCACAAGAATTCGCCAACATGCCTCATGGTTCCCTCCCCCCCCCCCCTTTGAAAAAAAAAAAAAACAAAAATTAACATTCCGAAAATATTTTCCGAAGACAGTCAACCTTAATTTATTTTTATTTTTTTTTTTTTTTAACTTTAATCATTCGTCCTAGAGGCGAAGGAATTGTTTAGCCAGGTGCAAGTACCGAAATGACACTCCCTCAAGTGCAACGTACCCTCAAGGTTTTTAAGGTGTTGGCGTGCCTTGCTAATCAAATTGGTAGCCCTCGCAATTTAATTACTTAGTGATTATTCCTCTCCGCCCACAATGATACAAAAAAAATTCTTTCATTTAAATACCCATGAGGGTCCACTAAAGGGTTGCAAACCCCTTCACCAGGTGCCTCGTCCGTTATAAATCCTGGGAGTAATGTGAAGAGTTGCATTTTTTCTTTGAACCTACCTGCACTTGGATTTGAACCACTTTTCGTTTCAGAATATACTGATTTGCCTCCGTAGGCCACGCTAGTTGCGGAATTTGCTGGAACTACGTGCTATATACTTGAGTTCATTTTGGTACATTACTGCATCCTCAATGTTGCTCCTAATCGATTTTATAATTAATCACGGCACTGTTAACGTTGAAGGTGCTTGTGACACCCGTATGTGGAAGCCATAATGCGGTGGGTCCCATAATGATGGCACTCTCCTGCGTGTGCGGACGCCATAATCCGTTCAAATGTATTTACAATATTCAATATTCCTTTTTTTTACACATTATAAAACTATTCCTTTTTTTTACTTCAATGCCTAATATAAAAGTAATAAATATATGAAAATATTACATTTTTCTACATGGATAAAGTTGGTATAAAGTATAAGATCCGTGGGAGATTTTGTTATAATTAATTAGAGAAATTGGGAGCAGGAGTTTCGTAGTCAAGATAACAAAGCGGACTGTCTTTATTTACCGATCAGCGAGCACATCAACAAAGCTGACAAAGGCGCAGGTAAACTCAAGATTGGCGGTTAATTTTAAAATATGTTAAATCCTTTCACTGTACGGGAGAAAAATAAAAAATAAAAATATAAAATAAAATTACAACTCATTGGGGCTTTAAACCATCCTACACAATTAAAACTACTACCACCATACAAACCACTGCAGCTGCTACTACTATCTAGAGATATTCTCAACAATGCAAATACAATAATTGTATGATGAATTATTCATCATGGTGGTTCGGCTAAGAAAGAAAATTAAAAGTTCACTCAAAAATTTAAAATACAAAAAAAAATAACACAAGTTTGTTTTTTAAATGAACACAATTCTTCCATACTTAAATTTTACTATTAATTCCCTGTAAGGAGGTTATAAAAGTTTACTCAGCATATTCGTCAATGCCATATCTTTTAGGATGCGTAATTTTGTGCCTATCGCGGAATGAATACCTTCTATTCTGAAGCGATGGAGACTCGTGTAATGGTGTAGTGTTAGGATTAGGTGTGTTATTTTTCTTAATTAAATCTTTCCTGTTCCTACGTAGGGTTTCTCCCTCTTTTCCCTGTACCCACCATGATCTTGGTGTGTTAGCTTTTTGGTGTACAACATCATGTTTCCAAGTATTTTTATGGCGGAAAACGACGCCATCACCAGGTTTTATCTCAGGTAAGAGGTGAGAAGTCCTATCATAGTACGTTTTTGCTGTTGATGAGCAGCTTCAATGTTATGCGTCAGCACTCGTGCGTTAATGGGCTTTATCACCAAGTCATCTGCGTTGTGGTGAATGTTGTCCCGCAAGAAGCGTCCCAACATAAGCTGTCGGAACTTCGGTGTTGCGGTAGTGCATAAGCAAAACATGCGGATTCTGCCCGGTCCTCGAACATTTTTTCATGATGTTTTTGACGATCTTGACTCCAGTCTCGGCCAATGCATGACCTTGAGGGTAATTTGGTGAGCTAGTAATCAATCTTAAATCATTTTTGGTTAGGTATGTCACGAACTGGCGGCTAGAAAACGGATTATTATCCGAGATTATCACCTCGGGAAACCCGTTTCTGGCAAATACCTTTTGGCACCAAGCAATAACGTCTTTGGTACTTTTTTTGTAAACTCTACCCTACTCAATCCATTTCGAATAATAATTATTATAATCGAATAATAATAATTATTATAATCGATTATAATCGATAGCAACAAGGTATGATGCGCCCTGAAATTCCAAGATGTCCATGGCTATTTTCAATCATCGGCTCTTTACTGTTTTTCGGTCGATGCTCTAGGCATACGAGGCATGACGAAATAAATTCATCAATCGTGAACTCGTCAAGCACATCGGCGAATTTAGTTAGTACCTCTGCTTTTGAGGGGAATGTACCATCGGCCTTAGAGACCGTGATTTTGCCTTCAACGAACGTGTTGAAAATTTCCACTCCTCGTGGACCCAACTGGTTCAACAAAGTTGCCGTTTTTACTTCGTTTGTTTCGGTTTTCTTCTTCGCGGCGATTAAGTAGACATTGAAATTTTGCATCCATTCTTCCTTTTTTTTTTTTTTTTTTTTCAAATTTACGGCCTCAAAATTCATCGGCGGTGGTGGCTTTGCGTCTCCCATTGTGATCTCAACACGTTTCACGTCAGCTCGGCACAAGGTTATGACCACTACTGACAATCATCCAAGTTCATCCACTAAGATTTCTCCGAAATCACGACGCGATTCGCCCAACCGGGTTTAGGAGTAACTGTTTGAGCAATATTTGTAGGTTTCACCTGACACCATATAAGATCCTTGGGAGATTTTGTTATAATTAATTAGAGAAATTGGGAGCAGGAGTTTCGTAGTCAAGATAAAAAAGCGGACTGTCTTTATTTACCGATCAGCGAGCACATCAACAAAGCTGACAAAGGCGCAGGTAAACTCGAGATTGGCGGTTAATTTTAAAATAATATTTTAAAATTAACCGCCAATAAAAAACTTTATGTAACATATTATGTTACATAAAGTTTTCCCTTTGCCCTGGGCCCAAACCCGTCGCGTCGCCACGCTGTTCACGAGCCCAAACCCCCAGCCTTTTCTGAGGCCTTTACACGTGCCCCTTACCCCGTAAACAACTGCATTAGTTATGGTTGTTCCTGTTGGTTACTCCATGGTGACAACCGCCCAAACTATCATCAACTTTGGCAATAGGAGTCAGATGCCCTTAGAAGAGATTCTCTTTATAGTACGCTTTCTATGCGAAATTTTTTATAGCGGACCCTCATCATTCACGCTACGTCAAAACTTCAAATGCGCTAAATTTGGGCTTTCAATTTAACAGTTAAATTAGACAGTTATGTCTTTAATACGTCGTACACGATTAGTAATGTTCCACTTACACTTATTTGTGTACTTGTTAACGGTTGGTAGCCGACTTTTGTCACCGTCTCAACATATTGGACGGGAGTAAGCGGAGGGCGTTCCGGATCATTCAGAGACGCATTTTCATCGTATAAATACCTTTCTGCGTGAGTGAACTGCAACATTCAACCAGTCCGTTTTATATAATATGTGTATGATATTATCATAATATTATAACATTGGCGGCAACTCATTTTTATTTCATTAAGATACTTACGCGGAAGAAGCTGTAGCCGGCCAAGGATTTAAAAAATATAAACAATGGTTCCAACACCACAGCGTCAAGGAGCACTCCCATCATAACGAAAAAAGCATGCTGTCTCCAATAAATCCAGTTTGTGGTGTACAGCATCTCATAGATGAAGAAAGCGACAAGAACAATCAGCACCACCACCACTAATAGTCTGGAATTAAAAATGAAGATTTTTTATTACCATAATATGGTACTCTTTAACATCTCACCTGAGTCCTAGTGGAGGGGGTTAAAGATTACATTTCTGCTAGACCTAGCAGAAATGTAATCTTTAACCATTTGGTACCTGTACCAAATGTATTTCAAAAGTTCCTATTATTCTCGTATGTCTCGTCAGAAAAGTTATTTTGAAATTTCCCGTAAGCTCGAGTCATTTAACTCTGTTTGAGTGGTTTCCTGTGATAAACAAAATTCGCTTTGATGACTGAAAAAAAGGAGCGCGAATAAAGAGGCTGATCAATAACAGCCTGCATAAAACATCTCACCTGAGTCCTGGTGGACATAATATATTATAGTTGGAAGCTGAAGCTACGACTGGATAAACATAATGATAATTTTTTGTTCGTAAGGGGTTTTTGATCAGCTCACTTGAATTTCCTATTACATCTCTAATCAATACCTCGGCGTTATCTGTTGGTTCATGCGATCACGAAAGAAATTCATCTTAATGTTGATTAATCTGAATTGAGCTGGTCCAAAAACGAACGCCAGAAACGGCACTTTGTCTGCAAGGTGACGTAAAGCAACAGGTGTATGAATAATACACGAAATGAATAATAAAACACGTAAATGTTAGAAGACATTTAAAACACTCACCAATGCGATAATAGCGAGTCGACTGAGTCGATTTCAAACGACTCTGCTTTGAAATACGCTTTGAAATCAACTGAGTCGATTTCAAACCACTCTGCCTTGAAATACGCTTTGAAATTCTCTTTCTGGTCGGCGTGGATCTAGAAGAGTTGGTTGACGAAACGGTGGTAAGAATGCCTATGGTGGTTTGTTTAGGAGTATCTGATGCGGTCCTGATGGTGTCGTCTGGAGATCGGGATCGCGATTTGTTTACAATGTTCTTCTAATGAAGAGAAACAAAATACGCAAGGAAATTGTGAGAATCATAAAAAGATAATACAATAGGTAAATGTAAATGTAAATTTTTCGGGAGAACGGCGGGCAACACTTTGGGAGAGACACACAGTACAATAAGCCTTCTGGCTCCGGACTCCATTGACTCTATTTGCCTGTGGTCGAGGTAAAATTCCTACAATAGAATTACCGAATACACGTCTTATCACTGCGTCTTCTTGGGGGTAGTGGTGAGGGGGTCGACACAATCCATCCGCCCCTTCAACTGGTCTGGGAGGGGTTTGGGGGAATTGATACTTCCCCCACCCGTCTATAGCCCCCAAGGGCCCGCAGATTGTGTTGCTAGTTTAACGTTCTCAGCACTCAAAGGCACGTTTTTACAGGTCCACCAGTACATTTTTATCCCATCCGAGGTCCCAACAGAGGTTGTTTACAGTGTAAACTTTGTTCCTCAGATCTTGTGTGTTGAAAACAGATACCTTGGTTGACTTCGTCATGGAAGCCTCTGCTAGGATTCACATAAACTTTCAAAGTTCAGAGGTGAATTGTCAACCGACAAGGCAGGTTTTACAATACACGATTGACTTTTGGTCAAACGTTGGTGTTCGACCCGGGATTCAAACCAGGCTGTTCAGTGCCCCGACTGAATTAACTCTGTGTCATTAAGATAGTACTTTTGAAAAAAAAAATTATTTTCTGTGAGATGTTTGGACAGATGTGAGACCTCGATAAACGGATTTTTCGTTCCAAAAAAAAAGCACACCTTATTTGACCTCCTGGGATCTTTCAAAAATCCCATTTTTAGCCCCATGAAGCCCAATAGGTCCTGGATCGGATCGCCCTGGGACCCCAAAATTTGATTCTACGTCCAAAAATACTTCGAAAACGACACATAACTCTACCCCCTCCCGTAGCCCCAGTTTAGCCCCACTGAGCTCCACGGGTTTGGGCGATCGAGCTGAAAACCTTGCTGGCACAACTAGATGGTAAAACGAGAATTTTAACAATGTTTCAGATTTAAAAAAATATCCTACTGCCCAGAAGGGCTCGGACGGCGGACGGACATTTTGTTTTTGGAATCAAGACATCCTGAAACGTATAATGTCAAACTTTGAGGCCGAACAGAATTTTCGACTCCGTCGCCATTGAATAGATGTATTATTCCAAGAATAATAAACCGAAATGTACCTATTTAAAAATATTTGAACAAATATTAGGAAATAAATGCATTGAAGGGAGTGAGATGGAGCCATTCTCTGCAGCTGGGAAACAGCCAACTTGCTGACAGAAAGACCACCAGAGAAGGTCAGTGAGTTAATAGTTTCTCTCACCCAAATTTGATCGGAGCTGATTGCAGAAATAGGTACCCAGCTGTAGAGAATGCGCTGACTCCACCACAGCAAACTGGAGACAGCGTCCCCAAATTCCCCTCAGATAGGTTAGCTAGTATCTGGATCTCAGGTAGGATCGTAGAAACCACAAAAATATTGTGAACTACAGCGCAACAGGCATGAGGAGGACTTACATGAATCACAGGCAATGATAATGTGATTTAAGGTGTGCAGGCTGTGATTCACCACAGAAAACGCGGCTTTTTCAAACAAGAGGAATCCCGCAAAATCCCGCATTTGCAAGATTGGAAAAACATCGCGGGATCCCGCATTGAGGGATTGCGACCCCTATTCGCAACCCCCCAGTTAGGATCCCCTATGTCGTGTTAATTACCATTTGTATTTTGATGTCTCGGCCCAAAGTGGAACCATGGGATGCCTTACGCGACCTGCTTCTAGATCGACTCAACGTCCTCGGCCCTGCGGAAGGTGACGTAGGGACCAAAGGGTTTGTCACCTTGTACTGAAGAATCCGGGACCTGACGTGCCATCTGAGGAAAATTCTTCGAGTTGAGTTCTGCACTGAGAACCCAACGTACATATAACTACACTATGTTGACTTACGTGTAAAAGTATGAACATGGTGAAGCAATAACATGGGAAAGCAAAGTAATAGTGAGTATCATCGGGAAGGTATTGGCTGAAACACGAGTGAGGTGTCTCAAAATGTTGTCATCTGGAAAAGAAAAGAAAATCTTCTGTTATAAAGAGATTACACTAGCAAAAACTACTGTGTTAGCCAACAGCGAGGTATGATGAATGAAGTCAACCTGTACATAGATTTCATATAGTACAAAGTATATCCTAAATCACATGGTTCATCGCTATCTATCATTCCCCAATGGTGCAACTGGATTAGAAGAAAAAATCCTAATTTGATTATACTGATTTTAATTAGCGATGATGAATTCGAAACTTTAAAAACTAATTGATAATCCCCAGCACGTAGTTGAATACGGCCTTTAACACATTTTCTTCCAGTCCACTACAATAAATTGTGCTGCAACACCTACTTACAATTTTTAAATACCGTCTGGAACCCGAATGACAAAAGTAACCATGTGAAGAAGTAAAGGGCGAAACACTTCACCAGAAATATGACACATTTTTGTTCGTAAGAGCCAATGCAACGAGGCTGCCTGAAATTGCCGAAACACGTCATTTACAAGTGGCCTGTAAATAAAATCACGAAATCCTGAGCAACGTCTCATCGTACATGGTAAAAGCGCTTAGTGGCACGTGAGTATTTCGTAGCTCCTTGACATAATAGGTCAAATAGCTTTCTTCCTGTGAGTCGACCTCTTCACGAAGTATAGTAGAGTCCACTGGATAAAACTCAGCCATTCGTGATGACTCGTCGTCATGGTACAATTTAAACCAGTGGTTAACGTTGACCAAATACCAAGTGGTGATCGAATTTTCGAAAATGATGAGGCGAGAACAGTACCTTAGGAAAAGTGAGGTGTAAGGGGTACAATCGGCATACAGAAATCATCTGAAACTAAGTAACATACCAGTCGGAAACCAAAGCAAAATCATGCCACAGACAAACGCTAACAATTTCTCCCAGGGGTTGTTTCACAGGAATAATGAACCAATCATCACCCATCCAATTTAAACGTTTTCGACGGTTATTGTTGTTAAGGATGTGGACCTGCAAAGACACGACAAAGTGAAGTAGCGCAAGCACCACATTCTAAAGTGTGCTTTAGCTTACCCGACTGGAAGATTCGTTTCCGACAATTTTAATGGCAATGTGGGACCAGGTACCAGAGCAAAGGTTCATGCCAGTGTAGACACCAACCAGCACTAGATAGTGGTCACCAGGAAATTCGTCTGCTACGTAGGCAATTTGATCCTGTACATGAGGAATTAGAGCTCATATAGATATAATGAATGCACGAGGTACACTACCAACAGAACAAACTTACGGATTTTGAGCGAAGAATATCGACAACGACTGCGGCCACAAGAAGCAAAACCACACAAACTACCACGGTAATACAGAAAATTACGATGATCCTATTCGACTTAGGCCAGGTTACAGTGATAGGATCGTAGAATAGTCGAACATGACGGATGAAACGATATACAGCGTAGATGGTTCCCAAGAAAGAGCAGGAACATCGCAACTTGCTCAGGTCCAGTTTAAAACCTGCATTGTCCAATTGTATGCCCTGAAACATGTTGGCCTGCTTTTCAGCATATCCACATAAAAATCTCTTCTGCGTAAACAAAGCTGCCAAAGCTCATTCTAGAACAATGAAATGTAACGATAATTAGACATAGAAGAGTAGGTGCAAGATATTAAATATACATTTTGCTCCACACCATCCCCCCAGACGGCGGTACGTCATCCCATCCCCATTAAGGACCATCTGGAAAGAGCCTGGAGCGCCAAGACCTGGGACAGCAATCTCCTCTAAGCTCTGCGAGTGTAAACGAGACAGGAGCAGTTAAGGGCACAATTTACAAGGCGAAAGTCGAAATAACCTGAAACTACTTTTTCCTACTTTTTTGCGAAAACACATATTTAGCAAAATTAAAGGAAACAAAATTTCTTACAGAACGCATACCTCCACTACAATGGAAGATCGGAACAATATTAAGGCCGCGAGAGCGCGCTGAAAAAAGGCAACTTTTTCGCTGCCTATTTGCCAAAAACTAAGTAGGTACCTAGTAAAATAATAGTTGTATCTACCTATCGAGCACTTTGATTGTTGTGTTCTAAATAAAGTTTGTAAAATTTACAATGTAAACTTACGTTTAATGTAACGAAATATGGACAATTTATATCAAAGAATAGTAAACCCTTGTGTAAACATTTCAGCATTTTTTAATGAAATTTTATCACAAATCAACTGGTTTTTTTTCTTTTTTGTTTTTTCTGTAAAACATAATTCTGGATCAGTAAAGTTTCTCAGCCTTCAACTGATGAAGTAAATGGCCAAATCAGATCCAACGTAGGGAATCTCCGCCAATCGGAATTCTAGCATGGAGTGGAATTATCAAACCCATTTTATAAATACAAGGAGCAGAGTGGTCAATTTACAGTCAGGATATTATATTGGTGGTGTGAGTTGTTTCTGTTTCACACAGGTCGCAGAGGACAGCTATGCTGCCGTCCTTAGCAAGAACGTCCTATGTCCATTTTTGCACTTTTTGAGATGAGGACATATTGTTGTAGCTCTTGATCAGGCGCACCTTTTGAGCTAAGCTAGAACGTCCTATGTCAAAAGAGAAGGCTTCAAAAATCAATTTGTCCTATGTCCATTTCTGCAGTTTGACATACCCCTACTAGGCTAAAATGGCCTAAGTAAGACCTACTAGGCTTAAACGTCCTATGTAGAGGGAAATCAGGGACATAAGACGTTCTAGCTTTGTACATAGCAATAAAAAAAAGTTTATCGTACTAGGCTAAAACGTCCGGTGTGAGAATATCAAGGACATAGGACGTTCTAGCCTGTTGAAGACCAATAAAGTGTAGAGAACAACAACATTTTATCATAACTTGCCGATGTTATTGCACTATTAAAAATGTTTCACACCTGAAACAAGCGATTAAAATTATTTAATCTTCAATTTACCTTGATCTCAGATCTATCCAGTTATCGATAAAGAGGTGCTGCAGGTTTTTGTACTAGCATGTACATACTTTCGATGGATTGCCACGAAATTATTTCCTAGATTCGTATTATACTTCCTAGATATTCTTGATATATTCTAGGTAGATCCTTCAAAGATCGATTGTCGCCAGAAACCTTGAGATTGAACTATATTTTTGAAAAAATACTCGAAACTCAATGGACATAAGACGTTTTAAGCTAGCATCACACTGTTCGAGCGGTCTTAAGTGTCATGGGTACTAGACTAAAATGTCCTATGTCCAAATTTTTACCATGGGTACTAGACTAAAATGTCCTATGTCCAACTTTTTACCATAAATTTCCTAATGGAGGCCAGGCAAATAGTTTTCAAGATTTGTTAACACAATGGCAAAACAGGGGAATAGATTTGAGAGGTGATGGTCAAAAAACGAATTCTCCAGGTTTAATGGTTTGGGTGGCGCAGCACCCGAAACAAAAACGCGATTTTCTCGAAACTTGAAAAATGGACATAGGACGTTCTTAATAAGGAGGGCAGTATGGTTACCCAATTTCATTTAAAATAGATTTTTCAGGTCCGATATAAAATAAATTCAACATCGATTTTATTATAGCCATACCCATCCGTCCCTAAAACGTTGTGATCGGATAGGGCTGGGACTAGGGATGACAACGATACATCGATGTTTTTGAGAAGAAAAAAAAAAGAAAAGTTTTCGATCGATGGTTGAGTGCCAAATTTTGAGGACCATCGATGGTTGTCTGTCGATGTATCAACTTATCGATACATCGATGTTTCAATTTTTTTTGTCGATGGTTGTCTGTTTTGAGGACCATCGATGGTTGGGTGCCAAATTTTGAGGACCATCGATGGTTGGGTGCCAAATTTTGAGGACCATCGATGGTTGTCTGTCGATGTATCAACTTATCATGGATGAAAGTTTATCGGAAAAAATTGAAACATCGATGTATGAATTCATTAAATGAATTCATTAAATTTTCCCGCAAAAAATGTTACAAACTAAATTAAAATGTATTTACTGGTAATGCACAGAACACTTTTCAATGTACAACGTAAGCTAGCCCCCACAACCTAGGTTATCCCGAGCCGATATACCTACTGGGCTTGAGGTTTGCGTTGGCGAGTATTTTTCATCAAGATGACTAGATACCTACTCTTGTAATGGTCACCATTAAATGGTACAAATTTTTTATTGGTCTATTTGTTGGATTATTTTTGTATTATTGTAAATACCTATTATTACTCCGATCGGGCTCAAAATTTGACATTATCCGTTTCAAGAGGTCTACATTCTAAATCCGAAATGTCCGTCCGCCGTACGCCGTCCAGGCCGTTTTGGGCAGTGGGAATTTTTTTTTTTAATCTGAAATTTTGACAAAATACTTGGTTTACCATCTAGTTGTGCCCGCAAGGTTTTCAGTCCGATCGCCCAAACACGTGGGGCGCTATGGGGCTATAATGGGGCTACGGGAGGGGTTTGTGAAGGCTTTTAGCTATGGGATCGAGTTAGGTGTCGTTTTCGAAGTATTTTTGGACGTAGAATCCACTTTTTGGGGTCCCGGAACGATCCGAATTCACTGGGGTGATGTTTAGGGCTTTCATGGGGCTAAAAATGGGATTTTTGAAGGATCCTAGGATGTTAAATATTTTTCGAGTAAAAAATAAAGAATTTTTGAAAATAAACATTTAAAAAAAAATCCAAAAAAAATTTTTTTTTTGAGATAAAATCCAAAAAAAATTTTTTTAATTTTTTCATTGACAGAATTAAATTTCTGCACAAGTAACGTATATCAAAGAATAATAAACCCTTGTGTAAAATTTGCAGCTTTTTTTTTTTTCATTTTACCCCGAATGAATAAAAAAACAGTCTACTACAAAATTTGTATTACACAACAATGAAAGCATCGATACACCTATCGTTCTGAGGCAATGATTTTGGAGCATCGATGTTTCAAAACATAGATAGCTACATCGATATTTAAATTTTTCGCCATCCCTATCTGGCTGGGGCCGGCATAAATCGATTCAACGTCACTCAATACGTGACAAACGACTCTTAATAAACGACTCTTAATAACGTCGACAAACGACTCTTAATAACTCTTAATAACGTCACTCAATACGTGACAAACGACTCTTAATAACGTTATGGACACTTTTAATAATAGAACCGAGCATTTTGTCAAAGTATCATTTTTTTAAACATTCCTTCATACCATCAAAAACTGGGATGGCAAAAAACACAAATGGACTAATTTTAAGACGAATAAAAAATGTCGTTCCCCGTTGCGGAAAACCGTTCACTTGCATAGATAATAATGAGCCAAAAAACGAGTTACAGGCATCTATCTATCTACCTACACAAGGTTTGAATGAATCAGTTACCCTGCACCTGTGTTCAATAGCAGTTCCGGCCATATCGACTAAACAAACGCGCGTATAAGAAGGCACGCCGAACACGTACGATCCTGGAGGTACCTATGGATGAAAAATAGTAACTGTAGTAAACTGTAGTGTAGTAAAGTATAGTAAACTGTTTCATGAGATGCACCCAGTAAGCTAAAACTCCCCACGTAGTGGTCTATCGATCAATGATTGGGAAAGTCATCTTACTGATTCATCTAGGACAAATCCCAAGTAAAAAACGTCTCGAACCAGCGTTTCCCCTTTCTTGGGATAAACTCTCACGGAGCTGGCCATCATGGTACTCGTCATGGAAAGATCTCCTTGAAGCAATACGGCATCCTCCATGTCATCGTAGTCAGGTTGGGACTCTATAAACACTTTCACCTGCACAGAACTGGGGGATCAGAATATTTTACCCAGGTTGGATAAAGTATTTACAAGAAGTGGGTTCGACGTACCTTAAGGCCCCACTTCCTTCCAACAGTGTAATCGTACTGCCGGATGAGTATGATCCAAAAATCCTCAAAGGTGACAGGGAGCACCCACTTGATGGCCACCATGTAGCGCCACCGGGTGTCTCTCTTAAAAGACTCAGGTTGGACTATTGTAACTCTGTTGAATTTGTTGGCGTTCGGGTTCGATGACACCATCATCTACGGACAGAATGGCAAGGATGACTTCAAGTGGAGGATGGGGTTTCCGAAACGGTCACCAAGTGGCAACGAACTTCTTCGAATCCTTAACGAATCAACTTCACTGCTAGCGTAGACCAGCATTTAAACTGATGGTTTAGCGCGTAAACTGCGCATCCGACAGTTTATTTGTTGAAGTTTCAAATTCGCCAACGTCAGGGAAGAGTTTGTAAATCGGTAAACCGACAATATACCGGCCGATTTTGAGGGGTTTCTTCGTACTCTGACGGTGAGGATGGTGTGAAATTATGCATTGAGTAGGAGGTGTTTTTTAATGATGAGTCGAGTACGTGGCTTATTAAATCCAATCAGATTCGGAGAAAAAATAGACGATCGGAATCCCAATCGATCCAATTGCCGTCGTCTGTTACACCGGCCGGTCGGGTTTTCGAAAGTTGAGAGAAACTTTGATTTCAGAAGGGAAGTAAATGAACATTTCATTCAGTAGACAGATGAGCTGTTACACTTTACTTGAAACGACTTGGGTCCCCTGGATAATATTTATTATTAAATAGGGTAAGAGCACCAGTTATTGGACACCCTTTTTTTAAACTAAGTTTTTTAAAATCCGGATGCCTCTGAGATCGCATGAATAATGCGCGTCCAGTAATTAATGCAGATGGCTAAGGTGTGGAAAAATCAAATTTATAGCCACTTTTAACCTCCAGAGGCAGCAAAATACCAGCCTCAGTACATCCAACGAAGCTGCGAGGGCTGTTTCTTATGGAAACGATAAGATCACATCACCTCATTCGTAAGGGTTCAATCCTGTTCAATATCACTTTTTTTTCATATGAGAGCAATTTCCAGTTATTTCTTCGATTCATGTAGATTTTTTGGTTTTTGATGAACTATAACAATATTATAGACGTGTCCAATAACTGGTACGAAAAGTATGAGGTGAACCCAGTTATAGGACAACCCGGCCAATAACTGAAACATGCGTCTTTTCCAGAGAGCCATTTATTGCCCACATCTACAATATTGACTAAAAGAAAAAACTACATGAATCGATAAAGAAATATCAGCAGATTGCTCGTATAAAAAAAGTGATATTGAACTGGATTGAAACCACAACAACATCGATTTCTCCAAGTGTCTGAGGTCTGAAAAGGATGCAGAGCCTCAGTACATTCAAGACCTCTGGAACGAGACAGCTTTGACCAAGGAAAATTTAATGTTGCCTGTGGGGAGGAGGCAGCCACGTCGCCGTCAACTGCTCCAGCCACTTTTTTTTTAACCACTTTTGGAGCAAATGATACGCCACATGGAGCAAATATTTGGTGGTCGCAGACTTTTCTCGTTATCTACTCGCCGAGCTAATTTTTTAAGACCAATTTCAATTTTTTCCGACTTCTAGAAGTGCCCTAGAATAAAGATGACCAAAATCGTGTCACTCTCCTCCTACACCTTGTTCTCCTCTTCGGGCAGCAGATCCAGTAGGTATAGTAGAGAATAGATTGTGATTTTGTAAGCTGCATTTTAACAAGACTAGTTTTTAGCGCAACCTTTTTCCAAAAAATGGAAAGG
Organism: Pilophorus perplexus; assembly: GCA_955831195.1. Taxonomy (NCBI): domain Eukaryota; kingdom Metazoa; phylum Arthropoda; class Insecta; order Hemiptera; family Miridae; genus Pilophorus; species Pilophorus perplexus. The sequence continues at coordinate 13,337,206 of OY037015.1, read as the reverse complement.
TGCGCTCACCTCCTCGACATGTGTGTTTTTTTTTTTTTTTGTGTACAGAGCATCACGCCCGAGCGGCTCAACAGATTTTCATGAGGGTGGTCTCATTGTGATCAGCGAGTTCGTGGGGTGGTTATAGGCTACCTTGATTTTTCCTCCCTCATCCCTTTCATCGGTTTTCGGGAGGTACTTCACGACGAAAGTTGTTTATCTCTGATGTGTAACTAAGGAGGCCTCAATAGGGGGACGAAAGTTTTTGTCCGATTTCGTTGGTACAAGGGTCTATGGAATGAGCTTTTTAGGCTGATTCCAACGACTCCAAAACGATTTTTGCAGCCTGAGCCGTTCGTTACCTCTGATCGGCATAAGGTTTTCTTAAGCATCGGTCGTTAGGGTGCAGTTGTTTACGTAATGAGCATCACGTGGATATTTTTGATGTGTTGTGTGGCATAGTTTGGTCGCTAGATACCTACTGTTTCTTAGTTTCTCTCGTAATAACAAAAAGGTTGCGCTCATCTATTCAATTCAATTGATGGCTTGTTTTTATAATACGGGATCACTAGTCATTTAAATCTTATGATCTCTAGTGGGCTCTGTGAAGGTTTTGACTGTAAAACAAAATTTATTACTCAATTAACGAATCATAAGTCGGATATTTCGAATCAAGAGAGACAGAACCTAGTGTCTGAATTATTTGAAGAATGTATGTATTTTTAGTTAGAAGACGCCAAGAACAAACTGCAAATTTACATAAGGGTTTATTATTCTTTGATACAATTTATCCAAGAATTAATTAGAATAATAATTAATATAGAATTATTCTATATCAACATAATAAAATAGTAATTTTTTTATTTAAAAAGTTTTACTTATTTTCTTGTAAAGTTCGCAGACGGATGTGGGACTCAAAAAAAAAATGGATTATGCATCCAAAATTACTCGGAAAACGACGCGTCATTCGACTTCCTGGCAACCTTGAAAACCCCCATTTGCAGCCCCATGAAAGTCCCATAGATCCTGTGGGTGAAATCCGATGAGTCCAGGGCCCCAAATAATGGATTCTACGTCCAAAAATACTTCGAAAACGGCACCCCACGCGACCCCATAGCCGAAAACCTTCAAAAACTCCTCCCGCAGAAAAAACTTTTACTTAGTTAATTGAATGTCTACCTGGTGTTCATAATACGGACAAGCTTTAAGAGGGAAGCGGACTGCTTATCTCTCTTTTTACCATTCAAAAGTGTGTCAATTCACTCTACACCGTGCAATGCATAGGTACACAATAATATTATCTGCAATATAATAATATTATGTCAGTATCTCTTTCATGTTTTGGCTGAAAAACATTCCGTAAAACAAAGCCGGAACTAAATAATGAAGAGCCACAATCATCAGCTAAGAGTGCAGCGTTTCGTATGCTTCCGTTTTCGTCAGCCGTTTTTTAAACTTACACTTACATCATTAACTTACACCATATACCTATAATAATAAAATTTATTATTATAGGTATATGGTGTAAGCTAATGATGTAAGTGTAAGTTTAAAAAACGGCAATTATTATTTAATAATATTGTACCTACCTATAATATGTACCTATAAAGGTACATTATATCAACGTGAACCAAACTTACACTTACATAATTAACTTACCAAACATATTATGTTCAAGAGATTAATTGAATAATGAAACCATTTTCGCAACGGGGGTCAACAATTTTGATTCTTCCACTCTTAAAATTTGTTCTTTTTTATTTCATGGAGTGTAAATGCTATGTCCCCCGTCCACGCCATTTTTGACAGTAGGAATTTTTTGTATACCTACCTTGGATTGAGTCAAAATGCTCGTTTCTCTTTTCGCACGCATTGGTCATGATGGGGAGGGGGGGGGGGGGGGGGGTTGAAGGTTAGGGTATAGGGTCGAGTGGTACCTACTTATATCGTTATATCTACCACTCATGGGCATATCGCTGCCGAAGAATTTTTGGATGTTGAACTTATTTATGGCGTCGGTCTTGGACCCATCCGACTACACAATGAAGTCTATGCGGTTAGGCCTTAAGGTGCCGTATTGTAATTAATTTGGGACGTAGAATCTATTCTTGGGGTCCTTTACCTTTCCCAACACTACATTAGAAGTTTTATTTTTAAGTTTTACATTTTTTAAACACAAGTGTTTTTTTTTAATGACAGAATTAATTTTTGCACAATTTATTCAAAAGAATAGTAAACCCTAGGTACTGTTAGATGTGCAGCGTTTTTTTGTTTGTTTGTTTTTTTCAAGTGGCCAAAATCTACGAGGTTACAACAGAACAGGACATATCTACTCCTGACCTAACTAATACAAATTGAATATGAATGCTAAATTTCAGGGGCATCTATTTCAGTCCCCACCCATTTGGTTCTAACAACCAAGAAACCAAGAACAATTATAACCGTTAGAATTTCCCATTTCTTCTTTCCTTTCTTCAACTGCAATGAAAAATCGATTATTGCCCTTTTCAAAGTGATCAGGTTGCTGTTATTCACTTACCGGGAACGTAATTACATAAGGGAGGTGTCCTGGGAGTGAGTGCATATGGTTTTCCTGGCCCAGCCTGTACATTTCAAAAAATAATATCGGAGTAATGGCTCCATCTCCTTTTCTATTTTCTGCAGCAAATACCTGCAATAATATGATATACAGTATGATTCACATTTCAGCACAAGTTATTAAAAATTCATTTGACATTGAAACCACAGGCAAGCATAGGCGAGAAAAAATGCGTGTTTCTTCAAATAAATTATTCCCCAACTAGCCGTAGGGTACTAAAAAGGCCTGATAATACTCGTAATATCAGAATGTTAATCTGATTTCAAGTTCTTGAGGTTCCTGCAATTATCTTTAAAATAACTGCGGAAAACTGATTTTCCTTGTTCGCCTTCTGCGTGATAGTTGCTCTTCAATTTAAATTCAACTCCACTTACCACGAAAGAAAATAAGTTGGAATAATTTGTATAATATTCAGGAAGCCAGATTTCCATGACGTCCCACCATGTTTCGTTGGTTAAATTCTTAGGTCCGAAGACATGGTCGGTAAAACCGGGCCAGTCCTCTTTCACTGGTAGGGATCTATTGAAATAGGCCCTCATTCCATAGTACGTAGTAGACTGTAACGTACAGAAGATTTAATTTATACGTTTAAAGCTCATCCAAATAAGGACTAAACGTGAAAAGAGGCTGTGACTCGAAAGATCAATAAATATCTCGCTTTTAGCTCATTTTTCGAAATGAATAGCTTTCCTCAAATAACACTTACAGCAGTATAAATTCGAACGAATCTTTTCCCAAATAGACGCAGACCATAATATGGTATGGCCGTCTTGGCCAACAGTCCTCCTAAAATGTTGCTCAACTGTTCAAAGTCGTTGAATATGAACCGACCCTAAAAAATATAATGGAGAGTATTTACGAGCAGGAACTCCTTCGACGTTCATACCACGCCGAGCAGGCCTTACGTAAAAATTGAGCTCAGCCTGCAACCATTCGTCTGCCGTATGCGCACCGTCGCGTATCATGTTCCCCTGAAGATACAACAGGGCCCAAGCCTGGGCAACAATCCTGCAATCATCCAGTGTGAAATACTTGGATCTACAGTTACACATGGCAAAAACTTGACCTGAGATCTACTTACTCTAGTGTAGTCCCTAAAGGACACCTGAGCTCTCTGAATAAAGAAATAGGGTCTACGTAGCGGTAGAAAAACTCAGCGGTTGCCGTCAAAAGGCTCAAAGCTTCGGACCGAAGCGACGTCCAAGCGACCCCCTTGTGGTAATCTACATATATATCTTGGTCTTCAACAAAAATGGGCAGCCCAGCCATCTTGCTTCCGTCGTTGGACCAGAAATACATGGATACAAACTTGACTGCCATAATTACATCATGCTGCTCAAGTGGCTGAAACTGAGTATTATTTATATTTATACACAATGTTAAGTAATGTTGAGCCAATACTTCTGTGGAGAAACTTACGTTTCGAAATGTATCAATTAAACTTCTCCTTTCGCTGAGGGACGCGTTCCAAAACATGTGGGTTCCATTGTGAATTACGTGTTTATCCAAAAAGACAACAGCACCACTGATAAAATTCAACGTATCCCCAGAAGCGAGCATTGTTTCCAGATCTTGTAAGGAGTACTTGTATTTTTCAGTGGATTGCGCCTGAACGGAGATAAAGTTTGAAATTGATTGATGACAGATGAAAGAAAGGTGCGGGGAAAGATGATCGTCACAACGCGGGGCCGCAAAAGACTATTCTGTTATAATTATCACTTAAGCGGGATAACCACTTAGAACAAAAGAGATTCGGGCGGAAAGGGGCACTGCCCGGCTGAAAAGCTTGTGAATCCGTACCTAAGATTTCAGAATTAAAAAAAACCTACAGTTTAAAACTGCGTGGACGGCGGACAGACATAGCATTTTTGGAATCTACATCTACATCTACATCTACATCTAAGGACCACCTTAACTACTAACCAACAGCAAATTGGTTATTGTGAGAATAATAAATCTAAACGTGGTTATCCTTGGGAGGGACAAGAGAAGAAACTCTCAAAAAGCGTAAATGGATTGCGCACAGAACAGCAGCTACAAGGTCTAGATGTTAGGTTTCAGAACAAAATTAAGACTCGCTAACAATGTTAGATATTAATATTGCCGAATTTACCGAAACATAAAATTCGCGGCTACAGAGTTCGGCGAAGTTGGGTCCCAAAAGGCAGACACTGATAGAATCGCCCGTAGCTTTAAACCGCAAGTTACTTTCATACGTTGTGTCCTTCTCAATTACCAATCCTACGAACAAAAATTTAGAATTTAGAATTTCTGAGTAAACGAAAACCTCAACAGCTACACCATTCAATTTACCTCCGGTTTCGTTGAATATACTGAACACTCTGAATCGACTGGGCGGGTAAATTAAACTGAAGTTTTGAGCGAATTTAATAGAGTAACTTCCATTCTGATGATCGATCAAAGAGCAGGAATCGATGAACTTTTGAAAACTGTAGGACTTCGTTGCGGTAGTTGTGGACAAAGGGATAGGACCGGGTCCTGAAACAAAGCATTACCAAAAACCGGGTTGGAGGAGAACCGACGATAGTTCAGATAACCCTCAGATTCTGAGAGTTCGCCCTTTTTGATTACAGGCATATCTCTTTTGAAAATTGCCACGGAAGAGGCACAATATGAATTAGGTTGTACGTACCTAGTCACAACCTGAATGGCGTGTGGTTGTTGAGACTTGTCCGTACACTAATAGCAAAAGTACCTACTAATAAATTTGACTAGTGGGTGCACTGATGCATTTTTGAATGTCTGATGAGTAGGTGCGAACTGAATGAATCTCTGTGTACACTGTACATACCTAGCACAATCTGTATGATAAGGGAGAGTGTTATATATATATGATAGGTATTACCATATTAGGTACTGTAATCAGTGATGCCAGAGATATTTTGGAATAATTCCCACCCTTGCTCTGTAAATATCCCTCTTTTCCCCTCACCTTTCCCACCGCCACCTCAATTATCCCACCTCCGGTCACAGTCTCATTGCTCTTCTCTCGTATTTTTTTATAAGACGTGAGCCCATGGAAATTTATTTTCCTATATCTGAACAATGCCAAAAACATAATTTAATAATATTGAAAACATAATATACTCCCCCCCCACCCTCTGAAAATTTCAGTCACAGGCCTACAATATATTATATTATATGACCGAAATTTTCAGAGGGTGGTGGGGGGATTTGGAGGGGTGGTGGTTGGGGGGGGGGAGGGGGGACGATAACATTTATAATATAATAATATAATAAAATTTATAATATCGATATTATGCTCTGACATCGATACTCCCCAGCTTCCCGACGCGGTTTTTTTTTTAAATCTGAAATTTCGTCAAAATACGCGGTCCACCATCTAGTTGTGCCCGCAAGGTTTTTAGCCCGATCGCCCAAACCCGAGGGGCTATGGGAAAGGTTTTTGAAGGGTTTCGGCTATGGGGTTGTGTTAGGTGTCTTCGAAGTATTTTTGGACGTAGAATCCATCCCAGAGCCATCCGATTTCACCGTGGGGATCTGTGGGGCTTTCACGTGCCTACAAATGGAGCTTTTGAAATATGTGATGAGTTCAAATGAATTGAAAAATAATAAAAATCCAAACGTAAAAATTGTCCCTAGGTATAACACTCTCCCTCCATACCGTCGGGGGCTCACTTTGTACTTTGATCGAGATATCTGATGATATGAGTCCTGTCCCTAGGAGTTGAGGCCCATTGACTCGGAAGATACGGGTTGATGAGGATTCGTAAAACAGCACAACTGATCCGTCTATCTCGGCCAAATTATTATCCAAAAAGACCTGCCATTCGACCTTCCCAAGTGTAAATGGACGCATCCATGAGCGAAAGATAGTTCTGCGGGTAGTGTCCACAGGAAAACAGTTGAATATGCAGCTGAGCATGAAAAGTAAATCATTTGAAGAAGGAAGAGTTAATTCACAGGCAGTAATCGTCTCTTGTCTTGGGCTGCCATCCCTGCCGAACTAAACAAAAACACGAATCTTATTCGTGAATTTTTGTAGCCAGCCGATTGAATAAAGAGATGGTATTCATCTTCCGCGTGACTGTACAGGGCTATATAAATCGGATGGCGGCCCTGTTCTTGTCAATGCTGCGGTAATTGCAACCACCTACCCAATATACAGCTCAACGTCGGCCAAGTGGAAATGGACAACTGCATGCTGAGTGAATGTAGCAATATTATTCCGTCTGGTCGTAGTTATATTGAATTTGTACGTTTCATTGCAATTTCCGGCAGATTTCATAATGGAGAAAGCTGAAACGAAGAGGAAAAATTCATTTTCTCTGCCCACAGGGTATGTTAACATGCTCGTATTACCCTTCAGGGCAGAGTATGCAGAGTGTGTCCTGCCAAGGTCAGACGCAGCAAAGTATTCTATACGGAGGCCCTTGCAGCGCATAATATGTATTCTATATTATAGAACTGTGTCAGGCTCCGCAGCTCTAGTGGTATCTGGAGTAATACTGATCTGCCAGATGGCTGCAGAACGTCGACACATATATTTGAGGGAAAAAAAAAGGCAGGCCCAGGCCATTAAGAAGGAGGAAAGTGGAAGAGAGCTTCCATAGATGGGATGGGTCCTGTCTGGATGACGAGGCTGATAAGCTACCCCAGAAGATAGGCAGAAAGAAAACATACAGTGGTGAACTACGTTACTCATTTCCTTACTTGGCATGAGCACTTCTGAGCCTTCCTCAAGAAAATCCTGATGATGCTGTGGAGGAGGCGAGAACGCTGGGCCAGCCACTGCAGAGACCTCAGCGCGAGTTTGGGGGAGGGGGGGGGAGGAAGAAGTTGTCGCCAAAACGTCGTGGGCAAGAGGTTGGAGATCCCGGGATGGCTCTCTGGACGAGGGTTTTGTAATGGAGTTATAGTTGGTGAGGGTCCAACACTATTGGGGAGAAGCGGCCCCTTCTTGGTGAGAATTTCCCCACTCCAGACGAGAAAAAAATAATACGGAGGCCCTGCCTTGAAAACGGAATACTGCCATTCTAGAATAATTTGCCCAGGCCCGGATTAACGGGGGGGCTAGGGGGGCTATAGCCCCGGGGCGCACACCCCAAGGGGGCCACTTCGCCACCGTTGAATTTTTTTTTTTTTTTTTTTGTGGTCAAAATTAACAAACCGGTCTTCCTTATTCCTATGCTGATATCCAAAAAATTGTTTTCCTGAAAAAGAGGAAGGTGAACGGAAAGTTTCAAGTTACCTACCTTCCACTAAGTCTTCCACTACCTTCCTTACTACTCGAAAACCGGAAAACCTCATGGAGTCGTCTATGTCCACATTCCCAACGCGAGTTATAGACCTCACGGATTTTCCACACTGTAGCGGTGGTTCAGAGTTTGCTAACCGGGTTGGACTCTGTACCGCATTTGGTTCATAAAAAAAAATTAATTTGTTAAATTTTTGGTTTATTATTCTTGGAATAATACACCTATGTTTTCGCGACGGAGGTCGACGAATCCGATTGGCCTCAAAATTTGACATTATCCGTTTCAACAGGTCTACATTCTAAATCCGAAATGTCCGTCTGCCGTCCACCGTCCGCCATCCGCTGTACAGAGCTTCTTAGGTTGTGTCTAAGGCCATTTCTGGCCATCACAACCTTTCTCGTATCTTCTGCTCTCTTTCTTCCCCCTGAGGAAGTGCACTTATCATTGCTTAAATCTTCTTTCTTCTACCTTGTTCTTCAGATCTCTCCTAGGGGTAGTACAGTGGGCCCTCCTTTCCCCTCCGGCATTAGCCACACCATTCTGGTGTGCCTGGGTTGGACCAATGTGGAGGCGCCGGGTTTTAAAGGAGGTCTTATCATGTAAATTGGCTCGAAATTCTTTGGGACAGGAGTCATCGCAGCAGACCTACCTACTATATATCTATTTCACCTCTCTATGCTCTGTGCTCTATGGGAAATATTTCACCTCTTCTTGAAACTTGTGGTGTTCGGGTGGTTGGTGACTGCGGAATGCAGCAGACCGTACCTACTCTTCTACCTCTTCTCGTAACTTGTAGTTTTCGGATCATGGGTGGTTGCTCTCTCCACGTTTACTTGTCTGGTGGAGGGCGAGTACTTCTAAAAAATTTCCTCCCCTCCCTAAAACTAACACGACCAGCCTATACAAAAATAAAATCTGAACACACATACAATGACACACACTGAAATTGAACACGCATACAATGACGTCCGCCATCTAGAATGACGGCAGCTGCCGTCCGGGCGTTTTGGGCAGAAGGATTTTTTTTTTTTAATCTGAAATTTTACCATCTAGTTGTGCCCGCAAGGTTTTCAGTCCGATCGCCCAAACCCGTGGGGCGCTATGGGGCTAAAATGGGGCTATGGGAAGGGGTTTTTGAAGGCTTTTAGCTATGGGATTGAGTCAGGTGTCGTTTTCGAAGTATTTTTGGACGTAAAATCCATTATTGGGGGTCCCAGAACGATCCAATTCCACTGTTGCGATCTATAGGGCTTTCATGGGGCTACAAACGGGATTTTTGAAGGATCCCAGGAGGTCAAATATTTTTCAAGTAAAACAAAAAAGTTTCGAAAAAAAAAGGATTTTTTCGAAAAAAAAAAAGTTTTTCTTGAGATTTTCTCATTGACAGAAATAAATTTCTGCACAAGTAACCTATATCAAAGAATAATAAACCCTATAGGGTTTAATTTGCAGCATTTTTATTTATTGTAAAAAGAAACTTTTTTCTTACTTTAGTTGTAAAAATAGATTGCCCTGCATTCGGAGTTTTATTACTGTTTTGACCCATTTTTTGGTTGTGAAGCGACAGACGCGATTTTCTAGTGGTTTTTACGTGATACTCCTGCCAGAGGATCCAATTTCATATATAATATATATGTGTACCTATATGTACATATATAGGGGGCCACTTTTAAGTCTCAGCCCCGGGGCCCACGAGAGGTTAATCCGGCGCTGAATTTGCCATTCAATAGTCTGAGAATTTAGGATCCGTTCCAAGGCTTCTCGTGAATTATTGATCAGGTAATTCGGAATACAGGTTACCGAGCAGGCGTTAGATATAAGCGCTGCTCTCCTTCTGGGCGTTTTCCCAAGTGTTCGACGAAGTTTGGAATGATGGACTAAACTGCAAGTTCTTAAAGATGCTACTAGGTTTATGTTTAGGAGTTTCAAATTCTTGCGTTAACGAATCGCCAGAGATGCCCGGATGATCGAATCGCCAGAGATAACTCAATCCAAGCCACGATTGAAGCACAGACAGCCCCAACCACTGCTTGATGAGTGGTTTGGGAATGCAGGCAAACTCTCAACGCCCATGCGAAACACAACAGGGTCACCCAAGGCAGAGGGTGCCTGGACACTGAGGCATTACTTCTGACGCTCTCAAACTCCATTCGTAGGTCCTGAGCTGGAGGATCGTTTACCATGAACTTCCTTCAAAGGAGCATTAGGAGGATGTCCTGTCAAACCACTAGATGGCGACAGCTCGAAGAACACGCTCACTTGGTGGTTAAACCCAACACCAAGAGGAAATGCTCTGGTGCAGAAGGTTTGTGGTAGAGAGGACTGGTTTATCTCCCTTGCGCTGTCATTTGAACCTCATAGGAGTAAATGTATCAACGCTAGGCAGATTGCGTCAGGAAACCGGTGAAACAACGTCTCACATCATCTTCGAGTGCTGGGCATGTGCACCTCATGAGGGACTTTCCCTACAATCAACTGGACATAAATCCAACAACCGTCACTAGGGAATACGTTTCGTTGAATAAACTTAGGGTAGTCAGGAAAAGCGCAAGACCCAAAGCAATTTAATCACAGAAAAATGTGTCACTAACAAGATTTTTTAGCAGGAAAAGAACTCAAAAATTACCTTGCATGGGACACTGCGCACATTCTGGATCATCCTTATGATCACACGTTCCTGCATAGAGGAATTCATTTGGATCGTAGGACTTGCCCATCAATTGAATTGGCATTCTAAGACGCCTTTCACATCCTGCATAAAATTCCACTCCACGCACCAAGTGCAATACTGGTTCAGCAAGGATAATCTTCAACCAACACTGAAAAAGAGGCAACGGAGTCAACGAAAAACCATCAGAATTTGAGGTTGGAGAATTATTCCGAAGTATTGGTAAACTTACTCGGCCAAAAGTTTTGAATGATGTTGTACTACCGTAGTGAGGAGGTTGGCCACGCAGTTCTTCAGCGAATTTTACCATGTGTATACCAGGATCCAACGTCCCATGTTTGATGATTACGTATTTCCGATTGCGTAACAATGGGTGAAGTACAGGTTCTTGATCGTAGTCATACTCGGCTGCCAAAATTGCCACGTAGTCAAAACAGATGCACCTCGAGTTATTTTTTAAATCGATAAAAGGCTCACAAATAACGAAAATTTCTGATAGGAGATACATAACGATCATTTTTGTATTATGAATTTATGCAAAACTAGTAGGTAGGTACACAATAATTCAAATTCAAATTATTCGAAACCTGCGCTGTCAAGGGCGTACGCAGGTCTAAGTTAAGGGGGGGGGGGGGGGGGGGTGCGAGGTTTAGGAGGCGGGAAAATTTTAAACTTCGAAGGACCAGCGGGATAGTGGAACACGAGTTCCTATAGTGTACACTATTATAGTGTAATAGGCGATTATATGGGGCACGACACAATTAGTGAATTATTTAAATTAAGGACGAAAATTACCAGCAGTACGACGAACAATCAATTTGGTACAATCAATCAATTTTGGGTACGACGAACAATCAATTTGGGTGGAGACAAGGAATTCGAGGATGTGGAGCTCTCTGTTACTCTGTGAATATTACTAACCATCGTGTTCAAGGTTTCTTTGTATGTACCAATCATATTGGACCGATAAGGTTCCTTCGCATTCGATTCTCTTGTGGATGGCGAGTATTTTCGGGGGATTCCCCCTTAAATAAACCCTTGGGAGATGCTTGATGTTTGAACTAAAAAAAACAAAAACAAAAAAAAACACACAAATTAGATAATTTCTGCATGCATCACCTAATGTTCTTAATTGCAGCATCCAGGCTGGGTTTTGAGCGTTGCGGGCCTTGCATACCACCAGACCGTAAGGTTCAGTGCAGGAGGCTCATGAGTGGTCTTCAGAAAGGGCCGAGTATGTGCCGTGGAAAACCGAGCGCTTCAGCCAACCCTGGCTGGAACTGGAGAGGTTCCAGTGGGACTTTTTTTCCATCAACCAAATAATTTATATAAAACCGTACCAACTTCGATGAACCAAGGCCAATTTCGTTCAAATCGAGGTCCTTAAGAATCTGCACCACCAAGCTTGGGCTGCACCGCACACTTTTCCCAGAAACCCCCGTTTTTTGCACGCTTTCCCGAATCATCTCAAGCTATAGTGTTCTGACTAGGGGGTGGCTGGTGGCTAAGGCCAGCCAACCCCCAACCTCTCCCACCTGGCCTTAGACCCCTACTACTTGCTTTTTGACAGGTAATGAATAGTTTTTTCTACTCTACTACAGGAATGATTGAATGCAGGATGAAAGTGAACGGATTCATTTGGAAGGTGAAATCTATTTATAGGCCCTCATGCCCCCTCAGACTGTGAGGAGCCTTCCGCTGGCGTGGCCGACCATACATTGATTGTGTAAGCCAAATTTACTTCTATTATAACTGCTGAGTGGTATCCAAAAATATTGCTGCTTGATGAGGTCAGAAAATTTGCTGCGAGTTTCGTTTTTAAGCACCGCAATGAATAAATGAGTGCATTTTCCAATTCAAGCGTTAGCCCTGGTCATCTGACGGGAACAGTTGCCCCTGTTTCTCACTTACCATCCCTGGAATATTATTCGTTCTGAGCAATTGTACGCTCTTCTGTACTTCCTATAATCGAAAATGTTGTAGGCTTCGTTGAACAGAAGATGACGATGTTTGGAAGAGATCTCCACCAATTCCACTGTTAATTGGACAGTACCAGCAATACCAATCTCTCCAAGTGGGCCGTTGACTAGGCGCGAAGTTCTGTCCTTATAGCCGAAATAATTTGTAACGTCAACTTCGTACGTCCAGGATTCTGAAAATCAATTCATCTCGGAATCAGCAGGTTATCTGTGCAGGCATTATCTGTGACTTAACAAAGTATATCGTCGATTTATTTACGTACCACCTTCAGGAATAAGTTGACATATCCTAGAATCATACAGTTCAGGATTGCTATTGGTTTCACGTTTACACAAATCGTTGATGTCATTTAACCGTATTTGCTTCCCTCTCGAAGGAAAAAATACTCTTCCATCACTCAGAGATACGTTGACCTCGACGGAAAAGCCTTGTGATTTTCGCATTTCTGGGTCGCCAGGATCGTACATGACGTAAAACGCATGTGTGCCGTCATATTTTGGCTGAACTTGGTAATAAACGTTAACTTCACTAGTGATCCCAAGTTCTGAAAAAAAAACAAAAAAAAAAAAAAAAACTGATTGGTAGGTGTTCCACAGTATACAGTCGACACTTTAGTAAGCTTACTCTGAAAAGACGGCTGGTGAATTTCACACCGCTTCCCAAAATAATTTGGCTCACAAGAACAATAAAACGAGCCCCACGTGTCACGGCACGAGCCGCCGTTCACGCAGGGCGATGAGTCACAGTGGGTCCGAATAACGCTACAGTTCTTGTAAAAACTTCCACTTATCGTGTCGCACAGAGAGCAAAGAGTCCAAGTCTCCCAACGTCTCAAACAGACTCCTCCAAAACCGCAGTTGCACTCATTGGTACTAAGGTACACACGAGCGGTCACTGTGACACCGTTCAACGTGAGTAACACAGCTAAAGTCTTAATCGGGCACACCATTAAAACCGCATCGAGTAAGATAACGTCATGAAAGTCAAGTCAAGAGAGCTCGACAACTTTTGGAAACAGTTCTGGGAGCCAAGCTGATCTCATAACAGATGATTCTGTAATAATTGTGGAATTGGCCAATAACCAAAAATAATATTTAGGAGATTTCTCTGCATCGAGATTTGCTTAAAATATTGTCAGTTATATCAATACCTCAATGAACAAGAAATAGAACCACAAAAATGGGTTTCATAAAACTGAGATTGCACGTTTATTCTAGTGATTGGTGTCTTCCCGAATAAAACACCGATGTTCGTGACCTACCTACCTTATACCCAACCTTATAACCCACATAATAAGAAATGATTATTGCCGATAGTTCACTACGAGGATTTTATTTTTATAAAAATAAACGATATTTCAACACCAAAGGAGATTGCTGACAAGCAAAACGGTCTGCAGGCGACCTTGGCAAAGATTTGAAATGGGAGGATACCTAATAATAATTATTGGAAATGCCCTGATTGAAGAGAATGGTTCCGGATCGGGAGCTGCGGAAGGATACTGCAAACGAAATGATGGATTAAAATTTAATCCAGTATTTAATACTCAAGTAGAAACTTGCTAATTATTTAAAAAATCGGCATCTATGAAACCACTGCACGAGGTGACACCATTGTAACCCGACGAGGATATTACCACCTTGGAGTCCAATAGTGGCGGTAATAATAAAATGGGGGGGGGGGGACTAAAGACAATGTGTTGCAGACTCGTATGCAAGCGTTTTGAAGGCTTTTGGCTATGGTTGTCTCGGAGGTCGTCATCTTGTCGGGGACGATTCAATTACACTTACTTCCTTGGCGCTACAACCCACGCGGGTTCAGAGGTCCTGACTCAGGGCCTCCTGTAATAGAGTCCGCCAGTCATCTCTGTTGGTTGCTGCGAACGCCCAGAATCATTCCATAATTATTATTATGGAACGCGCGTCAGCTGCCACACCGTCTGCTCATCGAAGCCTAGGCCATCTCTTGCTATGTACCTTTTCGTCGAGAATTCTACGCGGTATTTCTTCTGGTCCCATTCGTGCCACATGTCCAGCCCATCGGAGCCTGCCAACCTTAACAAATAGAACTACGCCCCCATCTTTGTCCAGTTCCATAACCTCAACTCAATTACACTGGTCTACAAAAAAAAGTATATATACTTTTAATATAGCATATATGCGAGTTGCCCGCTTCTTTTAACTTTTTCTAGGGATTTTCGAGGGTGCTGAAGCCGAAAATGAAAGCCGTTTTTTTTTTTTTTTTTGGTTCGAATAAGGCCTTGTTTTGCAACCTTCCTTTACACTGAATTTTCCAGTAATCACGCACTTCACTCAGACTTCTTCAAAAGACACTCATCTTATAGGAAATTTGCTCTAGATTCCGAATATATACTTACATGTAGTTAAAAACCTTTTTAAACCATAAAAAACCTCAAAAAACTTCACACAAATGAGCAAAATTCGATTTTTGCTCAGGAATATAGTCCTCTATCTACTCGCTCCAAAAAGTCCAGAAAAAAAAAAAAAAAAATCGGGGGTAACGTTTTGAAAGCTTAGACCTTTCTGAACAGAATGGGACCAAGCGCGACTCTCAAAAATTGAAACTAAGGGAGCTACAATGTTTCAAAGTTTGGCAACTAAAAATAGGGAACTTGATTCACTTCACAGAATTTGCCTCCAGCGACTCTCCCAAGAGGAATACACTGCCAAGGCAACGGCACATGAGCTTCCTCGTGCCAAGTTCAAAATGAACGTAACAACTGTAACAAGAAAATTACGTTCGCGCATGCGCAGGGAGTACCACTGATTCAATCATGATGAAACTGATAGGGAACCATCTAGAGCTATACGCACACAATTCCTGAAAATTTGATTGAAATCCGATCAAAATTGTAGGAGTTATGGCTGTGGCAAGGAAATTACGTTCGCGCATGCGCTGAGCGTACCGCTGATTCAATCGTGATGAAACTGACAGGGGACCATCGAGAGCTATACGCACACAATTCCTGAAAATTTGATTGAAATCCGATCAAAATTGAGAAAGTTATGCCTGTTTCAAGAATTTCACGTTAGCGCATGCGCAGAGCGTACCGCTGATTCAATTGTGCTGAAATTCGTATGGGACCTCAAGGAGCCTGATCCGCATAATCCCTCAAAATTTGAGCTGAATTCATTCAAAATTGTGGAAATTATGGCTGTAACAAGGAAATGCGGACAGACCGACAGACACGAAAACAAATTTGTTCAGTAGGCTATGAAACGCAAAATGCGAGTGGAAATTTTGAATTCGGACAACAAAAATTTTTTTTCTCCCGAAAGTGAACACAAGGCTTCCGCTGCTTCGCAGACTCGGAAGCAAAATCAACTCGAAATTTTTATCAGACCTCTTCCACGTCAACACAAATGCCTGACTAAAATTTCAAGGCGATTGGCCGAACATTAAAAGGCCTGAATTACCTATATAAAACATCTCAACTCTGAAATTTTCAGAGTTGAGATGTTTTATATAGGTAATTCAGGTCGGTTACCATGGTAAACTGTCTCATGATAATGAGCTTTTCTTGGGCCTTGCTACTCAATGCGAATTCTATAAACGGACGGTCATGTTTGTGCAAGCTTTTTAACTGCAAGTTGGGGAACCAAACTGGGAAAGTCGTTTATTTAAATGCATGTTAATTTTAGCCTCGCTTGAATAAACTGCTGTACGCTGCAGTATAATATACTGTATAATATTCAGGTATATTATACCTGAATTCCATTCTTATCTTCCTACTTCAAATAGTAAATTTGTATAGGTGCCAACTTGATCTTCTCCAAAAAAACGCTGCAAATTTTACACAAGGGTTTATTATTCTTTGATATACGTTACTTGTGCAGAAATTTAATTCTGTCAATGAAAAAATTTAAAAAAAAATTTTTTTTTTTGGATTTTTATCTCAAAAGAAATTTTTTTTTTTGGCTTTTTTGTTCAAAAATGTGTTTTTTCAAAAATTCTGTATTTTTTACTCGAAAAATATTTAACATCCTGGGATCCTTCAAAAATCCCATTTTTAGCCCCATGAAAGCCCTAAAGATCGCCCCAGTGAAATCGGATCGTTCCAGGACCCCAAAAAATGGATTCTACGTCCAAAAATACTTCGAAAACACCTAACTCGATCCCAGAGCTAAAAGCCTTAAAAAAACCCCTCCTGTAGCCCCATTATAGCCCCATAGCGCCCCACGGGTTTGAGCGATCGGACTGAAAACTTTGCGGGCACAACTAGATGGTAAATCAAGTATTTAGTCAAAATTTCAGATTTTAAAAAAAATTCCTACTGCCCAAAACGGCCTGGACGGCGGACGGACATTTCGGATTTAGAATGTAGACCTCTTGAAACGGATAATGTCAAATTTTGAGCCCGATCGGAGTCGTCGACCCCCGTGGCGAAAACATAGGTGTATTATTCCAAGAATAATAAACCAAAATATACTCGTATTAAGTTAAATTTTAACTTATGGATGTGTTCAATTACCACATCTACTCCGACTTGTTCAACCGATCCAATCGCCTTGAAATTTTAGTCCGGCATTTGGGTTGACGAGGAAGAGGTCTGATAAAAATTTCGAGTTGATTTTCCCCAACGAAGTGAGCATTAATGGTATGGCAAAATAGTACGTAATTAGTAGATCACGGGGACTTTCCGATGCACGAAATATCAAATTCCCATCCGTAACCTATCAGTAATGGTACCCATGGTTCACTCGAAACACACGCAGCAACCCGTCAACTCGTAATTTTTTCTTAACAACTTCGAATCGAAGGCTCACAAAAGAAACTCCTACCCACCTACCGACGATCTTTGAATAACTTCAAAACGTGTTATCGCACAGAAATCGTTTTGGACTCGTTGTAGCGTAAAAAGCGCATTTTAACCGACGCAGTTCCGTTCAAAACAGACGCCGAAAGTTGTACCGCGTTTTGGCGTAACAAAAATTTCCCTAATAGTCTCTAGTAACGACGCCTCTTGACCCGGCTTTCGTCGCTAAGGAGAGAGTCGTTCCCGAACAAGGAAGAGGTTTTGAAGAAAGGCGACGAAGAAGTCAAGAAAGGCAATAATCACGAGGACTTCCCACTTTTAATGAGCTGCCTTTAGGGGTCGCAATCCCGCACGATTTTCAATCCCGCGGGATCCCGCAGAATTTTGTAATTAATAAAATAATTTTGTTTAAAACCCGTAATTTCTTTACAGAATTGCTGCAAATTTTGCACAAGCGTTTACAATTCTTTGATATAGGTTAATTGCGCAAAAATTAATACTGTGCCATTAAGAAAATACTTTTGACAAAAAATAAAAAAATAAAATTAAAATAAAATGTATTTTCTGTGAGATGTTTGTTCAGATGTGGGACATCGAAAAACGGATTACTCGGAAAATCAAACCTTATTTGAACTCCTGGGTTCCCTCAAAAATCCTATTTTCAGCCCCATGAAAGCCCCACGAGTCAAAATTTCTGATTTAAAAAAATGCCTACTGCCCAAAACGGCTCGGACGGCGGACGGACATTCTGTTTTTGGAATCAAGACATCCTGAAACGTATAATGTCAAATTTTGAGGCCGAACAGAATTTTCGACTCCGTCGCTATTGAATAGGTGTACTATTCCAAGAATAATAAACCAAAATGTATCTATTTAAAAATATTTGAACAAATATAAGGAAATAAATGCATTGAAGGGAGTGAGATGGAGTCATCCTCTGAAGCTGAGAAATAGCCAACTTGCTGAAAGAAATACCACCAGAGAAGGTCACCCAAATTTGATGGGCGCTGATTGCAGAAATAGGTTCCCAGCTGTAGAGAATTCTCTCTCTGACTCCTCACTTGTGGGAGGAATCATCAAACAGAATGTATACCTAATAATATTATACTCTACTGCATATTATGCACACTGGAGACAGCGCACCCTCTTTCCCCTCAGATAGGTTAGATAGTAGGTATAATATTATAATATCCATATTATGGATCTTAGATAGGATCGTAGATACCACAAGAATAGCCAAAATATTGTGAACTACACCACAACAGGCATGAGGAGGACTTATATGCATCACAGGCAATGAGAAAGTGATTTACAGTGTGCAGGCTGCGATTCACACTACAGAAAACGCGACTATTTTAAACAAGAGGAATCCCGCAAATCCCGCGTTTAGAATCCCGCATTTGCAAGACTGGTAAAACACCGCGGGATCCTGCATTGCGGGATTGCGACCCCTAGCTGCCTTACATTAAAATCGGTCCACGGCAGGGCTCAGAATAATTCTCTACCAAATTATATAATATATTATAAGGGAATTATTATTTCAATCGTTCTGAAATATTCTAATCGTCAAGAGAAATATTTCAATCGTCCCTTGTGCTCCCAGAAGCAGCTGAGGCGCAGCTCCTGAGCCAAGGGCTCGTCTGGGATGTTCTAAACGCATACATAATAACCTTATTAACTTTTAAGATTTATTATGGCCTTTTGAGGAAAAATAAGAAAAATTGTGTGATCGATTTTTTTTTTGTGAAACCGATTTACATTGGAGTGATTATTTTCTGCCTTTCGTATAGTACCTACTCCTTGTTTTGTACTTACACAGCAGGCCCACGTGTTTGGGAGTCCCTACTTGCGACAAGGGCCAAAATTTGGATCAGGCTAAATGTAACAATTTGGTGTTTCATGACGTAGATTCAAAAAGGCTCACGGTTCGTAAAATTGGTGTACGGCGTACCTACGTTTGCTACTTTTGACCGAGGCACTTAATCATCTGACTCACCTGGCACACTCCGGCCGACACTCGGAAATCACAGAGACAGGATAACAAAGAAAAACACCGTGTTTGCAATCATCCAAAATACTGATCTTTATTGAGATCCCGTACATTATGGACGTTACAATTGCTTTTTTAAAAATAATATTTTCTTAAAAAAAGAGAGAAAACAATGAAATTTTATGAGGGCAGAGGTGCCTTCGCTAACCCAATTTGGCAAATTTCATTTTTTTTTACATGTCCTTCAATAAATTTCAACCAAATACAATCTTGTCCATTTCATACGCGAAAATTAGGTAGATACCTATTTTTTTACAATTCGCACAAGCCTTTCTTTCTTGCTCAATTCTTTCCAATCAAGTTTTCGACAGATTCTCCAAAAAATCAAGATAAAGGAGTCAACGTTTGAAGAAAAAACAAACGACTAAACATAGTCCGTGAAATGATTCACTCCCGCCAAACATATCGGCACTTCTTTGATTTTGTTCACATAATCCCTAAAATCAGAGAGAAAGGGCTTTTCACGAGGACATCTAATGCAGGTTCATTTCTCTACATAAAAAAAAATCCCATCTGCGCCATAACCACATCGTTACTGTACAAGAAAGGGAAGTTCGCTTGCAAAGTCGTTCGCAAAAAAAAAAAAATTTTTTTTCGATCAAATAAAATCTCTACACTACACAAATCTTACTTAACACAAAATTTTAATGACCCCCAACACGCTGCCAACGAAGCAACTGGACTTGGAAATTATCTACGATTCTTGCAAAAATAAATAAATACTCTAGAATAGTCCAATCAGTTCAAAAAAGTGTGAGGAAAACTTTCAAAAGAGATATAACCCCATTCGTGGGGCTGTTTTGTCAATGGTGGAGCGTTTTTGGATTTTAAGCACGCGAAACCCGTTTTCCATAAAACACTCGAACATTCTCGGTGAAACGAACTTTTCCGAATCGTTAAGATAACTAAAAATTTTCTCGCATGTGTAACTGAGAAGAAGAAAACAAAAAAAACAAAAACTAAAGAGGGAACAATCTTTGGATTCAAAAGTCTTGTTAATCTAGACGCTACTTAAATCCTAGTGAACTCAAATAAATACTTGTTTAAAATATACAATTTTTTAAATTACTGCTACAAAAAAAGTTTTCAACAGAAAACAAAATACGAAATTCTTCTGCGACTAAATCGAGACCAAAAGTACAGTTTTGAAAAATTTTCACAAAACTAAACGAATTATTCTTACTGTTTTTGAAACCAAAATGGTTAACTTTAACGCAAAAACAAAAAAAAAAACAAAAAGATTTCGGTTGAATCACGAATTAAAAGAGGAATGAACAGAAAATACGAAATCACTTTCAATGAGTATGCAAATCCAAGAAAATGAGGAAAACTGCAGCAAAGTAAGCGAAGTATTGAAAATCAGACGACCAAAGCACTTTGAAATTGCACACTACAGTGTCAAAATAGTGAAATCCCAAGTTCACAGCGCTTACAAATTTCCCTGAAATACGTTGCTTGTGTTGGTCAACTACGTAAAAAATGAAGTTCCCGAATCAGAGGTAGGTAGTCAGATCATATCAAATGGGTGCTTTGGTGAAACCGGATTTGTTTTCGTAAATTTTATTTCAAATCCGGCATAGCAGAAAATGTTCACACTGAAATAACTTCGAAAATTCAACTGCTAACAAATAGTATTGCACCTATTTTTCCATATATTTTCATAAATTAATTTATAACTCCTATAAATTATTTAATATTAACAGAGGTAAAAAATAAATAACACATAATTTAAGAAAAAATATAACGGATTTCTCTGCATTTTAAATTTTTTTAAAAAAACAAATGGGTACAAATATACGTTCGGGTATTTTTCGAGTGGGTTGTCCATGAAATGTCTGCTGAGTGGCCGAATTGAGATTCAGTGCTGCCGATCTGAATGCCGACTTGATTGGCGTGACTAGCCGTAAAGATGGCTACTTGTCGTTGAAGCAGCGAAATTGTTTTTTGAAGGATCTTGCTTACCACTCTACAATGAGATTATGCAAAGAGAAACTTTCATGAACAGGACTCGAAAACTATTGCCAACTTCTTTTCTTTTATTTTTTCTTTACAAAATACTTACTATAAATATTCCCATTTTTCGTGGAATGATTTTTATCACTCTTGCAACACAACTCGCCATATGGTGGAAAAAATAAAATTGAAGTACCTCACCCTTAAGTTAAGGCAAATTTCGCGTGATACACTTTTTTTAACTTAGGTTCAATTCATAGGGGTGAGTAACAGTTTTCTGTAAATTACAAAAGTATGGTTTTACTTGACATAGCCGTGGCAGTTCTACCAAAGTGCGTATTATGAATGAATAAGTACACAACAAAAGATGGCTTCACAGAAGAAAATGACGAGTATGATGCACATCCAACAAAGTAAAATGGGCGACGGGTCTAGAGGGAGGGAAGAAAAGGGAACAGTGAGGGAAGGCCAACAGGAACACTAGGTGAGGAAATTTACCTACAAAATTGAAAGAAAAAAATCGACTTTCTGGAGAATAGAAAGAGCATTTATTTACAGTGCGCGTCGAAAAGTGGCAACGGGAACGGCCAGCGCTGTAGCGGGAAATGTTGGCATTACGAAATCGATTCCCTTTAACAATCAGCCATCTCCGGTAACAAGAGAAGGCTCCCGGAATGTATCGCGCAGGTTCGGAAAAACTCCAAAACGCCAAAAGACCGCTCGTCTCATTCACCCAACTCGAAACCTGCTTTTATTTACACGTTAGTCACAACCTGTTCCCGTTGCCCTAAGAATCGCTCCCATTATCACGCATTGAAACCATATTTCCGCACTCAAAACCTCCCACCTTTTTCTTTTTACACCTTTTCTTATCAACTTACAACTTCTAAAGACAAAGAAAAAACAACTGCACTTAAAAAAGCAAAGGAGAAAACTAAATCAGTCGGTCCGTCTGAGGAGGACTGGAATTCCTCTTGATGTTTCCCAGACACTAAAAACTTGGGCAGCCCGCTTCTTTGAACAACGAACTTAAATTTTTCACAATGTTCAACTTATAATCTTCATTTTCCTTAAATTTAGTACAATTTAAATTTACGCACTAAAAATTCTATTTTTGTTGTTAATTTAAACCTACAAACTAGTTCTTTTTTTTTTTTCATTTTCATTGTTTACCTAAGTCAAAAACCACTTCATCATTTCTTTCCAATTTTCAGCAAAAGTTTCATCACACTTCCATCACTTAACATTCTTTTTTTCAAAAAAAGCGACACCTCCGGGACCGTTCAAAATGGCAATCGTGATTATAAAAGCAATTTGGTAGAAGCAAAGAAGAAAAACAAATATGACGGAAAGAGAAGTTTTTGTCAGGTTTTTTTTTTTTTTTTTTTTTGGTATTTTTTTAACTTAAGGATTTCTTCTTGCTTAAATAAGCTACCCTAGCTAGCACATATACAGCACAAAACACTGATTCATGTATCCTTATCCTTAAAATTTAACTTTCTCAATTTCAAGATCTCGAAAAAGAACTAAATAATCCGCTTTTTTAGAGTCCTCTTATGGCCAAAGCATGAAAACGTTTTGTAATTTATCTTCAAGTTTAAAATTTGATTTTTTTTTTCTAGCGAAAAGATTACACACAAGGATATTATCACGTTATGCCAGTACTCAACAAGGACTTTTTCGGTTGCCATGGTAATTCGAATTCCGTCATGCCTTTACCAATGCAATGCAAACCCCTTTTATTTTTACAAAACAGCACTTCTGTTTAACTTACATCTAAATTTGACCAACTAAGCTACAGTATCTTTCTTTTAAAAAAGAAAATTCTTGCCTTAAAATTACGGTTTTGTATAACTACAAACTACAACACTACAACTTTTTTTGGTGGTAGTAAAAACTGTATTTTACTCCTTAAATTATTTTTGTTTTTCTTAGATAAATCAATCTAACTTCTTTTTAAATTCTCTTCTTAAATTCTAAATTGTAGTTTTAACCTAAACCTTACTCACTAGACGTAGTTATGAAAAAACTTTCCTCACAAGTTTTCTCATAACTATTTAAAAAAAAATTTTTTTGTTTGTTTATATTCTCTCTCAAAAAACGAAAGAAAAAAATATAGAGAGAGAAAGCGAGAGAGAATGAGAGAGGTCTTCTTTTCTTGATGAGGCTAAGAGCCCTACTAAAACACCAGCATTATTTCCGCTTAGCTACGAAAAGCTCGAGTTCATTGAATCTTTCTAAAAACGTTGGATTTTCCTTGACAAAAGTCTACACTTTTTTTTTCGCGAAAAAGGAAAATTTCAAACGCTGGTCATTTCGAATGTAGATTTTTCTAAAATTACAAATTTAAAAAAAGAACGAGAGGAACGGCTATGTTACAGTTTTAAAAATTGAACCATACCTATTCATTTCATTCATTTTTTCTAATTTTTTTTTTAACGCGAGTTTTCAAATACCGAAGATGTTCTTTTTAATCAATTTTTATACAATTTTCTTTTTTTAATTTATAATATTCAAAAATTGAGCAAATAAAAAAATGTCGATTCAGTAAAGACAAAAATGACTAAAGAAAGATAGAAATTCTTTCGCTGTGAAATAATTTAAAGTTGAGAGGGGTTGACTGAGGGCCTATCGCTAGTAAACGCCATGTTTTGGGGTTGGAGAATTAGGGAAAACTAATTCGTTTGGGTTAATCGGCGACCAAAAGTGATCATTTAGAGGCCGACTCCAGCGACCAAAACTGAACATTTTGGAGCCAACTCCAGCCACCAAAACTCATCATTCATGTCGAGGACGACTCCAGCGACTAAAATGAATCATTTTGGAAGCGGAATTCCGACAGAAGAAACCCTGTTCCCCAAAAAACTCCCCAAATCCACTGGGTTTCACTCATTGGCCCCAAGTCCCAACCCCCCAAATTTGAACCCCGTACAAAAAAAAAAAAAAAAAAAAAAAAAAAAAAGAAATCACAAACGACTTCCGTTAGAAAATTTGCAATAGGCAAAAATAAAACTACCGATTTTTTTTTCGTGAAAAAACTACTTTTTGAACGACAAGACATTTTTTTCTCAAAATGAATAAGTTAACTAGATTTTTTTAAACGTCATTTCCAACTTCAATTTGGGTGGACAATTTTTCCGCGGTATCATAGCGCCATATCCGCTTTGTGGATGCATTACCAAGTTGGGTCTAGAACTAGAAAGAAGGATTCTAGAATCTAGAAGATCTACGAAAGTAGAACGATCGAAATAAATGGCATTAGTAAATTCGATCTTTTCCACATAAAAAACAATCACTTGGTATAAAATGAGCAATGATTTCACGAAAAAAAGCATCACTCATGAATGTTTGACTTTAAAAAATTCTATGTTTTGAACCGTTTTGTATTCCAGAGAAAATGAAAAAGAGAGTCTTTGTCTCCGAGTAGGTAAGCGATTTTTCATTAGTTTTAACTTTTTTAAAGCCTGTATTTTTTAAACACACACATTAGCTACATATTTTTTTCTTTAGATAAAACTATTGTTCCATAAAAAAATAGTGGTTTAGTTTCACTTCTCGGCTCTGCCTCTTTTTTATTTTTTATTTTTTTACTTTTAATTACCGAGGAATTCTTTCAAAAAGTATATAAAATAAACAGTCATCTTTTCTTAATTTTTCTCTTTTTTTTAATATATTCTATATATATAGTTATTTTTTTAAATAAGTCAAACTGCACCTACCATTTCATCATTTTTTGGCACTTTTGTTTTTTGGAACATGATTCGGCATATTTACGCCATTTTCCCTAGATAATTACAAACACGTAGACGACTTTACAAAATTTCACGACCACAAAAACTTAATTTGCAGAACGAACGGAACGATTTTTTTTTTTCTTTTCAGCAACATCTAAAAAGGTTCGGGACGACGTGCAAAAATCAATTTAAACCCAGCACACGATAAGACACTTTTTGAGGTGTTTCTGTCGCATTTTCAAACTACCAACGTGTAAAATGATAAAAATGGAAGACTGATTCCTTTTTTCTCTCAAAAATGTCCATCGACTTAGTCAAATCTATACTTGATTTTAAATAGACATGAAGATACATTAAGGGGGGAAAGGTACAGGCGAATATTTACATATTCTTGGTTTTTAAGCCTCGTGTAAAATTTCAGTTTCAAAAAACACTAAAGACACCGAAAAAACAAATATGTACAAATTTAAGTACTTCCAAATGTTGAGACGGGACCATTTTTAAATTCGTTAGTCTACCTTTTATTACTATTACACCGTACAGATATGAAAAACACTGAACATTGTCATAATGTGAAGGCTCTTTATTACTTTTTGATCGATAGATTAATTTATTATTTTAATGTTAATTTGTAAAAAAATTCTTTTTTTACATTAAAACTTCAATCGATAAAAAGGTAGGCGCAGTTTAACCCTTATTTGTCATGATTAACAAGTGTTTTTTTGTTTAACAATACAAAAAACAAATGATAACTACTCTGCAGTCATTTCGAAATTTCCGAAACAACGTTCTAACTATAATTTCACCTTTTTTCGTAATCTTGTCACAAAGGATATGGATTTATCGACTTTACTTTGTTTTAATCTTTCCTGTGTTGTTTTGCTGTTTGCGATGGCAAATACGTAGTTTTTCGAGCTGTTTTCATTGTAAAAAAAAGGAAAACAGAAATGTGGTTTTCAAGAGAAAATTTCCCGCGTTAAAAATTTGGTTTTCTTCTAAATGTGGTATCCAAGTCAGAATCAAGTAACGGGTTAACGAGTTATTTCATAGATAACGATCCGTCCGTTGAGGGAGAAGGAAAGGAAAGATGAGTGTGGTGGGAAGGAAGGAAGGTAGTCAAAAAGAGGTAAGCTGGCCCGGTTTTTCTACTATTTTTGTGTTTTTCACGTACATTTCTATTGCACGTTGGTTTTTTTTTTCGCATACCTTTGGTTTTCAAGGTACTTCAGGCTAAGGTTCTAAGGTCTACCTAGTTGATTTACTTCTGAGGAGTTTGGTAGGCCTGGTATGTGTTGTCAGGTGATGCAGTGTTGGAGTTATGCTCGGCCTCGGGTATCGGAACTGTATGGATGATCGGAGCGGCGGGTCCGTAGTAAGAATAGGGTGCAGTCGGCGCGATGTACTGAAAGAAGTAAGACCAGGGTCAACAACAGGAAACAAAATCAATGCAGCAGCGCCTTCACCAAAGGAAATTTTTTTAGAATATAATTCAATCGTAACGTATGACATCACTGATGAGCACGACCCCCCCCCCCCCCCCCCAATCTAACCTAGCAGTGCGTGGGCGATATCAATCATCGATGGTTTGGAAGACCTCGTAGATGCAGGCACAATCACACAAAGGTCAATAGTTCCAGCAGGATTAGAGGTAACTGGCCCCAATCGCTAGGATCGCAAGCCATTATTTTTCAAGCTGAAGTACAAGCGATTTTAACTTTGTTGGATAGATTCATAAGAACTCTAGGGAGCCAAATCCTGACATTTCCTGGGGGTTGATATTTCCTCAGGCGGCCAGGAGGCTCTAAAGGCCATAGGAGCCTAATACGGGCCCAAACTGGTCTGGGAATGCCTTCAAGCCCACTAAGAATTAAGCAGCAGGGGTCCACAACAGACTGAGGATTTTGGCGCCTAGGGCAATGGGACGGCTGACAGTATTTGCAAAGAAGGGAGCGCAATCCGAGCCCATAAGACTGGCGCCCAAAGGGGCTCTCAAAGAGTCACGTTGTCTAGCAGGTGACACGATGGGAGGCATACCAAAAAGCCCCCACTGGAACAAGAGCCAAGCCAAACGATGCATCACAAGTTTTGCACTACAAGTGCAACTCTGCTGTTTCAACAAGATGGGCAAGTCAGAGACAGTGGTTTGCCTTCAAGACAGAGGGCGACACGAGATGTGGAGCATGTTCTTTGAACATCCCCTTCTTTAGCCACGATTAGATTTCAGCAATTGTTTCTTACCCCACAACATTGAGGATGCAACGTCTGCATACGTATTTGGCGTTACGAAGGAAGTAGGTTTGTCCAAGGTCTCTTTTTAAGCTAGGACTAAGCATAAAAGATCTACTTCAAGGACGCTGGGGACGTTGGCATCCCCCACTTGTCCACTATTAAAAAAAAAGTCACTTAACCCCAGAAAACTGGTTGGTAATCATTCCAAACCATTATTCCCTCCTTTTAACCAGTACACATTCTATTTCTATGCAAACCGGCCAAACCTGTGAGGAGTATGTAACGCCTGGCATCTTGGCCACCTTCCCCCATCGCATAATTTCCATTTCTGCCTATATACAAATGCGTCACTTTATATACAATCTATACTGACAGAAACTGAGCCATTCTAATCATTCACATTAGCATTGGGCAAGCGCTTGAGCCAAGAGGATTCACCTCAAGAAAAAATCACCGCCATCCAACATTGTCACAAAAATTATAATCACCTGAGTCGCCGGGCTAATTTGAAGGGTGTTCATGTGAGCCGAGAGCTGCCGTAGCATCGGAGCATACTGGACGCTTGTTGGGTCAGCGCCTTGCATCATCTGTACAGTACACATCTGCATTGCACAACATTCATGTCAGTAAGCCGAATGATGTTTTGACTTCCAAACACTGAATACTTGAAGAGAAAGGGCGAGACACAAAATTGACAGACAAAACGGATACAAATAAAAGTAAAAGGAGCATCCAACATCAAAAAGTAAAACTCTCAAATACACCCTAAAAATGAGCACGTTGGGGGATTTCTAATTCAAAACTTGAACATGATACAGAATTTCTTCTTTTACAATCAAGCAAAGTTGCGAAATTTGTTGAAAATGAAAAGTTGCACATCAAACACCGACGAACGAATGGCGAAATGTGATGGAGGAAGGGAGGTGATTATTTAAGAAACCTCTACTTACCAAAAAATCCTCAATTACGATGTTAAATGCAGTCAACCGAACTAAATATCGTCTCAGATTAGTCAAGACATGAAAAATAAGGAGTCCAAGTCTCTCCCTTTACTTGTTACAATATTATTTTGCATGTCTGATTTTCCTAATCTAGTGCGATTCTTGCTCGATACAACGCAGGGGAAGTGTCACATTTTACCTACATACCTGTTTAGTGCTCAGGGTGAGCAATTTCGATTTGAAGACATCAAGCTATGACATTGTGGCCATTGAATATGTCTGCGTGATAGAATTAGTCTTTTTTTTAATCCGAAAATACTTGGATTTGCATCTAGTTGAACCTACCAACTATATGGGGCTACAGGTTGAATTTTGAAGAGCTTTGGCCAGGGAGTCCAGTGAGAATCAATGTACGCTACCTAGTAAATTGCATAGTTCCCAGACATGCCCGAGCACACCGCAGGGCTCTTGAGTATAGTTGTATCGGTAGGTAACTGATTAGAAGTCTTGATAATTAGATGAGTCCAAGTAGTTGAGCTTCTTTATTCTATTCTTTGTCTTCACATTGAAAGCGCTTGCTGCCAGTACCAAAACTGCCAACGACCCCACCAACAGGTACGTAGGTAACTAACTAGCAGATTCACAGACCCGTCAATTTTAATGCCAAGTACCTACCCAACAGCTTAAAGTTGAAAACCGTAGGCGAGTCAGGCTATGTGGAAGGGGGCGAGGGAAAGATGGCATCCCGAGGGCTCCAACAAAAGAGTGACAACGTTTGTAAGCCTACCAAATATGGCAGCCACATAACGATGAGTGAACCCAAAATTTCTTTGTACAACTAATGTACGTGATAGGTATCGGTTATTGGTTCTCCCTGATACATTTTGAGCAAGAATCTCTAAATACATGGATCAGCAAAGAGTTTGAGTCCATGTAATAAGCGCTTGTGGTTGTACACTGTAGCCACCTCATATTAGCAGAATTGTAAGAGGCGATAAACAAAATGGCCGCACACGGTTTTTTGGTGTCTAAAACACAGTGGGAGGGTGGTAATTTTCAAAACGAGGATTCGCACTTACTTTTTGACAATTTTTTTGTTTTGCGTCAGTGTAGGTGGTTAACAAATGGCGAGTTCCTTTTAGTTTATTAGTCTTGGAGTAATGCACCTATGTATTCGTGTCGGAAGTCGAACATTTTGATTGGCCTCAAAATTTGTCATTATACGATTCAAGATGTCTAGATTCCAAAAACAATATAACATAATATGTTATATTATTATAAGTATATTATTATATTATTATTAATATTATTATAAGTATATTATACGCCATCCGAGCCGTTTTGGGCAGTAAGAATTTTTTTAAATCTAAAATTTTGACAAAATACTCAGTTTACCATCTCGTTGTGGCTGCACGGTTTTCAGGCCGATCGCCCAAACCCGTGGCGCTCTGTGGGGCTAAAATGGGGCTACTGGAGGGGTTTTTGAAGGGTTTCAGCTGTGGGGTCGAGTTAGATCGAACGTAGAATCCATTTTTGGGGGGTCCCAGAACGAAACGATTTCACTGGGGAGCTCTTTCATGGCTTTCATGGGGCTACAAATGAGCCTTTTGAAGGATCACAGATCAAAATTTAATGAGGTGTCGTTATCCGGGTGATTTTTGACGCAAATAATCCATTTCTCAAAATCGCACATCTGTCCAAACATTGTATTGAATTTTTATTTTATTTTTTTATTTTTTCTTTTAATGTTTTTTAATGACACAGAATTAATTTTCGCACGATTAATCAACATCAAAGAATAATAAAACCTTGTGTAAAATTTGCAGGGTTTTTTGGTTTATTGTTCTTGGAATAATGCACCTACATAGGTCGAAAATTTGGATCGGCCTCAAAATTTGACATTATCCGTTTCATGACCCGTAGATTTCAAAAATCATATGTCCATCCGCCGTCCGAGCCGTTTTGGGCAGAAGGCAATTTTTTTTTTTTTTTTAATCTGAAATTTTGGCAAAATTCTCGGCTTACCATCTAAATGTGACCGCAAGGTTTTGAGCCAGATCGCCCAAACCCGTGGGGCTAAAAAGAGGCTACGGAAGGGGTTTTTGAAGGGTTTCGGCTATGATCGTATTCGGAGTATTTTTGGACTTAGAATCCATTTTTGAGGGACAATCTGTCCAAACATTGTAAAGATTTTAAAAAAATGTTGTTTTAATTTTTTTTTCAAATGACAGAATTAAATGTTTTTTCAAATTAATTTAATCAAAGAATAATAAGCCGTTGTGTAAAATTTGCAGCGATTTTTGTTCCATAGCCTTCGGTTGGATAACTAAGAATAATTCTATAATTCAATTATTGTATTGATTATCCCGGCCAAGCCGTAGCTTCAAATTGAATTTTCCACACTGCAAAACCCCCAGATTGCCATCCTCCACCGCACTGTTTCCTGGACCTTAAAACGATTCAAGACCATTTCTCTTTCAAGTGCACAGTAGCGTTCTATGGAAGACGAGGAAGTATGTGTTACGAACCTCAACTTGAGACATGTGGGGAGCCGGTTGCATGACGTACTGGGGGATGACTCCGTGCCATGACGACGCCGGCAGGGGGTAGCTTGAGACTTGAGCCTGATACTGACCGTACTGCGCTATCGGGAGCATATGGCCAGCGCCAACGCCGTTTTGCGGGCCATCGTACCCCATCTGGGCCGTCTGCTGGAAACAAAAAAAGATTTAAATTGTCGCCAACGACTGATCAAATATAAAAATATGCATAAACAAAAAATCAGTTTTCAGTCCTAGCTTGAAGAGCCTGACAACCTGAGCCTAAATTACCATCTCACAGACCATCCAAAGCTGACATCGTCTTACGCACCTCTTGGCCTTCTCTCCAAATGCGATTTTCACTCCGGTAAATGTTCCTCTTCTTCTGTCCACCGTCAGCAAATTTAACAAGAAGGGCGTCTTTGCTTCCTTGCAATGTTTTACCATTAAACACCTGGATAATTTGCTCGCACTTTTCTTTAGTTTCCATCCTGCAATTTAATAGGAAACAAATTATAACGCAATTCGTAGCGTAGATATTAAATATCGTAAAATTTTTACGAATGTAAAAACGCTGTAATTGCACAATGTCGTAGACCAGTTTCGGTTTTCAAACAATCATCAGTAAATACCGATCATTCATAACAGAAACAAAATGACAAATCCTAACCCAAACGACACTGTTGTTGAAAATTACCTGGCAAATCCGACCCCTTTGCTCATCCCAGACGCATCCTTGAGGATCCTTGTCGATATTACCTGCCCATATTGTTTGAGCATGTTCTCAACATCAGTCTCCTTAAAGCTAGGGGGGAGGTTAGCTATGTACAAGTTAGTCGGATCTTGCTCTTGTTGCTGCAACAGGAAACACACAAAAAGTTAGATCGGAATTGAGCGCCAATCAAAATTATACTCCAGTTAACGCTAAGTTAAAAACTATAAGGTGCAGCCGTAGAAGGTACCCCTTTGAATCAATAGGTTATATTGGCTGTGTTCTATTCGATAATATTGACATGACGCAAAACTGAAAGTATTCACACTTGGTCAACATTAGCGCCATCTCGGCGGCACTCTCGTTGTTTACAACCATTCCAGGTTTGAGACCATCGAACACCACGCCTAATACATACGACATTATTGAATTGTCAAATGAATCCAACTATCTACTTCCAAAGAGTCGTTTCTTGCACGACACTGAATGACAACTGAGAGAAAATCGTCAACAAAAAAGGGTGTGTTGGTTCCGGAATTTGCAGGTTCCCTGCCGTGATGAACAAAATTTGGACTTGTTTAAATGCGGCGATTTTTTTTTTTTTTTACTGCAAAGCGAAGAAAATGTGTGAAAGAATAGTGTGCTAAAGAAGTCGATTTGAAATTCAATGAGGAGGTTCAACACGGACTGGTGACGCGTCAACAAAAACTTTCAAACCCAACAGCTTCATTCACTTTGCATAATTCAATTTTAATTCATGTGTTGTTCGATTTTACCATAATGCCCAAGCGGGGTTTTTCCCCTGGCGTGGAAATGGACGAAAATTCTGCGCTTTGGCATTCCTTCCGCGCTCACCACATCTTGAATATTTCATTCCCGACCTTCCGCTCCTCTTTACTTAGCGATGAGAATTATTTAAAATATTCGGGGTTAATCGGGGGAAGAGAGAGAAAATACCACGTGAATATAGCTCAAAGTGAAAGGCTGTTAGGGTGAGTGAACGTTGAGAATGAGGCAATACCGATAAGGATAGTGATAGTTGTATACTTGCACCCTATTTTGTGGCAGTTTCACAACCCGATCAACTTTTTTTTTTTTTTTTTTAAATTTCCAACCCCACAATGTCAGTAAATAGACTCCATAACATCATGGGGTACACTTCTATGGCAGCATCTTTGTATGGTCTGTAACGATATCTAAACCTACACCTCGTTCTAAGCTGATCTGGGTGTCTGGAATCCGAAGCTCTATTATTGTAATATTGCCCGGTAAAAGCCCACTTTTTGTCAGAACCGACTTTTCAACTGGTCCATCAATAACCCACAAGATACCATCGAACCCCACCACAAACGGTATTCGGAGAGCATTAGTCTCGGAGTTTGAAATAACATGTTGTAGGCGCGTTATTGATGAACCAGTTGACACCGAAAAGTTCCAACAAAAAGACTAGTTCTCTTCTATCCAGCAATATTTTTAATCATTGCACCATTAAATTGTGTATCTATTATTCTTTGTGTATCTATTCTTCATTAAAAAAATAAATAAATAAAAGTTACATGACAATTCAAGACACCCATAATCAAACATCTTACAAGAACTAATTTACTTTTCTAATCAATTACGCTCGTATCTTATTTTTGTAGCCACTAGAATATATCCACAGAATAGAACATCCGGGGTATTCAACGGAACTAAAGAAGCTCTCTACGGTCATCTAAAAGAAGTTGTCGCTTTTTGGAAATGCCCTTTTCAATTTTAAAACCATTTAAGTAACAAAAGGATGGTAAAATTCTACACGATCAAACTTTACAAGAAGAAAAACTCAAACGTAATAAAAATAACAATTTGAACAATCTACTCTGAAAGAAGGGGATGGGGACTATAGCAACAGCTTACCTCTACTGCCTACACTTAGATTAATTTAAATACTACATTTATAATTAAAAAACACTCCCTTTGGACAATTTTGTTAGTGAATTAGTGGAGAAAAAAGTAATGAAAGTTGGTTAGTGTTCTGGATTCCAAAATTTCTAAGATTTCTCTTTGTAACAAGTCCACTTTATTTAATTAATCCACCACCATCATGCGTCATAGCATTAAAAGCTATTGAAACGTCTAAAAAAAAGTTTAAAAAAACATCGTGGTTACAGCGCAAATGAAGCTTGACAAAAAAATATACTCAGAGACAAATATACCGAAAAAAACACTGAATAAAAAGCTTGTGGTATATGGTCCGGCAGATGGAACGAAGCCTCATCCCACGATAACCTAGTAGGGTAAAAGGGATCGTATCGGGTTGACAGTTTGGAAAATGATGGAACAGAATCCACGGTTTTGACGTTTGTTTGGGAAAGATACCTGGCGGATGTCAATGACAACGTTGACCGATTGAAGAATTGAAACGCACGTGAGGGTAGTTCGAATTCAAATTCGCAATGTAATCATTGGCGAGGCGAATGAATACCACGATTTCCACTTTCGAAGCTTCAAATAATTTCAATATCGAATTGAAAATGGACGATGTCAACTTTTTCAACTCAAACGGATGAAATCAAACGCTATGTTGACAAATTTGGAATACTTCAAGGGGATTTTGTTTGCCACTGGGAGTGCTGCGCAACTTGAGAGGGTCCAAGTTTTTTTTATTTATATTTCTCGAGAATGGACGAAGCAATATGAGAAGAGGCCAATAATTGGCCTAATAATAATAATTTGTATATTAATTATTATTGGCGGTTCAAGGTTTAGAGGGCATCTTTCCACCATTTTGAGCCCTATTTCAGCAAAATGGATTCAATGATTCGAGCTAATTCATCAAAACGCCTGACTTTCTCAGTTTTCTGATTTTTTCAAGTAATTCATTCCTCTTAGTTAATACTACCGTAGTTAATTTTACCGCACTCGGGAGATACACTGAATTTCAACGAACTACCTTCTATAAAAAGACGATTTCAGACGAAGTAGTCTATTTCCACGATAAATAAAATAATAAATTTTAAACGCGTTTCGTTTGACTAGACCATCTACCTACCTTACGTTATGAACTAACTTCTGTTATTTTTGCAAAAACCACAGGACGTCTTCTCTCTATTGAGAAGTCAAAGTAAATCTTCAACGTCGACCAAGAGGACCGCCTCTTCATTGACACTGCGCTCCACGAATCTACAAGTTGGCTAGAGGACGTGATTGTACAGCGTGAATTTGTTCTGAATCGACATTGTCGATTGCCGGCTCATACATGTTTCTGAACTCGACATTTGCCTTCTAACGAGTCAAGAATCCAGAGTCATGCCCAGATGTACGCGGAATTGTCATGCTAGAAGGAGAACCGAAGTATGGCCAAGCTTGCGATTGGTCACGTCGACATGAACTGATTTTGTTCCAAACTTCGTGAGCCTGCAAGACTTGCTCAGGAGGTAATACTTACTATTACCTCCTAAATGGGGCTCATGACTAACTGAATGGGCTTGATAAGTACAGTTGAAAAACTTTTATTAGAACTTAATAAAAGCTTCTCTGAATCCTATTCTAAAGCGTTAAATACTTGCTGTAATACTGTCTGAACCAATTTTAATCCTCTACGGAGAGCCAGGGGCAGTTTGAAAATAATCTGAGTTTGAACATTCGGCGGCAATGTTCAAGGATTGCCCTTCTGAAAGCAGTGCATCGCAACGCCTCAAAGTGACGCTGGCATCTATCCTACAGATTCAAAGTCCGCGAACCTCCAGATTTTCTTATCCATTCCACTAATCGTTGGTTTCGCAAATCAAAATTGACAAAACGCCAGGACAAAACACCAAAAATCTCGAACACAAACGTAACATTCGCCGATTCAAAGTCAGTTTTTACGGAGTTCTACGGATTTTTGAGAGCTGTAGAATCAGCGCGGCTTTTCGGTGGTTAATGAAATACCCCTCAATATTTTCCAGGGTAGTAGTAAAATATCGTGACGTATGCAATCAGAAGAGACGAATCATGTGAAATATGAGCTCGATCGCGAACTCGGTACAAGTTCCGGAACTTGACTAAACCAACGAAATGTGAGGAAATTGGTAAAGTTGGACGTAGGGACGGAACGATCCTGATTCCGAAGGTGAGGGGCAGATGTCTTCACAACTTTCACACTTTAACTTTCAAATTTTCCTCATCCACTCCACTCCCCAAGTTCAACAATATCTGCATTTTTATCGAGGTAAATTGAATGGGCTCCGCCAACGATTTCAGATAACCCCTTTACCTTGACCCTGTCATTTTTTAGTATAATTCCACGTGAAGTTAGAAGTTAATTCAACTTGTCCCGAACCAGACACGATCTTGTAACAATAGCGATACCAACAATAACTATTGTGGAGCAACCTTTGTTATTGTTTGTTGCGAGTTGCCCACTCAAGGACGTCACTTCAATACTTGACACTGTTACCTCACACAAGTACGAACTAGTAAAACTTTGGTTCATTTATTCAGCTTATCCTTTACAATAAAACCCAACCGCCTATTTGAGTTATTCCGTTCAACACCCACGAGAAGGACTGCCGGACCAATTTTGAGGGAAACTATATACAAGAAACGATTACGATCTACATTACATGGAGAAACACTAGAACATTGAAACTAACGTACAGCTTTAAGTTCAGGTAATCGACGAAAAATAAATAAATGAAAATAAATAACTTTACTTCATTTTCTTTAGCAGAAGTTGCAAGTTGTCCTTCGTTAAAACATCGAGTCGGGTTATAGATATGGTATTATTTTGGACAGAAACACATAAGCAGAGAGGTTATAAAGAGAGGCAGTGAGATTCCGCTTTCCAGACAACAATTTGAAAAGGATGATAAAGCCCCAAATGATAGAACAAGGTATTATACAAGAAAATACGACTTGGTGTTACTGAATTTCCTTAGTTAAAAGGCTACAATTAACCATTTCTGTCATTTAAATAAGAATATCTACAATCTACTGTGGCATGATGTGTTTTGTACGAGTGTGGCGGGTATTGTGTATGTGTTGGATGACCCGTCGTGAGGTTAATCAGCTTTGATTGTTAATAGACAGCATTATTGACATGGCAAGCGGGAGGGTAGCAATGTCGGAGTATTTCGTATTAACGACGGCGGAAATGGAGGCAACATGGAGAAGAGATTAAGCGTTTTCCGCGATATAGTGCAGAAATGTGAGCATGTGATCAATTTTTTATTTCTTTTTTATTTTTTGTTTGTTTGCTATTCGGGGTAAAACATTTGTAACGGCAGAAAAAAAAAAAAAAATCCATACCCCGACTGCCGTGCGCGCCAATTTGACAAAACACTCAAATCTTCTAGTTGTGTTCGCAAGTTTTTCAATCCGAGCTCCCCACTCCGGGGCTTATAACAGGGTGGGTATTTGAACAGCTGTAGCCAGGTTGAGTGGGGAGTCGAAGTCATATTGTACGAGAACCGTTTTATGGGGATCCCAGGCCTGCCCGATCACAACGATGTTTGATTACCAGGATTACCATTTCCAACATGTAATCCAATTTTGCCGTGAACAATTTCTCACTGTATCTAACGTTCTTTCCTTGAATACTTACTTTGAATCGTCAAAGCGATCGCCAAAAGCCACAAAACAAGATTCCTCAAAATAAATGACTTTTTTTTAAGCAAAAAAAGTCATGAACTCTAATTATCATAATTGGAAGAAACTCAATTGTACAAGGAACATGAAAAGCCGAGATTAACACAAAACAAACTTTGCAGAGGAATAATTAGGGATTAATTACGTAGGGGGCTAGATGAAAACAAAACGCTCACTTTTCGACGCTTTCAAAGGTATAAATTTTCTTTCCTGAAAGCACTCAGTGGGCGGACATTTACCGACCGGCAATTTTCAAGAGTTCAAAACAGATTCTTAAGTATTTTGCACGCCGTAATTGGGGGTCGAGCCTCTAATTTGGATTCCACAGCACATTGATCAACTTGAACGTCAGCTAGTAAGGCCTTGTGGGCCCTATAAAACCATTTGAGAAGTCCGTTCCATTTTTCCACTAACTTCATAAACACCATTATAAACCCCTTTTCATTTTCTTGTAACTTAATGGGCACTTCTAAGATGCCAAAACACTTGCGAACACCGGGAAGATCCTGAAACTCGCTCGTCGGTTCATTACTGTTGATTTTAGAGTGCGTTCCCTCGGGTGTCCCGTTTTATATATTCTTGCCAGCGAAGTAAACTTTGAATTTTACGGGCGTCGAATAGATTGTCCATAAAAAAGAGACGCGATAGATTTGACACGAAGTAAATGAATTGTTTGTAGAATCGTCCCATTTCGGTAATGGATGTTGGTTAGGAAGAGAAAACTTCAATAGTTCCTCGAATTTACGAATGTTTGTTAAGAGGCTGATATGTTTGGAGTAGTGAAATCATGATGTGGTTTTTGGATGTGTGTGGCTGTGGTGGTTATTGTGTAAGTTTTTTTTTTGTTTTTTTTTGAAAAATGAAAGAGAAGAATTTTACTGTCATGCAACAAAACGTACAGTGGGCGGGCAACGGAGAAGCGTGATACCCACTTTCGCCATCTGAGCTTGGACGCCCTTGGCTTGGAGTGCCCGAACTGCGGCTTCCGCGCAGTCGCCGGACTCGAAGTCTACGAATCCGTATCCTGGAACAGTCGCATTCAAAACAGACGCCGAAACGCTGAGTTTGGCCTGGGGCAGACCGGTACAGAGTTGGGTAATGGGAACGGGTGCAGTTCAAGAACTGATAGGATGATGCGACTGTAGTGGGAGAGATAAGGGCAAGGAGACATATGGGATAATAAAATGGAAGGTGACAAGTAACAAGCAAGTAAATGAAAAAAAAAGAAAGTAATTTTAGAAATCAAAATACAAGAGTTGTGCAAAAATGTAATGTAAGGGAACCTATTCATGGTGCCCGATCTCTGCCTATGCGCTTGTTAGCCCTTGTGTAGGCAATCCTGAATACCGTCTACAGCTAGCAAAAAAATGAGTTCAGTTGATAAAAATTGGCAACCCAATTCAAAGGGCTCAATCTAGGACCCTTTGGAAAGATTAAAAAACTAGTTTGAAGAGATGTAACCAGTTTAAAAGGTTGAACCTCGAATTGGACAAATGAAACCCACTTTTAAGGGACAATAACGGGTTTGGAGGAATTGAAAACTGGTTTGGAGAGTGGAGCACCATGGTTTGAAGTGGCGCTTAGCACTACGTGGAGTGGAACCAGTTGGAAGGAGGCTGAGAACCCGTCTGGAGAGGCTATAACCGGCTTTGAAACAAGCAACGGGTTCAGAAAATTCCATAACCATGGAAACTTGGTTCAAGAGGGGCAAACCAGTTAGGAAATATTAAACCCAGTTTCAAAATGGGTTGAAAGGGACGGATGAAGTTCAACGTGTTAAAAACCAGTGAACGTGTTAACAACTCATCGAAAGCGGTGAATGCGCCGATCCCTCAAATTTCACGTCAGTTTTTAAGGTACGAAAGCGCCGCCGGAAAAGGAATGGATTCAACGGCGCCCCGAACGGACCGCGATGCCCAGATATGTCTTGTGGTAATAGTCTACCATTCAGCTTGTCAAAAAGATGGGGAACCTCTGAGCCTCACCGATGTCAGCTCTGCGAATCCGGCCGCTCATTCTGACAATGCCACTGGGATCCTCAAAGGGATGCAGCCTGGCATGGTTTCGTCCGATGAAACCAAACATCCACCTTGGAACCATCCGATCTGGGGTCCATTTGATGCATGCGTTCAGGGCTAAATCCAGCTCAAATTATTTAAATGACGAGCAACGAGAGTGAATCTTGCACGATGCTATTCATTGACGGGAGGGAGGAATCCTAATGGGTCGTAGAGTCTTGCCACTACCAAGAGAATTCCACTTTTGGAGTAGACTGGACACACCATCATTATCAACTGAGTTCAGGATAAACTACTGACCCATTTGCTGAGCTGAAAACCTCCTTGATGTAGATCATCCACAACAGAGCGTTTTCGTAATGATTTTTCTCTAAATCGCTCGCGCAATCGCTCCTAAAAATTAGGCGCTTTCGAACCGCAGTCCAGAAGGGATCGGCGCTTTGGTAATCCACCCGGCGCTTTCATAACTAGTTTGAAGGGGTTGAAAACGTGTTTGAGTTGAGAATCGTTTCGAAGGGTTGAGGCCACTTGTGAAGGGAACCCGGTAAATAGAGCGATAACTGATTTGGAGAAGTTGAAAACTTGTTTTGGTGTTAAATAGGTTATGTACTTACCAGTTTGCAGTGGCAATTACCCGGGTTGGAGAAGATAAGAACCCGTTTGAAGGAGCTATATTATCATATATTATATTACCAGGGATGAAAAAAGGGCAATACTCAGTGGGTAAGGTAGGTATTTATCCAAGCCCGAATAAATACTTTCCCATAAATACCCAAACTCCCAAATCGTCAATAATTTTAAAAGTAGAGAGTATTAAAAAAAATTAATGACTTTCGTTTTAAATTTAGATTTAGAGACCTAATGATAGGGAATAAAGCGTTCCCAATGATTGCCATTAAAGCGATTTGTTTTTCAAGAACATTGGAGAAGACAATTTTAGATTGGAAGTAAATTTCAGCACGCAAAGAAAAGACACCAGAGTGCAGGTCGATCTGTCGAAAATCGATCGATTTTCAAATTTTTTCTTGATTTTCTTGGTGTTTGGCACTAGTGACACTGGAGTAACGCGAAAATGGCCGTTTTCGCATTGTGAATGTGATCGAGCGTATTGACTCAACTTATTCGTGATATAAATTAACTTACTCGACGTGACCGATCCTTCAGTTTTTAGTTTTTTAATGGTGGCCTACTCGTCGACCAATAGGAGCTGACCTCGGGTTTCCGCCAAAATTCAAATAGAAATTTTTCCATAAATTTTATAAATTCGTACGAACTTGCAGTTTGTGTTTTAACCCCATTTTCAGTATTATTTGGACGCCTTCTGTCGATTAAATAAAATCCAGACACGTTTTCATTCCTAATTGCTAATACCCGGTTTGGAGGGCCGATTATAGCCGGCTTTGTAGGGTACAAAACAATGGGCACAAATTTTGTCTAGTAAATTCTAAAAACAAGAGAAATTTCATTCTTGCACAACCCTTACTAGCAGGTCTCACGAATTTCAGTAAACCTGATTCCGAGTCAATCCTCATTTTTTGTTCCTTTTTCGGTTCGAGTAATTTCAAGCAATGTTAAATTTGCAACCAACTCTTTGACGTTGAGCATTTCTCAAACAACTCAATTTGGCGAAGCATCGCCCGTTCACGGCACATAACAGACCAACCATCAAGGGGAATATTAACGAGCGTTTTTTTATTTTAAATTGGGACATAAAATTTTGTGGCTGTAAAATCTTTGAGGGGCACCAGGCGACAGACTACAAAGTTGTTATTCTCACGGTCTAGATCCGGATTTCCCTGGAGGAAACGGCTCCGATCTACTAATGGAGTAAGAGTGTCTTTGAACTGTTCGGTGACCAAACGGACTACTCAATTATCGGTTGGAAAGCCGCCTTTTCAAAGGGGTTCAGAGGGAAAAATTAAGAGAAGTTGAGTACGTAGGTTATAAAGGGGATAATGGATCACAGAATATTTGGGTTTGAAGTTCTTTGAGTCTGGACAATTACTGAGATGGGTCGTGAACATAGCGAGGTCAAGACTCATTGCCATTGATTATGTCATGACTAGGCTACTCAAGAAGATTGTGCAATCTATTGGAAGATAACTGCACACATAATGCAAAAATAACTTTTGACGTTTCATGATTAATTTTGATTAATTCGAAGAAAATGGAACAAATAATAAGCAAAGAAAATGATAAAATCAACAAGTGTCCAAGTCTCTCAGCTCTCACCGTACAGTAAGCTGAAACCTTTCTTCTCATTTCCACTCAAGAAACTTGTAGATTTTACTAAAGGAATAATACTCGTGCAAAACACAAAACTTGGGGAAAACAGAATCGTTTCCACAGGCTTTCGCTTGCGGTTCTTTCTAACATAGAATGAACCCCGCGGAGCCACAGGAAACAACCCATCATCCCCATTAACGCAAAACAACGAAAAATTGAATAAATCAAAGTAAACATGGTGGCGAGGATGTGTGGGAAAAGTCGAGGAAATGAAACAAGATTGAAGGATAAGAATTGGCAACCACGGAGAAGATGGCTGCGGTCGGCATGGCGGTCACTAATCACAGTTGTTGCAGAAATTACTGCACTTATGAGATTAGAAGTTTTGGCGGCAAATGAGAGAAGGAGAGAGAAGTACCGTTAAATCCGATGATTGTTGAGATAAATAGTTGGTAGATTTAAGATTGGGGATTCTTTGAAGTTAATTGTCTGCTGAGCTGCAACTATGCTCCTAATATCAAAAGTGAGTTTGCCGGGCTGAGAAATTCGCGCAGTGAAAACTGCAAGAATTTGCCTCCTTTTATTGCTAGATCTTCAGAATATAGTGATTTAATTAAATTCCCAATAGCGAAGGAAAAACTGTAAAAGCCTTTTTGGCAGTGAAGCGAGTCTGATGCGATAAAGAGGGGGAAGTCAGTGACCAGAGGAAGAATTCTGTACCCCAAGTTGGTGGAGTTTCTTTACAAAAGAAAAAGCTATATAACAGATTTTTCCCGGGCTCATCTAGTAGGTATCCTTTCATCTTCCTTCATCGTGAAGAATTCCTTTTATAAAGTTTCCTGACACGGGAAAGGTTTTATAATTGCAGTGTCACGGTAGTAAAGGGTTTAGGGTGGCGAGGAGGTTGGGGGAAATACCACGCAAGGACCCCAGGTCTCGCATCGTATCGACTGAGCCAGTACAGGGGGTCCACTCATGTTCAGCAACCTGAAGACGGAAAGGTGGTGGAAGTTTTACCTTTACATTTGTTTGTGTTCTTATCTAGAATAGCCTTCGTCGAAATTATCGCACCAAACCTGGAAAACGAAACGGGAAATTAGTTTTTGCCAACGTTAAAGCATAGATATGCAATAATGAAAGGATGAGAGCAGTAGTATCAATCATTTGTGCAAAATGCAATGCGTGCTTTCGGTTACAGGTCTTTTTGTTTCATAAAACAGAAGATACATCTAATTATTATTATCTTGAAATAATTGAAAGGATTTCTCTGCAAGACGCTTATTGAAGGATCACCTATTGAGGTTAGGGTTTCTTAAAAGTCAAGAACTTCACAAAGTATCTTCATTCCAATACAAGTTTTTATTGGTGCCACCAGAGAAGACGACTGGGGCCGCCGGCTGTCCCCCTCCCAAACGTGCATTTATGATCCTTGATTTATCTGTTGATTGTATTAAGGAAGCGGGAACAGTATCGAGGAGTCGGGCGAGGTGTTGGCATGAGGGAGGGTGAGACCGAAACAGGATCCGAACAATTGGACGTCTCAATCTGTCCGGAGGCCCTGCTGCCCACCAGGGGGGTCCTGTCATAGAGGGGGCCTGTCAGTGAGTCCCCAGGCAATCAGGGGGAGCCTGCGGGGTTCTCAGGAAATCTCGAGACGGCAAAACTGATTGAGGAGGGTGGAGCGGCACGAAAAAACAGCATACCGAGGCAATTTTGCAAGCATACGCAATACTAGAGCCACAAACCTGCTGGCATCAGCTAGATCTGTCCACACTGTACTAGTGTCATTCAATCAACATAAACGAACAGGATCATGATTTTGTGGTCAAACACATTTTGGACAGAAATACATCAACCACAATTCTAAACCTCCAAGTTCAATCACTGAAGCACAAACGTTGGATCCAGCAAAATAGCATGGAGAACCAATCGCGCCATAAGAACTTCACCAAAGTCAGTAAAACTGGGTATGAGAGACTTTTTGACAATGCATCAAATTAAGAAAGCGCAATGAAATCCAGATTTAAAAAAAAATTATTTATGTACAAATAATACACTTTCAAGGCCTTCAAATTCAAACTGAATTCAGTGAAACAAACTCGCACAGCAATGATGT
This sequence comes from Pilophorus perplexus, assembly GCA_955831195.1. Taxonomy (NCBI): domain Eukaryota; kingdom Metazoa; phylum Arthropoda; class Insecta; order Hemiptera; family Miridae; genus Pilophorus; species Pilophorus perplexus. Next base: position 13,293,834 of record OY037015.1, on the reverse strand, counting down.
TGGAATTCCGTAGAGGGTCGTCAAGTAGTTCGCAGTAGTTTTCAATAATTTTTCGCCTCAAACCTGACGTGTATACACGTATACTCCAGGTAAAAAAGTAATAACGAAAATCAAAAACAATTGGGAATGATATTTTACCAGTTTCGAATATCTGTCGTTATGTTTAAGTTATCGACAATCCAAATCTAACGGAATGAAACTACCAGGCAGGGGGCCTACGATGGTCATCGCAAACAAGATAATAAGGCAAACACCACACCAAGATAATAGGCGTGACCGTTAAGCCTTTACATTATTTTTTCCTTACATCTCACCCTTCGGTCGGTTTACGTAAGGTTTTCCTCCAGATATTTTCCAAGGGCTTTTCCCCGGGTTGGTTTTTCACAAATTTCTTCTACAAGACTTTCCACCCGGCCCCGAAGTTGCCACAACTTTCTCCCCTTTCCCCCTCAAAGATTACTCGAGTTTTTTGCGACCCATTCATTTTCAGTTCAACTGCCTTTGTCAAAGGTTTCCGCTTGGTTGAGCTTGCTTTTCAATAATGCGGAAGAAATGACCTTTTTGTTGAATAATTTTGTGAGAAAAGAAACACTTATTCTACAAGATGTTGACAAGTTCAGGCAAAGAGCGCTAAACGGTTGTTTGACAAAGTTGATATTCATAAGAACTAGGAAACGGACAGGGGGACATTTAAAAGGGAGAGCGAGCGAAGTGAGTGCACCCATTATGGCTCCTCTAGAAGTGAAAATACGCACAACTCAATAGTGAATCCGAAATAAGTGTGAAATAAAATCGCCTCCTTCCTGGCCCAAGAACTGTCTGGTCACCAAAAGGAGAGACAGGGTCAGGGAGTGAGCCATGTAGGTAGGCTTAAAACGTCAGGTAGATAATATCTATATAAACACTTTCGGATATATTATATCCGAAAGTGTAGAAATGAATTGGCTTCTACAAGAAGGAACCAGCTCTACATCCTCCTGAAGAAGGTTTCCTTTTGATGAGATGGGCGCAAGTGCGCCTGATCTCACCCCGCCCAGTAGGAGGAGGCAGGGATAGGGAGCCCGTAAGAAAAAAACGAAATTGATCTTACCTTCAACCATACATACCAACGAGACCATCTGGTTAGAAGTACAAATATGAACTCTACGAATAGTTCGGGGGATAGTAATCTATATTTTACTTACGGGTATTTCAGCTCCAAAAAAAAATGTAAACAAATTCCAAAAGTAGTCAAAACCAGACTTACTGGGAACACATATTGTACAATTCCTTGTCAGTTGTCTGCGGGTTGAGGCCATGTATGTACAGGTTGGTTTTCGATAGCTGTTGCTCTCCACTGTTACTCCCTTGACCGCCCATATTGTTGGAAAGGGACGTCGACAGTGTGCCACTCTGAGAGCCGGTGTTTGAACTAGATGAGGACGATGTGTTGGCAGGGGACGAGGCTGTAGGAACGCGGGGAGTCGAAAATTGCTGCAAAAAATCAAAACTAGGTTAGATCAATGAAAAATTAATTGGGAAATTGTAAAAACAATCGCAAATACCCAACCTTATCAAATTCAGCTATGAGGAAATGATGTATATTTCAATTTTCAATTATTCTTGCCAAAGGAAACACGGGTACCAACTATATCAACAGTAAAGAGATGAAAAATGGGGTGAGCTGATTCTCATCACAGTTGAGATGCCATATCGCACCTCTTGGGTTTCTTTTGCGCTCGCCAAACTTTTTAACTTTTGGCACCATCTCAAAAATAAATTTGTAATTGATGAGCCGATACGGAAAGTCGACAGGTTGGGTGTGGAATGGGCTACGGTTTGAAATCCCCCTCGTCGAGCGATGAAAGTTGCATCAAGTCATTCGGCGAAATGGAATTTTCAAGGATTAGCGCAGGATTGCTGGAGGACAGAGAAACCAATATCACGCCGGTGGGCTTAGTTAGGGAAACCATGAGACTGCAAAATCAGTTCAGTAGATGCACGTTGAAAAAAAAAAAAAAAAAAAATCTACACTCGGGTTATCATTTCAGTAAATCATTCAACTAATCAATTGATATAGCTAAATATCAATCATTGATATAGCTAAATAGATATAAACCAATCAATTGATATAGCAGATAGCTTTTCGCGTGTAATGGATGGATGATGAGAAATATAACAGACCTGACCCGAGATCGCTCACGGTGAGGAATGGAAAGGACGTGGGACGACTCTGTTTTTATCAGGCACGTATCTGGAAAATCGTCAACGATAACGCAAATATCGTCGACGATAAAACCGACCAGAAGTCCCTCCCATCACCGGGGGCGTTTCAAGGCGCTGGGCGGTCTTTGGAACCAAACAGTCAAAACGGGGGAGGAGGTTGATAAAGCAGGAACATACTTTTTTTCCTTTTTTTTTAATGGAGAGTCGGCACTAATACAACACAGACCGCATGTTATTCCAAATGTCAAGATAAATCGGAGTTACCTTCTGTTAAGATAAATCGGAAACCCTAAGGGTGCGACGCGATGACGCGTTTTCGTCCGTATAAGCCCGACTAATCCCTTTGTGTGAAAATGAATTGGGGGGGTGATGAAGGGGAGAAGAGGTGGACAATTACATTGTGATGAGAATGATTGATCACAATCTGTATGTACGAAATTTGTACTAACCATGTTGACATTGTCAACACAACACGATTAAATAACCTAATTATATCACTACATTCTCTCAACAATCTGGTTCTTTTGCATTATGATCCTCCATAAACTCAGTTGAAAATACCAACCACACACTGGCAGCCAAATTTGCATATTGTTAAATTTTCATCGCCCGCTAGAACACATTTGACGTTGTAACAACAAAATTCCATTTTCTCTCAGTTTACCTACTTCATAAATTTCTTATTCAATCGAATAATTCGACTACTCCTCCATGCGGGGAAGCCTATCAATGATGACGTTTAGGACCCAATTAGGAAATTACGAGGTCGATCTGTGGTCCATTATTTCCGAGAAAGCTATTTATACTGTCAGGTGACTCAATAACGTGATAGGTACGTTGATCTTTTCGACTCTTGAACTGTCAAACACGATGTTCTATTCAAAATTTATCAAACTCTTAATACATTTCTGATTGAGATTTAGTCAACTAGGGAAATTGAGACTACGACGCCAACTGTCAGCGTTTTTCGTTTTCGCGCTAAAAAAAACTAACAAGTCCTCACTTCTGAAACAAAAATAGCGTTTGTCGTGGCGTTAACCCATTTCAGCGCAATATAAACCCAAAAACATCAGCGTCTAATTGCGTGACTGGAGCATTCTACAGATGGAGGAGGCTTAGAGGGGAAACACGGAAGAAAATGAACCACAGGGAGGGAGTTTTGAGTCAGATTTACATTTTGAGTGGATTATTATAGCGTGTCAATCCCAGTTTTTATTTCCTCCTCCTTCGATTTCCCTTCAGACTCCCTCCCACTTTACGTCACAATTTTTGGCGGATAACCCCCTCCCACACCCTCAACACCCCGCCACAACACACCCATAACACAATCACCGCCCTCTTACAAATGATGTCACGCTCGGATCGGGAACTGTTTTCGTGGTGCGTTGCCCCCACCAGGATCTTGATACCGCATGCTAATCACACTTCGCCCTGCGGTAGAGGGTCGTTGGTTTCACCCCTGATTGGCCCGATTGTTGATTTTTTCACTACGCTATTTTAAAAATACCGGCAAGAACACTCGGATGAAGAGTGACCCGTTTTAGACTACACTACAGCAAACAGACGATTTCTGGGATAAAATATTGAGAGACAATTTTTCGGAGAAAGAAACAATTTGGGAAACATTTTGAGGCGAATCGAAATTGCCTAATACCGCCCCGAAAACATTCAGTGATTAAGAAGTGGGTGTTTGTCGATTCCAATGCGGGAGGTTTTGAAGAGGGATTTTTCGGCTAGGTCTTCTAAATTGTTAGTTACACACTAAAACCAGGGATTCCCAAACTATTAAGGGCAAGGGTCATCCTTTTCTAAAATTAACTGTGATACCTCAGCCCCCCCCCCCCCCACCATAATAAAAATACTTTTGAAATCCCATCTATAGTTGTTTTTTGTATACATAAGTTTTGTATCAATATTGTATTTAATACCTACCAATTCAAAAGCTTGGGGGGTTGGTCAAGCGAGTAAACTTTCCATCATTATTTCATCAAAATTTAACGAAATAAATGGACATAAAATTCATAACATAATACATATTATATACATATGACAATACATATTGTCTGATGTATTTAATACTTAATAATTGTAAATCATAAAATTATTAATAAATATTACGAAAAAATATTTGAGTGCCCATGGTAGGTAATTGCAATGTAAAAATGAAGTAAAGAACTCGCGTTAACAAATAGGACAACCACCAAAATAAGTATCGTTGATGTCGACCCAATTGGTCACATTGCCCACTTGTCGACACGGACCGCTCAGTTGTTTTGGGAAGAATGGGCTTTTCCTCCTCAATCGATACTTTTTGGTGAATGCCTTTTACAATGATTGTAAGGTTCGAGGATAAGATAGAGGAACGTTTTGATCAAAACGAGCAGGAAATGCCATCTAGTAGCAGGAGTTATAAAAGATGCACTATTTAACCATAATGCTAATATTGATTTCAGTCCTAAAAAATTCAGGGAAAAGTGTCACTTTACGGGGTCAAAATGGCCCAAGTCCGGGCGCGCCTGGGAAGAACGGCTTCAGTCCACTTTCCCTGGTTTTGCCACCATGTTTCGCTCATTGAACTTCCAGAAGCCAAATATCTCCACCGAAAGTAACTTTGGTCTTTTATTAAATTGTTGGCTTACGTCAATATACCAGAAGAAAGCCACGAAGTATTTCTGGATGAACTACCAATTTAACTCCTAATCCTGGGAAAGAATGGCTCGAGTCCGTAACTGTTTTTGAAAATGTTTGAATTTACATGTAAATCTGCCATTTTGACCCCCTACACTTTTTTGGTTATTTGAAATACCTACTGTACAAGTTAAGTTCGTTAACTTTAAAATTGATTTTTCTCACAACCAATTGAAGTGGACTGAGGTCGTTCTTCCCCAGAACCCTTCTTAGAATTATTCTAAGAAAACAATATATCAATTGATCGATTCATTTAAAATCAATACTCTCCTTTGACTTTCACTCAGATTTTCAAACACTAAAAATCACTCCCTGAGCTCTTGTTTTCAAAACTATGAATTGCAGCGACTCGCGGCTGGTCTCATACGATTCAGCATAACGAAAACGATTTAAAACTGTAAGAAACAATTTATAAAAAATACCTACTACGTGTACTCGACCGAACGAGTGAATATGTTTTGAAGTTGGAAATGGCCAAACATGAGTGTTGAAAATCTTCAAAACGCACATTTCGGAATGTGTGCAAGAGAAGTGCAGTTGGCAGCGTTTGCGCTGAAATTAAGCAATTTGGGGAGTAAATGGTAAGTTTCCCTCAGACCCTAAGTTTGTAATCTGTCTGAAGAAAAGTACCACAAAACGTTGCAAAGATGGCGATTTTATGTATGACTTCTGGAACCTGTGTGAAATGCGGTTGGCCTCATTCGATTCACCGCAAAACGTTTCCACATACCTGCACAATGCTACGTAACAACCAAGAAACTACACAGAAAAACGAGATGAGTCGGAGTCGACATTTTGGGAATTTACGTGTTTTTTTTTTGTTGTTGTTTTTTTTTTACGAATTGAACTCTGTAAAAATCCTCATGATGCGAAAGTCGGACCACGGATTCCAATACAGCACATCTCAAAACATGGAAGACTCAGATTTTTTGTTCACCTATGTAACGAATGGAAACCCGAGTATGACCTGAAATGTTAAGTTTTATAAATTCGCTCGCACATTCACACATCTCCCAAACAGCATGACATAGTACAATACCGCTTTCATTCAAGCTAAAGGGCACAATGATATTTCCCAGGAGTGTGAATTGATAGCCCCTTTGCCCTTTTTGAAATTTCGGCCCGTTTTATTCTTTTAAACGGCTCCCTTAATTTGCCCCCTGGGAACGGAATAAATCACCTTACAAGAATCCACTTTGGCCCCTAATGGATCCCCGTGACGAATATTGCCGTTTGAAAGCTATAAGGTCGCTCTATCTCTCTCTCTCTCTCATCTCGGCCTAAATGAATAAAGGGGCGCATGCCTGGGGGACTGTTGGGGGGCTCGCTGGCCTCTTCGTGAGGTTCGTCACTCATCCTTCCGTGGAACACTCAGGAATCCCAACTATTCTCAATCCTCTGCCTTCTGGATCCTGCACCTTCTACCCCCTTCTCTTGCATGACTTTTCCATTATTTCTTTCGAGTTTTCCTCCTCCTCTCCCATTTCCTCGTTATTGGGCGGAATGATCTCTCCCACTTTCCCTCCACCCTGTTTTAATATTCAGCGAACCGGGGGGGTCCCTCGGGAAGTTTTCAGAAAGTTCCTCCTTATAGAAGCAGCTTATTCCCAAAACGCTCCGACCCAGTCGGCTTTTTACAAGAGTTCGCCCCCTCTTACGGCGACCTGAAGGCATTTGCCGTACACTTGAAACGGATCCCCACAACTTATAACCCATTGAGAAGTTTTCAAGATGGCTGGTTTCGGAGACGGAGTTTTGGAATCCTCGCAAGTTCAGCAAAGAGCATTTGCAACAGACATCTTTGGCTGAGCGCTAAAATGGCGAGCCAGTGACCAGAATAACAAAGTACCAAGTGATCGTCTTCCACCGTTTGCAAGCTCAAGCTCCAGACTGGATCAGACCGTAAACAATTAAGATTCAATACATGCCGCCAAACGATTGGGGGTTTCCATCTAATCGGAAATAAGACATTATGTGGGTCGGGCCGAACCCCATATTAAGCAAGTCCTTTAATGTCTTCCTCTTCAAGAAAGAAAGTATGAATCATGAATAAAGGTGTCTGAGAAGGTTTGGCCGCTATGTAACAGCGGTTGTGCAAATAAAAAATTATTCACTTTTTTCTTGTACAGTGCTCGGACGTATGTGAGACTCGGAAAAATGGATTATGCGTCCAAAATTACTCGGAATGGATTTGGGGCCCCCAAAAAATCGATTTTTCGTCCAAAAACACTTGCCAGAGGACACCTACCTCGACCCCATAGCCGAACATCTTCGAAGACCTCTCCCAGAGCCTCTTTTTATCCCTACAGAGCCCCACGGATTCAGGCGATCGGGCTGAAAACCTTGCGGGCTTAACTTGTATAGAACTGATGTAGAACCGAGTACCTACTTAGTCAAAATTACAATTTAAAAAAAGAAAAAAAAAATCTACTGCCCAAAACGGCCTGATGAACGGACTTTGATTTTTGACATTTACACATCATGAAACATAAAAGAAGACAATTTTAGGCCGATCAACATTTTCGGAAAATTTTTGGAATAATACAACTGGTTTATTATTCCAAGAATAATAAACCAACAGGAAGACCCGGAAAGAGTGACAGTTCAGAATTTATACCCGAGCCAAGTTAAGTCACAAAATTAAATGCATTATTCATCATACCTTAAACGCGATAGATGAATCTTGAAAAAGAAACTACTGAATTTTCAATCACTTATCAATGAAAGGGCCATAAAACGACTAGATGCATTGAGCCTCTTGCAAATCGCGGACGAAAAAGTTGATAAGCACCGATTGGAATGACTGTCATTCAAAGAGCGAAAGGATGAACACTCCTCGAAAGGAAAAATGGTCTAGTAAAAACGGGGAAATAAAAAGGTTGAATAACTATCAGTTGAACCTACACGGCCCGGAGATTCCTCCATAAAAGCCCCCACTGAGCCCTGACCCATATTGCAAGCATTTTGCCCACCCCTCGTTCTCCGGGTTTTCATCTCCTTTTCCTTCCCGGAGAAGGGATCCTCTTTTACGAAGTGCTACCCCCATATTATGGTAATGCCCATTCGAATGGGTCCTACATCTCCTGCCCCCGGGTACTTCCTACCTGCTTAAATATTTACGAAGAAATTCGCTGTTTGTTTTTGTTATTCAAATCCCTGGTGCGCTTTTACATTGAATCTGTTTTCTCTCACACGAGGGATCCCATAAGCACCTACTACAGTACCTACACTGCCTTTTTCGTCCCTGCATATCTTTCACTCAATTGTTGTTGCTGGTTTCATCCAATACGGATACAAAAAGGGATCTTTATTTGGACGACGTTTCGTTTGCCTTAACTGGAAATTCAAACTACGAATAATAAACTCGGGGCAATTATTCTTCTACGCAGAACATGATTCTTGAAGGCCATAATAAACAGATTCTCAAATAAAACGACGACTAGCTCGAAAACCTTGCTAAAAACCTCTAAACCACGGAGGTCAGACACATTGATCGGCTTCAAAATTTGTACCAAATCATATAGATTCCCAAAATTAAATGACCGCTCACCGTCCGCGGGAGAGCTCAGCATTTTGAAGAGAAAGCACCGCGTTTTCAAGCAGAGGTGTAGCTTCTTTCGGAACATCATTCATAACATTTTAAGCACGATTGGCTCAAATCGGTTCATATTAAGCGATTAAATTCATAAAAAACGAAAAATTCTGCCGTTCCCAAAATTATCCCAAGAAGCTATACATACCTCCACTATTTGACTTTTTCCGTGTATTACAGTCCTTCCCTCCTCTTCAAAATGTGGAGCCCTCCAGCAGTCCAGAGGTCGAGTGTGGTGTGGTTTTTGTGGAAATTTCGGACGAACAATATATTTAGTCCCTGACCTAATAATTATTCTTGATTCACGTAAAACTTCTCTCTTATAACGGAATTCTCAGGTTGACTCACTTAATTGATCATTCCCAGTGCTCCATTCCTGCCTGGTCTCGATTTTAAAATTCACCGGCGCCGCCAATAGGCGAGGGAACAAGGTCAAAGAAATGGAGAAATTCGGTCGAACATCCATAATTCAATTAGTAACGAACAAGGTGAGAAATTAGAAATTAGTTGACAGAACTAAGAAAATGACTAGCAGAAATTTAGGGTTATTATTCAGGTCGCTCCCCATTAAAGTTAATCCGCCAAAAACACTGGCACGAAAAATAGTAAGTGTGCCTTAAAAAAAATTTTTTTTTGTTATGTTGGTGGCAATGATTACGGTCTGTCCCCGACTCACTGGTACTGCTTCAAATAATGAAGTTATTTCAGAAAAAAAAAAAAAAATTAGTCGAGATGCTGTTACCTATCCCATTGTCATCATTATAATATTAAATATTTGTGTTGATTGGACGAGAAATCACATATAAAACGTTTGTTTACCTTAAGATAAAATTTTCGACATTCGTCATCAGTAAGTATCTCATAATATTAAATAGGTGCGCAATTAATTGCATAGAAGGTAATTTTTCAAAAAGCAACATGATATTGATAAGACTTCCTTTTGGTTTATTGCTCTTGGAATAATACACCCTTGAAATCGCGACGGAGGTCGACAATTCTGATCGGCCTCAAAATTTGACACAAAACGTTCCAAGATGTCCAGATTCCAAAAACGAAATGCCGTCCGAGCCGTTTTGAGCAGTAGAAATGTTTTTAAAATATGAAATTATTTAGTATTATGAAAGTTAGTTTTTAGTATTATGAAATCATGAAAATATGAAATATTATTTCATAAGACTACACATGGGATTTTTGAAGGATCCCAGGAGGTCAAATAGGGGGTCGTTTTCTGAGTAATTTAAAAAAAAATTTTCCCTTTTTTCAAAAATATTTTCTTCATGACACAGAATTAATTTTTGCACAATTAAACTATATCAAAGTATTATAAACCTTGTGTAAAATTTGCAGCTTTTCCCCCAAGTATTTAGATTATTTCATTCCATAACATATTAGTCCACTGTTCGTATTCTTTTTTCCGACAAATTTCAAGTTTTGTCCATGGTAGGTACTAGCGGACCTTTTAGAAATAACAGACGGACCACCACACACACCAACCACACCACCACTTCGAGAATCAGCAGGAGAGTCATCGTTCTCACTAATCTCCACATTTTTTCTCAAATTTAATTTCTTTTAATTTATTATTTCTTTGATTTATTCATAGAATCGAATTTTCTCGCAATTCCAAAGCCAGTGTTTAAAAAAAAAGTAAGTCTAACAACCACGAAAGAAATTAAAAATCTAGAAGCAGCAGCTGGTGTGCTGACAGTGTCACCTTCGCTTGGGGACGTAAATTGATCGTTTTCAAACCCCCACCAAATTTACATGCGCAGCATCTCTCAGTTTCTCCCCGTAAGCTGTTCGATTACCTCAAGAATCCGGCGGGGCCCTTTCATACGTATCCGGGCTCAAAATGCAATCACCGCGGAAATCGGACCTCCTTCTATCTGCAAACAAGCTCACGTTCCTTCAACCCCTTCGGCGAGCTTCGAGTCGCATAATATTATAATCAATTAGTAGTTTGGGCACGTACGGCCGCTCCACAGTCTAAAGAGACTGAGGAAATTTTCAATCTGAATAATCCCACTGAGGACCCCTAGACGCAAATTAGAACGGCGCGGCGGTCCTTAGACGAACTGATTATGTTGGAAACGTATGGAAAAGGCAATGATGGTTAAAGTCATGGAATCATTTTTAGTGAACATCTTCCCTATATGGATTTTCAAAAATTATCATTACTCCGACGTGAAAACGTTAAACAACACGGATTACAATTAGCAACACTCGGTAATGGGATATCGCAAACGTTGAGATGTAGGGGAGTGATAAGGCAATGAGGTGCTGATCCAAAGTGGTTTATGACGATAGGAAGTCGATGAACAGGCGAAGTCGTCGGGCGATGGTGATTTCCAGAGTACTAATGAAGATGAGGGCGAATGACGGCCAATATTAATGAGGCCCCGGATCAGCCGTCCATTAAGGGTTGACACTAAGCAGATGCACTAAGAATAACAGCCTGTGAATTAAGTCAAGCTAGAAGCCTGAAAGGAACGGGAAGAGAAAAGACGACGACTTATTTTCAAGAGGCGAGTCAAAATGTGTCGTTGAACTCAACCGAGGATTTGGAACCACCACTGGAGTGTTCATCTGTGATTTGATTTGTGTGCTGAATCTAGCCGAATTGGGGGCAAGTTGTGGGGGACTTAACCAATTGTGGAGGCAGTGATACGGGCAGATTATGGGATTGTAGACCAAATTGCTTTGGGAATTATCGGTTGCGGGGCATGGCTCTCGAAGCGTCACAATATCACTCTGTAAGCTGTTCAGACACAGACCATAACTGAAACTGATCCTGGGGGAAAAACTAGTCCCCACCTCCGCTTCAGGAACAAAATCCAGGTACCATATTATGCGAATTTCAAATCGCCATAGGCTCAACAAGTACTAGTTCATCAAAAAATCTTCTAGGACACTAAACGGTGGTCCAGTAACTTAATTTTGAAGGTTTACTCATATCAGAAGAGTTGTGGAAGATAGTTCAGAGAGTGAGAGTTCAGTCAGTCGCCTGAGGGTGGATTGATTTTTGCAACAACAAAAATTTGTTACCCATTTCTGGTCACAACAGAAAAATTGTATTGCCTTTTCACCTAAGAAAACAGCCTGCCGATAGAGAGATCCAACGAAAATTTTCATTAGGTTCTATCATTCTTAAAAATGTTTGTTTTATCAAAAAATAGTCGCGCCCAACGACTGATGTCCGTTATCTCCTCACTGCCACTATAGTATACTATAGTATTTATAGCTCTTATAAGACTCCCCATTGAAGCAATGCAGGTCAACTGAAGATTCTTCAGCTCATGGTTAGCTGGGCAACCTCTCAGGGAACAAATTATGGCTACGACCCCCAATTGCAAAAGTCGGCTGACAAATTAGAAGCAATAAAGGGAAGTTGGGGTGGCCAATGATTTCTAGGAGGGTCCATCGGGCTAGTGTCTTTGCTGAGGGAGTAAAACCATACAGAACAGACATGATCTGGAAGGCGATCCGCATTGTCGGACACAGGAAATGAATAAACTCACGATGCCCAAACAGTACATGTGAAATCGTACAAGTATAAGTGGCAGTACGTCCACCTGGTACGAAAAGTAGTCCGCATAGAATATGATGATCTCTGAGATTAAATCAGGAGGGCAATGGGGAGTTGGCATTGTTTTTTTTTCTTTTTTTTTCTGAAAGTACTCCCTGAGAATGTAGGGAAAACAGTAGTCAGCCGCCTGAAATCGTTTCCAGAAAATTTAAATAATTTAACGAAAATTACGGCGTTTGAAAAACCGGGGCCATGGAGGGAGCGTGACGTCACGTCCTCAATACAGCTGAAGAGCGTCGTCGATAGGGTTTTGTTCTTGACAGGTGAGGGGATTGTTCCGCCCAGTGTTGCTATTCCACTGCTCATCAATTAATAAAATTCAAGTGAGCCGTAAATCCTTCTGATAAGGCTTTAAACTTCAAGTATCATGTATTATAATTAAAAGTTAATTATGTTTTCCGTCGTATCAAGTTATAATTGCTATAAATTCATCATATAAGCTGACGACACTAGCGCTCATGGTGAGAGATTCACTGGAACTGTGACGTCATGTCCTCAAACAGTGACTGGTGGGAAACGCCGGCCGATTCAAACTGTGCGTTTCGTTTTTTCGTTATATCTCCTACAATGATTTTTTTTTTGTTGGTATTGGAGTCTGTGCACGTTACTTTTTAGCGATATTATTGAATGGTAGGGAAGATTTCCAAATCTAAAATCAATGCGAACTCCCCATTGTGCCTTCGATAGTGGGAAGTAGTACATATTGAGGCATATCAGTGAAAATGACAATAATATTACATATTATTAATAATATTAATCATCATATTAATTATAATACTGCATATTATGTTACATGGAAAGGGACCTCTTGTCGGAAAAGCGAGAAAATCGCAGAAATTGCCAAAACGTGAAAAAGGCCGAAAATATAGATTTTATCTTTTTTCAATTCGGAATGCGGAAGCAAAGTACCTCTCCGGCAGGCCTAGAATCGATTTTTCGGCATTGAATTATTGAAAAACAGTTTGAAGTGTTGAAAAGAGGGTTACCAACCACAGTTTTAACCTAGAAGCGTTATGCATTGCCCGTTTTGCATTGAAAAACTTCAAAAAATCATAATTTACTCAAAGTTTGAGGCGTCAAAATGACAAGAATATAGTATAGTATTTGAAGAAATGATCACTCAAAATCGGGTTCTCCCCCAAAAGGCGACTTTTCCCTTTCCGTATCAGTTAAAGCTTTTTTCGATAAACAAAACGTAATTTGGGTTATGAAACCTGGAGAAGTTGATATGAATATCAAAAATTTTGAAAATTGCTTTGAGGGTGTTCTTTTAGGTACGGAAGGCAACAAATTTAATTTAAAAAAGTTCATAAAATCGATCCACCCTATAGACTAACCATGCTTCACGCAGCGAGAACTCGGGCATGTATGCCCACCTACAGCAATCTTTGTCTGGATCCACCAATCCTGATTCCCATAATTAGGAAAACCTGCGTCAACACTGGAAACGCCGTGATTGTCAGCAGGCCCAACTTACCGTATTAGTTGTAGTGGTGGAATTGGAATACTGTTGGTGGGGAGGAGAGAACCTGAGCTGGGGGCTGGGGTAGACTTGAGCTGGATGAGCAGCACCCGTCGCGCCGCCCCAAACAGTCGTCGGCCGATAACCTCCAGCCGCTCCGCCGCCTGCGATTGTTGCCATACCACCAGCCGCCCCTCCCCCGCGACCTCCTTTCATACCGCACCGACCCCCTCCGCTTCCCTGGAACAAAAAAGTGAACAAAAATGTTCGTTTCAACTCGTACAGGCATCGTACATAAATGTGCAATGAGAGTATATGATCGAGGAAAAATGATGCAAACGGTGCCGCCACCAGCTCTTTTTCAGTCAATAAATCAGATCATGAAGATACATAAAACATCTGTTTGTATTTAAGATGATTAATAAAACCGAGTGCAGGTGGTGGTGCAAGTAGGTACTAACGTGGGCATCATTCCTTCGTCGATCATCGCAGCCGGCGTCTTTGCCAATACCCCCGCACTCTACTATTTTTACTCACTCAGAACCCAATCGAATTTCCCCACTCAATCGGAACACCGATACGCCCGGGTCCGACGAGTTTTTAGACTAAAAATACGCCCGATCGAAGAAAAAACTTGATTCGCCCATCACTACATGTTTAGTCTGGACCTCATAGCGAGACAATGCAGAAAAATATTATTACTCTCACATAATTATGATTAATGGGCGGTATGACTGTCCAAGACAATAGAGAGTTCCTAAAGCCACTTTTTGCCTAACGGTGATGAGTTACGGTCGACGTAACTCGAGATTTCGCGCATGCGCAGAAATAACGGTGATAACTTACGTCCTTATGCCTAACGTCGAACGTTATTGCCGTAAAGTTACGGCAATAAACTTACGGTTTTAAGGATACCGCCGTTAATTTCGAGCAATAGAACGTAAATAGCGGCACTTTAAATTTAGCGTGACTTTTGATAAGACCGTATCTCTGTTACGGTCTTATGTGAAGTTAGCTTTTCTTTGATTCTCCCTAGACAAATCCCTTACGGTGATAAAAATTAACGGTCGACGTAACTCGGATGTTTCTTTAGGAACTCTCTAATGAATTTGGTAGAGAACGTACAAAAAAGCTAGTAAACTTTGCTGCGATTCAAATGATAATCCACTAATTCAGATCCTCTCGATGGCTGGCTGAGTATGTATGGAGTATGTGGAGTATAGTATGGTGCACCAAGTCTCACAACCAGCATGCGGAGGTAGCACTTGCAGCGGGTTTTTGTTACGGCAGTCAACAAACGAGGGTTATGCGTTGCTGCTTACCGCTACAATCAAACCCAGCATTAAGAGACTGCAGTGGCCCCCGCGTTAATTTTTAAATGGTGCACTGGGCTGAGGACGATTGTTTGATAGATCATCTTCTCAGCAGTCATTACTGTAAACAAGGACCCCTCCCCTTATTAGGGCCTAGTGATAAGCAAAGGGGAACATTCGGCGCAGGCCGAGCACTTAGAACTGGCAAACCTCGAGAAATAGAAAAGTGGGGGCGCAAGTGTTGAGACTATCGGGGAAAAGAAAAGCTGTCGATCACACATCAGAAAGAAATTGGAAAGTACTGCAATCTCTCATCGATGAAAACAACTTTCAAACTAATCACCGAGTGTAAACCTTTTTCCCCGTAGTGTTGCTAGCGGACGACCTGATCTCTTGTTTACGATGATTCGTGCTCTTCGCGGGCACCTTTGTTCGTCAACATTGATACCGTGCTGCTAGCGGACAGGGAACCCAAACCAGTTATTTATGAAAAACGCTGCAAATTTTACACAAGGGTTTATTATTCTGTGATATAGGTTACTTGTACAGACATTTAATTCTGTCAATAAAAAAAAATTAAAAAATTTTTTTTTTGGATTTTTATATTTAAAAAAAAATTTTTTGGGGGGATTTTTTTTTTTCAAAAATGTGTTTTTTCAAAAATTCTTTATATTTTAACTATTTAAATATTTAACTTCTTGGGATCCTTCAAAAATCCCATTTTTAGCCCCATGAAAGCCCTATAGAACGCCACAGTGAAATCGGATCGTTCCGGGACCCCAAAAAATGGATTCTACGTCCAAAAATACTTCGAAAACGACACCTAACTCGATCCCATAGCTAAAAGCCTTCAAAACACCCCTCCTGTAGCCCCATTTTAGCCCCATAGCGCCCCACGGGTTTGGGCGATCGGACTGAAAACCTTGCGGGCACAACTAGATGGTAAACCAAGTATTTTGCCAAAATTTCAGATTTTTAAAAAAATTCCTACTGCCCAAAACGGCCCGGACGGCGGACGGCGTACGGCGGACGGACATTTCGGATTTTGAATGTAGACCTCTTGAAACGGATAATGTCAAATTTTGAGGCCGATCGGAGTCGTCGACCGGCGTCGCGAAAACATAGGTATTATTCCAAGAATAATAAACCAAAAGTGTCGACTGCTCGAGGTAGGCCAAGTTTGTTGGCAGAAAAAACCGTCAAAATTTAGCGAGTTTTTCAGTTTTTGGCCTATAACTCGTTCCCTGTGCATTTTTGCGTAAACTGTTCTATTACCCGAATTGAAGAAGACAAAATTTTCTTTCAAATTTGGTCCCATAAGGCTTTCGGTGTCGGGTATCAGCATGTCCTCAGTTTCCTCGCCCGGTCGTGGCCATGAGCCGGCATAACGGTGTCCAGCATTTGCCTCCTCAGTTTCCTTCCGTGGACCTCGCAAAATTTTTACTTGAGCCTGACGAGTGTGGGTCTTCAATTGTGGCTGCACCTACTACTAGACTACGACAATTCGTACGATGCCCTAGCTAGAGATGTTCACATACTCCCTTCCTCTTCCTCCACAACACTGAGCGGCGAAATCGCGGATTCTCGCCACCAGCCTTCCGCTAACTACACAAAATTTAATGACTATAAATTGCAATGTAGGAAAACAAATTCATGTAGGCACACCCTCCACATCCGTTCTACAGGGTGCTCCTACAATAATATCATCATTATAGCCAGGATAAAAGATGAGGGATGAAAGTATGGAAGGGTGGGAATAGAAGAGCCCGGGTTCAGAAATGAGCTGATTCAATTCCACGACTTTCTTTCAGGCACATTTATGAATTTTTGCACACATATAGAAGATAATGGATTGTGAGGGGTCTTTTACTTCAATGCCCAAGGTAATCTGTTAGGGTCAGCAAATAGGTAACCTTGTCCGCATGCTAAGTAAAACAACAGCTCAGCTTGTTGCTGACTAAAACATGAATAGACTAGCAAAATAACCAACCAATAATGTGCGTTTTTTCTTCTTCTTTGTTTCACTGGTCCTTAAGATCCTGTGCATGACTACGCCAAATAAACGCGTTAGACTCCATCGGAAATCGCTCATGTAGCACCTTTTCTCAAGCTATGGACCTTATCGCTGTTTGGGAAAATGGGTTTGACAATGTTCGACCGATGGCCAGTGTTTGAAAATACTGAGATCTGCCTACTGCAAGGAAGAGCCAGGAATGGTTGGTGTTTTCTTTCGCAGACAAAGCCGATGTGGCCAAGTACTCTTCCTTTATAGGGGAACGGATCCACTGAACCACATAAGCACGCACAGACGACCGCACACTCGAAGGATTTCATTTCCTCGGCGTAATTGACGGCCAAGTCGAAGCTGCATCGCTACACATCGTACACTTCAGCACGTGGATTCGAAGCAGAATGCCTCCCGGAGCCAAGTTGAATTCCCGAAGTACATAAAAGTGAAACAACCCGAAAAAACATACTAACCGACTACAACATTGGAAACTGAGATTAGCCGGACAGTAAACACTCGGTTTCCTTCTCGTGTACACCCCATCCGAACATCTAGTCGAGTAATTGAAACAGAAGTTGAGATGAGCCGGCGATACGACAACAAGAGGAAGAGCAATCAGTTCCAAGAAAGAAACAACCGCAATCAGCTCCACTTAAAAAGGCGCCCGGCCAGTCAACCAGATAACCAACGTTTTATCACCAACCAAGTCAGCCATACCAACTTCCTTGCCCAGTCAGTCCTTTTCAGTTGTCACGTTTAAGCATCTCAGCACGAGTTCAATCAACCGAAAACCCTACTCGGTAATTACCTACAAGCAGTTTGTGTTTTAGACTAGAAAAGTGAAGAATCCAAAAATCAAAATGATTAACTTGGAAAAATTGAATATAGAAAGATGACGAGAGTTTCAAGACAATGGGAATAAAAGCTTTAACAAATTTGAAAAGTGATAATTACGAGGTAAAGGTAGCTAATCCTGCCAGGCTATGGTGTCGTTTTTAAAGTTATTTGGTCGTATAATCGATTTATGGGGGGTCCCAAAACTAACCAACTCCTGACAGAGTAAACCCACCTGTAACTTAGTTTGCTGCGCTTGGCGCAACTGAACGCAAGAGGAAAACGTGTATGGCAAATCACAATTGTTGACAAACGTTGCTGACAATTCCCATAATGACGAACCTCAAGTGACGACTGCGTCCTGCTCGCTCACAACAGCCTCAAGGTTGGTTTTGATTTAATTTACAGGAAGCAGCCATTTGTAGGAAGTGAGGGGAGAAATGAGGTTCTCGTTCTGTGGAAAAGAGATGACTTATCTCACCACAGGGCCCGGCGGTGAAGAAGCTCATCATATCGAAGAGGCCCCAACGCGGTTTTAGCGGCTTTTGAAACGGCCCCGAGGGCCGTCTGGGGGAGTGAAATCATTCCAGATCATTTCGAGTTTCCGACCACAAACTGGGGATGGTGGCGAGGACCAATGGGAAACTCATTAGGCAGACATGGCGGAGAAAGGAGGAGAAAGGGGGGGGGGGGGGCTGGGTCAGCACTACTGAAAGGTTCTATCTAGGTTCAAATTCTTTGTACTGTAGGACGTTTTAACTTAGCACGGCATAATAATGTAACATTATGTACCTATAAACGGCATAAACATATTGAAGAGTAGGAGCTAACCTGCGCGGTAACTTGTGCTGTCGGTAACATTTGACCGTTTTTGACTACTCTTTCTGGGAGAGGCGGCCCAAGTGCTGTTACTGCTACTGATCGTCACCCACCGCTTAGTTAGTGATTTTAAAATTGTACACTACCTACGTTAAATCATATCTTGCTCAGAATAAAAAGATGGATCCCCATTATCTCGCCGCATCCACCTAACGTTATCTTGCTCAGAATCCCAAAAAAAGGACTCTTTCCAGTTTTGCTCTTCGGTAAGACACTTGAAAATCCATTCAACAACTCCTAAATGAATAGAATCAAGGAATAACGAAAAGGACAAGGTGGCTCCAATAGACACGGGACAAGTCAGTGCTACCAAATCACCCAGACAAAAACCCCCTAAGCAGCGTTTAATGTAAGAATTATTATTATTATTTTTTTTTTTTCAATTTTCTGGTAAAGTTTGTGGACGAATGTGGGACCCAGAAAATTGGATAATGCGTACAAAACTACTCGGAGAACGACATCTCATTTGACTTCCTAGTATCCTTCAAAAGCCCCATTTTTAACCCCATGAAAGCCCCCAAAGATCCTCACGGTGAAATCCGATGGGTTTGGGACCCATAAATGGATTGTACCCACAAAAATACTTCAAAAACGTTCCAGACTTCAATTAAAAGACAAATGATTATGCTACCTTTGTACAGTCAAAATACTGCAGCCATTAAATTATTCATTGGGCAGGTCAAATCTTTTATTTAAACAAAAGAACATGTTTTTGTTAAACAGGTGAAAATTATATTTGCCGAGTTACTATAATTTACCTTTAAAAAATTCTAATTTTATCATTTTTTCAAAACTATAGCATAGCCAAAAACCTGCAAAAACCATTCCATAGCCCCAGTTTAGCCCCACAGCGCCCCACGGGTTTGGGCGATTGGGCTGAAAACTTTTGTCAAAATATCAAAAACCTACCTACTGCCCAGAACAGCTCGGACGGCAGACGGCGAACGGCGGAGGGACATTTTGTTTTTGGAATATAGACATCATGAAACGTGTAATGTCAAATTTTGAGGTCGATCAGAATTTTCGACCTCCGACGGCGATTACACAGGTGTATTATTTCCTGAATAATAAATTTATTATTTGGTTAACCAAAAGGAGTGCAAAATGGTGATTTTAAAATTGATTTTTGATGAAACCGATTTTAAAATCAATTTTTTATATTTATTTTTTGGGAATCGACTTTTTAGGTCCGATAAAAAATCGATTTTGTTTTAACGATACCGATCTCTACAAACACAGGTGATACCAATGGGATTCCATTGTAGGCACTATTGTTGAAGAAAGGGTTCGACGATGAAAGTGACCCCTGTTCGAAAACTTTGTGCGATAACGTGTCTCCTGGTACCTATATTTTCATTGCTTCAATTTCAATGTTCGCCCATAGCCTAAGTTTAAGTATTGTAATATATTCTAAAAGTACTAAATTGTAAAAAATTTAGGTTAGGACAATTTACATCAGGAACATTGTAATTAATAAATAAGAGATATCTTATATGTCAAATAAGTATGTTTTATATCTAAAACAGTCCCATAAGACTGAAAATGAGAGTTAGCTCGAAACCGGTCACCTAATGTATTTAACCCAAATACAAAAGTTGAAGGAAGAAGCAGAAGGGTCACATTCATTTTAAGGACTGACGTTTTTCTATTAATTTTGCTTGGATGTTGAGGATTGGCAGGAGTCTGAGGACAGCTTGTCTTTTCCGGCTTTGACAGGCTCCTTAAAAACAGCTGAGTCCTTGGGGCCCGCAGCGGATCTCGAACGAGGACTTCCCTTCCGAGGGTTCTGGGGGTGAGAAGGTCAGTATGACCAGACTCTCCGCCCTCAATGCCTCCAGGATGTTACTTCGACGAATCGAAAATTCATTCTGGAACTTCCACTCACTTTCCCCAACACTTGGACACTTGGAGTTCAAATTTATATCTAGGTTCATAAACTCTCGTAGTTCACAAAATGCACCTGGATAAGGTTCAATTCCTCTAAGCACTGTCTTCCTTTGAGGATCCAAGTGTACCAAACGCCGTAGCACAGCCGAAAGGACGCGCTTTTCTCAAGATTGGGTTGAAATGACCATCGCGAGGATCTAGATCAATTTTTCGGGCTGTTCCGGTGGCTCATTTGGCGGAATTGGATTTTCGCGTGAGAATGTTCGAGCCGGTTTTTTTTTTCCTGGCAGGGCGGACCCGACTTCAGGCCCCCACGGTGGATTATCATTAGCCCGACGATGAGTAGAGTAGAACGGGTAGTAAGTTGTTTTGTGCGGTAATTAAACCAATTAGCCGGAGTCCTCCCCCCCAGGACTCGGTCGTTGAGTTTAGCGGATTGCGTGGTCACTGCAGTGTGAAACGTCTGCTGGCTCTGGCGAGATGTCGAGGGCCCTCCAGACGGTTCCCACTCGAGAATTTCTGCGGTCGCTTTTTTTTTTTTTTTTTTTTTTTTTTTTTAAAGCCCACTTTGCACAGTGCCAGACCTCCCATTGGGAACGGGACACTACGCACAGCGCACACCCAACTGAACGTGATATTATCTCGAGTGGAAAGGGGTTTGAAAAATTAACACTGACGCGTCCCCATCGTTTGTACCGTCGAAAATCTCCCGCACAAGAGAGTTTAAACGGGTGGATACTGCTGACAGCTCGGGGCTGATCCAGGATTTCATTGGAGGGGGGGGGGGGGGGGGGGCAACACGCAAAATTCCACAACAACAAATTTCTAGTGACATGCAAAATGGTCAGTCACACCCTTCCCCCTATCATTGACAGAGAGGGTTGAAAACGGCCGCGCGTTTCAGGCCGAGAAAAGTTGAACAAGCTGGAATCTGAACCACAAAATGTTTGGTGAATTTAATTCAGGCCGTGTCCGTGGCTGACTTATGTGGGTACGTCACAAGCCTTCTCCTCTGAAACTAATGTAAATGAATAAATAAGGTAAATGATAATAATGAATAGTATAAAAGGTAAATGATAAAAATAAGCCCATTTTTTCTACCGTCTCGGATTCCCGTTTAATTACAAATGAGAGAGAGAGAGATCTCCCCGAAATGCGCGCAAACCGGCGTATTTGCGCCCAACTTTCTTATTTTAAACGGGAACCCCTAATTTTCAAGTCGGATTTGGATTCCCGAGCCAATTTTACGTCCGATAAGCCCATTGAGCGCAATTTCCGGCGCGCGCCAATCCGAGCAACTCTTTGTTGTTTACAGTAAATCAGATCTGTCTGATTGAGTCGGCGTTTCCTCTGTATCCTATCCCATCAATTGACCTATTATTCAAATGGGCGAGCTAAGCGAGCCCCCTGTCTACGAAATGTAAATAATCGATATTATTGTGCAATAAAACATCGATTTTTTATACTCTAAATTAAATCATCATTTTTGATTAGGTACATCAACTTTTTTTTTTAACGAGAAAAATTATCGATTCATTTATAAAACTTTTTTTAGAATCAAATGGAAAATTGAATCATTAAAGGCAGGAATTTAAATAATCTACATTAATTAATGTACTTTATATCATCGATTATTTTAACACAATAAATGATTGAATATGGTAAATGAATTTTGTTTTTGTGACGTTTGTTACAAAAAGTCTTTTTTAAATCGCTAATTTTTCTTCTGTATTCTTTTTCTTCTTTGGGCGCCACACCCGTAAACCCGGGCGTTTTTGGTTGGCGACCTCTCGCTATCAACCGCTCTGTTGAGCGAGTTGAACAGTTATTACAGATGAAGTAGGCTCTTTGGGGCTAAAAGGGGCTAAAGGAAGATTTAAGCCTTGGGTCGAGTGATGTGTCGTTTTCGAAGTATTTTTGAAAGTAAAATTCGCTTGTGGCCTCAGACCCACCTCACCGCGAGATCTGTGTGACTAAAAAGGGGGACTTTTTAAGGAGGAAGGAGGTCGCCAGGCGGTCGAATGAGGTGTCATTTTCGAAGGAATTTCGAACGTAGAATCCGCGGGGGGGGGGGGGGGGGGGGGTCCTAACACTTCATCGGTATCCAGTTTTTTCTTTAATTTCTTTTTAAACTCATTTTTTATTGATATAGAATTAATTACTAATAATAAACCCTTTTGTAAAATTTTTTTTTTTTTTTTCCCCTACGCCGATGGTCTAGGCTCTTGCGCCATGAGACTTCTTGCAGCCCAATACAATTTTGCTGTTTTCGACCACGAAATTTACACCGTTTTGGTGTAAAATGTTATTAAGGTACCAGGTGGTTCCCTCATGAACACCACATAAACGAAATGAAAGAACTTCCTCGCCCCGTAATGTCTGTGTTTAGTTCCAGCGAGAAATCCAACGTCTCCATTTCACCAGCCCTGTTTGACCCATTCAAACCCGGTTCGACACAGTCTCGGGACATTGTCTTGTCACAAACTTGGAAACCTGACGCTCACAATCGTCCGGAGGATGAATGAGGATGATTCACTTGCAAATCCGAGGAGTTTCACAACAGCAGAAATGACCGGTTTGCCTTTCTGCACTCGGAGACGGCGACCCAGTGGCATACATAAGTTGAAATGTGCAACCTAATCGAATGCATTGTGAGAGTTGAAAAGGAACCCACAACGTCCACTACTGACTCAAACGTGGTTTTTTGTGTGTTTTTTTCGTCGAAAGATCAAGTTGGTGGGAAGTCATTCCATCTCATTTCCGGCCAAAGAAAAAGTTCTGGCGCTTTCTTTAATTACTCCTCGTTCTCAAGAGGAAGAGGCAACAGATACTGCACCAATTTATTAACGGCCGTCTCATTTCTTTTTCTCATTTCCGTAGAAAGAGGAATTGAGAGGAAAAAAGTACGAACGTACTGACCTACCACGCAAATTCGGAGGCGAGAGTAATTTTTTTCCGCCACAACGTCAAATGAGCGAAAACGCTAACGGGACGGATTTCATCAACATCAAAACCCTTTTCGAGCGCCCACCAGATAAATTGACAAATTATTTGAACACACAATCCCGCACCGTGTAACGAACCAGAAATCCTTTTGCTGTATTTACTTGGCGGGTTTGTTTACCCTCGCACAAACACAGGCTTAATATTTAGGTTGATGGAACCGAATAAACCTAACCATTCCCTGCCAATGTTTCGGAACCCAAATATCACAACGTCCTGAGCGAACCCTAAATTGAATTAAAAAAAAAAAAAGGTGAACAGTTTTTCCAGCTCCGAAAGGTTTGGCAACTACCGACAAATAAAAACAACAATCGCGTTTTTTTCTTTGCGTAACAAAATTTCCTTAACAGAATTTCCGGTTGAACCGTCGACTAAGACATTAAATGTCTAAAAAGTGACGCAATATTTTGAGACAATTGAATGAATAGGTGATTTTAAGTCGGTTTTCATTATTCATTGATCTAAAAAGTTGTGACGCTCATCGGGGCTCACAAGCTTTTTTTTAAATGAGTCCTAACTCCTAACCTATCTGGCTGTCGAAACCCGTTGGAATCAGCCGCCAGAACCTGCATATTTGGAAGTTATAATATAACCTGCATATTATGGATTCTTGTTTAAAAATAATAATAATAATATTAATACTAATAATATTTAATAATAATTATAATAAAAAGGAAAATATAATTGCCCAAGCCAAATACAGTAGCGTTGACGAAATGACGTGGAACCTCACCGTGACCTTTCATTTAAAATTAAAATTGAATTGAAATTTAAAAAAAATTAAAAATGAAATTAATTATAATGAATTGAAAAAATCATTAAAAATTAAATTTAAAGGTAAAACTTTGATTAAAATGGAAAATATATAAATTGAAGGACAAACTACCTTTCAATTAAATTAAAATAATTTCCCAAGCCAAATAAGTACAGTGACGATGACGATGAATAACGTGAAGCACCTACCTACTACCTTTCATTTATTTATTCTTCATTCTTGTGATACGAGCTCTATTTCAGTCATTTTAAGTAATAACTGTCCATGGCGAAGGCTGTTTCACGCGTGAACTGATGATTTGTATTGCACCTAAACCCCGTCGTTTCCTAATTATGTTACCTATTACTTAGTATCAGCCTATGCGGGCTGAGATTCTTCATTAAATAAATTTCTTATGGCCAGTTTTTTTTTTATCATTATATCTATGAAAATAATTTCAAGTCGAGAAGACAGCAACTATTGTTGTTGCTGTTTTCTCGACTTAAAAATATTTTTTTCCACCTAAAATTTCTTGATTCCTCCCTAACCAGTGGTCCTGCCAGTTTTTGAACACCAATTTCGTGTTCAGCAAACCCCAAAAATAATCTATACAAAGACTTCAGGGGGTTTGGCCAGGTTTTTCATAATTCCGACCACTGCGGGCTGGTTTAATGATTTTTCAAGTACAGAAAGTCCAAATTTTTCAATCTGTTAAGGACACGAGTGAATACGGACGTGACCCGACTAATTTACCGCTAAGCAATTTTCGGATTTTTTTTTCTTTTTCTTTTTCGTTAATCTCCACATCGCAGACTCGACCGGAAAAATTACCGGGTTTGGGACTGCTGAGCCGATTTTTCTGCTCGAGTTTTTTTTTTAATGGCCCTCAAATTACCTTCTTTTGATTCCGCGAGGGCTTTTCAAAGGAGACGGAGAAGGGAGAGGAAAAAGAGCGGATTGTCATTAGCCGACGGAGGAAAATCGCAGCTCGTAGATCCGACCAATTAAGGGGGGTAGCCAGACAAGGCAAAGTAGAGACCGACTTCCGTCAAGTTTTCCTCCGGATACGTTTTCATTAGGGTCGTTTCGGAGTAGAGATGTGAGTTTGGGTACGTGTGCATGTGTGGGTGTTGTTAGTCACGGCACGGAAGTTTTTAATTAATATAAAGCTTAGAACGGTCTGAGCCGATTAATTTTAAGCCCCGTGAAGAGGTTGTGGGCCTTTGAGAAAAAAATCCATTGTAATTGAACGAGATCAAATTTATTTTGATTTACGGAGAACTAAATAATGTGCTCAATTTGAACGAGCCAAAAAATCGATCCAGCGTGAAAGTCTGCGGATTCCGGCTTTCGACTTCCTCAAGGGCCGGCGGGGCTAGGAAGCCTTCGCCGGCAAGTGCCGCTTGCACCTAGCAGAAGAGCGCGGAGCCCCCCCCCCCCTTACCGGGATGCCGGAGGATCTAGGAAACCCGACGCGACCACCCGGGACAGGTGTCTCGCCGAGACATCCCCCTCCCCCCTCGGATTCCGCGGTAAGTGAGGTACCGTTGCTTGGCAGACTGCACAAGTCACCGTCACCCCGTGTGATCCGCCGAACGATAACGCTCCTTGCAGCTAAAATGTACTCGTTGGTGCCAAAACCCAAAACCCCCTGAAATGTACACCAGTCTAGTAAGCATTTGGCCCCATCCTGGGTTCTCCAACATTTCCACCCCCGAGTAGACGGAAAGCAGACTTCGTCATTGCGGCCCCGATCCACCGTACAAATCCCGCGAGAACCTCGTGGGTCGACGACCTTCTCCCCCTCCTCCCATACCGTCGTACTTTCATCTCCCCCCCTCGTTCGTCATACACTTCCTCTAGCAAAGGCGGGGTCAGTGAAAGGTGGTTCTCTCCTCGCGGGATCGGGGTCACCTTTCATCCTTCCCCAATGTCACGGTCAGCCTTATTGGGGTTAAACCCCCAGACGCCCGTTATTTTCCACGGCATAACCCAGCGAAATCTGCATCGTTGGCATTCCGCGAACATCTCCAGCAACCTTGCAAGAGTGCCAGCTTTGAGCTGTTATCAAAAAACCGAAGAAATACAGAGCCAAACTTGCTGCAGAAAACCCCTTGGAAATGTTGAGATTTCTTCAACAGCTCAGATTCAGTTCAGCAGGTTCTACCACCTTACAGAAATGCATATGTACTAGGAAATGTTAAAAAAGAAAAATGTTTAATGAAACGTCACGTACTTATTGCTACGTGTCAGGTGGTTTAAACTGTTGAAAAAAATCTGTTTAAACTGTTTAAAAACAGCACTGGTTTGTTGCACATTTTGCAACAGCTCCGCGCCTTTTGTTGTATAAGGCTCGAAGGCGGCTCCGCGGATCATCCCAACTCGCTCGAGGTAATGCTCCGGCTCGCCTGAGGTAATGCCGGACCTTGCACAAGGTAATGCCCCCCCCCCTCCTCTCCGCCGAGGCGTGACAGCGTTTTTCTATCGTTCCCTTTCCGTCAAATGACGATTCCTAGGTAGGACGGAATTCCGCGAAACGCTTCGAAAACGGAGACCCCCAACTCCGAGTTGTCCGAGAAGCGATTTGCCCCGTCCGGTTTTATGGACACTAAAAAGGGTACTGATATTGGCTCACGTCCAGAGCTCGGTATCCGCTCCCGGGAAAGGCTTTGGGGACATTCCCGGTTTACGGTCATGGAGCCGTTTACTGCATTTGGAATACCAGTATTTGTAATTAACTGCAAGCACCTAACGGTATTTAAGAAATAAAAATAAAAATAATTAATGACTCGAATCTACAATAGGCGTAGGAAAACGGGGAGCAAACGGAAAAGATAGAGGGGAATGGGTAGCGCACAACTAGAAAGGACAACTAGATAGGGATTAAAAATAAAAGCCAAAAAAATTTTTTTCCAAATTTTTTTCCATTGACACAGAAATAATTTTTGCACAAGTAACCTATATCAAAGAATAATGAAACCTTGAGTAAAATTTGGAGCGTTTTTTCTTATTCTTTGATATAGGTTACTTGTGCAGAATTTAATTCTGTCAATGAAAAAAATTGTTAAAAAATAGTTTTTTGATTTTATATTAAAAGAAACTACATATTTTTTGGATTTTTTTACTTGAAAAATATTTGACCTCCTGGGATCCATCAAAAATCCCATTTGTAGTAGAAATGGATTATGTCAAATGTTGAGGCCGATCGGAGTCGTCGACCTCCGTCGCGAAAACAGGTGTATTATTCTAAGAATAATAAACCAAAATGGAGAGCGAGGTTGACAGTCTAGAGGAAAATATGTAACGAACGGGAGTGACTTCATCCGCATTTTCACCACTAGACAGGCATGTGGGAAAATAGGAGCAACCTGTCCATCACCAGCTGCCCAGAGGGAAATGCGGAGAAAACGTCGGCTGTAGCAAAGAATCACCTAGGGGAGTGATGTCCTCATCCAAAACAGGAAAAAGCCAAGAAGGAACAACCGAGACGCTCGATGCGGAATGCGATGCAGCCGAATCACTTGATGAAGTGGAGGAAGCGACCAAGTGAGATGCAACCTAAACACGTAGAGATAGGGTTTTATGGACACTAAAAACGAGACTGATAATGGACAATTTGGAATACCGCGTGATTAATGACTCAAATCTACCAAGCCGTAGAATGCAGGGTCTGATTACGGCTACAAACGTTGCTTGGCACCGCGGTGACCCTCGGACGGGCTTCGAAATGTCATTTGAAGGTTTTCAAACCAACCGGCCGGCATATCGCGGGTTTGATGAACCTTCCTCAACCTCGTTGGTCGGTCGTGATCCTTCCCCTCCAATTTTCTCAATTCCCCTGATCTCTTCCGTTGTTCAGCCCCCCCCCCCCCCCCAACACCTCAGATGTGACGCGAACGGGCATCGTATATCTCGCGGCGGCTACGGTAATCCTCACAAATCCGACGAGATCCGCCGGTGAGTGACCTACGGGTGAAGAACTATCGGTGTGTTCGTCAGCAATTTTCAGGGATATGCAGAAAATCTGCAGATTTACTGGCCCAGAGAGCAAATCAGCCCCCTCCATAAAAAGAAAGAAAACCAAGAATGCTAATAGATTTGAAAAACACAATTTATAATTACATACCTACTTAATAGTCGATTGAAAAAAAAAAAAAAAAAGGTTAAAGCACTCATAAGCACTAGAAAATAATTATCTAAAAATTATCTAAAGATTTGTGGTTGGTGAACAAAATACAAAGTGAGACATAATAATTATTAATATTTCAAAGATAATAATTGTTTTATGTTCATAAGTTAATAATTATTGGAAGGAGAAAATAAAAAGCATATATGCTTTAAATATATTTAAAAAATAATATTTTTTTACCAAACTTTAAAAAAAATCGATTTTTGTATCAAAGTAGAAATGACAATTTTTAAATTCATAGTTCCAATGTACGTTCTAGATAGTAATTTATAGTTCCAGTAAGCAGGTAATTTTCCAGAAAAAGAGGTTAATTTCTGTTAATTTGAGTCTTTGTCGTCTAGACTCTAGTTTAATTTTTGTTATAAGCACTTAATGGGGGTTCTTGATGAGGTGTTATGAGCTACCTAAATTGAATGGCATAATATGTATATTATGTATATTAGTATACTGCAAGTCGCTGCAAAGCGTATTTTCGGAGGTTCGAGCGTTTAAGCCATAGAGGGGCCAGAAATGGCTCAGTTACCATAATTTGGTTGATTATTCTTAAAATTAAAAAATTAGAATCATACAAATTTTGGCACAATACTCGGTTTACCATCTAGCTGACCCCGCAAGAATTTCAGCCTGATCGCCCAATCCCGTGGGGCTACAAAGGGGATATGGGAGGGGTTTTTGAAGGGGTTCGGCTATGGGTTCGAGTTAGGTGTCGTTTTTGAAGTATTTTTGGACTTAGAATCCATTTTTGGGTGACCCACAACCATCCGTCCTCACTGTGGGAATGTATAGGGATTTCATAGGGCTATAATATAGCTAGTATAATATACTATTATAATAATATTATTATACTACACTACACTTGGGACTTTTGAAGGATCGCAGG
Source organism: Pilophorus perplexus (assembly GCA_955831195.1). Lineage (NCBI taxonomy): Eukaryota > Metazoa > Arthropoda > Insecta > Hemiptera > Miridae > Pilophorus > Pilophorus perplexus. Next base: position 13,264,554 of record OY037015.1, on the reverse strand, counting down.
AGGTCAAATAAGGTGTCGTTTTCCAAGTAGTTTTGGACGCATAATCCATTTTTTGAGGTCCCACTTCAGTCCAAACATTGTAGAGAAATGTTTTTTTCTTCAAAAATAGGTATCTAATTTTTTAAGGACGCAGAATTACTTTTTGCTCAATTAACCTGTTACAGTATATCAAAGTATAATACACCCTTGTGTAAAATGTCTGGGTTATTTTTTTTTCAAAGTTTTTTTTTTAATGTAAAAATTATTCATTACTCATTAAAATTTAAGACAAATAAACTGCTGAAAAATTAATGTTTTGTCTATAAAAAGTTATTTATTAATTTTTTAATATACAAAGAATTAATTGTTGCACAATGTATACCAAAGAATGACCCTTGGGTAAAATTAAAATTCCTCAAACTAGAAACTTAAGACAGATGGCTGAGACCTCATACTTTTTTTTTTTTCTCATACTAGATTTTTCGCCAGTGATTTTCATTAGACCTTACTTTATTTTCGGACATTTCTCAAAATTATGAAAAAAAGAAGGTTTTCCACAGAATGTTTCATACTGAAATTGAGCGTTTTTCACTAGCTAAAAATCATAGTTTGCGATATACGAGCCTAGAGGATTTTTTCTTAAAAAGTCTTCTACAATGTTACATTGTACATAAAACTTCAACTTCACGAAGTCTACCAGGCTATTCATTTAGACAGGCAGGCAAACTCAAAGACAAATCTTGGGCGGGTTTGCCCGCGGAGAAACCCGAGATTTGACGTTCATGCGGCGGTTTACGTTGACTCCAACGATGCTGCAATCGTCGTCCTGGCGTAAAATCTGAGTTTGAAATTGTTGGAGGTACCATCGCCCCTAATTCCTACTTCTCCAAATGGAAAACAAACCAACCCTCCCACATTTGGAGAATTCGAAAAATACCACCTGACAAGACAGAATGACGTCACAAACCGAAGAGACTCACCGCTGGCTCCACCGACGTCTCTCAGCTTCGGATCATCATTCGTTCAATGCACCCGAGTCACCGCACACCCCTTAATTATCATTTACTACAGTAGTTTTCTACGTGAATTAATCTGAAAACTCGAGATTTTCAAGCCCCGGGTGCGGACATGCGTAATTGCACCTGTAGAATGATACCGGAGGTACCTATTCAATATTCTACCTTCGGTTTCGACTAATGAAACTTGTGCTAGAAAAAACCAGTTTCAGGGAGACAGGGCGCTATCATTAAGTAGTTGGGGTCCACAAAGGACGAAGGAATTTCTCCACACCCTCTAGTATCTTCGAAATTAGAAGAAAAAGGACATGTTAATTTAAAGACGGATATCAGTAAATTGAATTGCATTATGGGAAAGATAAACAATTAACAAAACAGTCAGGCATGGGTTTCTGTGAAACGTCCGCCACTTTTCTCCAATTTTTAGCAACATCTAAGGAGAACCCCCTATATTTTAGGGAGACCATATAATGAACTAACAGACCGAAGGCATTTAATTTCTTAATAATCTGCAAATCGAAACATAATTTGCCTGTAAACCACTTGAAGGCCTATTTTCCTCTCCTGGTTTTCCCGTTCAATGGAGGTCTTTATCTTCAAGGCCATGGAGGAAAGAAATTTAATTTCTTTCCTCCATGCTTCAAGGCAAAATATAAGTGAGAACGCAGGCTTCAGGATATTTTCACTTGATTCCCCAATTATTCCGATGCTCAAGAATGGACACCTGCTAAACTATAAAGTTTCCGCTGACCAGGGGCTTCACGCATTAAGGTGTGTAACGTGGAATGATAATTAATTATGGTAGAAACCTATTGCAACATACGACAGATTGCACCGATATGAAAGTGCTTGCATTGGACTCGGACGGTCAAAAAGCACTGAAAGCGATCGATCCACACATTTCAGTGATATTAGTGATTCCGTGGCCATCAGAGCTCCGTGCCCTACAATGGCATCAATGGTCCACACACCACCGTCACGGGAGTATCACGTTTGGCCACCAACTCGACTTGGGCATTGTCGAGTACATGTGAAGGTGCAACATATCTCTACGTAATAGGTATGTATTCTAGCATTGAATTTCATGAAGACGCTTCAGACTCTGAAGAATAGAAGTTCAGAGACAACTATAATTGACTAGACAGTTCCTGTGTCTGAACTGCTCCATTATTCACGATCTATCTCTGAACTTCGCAGAAAATGAGAAAGGTTTCACTCTCCTGGGGCACTGGAATTTTAGGAAACAGTGCACGGGGGCCATTTTTGATTGCGCTGCAACGTAATATTTAGTAGAACCTCAAATATTGAAAAAATACGATCAGCCCGATCGGTAGAGAGAGAATATTATAGAATTCGTAATTGTGAAAAATTAAGGTCCACACGTCTTTTTATAATAGTACGTAACTATTTTTTTTTTTTAAAGGAACGTGAAATAATATAACGGGAAATAATCTCAGCATATTTTCAAGATAATGACCAAAACTGATTGTTACGCTAATCCCGCACGTATGGTCATTATCTTGCTGAGCCCATAAAATTATTGCGAGTGAAACGTTGTAGCGCTTGTCGGTTGCGTGTTCACCAGGTTGCCCGGTGTTCATCAGGTTTTGCAAATCAGCCGGGGGTCCACTGAGGAAGTTTACGAGGGGAATGATGAGAAGCGCAGACATTCGCATCCGGTGAGTGTAGATGAGCGATTTCCTCGACATTAGCTGGGCATTGAAGGCTTCGAGCTACATATTACCGGGGAAGGTCGCCGTCCAACACCCCACGTTTCACACTTGGCTGGTTACATGCCGAGCACGCGGCGAAACTTGAGTAAATAAAATAAATGACCGAAATATTGAAGGGATATCGATAGGTTTTTTCTGCAAATAATTTTGTTGGCGTGGGTATGAGCTATTTCTTAATACATACGAGTAACTTTTTTACCAACCTGTAAATACGTTTATACCTTCATATATATAGTAACAATTTTGAATCTAAAGTAGCGCTTCCATTAAATAGACATAAATTTTATGCCAGTAGTTGCAATTGCAGTTCTAAAACTTTCCAGTAGTGGTTTCAATCACGCTCCATTTTGTAAATGAATGTGTTAAGCACGTACTATGTTCTTTGTTTTAATCCTTGATTGAAACTGAAAGCATCCGGGGGTGTGAGGGTGTTCCCCAGCAATCACAATACTTTTAATAATATTATAATGTAGGTGCCACGCTGTTCTTTTTTCAATTATATTTTGACAGGGTCAAATTAGTTCGCTGTGGTCATTCGAAAATTTGCGCTTCCACTCAAGATTTTGTCACGGTGTTACGTTAGTGTTGTGCTATAAACATCCACTTATTGACGTCTCGAGTCAGTGTGAATTGTGGATAATCTGAACTGAGTCTTTTTTGCAGCTCAATTTCAGCAAGGGGAGTTCATTTTTTCGCATCATAAAATAAAGTGAGAGGTGGTCCGAACCGTCATTACCCGCTTGGAATCGTGGAATGTTCGGATGGGACCCACTCGAGAAGATGATGGATGCGCCGAAGGAATGAAATCGTGACCGGTCTGAGGCTTTCCAGATGGGAGAAACGGACTTTTGTGGGAAGTTGGCAATGCCCCCTTCGCAGCCCAGACGCGGCCACCGGGAAAGGACTTGCGGCCTTCTGGGCAAAGCAGTCACTGGCAAGAATTACCGTCTGAGGTCCCAGATGCCTTCGAGAAGAGATCGGATCAATGAACTTTCTCGAAGCCGTCCTTGATCCCTCTCTCCTGGGCAGAACAAGTGGAGCAACCCCCGTCGCGCCTTCATTCAACCCCAAGTCCAAATTACACGGATATCGGAAGGTTCAGGATCGATCAACCGGACGTCAAAACATTCCGAGAGATTATCATAATATTGAGTGCCAAGGACTGGGTGACCAGGAGGAAGAGCGTTCTCATTGTGGATGCTTGCAGAGAAAACTGGACAACTCCATGCGTAATCAAATCTGCACCGCTTTGACGAAGAATTTCATGCAAATCCTAAATTTACCTTATTCAGGATTCCAAGGACAAAAAGTCACCAAAAAAGGATCCCAGCACGAAGTCGTGAGATGCTAAGTCAAGTCAGGCACTTTACAATCATGCCGGAGGTTTTATTAATGTCGGGCAAAAAGAAAAACGAACGTGCTTCTTCTCCTTTCTTGCGCTTTTAGTCACAGGAATAGAAAGAGAAGAATGGGAAGGGAATGGACGAAAAAAAGAGGCTTTCTTCCCAATAAGACTTCAGGGGATCTGAAGGGACCTTCCCGGGGAATAGCAGGGAAGAGGGCCGACCCTTCAAATTGAATCTGGGGAAGGAGAAAAAAAAAGACTGGAAAAACCCCTTCACTTCTGGAAGCGATCTTTCCATCTCCCTGCAGACGACGTTCTAAGCTGATTGGAGGCATTGTAGCCAATTTTCAGGAAGGAACCTGTTTCCTCTTCGGTTGGGGTTGGCGAACTAAAGGTCGGAAGGACTCATTTTTAGCGAATTTTTTTTTTCTGACGGTGCGCCAACAATATCACACTTAAATGGTCTAATTTTCTTTCTCGCCTCGTTTCTCTGTAAATATCATTTCCATCCAACAAAAATTCCATGTTCCACCTTCGAACGGAATATAACTCGTCAAAAGCGGTCGACCTTGCTGGAAACACTTTGAAAGACGACCGCTCATTGTCAACCAATTCACTGGCGGTGAGACCAATTTGAGGATAATGCCCATCGGCTATTGAGAATTCTAACACTGTACTCAACCTCCTCACCCTTACGTAATTTACGTGTTTATTCAAACCTGATTTAAAAAAAATGATTCAAAGAAATCCTCACCAATGCAAATAGCGAGATAAAAAACAACTTGACGTTGACACAATCTACACTTTTTTTGGTTTCAGGCGGCTTCCTGAGAACAGATTTTTTGTCGTGTAATTACTTATTCATTCGTCGTTCTCATTTCACAAGTCATTTCAACGGATGTTGAGAAATGAATATGCAGTTACGACCACTTACTACCAAGTACTCGGGTGGCAATCCAAACGTCATCAACTTACCTGAAACAATAGGAAAATCAAAATTAATGCGCGGAAAAATTATCGTGTACGTGTTCCAACCACTTGGCCCAACGACGGCAACCCATGCAACAAAAAATTAGTAAACAGAAGATTGAGTTGAAAAAGTTTTACAACTCTAACAATTATTGAATCCATTTTCTGGTTGTTTATTATTCTTGGAATAATACGTATACGTATTCGCGACGGGAATCGAAAATTGAGGTGCACCTTATAATATAAGAACCAATTTTGAAACTAATAGGTTTCATGATGTGTAGATTTCAAAAATGAAATATCCCTCCGCCTTCCAGGTCCCTTTTGGGCAGTAGGAATTTTTTGAAAATCTGAAATGTTGACAAAATAGTCCTAGTGCCAATCTAGTTTTGTCCGTAAGGTTTTCAACCCGACCGCCTAAACCCGAGGGACTCTGTGAGGCGAAAAAGGGGTTACGGGATGGATTTTGGAAGTTCTCATGCTATGGGATCGAGTTGGGTGTCGTTTTCGAATTATTTTTGAACTTGGAATCCGTTTGTCGCGGTCCCACATCTGTTAAAACACTGTACAAGAATAGTTTTTTTGGTGTGTGCTAATTTTGGTTTATTACGCTTAGAATAATACACCATGTAATCGCGATGGTGGTCGAAAATTCTGATCGGCCTCACAATTTGACATCATAACTACGTTTCAAGGGTCTAGATTCCAAAAACGAGATGTCCGTCCGCCGTCCGATCCATTTTGGGCAGTAGGAAATTATTTAAAAAACTGAAATTTCGAGCAAATACTCGGTTTAACAACCAGTTCTGCCCGCAAGGTTTTCAGCCCGATCGCCCAAACCCGTGGGGCTCAAATGGGGCTACGGGAGGGGTTTTCTGCTATGGGGTCGAGTTAGGTATCGTTTTCGATGTGTGTTTTGGACGTAGAATTCTTTTACGGTGGTCCCAGAACGATCCGATTTTTACCGTGATTTCATGGAGCTAAAAACTTAAAATTTTGAAGGATCCCAGGAGATCACTTGACCTCCATATTTATGGTGTCGTTTCCGAGTAAATTTGGACAAAAAATTAAACCCTTGTGTAATAAAATTTGCAGCAATTTGTCTTTTTAATAAATTTCAATTTCTTACGTTACTAATTTTTCAGAATTTGATATAAGGAAACAATGGAGAAAATTAAAATCCCAAACTACCTCGGGGCTAAAAAATATTCCGGAAATTTTAGGCGGAGATTAAGTTTAAAATTCGATAGCAGTGAATCAAGCAGTGATCCCAAAATCATATCTTACGTTTTCGTAAGGCCAGAACGGTGAAGTAACGCCGAGTAAGTCTTATTCGGTGAGCTCTCAAAAATTAACCATCTTATCACTATCGTCAACCTGCGAGAGCTCCATCAGGCAACTTCTTTCTGTGGATGTCCTAATTAGTGAAACTAATGCCAGGCTTGATTTCACGCAGTTTTCTTCGAGCCGACTCGATCCCGGACCTACGACAACCTGCGGGGTATCGACTGCACTTTCTAAGAGAACGTGCCGGTCTCGGGAGAGTCGAGCTCGAAGAGGATGTGACGAGGAGGGAGCGAAAAGACTATTGGGGAGGTTTTGCAGTGAAAATCTTCGGGGATGCAGAAATTATAGCTGAAAAATAAAATCCTATTGTAATGCGTTGAAACCGCGATATATTTATATTTAGCTGGTACACGTGTTCTACTAGACTTATAATATCGATAGGGGCTTTCTTCTTAATGCGAAACCACGAGTTGTGATATTATGATGGTCAAACTAAAAAACATCATAAAAAATTCAACGCCCCACAACTCAACAAAGCCATTCAAGCTACCCACGTCGTTCACAGTACGTTGCCCAGACATGTGGATACAACCTCTTGTTCACCAAGGACAACAAAACGATAAAATCACCAGTGATGTATTGAAACCACCGACAAAGTTTGCAAGGCTTGGACCCCAGCCAATGTGCCATTGCCAGAAAGAGGCTACAAAGGGGAAACTCCAGGAAAGTGTAACGAGTTCATTGAAAACCCGGGTTGCCGGATGGTTTCGGGGTTTCAAATAGAAAATTCATTCAAGTTGTCACGGCAACCGCCGCGTGACATCCATAAAGAGCTCTCATAACCAAAATCTCATACGAATTCCAGCGATAACGCGATCCCGAAGACAAACGCGTGACTAATACTCCAGATAATAAAGCTATTTGTGATGACATCTCTGAAATGATAATTTTTCGTCTCATCCGTCGCCAGTATCTGAAGGACCAACAGCCTGGAATGTGGGGAGCCAAGCGAGTCATCGTTGAGTCACCAAAGGCGTTACCCAACCTAGATGCATACGCTTGGCGAGATGTTGGTGTCTGCTCTAAATAAGAATAGCTCTCGCAATATGCACGTAATTGGACGTGTATTCCATTCAGCCTTTTCATTTTATACTACGGGATTCCACACAAAATGAGAATTCTGTCACGGAAGCTCACCACCGCACGTTTCGTGTTTCCCTTACTTAATCCTCGCGCTTCTGCCCCCCCACAAGGTGGAGCAAAAAACTGGTTGAGAGATGGAGTAAAGAAATATCAGCGGATTTAGGCGTCTGGAAAGGGTCCAAACAATGCGACCAAAGCCTCACCTTACGACAGGTAGACTAAGCCGGCCCTCATTCCGTCCTTGGAAGTGACACGGTTTTCGTACGGCGTCGTGTCCAGAATTTATCATCACTACTAAATCCGCACGGTACAGGGTAATCCAAACTCAAAACCTAAAGCGGAGGGCACATCAGCAGGTGGCAAGAAAATAATTGCGGGAAATTGGGAATATGTTTTCTCCTTTCATGCTACATGCTTGCATAAATGGCCTTCAAATCTGACAACTGAAAATTTGGATAATTTTTGAAAGGTAGAACCTACCTAACAGAATTTTTACACATCTTCACTAGTAGGTTCACCTATAACACATCAGTGGGTTCCTCGGCCTATAAGTTCCTCACAATTTTCCTAGGTCTCTCATCAATGTTATCAACAGCTTTTCGCTTTGCTTTGGGAGGGAAAATTCAACTTTTGACCTGCTACCGACTTCGCCTCCGAGGAGGGAAACCTAACATTTCGATAAGCCGCTTCTCGAACTTCTCATTAATTGAGAAGTATTACTATGAGTAATTATTACTAATGACTCATCGGGCGGGAAAACGAATCAGACCAGCTAAACGAAGAAAAAGTCCGAAAAATCCAAGAAATCTTTAAAAAAAAACAGAAAAATCTATCAGAAACCTAAGGAAAAAACGCTTTGGAACATTAAATGTTTTTTCTGTAACTTTAACAGGAAAAACTTGTTGAAAACAATAATTCACACATAAGGACACGTTTAGTAGCATTTATAACAGGTTGTATGGTCAATTCTACAAAATTGAATCTATAGAATCCTTATAAGGACTCCGCGCGCCCTCATCACCCAATTCGTCCCATGACTTTACACTTAAGTAAAATGTAAAGCATGAATACATTCGTAAAATGTATAGTTTTTTATTCAATAATAGGCAAAACAAATAATAAAAAATAAATAAAATGAATAAACAATTAAAATGTTTATACATTCAATATTTATAAAGAAAAAGTTATGAACAAAACTACTATCTTCTTCTCGACTTCTTTAAACCCCATACCTCCAAAACGTTTGTTTTATTCATTTATCTTCCACTCAAGATTAAACTTTGAAAACAGTAAAATCCAAGATCCTCAATACTTCAGGGTTCAATCCTTTGAGAATTTGAAAATATGTTGGCGTTACAATAATTAAGGGGATCACTTGTTTAAGAGTCCCTTTTTACAAATTATTCGTAAAAGTGACTCATAAACATGGGATCCCCCTCAGCTATACATGAAAAACAATGGGCTTCTTGAAAAGGTCTGAATTCAGCATTTCTGACAACATATTCAGATTCAGCACCCTTTAAAACCCATACACCCCAATTTTTAGTTCGAAAATCCGTATAGGTACGTGCTGAGCTGTTTTCGAAATGTTAGAGATTTTGAAATGAACGCCGGGCAAATTTGACGTCACATCTCACCAGGCTGGGCGTCGAGTAGTTGGGCACTGAGCCGCCAGAGCACTAAATAACAAATCTGAACAAAATCGGAATAAAAACACTCGGCCCAGGTCGATTTTTGAATAACCTTCTTTGATAATAACCTCGATGCTCAATTTTCGAATGACCTTCTATAATGATAAACACGATTTTCGATTTTTGGGGTCGACTTTTCGCGTAGCAAAGTTGGCTGACTTGCGTAGATGAGAGAGAGAGGGATCTCCCGGCCAATCAAAAGACGACGAAGCAGCCCACGTCATGTACCCTCTTCAGACCTCAGAATTCAAATATTATATTTTTCCCAATGCCCTATAAATAATTGAAACGGGGTTTCTGCAATATGGACCCGTTTTCGTAACTTTTGAAGCACGACCTTTGCAGGAAAAACATTTTCAAAAATCATTAAAGGAGCTCATTGTCAACGATGTCGCCTTATTTCCACGATGAATAATTCATTATAAATTATTTCCGGTGTATTTTCGGTTTATTATTCTTGGAATAATATACCTATTTAATCGCGAAGGGGGTCGAAAATTCTGATCGGCCTCAAAATCGGACATTATTCGTTTCAAGAGGTCTAGATTCCAAAAACGAAATGTCCGTCCGCCGTCCGGGACGTTTTGGGCAATAGGAATTTTTTTTAATCTCAAATTTTGACAAAATACCTAGGATTTTCAAGGCTTTTGCTATGAGATCGAGTTAGGAGTCTTTTTCGGAAGAAGCCCGAAAGCTTGACGCTGTAATTAAAGACTGATACAAACCCGGCCTTTTTCTTCCGAAAAAACGCCTAGTATAAAGCCGGCCTCGCTGCCCTACAAAGAGTTAGGAGTCGTTTTCGAAGTATTTTTGGACGTAGAATCCATTTTTGGGAGTCCCGGAACGATCTGATTTCACTGTGGGGATCTATAGGGCTTTCATGGGGCTACAAATGGGATTATTGAAAGATCCCAAGAGGTCAAATATTTTCGGAGTAAAAATTAAAAATTAAAAATTAAAAAAGTTTTTTCTTTCAAATTTTTTTTATTGACACACAATTTTCGCACAAGTAATCTATATCAAAGAATAATAAACCTTGTGTAAAACTTGCAGCGTTTTTAAAAGTAATTTTGGATCAATTGATTCTACGAGTAATTAAGAGGTCCCAGACCTGTCCAATTATTATAATGATGATAGAACTTAGTTTCGTCAAGAATAATAATAATCCCTTGGATAATCCAATTCGCAGCAGTCGATCCTCGAAGCTTTTCAGCCTGATCGGATTTGAGGGGATAAAGGGATAAAAAACAGTTTTTTTCGAGGATTATTGGCGTCTTTTACAAATATAATATATGGAAAGGAGATTACACTTCAATTTGAGTTGCCTTAATTGGCGAAATAAACGTTACACGCTTTTGGGTGAAAACGTCATGAAATTAGCAAATTTTATCAATAAGCGTCACGAAACAGGGAAATACAAGTCATGAAATAAAGTTCATGAAATGAAAAAATGAAAGTCATGAACGGCGTCTCTGTTCATGACAATCTTCGTATTTACCAAAGATGATTATTGGTATCCCACTCAGCTGAACAGGGCGGATCCTAAACGTTGTCAGCCTGGGTCGTAACTTTTTCTGATGTACACAGGAGGCCTATAAAGGCTCCGTACCAAATTTCAGCTCTATGCTAAAATTAAAAAAGTAAAAAAAATTATTATTAAAATTATTATTTACTTTTTCATCTCGCAAATTGAAAATTTCATGTCAGGAAAACAAGAAAACTGTAGAAGTTGAATACTTAGAAAACCTTGCCAATTTGTAAAATCTACGGAAGACTGACACACTGAACAAAGTGGAAAAGCGAAGCATTGGAACACGGAAAAAAAAAAAAAAAAAAACAGCATAAAATCCGAAAGAGTGAACAAAATCGTCGCGAACGAGTCACGCTCCCAACGAATTCCCCCAAACCGACCATCACCCCCCCCCCCCCCCCCCCCCTGGCAACCAGACCCTGCCACTACAGAACCGTTATTTTACTTGAATACGCACTTTACGCACATCTACCAGCAGGCCGGCCCTCTATAATTCAGTACCACTTGGAAGGCGGGGTTTGGGGCCCAGCAAACAACGGCCAGAGTGAAAAAGTACTTAGCCGCTTCATGACCCCGAAGGAACCAGGAAAAACAGGGCGTACCGAAAAACACAAACCGACCCGTCGCTGTGGACATGATAAATGGTGTGTGCGTGTTCGGCTGGCTGTCACGCTATCCGGCAAAACGGATGCCTTTGAATCGAGATTTTAATACAGCCATAATGCCTGAGAAGGCAGAGCTCCCAGAGAGAAAGGACAGCTCGGTGATACAATATGGCTTCACGTTTTCGTCGGAACGACTCGGAACCTCGTAAGGGAGCTACGTGAAATGTTGTTTCCACCAGGATCCGCAGAGCATCTGCAGAATTCACCTGCGGGTTACAAAACGTTTCCGAGCTCTACAGACGGTGAAGGGATGATTTACTGCTTGCCGCGAACTCCGTTTCTGTCCTATTGGTATTGTTAGGTTTTCCTCCTTCACGTTATGACAAGTTCATAACGAAACAATACCGCTGAAACGTTCAACTCACACCGAGACGGAAACCACGGGAATGTTTTGGGTTTTCATGGAATCACATTCGAGAAATTGGTTTGGGGGGTGGAAACTTGGCAGCAATCCTTCTTCAAATGCGGCCACTTGAAGCGCGAATTTTATATGTTACGCCCCTTTCGCGTGTCGGGCACGAAACTAAACGCCGAGGATGTGTTAGCCTCGAAGAGGTTTTTTTTTTAACGAGGGCTGAGTGAGGTCGAATGCAGGTATTATCTAATGACAGGGTGACGCAGCGGGGGCAACGATCTTCAATCGGGACAAACACAGGAGGAGCACCGGCGCGATTTGAAGGACGGAAATACTGCACCACCTCGTCTCTTGCCAAAAAAAATTGACAGTGCAAAAAACGCCGAGTAAACAAATCGAATGACGTCCGCGAGCTGTTGGCTAATCGTTATAGCACTTTTTTGATTACATTTGAAAAAAAATTAATTAATCCAATGAAAAGCCCCCAATGATTACCCTTACCAACATTCGGCATTGATCCTAAATTTAAAAAATGTAAATTGGCGTTGAGCTCAAAAAATGAGATGTACCTAAGGCTAGCAGTCGCTAGATATCAAATTTCGCGAGACGATTAGGATTGTTAATCCTGGTCCGTGTTCTTAGAAGTCACAAAGCGGGCAAAAAACTCTTTTTTTCTGTCTTTTTTTTTTTGTTGCAAAAAGTCTTTCACGTTGTTTCATTTGTTGATATTTCGTCGGTTGAGATCCATAATGTGACAACTCAAAAAAGTCGAGTTTTGAGTTAGCAAGACTGTTGGATAGAGAAATTTGAGCTTGACATATCTGTAATAGTGAGACTTTCCTAGTTAAATGAGCAACCACAGGGTAGCGCTGATCACTTTATGGTATTTGGCAACAGAGCGCGCATCTGTCGGTGCAACGCTGTGCCTTTTCTACCTTGACTACTCAAAAAAGCACAGTATTGCTCCAACGAATCGAACAGGAAGCCATCGAAGGTGAGCCAAATTTTTATAATCAAAATAGTGACAACTCAAAATTTTCTTTTACAGATGAAAATACGGGAACCTTTTATGAACTAATTTGAATAAAAAATACTAGATACCTTAAATAACATGATAAATTGTCCTAAAAATTCAATTTCGGTAGGAATAATCTTTCACTAATGAAGTTACCTTACCTAGATGAAGCGAAAAACTTTAACCGTGATTTTCTCAAAACCTGCTTTTTTGAGTTGTCACACTATGGATCTCAACCGACGATTTATCAAAAGTTGTTCTAAACGATTTGGATTCCTCACCGTGACGTCATGAGGGCAACACGTGTGTTTGTCAAATCATCGACCATTGTGGGGCCGAGTAGACCGAGGAGGCGACGAGTTTAATTAATGATTTAGGTCAGAGTTTGGATCCCAATTTCAGGGTTATTTGGAAGGGTTCTAGCAATAAAAACGCTGAAAATTTTATCAAAGGTTTATTATTCATTCTTATAGGTTAATCATGCGAAAATTAATTCTGTATCATTAATTATGTATCATTAAATTAATTCTGTATCATTAAAAAATATAAAATAAAAAAAATTCAATACACTGTTAGGACAGATGTGGGATCTCGAAAAATGAATTATTCGTTCAAAATTACCCGAAAAACAACACCTCATTTGACCTCCTTATATCCTTCAAAAGTCTCATTGGTACTACCAATTTGGTAGCCCCGTGAATGCCCCATAAAACCCCCAAGTGGAATCGGATCGATCTGGGACCCCGAAAATGGATTCTACGTCCAAAAATACCCATAGCCGAAACCCTTCAAAACCCCCTCCCGTAGCCACATTTTAACCCCACGGGTTTGGGCGATCAGGTTAAAACTTTGCGGGCACAACTACATGGAAACTGAGTATTTTGTCAAAATTTTGGATTAAAAAAATTCTACTGCCCAAAACGGCTCGAACGGCGGAGGGAGATTTCGTTTTTGGTATCTACGAGTACACATCTTGAAACGTACACTGTAACATTTTGAGGCAGATCAGAATTTTTCCAACTTCGTCGTGAATACATAGGTGTATTATTCCAAGAATAATTAACTAAAAATAATCATAAGTCCTGAAATGATCATAAGTCCAGAAAAAATCAACCTCATTCCCTCAATTATTGAGTTAATTGTTCACGGTGTAGTTGATAGCCGAAGGTGCAGAGGTCTAATCTAGTGTGATCACCATGGTGATGAAGTATGTGGGGAAAAATATGACTACTCAGCTGATACTACATAAATTGTTCATCGAAATGACAGCCTAAGCGTGAAAATGTATTCGAGCTGCTTCCTATCAAGAACATCTTTTTTCAGTTCTTTCAATAAAAATAATCAGTACTTAAATATCCCATTTTCTCAAGACTCATGACACCTGTGAAGGCCATTCAGTCGATAAAGCTAGCCACTTCTACTAACTTTCAGTTTACAATTACTGTGTACCTGTTTTTCTTCGAGCTGAAAGAAACACGAAAAAGCGTTTTGAAAGTGATTTATGGGGGACCCTGGATTTTTCAAGAGAGAAGATAAGAGTGAGCGAGCAGTATTCCACGTCCAATTACCGACAGATTAGAATTTTATGGAAAACAACCTTGTCGACACAACCGCATGCCATCAAGGTAGTCGACGAAACAATAATGGTTTCGTCCAATACGTCAGTCTTCGAATATTTGTACGGAGTGAAGAAGCAAGAGCGTTGTGAATCATACCGTTCAATAGGTATATAGTTTGGGACCGGTTTCAAGTTTTTGTCCCTCTTCAGTCAGAGTTTTTGGATCCACATTTCCAAGGCGGCAATCACAGCAGCAGCAGTAGTTGGCAGGCTGAGCCGGCTGATGTCTAACGAAGGCTATGGTTACTAAAGGTGCCGGTGTATTCTGATGAAAAACACACTTAGAGAGGAGACGACCAGCTTGACGCAGTAAAAAAAGCGAGAAAGGGAGGAAACCCTGAGGAAGTGGCAGGTCCTCTGGAGAGCAGAGAGCAGGAGACTATGGACAGCCAGGTTCAATCATAACATCGAGCATTGGACGGGGAGAAGTTCTGATTCAGAACTTCTGAGGGCAAAGGAAGAGATAGCGAATGGAAGGGATGAGTTATCCCGCTCTCATGAGATCAGACGATGGGTGGGTACACTGATACAACGCTTATCATGGGGTCAGTAGTAAATACAGGAGCGAGGGTGGGCGCGAGTGAGAACAACCATGTAGCCATTGGTCATGATGAGCGGGGAAGCAGCCATTTGCGACATAGGAGGCAAGCGAAGGAGGACTTCCGTCTTCCATTCACTGATGTCCATTTAAGAGTGACGGGCTTGTAGGGAGTTTCCCACACTATATTATATTATACCAATAATTGGTAATCATTAATATTAATAATTATTATTATTAAAGGGGCACTTTGAAGGAAGAACCACGTTCTCATGTGGTGTTTTGAGAGTGGGCTAAGCATTACGTGAAAAAGGTTAAATATTGGAGGTGAAGGCTACACAACTCAGGTATTTAAAAACTCCCCGTCGTCCAAAAAAATCCGAGATCTACACGTGTAGCTTCTTGGGGACATCTTTCTGAGCATTTTAGCTCCAATTCCAACAAAATTGGCTCAATATTTAGCGAGTAAATTCAGGAGAATGGCAGAATTTTTCGTTTTCCTGCAATAATCGCTTAATATTTAGCCGGTGTTGATGAAGGGCTTTAAATGTTCAGAAAGATATTCTCAAGGAGCTATACCTCGAATATTTGACCTTTTCCACGTATGATGCTGCTCTTCAAAATGCGGGGCTATCCCGCGGTGTAATTGAGGAGTTCCCTCACTTCATTTCTTTCGAGGAGTTACACTTTCAAGTAAAGCTCGTTATGCATTCGAATATTGCAACATTTTTAACGATATTGGCATGTTATTTTTAATCAATTCATCTGGTAAAGTGAAGGTAGACGTGGAAAATTCTGGACAGGCATATTTCCGAGGTGCGTTGAGTATAATTACTACACCGGTTGAAAATGAACCAGAGGATCATAGAACATAGTTGAGATGGAAACTTGTGCGTTGGCTTTGTCAAGTGATGAAGCTCCGTAGTTGGAAGACCCGGGAATGTCCTTGATCCCTCCCGAACTCGCCGGGAATTCGCTATGTAAAGCTTGATATACGTCGCTAGGCAAATCGGCTTTTTGCGGGCGCCTGCAGCCGGGATGGTCGTCGGTGAAGTGACTCTTGAGGACCTCGTGCGGCATTCCGCCCCTGAGTTCCAAATTCCGCTTGGGGGGGAATCGTCGGCACGCACCGTCCTAGTAAAGTCTTCGTTGTGAGATCCGCACAACTCAACGGTGCTGCTGCAGTGGTTACAATCTGTGTTCTATTCTCACTCCACCCTCATGATTATTCTCACAGATAAGCGCAGAACTAGCCGTCTACACAAGCCTTACAAAACTCAAAACGTTATCGCAAAGGATGTGGGAGGTACAAAAATGGTTGGGTGTTCGTATCTGCTAGTGCATCCATATCTACTGAGTGGGAGGAGGAAAATAGATAGATCCATCGTGTAGCTTAGGACCTCGTCAACTCAGGACGGACGTCAAACAGCTGACGTTAACACCAAATTGCCTTTCGTAACCCCTCTTCAGTAACTAAGGGGACAGTGTTGGCAGTGAGAGGGTCTGCTTTGACGTCCAACCTCCCCACCGTTTCTCTAAACAATCCCTCCCCACCCATTACAAGTAAAATCAACATGTTTCGAGCTTAGGAGAGGGCGGTTGACGACGACCGGGGAGAATAACGACGATGGGGGTCTGACGACGGCGGAGGCCATTAGCGACGTCGAAGGGACGGATCATAAACGCTTAACCGATATAGGTTCCCAAACCTTCCCTTCCCACTAGAAGCCACATGGCTCAGTGTTTACACCAATCAGACAATCAACATTACTCTCCCCGAAGGCAGGAAAGAGCCTTTTGTAGCTCGGGGGAAATTGTTCACTCTCAATGATGTCTGATAAGGGGAATATTTCGGTTTCTAGAGGGAACAAAAGGGTGTCAACAAAAACGCCGCAAAATTAGTTAATATATTTCAATTTCGAATTATTTCACATGGACTGGTTATTATTTCAGTGATGAGGAGGTTGAGGTTTGAGATCCCCTCCGATTCTACATCCTTAATTTGACATGGATATTAATAATAATAACTTATAACTAATCAGTCGAGGAGATTTAGAACGTTGAGCAACGCTAAAATCAATAATTGAAAATTATTCTATAGAATCAGACGAAGAAACTCAAAGGAAGAAAATACACCCATCCGTACGCAGAGTAATCATTATAATAAACGTTTTCTCCAACTTACACGAGTATCATACATCCACTCATGGGTATAGAACACGGCATGGGAGTGAGTTGCTGGTGCCTTATCACCGCTTGAAATCATCCCGCATCAGCAATTCATGGCGGGGTATTAAATTTTTCAATGCCATCCCTAAAGAGTTGCGAGCGAGCCAAAACTTGTCAAATTTTTAAAATCCATCGCACCCTGTGATTTTATTGAATTTTTCCTCAGTATAAAAATGTAAGAGAGCTCTGGTTAGGCATAGGGGTTTGGAAATTATTACCATCTAATAGCTTGTTCATGATGTACCTACCGCTGTATTATTGAAGTAAGTTTATGTGAGCTGGAATTTTTTATGGAAATTTGGACCTTGTCTTAGTAGTGTTCTCGGAAATAAAAATTCTTGATTCTAATAGTATTAGGGATTTTCCTCACAAACCCTGTTGCCGAATACGGCGTACGCGACGGGCAGGCAGCATTTTTCAAATCTACGCATCGTGAAACACCCAAGAGCTATTTGAGGATACAAAGGTTGCAACGCAAGAAAACATGAATTTAAATGAATCTAAACTCAGACCATCGTGTGCACTCAAAGAACATAAAATATGACCAGCAGGTAAAGCGTCCTTGACAAGAGTCCTCTCAGGGCTGACCAGGTCGTGCGCTGAGAATTGTCTTAGGAAGAATCACATTGGAAATAGTAAATGGAAATATCTTCCACGTGACAAGAAGAAGAACTCACGAGCGTCACGGCGCTGATTTGAAGAGCTTTACGGTTTTTGATAGGTTCTTCAGTAAGTAGGTACTGGAAAAAACGCCGAAACCCGAAACCCTTCATAATATGCTTATATTATAAGCCCTCCTGCTGCCCCTTTTTAGCCCCACGGGTTAGGGCGATCGGGCTGAAAACCTGGCGGACACAACTAGATGGTAAACCAAGTATTTTGTCCAAATTTCAGATTAAAAAAAAAAAAAAATTCCTACTGCCCAAAACGGCTCGGATGGCGGCCGGACATTTCGGTTTTGGAATCTAGACCTCTTGAAACGGATAATGTCTAATTTTGAGGCCGATCCGAGTCGTCGACCTTCGTCGCGATTACATGGGTGTACCTATTATTCCAAGAATAAAAACCAAAATTAATTTTCCGCACGAAACGTTCAGGAGTTAGTGCAGTCTGGTGGATCGCCTGTTCTGGGCGTGTCGACAGTGTGCACGTTTACCAATTGAACAAGTTTGTACACAGGTTGTATATAGAACTTTTTTTTCAGCACTGCATGCTGTCGTGGAATTGCCTGTCACTCAATATTCACAGCTCAAATGATGTAATTTCAAGTCTCAACTCTGGTTCAGTGTTAAACAGATTTTCTCCCTACCGACGACGGGATTTCCCTGTCGAGGCGAGAGACGGCCGCTCGGTCGTTTACGGCCCCAGTGACTGACGCACACGACGGTGTCTGGACGCACCACAGACAGGAAGGCAGAGGAGTGGGAAACAAGCGCTATCGATCCTTCAGCCGGGCCAACACCCAACTCCACCCTCTTTCCCACGTACGGAAAAGGCCTGAAGAAGTTGGTAAAAACACTCCATTTGAATGGGAAGATGCCCGAGCAAGCAACGAGTAAATTGTGCTCATCGTTCGATGAGGATGATGGAAATTCAGTCGAAACATTATTTCCTGGTTTTCGAGGTGGCAAATCTCTTAAGGCTCGTCGTTCAGGAGGAACCAATTCAAACATTTCACGCCAATTTTTCTCTTAAACGATAACTGAAGCAGCGAATTTGAAACTTCTCCACCCTCAACTTGGAAGAACAGTCACAGTCGTTTTGCAAGGGGAACTCCACAGTTGAGAACAAACGGCGGAATGAGTTGTTAGAGGCAGGAAGAAAAGGTTCTTCGGAAACTCACTTTACACCGCTCGACGACCACTCGAGCCGACCACCGACCTTGAGTTGTATAGCAAAGCTGGAACAATTTATGATTCTCTTGGATTTCTCATCGTGTGTTCCCGCGCCTTGTTGGCTATGCGGTTCTCGTGTTTACATGCAGTGGCCGGTCCTTAACAGCATTCCGGCGTTCCAAGTGTTCGTCACTTCCTGATGTCGCTGGAAGTTCTACCCGTTCGAGCAACTATGTTAACAGGGGGAATTCTTTCAGCGTTTCGCAGGAAACTCCATTCCGGAAAAGTTTATGGTTGGCCGAGTTTGAGGTAGAAACCTAGGTACGAAATTAGGAATACAAACCCCTGGGGTACTTGAGTAGCACCCAGAAGATAAAGAGAATAGCTCTTGGTAATGGATCCATTAAATAGGTAGAACAAATTTTTACAGACTATTACTAAAATAGGTAAAATATGGATGGATGGACACACGACTGGGAGGATTTGAGACAGTCGCTGGTGAAGACATTGAATACTACCCGATGGCCAGATCATTATGTCTTCACCTTGAAAGCGCTCGCCACCAGCACCGAAATCATTGATGATTGACTCCAGCCACTTAGGGAGGGATAAGTTAGAGGAAGGTACAAGGTCCCATTTTCAGCTAATTTACATCAAACAATTTTTGTTGATTTTCAACTGCATTGAATTTGAAATTGTTTACATTGAATACAAGCCTATATTATTATGATTATTTTCATATAGGCTTGATATAATCACAGTTTTCATTGGCGGATTGAAATCGAAATCAAGAGGCTTCTGCAGGGTTTCAGATGTGTCAAGGACTTTGACCAGGAGGGATAGTTTATGGAGTTCGGACGATGAGTCAATTTATAGAGGTCCCAGAGGAGCTACATTTTTAGTATTTAATGGGTATGTCGAGAAGGTCGAGTGAGGGCTCGTTTGCGGAGTAATTTTGGGCGTGGAATCAATTAATGGAAGTTCCAGGCCTATCCGACCAATTATTACTGATGTTCGATCGTAAACAATAATAAAATAACGACGTGTTTTGTTAGAAGTAGCAGCGTTTTCTTATATTAGTCAGCGAATTTCAACCTGTTTTTGCGACGGAGGTCATAACGTTTTGATCGGACTCAAAATTCTCATTACCCGAAAAGTAAAAATAGAAACCACGTCCATGGTAATTTTTTCAACAATATTTAATCATTTACACAGAATTAATTTATGCACAATAAACCTACGTTTATAGGTATATCAAAGAATAATAAACCCTTGTGTAAAATTTGCAGCGTTTTCATGTAGTCATGTCCGCGAGGTTATCAGCCAGATCGCCTAAACACATCTCTGTGACCAGGGATTGAATTGGAGGGACTTTTATTATTTGGAGTAGCTCAATATCACATTTCGAGTTTTATTTTTTCACCCAGAAAATAAAACTTATCTTTTGAGCGATATTTTTCGCTTAAAGTAACACTCCCAACGTCAATCCCTTATTTAGCCATCAAATCTGACCATACAGTTGAAGAGGCCCTACAATTTTCTATCCACTTTGTACTAAAATAAAATTCTCAAGCAGACTTCAAAGGATGAAATAAATTAGTATTAGTTAGTATTTTCAATGAGGGATTCGCAACCTGCTGCGCGTCCGTGCAGTGCATGATTAATGGAGTTTTAGATTTTTAACAGCGAGCTGAGTTTTATTTCTGAGCGAAAAAAAAAAAAAAAAAAAAAAAAAAAAAAAAACAGAATACGAGTTTTATTTTCTGACCCAGCTGATGATGCGCTGTTAATAATTTTTGCAAGTGTTTCGAGCAGCCGAGGCAAGGCAGCACCATCCCATTCACCGTGAAAAGTTACGGGCAGTCTCACAAGCAACCCCAATAGCATTCAGCAAAAGGTCATGTTTCACGCAGAAACCTCGAAAGAAATATATCGCTCAAAACAAGAGTTCTATTTTCTGAGCGAAAAAATAAAACTGAGACATTGAGCAATTCCGAATAATAAAACTCGCTAGGCTTCAATCGCTGTCTGTGACTACAAAACGCTGCAAATTTTACACAAGGGTTTATTATTCTTTTATATACGTTACTTGTGCAGAAATTTAATTCTGTCAAAGAAAAAATTTAAAAAAAAATTTTTTTTTGGATTTTTTGTTCAAAAATGTGTCTTTTTCAAAAATACTGTATTTTTTACTCGAAAAATATTTAACATCCTGGGATCCTTCAAAAATCCCATTTTTAGCCCCACGAATGCCCTAAAGATCGCCCCATTGAAATCGGATCGTTCCGGGACCCCAAAAAAATTGATTCTACGTTCAAAAATACTTCGAAAACGACACCTAACTCGATCCCATAGCTAAAAGCCTTCAAAAAACCCCTTCCGTAGCCCCATTATAGCCCCATAGCGCCCCACGGGTTTGAACGATCGGACTGAAAACCTTGCGGGCACAACTAGATGGTTAACCAAGTATTTTGCCGAAATTTCAGATTTTTTTAAAAATTCCTACTGCCCAAAACGGCCTGGACGGCGGACGGCGTACGGACATTTTGGATTTAAAATGTAGATCTCTTGAAACGGATAATGTCAAATTTTGAGCCCGATCGGAGTCGTCGACCCCCGTCGCAAAAACACAGGTGTATTAATTATTCCAAGAATAATAAACCAAAATGGGGCTTTTGAAGGATTTGACTTTTTGGTTTATTATTCTTGGAATAATACATGTTTTCGCGACGGGGATCGACGACTCCGATCGGGCTCAAAATTTGACATTATCCGTTTCGGAGAGGTCTACATTCAAAATCCGAAATGTCCGTCCGCCGTCCGGGCCGTTTTGGGCAGTATGAATTTTTTTTTAAATCTGAAATTTCGACAAAATACTTGGTTTACCATCTAGTTGTGCCCGCAAGGTTTTCAGTCCGATCGCCCAAACCCGTGGGGCGCTATGGGGCTAAAATGGGGCTATGGGAGGGTTTTTTTTAAGGCTTTAAGCTATGGGATCGAGTAAGGTGTCGTTTTCGAAGTATTTTTGGACGTAGAATCCATTTTCGGGGGTCCCGGAACGATCCGATTTCACTGTGGCGATCTATAGGGCTTTCATGGGGCCAAACATGGGATTTTTGAAGGATCCCAGGAAGTTAAATATTTTTCGAGTAAAAAATAAAGAATTGTTGGGGAAAAAAAATTTGTGAAAAAAAAAATCCCCCAAAACTTTTCTTTTTAATCCAAAAACAAATTTTTTTCCCCAAATTTTTTCTATTGACAGAAATAATTTTTGCACAAGTAACCTATATCAAAGAATAATAAACCCTTGTGTAAAATTTGCAGCGTTTTTGCCTAAATGTATTAATTTTTGCACAATTTACACAATATAATAATAAGCCCCTGTGTAAATAAGCAGTGTTTTGTTCTAGTTTGTGGATGTGCAAATATTATTCATAATTCAAAATGATTGTCTTATAATATTATGCTCTGAGAAGCGTCGTAGGGAAGCCGATGTATCCGAGATTACTTTTTCAGTCATTTTCTTGTTCCAGTCAGAACATTGTGTTCAGAGTAGGTATCAATTGAACCACCAAGCGGTAAATCCTCTGTTCACATGTTCATTTGTATGTAGAACCCGGTGCAGTATAATACCCCACTTCCGGCTTCCCGTTGTTGCCATGCAGTTCTCACCGTTGAGTTCCGGTGGCATTCCAAGACATTAGAGTAGGCGGCGGCGAGGGATGGGAGGAGATCCGCGGAGGCTTCAACCGGGTGAAAAACTCCGGGGCGCTACGGCTCCGCGGATTCGACAAGCGTGGGTGGCGGGTGAAAGGGAGAAGACGCTCTGTTTCAGACTAATCGATTCATCCTCCTTCGATTCGAGTCGATTTCCTTGTGGTAGTTTCCATTTACGTTTTTCATTCTCAACGAGTTTCCTGTTGAATCACTAGGGCTTTATTGCAGCTTTTGATTACGAGTTAGATTGGGAGTGTTTTTATTAGGTGCTTCAATTTTTTTCCTTAATTGACTCCCGACACGATGAAAAGGGCTCGAATAAGTGCCCTGCCCAGTAAACATTAAAAGAAGCGTTTTGGTAGTATTTTCACCTCTCTGGGATTTACAGAATTTAAATGTATCGAGCATATAACTGGATAAAACGGCGGTCTTCAGACTAAACGCTAATAAATGCATATTCCAGAGGTTTTCGTCTAAATAGATTTTTTTAAATCAAACTTCTCCATCATTTGGCCCTGGCTAAGGTTTGAAACGATCAAGGGGTATTTCCTGAATTAGTAGGAAACCCTATTTATAGCCCCAAGTTATATATTTTTTCGCTTCACTTTCCTTTCTGCAGATTATAACGGTGTTTTTCGATCATATTTAATAACGCAAGTGGGGGTTTCGAGCATATCAATCCGAGGCCTAATGATGAAACTCATTGAGAAATTTTCGAAGAACGTGAGGTTCGTCAAAAAGCTTTCAGAGGCAACAATTTACAATTTACAATTTACAATAATTGTAAATCAATTTACAATAATTGTAAATCAATTATTGATACTATTGGTTCTAAAGCTCATTTAACCCCCCTCCGAAAAATCCAAGATACACCCCTGAGCCAGAAGAAATAAATTTAAATGCAATCAAGGAAGCGTCATCCAAATAAACCAACGGTTCAAATGTTAAGAATACCTTCGATGAATATAGACTTCATACAAGTGTAATTGCGCTAAAAGAGTCTCTAATGGAAAAATCTATTCTCGCATGGCTCTCGTCGGGGTCATCTTGCGCCTCGTACCTCGTTCACCTTGATCGACTAGGTCACCGCATCACGTTGAGATGAATAATTATTATTCTTCTTACCGATAAACTCTGCCGTTGAACAGTGTTGTTCACTGTATTGTTGCCACGTTAATCAACAGGGTAATTACAGCCTTGACATTTTGACTAGAAGTTAAGACAGGGGGTTTGAAAGGTAGTTATCAAGGTAGTGTGGTTGTTAAAGAGAATCTGGAAGACGGATCACTATACGTTAACCAGTTGAAAGACGGTGGAAGTTGGATTACACGCGGGTTATTTTCGATCGACGAACGTCGTTCCTGGATGATAACACACCACAAACCGAATCTACGTTTGAAAACGACACCTCAGCCCAAAATCATTCCAAAACACCAGCCCCAGGATCCCCCACATAGTGATATCCAAAAACCTAAAAACGTCAATTCGATCTAGTCTATTATCTTCCCAATTGTCGAGTGTGATGCAAATCCTCGGTAGCTTCAAACTGAGGTCACCTGTTGTACGCCCGTCAAGCTGAGCCGAAGATATCGATTGAAACCAGTGAACAAAACTCGGGGTTGGCATGCGAGAAAAGAGTTATGCAACTGCCCTCATACGTGCATGTGACTCCTTATGCGGATTCTATTAAATTCGATTTGAGAGCCAACCCTCGCGTAGAGGAGCTGCTAGTTATCAGTGATTTGAACATATTTATTACGCGGAGGAGGAAGCCTCTCGGAGAAAGATAAATAAATTAACGGGCCAATTTAAGGGGTTTTCCAATTTTGTTTCAGAGTAATGAAAATTAGCCGACTCGTAAAAAATTGTAATAATTACAATTTGTCGGTAATTATTACTGTTGGAACCTCAATCCGCACTCAATCAGGCACTAAACCACGGATTACCATATTTTAAGAAGAGATCTCTAACTTCGGTGGCATTTAATGAGTGATTAATAATAGAGATCGGGTTTGAATACTCCAAACACTTATTGTTTGAAGCTCATACCTTAGCACTAAATCAGAAATTGGGTCTGCTTCTCTAGCTTGGCCATGTACGAGGTTGTACAAAAACTTTGTTGATAGTTGGCGCATGTGTTTGCCAACCTGAGTCTATCATGTAATCGGCCAAACTGGACACTGTCTCTGTATACTACTAATTTGATAAAATTGTCGTTTTTGGTTTATTATTTTCAGAATAATACGCCTATAAATTCGGGAGGGCCTCAAAATTTCATACAAGATGTGTCGGTTCCAAAAACGATACGTCAGTGTTTAAAAATTTAAAAATTATTGTTTAATTTATAACAACTTTTCAACTCATGTTAAAAAGTGCTTGGGACACGTGCACTTGCATTTTGCAGCGTTTTTCTTCTACCTAATGGGTGAGTTACTTTTTGCACGACTCTCGAATGTGGGTCATTGATCTCCCCTTCAATACGTGTGTTGAATTTGAAGTGTGGTTCGTATACAGTAGAAACTGAATTACAGCGGACTGTTACGTACTATCTGTTGGCAACAAGAGGTCCCTCATGATCGGGCCTTTTGTTGCGGAGAATCGGCTGAACCAGATTTCAGTATTACAAATTATACGGGCACACCGATACTGAGAGGCGCAGCGCCTCTAATTATCACAAAATAGATTCACACTTGGGGAGTTCCATTGAAAAGTCAATTATCCTAGTGAAGGGGGTGGGGAAGGGGGGTCTTCTGGCGTGTTGGAGACCCGCATGATGCGGTGCCCGCAGACTCAGCTACCACCCAATAGCAACGTTAACAAGGATATACAGTTAACGAGGCGGAATGCGACTCACCGCGTGCATTCGCCGAGCTTTACGGTTCCCTAGCGACGGATGGAAACCTGAGAAGTATTTTTAGGTCGATGGTTCTCAAACTTTTCCCAAGTACCCCCAGAGCAGAATCGTTCAAGTGCATCTTACTTCCTGAAAAAACTATTTAATTTACAGCACTCGTTTTGGAGGAAGAAATAGACACGGAAGAGAAGAAAGAAGAAAAATGAAGCCTGCTAGAAAAATATTTCCTACCGTTTTTTCCCACATCGGTCAAATATGCCATCTGGATAGGGAATTCCGATTCGCGATAAAGAGGATTCCTATCAACAAAATTTCTAGTGAAATGGGCATAGCTGTGGGAACTGCAGTATCATGCGTGTGCTCGACTTTATGAATGAACCGTAATTTCATTCATAATTGCTGCGCCTCCGCCGAGTTAAAGCCTTCTAGAGGAATGTCGAGGAAGTCGTTAGTCTCTTTTACTCGGCAGGAAGAAAGTAGGTTCGTCTCGACTTCCGACCGTCGTCGAGCTCCAGTGTGAACACAATTCTGAAGGTCCAAACTATTTTGCCTTTGTAAAAGACGAGGGTCAAATGGTGCGGAAATTGTGTTCAGCTTTCGCGATGGGCCGTCAGTAGGTACGTTGACAATGAACCGCGCTCTTCGACTGTCATCAAGGGGAACCTGTGCAGTGAGTGCGTTGAACGCGATTGGCCTCTCACTCAACGATACTGTCGAAGTCGCAAGTTAATGGAATGGGTAACTTCAAATGGCATCAAGTGTCACATTGGGTTCCAAGGATGGTGATGCCTGGCTACACTTGAGGTGCTTCAACAGTTTCACCTCAATGTTGGCCCAAGGGACTAGTTCCTGCTCCTATGTTGAAAGTGCACGTGGATGGCCATGGCTTCAACAATGGTTTACACATCAGCTCCACCCAAAACATGAAAAACTACGGCCCAAGCTCCAATAAACAGTTGCTGGGGATTCGAACGAGATGACCTGATAAGGAGATCAGAAAACACGTTGGAGGTTTCTTTTGAGTAGAAACCTATTCAAATAACCAAGACTTGTGAACCCCAACTGCTTCAGAGTCTATATTCTTTCACTGTCCTTAAGACGCATACTTCCTCATAGACTATGAGGCCGGACTGAAAAAGTTAGTGCCACGGTTACAAAATGAAAGAAACTGCGACTACACTGAGAGAAAAGATTTTTTTAGTGGCTAGGTTAAATCCAAAATAACCTCGAAAAGAAATTGAAACCACCTAGAATCAATTGATTCAACCCAGAAAAAAATAGGTCCAGGTTAAAGTAACATCGAAAAATATTAATACAACCTAGACCCATATAGAAACAACCTAATCCGTTATTACCCGCCCTCTGACCACAACCTGGAATAAAAAAGTGTCAACCTAGACAGATGTGAACTTCACATTTGGTCTAGGTTGACATTGTGAAGACCTAGAAAATATATTACCTACCTTTGACTTTTAAGTGGGGTAACCTAGAATTGAATGATTTGACCTTCCAACCGTCTATGAAAGTGAAAAACATTGAATACCAGGGTGAGACAACCAAGACATTGATGTTTTTAACCTAGACTGTAAATGGATGGAGGCGGCGGCACACCCCGTGAACTTACCTAGAACTAAAGTGTGGGGGTGGCGCATTTTAAATCTTGGTTGTTTGCATTTTTAGGAAGGTAACTTCACCAGTATTTTCAATCTAGGTTAAATGATATTCAACCTAGACTAAATTGTTCCACCCTAGAATGAAAATCAAAAAAAATCTAGGTTGGCAGCATTTAACCTAGAAAAAAATCGAAAAATAACCTAGAATAGGCCCTTTTTTTCTCTCAGTGTATGTCGAAAATGTTTATTGTCAAGGATTCCCGGAGTGAAAGAATTCGTTCCTCCAAGTGTTTTTTTCGCCTAAAATCACAAGAAACGCTCGTCAAACTAATTATCAAAATTTGATACGAAGAGTTTGCATGAACATTCTATTATAGTACAAAATAGTGTTCGTAAAGTGTGGATTTCTGCACTTCAATCCGAAAGTGGCCTACTTTCTGATGCCCGAGTCCCTTGAAAGGGTTCGTCTGTCACGATGAATAGTTGATGCGGATAGAAGCTGCTCCTGGTTCGACTGAGGATACGTTGGGTTTGAAATTCCCTGCACGGTGCATGGCTGCAGTGACCGCGCAGCTATTCAGTAAATATGCAAGGTGCAGGACCCTGAAGGATAAAAATTCACCCACCAAGTTAATATTTCACGTCATGACAGTGTTAACACCCTTTTGTATCATGGCGATTTCCTGCTTCGCATAAAATGAACGTTAGTTAACAGAGTTGAAAAAAATGGGGATCTGACAAAATGCAGTTGATGTAGTGCTCTTTCATCGCCTCATTTGTCCCACTGACAGGTTCGAAAGGCTTCAAGTTCAAGGAGGCTTGTTGTATTAATATTTGAACTTCGTTAGCAGGAAAGTGAGGGTTTTATAGGAAGGGAAAAACATGTCCTCCCTTCTGGGCACGGCCTCGCTGGATCAATAGTTCTCAAGTTCCCACTTTCCAGCACAGGAAGGGACTCGGTAATTCGTTTATGTTGGTCCCAAAGTTAATCTGCTTTGATAGTTCAAGCGATGGGGCTGAAAGGGCACAAGTGGGAGCTTAAAGTCATTGTAATACTGTGCTCTCCCCGTGATCACATGGTTGAGGTTTTAGTTTTAGGCAAATTTACATAATTCCCGGACGTAAATTCCGCCCTAAGCCTAAAAAAAAAAAAAGACAGAAATCTGAACACGGAAAAGGTTCATGAAATGAGGTGTCAAACCTGCTCAACCTGAAGAAGGCAAAGTCAAATTTCATTCAAGTCTAAAGCATCTCGGGACACAATTGAAGAATTTTATTTTCCATCAACATAGTTTGATGCTAACCATGCACGGTGTTAACAAAATATAAGTTCCAAACTATTTAGGGGCCCCGTGCATGAACGGTATCGCTATTACATCTAATATGTAAATGACACACTCGACTCACTCTGAAATTCGATAAGGTACCAGTATTAGACTTGCCCAGTCCAACTTCTCAACCCTGGGAAAGGGTTGTTTAATTATTGATTTTAAGTTGTTGTGGGAAGGGGCAGCACTACTCCCCTCCCGTAAAAAATGCTAGTAATTTAAATGTCCCCCATGAAATGTTGATTCCCCGGGCCTCAGTTGTTGAGGTGGTAGCGGCCGCTCCCGGGCATCGTTTTGCATGCTTATCACCTACACCTCCCGCCCGACGTGCGTTATGGTTTATTCAACGTTTAATTACTTTCCGCTTCGACTCTTAAACCGAACTTTACACGTGAATACGGAATGGAACGGTGCGAAAGTCGTAATTTTAGGCCGCCGGCTAATTTCATAAGTTCTTTTTTCGGGACGACTCGCTCCGTTCGTTAGCCAAACGAAATTATGAACGCACGAAATGGTTAAATCAATTGCCGTCTGCTAAATTAAACAATAACCATATAAACACAGCGAAGACTACACACAATTAAGTTTTTGATGGAGTAACAAGAGAATGCACAGTGGCACTTACTATGTTTTTCTGACTCACAATTCTTAAATAGGTACCCATCACTTCTTTTTTTTTCGTTCTGAACAATTCTGATCGTCACAATCTTGACCTAAAATCCAAAAGATTTACGAATTATCGTTGTCAAACAATAATTCTACTGACACTCAACTACAGCCTGTCAGCAGGAAGACCCGCAATTTTAATCCTACCATCGGCATTATTGGATCGATTACACTGGTGAGAATCATCGATTGCCCACGTCCTTGATTCTGCTCAAACGATTCGACGTTATCCCCTTCTCCCCACTCACGCTGTACTATCATTTCAAGGCCTTCGCGCATCCCAATGCAACCGCCGTCCATTGTCGACGATGGAGAATTCAATTTATCCCGGAATTTCATTTTTAAGAAATGAAAGGAGAAGAAATTGGTGATAAACGGTTTACGAGACGTTTATAAGACGGTTTATGACAATTTGGTTTTAGCTCTGAATGATATTAGACGACACCCCACTTTCTCGACCGAGGTTGAAATGTTTCATGATGTGTAGATTCAAAAAACGTTTCCCGTCTGCAGGCAACGCCGTTTTAGGCAGAGGGATTTCTATCTTAAACTAGGGATAGGCTACGCCAGCCAACCCCCGCCGTGGACCCAAAAACTCGCTTTCTCATGTATTTTAAAGTTTCTTCCTCAAAGATATAAAGGATGACGATTTTTTTTGAAAATCCGATTTCTAATTTAGATTCAGCGTGAAAAAATGCGTGAGCGAACGAGGCTGAAAAAAATCAAGAGTCGAAAAATTGCGATTAGGGTTTGCAATCAAGGGATCCCGGACTATTTTCGACAATTTGAAATCCCGGGATTTGTGGAGTCAATCCCGGAATTACGGGATTCGAGAATTAGTTGCACCTCGAACGTAAATTGCTCGTATTGTTGGAAAAAATTACTAAATAACGGAAACTAGTTCGAAGGCTAAGTGAAGATGAAAACTATGACGTCCCCTGAAGTCCGGGACGAGAGTGTGATTCACATTCACAACCCTAGCTCATGCCCCTCCGCCCCCCTCCCAGCACCAATCGGCAGAGTGTGAGATTCTCGGAGAGCCTGTGAGTTTTTTGCGTTTTTTCGCTTTATACTGATCCACTTTGAAGCGGAATTTCGACAATCCGATTGAAGATTCGGATTCTTCGCATGAAAACTGCGCACGTAAACTGAGCGTGTGGAGGCCCATTAACAAAACAGTTCAACGGCCGGAGCAAAAACCAGCGAGAACTGAGCAGTTTCATCAGTTTGCACAGTTAAATCGCTCAGAGAGTCGCTCATGAAGTCGTCGATGATGCGTCGATGACGTCACACGTGAAAAACTGCATATATGCATATACTTTTACCTATAGGTAAACTGAACGTGTGAAGGCCTCCCGGAGAATCCGATCTTCAATCTGACTGTCGAAATTCAGCTCCAAAGAGGGTCAGTAAACCGAAAAAATGCAAAAAAAAAAAAAAAAAGAAATATTGTCGCGGACACTACCCCGAATGGATCACTTCTAATCCAAAGTTTGATATAGATTTTTCCATTTTTCGCAGAAGTTTTACGCGAATGAGTTCCTCATATAGGTACGCCAAATTAGCTACTACTATGTTTTTTTCTTTCCTTTTTCATTTACATTTTTTTAATGTTTTCCGACTGCTAGAAGTACCCTTGAATAAAGATGAGGCGATCTGTGTCTTTGTCCTCCTCCTCATCGTGTCGGGGCTCCAAAAGAAGAAGGATGCGAATAACCGTGTAGAACAGTATACTTGATTTTCCGTGTCCACAAGGTTTTCAACTGTGGGCTAAACATGAGCTACAGAGGATGTGTTTGAAGGATTTAAGGTAGGACACAAGTGGGGTGACGTTTATGAAGTAATTTTGAATGATGAACCGTGTAATGGGGGTCCGACCATTCAAAAAGATGTTCCTTTTAAGAATGACTGAACGACTAATCGAATTTGAAGCGTTATTTGCGTGGTTTTGATCAGTAGAAGATCAGCACATAATCAGCCATATCCTCAGTCGAACCAACAGAAATGCCCTGGCCTTTGGGAGGACGAACAGCGAGAATCGATTGAAATGTGACCCAGCTATAATTGCGTTCCTTTGGTGGGGTGTGACGTGACTGTAAAAGGGCTGCTCTCATCCGCGGTCTTGAAGGAGGGGGATGAGTGAGGACAGCATTTGTGAAGGAGGGGAGGATACTCGTTAAATGAAGACCTAATTGCCTGCGATCGGCATCGTCTTTCAATCGGGTATATCCGGCCCTGGAGAGACCATTTCCCACCATTGCTCAGGCCAGTTGCCGTTATCTGGGCTGGTATAACACAGTGCTGTCGGGTAGAGACAATTCTAACTCTCCAAGCCCTACGAGTATGAGTATCATCCATGATGTATTGGAAATCCCTCTTTCCTTCGGACTTTTCCCCGACAGATTTCAACCTCTGGATTCACCAAGCGAACGTAGGAGCCTTTCTAGAGGTCATCGACCCAATGACCGTGTCGTGGGGGTTGGTGGCTGCGCGGAAATTTCGGCCCAACTTCCGGCGCCAACCCCGTCACAATCACTAGTGGGGGATGATGAAGTTTACCAAGGTGTGTTCTTCCCGAACCCGATCCCTCAACGGGTTAGCGGTTTCCCATAGCTAGCTTCGTTAAACTCATTAGGATTCAACACTCCTGATCTCCTGATCGAACTAATTAACAGAATCCAAGGGAATAAAATCCCGATAATTCAGCACTTCAAGTTTCAACCCGTACAAAACAACGTCATTCCCCATGCATCGAAGCAAATTAACCTTAAAATGAAAGAAACCAAACCCATCAGAAATTCGTCTCTTTCTGGTTCAGCTATTAACCAACGATTGAATACTCCTATAAATGGCAATCAAGCTAATATCGACAGTCGCTGATTTCTAAAGCAGCAGTCACGTCGAAAGCAGAGATTCGAACCAATCCAATTTATGATCAATTAGTGGTATAGATAGAAAAAGATAATGCCAATTTTCTGTCAAAAACCTATTCGTAGCAACAGATTGACAATCTGTCAAAACTGATAGTTAATGGCCAATTAGAATGGCGGTCGGGAAGTGTGGTAAGGAATGCAACGCTAATAGCTAACAATAAGCTTATAAATAGGAAAACCAGACTAGGCTGTTTGTGTGAGCCGTATAAGGTTATCGAGAACATAAGATTAGGGAACGATAACACAGTCACAAAATTGTTTTTTCTTTTTTTTTTTTTTTAAGTGAGCACAATCTGACATGTGACGGAGGTGCAACGATATTACTGTACGAAATCCGCTGATGCGAAAATTGAAATAATGCGATAAAACGTAAACGCAAGGTTTTCGTGTGAATATGAGTTCAGGACAAAGCGGCCGGCAAACAAAAGGATTCCAGGAATTCGCTATTTCAGCAGTTTTTTAAAAGCAATAAACGCCGGGAAACGAGGCCACGGTGTTTTCTTTTTTTTTTTCTCTCGCAACGAGAGGAAATTATTCGGCAAATGGGATAGGCACCGTCGTTCCGAAGTGATTTTAGGCATTGAACGGAGAGGAATTTACGGTATTTACAATGTCAATAAAATACACCAATTTATCGCGGGGGAAAATCGGGAGGGGAAAAAAATGGATCAGCCAGAGAAAACCACTGCGAGGGGCAAAATGGTTCGTGCCGCTTCGTGATCTATGTATTTATTGAATTACAGCGCAGTCCCGAAATATCCGCTATTGGTACTGAATGGGCCAATTAGTTCAAGGGAGACCGGGTGTAAGGTGTAATCCATGATAATTATAGTTATCATGATCGATACACACGGCAACGCTGCGGTACGCTGCAATGAACAAGGCTCCTACAGGTCGGTTCATATTAGCATCTTTAGTTTTTCGCAAATTTGGCTTTTCTGTTTACAAAATTAATCATAAGTCGGATTAACTTATCTGGTAGTGCATAACCAACAAAGGACACCTCAGATCACAGAATATACAGAGGACACTGAATCCAAGAGGCCAAATGAAATAACGATTTAACCTAAAATCACATCATTAAAAGGTAAATTTTACCTTCAGGCAATTACCTTCAGCAGGGACTGACAAGCTGATATAATAAATTTATCAAAACACTTCCGTGTTTTGGAGTAGGTCAATGATTTTCAGGGACATTTTAATTTGACATCGAAATTGATAAGAAGATGAAGATTTCCAACCCATCGTCTCATTATTTGATACCTATTATTTGAACAACAACGAAACAAATTTTACACAGGTGTTTATTATTAAATGAAACTAATGATAGTCGAAAAATTAATTCTGTCAATAAACCTTTTTTAAATTAAACATTAAAATCACTGTAATGCCACACAGGAGACAGATGAGGGATCCCAAAAAATGGATTCTACGTTCAAAAATACTTCGAAAACGACACCTAACTTTAGCCCAGACCGGAAAACCTTCAAAAACCCCTCCCATAGCCCCTTTTTAGCCCCGCAGGGTTAATCGATCGGGCCGAAAAGCTTGTGGGCACAACAAGATGGAGAACCGAGTACTTTGTCAAAATTTCAGATTTTTTCGAAAATTCCTACTGCCTGGACGGTGGACGTTTCATTTTCAGAATCTACCCGCCTTGACGAGGACTAATTTTGGGGGATTTTCTATTCAAAGAATAAAAAACCAAAAGGAGGCTGAGACCGCCTATTTGTACAATTTCATTTGGGCTAGGCCGAGGAATACGCATAAATTTGTTTTGATGCAATACGTTCAAACTCCATTCATTTTGCCCATTACAATAGGCTCAGGGTGGCCAACACATGTGCCAACGATCTGCGCGGCCCCTAAAATGTAACCGCATTTGGCACACAACTAACTTTTTGCTCAACGCTCGCACAAGGCCGAACTCGAGAAACAAACCCAAAGAGAGAATCATAAACCAAAAGAAAAGCCTTTGAAGCTTCATAGAGCCCTACGGGGTTGGAAATTTCATGAACCGAAATTACTTCAAAAACGATTCATCTCTACCAATTTGTTCCTCCAATTTCCGGAAACCGTTGACCCAATTTTGCCAAGAAATTCCCGTTTACATAATAAGACGGTATGCACCCGGCAGAAATGGCAAGCTACAAACGAGCCGGCCGGGAAGATGAACTAGCGTTGCTGAGCAGGTTGACTGACCTCCAAAGCCTCCAGGCGCACCTTGCACTAGACATTGCCCGAATACTTCCTTAACAATCCGCTATCGCCAATAACTCCGAGTCTTTCTATTTGTACCCATGAATTTCAATGGATTCCCGTTTATAGTCTCACAAGACGCAATTGTCTGTAACTTAGAGAGAACGAATTTTAATTGAGAATCAATTGAATTCAATTTCAATGAGAATCAAACTGTTGAATAGAACACAACAGGCGAGCAACCCAAACTTGGATTAAGCGACACTTTTATTGGCATTTCAGAGCAAATGGATTTTTGTACAGCCTACTAAAGTCTACTAAATGCAATCCGTCAATTATTATCCGAACAAATCTTCTCATCTAAAACGCATCATCTTCAGACGCACTCGGATATTTGTGCACACCAACTTGCAGATATCCGACCTTCCTTGAGAAAAGGTTGTGGAATGCACTTCCCATTACACGGGAGGCGAGTACGACGTCCTCCGGACTTCTCCAAGCGAATCCGTTGCAAGTGGATAGTTAGTTCTACTGGAGCCCGCGTCCATAGCTCATAGCATCAACCTCAGGCATCTACGTCAGGCTAGAACCCGACCCGGTTGTTGCCAGTCAGGGGCTTTCACCGGGGATTCTTTCACCGGGGATTCTTTCACCTGAGTCACGATCTTTACTTCCGCCGCATCTTAGAAATAGATCACATTAAAAACAACGCGGTGGATACGAACAGACGCACGAGTATTGCCTGCGATAAAACTAAAATGCAACGCTCAAAAAACGAGTCTACACGAATCACCTTCATTTGCATTCCGGCAAAGATCCACGGTGTGATCGTCCAAGTCTAGGACCACAAAATCGACTTCAACACGACACCTCACCCGACTGTTTTGGGGCAGAAGGCATTTTTTCACATAGGAAATTGCAACAAAATACTCGGTTCTCCAGTGGAATCTCGATAAATCGTGTCCTAAGAGACCAAGTAAAAAATGCGAATATACTGGATCACCTGAATGGTTTCTTCGGGTTCATCTTCGTCATTTTCGTGATCATTGCTCTCTGTGGAAGCCAATGGTCTTCTGTTTCCCCCATTGGCAACAGCCTCATTGATTTCCTTTTTCTGGGCGACAGACAGGCACTAGCACTTCTTATAAGTCATGTTACAAACTGATTTAAGAAGAGAATAGCCGACAATACGAGGAAAAATTTTCTATTTCTATTTAATAAGAATTATAGATATGCACTATGCAAATTATAGTGGTTATCAGTGGCCCAGTGGTTTGAGCGTCGGACTGCTGAGTCAAAGGTTGTCGGTTCGATCCTAGCAGCTGCTAGACATCTTCCTTACATTGATAATCACCTCTTGGAAGGCAATGGCGAACCACCGAGAGTATCTCGCCCAGGAAAACCTTTCTCATTTGCCGTTCGGAGCTGGCGTTAAACAGTAGCCCCCTACCACTTCTTTAACTGTTCAACACGCTCAACAGAAGTTAAAAGCGAGAGGTCACCAACGCCTGGTTACAGGTATGGCACCAGAGATGAAGAAGATGAATATGCGCGGCACAACAAATACGAATTACAGAGCGATGACGACTGACTCGACGAGAATAATCTACGAATTATCAAGGGGACCGAAATGCATTATACGAATTGCCGCGAATGTTTCAACGACAGGGCATTATATACGAACTATCGAGAGTCCACAGTAGCTCGCTCAAACCCGTGGGGCAGTGTGGGACTTGAAAGGTTACGGGAGGGATTTTGGAATATTTCGGCGAAGGGGTCCATCCGACCTCACCGTCGGGAATCAATGGGGGTTTCATGGGGCTACTAATGAGCTTCTGAAGGATGCAAGTTTCGTATTCCGAGTAATTTCGGATGTAGAATCCTTTTTTTTTGAGGCCCCTCATCTGTCCTAAGTTAAGACAAAAAAAAAAAGGATTGTTTTTTCCTTTTTTCAATTTTTAATCTAGATTAAATTAATTTGGTACTTATTTATTTAAACATATTTTTATAGGCATTTTTCCCCAATAAATTAATTATCTTTAATAAGTCTTGGTGTAAACTTTGCAGCGTTTCATATTAAATATTGGAGAACTCAACACATTTTCCATTCTCACCGTTGAGTTCTCCAATTTTTAGACGCGATTCACTTACGTCGATATTCTTGTAAACCCGCAGCAAAGGTATAAGAATTTCCTCTGTAGCTCAGAGCGTTTCAAGACGGGGCCATTAAGCTAAATTACTGCCTAGTAAGCCGGTTATTTGTCAGGGAACTCTCCTACCAATCTCAGCGTCCGCCGAGTCCGACTGTGGGGGGATTAGTTTGGGATAACCTGTTGAGAAGTTCAGGCTTCGAAGAGGTTTTCCGAAAAGGAAATGAAGATGGAAAAGAGTAATGAGGAAGGATATTAGTATTGAATGAGATGTTGCCTTGGTTCCAAGTAGAATGGATTTCGTATACTTATACCTACATACTGATAATAATGATTATCTTCCAGTTTTTTTTTTTTTTTTTTTTTTTTTTTGCCCAGAAAAAATCGTACGCAACCATTATTGCGCTTGCTCTTCATTGTGAGTTTCTGCTAACTTGGAATTATTGCAGCCAGATAGAGGTTTTCAACCTGCCAGCATCTATCTAGTCCCGATGGTCTTCCTGAATATTTTCAATAGGCTCGTACCATGGGTCCCTTTTGTCAGAGGACTCCCCATATCCTGTTTGTATGGGGAGTCTTTCCTCCGGGCCCTATCTCGTCCGATAAGCGGGGAGAGTGGCGTAATGAAGAAATTTTGTTACGGTCAGGGAGGGCCTCTCCCGAACAAAAGCGCGTTATCTTGTGTGTTCGGCGACATTAACGAAAATTCTTCCACAGATAAAAACGGCCTTCGACGATCGGGCTAAACGCGACACAACAATCGATGGGAAACTGGAATATACAAGTTAATGATATTTCAGTTAATGATATTTCACTTATCAAACACCAATTTAAACTCTCATTTAACGTAAAAAATTCCTCTAACAGATCACTTTCTCATCTGAGAGATGTTCGGCTGCCCGCATCCCCCGATAATTCAATTACTTATATTTCAATCGTTCTTGAGAGAATGTAACTGTAACAAATTATTTTGATGGCCTCACGTCGTCAATCTCAGGCTTCGCTGTCGTCAACATTTATAATAAGTACACATAATTTTGGCTTCGGCAATTTTCATCACTTTTATACCTCTCATTTCCACTACTCAGGCAAAGTTGGTTCGAGGGGCCAAATTACACGGGTTATGAAAGCTCAAGGACATTTACCCCAGTAAACCTGTTATGGCGTTTCGTGATGACGGTATTGTTCAGCGGAAACGACAGCGAGGAAAAAACATCTATCTAGAATCCATTCTGTTTTCCCCAGTCGCTAGTTAAATTAGATATCATAAAACAACGTTTATGGCGTAGGTTATTAAACCTACTTCTACGGTTATTAATGGGATTTCAGTAGTTGAGAGAATGTATCCGAATTATGGAACAACGTGGCACGAACGACTCTGGTCAGCGTGAAAATGTTCAATTAAATCATTTCCTAAACAAGTGTTTTCTTAAATCCATGGAGATCAATTTCAATTACAGATCATCTATAACGTCAAGTTTTCACGACAGAACGAACTCCTTCCTCGTAATATCCCCGCAAATCCTCGCCGTTCGACGGGATGAAAAGAAATAATTTTTTCAGACCCGGCCACAAAACCGTCGATTAAGCAAATGAGGCGGAGACGACAGAAAAATCCCGGACGTGATTCGACACCAGCGTGCACAACATCAATTCAAAACGTCAAAACTCACAAATCTCTCGACGGATTATATGAGGCCCACAACCATTCAACGCGTTCGTACAATCAGCATCAAGTCTCCTTCATCCCATGTTCACCATTCAGCTCACGCGCACGTTTATTATTTGAATACATTTAAATCCTTAATGGAATGTTGGAGAGTTCGAGGCGGCCCGACCTTGAAATAATCTTGCAGTTAGCAGAAACGTGTCAAATACCTACAAGCTTTTTTTAAATGAATCGGTTGCAGTAGTTACGGCCACTTTTATTGTCTGGGACATTGAGAGGAGTTATTTGTCATCAAGAACCAAAAATGAAACTCACTGAAACTGCAACCTCATAAACTGGCTTGGTAGTACTCACCTGCAACAAAGAATGAAACATTAATAAATAAAAGGATGGACAACAAAAATGTCGATAAACTTGAACAAGATTTAGTAGTAACGCCAGCAATTTTCGCGATCAATAGACTGAATGACTTCACGTTCATTTTGAAAAAGCGAAAATCCCGAAAAACCGATCGTTGAAGTGCGGGCGGAATGAGGACAATACATTCTTGAACCCACGTCCTTTTTCATAAGCTAAAAATTCCAGTATCTCAAAAGGGTGAACGTGAGAATTTTTTTTTTTTTTTTTTTTTTTCAACTCTAGTCAACGTGGGTTGGGGATCTCAGCCGGTGACGACGGCGACCGCGGAAATTTCTCAACCTATCGCTTTTAGCAGGACAGATTTTCGACGGCAGCTTCACGTCAAGTGGAAGGACGAACGGTGTCAAACTTTTTGAAAGGAAATCCAAAGCGTCCCCACTCCCCCTGTCTAGTTCGTTTACCGTTCAAACCGACGACAGTGACACCCCGTCAAAACCTCGTTAATATAAAAGAGGAGAGAAACTTTCTTCCTCGAATTTACCAATTTACACTTTGCGAATAAGGCAACTGAAAACTTTTTTTTTTAATGCGGTGGACGGTTTTTTTTTTTTTTTTTTTGCGGACGACAGTTCTGTAAGGGGAAAGTGGAAGCTACAAAAACAGCAAATTTCATCTCCGTAAAATTAAAGTGAACAAGTTAATCAAAAAAAGTTTTTAAGGGAGTCATTTCAGCTCGTGCAATTCAATAAAATAAATTGAGAGTATTTTTACAAATTTTTTTAGTGATCATTAAAGACTGGAATTTTATGCACGGATTTTGGGAATTATATACAGACGAAATGGGAAATATATGCAAAATACGTTTAAAAAAATTTTAAATGGGTTCTGAAATTAACTAAATTTTGTTTTGAAACGTACCCACAGGTACACTATATACCACTCCGATTATTTTCGCGTCGCGATATTATAGAAAAAGTTCCTTCGTTTGTCAGTGAGGACTCCTCACTGAGGAGTGAAGATCAACTTCAGCGCAGAACACGACCTCTAGACGTCGCAGGACGCGATGGGCAAAAACTTGGAGGACGACAGTTCATTTGGGGTATGGCCTGACGAAAGGTCAGAGGGTAACCCTCTAAAAATGCTTCCCACCTCCAGTATACAAATTTTATACTGGCCATCCAGGATTTCGCTTTAGGACGGAATTCCTCCTCATTTCGCCTGCTTCCCCTGGCCAGTTTGCACTAATCTCTTGAATCCTCTGAACTGCAGCCGCAGCCGTGCAAAGGTCCAATCCTTTGATCTCCAGGCTTGGGAGTCGAGCCGAAATGCGCCATGATAAATGCCAACCTATGTTTGACAGACTTGTCCTCAAAAGATTCGATTGTCTTCTGAATCAACCTGTGCAGATCAAACTACCCCAGAGTACATTTCCGTTAGGTGACCCGTAGCCTCCAACAGGTAATTAGAAGATCGGACCTGGTCCTTCTTACCTCGAAACGGCCTTATTTTCGGAAATGTAACTGGTATGAGGAACAATAGTTGTTACATTCCGGAGTTATTATTCCACTCAGGAGTTGAAGAACGCGTCAATTAAATTTTATAGTAAAAATAGAGAAATTCCCCAATTTTGAATAAATTTGCAGAAATATGCACGAAATGGGCATTATAATATAATAATAATATTATTGCGTTTTGAGGGTTCAAAACGCAAAACTGTAGAGATATACACAATATAAAGACATATGCAAAACAGGCAAATTCCAGTCTCTACTGATCATCATAGAAATTGAAAGTGTAAGACTAAAATTTAATAAGAAAACGCGCTGGATTGCACGGCGGTTGGGCACTATTTATTAACCGGTAGGACTTAGAGAAACTTCAAAAGCAACAGGTGCTAAAATTCTGACACGTCGTGACAGAAACCAACAAAAACGTAATTAGTTCTCAATTGTCAGTTAAACGGGGACCCAGTTATCTCGGTTACTTAATAAGGTTTCCGCCCAATTCATTCATGGTTGACAATGCTAGATTATGCTTAAAATTCAGAGGGTGGTTCTCGTGAAAAAATGGGTGATTCTGTTGTAGGATGCGGTTAGGTGTTTTTCCCCCTTTTTTCGGTGAAGTATGCGGTAAGGAACCGAAGGATCCCCAGTCGATTGGGTGTGGCTTAACCCTCCTTGTTTAAAGGACCCTCTTCATGTGACTGATAACGATAAAAGAACCCAACCTGCCTCCCTATCGTCTCTGGAGACGTTCAACCTCCTGATGTCCTTTCTACAGATCTTATCAACAGACACCGGAAGACTCTCTTTTTTTTTCATTTCCCAAAACCGTATCTGGTACCGTACCAGGTGAAGTAAAAGTTATTCGACTTGAGTACAAGGAAAAAATACATTGCACGGCTGACATGAAAAAAAAATCAATTCAATTTTTGAAAAGAAAAAGTTGATATGCACACAATACCACACATAAATTTTTTCAATGGTGGACACGAATTTCGCGCTATTACTGTCAAGTCTTAAATGAAAGGTCTTAAAAAAACCAAAGGTGCAGATAATTACCGACTTAACTGCGCTATACTTTCAACTAAACACGAAGCTGAAACAAATAAACTTTCTAAATACTTTTAAAACTCTTACGAATGAAAAGGGCAAGATTTCGCCGAGCCAATCGCTGTAATTATTATTAATTACCCAATCAAAGTGATTTTATGATGCTTTGGAGAACCAGAAAAATCTCCAGCCCTTCACGAAACTGCCTCATTCAACGAAATAAGGAAACAAAAAAAAGTGAGTTTGTCATTTTCTGTCGCGCATATGGGCGATCTGTAACAGTATCCCGGACCTCTCCCCGTTCAATTAAATGACAGATACAAAAAGAAAAACAGAAAGAGAAAAAAAAATCAAAACAAAAAAAAATTCGATTCACAACCCCACCGGCTAACGTCATCACGCGTCATGCGAAGTTGCTCGGCATAATCCTCAAACGCACGGAGAAAATCCTCGAATGCATCATCATTTCACAAGCCGGTTGCATAGCTAGATCTTCACGCAACTGCCTAAAACGCTGACAATTGGCTATCCGATTCATAAACGATTCTAACCCTTAACAAGGAATTGGTCCATAA
The DNA here is from genome assembly GCA_955831195.1 of Pilophorus perplexus. Lineage (NCBI taxonomy): Eukaryota > Metazoa > Arthropoda > Insecta > Hemiptera > Miridae > Pilophorus > Pilophorus perplexus. The sequence continues at coordinate 13,222,989 of OY037015.1, read as the reverse complement.
TTAAATTATTCAACACCAAACAGACAGATCAGATTTGCACAAACAGACGAAAACTCCTTCTCAAACCCTAATTTGATCTTTGACAGCGTGACATAATGATGACACGTCAATTTGGCGACATTTGACACTTAGCGAACAGCTGTTACACGGCCACGAATGCAAGAGGTGACTCATGTAAGTCATTTTACCTTCTTTTCGGGGTTGACGTCACTGTAAAATGTGACATTCACTGATAATCCTGAGTGAATGAAAGGCACGGCACGATGACTGATTTGACACTTGTTAATCACTTTCCCGCTACCACGCACTCACTAGAAAAGCGAAACGTGAAAAAAATAAGAAATTAATGGTTAACAATAGACGGAAAAAGCGACAACACCGTTGAGGATTACGAACCGGCAGGATAGCAAGGAGTGATCAGACGATTTCGGTAGGCGATTTTGTTTATTTCCCCGAGACGACGTGACGAAAAAACGAGGAAAAACGGAATGTTGCGAAAATGTCAAAAATTTCAAAGGACACTTTGAAAATCGGGAAAGGAGGGGGAGGGATGTTGTAGCCGATAGCACACCTACGGTCTCGGTTCTCACTGGCATGGGTTGACTGCCACTCCCCGGCACCCCCCACCACAATCCCCCCCCTCTACCCTCCAAAAATGCCTTATAGAGACCCCACTATCACCTCCCCCCCTGGCCGCCCCCTTCGTCGCCTATCTCTAGTCAAAAAGCTCCCCGACCGGCTCCGGTGGCGGCTGGGGGCGGCGAGGAGGACGGGCGCCATGTTGGATATTCTTGGGAAACTGGTAAGTAGTGGACGGGCCCCGAATACCGGCTGATGCCGTGGGGCATTTCGGTTTAGGGTGGACCCGTGTGCTTATTAAAGGCATAGAGCGGCTTACCAAAAGTATAGGACTCCCTCCTGGTCACTTTGAGGTAGATTCAATAACAAGCTCAATTTTGGTTATTTATTGGACAGTAGCAATATTAAAAAACGTTGCAAATGTTACACAAGGGTTTATCATTCTTTGATATAGGTTAATTGTCCAAATATTAATGGGCCCGGGAACCGATTGTCGGCTAATACTTTTTTCTGAAAGAATTTCATAATTTGAAGCCATAGCAGTGAGTTTTGGGCTCCTACGGCGTAATACAAATTTACAGGGCAATTTCGAAAATTTCAACTTTGAATCTGGAGGGAAGAGTGGCGCTTCCAAGAAGTGCTCTCTGGTGGTCAGCCAATGAACTAAAAGCACGATTTCAGAGAGATTCACGAGGTTAAATCGCAAGGAAAATAGTCGTTCGGATTGGTTCTGACGCTAGAGTGACAGGGCATACCATATTCATGTTCACCAACATCACATAACCCAAAATAAAAAAAGATTTTTTTTGGTACACTTTCTACTTATTGTGCGAGTGCACTCTGGCGGATTAGTTACAGTGTCACGGCGGGAAAATTCAAAACGCCAAATATTCACTAGTGATTTCCTCTGCTCAGACACCAAATTTCTCAGTGCTAACTGTACTGAGTACTTTGTTCATTATTAGTTCAACTATGTTCGGCCGAATTTTCCCATTTCTCTGACCCTAGCCCATTCTGTCTCATTAAGAAAATATTACAATATTACGTACCTAGGTATTGTAGGATCTAAAATTAAGTTCACGGAATTTACTCATCGATATTCAAGTATGGAAAAGAAATTTGTTCATGTGAATATAAACAAGGTAGGAGTGGGGTTGTGTTGAAATTTCCCGAAAAGTGAATTGGTTATGCGATGGTGTCTAGACAGATAACTTCAAAACTTCGTTTTCAGAAATTCTCATCGCAGTCTGAAAGAATATTGTTAAAGTAAAATAGCTAACTAATACGGGGAGCTAATTTATTGCTTTATCTCGCCAGAAAAAATTCAACGTAAGATCCCTCTAAACTGTATTATTTTAACTAGCTCTAATGTTTACTAATCGCTACAAACTTAGGGCTTCCAAGTTCAAAAAAGTGCAGGCTGCTCTTGGAAATTTTTTGTCAGATAAAAACTTTTTTAAACAGATCCTGTAATTTAGAGGATATGTTGTTTTGCTTCCGAGTCTGCGAAGCAGCGGAAGCCTTGTGTTCACTTTCGGGAGAAAAAAAAATTTTTGTTGTCCGAATTTAAAATTTCCACTCGCATTTTGCGTTTCATAGCCTACTGAACAAATTTGGTTCCGTGTCTGTCGGTCTGTCGGTCTGTCCGCATTTCCTTGTTACAGCCATAATTTCCACAATTTTGAATGAATTTAGCTCAAATTTTGAGGGATTATGCGGATCAGGCTCCTTGAGGTCCCATACGAATTTCAGCACAATTGAATCAGCGGTACGCTCTGCGCATGCGCAAACGTGAAATTCTTGAAACAGGCATAACTTTCTCAATTTTGATCGGATTTCAATCAAATTTTCAGGAATTGTGTGCGTATAGCTCTAGATGGTCCCCTGTCAGTTTCATCACGATTGAATCAGCGGTACGCTCAGCGCATGCGCGAACGTAATTTCCTTGCCACAGCCATAACTCCTACAATTTTGATCGGATTTCAATCAAATTTTCAGGAATTGTGTGGATATAGCCCTAGATGGTTCCCTATCAGTTTCATCATGATTGGTGGTACTCCCTGCGCATGCGCGAACGTAATTTTCTTGTTACAGTTGTTACGTTCATTTTGAACTTGGCACGAGGAAGCTCATGTGCCATTGCCTTGGCAGTGTATTTCACGTTAAAATACCGCAAGTACTCCGTTTCCCTTTCCCCAAGCACACTCAACATCGGGCCAGGGACGAATTCGTCCCATCTTCAAGGCTCAGATTTGGCTTCTTCTTCTTCTTCTTCTTTTTTTTTTTTTTTTTTTTGCATGTTTTTTCAGAAGCCCCGAACCATCATAGAAGTTGGTTTTGAGTGTTTTCAGACCATTTCCGAGCCATAACATTCATTTCGCATGTTTTGAGGGTTTTCCAGATTTGTGCCGGTTTTGTGCAAGTTTCGAGTTTTTCCCAGACATTTAAAAACATTTCCTGGTTCACTTCCACAGATGATTTCAAGAAAAAGAAAAATGTAAAAAAAAATTGACAAAAAATCGATCGTTTACCAAATTTTTAAGTAAATGCCTTATAAAACTTTCTCTCATTACGTTACTAATTTTGTATAGGTAGTTTGACAATAAAACCTAAACCTAGTATACCTACTGAATGTTCTTTACTTTACCCATCCCTTTGCTTGAAAGATTTTAGATGAAAAGCAATAATTGCGCTATAAATTATTGATAGTTGCAAATTTATTTATATGGGTTAGCATAACATTAAAATTTAAAATTTATTCATTTATCAATATGTTGTATCAGCTAACTAAGTTACTATTTCAATCAATAAATTGTATCAACTAACTTAGGCTACTTAGGCCTACTATTTCACGGTTTTTTCGTTTGAATACTCTTAATATTAGTAATTAATATTTTACGTACATATTCGTTAAAAGAGGGTTTTAAGACCTTCATGGCAAAGAAGTAAGTTTTCTTCGAATTATTTAAAAAAATTATTTAATGCATGTTTGGGACAACAAAAACTCGACCTCCAGACCAACAGTTGGTTAGTTACTAAACTGTCGCTCACGTCCAGTCTCAAGACGTACGAGATTTTTCCGCCTGGGCCGCTTCGCCCGCCCAACACTTCCCTGGCGTGCGGGATGCCGGTAGAAGTTTCGAGGGTTCCAACTCCCGGCAACAGAATGCGGGACCCGCCGGCGGGACGGGAGGAAGCCCGAGATCAGCTGAGTTTTCCACCACACCCAAACTCCGGACAGCCACTTGTGAGGAATTTCCCCCCCCCCCCCCCCCCTCGAGTGCCATCTGGATCCCAAATAAGGCTCACGCTCGTCCAACATCAAGGAGTAATTGAAAATTCATTTTAAAAAAACGAACTAACACCTTGTTTGATTCCTGCAATCTCAGAAAAAATAGGCACGACAATTTCTCTTTTACCAATTTAGCAGATCATGTACTAACCATGTGAGATTGCCACTTGTCAACCAGAAGATGGGAATTGTTCATGAACAACCCCGATTGGGCTGTTTCCTTACCGGTAAGAATGAAAACATCTCATGGAGCGACAACACGCGAAGAGGTTGTTGATAGTCGAGTCCAAATCGACCCACAACTTGAGGAGCATTTACTTATGGATCAGATACACGACATCGAGGTTTTGATGGATCGACCACCACATAAATCCACGTCGTCAGGGGATAAAAAATCAAAAGTCGGGTAAATAGAGGGTGACTAAAATGGTCCCAAGTGAAATGCAGCATACTGAAAGAGAAAATAGTAGCAGCTTGGTCGCTCAAGAACTGCGTCCATTCGCTCGTTCATAATCTTATCGACGATTGAAGCCTAAGGTGACACAAGAAACAGTAGAATGGCGAAGGACACAGAACATGAGTCACGAAGGGGCTGGCCGGGGAAGTTTTCAGTCCGTAATGACAATAATCAATGAACATGTCTGGAACGGCCGACTCCAGTCTATCGGGCTGGAATATAGTCCCAATAGAACCACTCAACCTCGACCTACTTGGTTAGTCATGAAGGTTCCAGATGAACCATCTCCACTCTACACCACCTTGATTAACTTGAGCCCCCAACCACTTGACAGTTTATTGCCTGAGAGCTTTCTGGGGGTGGGTGATCGCTTTTCTTACGAATGGGGTCAATCAATTTCAGCGGTAACCTCTTCTGTCGAAGGAAAACTTAATTCGCCTAAATGGGATTTGGGGAAAGTCATTTTTCTGCCTCAAATCAAAATAGATGGTCTTGTCAGCTTGATAAGAGAGGTAGCAACCAGACCAAGCACTTTCAACGAGAATTTTCAAGAAAATGAACACGGGAAATTCTCGACAAAAGCAAAAAGAGGATCAAGCAGGCTCAGTACTGACATGCTCCATTTTGTCGGGAAATCTCTTTATACTCATGAGGTGCTTGGTTCACTCTTACCTCACCTAATAGGCCAGCTCATTTTTCCAATCTACTAGAGAAGATCCAACTCCCACAAAAGGTTTAATTAATCCTGGCTCTTAATTCCAGCGTCCTGCGGGAAGTTGAAATCTTCACAATTCCTTTCGTCCGAACGTCTGGCGCTTTTCCAACTCTTCTCCACCAATCTTTCACCCTTGTGCTTTTCACTGGTTCTCACCCTTCCCAAAATTCTCCTTTTCTCTTTATCCTGGCTTCCGAACCGTCTCCCGTTTTTCCTTTCTCTTTTCGATCCTCTTTCTCTTTTCCAGTGAAAGCTCTTTGATTTTTCGTTTCTTTTTTCCCCACTGAGGGGGGTGGCTCTTAATCGTCTGGGATTATTTGGCGTTGGGAGCCTTGCTCTCCGTTCTCGACCGTTTCGCTTAATGGTGTTGGAGGCAGACGGAAAAGGAGGATTTATCAGTTACAGTTTAGTGAGCTCAACAATGAGATGTTTGTCGAGAAACAATTTTCAACTGCTACTGAGGAAAAAATTGCAAAAGAAAGTTATCTCAGCAGATGATATTCCTTGACAGATTACTGCGGAACCAGACTGAGGCGAAATACTTGAGTGTTCCATTAGCGATGTTTCTACTCCTCTGAACAGCAAACAGTAAACTATGCTAATTTTAGCGAAGGGGACATTCGACTATTTCCAAGGGGATTTTCGCCTATTTCAATAATTTCGGCTTCAGTTGTTGGCGCTATGCTGAAAGTTTTGGATACTGACCCCAGCAGGGATTATGCAATGCGACTACCACGCCAGAGGAGGAGAAAGTGCGCAATATCGGCAGGGTTTCTTAGAGAACCTGAATTGAGGGCTGTCCATTGGAAGTACCCCTCTTAAGAAAGAAGCAGAATTCTGTTTAGCATTCCCTGCGTCGTCGTTCCACCAGAGTCGACCGACGGTTTCTTTAGATTTCCAGCTTCCCACCTTGCTGGTAGTCCACACTCGATCTTCCCTGCCAGTTATCTCCGTGCTTCTACCAAATTTCCTTCGTTCTGAGAATCTTTGAAGTTTTATGTAGAAAGCTTCATCTCTACCAAGACTTCCTCTTGGTCGTCCCTGCTATTCACTTCATCCTGTCCAGGACTGCTGCTCACAACAAATGGAACGGCCTTCTACCCATGGGTTTCCGTCATCCAAAAGGTCTTGTTTAAACTTACTCTCATTTCTCTTCATAATCTGAGATCTTGTTGATATAACTGTAACTACTTTCTTGTCCAGTAAAAAAATTTTGCCATCCTAAATAAAGGCCACGATTTTCGTGCTCTCTAGTGCTGCTGGTGAACCTGCAGGTAATGCCCGTTTTGCCACCAGAGTGCTAGTACATATTTCCGTCTGGGGTACGATTCCTTTTTGTCGAGACCTAGGAGTTTTTTCCCCCCCAAGTCCGACGAATTTTCGTTGGGTAGTTGGGTGCCTCACAAGAAATACGCTAAGCCCGCACAACAGCAGTGTCATGATGGTGAAGCGTCCGACGTCACGCTGGGTTCCAAGAATACGATACGTTGAAATACTGTTCCAGAAAGGAGTTCAGTCCTAATAATAATAATAACAATTATTATTATTATTAGGAATTATTCTTCCGAATTCAGTCCTAATTCGACCGATTCCCAAACTATATTCGGCAAGGGTCCTCTTTTCCAACATGAAATGATAACTCAGATCCCCCCATACAAAACAGTAACTGTTACTTTAACAAGGTTTAACCTTTCTCTTGTTTTTGCTTCCGAGTCTGCGAAGCAGCGGAAGCCTTGTGTTCACTTTCGGGAGAAAAAAAATTTTTGTTGTCCGAATTTAAAATTTCCACTCGCATTTTGCGTTTCATAGCCTACTGAACAAATTTGGTTCCGTGTCTGTCGGTCTGTGGGTCTGTCGGTCTGTCGGTCTGTCCGCATTTCCTTGTTACAGCCATAATTTCCACAATTTTGAATGAATTTAGCTCAAATTTTGAGGGATTATGCGGATCAGGCTCCTTGAGGTCCCATACGAATTTCAGCACAATTGAATCAGCGGTACGCTCTGCGTATGCGCTAACGTGAAATTCTTGAAACAGGCATAACTTTCTCAATTTTGATCGGATTTCAATCAAATTTTCAGGAATTGTGTGCGTATAGCTCTAGATGGTACCCTGTCAGTTTCATCACGATTGAATCAGCGGTACGCTCAGCGCATGCGTGAACGTAATTTCCTTGCCACAGCCATAACTCCTACAATTTTGATCGGATTTCAATCAAATTTTCAGGAATTGTGTTGGTATAGCCCTAGATGGTTCCCTATCAGTTTCATCACGATTGAATCAGTGGTACTCCCTGCACATGCGCGAACGTAATTTTCTTGTTACAGTTGTTACGTTCATTTTGAACTTGGCACGAGGAAGCTCATGTGCCATTGCCTTGGCAGTGTATTTTTTTTTTTCCTGTTGATACAAAATACTTACACATTAACTTTGCGGTTGGTTAAGAGAGTAAACTCGACATTATCTTCTCATTAAAAAATTTCATAAAATACAATAAATATCTGGCATAATCAACAAATACCTATTAACACAAATTGCGTAAATACACTTCAGTAACTAGGTTATTATTATTCGAACAGAAAGAAAGAAAAAAAAAAAAAAAAAAAAAAAACACTAGTTAGCAAAGTAAGACGCTGCAAATTTTACACAAGGGTTTATTATTCTTTGATATAGGTAGGTTACTAGTGCAAAAATTTAATTTTGTGTCAATAAATAAGAAAAATTTTGGAAAAAATTCTTCAATTTTTTTCGATTTTTTTTTTTTTTCTTTCTTTCAAAAATTCTTTATTTTTTACTCGAAAAATATTTAACCTCCTGGGATCCTTCAAAAATCCCATTTTTAGCCCCATGAAAGCCCTGTAGATCGCCACAGTGAAATCGGATCGTTCCGGGAGCCCCAAAAATGGATTCAACGTCCAAAAATACTTCGAAAACGACACCTAACTCGATCCGACAGCTCAAAGCCATTTAAAAAAACCTCCTATAGCCCCATTTTAGCCCCATAGCGCCCCACGGGTTTGGGCGATCGGACTGAAAACCTTGCTGGCACAACTAGATGGTAAACCAAGTAGTTTGTCAAAATTTCAGATTTAGAAAAAAATTCCTACTGCCCAAAACGGCCCGGACGGCGGACGGACATTTCGGATTTTGAAGACCTTTTGAAACGGATGTCCAATTTTGAGGCCGATCGGAGTCGTCGACCTCCGTCGCGAAAACATAGGTGTATTATTCCAAGAATAATAAACCAAAATGAAGTAAGGTAACTAACGAACTCGTGCCAATTAACGGGGGTCAATTTTTAGACCTCGTCTACCCCCAAAATCATCACTTTAGGAGATGCCTGGTTTATTATAATAAATTACCGGGCCAGGGACGGACATAGGCCGCCCTTCGATCCCCCTTTACTCTCGGAGGTCGACCTGAAGAATTTGGTAACCCAGCACTCTTTTTTCTCGATTGGTCAGATGACATCATGTATATCATATGGTTTTTTCTGGGCGTGTAAACAATTGGGTAAATTTCGGATGTTTATATTGTACCAGAGAGATCATATAATCAGAAATATACTGTATTATGGTTTTTCGGGACGGGTAATTTCGAGTTGCCACGGGCGCACAGACCAAGACCAGGAGCGCGCGGATGTATAATGAACAGGTGTACAATATAGAGGACGTCCCACTCACTCGAAAGGCCGAGCGAAGCGAGGCCCCCCAATAGGATGGCTAGTAAATTTATAAATTTAGAGCGGTTCGGCTTCGAGCTGCTAAGCTCATCGAGTGGATTGAAGTGGTTGCCGAAGATGCAAAGGTTCAAAACAATATGCTGATTAGGGGGAGGGGATAAACAAATTAGACCATCAGAAGAGGAGTCATCTTTCTACCTAATCTCCATATCGAAGATTCATCCATCTCCGTAGTCCCTTATTGGATTGGACCTTAGCACCTTCGGCTATAAATTTATTAGCTAAATTTCACAGGGAAACCAGGACGAAATGGAGCATTGTCTACAAAGCAGAGATTGAGAATATAACTGCGCATTACTTTTCGCGACATTGTATTTCAGCAAAACACCCGGCAGTATGGAGATAATGTGTGGGAAAGACCAAGACGTCCCAACAACTGTGCGAGACGAGTAAAAGCCCTTCTATGTCTTTGTTACTTAACCGGTCATATTACAGCGCGAAATGGTACGCCGGATAAGGGAAGCCCTACATAACTGCATGGAGTTTCAAGCGAGACGCTATAGCGTTTTCTCGCAGATTGATGGGCTAAACAGCGAGAAACTTTCAAATAATAATGCCGGATACATTTTAACGGGAAAGAAACGGATAGGGGTAGAGAGTGGGGGGGTTTTCAGCGGGAGAACTGGAAGCACGAGCTTCGCAGGGATAATATACTGCGGACGATAAATCCTGGAATTGCGTAAAGAGGGTTATTGCATGCTTGTGAGGGGTTCCCGCCGACTCACGCTCAACCCCCCACCAAATCTACCGAATCTTAGCGGGTTTTCCGCTCCTTTGCGGCCCCCGAAAAAAAAAAACCCCCGGAGTGGAAGTGGAGAGCTGTTTACGAATCGATAATATCCGAGCTGTTGAACCTGAGTACCTATAGGGGTGGCGAAGGGCGGGAAATCCCCACGGACACCTCAAAGAGCCAAATTTACTTTACCGCGAAGGTAATCCCCCAAACTCATCAGTAATGGAGCGTTGTAGCCCGTTCAATATCACGCTGAGGCTCTGCCATTTCCAAGGCCAACGAGTCGAATTACACTAAAGGGAAACTTTTGATAATACAGGTTAGGCCCGATGAACATTAAACAGACTACCTTGAGCTGAATTTCTGCGCTAAGGATAACTTTTCTAAATATTCTTAAAGATAAACTCTGCGCTGGACACGTCTAGTCTAGGAGAAACTATGTTCGCTGGACAGCTAAAATATTATTGAGAAGATATTATAACTGTATAGGACCGACTAGCTAGTCGTGACAAAAGAAACCCATTAGCCTCCGAGCGGTACAAATCAAGTGGATTCCAAGGGAGGATTTAGTCGGTCAAAAAAAGGGAATCAAACGGGATAAATATCTTCGTAGAGCAGGCAGAATGATTTGAGGATCTGTCGTCGAGTTCAGTTTTGTGTATTTCATTCATAAATCAGGAACTCAGGATTTGGCTCAGGAATTGTATCAATAACTCGAATAGAAAACGCTGCAAATTTTACTCAAGGGTTTATTATTCTTTGATATAGGTTACTTGTACAGAAATTTAATTCTGTCAATGAAAAACATTTTCAAAAAAACTTTTTTTTTTGGATTTTTATTTTTAAAAAATTCTTTTTGATTTTTTTTTTTTCAAAAATTCTTTATTTTTTTACTCGAAAAATATTTAACATCCTGGGATCCTTCAAAAATCCCATTTTTAGCCCCATGAAAGCCCTATAGATCGCCAAAGTGAAATCGGATCGTTCCGGGACCCCCAAAAATGGATTCTACGTCCACAAATACTTCGAAAACGACACCTAACTCGATCCCATAGCTAAAAGCCTTTAAAAAAAAACCTCCCGTAGCCCCATTTTTTTCCCCATAGCGCCCCACGGGTTTTGGGCGATCGGGATGAAAACCTTGCGGGCACAACTAGACGGTAAACCGAGTATTTTGTCAAAATTTCAGATTTAAAAAAAAATTCCTACTGCCCAAAAAGGCCCGGACGGCGGACGGACATTTCGGATTTTGAATGTAGACCTCTTGAAACGGATAATGCCAAATTTTGAGGCCGATCGGAGTCGTCGAGCCCCGTCGCGGAAACATAGGTTATCATTCAAAGAATAGTAAACCAAAATGAAAACGCTGCAAATTTTACACAAGGATTTATTATTCTCTGATATAGGTTATTTGCGCAAAATAACGCACTGATAGTTCGGACAGATGTGGGCCCGAAAAATGGATTATTAAACAATTCCTACTGCCCAAAATGGCCCGGACATTTCGTTTTTGGAATCTAGACCTCTTAAAACGGATAATGTATTGTAGACCTCTTGAACCGGTTTTGAGCCCGATCGCCCAAACGCGTGGGACTAAAAAGGGGTTATGGGAGGGGTTTTTGAAGGTTTTCGGCATTAGGGTCGAGTTAGGTGTCATTTCTAAGTATTTTTGAACGTAGACTCAATTTTTAAGGGTCCCAGAACGATCCGATTTCATCGTGGAGATCGATGGGGCTTTTATGAGGCTATAAATGGGATTTTTGAAGGATGCGAGGGAGGTCAAATAAGCTGTCGTTATCCGAGTAATTTTTGACGCATAATCCAATTTTCGAGGTCCAAAATCTGTCCGAACGTACATCTTAGCCGGAAGGGAAATTCCAAACCGTGCCGCGAAAAAATAACCAACCCTCTTTGTGTGCTGCCTAACATCAGATGTAGATTGTACGACGGATGGGGGATGAAAATGTGCCGATGTCAAATCATGATCAATAATGAAGCATGAGGGGGTCATAATATAAAACTTGGCCAATAACAAAGTTATACGAAAATCGTACATTTTCCTCCTCTGAATCGCCTGTATTTCCGCGCGATTGACTCTCGTATCGCTCTGCCGAATCCAGTGTCTTGAGCAGGGGCCATTAATTATTTTTTATTAAAAGGGGAAAACTCCCTGAGAACCGTCGAAGCCTTAGGAGAAACGACGCCCGCAATATTTATGCGGAACCCAACGCAGTAGCGGGAAACACCCGCGCGGGGAGTCCTCTAAAACCGCAGCCGCCCCCTCCTTTGCGCCACCGCCTTCTCCTGCATCACATCGCGGTGAAGAAGTGGAGAATGATAGCGAGGGGAACATTCAAGGACGGTGAAGATGATGAACGAGTAAAGTACACCTTATAGTATAAGTTATAGGCGGTAGACTCCGGTCACGTCTAGGGGCGCGTAGGTGCATCCACTGCATTTGATAAAGACAAATTGTGAAGGCAAATAACAGGGTGCCTACCAAGCAGTTAATCATTGACTCATGAATGTCAAGAAAAAAACCTGCCTTGTGAGAAAGAAAAACAAGGGTTCTTTACTTGATGAAGACGGGTAGTTGCAAATAGTTTAGCCGCTAAGAATTTGCACAGGTATTGATGATGCAGCATAAGTCAAAGATCTTTGTAATGGTCTGGGACCCCCCCCCAACGGTTCTGCGTTTAAAATTGCTTCGACTTCACAAACCCCTGACTAAAATCCTGCAAAGATCCTGTAGCCCCTTAGAAGCCCCACATAATCCCAGGAAGGGCGGCAATCGCGCACACAAGAGAGCAACCGAGTATTCTGGGAAAAGTACCGATTAAAAAAAAAACCAAATGACATGCAATTTTTCAATCTCTTCATGAAGCACCAAATGAACATTTGAGCCCTATAGGATAATAATAACGATATTATTATTCTATTTCCCATCGGGCTCTGAATTAAGAACGTGCAAATTATGTGAACACGCATAATTATCAAATAAAATATCAGCAGTTTTTTACAAACTCAAATACGGAAAAATTGAGTTTTACGTGAAGCTTTTTAACCTAATCGGGGCGCTAATTTGTTAATTACACAGGTTTACAAAAAAAAAAGTCAGTGTCCAAATGGGTGGCTAAAATCACAATATGGCTGTTTTTGTTGTACTGAGTTTGAAAATGACCACCGTTTGTGAAGGTCACGTAAAGGCCCACTTTTCTGTTTTTATCCCTTTTTTTACGCGGTTCACATACCTGGTATATCTTGAAGCCAAGATGTCCAAACGTAAATCCGGTTTCAAATTTGGATTCTGCGAGAAATGTTACTAAAGGATAGCTTGGTATCATCGGAGCTCTCGAGAAAATATGGGTTCCAAAGAATTCACTATTGATTAAATCGTAATTTCCTTTGTAAAAAATTATTTTTAAAAAAACCACTTTCTTTGTGTATTTAATACCATTACAAAAGTACGGAAAAGTGACAAGTAGGTAGATATTATGCGTTCAAAAAGGTTTTTTTCTGACTGGGGAAAAATACGAGTTTCTCTGGGAAGGTCTCTTTGGGGAAACCATCAGTAATTAGCCAACCAAACTTTCATTTCAGAGAGAATAACAATATTATTATTTTCTCGAGAGCAGACCGTCGACTATTAGTCCCTCCTGGGATCCTTCAAAAATCCCATTTGTAGCTCATGAAAGCCCTATAGATCGCCACAGTGAAATCGGATCGTTCCGGGACCCCAAAAAATTGATTCTACGTCCAAAAATACTTCGAAAACGAGACCTAACTCGATCCAATAGCCAAAATCCTTTTAAAAACCCCTCCAATAGCACCATTTTAGCCCCATAGCGCCCCATGGGTTTGGGCGATCGGGCCGAAAACCTTGCGGGCACAACTAGATGGTAAACCGAGTATTTTGTCAAAATTTCAGAAACCATCGCGTTTTGTTGGGATTTAGTTACCTACCAACCAACCTATTGAAAGCAAATGAAACTTGTCCCAGCCGTTAGGCTCAAGTTGACTGGACCCGGGGGTTTGGGGGCGTCCCCCAGCAGACATGACGTTAAATATGTACCACGATACTACAGTAATTCAGTTAGGCAGGCGATTTAGCAATCTAAGTCTTTATACAATTAAATATAGGTTACCTACCTACCTACTAAAAAAATTTTTTAGTAATTTTTATATTAAACAAATTATTAGGTAAACTATGACTAAACTATGAAAACTTTCAAGAAACCTTATTATTTTAATGATGATTTCGGTGAACAACCCAAAGGGCGGGAGTTCCTGACTTGACGCAATTATACCCTCGCTGGAGTCATAGGTGGCAGCACCTGCTTTCAACAGTGCTGCCACCTACTCTAAACGAAGACCTAGTGCTAGTCCAGTCCACTCCCTTCATCGTCTTCGGGGACATCAGGCGGGTCCATGGAAGGGGGGGGGGGGTTACCTCGTGGCTGCTACCCTCGTGCGTGAGGTTTACTGACCGAGTCCGTGGGCGTGGCGCTGTGAAATATTGATCCCACCCCCTACTAGTCTACTCAATGGGTCTTCCCTTTCTACCCTCATCATCCCATCTTTCTCATGTACCCTTTCCCTTCTCGCCTGCTCTCTTAATTACAATTCTCCGCTCTTTCGCTCTCTCTCTTTCCATCACCTCTTTAAATCATAACACCATAGCTCCCTCCCTGAAGCCTTCTGATCCAACTTCTTTTTTTCCGAAGGCTTGTCCGTAATACTTAACAACCTTAATATAACAGCTAAACTTCCTCCCAGACGCCCTCCCACAGCTTAGACGCTATCGATCCTCCTGATGATCTTGACATCGGCATATTTTCACCCCTCTTGGTGGACAAAAGCCAAGAAAATGCGGTCATCCAAAAGGAACTTTACTGACATAGCTGTCAAACCCAAGATTTTAACTTGGGGAGTTGAAAACTTGCTTCGAAAGGACTGCTAATTACATTAGCAACTTTATAAACCTTTCCCAACTTCCCAAAACCCTGAATGTACCTTCACGTGGCCTCCTGGTTTCCAGCACGACTAAATTGGAAGAAAGTGACCAAAATTAAGTTTGGTTGTCCCCGACCAACAAAAACAGACTTCCGAACGAGCATCTGCCATCGAGGGTGCTTAACAAACTTTCAACTTCAAGAAAATAAAATCCACTAAACACAGAAATAATAGAAAATGGATTTTTTGAGATGGAAAAAACATTTGTACGAAATTATGAAAAATATGCTCAAAGACTTGGGCTAAATCCGATAACCCGTGGAGAATTAGTGAAAAAGCTACGAAATGTATGTAATTGTTTAGGCTCCGGAGGGCTAAGTTAGTCTTCCCAGATCCGCTCGAAAAGAAAATAAACTGAAAGCGAAGTTTCTTCTTTAAGCTCCGCTCGGAAGCGACTTTCTTTAGCGAAACGAAAAACGGGAGGAAAATTAAAGGGACAATGGGCAAATACAATTAAATTGCAAGCGCAAAACACAGCTTAAACTGCCCAAACAAACGAGAGCACTTCGGGAGTTTCTCTCGGGAAGTTGGATTGGAGGGGGGTCAGATTGAATCTGGTTTGTTGTGGGGGTTGAACAGGGAGAAAAAACGACCAAACTTTTTTTTTTTTTTTTTTTTTTTCAGTTAACTCACAAACCGGCGATAAACCGACCCGTACGGCGAACGAGAGAATCTATCAGATTCGACTCGTTTAATTCCGGATTTAAAAAAGCGGAGAGAAAATCAGCTTTGAGTTCGTCTTTCACACAGAAGCGCCCCGTACTTGGGAGAGTGAAGTCAAATTTCCTCGTTTCGCAATAGACACCTTTGCGGAGATGCGTCGCTCTGATTAAACATTCAGCCTGAGTATAAAAAAAAGATTAAAATAAAAAAACCGCTTGCCGAATGGAGGAGTCACGTTTCGGACAGAACACCAGAGCTTGAATAAAATCGTTTAAGTAACGCGTTTTATATCTCGAAATGAATACCATCAAATACTGAGAATTTTGGGTTCGAGAAAAGTGGACTTGACTGCGGCAGTTTTTTTGTCGGTATGGGACGTGAGTCACGTCAAGATTCCGAGATCCCGATAGTGAATTGGTGTTTTCTTTGCTTCCGATCTGCAGATACGAATCATAATATGATTACATTATAGCCATACAAAATATTGTATCTTATGATCAAAATTAGAATCTTAATTGCTCATATGTTAGTTCCTTAGATCGCCGGATTGAGCAAAATCTTGGGCATTTTATAGCAACTTACATTAGTGTAGGGTTGTGCCGGCAGTGGTCGTGGTGGCCGGTGGGTAGGCGGTGGCCTGTAGTACGCGGTAGCCGAATGCTGCATCACAAGCATCCAGTGGCCAAACTGCATGAACAAGAAAAAAAGTCAACACACTATCAAAACACCGAAATCGAGATAGATAATAATAATAAAATAAAGATAATACATTAAATCAAACCAAAATGTTGCGCTTGTATAATATACATGTGTAATATTATTACATTTTTAAAGTCTTCCCAGCTGGTGGAAAAAACAAAAGATTTTCGTAACGCGTTAAAAAGCGATTTGCAGTGTTGCCGTAAACGTAGTCCAAGGCTCATTACTGGAATGTCAATCCAGGATTAGTGATTCTCACTTTCACAATCCATTGGCCTCACAGGGGCCATGTCGGGCGGATTTAATTAGTAATCCAGAGCGCTTAAACGCTTTGCAGGAACACTGAAGTTTGCAAATCCCCGTTCTCATGCTACAAGCCAAGTTATCAAACTGTTTCAATCATTCAAACGTAGTTCGAGATTTTTAAAAACGCTGCAAATTTTACACAAGGGTTTATTATTCATCGATATAGGTTAATTGTGCAAAAATTAATTGTTTGTCAAAAACAAAATATTTCTGAAACAATTTTAAAAAAAGTTGTTGGTAAAATGTTTGGACAGATGTGGGACCTCGAAAAATGAGTTTTACGCCCAAAAATACTTCCAAACGACACCTAACTCGGCCACTTAGCCAAAAACCTTCAAAATCCCTCCCACAGCCGCACAGAGCCCCACGGGTTTGGGCGATTGGGCTGAAAACCTTGCGGACACAACTAGAACCGAGTATTTTGCCAAAATTTCAGATTAAAAAAAAAATCCTACTGCGCACAGTGGGGCGAATCGCCAATCAAGGAGGAAAAAATTTAAAACGCGTCTGGTCCTACAGGAAATGTTCTGCTGGGCTCGGATATGACATTCTTTTTTGTCTGAATCTATATTTTATCTATATACCTACTACCAGAAAATTGATAAAACAAAATCGTAAAAATGATGGTAAAATTATAATTCACTTCAATTATTTACTGTAAAATCGTCAGCCACAAATGTACCTTTTAAAACCAAAAATGAAGTGAATTTGATTATCTTGAAGTTGACTGGAATATTCAAATTAGGCGAGATGAAAAATTTCACGTGATCTGAAATGTAGGTTGCCCATTTACAGTCAATTTCGACTACCACTCTGAGGATTTCTGAATTTGAAAGATTTCAGAGGTATTGGTATGACAAATCATGATTTGACTGATGATTTCATCATTCCATCATTCATTTCATCAAAAATATTTACTTTAATACAAATCTCAGAGAGGTAGATAAAACTCTACGAATAAAAACAACTATAAAATTTAATGCAAAAAAGTTGATAAAAATAGAATTTATCAAAATGTAAGTTGATTAAATGGACGGGACTAGACGTAAAACTAGATAAAATTGAATGGCAAACTGAACGAACCTTTGAATGTTGAACGTCCTTACAGGGAACACTGCATTCTATCATTGAAAAAAATGAACTTGAACTTCGATTTGATTTTTTCTTCAAATGCTCGTAGTTATGAGATAAGGGACTATTTTCCATGACGGAATCGCAGCTAGATAGAAGAATTACGATGACTACTTTTCTCCACCCAGATTGGCGATTCGCCCCACTGTGCGGCGTACGGCGGACGGATATTTCGCATTTGGAATCTACGTGTCATGAAACTGATAATGCCAAATTTTGAGGCCGATCAAAATTGTCGACTTCCGAAACGAATGCACAGGTGTATTATCCCAAGAATAATAAACCAAAATGCATCGACACGGACCTTACCGTGATCTAGTTTCTTGTTCGTTTACCAACAAGAAGGTAAACCAAAACAAGACCCGAACAAGTTGATGAAAATTCTTTGAACGTCGTTCAACTTTCGTCTATGAGCTTGTGCATGTGTGCCCGAGAAGCGTTGCGATTTGGGTCGACCATTTGGAAATACCTATCGCTTTCTCAGTAGGGCCTTTCACAAGGGCAGCCCGCATGAAGATACTAAGCGAGTTGCCTTTATGAAGTTCACACTTCTATTGAAATTGTAAAGAGAGCTTCCTCTCTGGACAGAATGCGGGAAGGGGCCTTGGGACGTCGGCAATAGAACGGCGATGAATGGCGGGCACGTAATCTTATCGTCGACGGCTATCGTGCTCTCCTCAGCTTCTTCTGCCCGCAGAGGATGTCGCCTTTTTTTTCGACCCAAGCGGTTCACAGTTATGATATCTCTAATGCTCAAAGCACAGGATGTGGCCTCATGATTAGGCCGACTCGGAAATCCCATGGTGAGTCGCTTAGTCAACGAAACTCAAATCTAGACGTACGTGATGAGGTGTCATCTTTACTTAAGCAAGGTGTATGACGACGGCAGCTCTACACACCTTACGATGCAGCAGTCTTTCTGCTGAAGAAGGTATCATTTGCTCAGGAATCACTTTCTTCAATAGGATTAATCAGACATCCCAAACACCAAGAACTATTTCCAATCAATCTGTACTTCTATAAAATTGCCTAACAGAATGAAGAGCATGCACGTCCTGCGTAGAGAGAGAGATGACGGCGCACAGTGGGGCCGAACGGCCATATTTTGGAGAAAAAAAAACCATACTTTGACCCGAAATTTGACGCTGATCACGAATAAACCCCATGTCTCTATAACTAACTTTGCCCCTTAACGTTATTTTTCCCACCAAAAAAAAAAAAAAAAAATGACGCTTTTCAGTATATTTTTCAACGTGGAAGCCAAACAAGGATTCTCACAAATAAAGGTTGTAGAGCAATAAATATTTCATCGATTAAATACCCTACAATAAAACTGCTTCAATAATAAGAGCGTAGTAGATGATTTCGATCGAACACTCCAATAATATCTGATTGAACCCCCTAACATTGATGAATAAAAATAAGACAGCCCCAATAGACGATTTGTGTCGAAAAACAATATTTCTGAGCAAGCGATCGCCAAACTAAAATTCGATTCATGTTCGAACAAAACCGCTCATGTGAAAGAAATTCAAACGTGCACTACGACCGGTAATCTTATAGCACATTAGGGCAGATGATTTTTTTTTTTTTTTTTCCCCAAGTCTTTAGTTAGAGTTAACATGTCTGGAGTAAGAAAAAACCATTCCCAACTCGGAGCAGACCGGAGCTTTTTTTGCAGCTCTGCCGATTCCCAATGTGCACGGAAAACTTGCGACTTAATCCCCTAAAACGGGTTAACAAAATTTATTTTCCCAAGTTAAGCAGCTTTGCTGCATAGATGGACATCCTAGAAACACGAAGAAAATGTTCATGATGTTTCCCCCTCTTTTCCAAGTACATAACCCTCATCGACTCACAGAAGTCGAATTCACACAGAAAACCCATTATTTTTACATTGAGCGCAGTATATTAGCGTTTAAAACTTGATTTTCGGGAAAAAATCCCTGCTGTAACTGGATTCTGGGGCTAATATACTGTAAGAATGATCTGCCAGTTAATCGAAATCGGCATGTTCGGAAAAGGTATGCTGATATATTTTTGTCTCTCTTGCCCCACTGTGCGGAGTTGAACGGTCTTTGATCAATGTACTACAATGTACTACAGTTTTCCTGTTGTCAAAGAAGCCCGAGGCATCGGTAACACTAATGTGAAGAGCTCTATCAGTCCGGACAGCAAATAGAAACGTCCGTATTCTAAGAGCCCTATGGCACAGTTGAAAACAAGCGGATTCGACGTCCTGAAGCTGCGGTTTCTGAGAAATGTTTGTTCCTTGAGGCAACTTCAAGAGCCCAATGTGGTGGGGACTTCCCTTCTTCCTTGCAAATTGCACGGCTTTCCGAGGCATTTGGAGATAGGGAAAGAAGCTTTGGGCCCTATGAGGATCCTAGCAGATATATTGTGGCGTTTAGTATGCTCAAACTCACTCCAAGGTTCTCTTCAAGGCAATGAAATCCCCCTGGATAACATACCTACTTGGAAGTCGCTGTGAAAACATGCATCCACGAGGAAAGAATCTCATTACTGATTCCCTCAGGAATTTTCAATCTGTGTATAACTTTTTTTCCGGTCAGGTATGATTTGTTTCCAAGGGTGTATCCAGCAGTTCAAATCAACGCTAGATGAAGAAACTTTTTCAGTTTACTCGACTACATTGAGCGACTCCGGGGCGCGTTCTAAAATGCAAAACTCTGCGAGGAGGTAGGATCAATTCACGAACTTTTCTGAAGAGGACAATCTACATGTTGAGACTGTCTAACTGTGAGGCTACATATTTCACTTGCTGCTTCCTCACATGCAGTTGCTTGCTAGCCTCACAAATATTTTTGAAAGAAATGAAGCTTTCTTTGCTGAACTTACATTGCAGTTCGGCGAAAGCGTTGTAAGGGGAAAAATTATGAGGAGAAAGACTTTGTAACGAATATAAAGACGGCACAGAACTTGTCGGGCGCTAGGTGGCCAAATCCGGCAGGAACCACGGACCGGGGAAGGTGACAATTTGCTCGGGAAAGGGCTGTGAAGGTGGATGGGGGGCTTATTTGTCTAGCGGGATGAAAGATCTCGAGGAGTTTGGCAGAAGAGGGGAAGTGAAGCCTCATTAGTGACGGTAGAACACAGTAGGACGAGAGGCCCACGGCGGAACGGGGTAGGGGCTTTGTCGTCAAGTGCCTCCGCTAAGACCAACCTGACACACATCCTTTAGCAGCTTGAAAACAAGTTCCGCGCTCCTGGGAAACAAAAGGAATGCGGAAACCCGGCTTGAAGAGCGGAATTGGCGCTGCAAACCTAAGGATTGTGAAAAAACTTCACTAGGATTTGAATTACCTTCCCAGGTAGTGGAATGTCTGCCAAAGGAACTAACTTTAAGCCAGATACTAAAGCAATGCCCAGGAAAAACGAGGAAATCATCCCTTACATCCGGCATTTGTACAAATACACAATAATTGTGTGTACCAATAAGCAAATAATGAATGCATCGAATTGGGCTAACAAATCTACAGTGTAGATCACAGGAATTACCCGTCTTAGGTGTATAAAATGCGATTAAGTACCTATCACTTACGTTATAAAATGAGGTACTGACTAGAAACCGTTTCCAAAAGAGGATGACCCGCACTGCATTATTTGATGAACACTGAAACAAAAACAGGAGCGTATTAATTACGTTAACAGATAAATAGTATAATTCTTGTTCATAACAATTCGTTTCCTAAATCTGGAATGTGAATGGGCTTTATGAATTCGCTTCTTTTCAAAAGTATATTTCGGATTTGATGGAGAGGCCAAGCCTAAACCAAGCAATAAACCAAATTTTTCCTATGAAAAATCCTAATATCTGCACATCTGCAGACGGTTTTATTGTCGTTAAGACTTACCTATTGTTTATTATTCTTAGATGATTGTTCTTCTTCGGAAGGTGTATTATGCACCTATCTATTCGACAATTTTTATCGACCTAAAACTCGAAAACGCTGACTTTGGTCAAGAATTTTTCAAAAATCTTAAATTTTTACATAATACTCGGTAGGTAGGTACCGACCTTAGTTGGTCCCGCAAACTCTTCAGCCCGAAGGCTCTAAACTGTTAAAGTAGGGCTCTGTGAGGTAAAAAACGCTGAAATTTTACACAAGGGTTTATTATTCTTTGATATAAATTATCCTAAAATTAATTCGATATAAAAAAAAAGAGCCAACAATTAATCCTAGATAGGTATAGATTTTTTATTGATACATATATCAATTTAAAAAAAGTAATTAAATTGCCTATTTAAAAAGTTGCTTTTTGTTAAGTTTGTGGACGGATGTGGGACCCCAAAAAAAGGATCATGCGTCCAAAATTAATCGGAAAACGACACCTCATTCGAATTCGTGGCATCCGTCAAAAATTTTGACTCAAAATCCCCATTTGTAGGCCCATGAAAGCCCCATAGAAAATCTCGGTGAAATCCGATGGTTCTAGGATCCCAAAAATGAATTCTACTCCAAAAATACTTCGAAAACGACACCTCACTCGAAAACCATCAAAAACCCCTCACAGAGCCCAGGGCTGAAAACCTTGCGGGCACAACCAGATGGTAAACCGAATAAACCAATAAATTGGTCAAAATTTGAGTTTTTTCTTTTTAAATCCCAACTGCGGTCGGAAATTCCTTTTGAAATCTAGACATCTTGAAACGTAAGTATAAGTATATAATTATAAGTACGAAATATAAGTATATTATTATAGGTACATACTTATAATGATAAATTTTGAGGCCGACCAAAATTTTCTACCTCCGAGACGAATACATAGGTGCACTACATATGTATTCCAAGAATAATAAACCAAAAGGGACTACAGGAGGTTTTGAAGATGTTCGAGTGGGATGTCGTTTTGGAAGTATTTTAGGATGAAGAATCCATTAAAGGGGTCTCTGACCCGTCCGACTACAACGAGGGGATGCTTTTAAAAGTCTTTGACCCGGAGGTCGAACGAGGTGTCGTTTTCGAAGCAATTTTGGCGTTTAATCCTTTAGGGGTCCTCTATCTGTCCCAGTACAATAAAAATGGAGTTCGTTTAATGTTTTTGGCTGGCATGAAATTTATTTTTGCACATCTTATTTAAAAACCCCTTTTGTAAAATTAGCAGCAATTTTTAAACAAGAAATATGGACAAAAAGTGTTCGTTTCCATTCCAAGTCGTGCCCGCAAGTGGTTTACGCTGAAACGTTCAGCCAGATTGCCTCACAACATGGTGGACCGATTTCGCCCACCGGCGACATGCGGTGTCGTTTCTCAAGTAATTTCGAACTTGAACGCGATTTGAGGGGCCTTCCAGACCCACCAGCCACCAAAACAACTAAAAGTAACCGAACACTAAATCCACGTGTAATCCAATTCAATGACACCACTAAGTAGTAGGTAATCCTAATCGGTGTTGTACGTGGTGAAACCGAAGTCTCATCAGACAGGTCGGGTAGACTGCCTGTCGTTTCAATTTTTAATTGAGCGGATCAACCCCCCCTCCCCCCGCCATCGCTAGTTTCGTGGGATGAAATCTGACTGTGCAGCTTGTGCAGGTGCTGTCCACGCGTGCGTCGTTGAGCAGAAACGGGAAATTTCCGGGGGGGGGGGGGGGGGGGGGGGGGGTTGAAGCAAAATAAATACCTTAAATGGCCAACATATTAGGATGACCACTGTTCAAATCATAACAGGGGAAGGAACAGTGATTGATCGAGTTAAGGCAATTTAAATTATCGCTCCAAAA
Organism: Pilophorus perplexus; assembly: GCA_955831195.1. Classification (NCBI taxonomy): domain Eukaryota; kingdom Metazoa; phylum Arthropoda; class Insecta; order Hemiptera; family Miridae; genus Pilophorus; species Pilophorus perplexus. The sequence continues at coordinate 13,199,916 of OY037015.1, read as the reverse complement.
ATTATATGTAATATCATCATCTAAATTTTATGACGATGTTTGAAGCAAATATTTCAATAATCTAATACGATCATCACTCGTTCAAATTATGTAATTAAATTAATTTGATACTTGAATAATTCGATCAATGACTCGTTCAAAGTTATTAAATTTTTTGAGAAATATAAATATCAACGAAATTGGCCATGTTTCTTGGGGACACTTCATCAATATGGTAAAACTGAATATGAAGCCGAACGATACACATCGAAGGTTCCCTAAAGTTAGTTGAAATTTTCGTTGGGATGGAAAGTTGAAATTGAAGGGAGGGTGAAAAGTCCTGAAGGAAAAGGGTGGCAGGGTGCTCCGCCCACCCCTCGCCCCCCTCACCCACACCCACAATCGCCTTTTACAACAAAATCAATACCATTGTCCCGGTGCGGTAGGCGAGTATCTCCTACTTCCAAAGGTTAGCCCTCCCCTAATAATTTTTCGACACCGCCTAAAGGATTTTCGGGGTGAAAACCCAAAACGGTGGTCGAAAAAGGGCTGAAATCAAATAAAATTCTAAGGGGCGACAGAAGAAAAAAAAACCACCGGTCAACGTCATGCCAGACGAATGTGCTTGGGCAGATCTGACTCAATGCTAATGTGAACCCAAATTTATCTTTTGAATGCCTATCAACTTTCAAAAACGGCGTAAATTTGTAGATGCATCACACGGGCAAGGCGTTCACACCTAAGCGACCTCGGGAGTCAAGCCCAATCCGCTATGAAAAATCAAACTAATTCAACTATTAAAAAATATAAATAACACGCATTTAAACACAAACCCCTCTGAAAAGGCCAAAGATGAAAAACCAGATAAAAATACACCTTACGGCCAAGTTCACGAGGGTTGAAGATCAACGACGGGTAACGACATTACGATCAGAATCGTGAAAATGTATAAGAAAAAGCAGAGAAAAGTGAAAACTCAAAGGGGTAGAAATATTTGAGTGAAGGACAAATTGGGCGTAGAGCTTTCCAGCCATTCGCCAGAATATTGATAAGGAGGGGCACTATGGGTTTGGGGTGGATGAAACGCTCTTTCCGGGAACACATTGAAAAGATGTACAAAACTAGAGCTACTTTCGCAAAGGATACTCACCGATTCGAAATGTGAACCCTAAGGTTAATTACGCTGAATCCCTACTAGAATGGGAATATAACTTCCCCGTCACTTACGAACTTCGAAGAAGCTATGAAAACACAAGGGACACACCGGTAAAGGCACTGGGTTCAGTCTATTTTGACACGAAAATTGTACCGACGAATATTACGTTTACAGCATCACTAGGCGGAAGGGGCGGGGAGGAGATTCTGATAGTAACCCGCGTTTTCGCGGAAATAGCAGCTTATTTTTCCGGATATAAAAATGAAAAATAAAGCAACACAGGAATTGTTACTACCGAGGAACCAACCCTAAACGTCAGAGTTGACAGGGATGCGAGAGGAAGTGGAAACATCGATGTGTCTCCCCCTCGTCGGTATCGATTGCGGTCTATCGGGGAAAACAGTGTTGTTCGGGGAGCTCTGGTTGCTAATAAATCCGCAGGGAATCGCTGTAGTAGTTGAGGGTATGTCCATCCAGTAGATGTTGCCAAAAACTGCCTAGGTAGATAGTAATTAGGTAGGGGATCATTAAATTCATAAAATTTTAATCGAATCTCTCAATCGGCGCACAGTGTGGGAAGCAAAGGTAAGAATGAACTTCAACTCGACGATTATTTTTATTGTTTTATTAGCATAGCAACCTTCTCCTTGTGTAAGAATAGGTACCACAATACCACAAAGAACCGTTCAACTTGATTATAATATAATATTATTATAATCCCACACAAATAGGCAGCTAGAGAAGAAAAATGAAAATTAAAAAAAATCTTGCGCCAATCTCCGCCCACTGAAATGAAGCGCAAAAATATAATACAGTCATGCATTTTATCATTATTTTGGTTCATTATTTCTTTTGGAATAATACACCTATGTAATCGCGACGGAGGTCGACGACTCCGATCGACCTCAAAATTTGACAATATCCGTTTCAAGGGGTCTAGTTTCCAAAACCGAAATGTCCGTCCGTCTGGATTTTTCAACACACGACAACTCTGAAATGTTGACAAAATACTCGGATTACCATCTAGTTGTGCCCATAAGGTTTTCATCCCGATCGTCCAAATCCGTGGGGCGCTATAGCGTGGGGCTACGGGAGGGTTTTTTTTTTTTTTTTTTTTGGAAGGCTTTTGGCTATGGGATCGAGTTAGGTGTTGTTTCCGAATTATTTTTGGATGTAGAATCCATTTTTGGGGGTCCCGGAACGATCCGATTTCACAGTGGCGATCTATAGGGCTTTCATGGGGCTACACATGGGATTTTTTAAGGATCCCAGGAGCTCAAATATTTCTAAAAACAAAAAATTTAAAAAAAATTTTCCACAAATGTTTTTATATTTTTATTGACTCAGAATTTTATTTATGCACAAGTAACCTATATCGAAGAATAATAAACCCTCGTGTAAAATTTGCAGCGTTTAAAAATATTTATTTACTCGACAGAGTGTACCTACCTATGTCGTTATTAAATAAAAAAATTTCTTCTAATTATGAAATTTTCATAATTGAATCGGCCAGTGGTGAAGGGAACTAAGTGCAAAAAATCGATTTTTCAGAAGAAAAAACTGCTTAGACTAACAAAAGAACGTGATTTTGATCACTAACAGTTTTTTTCCTTTTGGAAGGCCAAAAGGAAATAGTGATGTTCAAACATCAATGAACAGCCGCAAAATTTTGATAAGGGGGATAACGGAAAAAAAAAATTCAATTTTGGGAACTTAGTGCCATTTACCACTGTATGACCTGTGCTGCCCAGGCTGGGCATGAAGAAAATAAAAACGGAATATGATGAAATACCTTTATTTGAACGAACAACATTGTGTATTGAATTAACCATTGAATATTATCAACATTTTGCATTTTTCTATATTTTTTTATTCATTTTTCTCCATTATTTTTCCTCACGTTTCTTCTTCGTCTTCTTCCACTTCTTGTTCCTGTGTTGGCCAAGCCAGTATTTTTTCATAAAATTCCCTACACTCTTCAGGAACATACTGGGTAAGTTTGCCGACACCCTCCAACTTCATGGCGTTGATAGGGACATATCCTGAAGGGTAGGCGATTGGTGGCACTGTCATTAGACCTCTGAAAAGCGGACGTTTTCCCAAGGGGAAAGTATGCTTGTTTATAGTTCCAATATAGGGCCTGGCACTACGACACCATCTGATGAGAATTCCAACTGCAACTGAGCAACGAACATGCCCGCGGAGACCCGACATCTGGTGTTGAAGGGCACTAACTACACAGTGGACCTCAAAGACAGACCTCCAAAGCTAAAGCTCCTCACTCGATGCAGGAATCGTCGACGTTGACTGGGCAGCAAGAGCTACCCACAATAACGCCTTTCATGGAGGAAAATGACAAAACACCGTTGGATACCGCCAAAAGTTTGGCCATGGATCATCTTTACCCTTCATAAGTAGTTGGCGACTTGAAATAAATTGAGTCGAACCCCGACATCCCATAAGCTCTTCCCTGGCCCTGGCTTGAATGCGGACAGTTGGGACAAGCGGGGAGGATGTGAGCAAGCAGCTTCAGTTTACTCCATTATCCAAGAGTTTTTCAAAATAACTTCTTTCCAATTAATAAAGTGCTCCTTGTGCTTTCATTTTCACATTCGTACAGGTTTCCTTTTCCATCCAGGAATAGGCAGGATATAGGTACTCATAAATCTAGAACCAAAAATACATCAGTACATATTTATTTACCGTAAGATATACAGTAAAAAATGAAATCAGGAACGTACAGAAGATGGTATTCAGTGAATGCCACCCATACATTTCAGGCTACCAACATGCGGGATGCTTCAATTTAACAATGGTCGCGGACTGATTCACAATAAATTTTTCAATCGAAGACAGCTGTTCTTTACAACAGTGGAATGTCGGAATTGGCGGGCTTTCACTAAGGTCTTGGTAACAACCATAATTAGAAGCCACCAACTGAGGAAGCTTGAATCTGGGACCATACACACTTGATCCACAGTAATGTTTTTTTTTTTTTTTTTTTTTTTCAATAAACATCTTATTTAGAGAGATCAAGAACGCTAGTTTTTCTTTTAAATATCACTAAAACCTTAGTTGTCAGTTGTTGTGCACACGAGAGCGCTGCCAGAGATTTCCATATAAACTATAGGGGCGGTTCCTAATTGGGCGAAATGTGAGTAGTTGTGACCCAACTGGTCAAAACGTTATAGCCCAACTGAGTACGCGAATCCCGACGTGTTGCCGCCCAACTGGACACAACCTTTTCAGCGGGCAATAATAATAATAATAATATTGTGGTGTGGCAACCGACACATGTTCTGAGAAAAACCCACTGCTTAGAGCCTTTGGCTAAAATTCAAGAAACATGAAACATGCTTTGCCTAGTAACGTTGACAAGCAAAATTTCGTGACTTTTCGTGGCTACTTTTACACTCAATGAAGCAGGATTCACCCAAACTAAAAAACTCGTTTTGGTAGCGTTGGAATTGCGGCGAAATCTCTTTTTTCGGCGAAACACGAGAAACTTGGATTCGTGGGAAAAAGTTGGGAGACTTTCCGCGCATCGGAGAATTTCCTTATTTACGGAGGAAACGTAAACAAACTCGGTCGGGAAGGAACGCCCGAAGCCGATAGGAAGACTGTAGTAGGTACCTACCTACCAATAATTAATATTCGAACGAATGAAGTTCGACAGAATGATTCACTTTATTTTTTATACGTGTGCCCAGCCTGTTCAATAAAACAGCTGTTCGTGATCTGCCTAATGACGTGTCATTTTAATCACCCGGTCCTGGGATAAAATTAACTTAAAATAATAACATTTAAAACAATCTAATAAATAATACAAAGACGGGGCCTCGGGAGAATGAAACCTAGCCTATGTCCGTCCCCGGGTTCTTAGGAAAAAACGGCGTCAACCAAGGCGCTACCGTTTATAGGCGTGATGCCGAGGCAGACAAATTTCGTTCCAATAAAACGTAACACTTTTTGTCAGTTAGCTCAAGGCTAAAGCATGTTCCATGCTAACAGACGAAATCGGGCTTCGAAAAAGCTTAGTTGTTGTTTTTGAATGTTAAGTTGATTGTGTCGTTGATTTTGGAGTTGAGAAGCGAATACAGGTCGTTGTCTGCTGTATTTGGGTCATTATTTTACAATATTAAGTAAATTGATTTGATTTAATCAAGTTTCATCATGAACAGATAATATCGCTGCAAATTTTACCCAAGGATTTATTATTCTTTGATATAGCTAAATTGTGGTTTCATAAAATACGTAGTAGATATTTTTGATAATTCCCATTTGTAGCGCCACGAAAGCCCCATAGATCCCCGACGATGAAATCGGATCATTCTGGGCCCCCAAAAACGGATTCTGCGTCCAAAAATACTTCGAAAACGATCACTAACACGACCCAATAGACAAAACCCTCCTGTAGCCCCTGTTTAGCCCCACGTGTTTAGGCGATCAGGCTGAAAATCTTGCAGGCACAACTTGATGGTAAACCGAGTATTTTGCCAACGTACCAGATACAAAAGAAAAAAATCGTACTGCCCCAGAGACCTTCAGTCCAGTTGGGCTGGCCACTTGCCTAGTCGGGAGGTCTTTGCTACTGGCGTTGCGGTCCACATTTGCCCAGTTAGGTTACGACTCAATGAGAGATTATTCATCGGTCAAGAAATCTTTATCCATCTTTTCAAACTTTTCTTTGAGATCATCCGGTACGTTCAATCCACTCAGATCGTCCACTCCAATCTCATCTTCTGTACGTATGAGAAGGTCAATCACATTCTCGGCGGCGAGCAAGTTCTGCCTGTCCTGCAAAAGAAGAAGAAAAAAAAAAACACGTTGTATTGACGAAACGTAACGTAGAACAAGGATAGGGAGGGGGTAAACCTAACGTCTACTGACAATTTTAAAAGGGTTGCTATCTGACGAAAACTCACTTTTTCCCACTTGTGATACTCCCGGAGGATGAGATACGAATTGAGATCTCTAACTTCCATCCTGACTTTCTTTGTGGTGCAAAGGTGAAGAAGAGAACGAAGCAGGATATTTCTGGTTGATGCACAGTCGTCTCTTTTCTTGTCGTCGGGAAGGTATTGCAACTCCAAAGGCATTCTGAAAGCAAAGAATGCTATGAACTACAGGCATAATAGGAAATTTTATTAGGAAAACTGAACCATCTAGCGAAACCGAGATACATAGTTTAAAACACAATCACCTGAGATCCGCTGCAAATTGTACACAAGGTTTTATTATTCTTTGATACAGGTTACTTGTGCAAACATTTAATTATGTGTCAGTAAAAAAAATTAAAAAAAAATTTTAAAATATTTTTTCTTCAAAAATTCTTTATTAAGTAAAACTGAAGGTTTTGTAGGGGGTTTCCCTGGCTGCTTGGTATTATACACGAAGAGGTTTTCTGGTGAATTCCATTAGATCAGCCATGTTCTTGGAAGTATGTATTTTTCCAAAAATACATTGGTTACGTTTCTGCCCAGACTGGGAGGGCCCTATTCATACCTACAGACAGAGCATGGTATAAACTAAGGTGCAAGGTCTTTACAAGAGGATTATGGAATATAATATATCTGATATACTTATTTTAAGCTAGGTACTAAATATAGATCGAACGGATTGAAAAATATTTACATAGGTAACTAGAGGAGAATGACACGTGGTATCTTACCATGGGAGAGGTAGATCACAAAATGCAGAAGAGATAAAATCACAGTGTAGACTATTTACAAACACCGACTGTAGAAAGCACAGTGCATACTATGTACAGATGAGGGTATTTACAAATATTTTCGGAACTGTAGTAAAAAAGGAATCAGATGAGCATGTGGGAATTGAGATATGGTTATCAGGCTGCAGGTTACAATAGACACGTTTCGTAAAGGTTACAAGTGAAGGTTATAATGACATGATGTTGTGTTGGTTCTATACAATTTACTTAGGCAGAATCATAATAAAATTCACAAAAAACAATACAGAATGAAGCAATGATTTATTAAAGAAGAGCTTTATTTGGTCATCTTGATCCTAAAAGACTGTAGTAAATCCTACTCAAGCCATTTGTGTCTCTCCTGTGGTTTACTGCTTTTTCTTTATTCTGGAGAATATGGCATGCCTCTTTAAATTCACGTTTTTTCTTATTCTTTTCAAATCCCTTAATTTCAAAATTACTAAATTGAAATTGATGGCTAGTTTCAGCTACGTGAGTGGCAAGTGCTGTCTTTTGGTTTGTTTGGGGTTGCGTTAGTGCCTTAGCCGAGTCACGGATGTGTTCTGACATTCTGACACCTGAAAGCCTACTAGATTGTCCTATGTACATCTCTTTCTACAGTCGGTGTTTGTAAATAGTCTACACTGTGATTTTATCTCTTCTGCATTTTGTGATCTACCTCTCCCATGGTAAGATACCACGTGTCATTCTCCTCTAGTTACCTATGTAAATATTTTTCAATCCGTTCGATCTATATTTAGTACCTAGCTTAAAATAAGTATATCAGATATATTATATTCCATAATCCTCTTGTAAAGACCTTGCACCTTAGTTTATACCATGCTCTGTCTGTAGGTATGAATAGGGCCCTCCCAGTCTGGGCAGAAACGTAACCAATGTATTTTTGGAAAAATACATACTTCCAAGAACATGGCTGATCTAATGGAATTCACCAGAAAACCTCTTCGTTTATTAAGTAAATAAAAAATTGTTTACTCGAATAATATTTAACCTCCTGGGATCCTTCAAAAATCCCATTTGTAGCACCATAGATTCCCACACTGAAATCGGATCGTTACGGGACTCCAAAAAATGGATTCTACGTCCAAAAGTATTTCGAAAACGACACCTAACTCGATCCCATAGCCAAAACCCATTAAAAACCCTCCCATAGCCTCATTGTAGCCCCATAGCGCTCCACCCTTTTTGGACGATCGGGCTGAAACCCTTGCGGACACAACTAGATGGTAAACCAACTAGATCAGGGGTTCCCAAAAGGTGGTCCGCGGACCCCCAGGGGTCCGCAAACGTTGGTGTGGGGGTCCGCGAGCTGCATCCAAAAATTAATATTAAATATTCCTGGTAGAATAGCTTAAAATGTTTAAGCTATTCTACCAGGAACTCAAATAATAAAAATGACTGTTTGTAGCCGGAGGGTCCTGTAAAGCGTGAAAGGCCGTACTTGCGACGCGACGCTAGTGACACCTAGCCTAATTATTATAGACTAGTTCGCCCAGTTTCTACCAGAATGTAGGGATGTCCGATTCTCAAAAATAATAGCGATTATTTTTTCAAAAAGAATCGATACATCTGAGGATCGATTCTTTTTCCAAATTATTTATTAAATTTCAAATTTATCAGAAGAAGAAGAAGCATTACAAACCTATTACCAACTGCAAACCAGCACTATTACGTAGGAAAAGGTAGGTAGGAAAGCTTCAGCTGTGTCAGTGGTCGATTCTTTTTCCAAATTATTTATTAAATTTCAAATTTATCAGAAGAAGAAGAAGCATTACAAACCAGCACTATTACCAACTGCAAACCAGCACTATTACGTAGGAAAAGGTAGGTAGGAAGGCTTCAGCTGTGTCAGTGGTCGATTCTTTTTCCAAATTATTTATTAAATTTCAAATTTATCAGAAGAAGAAGAAGCATTACAAACCTATTACCAACTGCAAACCAGCACTATTACGTAGGAAAAGGTAGGTAGGAAAGCTTCAGCTGTGTCAGTGGTTGTTGTGCAACTGTTTCCAAATGTAAAATAAATGTAAAAATAAATAATTATTTGCAACAATCAATTGATTGTTCCCTTGTGATATATACCTACTTACAACGGGGTATAAGCAAACGGGAAAAAACTTTTTTACAACAAAATTATATATATAATTTACATATATAGGGGGTCCTCAATACATTTGTAGTTTGTTAAGGGGTCCGTGATAAAATTTTATTGGGAACCCCTGAACTAGATGGTAGTATTTTGACAAAAGTTCAGATTAAAAAAAATTCCTACTGCCCAAAACGGCCCGGTCGTTGGACGGCGTACGGACATTTCGGATTTAGAATGTAGACCTTTTGAAACGGATAATGTCAAATTTTGAGGCCGATCCGAGTCGTCGACCTCCATAGCGATCACATAGGTGTATACAAAGTGGCTGTTTGCCGATGGTGCAGAGGTCTAATCCAATGAGGTGGTTAGGGAGAGAGAACGACTCCTCTGCTGGTTTACCAGCAAAGGCAAATCAGCAGAGGAGTCGTTCTCTCTCCCTAACCACCACATAGGTGTATTATTCCAAGAATAATAAACCAAAATTGTACTTCGAAAACGGTACCTAACTCGACCCCATAGCCGAAACCATTAAAAAAACCTCTCCCGTAGCCCCTGTTTAGCCCCACGGGTTTGGGCGATCGGGCTAAAAACCTTGCGGGCACAACTAGATGGTAAATCGAGTATTTTGTCAGAATTTCAGATTAAAAAAAAAAAAATCCGGCTCGGATGGCGGAGGGACATTTCGTTTTTGGAATCTAGACATCTTGAAACGTATAATGTCAAATTTTGAGGCCGATCAGAATTTTCGACCTCCGTCGCGATTACAAAAGTGTATTACTAAGTAATATGGAATATTATTCCATAGGTAGACTTATTAAGTCTTATTCCAAGAATAATAAACGGAAAGACGTTGGAGTGGGAACAAACACATGAATGACAAAAGTTGAATTCAAATTCTGTACACACCGACATTGGAATCTTTGCACTGCAACAGGACTGTACCGTTTCTTACTTTCCATGGTCTGTACTTCGAAAGACTAGTTGGGTCGGATCTAAAACCCTCTTTTATTTACTAATCATAATTATACATAAATAAAATCTTGACGCTTAGAAGTACGTACGTGTACCTACGTACTTCTAAGCGTCAAGATCGTGTTCAGTCTGGAGGATTATCACCTGACGAACACCACGCTCAGCAACCACTATGAAACTAATAAAACCGAAGACTATCCATCCAAAATATACGGATCCACAGTGCATCTTACTTGTCATAATCCTCTGCATCGAATTCCTCCGGTCCGGCCAACGGCAGCAAGAGTGTCGGCAACACCTCAAAAGGAGGTGCCATAAGGGTTTCACGGTTGGAAGGGTCGAAGAGGCAGTTGTACACCGCAGATGCCACTCCAAACCTACCAAAGAGAAATTATCATTTAATGATATTAATTAAATTATCAATTAATTATATTATTAAATTATCATTTAATGATAATTTGAGCGACGACAAAAAGTACAAGCAGTGATTTCTAATATAGAGTACGGAAAATATGCTTCACAATAATTTCATTGATGGAGGATGAATTTGAGGAAACCGTAAAAATAAGTTACCTTTCAATTGACGAAGGGCTGGTAGTTATAACAGGCAAGATCCTGTTTATATTGTCATTCTCATGTGCGTTTAAAAGTCGCTTCTGAAAATCTCTGGCTTGGGATAAATTTCCTACGACATGCGCCAAATATTCGAGTCTTTGCCCGTTGGTGTTGTACACTTTGTTGCTGACGGCTTCAAGTATCGACGACAAGTATTTGGGGTTTGATAAGGTGGTTTGAGCGACAGTTTGGGCGCCGTCGTCAGCCCTGGTGATGTTGGCAAGAAGCTTACAGGCACTGTCGCTCAAAGAGGATTCGGGGTCGAGACAAATATTCACAAGGCGTTCGCTGGATTTCGGATCGGATTCGAGAACAGTCCGAGCACCATTGTCCAGACTAGAGACGTTGATGAGTACTTTGAGGGCAAGTTCGGACTGGTCGTTTTTGTGGTTTTCAATGACGTTCATTAGATCCAGGACCTGAAAATGAAAGATGACCTTCGTTAGGGATGAGTTGTACTGTACAGGGGGCCTCATTCGGTGGTGATGTACCGACCAACGATCCCTGGAGAAGCTGGTCTTCATTCTCTCGTCCGCTGATCATCAGGAGGTAGTTCAGAACCATATCCTTCATACTCTCATCTTTACCCCGCAACACATTAGAGACCACATCCACCGAGAGGTTTAGCTTTTCAATTTCTTCAGAAGACATCGCTTCTCAGTATGCTCTGAAACTTCAACATCGAACTCACCTAATCACATCGTGTCTACTTGAAAACCAATTGTGTCATGAGAAGAGCTCGAAGAGTGTTAAATTTACCTTCACAGACTCGAAGCTGTTATAATAGCATCCAGTCGAATCCCAATATTTTACAAGCAAAAGCCAAACAAACATTCACCCATGCCACAGAGTAACAGAGAACAAATGACCCATGCTTAGCGTGACGAAAAGTGGATTAGGGATGGAATATCGATATAGATACGTTCCTTGCGATATTCGATTTTTTTATATCGATACTCCATATTTAAATATTGGAATATCGATTTTTTACTGATATCGGTGAAAATTATAAAAGAAATTCTCCAAAATACCTTTATTTTTGTGTTTATGGGAATTTTGGAGAATTTCTTCAAGAATGCATTGAAGGAGCAGTTCTCCATTCGAAGTCACCCGAAAGAAGGGGTTAGAAAAGTGTATGAGAGTTAAAGGAGCTGAAAAACCATTTCACCACCTTGATCTTACAAACAAAAAATCATAATAATATGTCGACGGAGGTTCCCTATAATATAGGGAAAAATCATATTATGATTTTTTCCTATCATATAGGGAACCTCCGTCGAATAATGAAATCCGCTCAATTGAGCAAAAAAAACAAAAAACAAAAACATTAGTTTAGCATCCATTTCAAAAAGAAACATTTTTCGTAGACACATTGAACAAAAATTAAGAGGAACAATAATTACGGCATTAAGTGATTACTGATAAGAGAAAGTTACGGATCTGACAGCAGAAAACCATCTTCCTCCTTCACGACACTCAGCAATGGCCGTACCTATCGACGATTAATAATGTCGAAATTTTCTACATTTGTTTAGATTTTCTACTCGTACCTTTTAGAGAGTTTTATTAAAAGGATTATAAAATAAATTAAAAGGTAATTCGGGAGAAAAATGCTCCGATTTAGCACCCGTTCCAGGTATTGATATTTCTAATCGTCCGGTATCCCATCCCTAAAATAGTGATTGGTTAAAAATATTGGAAGGTTCTACGTGGTTGTTGTTTCAAATTTACTATCTCCGAACAGCCATGGGTAACTCGACGACATTTTGTGCTGTGATCTGTGAACTACTGAGAATACCTAACAACTATCAATACAACTCATTAGACAGTGAACCACGGAATAGAATAATTCCTATTCCGTGCCAGTGGATAACAATATCTGGTACCTATTCACCAATGACGAAATGAAAATTCTTGAAAATTAATGAATTCTTCTGGCCCTCGTTTGTTTGATCAATAACTACACCACTCGTGTTTTCATTTGTCATATTCACACTGCGAAGGTTCCTTATTTGTCTTTTAAGTAATGGGGTTTAAAAATGGAAGCATTTTATTTAGCTCTAGTAGTCAACAGCATCGGTCGGTCTTGGAAAATCGCACAGTTGGGCTGATCGATCCGAATAAAATTTATTTGGATGCCGCCAATCGAGGGATAACGATTTTTAGGGTGGATGACTTTTTAGACGAACGCCAATGGATGAAATTAACGGTAAGAAATTATGGAAAATAGTTTAATGGATACCTATAAAAACTACCACCACCCCAATGCAAATCCACCACTGCCGATTCCAGATTTATGAGTACATTTTGATGGGAGTTGCCTAAAAGGCTGCAAATTTGGGTAGGTACTTACGATCGGGTCCAACGTTCTTAACCGTATTAATAACGGGACATGGTGTAAGGTGGTCGACTTGTCTGGAACCTGAATGATTCGATTCTACTTTTAAAATTACTTCCAAAACGACTAGGCTTTTGCCATGAAGACGTGCAAGGTGCATTTTATAATATAAATTATGGTAGGTTAATCGTTATTTATTATAATGAAATATTATGGTAGGTTAATCGATTGATAGGTAATTGATTGTCTCATAGGTAGGAGGCCTACTTGTCCAATGCTTGACAACTTAATTAAAATTCTAAATTTTAGAAGGCTACTCTCAGAAGAATACCATATTTTGGTTTGTTATTCTTGACAAAATTTGGACCGACCTCAAAATCCCCCGTCCGAGCTGTTTTGGGCAGCAGGATTTTTTTTTTTTTTTTTTAAATCTGAAATGTTGGCAAAATACTCGGATTAGGTACCATTTAGTTGTCCGCGAGGTTTTGAGGCCGATCGCCCAAACCCGTGGGGGTAAAAAAGGGCTACGGGAGGGGTTCTTGAAGGGTTTCCGCTCGGAGGTCAAGTTAGGTGTCGCTTTCGAAGTATTTTTGGGGATCCCAGAACGATGCGATTCCACCGTGGGACTCCATGGGGCGACAAAATTTGAGCCCCAATTGGACTTTTGACGGATGCCAGGAAGTAAAATAAGGTTTCGTTTTCCGAGAACCTAGTTTTGGATGCATACCTAATACATTTTTCTGGGTCCCACATCCGTCCACTTACTTTATAAGAATGGTTAACATATTAATATGTTGGTAATTACCAACATGTAATTAGGTGCATAAATTAATTTTTTTTTTATTGGTATAGAATGAGTTTTTGGATAATTTATTTCAAAGGATAATAAACTCTAGTGTACAATTCGCGGCGTTTTTCCTCTGCAAACCATAGGCCCAAAATCGACTGTATTTTTTTCTGCTTCTTCTTTTCAGTACTTGTATTTGCCGAAGAATAATCTCTTGAAGTTGCCGGAAGATCTCTTCAGTCTTTTGCCAAATCTCAGGTGGTTTGATGTGAGATGGAACGATCTATTGACGATACCGCAGTCCATCAAAGAGCACTCCTCCATCAACACTTTGTTACTTCAAAATAACAATATAGAAGTGCTTCCTTTGGAACTTGGTAAATACCTTTCCGTCGCGTCGGTCGCGCGGTGTTTTTACCGCAGTTGAAAAAAAAGTGAATGGGCTCCTTCAAAAGATAGGAATTTCGTATTTTCAACAACCACTCCATTCCATTTGAAAACATTTACCGAATGTTTTATTTTTCCTAGGGCCCTTTAAGTAAATAATGAGGACGGGTTTTCAGCGAGGTTGGCCCGTTTTCGTAACTTTTGAAGTTCCAGGAAACAATTAAAAAGAAATCATTTGAGGAGCTCATTGCCCTCTGTAGATTATAGAGGAAGCACGAGCTAATAATCAATAGGTACCAACGTGATCCCACAAGTACTTTACAACTTTTTTATTTGTGAAAAAATAGGAACATACTTTGATAGTTTTACAGATAATTAACTTATAGCAACTAGCGTACCTCAGTTATAATCTTCCCCTAGACTGACAAAGTCTATGCGGAAACGACTGCGGTGTAAAACCCTCAGCGATCTGTTATGCGTGTCGAACAGATGGAACCGACGAAGGGTTAAGATGCTTCTGGCTGAAATACCAAAGTGCAAAAACACCTAACATATTTTTCATAATTTTCTCCCAGGGTCGCTAACAAAATTACGGTGTCTATCAGTTGTGAACAATCCGTTGGAATTTCCAAGCAAGAGCGTTTTGTCGGAGCTTCGCACTCACAAGGAATTGATCAATTATATGCGAAAATGTTGGCAGGAGCAATCAACCGAAATACCACCAAGGGGAAAGAAAGGTGCCTCGCTGATGAATAAATTGAAGCATTAGGCTCCAATGAATTTAAATCATCCAATAAAGTTTCAAGTTCGAATGATAGGAAACGTGTTATGTTTGGCAGCCATAAGGAAAAGACCGGTTAAGAAATTGACTCCACTACGTAAGGTTAGGGATCACACAGAAGTGATATGTCGACTGAGGAACTCGGGGAGGATAAAAGACCAAGTGATGGCGCAGAAGATGTTGCACGACTTGGAGTTGGAACAAAAACTTGTTCAGTCATTCAAGTAGGTTATGCGACCGGGAGTTAAGAAACAAAATAAAATACTGGGCCCGATAAAGCCTGAATTGAATGAATTCTTACTTGTTCAGAGATCAGGACGTTCTGAAGAAATGGAGGGACAAATATCGAAACACACAGGGAGCTCATGTCACGCGGAACAGAGCGCCTAGAAAGTCATTATTTAGGAGAACGAGTGAGTCTGAACCACAGGTAAGGCCTACGGTGCCTGGTAGTAATATTGTAGCCATCACATCTTGGCAAAACAATAGTATGATAAAAAGGCAATACGTCTGAGCCACTTTTAATACATTTCCGACTGATTATTTCTACAGAGTTCACAACACTACCTTATAAACAGGTAAAGTACAAACTTATAATACCTACTAAACATGAAATTAGAGCAGATTATTCTTTTCGAGTAGTTGATATTTTGTCGGTATTTCATGATGTTCAGAGACATCGACCAAGCCATTAGCAATCTAAGCACGCAGCTGGCACAATGTTGTTCCTTTCAAACGTCAAATGACCCCGAAGCCATGATCCAGAGGACAGGACAGGAAATCGAGATGGTGAGTGGCAATATAATAGCAGTTTTTAGGTTCACTATTCTCTGAATAATCATCTCCTTTTGTACTAAGTGAGGAGTCGTTATCGAGGTGAATTTGGACTTGGCCGAGGCGACGGTTATTAGTAATTTTGGGCCCGGTCAGTCTAGTCGCAGAACTGCCCTACCTTTCTACATTTTAACAATGTTCCACCTTGATTTTCAGATGAGCAAGATCAAAAAGAACATCTCGTACCTCAAACACCATTTTTGATCACGAGGGCAAGAAAAAACACCAACACGCTTCGACTCCACGAATTTAATTTATCGAACGAGTTGATACAATACGAATGCTTTTCGATTTATTTTTACCAAACCGCAAATAACTCTCTCATAGTTTCTGTACATAATTGAAATAGAGCGGGGAAAAAAAATTATAATCAACACGTATATTGGTCACCATGTTCCTAGTGGATTTACAACGAGCCACGAATAACAAACTGTACAGTATCAAAATTGACGTATTTGAGCAAAGTACGCTGCATATGGCTAAACTGCTTGATTTTAAACGTTGCATTACGTGTTTAAACAATGGGGCAATTTGGAAAAATTGAAGGATCAGAATGAATTTTCGTGTTGGGCTTATGTTCAGATGAAAACGTTGTTACAGATCAATTTTTTTGGAGCATTACGTGCTTTACAACATATTTGTAAATACTGTCTCGCCCCGTTGAAGAGGTGGGCGCTTGGATTGTCATTTTAGTAGGTAATTCCTTTCCCATTAAAAAAACCAGATATACATATAGTCCTTACAAATTAATCACTATTTACATGACTTAGGCTCTATTCGGTTTAGGACAAAAGATAACAGTGATCAGTCACAAGCAACGTTAAGTTTTCAGCCTTGAATCTAGGAGGCATTGGGTGGTTTATTTTAACAGGGCTTAAGAGGGCAACCAAGTTTGATCGATGGACGCGAAACTTGTTAGTAAGATGAACTAAGTCATTCTATTAGCCAAATCGTGTGGTTAATATTAAGATCTAGTGGTCGGGAGGGGGAGAAGGTTATGAAAGGAAAGGAGTTGTGATTAGTGGTGCGCTTGATGGTGGCTCAGTGCATGTTGACTGCTTGGTTTGGTCCACAAAGGCATGCAAGCGATATACGCATATTCCCACCGACATTACAGACGAAGTGCCAGAACACTGTAGAGTGAGTAACTTGAGAGCAGGCCACAACCAGGTCATCCCAGGCTCAATCGGAAAATTTAATATCCAAGGAGGAAGAGTCTAAGACAAACCCTAAACTAAATCTGCACGACTCCTTTCATGAACACAGTGTCAAAAAATAAAGCATAGTTGAATTGTTCAAAACATAAAATCTTAACAGAATGAATATTGAACAGAGAACATACTTAATACGTTAGCTAGACTTCCTGAAGGAACATGTCGGCTGCGTATTCAAACCCCATACCTAAAAAACGTGATGTGCGGAATCTTGGACGCTATTGCAGCAACAAGGCGAGTTGCAGACTATAACAGAGTTTGAAGCGATCTGCGTACCACCCGGATAACGAAACCGGGGCCACAGAGAACGTTGAACCGTTAGAAGACACGACCAAGGTAGACAGTTCGGCTTGAATCGTCCCGAGAAATTTCAACGAACCCAAGCTTACTGTAGACGTCCAACTGTTGCACGTTTGACGTGCAGACTGGCGTGAAGACTCCGCAAGATCCTGAAACGAAGATAATTAATGCACGGGATGGTAATACCATCGACTTTAATGTTTTTCGTTACGATCAAAACTCCATACCGTTGGCCCTCAAAGCTGCCAGCATGCAGATCGTTAGTCTTTTTGACACCGACTGATCAGTGATGGAAGGATGGACTGAAGAAGCTATGATGGAAGGGTGGTGAGGTTTCGCCCCGTCCAAGCAACACTTGAGGACATCTCTTGCCCAGGGATCTAAATCGTTCGAGTCTCCTTCCATCATTGACTGGTGGCTGGCCAGTTCGGCGATCGCTACGGCGTAACCTGTGAGGCGGGGTTTGTCTTCTCCTTCGATTTGTTCGTCGACAACAAAGCACAGTTTGGGGTTCAGTCTCATAAGGCACTCAACTAACCTGGAACAGTGGACATTGAGCATTAAACAAGCACTTTCTTAGAACAGATAAGACGAGTAGGCCAAGTCTAACAAGAGCGAACGAGAAAACGTATTTCCGTTCGCTCGGCAAAATCTTTAATGTCGCTAATTGCTATTATTATTAAACCTCGATTTTTACCTACTTCACAGAAAAATAAACCCTTGTGTAAAATTTGCAGCGTTTTTTCAAATGTATTAATAATATATTGCTGCCAATTTCTAAACCAGTAGCGATGGGGAGCGTTTCCAAGTTCCTACTAATGAAGAGAAGAAAATCTCAATACTATGCTCCCATTGCTATTACACTTTACATTAATTAAGCCCCTAGGAGTCATTTTACACGATAAGGTTCGTATCGTACAATAGGGGAGGCGAGCTAACCACCACAATAATGGCGTACGTAACAAGATATCTTTCTATTTATGTTACCTCTCCAAGTGGTCAGGGTCAGTTTCTGAAGCCGACACAGTGGCACGGCACAAGTCGAGGATTTGATCCTGGTCGGACGCTCTACATTCCCTTATTGTGTATATTGTGCTGCTAACCACTTGCGGCACTTTGTAAACAAATAGATCCGATCCTCCATCAACAGGGATAAGCCGCTGGTGGAACAGAAAATGAATTAAATAACTCCACGCTACCAGGGGCAAACAAAAGTTTCCTTTCATAATACTTCGACTCACCTGGAGATCGGCAGTGAGACCACCTCGAAACACCCACGGTTCTTGCTCTCCGCTCATGAAGCTTTCTTTCCACCCTTTGGAAAACCCTGAAAATACAACAATTTACATCAACGACTTCTTTATCCACAGCACCCACTAACATCATTACGGATAAAACAGGATTTACAGAATTCATCGCATACGCACATGTGTAATTTCCAATTGCTGGGCTGTCACTTGAAGTTCCACTTGTGCCGCCCCCTGAAAAGTAGGAGGCTTACTGTGAGTTATATTAGAGGCGTGAATAACTGTTTTATTGATAATGCAGGTGAATTACTCACCAACATGTTTACAGTAAAAATGAAATTATTCCCGCACAAGTATTACCTAGCCATTTGATGTACGAGTTCAAAGTTGATATCACAGCCCTCATCTCCCAAATATAGGGGTAAAGTTCATACATCAGCTCTTTGTTACTAATTGAATTCAATTTCTGAAATAATCTATTGACGCTGTTACTGGCTTCATCCAATTTCTTAGCTCTTTCTCTCCATTCGATAACCTGAAAAACAAAAAGCAGACAATAGTTCGAACCTGGTCTACAGTACTCATCATTAGGAGCCAGAAAATATCCGGAATACCTCAGGTTTACTATCATCGGAAGCAACAAGGTGGGCGTTAGTGTGAAGCCAGTAAAATTCTTGAAGGAGCTGCACGCCTTGCGTACCATGTTCGAACGGAAGGTAAAACAAGTCGCACAGTAACGCCAGGTCCTCAATGTTCAGTTGGTGCGCGGACCAGTCAGACCTGAAGAATAGGATTAGGCGGTAACCAAATTTTGGTTACCAATTTAATTGAACAACTAGCCAAAACGGTATCGCATAATAAGCAATCACATCAAATCACGATTAAAATGATTACATGGACAAATGAGCCGCTACTCAGGTCATCAACATGAATTTGGTTCATGCAACCATGTACATGGCTTATTATGAAGGTAAATTTGAAAAATTCAAATAAATTCAAAAAGTACAATGTATCTATCTACGAACTTAATAGGATGTAAAAAAGTTAATGGGACAAAAGCTTGACCAGAACACGAATTTAAAATCATGCAAGGTGACATCAAACTATGCAGAAATCAATGGTGACACAGAACAGAAAGGGATCATGTTTTAAAATGAAATACAAAAACAGTCTGATTCGCAAAACGACTCCATGAAGAGGGTAGGCTTTTTCAGTTTCGGTTCATTCTCAGATAGAGCCGCAAATTTAGTCACATTTGTGTTTGGAACTGTGAAATTGTAAGAGACCAACAGTGAAATTTTAATTTAAATAGTTTAAATTCCAATTTCACTGTTATGTAGTAGAACAATAAAATTTATTTAATGTTCTACAACTATTGTAGACAAAACATCCATGTTTATTCGAATTGCAGTGTTATAGCGACGTCGCGACCCAAAAATTGGAAGCCACCTTATGGGGTTATCACACTGTCCTTCATTTGGCTGAATACAATAATGAATCGGCACAATCCGAGAACGACCGTAGGTACTTCAGAAAGAATTCACTTCGTACATTCAGCATCCCTTAACCTTATACTCACAAGAAGGGTTCCCACTCAACCAACAACACATCAAGCTTTGCCGATGTCTCAAAAGTCGCACTTTAGAACCAATGACGCACGATGTACCCATCCTTTTTGCAAATACAACTTAAATAACCCTTTCATCAAACCTCTCGGCAAAAGCCAAGTTGATAGGATTTTCCTATAACATATTCATCAGAAACCTACTAATATAAAATACAAAACGAGGTAACGAGATCTATTTTCAAGAAGAGGCGGGAACCAACCAGGTAAACGGATGACAAGACTAATAAGCGTTTCTTTAAGGGGTCCCTCCGATTCGAGTGACGAGACTGTGAATTCCGCCCTTGTCTCCCTTGATGATCAGACTAGTCTCAGTCCCAGCTATTTGAGGCCACCTCGCACCTACCACGCTTATCACAAGTATCCGCAAACTAGGGATGGGTAGCGATACCCGGTTTTCAGAAAAGTCGATGTTTTGAATCAAAGAAGGATGAAGAACCAACTAGACGATAAGAATAAAGATTTTCTAACCAAAATGAAATTAGCTTTACCCAGAAAATTACTGGTAATTTACTAATTTCTTGATGTTCACAATTAAAGGAATTCATCATTTCAGTCCAGTAGACAGAGCAAATGCTGGAAAAAATTTCGAATTTAATGTCAATCAGGGGGACGACCTAAAAACTTCAATATCTCCGGTTTTTTGCTAATAACTTCTAAACTAAGCGGTTTTCGCCCAAAAAGATTATCGTTGAATTTGTAGAGCTACGAACTTTACTACGAATTTTCAAATTACAAAGAGTATTCAATAATATGTATAAAGTGAAATACAACTTGGGGAGTTCGAGTCACAGCTCGAACATAAAAATAATAATTCCCCCATAGGACCTTTCCTCCTAACGTGTATTCGTTGATTCCCCCTATCGGGCTCCTTTCTCCGCGTCACTCATGCGCCCAGTTCTCCCTAACGTGTTACGGCTCAAGGAATGGCGTGAGGTAGCCTCAAATAGCAGGGCTTTTGTCATCAGTTTTCATTCTTGGTACCCATTTCTTCCCAAAAATAAAAAAGCGGGTTTTCCAGCTGAACTTCCTTCGTTTTGTTTCCGCATTAAGAGTAGTTTACGGAGGAATGATTATAAGAAGATCAGGTGATTAATATTATATTATTGTGAAGGGTTGGTATTGCTTAATACCACGGAAGATGGAGAGATGGAATCATGGGGTAGAAGGCTAATCCAATTTTCGGCAGTATTCCTTACGCTCTCTGATAGCCATCCCTTCAATATTTGGCGGGAGAACGGGTAGCAGCAGCAACCAATCAATAACTCATAACTCACACATCAGTAACTTGTCCCTTCCCCTTATCTCGAACTGTGAGAGGCTGCTAACGGTCAACCTTTCATAAATTACTCCTCGCTCTCGCTTTCATCACTGTCTACACTGAGGTTTCCTGGGGAATCCCCAGCAGATGCAATGTACATTTTATTGGAATCTCAGCGCTTGTTCCATCTCTCCTCCTTCCATTTCTACTGCGTGACCAAATAAACAAAATAACTACGCTCAACCTTTAACCCATAACCTTTTAGTTAACAGCGTATCCAGCGCTCCGTGCTCTTGGGACTGTTCCACCTAAACTGTCTACTGTTTGGCGTCATGCAGCCTGCCAGAGATGCGTGCAGAACGTGCCGTTTTCGTGCGCGGTGACCACTTTCGGGCGATATTCGAGTAATAAAGTTATGCTTACACATCGACATCGTTCATACTGCTTTCAGGGGAAGATGAGTCTACTAACATTTTATTTGCACCGTTAGAATCGTTTTCGTCTGCATTGGTCGCTGCCACGTCATTAGTCGAGGGAGGGTCCGCCTAGGGAAAGAAACGAAGTAAATACCTACACGAAATTTCACTTTTCCAACACAACTATGCCGAAAGTATGCGTTTAAAAAATGTAACACGTACGTCGAGGGGAGTTGGCGAGGAGGTTTTTTGGGCTTCAGGTGAAGGCGTGACGTTGCAGTCCATCGGCTCAGTGCAGACTTTCGATTCAGACAACAAGGAATTCATCACAATTGGTCCCGCAGTACCGTTAATCTGACAGAAAAATAAAAGTCAACCAAGAGAGACTCAAAGAAGTTGTCTACAATACTAACAATGACAACTCACACTGACTGTTGTACAAACGTCAGCCAAGGCAGATAATTGTGGCGCAATGGTGGACACTGCGGCCGTGGCGGTTGTGGCAGTGGTGAGAGCTATGCACGTATTTACAACTACTGGAGGCACTACTGGAGCGGCGGCGGCTGCAGTCAGAACAGCAGGCGGTACAGCCAGCGAGCTCAGGACCTGGGGTTTCGTAATGAAGCCTGCAAAACCAAAATTAGTAATCACAGGAAAAAAAAGAAAAAAAAAAAAAAAAGACGGAGTATATTTCCACGATAAAATCAAATAACAACTTGTAGACGCGTTTCGGTTGATTACCATCATACTCAGTACAGCATTGTACTGATGATGGTCTAATCAACCGAAACGCGCCTCCAAGTTGTTATTTGATTTTATCGTGGAAATAGGCTACTTCATCGGAAATCGTAATTTTTTATAAGATAGATTCCCACTATCTCGCCGCATCCACTTTACAAACAAACGCTCAACAAGGCACTTTCAAATGAGGAAGGACCACGTTGTTCTCATGGTCGTCAGGCTAATAATTGGAAAGTGCAGGATATTGTCGCTTCTAGAGGAACTCTTCCAAACATTCATTATGCCCATTTTAATGTTTCATGTCAAAACGGTTTCGAAATAAAGGATATAATACGGGGAACCGTTATGATTGTCGTTCACCTCCTTCAACGATGAGCCGATTTCCTGAAATCGGGCTTAAAATGTTCGACAATACATTTAACATTTAACGAACTTACAACCCCTATGTTTGACCATGTACATTTACGTAGCTCACTCTCAACGAACCTCCTTCTCTAAATTCAGCCAATTCTTCAAAAAATCCTGACTGAGCTCCCCAAATCCTTAGCCCGTGGTCACCATGGCTGCACAGGTCCCCTGGAATCCCCATATTGGGCGAGGGACTCTCAACTAACTTTTTTTTTTTTTTTTTTTTTCTGAAATAACAATAATTTGAAGCAGTAGCAGTGAGTTTTGGACTCCTACAGTGTAATTCCAGGACACTTTCGAAATTTTCAATTTTGAATTAGGGTGGGGGACAGCCTCTCACATTGGCCGTTCGGTGGCAGGGACAGGTCGTATTCATAACCACCAACATAATATAACCCAAAATAAATTTTTTTTAAGCACCTTCAATTTTTCGCTAGTACGCTCTGATGGATGAGCTAGAAATTTAATAGCAGGCAAATTTGTGTAAATCACTAATAAATTTTTCAGTTCAAACGCCTAATTTCTCTTTGATAATCGTAGCACAGAGTACCATGACTTGTTCCCTAGCCCATTTGATTCTACGTTAAAAATCCGTTCGAAAACGTCAGCTCTCTCGACCCTCAGGCCAAAATCCTTTGAACCCCTAAAAGCCCCAAAGAGTGGGAAGGAGTTTCAACGCCAACCTGAAGCTTGTCTACTACGTTGAAACTCTGGGAGCCATTCGACAATGGCATTCCTAAGAGCTCGTCTGGCGTGGTACATGTTGAGAGGAAGCGTCGGAACATCGCTAACATCGTCGGACTCGGTTTCCAGTTTGATGTCGGCGCAGACGCTGTCGTCTGTAACAACAATAATTATAGCAGGTGAAAATTTATTAACATCGTGAGCCATCAAAGATGTTGGGTGAGCACTCACTTCGTTCACGATCTCCGTCAACATTACAGTGGGACCATTGGGCCAGCGTGTGAATGGCAACGAAATTGGCCCAAAACTCGCAGTTGGGATTGGTGACGACACCCCTTAACTTGGGGATTAGATCTGGCGACCGCCCCTGGTAGGGCCCCAAAAACAGCCTTTTCTGATCGTAGTCATTGGCGTGGAGGTTGTCCCAGATCACAGGAGGCCTTTTAAGAACGTCGGTGACTTCCTCAATGGATTCCAGAGTCAAGACTCTGGATATGACTTTCCCCCCTGAAACGGTCGTCATTATAGCTCAAGTCACGCTGAAATTCACAAAAGTTACTGTTAAATTGCATTCTCTTACCAGTCCACATAATGTCGATTTCCGGTACCAACTTTGAACCAAGAGTGGTGAGATACTCAGAATTTTGAACATTAGGAACGGCCCGAGCAGCGCAGTACTGGGTTGGGCACACGATAAATTTTGGTTCGCACAAATGATGATACACTTCATTAGTGACGGAAACCTGTAAAGAAATAAAACCTGGAGTTAGCTCAGCGTACGTGGTAACACTTCAGATTCTCAAGGGTGAAATACCTGTGCATGTGCGAATGACTGGAAAATTTCTTTGTCTGCCTCTGACATTTCAGGATCTATGTCATCGAAAAGAAGAGCAAATGCGAGACACCCGAATTGAGACACTTGTTCAAGTTTACGTTTAAGCGTCAGGACCTGTAAAGTATACCAAACATGTAAATTTGAACCGACTAGAACCTCCGACTGATTAGTATATTGCTAACCTCTTTCGAGTTGGAATACGTTATGTCGAGCCCTGGGGATAGTGCGTAGTAGAACATTATGCCATTTTCATTGGCAGCAGTGATTAGACTTGTAAGATGTTCAGCTTCCTCGACAGTGTACAGATCCCTCCAATTAGCGCGGTGCTTGGAGTCATCTTTGGGGGCGTATATGTAGGAATTCATGCCCCACTTCTTCATCCTGAAAGGAGAAAAAACACAGGCAACGCTGGAATGGTGTGCAGGAGCGAGGAAACGAAATGTTGTAGGGAAATGGCCAAAAAGAGGTCGATCGTCCGACGAAAAAAGCTAAGCCTGTTAAGCCGAGCACATGATAATCGCATTTTGGGAAGGAAACACTTTCGGCGCTGGAGGGAATTGAGGAATAAATATTTTCTGCGTAACTTAAGGACATACTTTTGAAACAAGTCTTTCCTCTGTTCCGATGTCCATGGTCGCCCATAGAAACCTGCAAAATTTAATGACACTTTTAGCTAATATACCTCCGTATGAATGTCATAAAAGAAAAAAAAAGGCTATTTCTAAGCAAAACGCTTTGCAACTAGACAGAAGGCATCCAGAGAATGGTTATGGGGTACCGGTTAAGTATGCGGTCTACCTCGAGCCTGCGATCTATGAACTTATTGTGCGGTCTACCTTTGTCAGTTGACTGCGTTGTCGTTCCGCAAGGTAGGGCGTCAACACTTCTGGCCTTTCTTTTGTACAATGTTCATCTTTTTATCAATAGTTTGATGGGGTTGGGGTTTAATTTGTGCAGGGACGTATGTAACGAGATGTTTGAGAAGCGCGGGAAGATGGGTGGCCCTATTTCAAGGGAAAAGAAAGTGCAACCGTGGCCGACTGTTAACCAGCGAGCCGCATTGCAGGGCCATGGTTTTTCGGTTTATGCTACCGCCACGATGAGCTACTGGAGAGAAGGCTTTTCATCGTCGATAAGAGAGATCAGGCCACTGTGCTCTCCATAATCGAACGTAAAGTACAACCCGGTACCACAATCCTCTCTGATGAATGGCGAGCATACAGCAACCAGAACTCACAAGGATTTGAGCACAAAACAGTTAACCATTCCCAAAATTTCATCGACCCCCGCAGTGGAGCACAAACTCAGACTATAGAAGGCCTGTGGAGAATTGTAAAGAATCGGTATGGCCCGCCCATTGTAAAACAGAATGGGGCAGGCCCTTTATTGGCGAGGAAACTGGTGGAAGAATGGTGGCGCTCGATGAACCCTGACGACCCCTTCAGTTCGTTTTTTAATGACATGAGGACCACCTCATTGATGACTAAATGATGACTGCACTCGACTACCTACTAGAAAATCTTCAAATCGAGGAGAATTTTGCAAAGGTGCTGTACATTTCCTTGGTAGACCGCATACGTAACCGGTGGAGGGTTGGTAGACCGCATACTTAACCAGTGATGGGTCGGTAGACCGCCTACTTAACCGGTACCGGTTATGGTTTGACTCATCACCACATTACGATGATTAGTATTGTAAGAAGGAAGTTCCTATACATTATACGTCTCACTAAATTCAATTTTGTCAAACTGGTCAGTACCTACTGCGAGCTAACTAAGTAGGAGTGTCAGGCTTAGCTGCTCAGCACCACCCAGTGTACACCAGCATCTCGTGCTTTTGGAACACACTCCATGAAAATTGCCGAATACATAACTTGATTTCAATCAATGCATATCACACTATTTGGTATTTAATACCATAAAATCAGGCGGCGGCAGCAGAGTTAGAGCCACTTGAGTCGTTCAACAGTGAAGTCAGTCACTGAAGACAATCATTTCATTACATACAACAAAACAGGATGTATGAATAGAAGCACCAGACCGCCACTATTACTTAAATGGTTTGTAAAGAACCAAGACTGAACCAATCCAGCGACGTCAACGGTTTGCAAACTTCAATAGAAGAAGAAAAGCACTCTTCATTCTTTGCGTCGAATAAACCGACAGATGAGAACCCGTTCGGGTAAACATTCCACGACTGCACGCCTCCCGCACAGGCCACAACTTTTAAAAAATCTCCTTGTTCGCACATCATCGAACCGACAACTAACTTAAACATATCCCCATTGACCATCTCACCTTCCACTACTCCACAAATGAAATTCCCATTTTTCGAATTCATATTGTTGACGGTATCGGAGGAAGAGTCGGCCATTTTTCGGATTTCGTGGACAACACAAACACGAATTACATGAAATAAGAACAAAAAGTTGGCAAATCAAACGCAGTGTTGGGTGATTAGAAGGGGTGGGTCGTTCCAATTGTAGCCGTTACTAAGAACGTTCTATCCCTGGAGCAGTGACAGTTCATGGAATTAGCCTGACCCGGGCGATTCTTCGAAAGGAGGGAAATAAATAAAATTCGGGCTACCCACCTACCTACCTACCTACCTACCTACCTACTAGACGTTTGTACTACCTTTTGGCTTAATAAAAAAATAAACATAATATAGAGTATTACATATTAGGATACATTTATTGTATAATATACAGTTGTTAATAGTTGATGGTGATGTTGATAATATACAGCATAATATTCTAGAATATAGAATATTATTCTATAATATAGAATATTATTCTAGAATATTATGCTATTCTATTCCTGCTCATGAATCAGTCAGATTATTTGGCCGGAATGTTTGGTCTAGGACGAAATTTGAATACTACCGTCACACCGAAAGTAGGGTAATGAGTTGGTTTAGGGAGAGAGAACGACTCCTCTGCTGGTTTGTCAAATTCTTGATACGATTTCGCTCTACCAACATGACAACAAAAACCAGCAGAGGAGTCGTTCTCTCTCCCTAAACCAACTCATTGGATTAGACCTCTGCACCATCGGCATACAACCACTTTGAAAGTAGGGTAACTTTGCCCTTATTGTGAAGGCCTGAATAGTATTCAGTGAATACTAATGTTTGGGGCCATAGTTTCTTCCATGGTTTGGAGCATTATTATTAATAATAATTATTAATAATAATTGATTAATACACAATTAATTATTGATGATTTTGAAACGCTAATAAATGAAGTGTGGCAGTGGCGAAATAGCAGTTGTATCTCATATCTGAGTTACAGTAGGTATCTATACTGTAGAACCAAAACCATAAACTGAAAAAACCAAAGCAATTTTTACCGCTTGCACGGAAAAAATCATGGCATGGTTCAGCGGAACAGTGAATGGAGGAGTTAAAATAATATTATCCAAAACGGGTATTTGGAGCTGTTATACTTGTTTCTTCAACGTTCGTAACGAAGGCAGAAAATTCTTGATACGATTTCGCTCTACCAACATGACAACAAAAAACAGGTCGCTTAGTCAAAAAATGTCATAACCCTCATGCTAGGTTTATCTAATAGTCGTTAGTGGAAATCGAATAAAATACACAGCAGAAAAAGAGATAACTTAGAGTCACACTTTTCCTGTTTTAAAAAATTGAGCGGGAACCTTCAAAATTCGAATCACTTCTTCTTTAAACGCTGCCTTGTTTGTAAATATTAATATAATTACGAATATTGGTACTGAATTTATGTTATTATATCGTAAAAATGTTAATGATACGTGATTGTAGACGAACAGCAGTCTTTTTCAAAATAAACCGGAACCTCGAATTTTGAAATGGTCGCCATTTTAGAAGATTGACGTCAGGCTGACGCAGTCGATGTTGTGGTGGTTGTGATTTCGAAAGGTATGGGTTCGTAGGGGTCATCTTTTTGGGAGTCGAAACTTGTTTGGGAAGCTGAGGTGTTAAATTGGTCAGAAAGTTTTGTCATTGTATTTGCGTTAATTGTGTGACATCAGTGTTCGTGTCATTTTATGTGTTTCACTTTCATCTTTCAACTCACCCGGAAATGGCCATCGTGACGAACGCTGAGCTGAAGGATCTCTTCGAAAAAGAAAGGTGGGATTTTTCAAGGGTGCTCGTATTCAGCTGACAGCTCACATTATGTTGATGTTCCGTGACGAAAATATTGGTTGAATTTCTTATTTTTTAGGTTTCCCAAGTCCAACTGGCAGTTCATATCCCTGTTGGTGTATTTCCCGTTCGGATTAGTTTTGGCAGTGCTGAGATTTTTCATTGGGCTCAATGCCTGCCTTGCTGCTTTGATTCTTTCCAGATCTCCAGCCATTAGAAGGTCAGTATTATGGTGTTGTGACTTGGCTGAATGGCCGATTGGGTGGGTCTGATGTTTCAAGTAGGTTGTCGCGTTTTCACGTTGGATGCATTGGTCATAGGTTCGTTTGGGGGTCACTTTAGTTACCTATGGTCGAGTGTACAAAGGGAAGATTTCAACTCGAGAAATAAGACAGATTGTGGAGCCTCTCTTGCACCTAACAGATCAGTTGATTCTGAGAACATCGCTGACATTGGTACTGTCATCTGGAGCTTTAGCTTTAGGATAGCAGCTGTGAGGGTGAATGGAAAAAGGGAGGGTTGACGATGTGATAATAAACCTCGTTTGGATGAAAAGATAATATGCCTAATATAATATTATAAGCTCTGGGTGTAGGAATGAATCCTTAAATCAAACTTGGCATATTTCAATATGGAAATGCAAAGAACTTCGAGTGATCACTGTTAACTCTCAACTGACCAAATGGAAGGAAGTTGACTGAAGTAGGAAGTTCATAATGGACATGATTTAGGCGCAGAATGTCTTGGTCCAAAAAGTTATGCCTTTCGAAAGTTAGAAGACCTCTTAGATCCTAGAATACAGATGATACCAT
Organism: Pilophorus perplexus; assembly: GCA_955831195.1. Classification (NCBI taxonomy): domain Eukaryota; kingdom Metazoa; phylum Arthropoda; class Insecta; order Hemiptera; family Miridae; genus Pilophorus; species Pilophorus perplexus. Next base: position 13,170,574 of record OY037015.1, on the reverse strand, counting down.
CATTGCATTAGAATGGATCTTGGTTATGTACTTTCGATGGACGTTGAATTTTTATTTGGGATGTCTGTTCATCCTCTTAAACAAATTGAAACTTGGGGGGGGGGGGGGGGGGGGGGGGGGCTGAGATCTGTTTGCAATAGATGTTATTGCTATTAATCGTTATGTACTGGCACTGGATATACTGGAATTTTGGGTGTCAGCCCCTAAAATAAATTAATCCTGTATCCGTTCAAAATTTGATACATGGTAAAATTTCATTCGATTTTTAATCGATTGAATTAAAAAAAAATCTATTAAAGCTGGATTCACATGGCGTAATAAAAAACACGCCCGTAAAGTTCGTTCGGCGATCTGACTGGTCTTGTGGTGTGGTGGGGTGGGGGTGGGGATCAGCTCTGATTAGGCAATCAGGTCGTCGAACGCACTTTACAGACGTGTTTTTTACGCCATGTGAGCCCAGCTTCAATCAAAAAGAAAAACAAATCGCTTTTCTTCACGTCCTTAGATCAAACAATGTTCCTGGCGTCCTCTGATGGCTCTACAAAACGTTATCCCTAACCAATCAATGGGGGAGGGGGTTCTAAGAAGCTCTTCCTGTCCACAAGAACCATCAGAGCATTAAAGAAACCCATTTTGAGGTGGTTAGGGAGCAAAGTGGTTGTTTGCCGATGGTGCAGAGGTCTAATCCAATGAGTTGGTTAGGGAGAGAGGACGACTCCTCTGCTGGTTACCTCCTCTGCTTGGCTACCAGCAGAGGAGTCGTTTTCTCTCCCGCATTTACACGAGGCCAGTAGGCGGTCAAGCTGACTGGCGCCTGTAACTGCCCTCGTGTAAACTACACTGGCGTCCCGCGCCATGCCAGTCCAGTGGGAAAAGTCGCGCCAGTCGACTGTCCTCATGCCGCATTTACACGAGGCCAGTAGGCGGTCCAGTTGACTGGTGCCAGTGAACTGGCGCCAGTAACTGGCCTCGTGTAAATACCACTGGCGTCCAGTGGCGTGCCAGTCCAGTGGAAAAAAGTCGCTCCAGTCGACTGTCCCGATGAGTAGGTTTCATGCCAGTCCAGTACCCCCCACCACCAAAACTCAGAGCTGGCGTGACTCACTGGAATCGTGTGAACGACATTTTCGGGGATAGTCCAATCGGCCGTCCAGTTGTTTGAACGAACATTGCCCTATTTTGTAATTGTGTGTTTATTTTGTACTCGGTTTCGATTAGTTCAGTCGTTAAATAGTGATTAAATTGTGGAAACATGCCGCCGAAAAAGTGGGGAGAACAAACCTGACTCTTCTCTTGCCCTGGTGAAGATGTAATAAATATCGAAAGCTCGGCATAGAGAATACAGTTTTCAGATTGACCCCATTCCCAATTCTTAACGATCAAAAATTGGTATTTAATATTATAATGATTTTACTACAATGACGTAGTATTTAATAATACACATATTATTATGTAGTTAGTAAAATGTTTTTCTATCAGGGTAAAGAATACAAAAATAATCATCAACACAAAACATTTTTGTTGTTACCTTTACACCGGCTATTTGTTTAATGTACCTACTGCTTTCTCGAAAAAAAATTCAGTGCACTGAACAAAGTGCTGTTGTGGAAAACTGTGCTGTCTCAAACTGTACCATTACTTCCAACATCAACGTAACCGAACCGGTAGGTAATCATGATCGACCAATGCGAAAAGAACAGTACTAAATGTTTTCTTGTAGCCAAAATACGTAGTGCCAGAGTGCTCTGGGCACAGATTAAACTACTGGCTCTGGAGCCCTGATTTGAAAATATTCATAATATGAATATTATATGCTTTCCGTCGATCGCTCCATAGCAACCAGGAAAATTCCATCTATCCCGGAAACCTTGCTCTTCTTGCAAATCACGGCACAATTCGCGCAAAACGTTGTTCAATTGATCACGGGACAGCCTTGATCCATTCAACTGGCTACGTGTGAACGATCTGTCGACTGGCTACGTATGAACAGGTACTGGCGCCAGTCAGCTGGCTTCCGATTCACGCCAGACAACTGGCGACATTCAGCTGGACCGCCTAATGGCCTCGTTTAATAGCGCCTTCAGGAGTAGGTTTCGGGCCAGTCCAGTTCCCCCCACCTTCAAAAGTCCTCAGCTGGCGTGACTCACTGGACGCCAGTAGTGTTTACATAAAGCCAGTTACTGGCGCCAGTCAGCTGGCTTCGAATTCACGTCAGTCAACTGTACTGCGACTGGCCTCGTGTAAAAATGCGACCTGATTCTCTTTGACTATCAATGACTTCAGATCCTTGGAATTTGACGCAATGGTAGTTCATCTTTGTGATCATTACTTACGTGCATTCATTTGCAATTTGAAAGAACCTTCCAACTCGACAAACTGGCCTGGAATAGAATTTATGTCGGTTTTTTTTAATGATCCGATTGCAGACCTGGCGAGAGTGTGATGCGGGCTGTTCAAGAAAAGCCTCCTCAGTTAAAGGAGAAAATCTTTTTGTTAGCGACCACATTTTAAAAGTTGTAGTGACTGACGTCGTTTGGGATGTTGGGACCTCTCACCCGATTTCATAGAGGGCCTCGCCCTTCAACAAACTTCGGCTTTATCCGAAGCCACCAGTATTAGGAAATTAGGAAATTAGGGCAAGAAGTAACATGTTTTCTGTTGAATTTGTTTAGGTTAGTTAATATCTATCAGTTAATAATCTAGCTGGGGCTGATCCAGGGTTTCTGAGAGAGGGAGGACGAAACTGTGAATGTTATCTCCTTTTGTTGCATCGCCCAGTCGTTGAGTTCATAGGTTTTACCAATAAAAGACTACGATTCGATTTTGTCATTTCAGTGCTGTGCTTCGGGTGCTCTATTTGGTCCTTGGAATCAATGTCGAGCAAGACAACAAACACGACCGTGACAAGTCCACAAGGTTGATGGTGTCCAACTGCGTCACGAAATTCGACCATATCGCTTTCCACCTCACTACAGAATGCGTTTCAGTAAGCTGTCGTAAATGCCCTTTCGTTTACTTTGGTTATTGATCCAGAATGAGTAAACAGTTCAGATATTTCCGCCTTGATGTCGGAAGTGTTCACTTCAACTGTGCCAAACGTTCAAATCACTTGTCTTTTTATTTGTTTTCGTTAGTTTTTGGCTCTTTACTTCGTTTAAAGAAAAAAAAAACCTAATCGATTTGAATATTACTATGTTTTAGCACTTCAAATGCGACAGCGTTCTTCCTCTCAACTTAACGCCTGGTGTGTGCGATTTCTTAGAAAATGGCGGCAATCTGGTTGAAAGATTGAAATCCTACGTTGAAAGTAATGATACCCCTGTTCTCATTCAGCCCGAAGAAACCACATCTGGCAAAGATTGTTTATTGAAGTAAGTCAGAGTTCATTCGGATGGACTTGGCTTGACCCTTTAGTACTTTACTCATTGATTTGCCTTTTAGGTTCAACACTCTGGCGGCAAATGTTAGCAACCGAGTTCAACCTGTGGCTGTCATGGTGGATCGACCGTTATGGGCAAACACTGCACCCACCGTGTTAGGTGCTTCTCCTCGTCTTGATCTCTTCTGGTTCCTCTTCTCCCCCTACACCGTTTTCAGGATTAAGTGAGTAATATCAGCTTACTGTCACAATGAACCACGTTGTAATGATTTGAGTTCATGCGTGTGCTTTTTCCACGCTCTAGGCCAAATTTTTCAAATGAAAAACCTTATTTTTCCAATGACCAGGTATTTAAGAGTTCTTCATCGCGAGCAAGGTGAGGCTGATGAAGCATTTTCTGAAAGGATGAGGTCTGATATCGCAACTGCTCTTGGATACATGTTATCATCATACACAGCTAGTGATAAGGTGAGTATTGCGAGTTAAGTTTGAAATGCCGTTATTCTTCAGTAATGCATCTGCCTGTTATCAAGTTCAAGCTAGTTTGAACAAAGATAGATTTTCAGTGGAAATTGAAGGATCTGATCCTGTTTGATTTCAGGCTGAGTATGAGAAACGCTATCTTGATGAACTGAATCGTCCTGTGATGAGCAACAGTCAATACGGTCCTGGGAGGGCACCATCTGCTGGTCTGATCAGGATGACAAATCAAGTGGCTGACGTTTTGCCGAATGTTCCTCGTGACGTCATAATGCGTGAATTGAGTGAGTGTTTTCTCATTATCACAATATTGGGAACTTGGAAGATGATGATCCACCTTAAATTTCTGAGCCGTGAGTCTCTCAATTGTTAAAGGAGGGCTCGACCACAGTCCAAACCTTGGCTCCGGACGTTCAGTCCCCGCCGTGGATACAGTACTTACAGAGGGGTGCATGTTTGCCTAGACACCGCAAGTGGGGTTGAGTGTTCTAGCGAAGGTATTTTCTACCTCGGGTGGTACCTGAGTTTGTATCAAAACTCACATGCCGCTTGATTAGCGTTGGATCAGGCCGTGCCACCAACCTCGAATCAAAAGTTCTCTGCCCAGGGAGTTTTGGATTATTATTCTTGGAATAATCCACAGGTGCCACATCGAGCTCGGAGGCTCCCATTTCGCTGACGGTGCCGATGGGAAGTTTGTCGTCGTAGTTGTCGTCTTGGACTTGCTGGATGGGTAGGGGGAAGAATTGGGGTGGGTTAATTTTCTGGATGCGGATGCCCTTGTCGGGTTCTGGTGAGAGTGGATAAAAGCGTGTAGACGTCTCCAGATGCACTCATCGTACACGAACTAATTCGTGTTAACCGACTCGGCTTAAACGAATTTTTATAACATGAACGGGTCATTTCTTGGTCCCTTGGTTTTCGCGTAAACGACTGTCATTTCTTGGTTTACCTTCCAGTTGTGCCCACAAGGTTTTCAGCCCGATCGCCCAAACCCGTAGGGCCCTATGGGTCTAAATTGGGGCTACGGGAGGTTTAAAAAAAAGGCTTTTGGCTATGGGATCGAGTTAGGTATCGTTTTCGAAGTATTTTTGGAGGTAAAATCTATTTTTGGGGTCCTGGAATGATCCGATTGCACTGTGGGGATCTATAGGGCTTTCAAATTAGATTTTTGAAGGATCCGAGGACGTCAAATATTTTCCGAGTAAAAAAATAAAAAAATAAAAAATTAAAGAACGAGAAACTTTTGAAAAAAAAAAATGTTTAAAAAGTTTTTTTCCCAAAATGTTCTTCATTGATACAGAATTAATTTTCGCCCAAGTAACCTATATCATGACATGATACATTGTACCCTTGAACCCTTGTGTAAAATTTGCAGTTTTTTGACTCATCTTCACACGACAATCAAGGGTTGTTCGGTATGATCGGTATGCCTTGCTGAGTCATAAAATATTTAATATTCCAGTGGTGGGCTCGTTGTGGAATGTACAGTGGCCATCACATCCGCAACATGCTCACCAGTCACTGACCTGTGGAGTTGTGCTGGTTCCAATAGGGGAGGCGTGGTGGCCAGTAAGCTATTTTCCCCAATGGGAGGGCCCTTATTGTTGACACCTTCCATTGCATCGACGAAGGTTTTCCCCGGTGTCACAATCACTACCCACTAAAGAAAATATTATGTGAAATAATAACGAGTAGTCAGCTCATATTGAACAAGATTTTCTAACCAAAAGCACTTCAACTATTGTACGCCAGTTACCTATACAATAATATTTTCAGGTCGTACTGGATCAGTTGACGTAACCATTTCAAACATACTGGAAGGCGCTGTTAGCTACACTCCTCTCAACCTACCACAACCTTCCCAACCTTCACAAGCTCGACCGTCGAATTCACAACAGGTAACATTTCCACAAATTTCAATATAATGTATCGAAATATTATTTATTTCAATTCTCCGATCAACCAGTTTTTGCGAAGGGGTTCATTTCTGATTCAGCTCAAAATTTAACTGAGGGTTTATCATGATGTCCAAATTACTAAAATAATACTGTTTTTCAACCCATTGCTTCTAGTAATTCGTACATTCCAAAGGAATATTGCATGCGCGCATTTCGAAATCAGGAAAAATCACTTTCGGACCGCTCTTACCATCAGCCGTCTTCTTCGTTTTCAGCTTGATTCATTCTTTGACTGCGTAGGTTCAATGACCCCACCGTTTCACTTCCCAAATGTTTGTTCGTTCCAACTACAAACTTTCGGCTCCCCTTCAAGTAAGTAATAATTTATTCGAACCACCGAATCGCATTTTACAGGGAGTCAGCCGAAGTAGTGATTCAGCGGTGTTTTCCAAGTATTCCCTCGACCGGATGGCATCGTTCCAGGAGCGGAAGGCGAGAATGATTGCAGACGCCCGGAAGCGATACATCGAAAAACACTGTCTGAAAGGACTCGACTAGGGATATACATTTTTCTTCTCGCGAATTTAAAACTTTGATCAAGGAGATATAAATAGGCTTTCAAATAACATTTATTGTCGCTAAAAATGGTTCTCGAGAAATTTTTTGGCGATTGAAAGTTAGGAGCTTGACTAAAGTTTGATTGTTCCTGTAAACATCACGAACAAAATTTGGAAAGGGCTCAGTTATTTTTTAGCGGGAATTTTCAGCGCCGTGTTAGTAGGTAAACGATTTTTTTCACCAAGTGCCACAAGAGCCGCAAGAGGAGGATTTGAGCGATAAAAATTTACGAAATTTTTTTTGTTCGTTTGGTAGTCAAAGTAATTTAACGTAGGTCACACTGAATAAAGATCAATCGCTTATTATAGACTGACTTTTTCGAGGCTGTTCATTGTGTTTGAAAACGATTCCAGCGGGGCAGTTGTGGTGATCTCACTTCACTCGGTCGTGTTTATGGACTACCTCAGCTGAGCTTACCTGAGTCGTGTTGTGGTCTTGTTTCGAAGTGGGGTCATTAGCTTAGGTAAATGCGAACGGCATGAGATGGACGAGGATTGATGTGAAATTGGTATAGTGTTCAAATTCACTTTGAGGATTTAAATGTCATGAATGTGTATTTCTCTTCGTTAGATGTATATTCTGGAAAATTATTTGGACAGTTGAGGTTGTGAAAAGGGTGTTCAAATGTGTGGTTCAAAACTCACACCGTGAGTGTCAATTGTGAAGATATTTTGTCATCCCCCTCTTTTAGCTCGTTTACAATCTCCCATGGACGTTTTTTCGGGCAATTTTATCGGGATAGAAAATGCTGTGATTCAGATGACGTACCTACCGTAGAATTATACCACTGCTCAGGTAGCTGCCGCGTTTTCTTTCTGTATTCGAAGCGGTAAATACCAAATGGTTCCCGCCAACAGAAATATCGCAGCAAATGACAAAACACGCGAGCAAATGGATTTCCGTTCGCACGACACGAATTCTCTTGGACGCGTGAGAATTGTCAGCTTCTGTGCCAATGTTAAGTGGTTGATTTGCTTGATTTTTTTTTTAATTTCTGGACAACCCTGGATTTGAATTACCGTGATTTTAAACATTTTCCCGAAATTTGTTTTCCTTTTCTCGGTTTTTGTTGTTATTATTTTCATTTAAATGTGCCAGACTTGGACGAGTGTCGGATTTATCATGTTACTGAGTTGTCGGAATGAAAGGGCTACTTATGTACTAGATGTGTGTAGGCGGAAATTTTTATCAATGGAAAATGTCCCTCTATTTATTAAGTACTAAAATTCTCAGGTGCATGTTACATTTATTTTATTTCACCATCGCTCGCATTGCCCGTTAAGCCGTTTGTGTTTTAGCCGGATTGTTTAAATTTTGATTTTCTAAAAAGATGATAACTTTTGTTAAACAGTTATGATTAGGTAGTACTGTTATTTGTTCAGTGTTGATGCTGAGGAATGTTTTTGTTTTGTACTTATTTTGAAGTGGTTAATTTTTTGCACCGGGCTAATTTATCTTATTGAACGTATCTGTGTTAAGACTTGATTTGCGCATTTTTTTTCTCTCGATAGATGTTTCTGTTTTTGTAAAATGAAAAATAAATTATCTTCTACAGTCGTTGATAATGCTTTCTAATCAACTTCCTCGTGTTCAAGTGTTTGGCGTTTGGAGAATAATACAAATATCAGAGGCACTTGATTTGTTTATTTTGACATATCTCTGTTAGTTCATATTTGATTATCATTTGATCACAAATTTAGATTTGATTTTAAAATTTAATCACAAATTTTGTGATTGCGAATTGCTGAGATGGGGCCCAGCGGTGGGGCTTAACACAATATTTAACACACCCAGCATGCGAATATCAATCAAATTTAACTAGTATTTTTATGTCTGTAGTGATGGTTCTATTTGATAATGGCTTTAGAACTCTTCCAAAAATAAGTTGAAACTCGTTCGAATCTCTTCTGAACCAATCTGTTCGCATCGTCCACGTAGCTATTTTTTCGTGCTTGAAAATTTTAATCGTCGTTACTCGTAAGGGCGAAAATTTCTTCTCTAAACTGTTAACGACGTTGTCCGGGGGTTCGAATAACCAAGTAGTTGCCGGTTTCGGCCGAAAGGGGTTTTCGTCGGTTGAAGAGGGGCGGAAAAGTTAGGAGAATCAAGTCGAGAATGACTTGGTTGTAGGTTAGGGGCCGTCGTCACCTGGCGTTGCATAATTAAATGGGAAGGCCCCTTCTGGTTGGAATAAATTAAAACTTGGGCTTTCAAAAACATTTTAGAATATTATCTTACAGTTTTGACTCCCACCCCGCCCTTTCCAGTCACTTTGGTTGGTTAGGAAGTTGTGTAAAATGGTTTCACCATAGCCAGATTAAACGCATCATCAACCAATATTTGGGCCGAAAGTTGCGACATTCTTCTCTCCCCTCGAGGTTTTTTATTATTCATAAATGATTAATCGAATTCTTCGAAGAACTTAAAGCCTTGTGAGACGCAAAAACGTTCAAGTAAGAGCACAGCTTGATTGCTTTTTTTCTTCGAGGATGTTCAACCTAATTTAATTCCGCGACGTTAGTAAGGGCCACATGAATGGGAAACATCATTCATGGAATACAAGGAATTTCTTGTATTGAGTGTTCCCGCCGCGTATTTCAATTTATTTAAATCTGAGGCGGGAACACTGGATGAGCTCAATGGATTGACATCACACAGGATACCGCCTTTCCATTGGCTGGTGATTTATCAGCCAATATTTATTTACAACTGGCTGCCAATGAGCTCAAATCAAAAGATTTGTATCAGGCTTGGATTTTAAAACGTAGGAATATTAAATACGACCAATGAGTTTGGTTAGGGAGAGAGAACGACTCCTCTGCTCGAACACGAACCAATCAAAGCATCGAGTCAATTGGGAAGTACGCTGTCCTTCGGAAGGATATGGTCAGATGTTCAGGAAGGATATGGTCATGAGGTTCAGACTATGCTGAACCTCAACGACTGCAAAAAAAAAAAAAACAGCAGAGGAGTCGTTCTCTCTCCCTAACCAAACTCATTGGATTAGACCTCTGCACCATCGGCAAACAACCACTTTAAATACGACCTTTTTAATATTCCTAGGTTTTAAAATCCAAGCCTGATTATGCGATACAAATCTTGATTTGAGCTAAAAGATCAACCTGGGGTGTTCGTTGGTACTACCCCCTACTTTCAAATTGAGATTTTTCCTCCAAAACCTTACTATTAAATAGTTTCAAAACTTTTTGAAATTTAGTGAGTGATTTCGAAACGTCAAACCACACTGATTAATGTGCTTTCAATGGAAAACCGATTAAATTTTTATTGAGTGAAGCGAAGCGCACCGGGTCAACTAGTTTTATCAGATGAACTTGTTTTTCCTTGTTGATTTCCATTTGAACGTTTTGCTTTTAACGTGAACGTTTTAATTTTAATGGATTTTGTTGATTTTGGTTTTAAACATCTGACTTAACGGCAGGATACTATTGGATTTCCTTACATTTTGTCCACAAGATTTCCTGCCTGGTCGCCTCTTTCTGAAGGCTCTGTGGGGCACTGAGGTGCTGCAGGTGATGGTATTGAAGGGCTGGGACTCGAGTAAGGTTACATTGTCGAAGTCATTTTGGACGCAGAATTGAGTTGTGGGCGGCCCAGACCAATCCGACAATTATGCTGAGCTCTAACAGAATAATTAAACCCATTTATGACTCATTCTGTATCGTTGTTGAACAGGCGGTTGGGTTCGACCCATTTGTCATGAAGATAATCGTGTGAGCGCTGTGACACAGTTTGCTTGGTTCATTATTCAAAAACTTTACAATACGTTGTCATCACTTGCAGAAATACTGTCTGAAATCTCTGAACAAATCGGTGAAGTACGACAATACAAGCTGCCCTCTGGTTATGACATCCTCATCGCCTAATCCTTTGGATTTCTTCTAACCCTCGTGTCATCTCCTGAACTCGCCCCAAAGTAAATATTTTATCCCTCCACGAATCTCATAGCGCCATGTTTGTAATAAAACTTAACTCGTAAAAAGTTGGAAAGACCTTTCCTAATGGCTATCATCACTCAATGGACCTTATCGTAAAGACCTCCTGCAACATATCTCAACTTTTTAGTGCTTAGGCATCGAGAACAGGCCGATACGGATAGATTGGATTTTTCATTTTTACGTGCAGTTATAAGGCAGCCTACCATTCTACCTACCTCTTTTGGGACGACTTTCGGTATTTTTTTTTATCGCTAAAGTCACCTACGGAGCCAAGAAACTTATTTCTTCACGGAGCAGCGAAAACGATTAGCTTTTTATGCGTTTCGTAATTTCTTTGGCATTATCTTGGATAATTAAATAACCAACGATTTGAAGAATGTTTATTGATCGTGGTGATGAGAGTATTGCTTTAAAATCACATTAATACTCTGCATCGAATGGGTAATCCTTGTGGCCCACAGAATCAGGGAGGATGTTGACTCTTCCTGGCTTCCCTTTGTCTAAACTCGTCAATGCTTTCATTTCTTCGTCGGAGAGGTTGAAATCGAACACTTCGAAGTTGGATTGCAGCCTGGACTTGGTGATGGTTTTAGGAATGGCAATGACTCCTCGTTGGATTTGGTACCGTATGAGGATCTGGCCTGCTGATTTGTTGTGTTTTTGAGCTATTTTCAGGACGACAGGGTCATTGAGCGGCGTGACGTTAGAGATGTCATCAGGTGGACTTATTGGTCGGTAGGCTGTCACGGTGATCCCTTTGCTTGTACAGAACTCGATGAGCTTGGATTGGTTGAAATAGGGATGGCACTCCACTTGGTTATTTACGGGTTTGATCTCGGCGTTGGCGAGGATTTTCAAAATTTGTTCTTTGTTAAAGTTGGAGAGGCCGATAGATTTTATTTTTCCCGCTTTCACACATTCTTCAAGTGCTTTCCATGTTTCAACAAAATCAACATCGCTGAAGACGACTTTGCCATCTTCGCCTAAGGGTCTCATGTCCCATCCATCTTTGTAAGCAAACGGCCAGTGCACCAGGTACAGGTCGACGTATTCCAATCCCAAATCGCTCAAAGTTTTATCCAAAGCCGCTTTGGCCAGATCCGCCCGGTGGAAGTTGTTCCACACCTTACTTGTGACGAAGACGTCGCTTCGCTTGATGACTCCCTCTGCGATTTTCGATTTGATAGCATCCCCGATTTCCTTCTCATTCTGGTAAAAGTAGGCGCAGTCGAAATGCCTGTATCCGATGTCTATGGCGTCTTTAACGGCTTGTTCCACTTCCCCCGGCTTGGAATTGTATGTGCCCAACCCGATTATTGGACACTCAATCCCGTTGTTAAATTTAACCGTTGTCCCGACCATGCCTGGGAGTTTAGAATCGTGCAGTTCGACGATCTTGAGTGAACTAAAGAGATAAACGAGAGGACGTTAATAATGTACCTACTGAGAGTGGGAGAACGGATTAGTGCACAAGTTTAGAAATTTAGTTATCAGTTTGCATAAAGTGTGCACTCAGAACGAAGAGCAGCTGTGCCCAGGCTTACGATTAGATTATTAGGTTTCAAATAGCCTCACAATTTTCATATTATTGCATGTTTTCTTTACATAACTGTTGTTGATAACACAAACATTATGTACTCGTACCTTATTTAAAATTCCCTTCACACTTGCCAGCTCATAATGTATGTGAACACCCTATACAAACTTGCAATTTTCGGTTTATTATTATCTGAATCAGGGGTTCTGTAACAGTGAATAATCAGATCAGAAAGTTTTATAAACTTTGCAATGTACCTGCAAATTTGTATAATATACAATATTATGTATTATGTACAATATGTAATAATATTATGTCGACCAACTTTGTCATTTTTACCAAATTTAGTCACAAGCAATTTGGTAAGTAAATAATTTCGGCAATCCAAGAAGATAATAATTTATTAGAAAAACGTAATACTGCCAACATGATTGTCACATGATCCTCAAACAGCTCCTAATAATTCAATTTTGTCGAAGCTATCCATCGTTTTGGAGTACCTGATTTTGTCCGTCAAATCTACTCTTGGCACTGGTTGTCCCAGACTTGTCCGACGGCACTGTGGGGCTCTACGGGACGAATAAGATGGTGGCTTTGAAATGTTCGCCCATGGAAGTTTATTGATCACTGTATTTTTGTGGAAATGATTTCGAATGTTAATTAAATATGGAGTCGCTTTGGAAGTTGTCGTCTGTGCCTACTACTGGACCTTCTGATTACACCATACAACTCCCACCTCCTCGGTGATGTAATGTACCTCCCCCACTCGCCTGAAACGCTTTCTCCCAGCGTCAAATGTTGCTATGAGATTCAGTTTTCAAGATCTTGCTCCACTGTACGCTTTGTAGCCCGGCATTCGTGAATTATCTTGGTGAGGGACAAATCATTCAGAATGGGTAACTGGTGGAGATGTCTCTAAATTCAATTTTAACAAAACATCTACTTAGTTTCGTTAACTATGGTTCCAACTGTGAAATTCAACAACGGCCACTCATGTCCAATCTTGGGTTTGGGGACTGCAAGACTCCTTGGAGATGAATGCTTCGAAGCTGTCCAGCACGCCATAGACGTAGGTTACCGCCATGTGGATTCCGCTCTTTTGTATGGGAATGAAAAAGACGTCGGGCGAGCCATTTGCGACAAGATTGACGACGGTGTTGTGAAACGGTCTGATATGTTCGTCACGGGGAAACTGTGGAATTCCTTTCACAGAGAAGACATGGTGCGACCTGCTTTGGAAAAGTCTTTGAACGATTTGGGGTTGGATTATTTGGATTTGTACCTGATCCATTGGCCTATGGCATTCAAGGACGGATGGGAAACCAAATTGCTTGGTCCTGACGGCAGGGTGCCCTACAGTGATGCCGAATTCACGGAGACGTGGAAAGTTTTGGAAGACCTCGTGAAAGAAGGGCTCGTTCGATCGATTGGCGTTTCAAATTTCAATCGGCAACAAATCGAAAGTATTTTGAAAGTAGCCGAAATCAAACCTGCCACTAATCAGGTGGAATGTCATCCGTACCTCAATCAGTCTAAGATGCTGGAGTTTTGTCAGTTGGAAGACATCGCCCTCACAGGTTACCGAATCGTTGGGCACGTTAACAACCTGTCATCACCTATTCACGACCGCCTCATAACCCAAATTGCAGAGAAATACAACAAAACCCCGGCCCAAGTCTTGATCAAATTTCAATTGCAACGCGGAATCATAGCTATTGCCAAGTCAGCTAATCCGAACAGAATCGAATCCAATTTCAACCTCACAAATTTTGAACTCGAGAAAGAGGATATGGATTCTATTATGAAATTGGACAAAGGGAAGAAGGGCAGGCAGATGGATGTCCCTTACGCTAGAGATCACAGAAACTATCCTTTTCATGAGGACCCTTGAGTGACATGAACGTCAAAATCCAATTCCACTCTGCTGAGAAATTGAAATCAAGTGCTTCGTTAATAATGAGTTTATTTTGAGACAATGAATAGGATTCATAAAAACAAAAAAACAAACAAGAGATATATTTTGGTATCAAAATCAACATCAAAGAATGAGGCAAAGGACTGTGTTTACCCAATAATATCTTACCTACAAAATTATATTGGTAAAGGTTGATTCATTTGTACTATAGGAATGCTATAACAATTGTATTCGTTGAATCTATATTGTAGATATTATATGTTTGTCAATGTCACGTCCACTGGAAAAACTGGTATTAACCCCCAGAAATATGGGAAGTTTTGGGAATAGGCTCTATTGGAAGTCTTTAGTCTCTACGCTGACGTTCTGCTTTATTAAATCAATAAAATAGATTCTAATTCAAGTTTTCATCCTTCCAATTGTTCTAGAATCAATTCTAAATAAATTTAAATAATTTCTATTTATCAATTCTAATTCGTTTAGTGGCTGAAAAAGCATTGATCTCTGGAACCAAAAAATAATTGATAATTTTTTTTATTGGTTCGAGAGACCAAACTCTAAATGAACAAAAAAAATAATATTAATAAAATTGATTTTTTTCAAATTAAAAATGTGTACCTACGTGTGTCCACATTATAAATGTGTATGTCGAATCTCAACAAATTCACCACTTATATTCATTCAACCGGTCAACACCAACGCCAATACTTTGAATACGCTGCTATTTTGAATCAAAATGTAGACTTTTAGAATGTAGAATCAACATTCAGAACAATAGAACCAAAAATTACCACTGATATGACTGATGTGGTTGCGTTACCCAGGGATCTACTCCCATCTGTTATCTACCTCACGGTCTCCGAGCAAGATAACAGACACATTGCGGATGAAGGTAGGTTGATAGGATCGGAGAAGAAAAATAACATCTGATGTCTCTACGGCACTCCATAGATGCTGATGTGTTGTACCAAATTTACCTGAAAAACGTACATATTGATAGGTTTCTTAAATGATTCCTTCACAATAACATCTGAGAAACTGTTCAATAAACTGTACCCAACCTATATATAGGTTATTTATATAGTAATCATATATGATTAATACGTACTTCGTACATGATCTTTCTTTTCCAGGGCAGAATTAGAAATCTTCTCCAAAGGGGTAGTCCTCGTGTTCCTTGAATTCCTCCGCTGAGAGGGTTCTTCCGGCTTCACCCTTGTCCAACGTCAACAGGAAGTCGATTTCTTCTTTTGTGAGTTCGAAGTCGAACACATCAAAATTGGCTTGCATCCTAGTCTTGTTAGTGGATTTGGGAATCACGACGATACCTCTTTGGAGCTGAAGTTTGAGCATGACTTGAGCTGGGGTCTTGCCATATTTTTTAGCAATGCTGGCTATAAGAGGATCATTGATGGGACTCATGTTTGCCAATCTACTGTGACCCGCAACCGGTCTGTACGCTGTAACTACAATGCCTTTTGACTTACAGAAGTCAACATGATCTTTGATGGCCAGGTATGGATGGCATTCTACCTGGTTAACAGCTGGTTTGATTTCTGCCTTGTCCAAAATACGTTGAATTTGTTTCCGATTGAAGTTGGAAAGGCCAATTGATTTTGCTAGGCCAAGCTTGACGCACTTTTCCATCGCTTTCCACACTTCGGTGTGACTCGAATCACCGAAAATAGGTTTGCCGTTATCATCCCTAGGGTCCAAGTCCCAACCAGATTTGGTCGACAAGGGCGAATGAATTAAGTAGAGATCAATGTAGTCAACCCCTAGATCGCTCAATGTTTTTTCTAGAGCCGGTTGCACCAAGTCTTCTCTGTGAAAATTATTCCATAGTTTACTGGTCAGAAAAAGGTCTTCCCTTTTGACTTTACCTTCGGCTATTTTTTCTGCTACCCCTTTGCCGATGGCCACTTCATTTTTGTAAAAATGTGCGGTGTCGATGTGACGATATCCAACGTCTACGGCGTCTTTGACGGCTTGCGTGATTTCTTCGTCGAGTCCTCCCGACGTCCCCAGACCGACGATTGGTATTTTCAGGCCGTTGTTGAGAACCGCAAACGAGGCTGACATTTTCTGGATTGTCCTCGACTACTGTGCACTTGGAGTCAATGGAATTCTACTACTCGAGTGGGGCGTTTTTGAGACGAGGAATTCTCCTTCGGTCTGGTGCCAAGGCCGACGCTCGGGTGGGGAGCATCGTCGTTACCTAGTGGGGCGCTAGGCGTTTCCGCCCAAATCCCCCAGATAAAGTAATTATCGAGGAGTTTCTAATTGCTCAAGCTCCAAAACGATGCTCGAGCATTGTGTACCGCCCAAAATAGCGTTGTGCTACAAACCGCCAGCCCGTAGTACGTAGTACTTAGTACGTAGTTGCAAGACCCGCCCTGTACCTACCAAGCTTGGCCAACGTGGAACCGACAGGCTTCCAATACGGTTTGAGGAAAAGCGGCACGAACACCAAGAGGAATTTCTCCTACGAGTAGGTACGTACTTACCTGTTAGTTGTGGGCTCGCGGCTGAAGGCGGACTGCCCAGTTGTGGGCTCGCGGCTGCAAGACCCGCCCTGTACCTACCAAGCTTGGCCAACGTGGAACCGACAGGCTTCCAATACGGTTTGAGGAAAAGCGGCACGAACACCAAGAGAAATTTCTCCTACGAGTACGTAGGTACTTACCTGTTAGTTGTGGGCTCGCGGTTGAAGTCGTCACTAAATTTGTGAACTATATTCGTTTCCTACCCTCCAACGTTGTGGGCTAAAATTTCCGAAGACTTGAGCCACACAACGAACGCTGTGAAAGCTTCCAAAACGATTTGACAGCTTCAACCATTCCCACCCGCCTATTTACAAATTTGTCGACGTGCTACTTGCATCCCAAAATGAAAACTACCTACATAAAAATCAGAAGTGAGTCGATGAGTTGCAAAACTGGTCCATTTTCTATCAAATCTGAGATTACAGCCATTCCTGAAAGATTTCAGTGCGAGAAATCGAATGGCGAGGTTATCTCATAGCTGGTTAAATCCCCTTTTATAAGATGTATTTTTGTTCAAAAGTGGTTTATAAGATGCATTTTTGGTTTATACATAAGATGCAAAAGTGGTTTATAAGATGCATTTTTCTTGGCTTGGATTGAATTATTCAATCCAATGATCCCTTGCTCATTTGAGCCTTTAGCAACTGTGCTCGACAGATTCCCTTTAAAAACAGACACTATTTGCCTCGAAGTCGCAAAAACAGCTTGAACCTCGTATCCAGTATCCATAATACAATACTATACTACCTTCAATTAAATTTACAATGAACACGTTCACACTAATAAGCCAACTACACAGTCGACCTACTGTGTCCTATTCAATAGAACAGGTTTATCTCTGAACCAGCGACGGGAAAAGCATTTAGCTGTATATAGAAAATTGAACAGAACAAAAAGACAAGTTTATACCAGCGGGGTTTAATTAAATTTCTAAGGTCGAGTTCAAACTAAGCTTTTGATATTGATCTTGACAATTCTGCTTGTATCTCGAGAATCTTTTATAAAGTTTCGTTGTATCTTAGAATACAATACTAGAATACCTACCAGTAATTGGTTCACGTTTTATTTGGTACTGCTCTCTCCTGCCCACCCTGAAATCATTTCGTTTCATTCATCATCTTCCTGGTTTTTTTTTCGACGCGCCATGATTTTTTCGTGGAAACCCAAAACTCCAACCACGCGGGTTTCCAAGAAAAAACTGTGGCGCGTCGAAAAAACCGGCAGGTGTATGGGCCCCCTATAATAGACGAAAGATAAATGTAACGTCGTAACCACAATAATAATTAAGTTGTTCTCTGAACCACAATTATTGTGGTTCAGAGAACAACTTGAATTAGGCACCTATACCTTCAAACTGGTAGTAACTTTCTTGATTTCTGATTGGAACGTCTAGCTGCTCATAGGTGAAGTACAATCAGTTACTGGTACTTGACACTATAATAATATTATTATAGTGTCAAGTACATATAATATATTATAGTGAGAGGAATGACACTTAAAGTACCATAATATGGTAAAATGTAAATTTGTCGGGAGATCGGAACACTGCGGGCAATACTTTGGGGAAATCCCCAGTACGGAGCCTTCTGGCTCCCGTACAGTACTCCCGAGCCTCCGTTTTTTACTCTATTTGCCTCCTGAGTGGTCGAGGTCCAATCCCTAATTACCTAATATACGTCTTATCACTGCATCTTCTTGGGGGTAGTGAGGAGGGGGGGGTTACAGTCCCACCGCCCCGTCAGGGACCCAGGGATTTGGGGGGGAGCCGACACTTCCCCCCTCCCTTCCTTAGCCCCCAAGAGATCACAGATAGCGTAGCTAGCTTAACGTTCTCAGCAAACGGAGACAATGTTTTTTTTTACCGGTCCACCAGAAAATTTTTATCCCGGTTCGAGGTCCCAAGAGAGGTTGTTTACGATGTAAACTTTGTTCCTCAGATCTTGTGTGTTGAAGAGGGATGTCTCGACCGCCTTCGTCACGGGAGCCTCTGCTAGGATTCACATAAACGTTCCAACGTTCAGAGGTGAATTGTCAACCGACAAGACAGGTATTACAACACATAATTGACTTTTGGTCAAACATTGGTGTTCTTCCCCGGATTCGAACCAGGCTGATCAGCGCTCCGACTGATTGTAAACAGGCGTCTCGCTGACGCCTTAGTCCACGGGGCTACCCTGTCCCCACCATAATATGGTACTATAATAATATTATATAAATACATATACAGTACATATACAGTAATATATACCCTTATATTATACAGTAAGGATCCCTTCCATGCCTTGTGAATCTTTAGTGAATGAATTTCAACAGAAATCCTGCTATGCGCCGTCAGTCAATTTATTCATCGGGAGCTCATTGATGTTTCTGGAGTGTTTGCCGTATCGTTTTTCCAACAGTTCCCTTTCGGCTCGGGAACCGACGATTATTAAGAGGCTTTACCGTTAAGGAGATTAGCGGGAATTCGTCTGATGGTTTAATCTCGGCGTATTTGAAACCTACCCCTCACATCAAGTCACATTATCAGTCGGGTGTGAAGTGGAGCGCCAGGCGGAAAGTTCGTATTACGAACTTCGTAAGTATTTAGAATCCCACCCGTCGCGATTATATTTGGCGTGACATGTCATACCAAGTCTAATCGTACATGACTAACCAACTGCCAACCATACTAAGTGTACTTAGTATGAATTGGAATGAATATTTTGGGGGGTACCGAGAATTCTTCAGAGTTGCCTGAGAGGTGAATGACATTCTTCCCGAGAAAACCACACCAACGAAATCCATGGAGACTTCTGACTAGACTATTAAATAGTCTAGTAGTTTTTTAACTTAAAAAAAAAAAAAAAAAAAAAAAAAACGAAGATTAGAAGGAGGAGCACAGAAGAAAATGGCATTTTGTGCCGCAATCGTTACTTAAGTTCAAGTTAGTTATTAAGTTTTGTTACCAAAAGAAAATCTTACCTTTTTCACTCTTCAAGATTTTTGGCCTCTCCGGGGTTAAGCACTAATTATATAATCAGCTGGCTGGATCAGTATGAGTTTCATATTACGTGACAACCCGTTCTGGAACCATTGCTTGGCTACTACCTACGTCATAGCCTCATTCCATGTAGCCAAGCAATAACTACCCATGTACAGAAACTTCTTGACTTGTCGAATATTCGTCGAAGTTGCGAAGTTTCCAGAGCATGAAGAGCCCACGTTGAAATGAAGGCGGCCCTCCGAACCTACTGAATTCATCCCAGTCATTCACTGAACCTTTTCCTTAATCACTGCTTGCTATTCACTCTTTTGCATATTCCTTTTCTCCCATTCGTTGGCCTGTACCCCTTGCATATTCCTCTTTTTATCATAATCGAATCATCATTGTGAAGTTGCTTCTCGCTCAGGTTTACAAACTTTTTCCAGGCGCTAAAGCCGTGTTGTGAACAACGTGGACTTACGAACAAACTCTGTTAGCGAGGGCCTTTCACCGGAGGAGGCTTTTTGTTAGGACTTGTGCTACGAATCGAATATTCATATAATTGAGAAAGGTCTCTTTTACACGTAGTCTTTCCCTTGATTTTGGCTCAAATTTTCTGTATAGGTAAACAAAAACACCTGATGAGTTGGAAAGAAGGGCTTGAAATGTAAAAGGCCCAGGCGAGTCTCTGGGGGGGGGGGGGGTGGGGGGGGGGGGGGGGGGGTGGCAAAATCTCTTTCAACACGAAAATATTCTTTCACTATGTAGTTTGTATTGTGTATTGAGTGAGAGGATGGGGGGAAAAAAGCGAAGAGCCGGCGTCTCGTACCCTCCCGCAACCAAATCGCACCCGATAGCCCAACAAAACATAACTTCACCCCATCGATCGGTATGACAACACCAACCATAAGGTAAATAAGACCGCATGCCCGTAAGCCCAAATTCTCAACTATAATCCACCATAAACCCCAGTAACACTTCATACCACCTTTCAGAACAACATGAAACTACATCAATCCGAGAAAACCACCTAACATCGAACTAATGGGTGCCCGACGACTGGGGCGGGGAACTCGTAGTGCAACCGTGGATTGCAACATTTAAGGTCTGTAATAATCACTTATGTCATTCTAAATGCCTAAACCAGAAATAGCCGGAACCTCATAATGTCAAAATGTTTGTTTTGCAGTACCAAACCCTATGAAGATGACTGATTACAGTTGAAAGCTTGGGATACCAAAAGAAAGGGTAGTGGTTGTTTGCCGATGGTGCAGAGGTCTAATCCAATGAGTTTGGTTAGGGAGAGAGAACGACTCCTCTGCTGAATACTAAATTGTTTATTCAGGTAAACAATTATAGCGTGGGGACCGGTTTCTAGCAACTAAGCTCATCTACAGCCCAGAGTGACTTGAGGTGAACTTCAGAACTAATTGTACGTTCAACCACCTCAAGTCACTCTGGGCTGTAGATGAGCTTAGTTGCTCGAAACCGGTCCCCACGCTATAATTGTTTACCTGAATAAACAATTTAGTATTCAGCAGAGGAGTCGTTCTCTCTCCCTAACCAAACTCATTAGAAAGGGTAGTTTTATTAACCCGCAACACCTCTTAGTAACACCCCACCTCACACAGAAAAATATTCTTTCACTATGTAGTTTGTATTGTGTATTGTGTGAGAGGATGGGGGAAAAAAAGCGAAGAGCCGGCGTCTCGTTTTTAATTATCGTTTTAATATTTCATCTCCACGGTGGAAAAGGTCGCTCGCTCGGACCCCTTTTTTCTTTGAACCGAAATTGAAACAAATGACAAGGGAAGAGTGGAAAGAAAAGGCAGACGGATGAGGTGAGGGATCTAGGGTCTAACGTACTTTTCACCCTATTATACAAAATGAGGGCAATGTTTTATTTTCTCATTTTTACTGCTTCGTCGGGCCTCACAGCTAGTTTTGAATAAATATTGTGTAATACGTAAAAAGTTGATAGTCCTAATAAAACAGTTCTAGTATTTTCTTGTCACGAATCTGTTTCATTTTCAGCGATGCACTCCATCTGAACCGATCGAAGCTCCCTGTAAATTGGTTCGAACGTTGGGGGTTCTTGCCCGGGCGGATTTGCCTCCAATCAAGGGAAGAACAATATATCCGTTGTTCCAATTTGTCTTGGGGTTAAGGGGCCGGGCGTGGGCTAGGACGCTTTAGAGATTAGTCTTACTAATTAATTTAATCTAATCTGAAACGAACGTGTATCACATTTCACAAAGTAGGTAACTTCCCCAGGCTATTACTCTGCGAATCCCTCGGATTTCTCCGTTGAGTGGTCTCTTATTGTTGTGACAGGGAGAACAGCACGTTTCCGCAGCGCACTAGGACAACTGGGATTTTGGTGTTCGTTGAAATTCAGGAAGCGTTGGAGGTTCGTATGATAGCCTTATAATATTGACTAGTTCCCTTAAAAAAGTTTGAAAATTCTATTCATCGTCCCATTCAGTTTTGCAAAAATAGATGGCCGGTCTTAGTCACTGTATTTTCGTTAGAGATATAATGGGTCACGAAATATTCCGCAGATTGCTTAACATTGTTCCCTCTGAGCTGGAAAAGCTCTGTTATAATGTTATTCGTCTTCGCCATTAATCGGATGGAAAAGTGTGCTCGTTGATAAAGGGGTGGCGTTCATAGAGGGCGTTGTTGTTTTCACGTCGAGGCCTGTTCAGTGTACGTTCTTCTCCCGGTCCATTATAATCGTTACGCGTTTAAAGTGCACTCTCTAGCGTCGTAAGCTCTCCCAGTAAATTGAGCGGGCGATAAATAGACTTAAAGGGAATTGTGTGAAGGGGGTAATAAAAGAGAGGATAATGGCCGATATGACGCATTGCCTCGGCTGGTAAGGTAACCTTGAAGCTCCCCAAGCCAACTATTATTCTCCAAACGTGGTCGCTTGAAAAGGGGGATGCAATAATTCCTCGCTGGAAATATACCGGATACAGAACTTTATGCTCACTACCGCATCCTCCCAGATAAATTGGTAACTGAAAAATCCTTTTTTGGTTCTGGGTTGCCGCCAGAGCGCTATAATTCCTACGATTGTTTAGGGCTTCTGAGAACGGGGTTTCTCATGAATTATCTCAAATAAATAGCCTCTCCGTGTACCTTGTTCTGGGTTATTCAGTCCAAGCACATCCATCTTCATTGTTAATGGCATCCGCCTCTGAATTTTCTGCAATTTTTCTTACTTCCTACTTCGTTAGCCTGCGAGCCCTAATTTTTCACGTCATTATAACCTTCGCACAGTATTATCCTCCCTTAAGCTTACCAGTCATATTCATATTCATTAGATGGAATCCGTACCCTCAACCTTTTACATTTTTATGTGCCAGGAAACTCGGTGCATTACAATAGAAGATAATCCAATTGAAACGTGGTGATTTAACTTCATAAGGCAAAATTTAACATTTAATGTAAATACCGTACGAAGTGCGACAAATCCAGGTGCCGTGACTTGTTGCTTCAAGTAATCCTCGAAGCAAAGTCTGAATATATTGGAAATTTCATACAAATTTTAATAGTTTTGAAATTATTTCATACATTCCTTAAAGTAGTCACGTTTATCAATTGATAATAGAATTTCTCAAATGTAATCACTACAATTTGTTAAGAAGGTGTTGATTGGTAGGATGATTGACGAAGGCGATCTAAAAGTTTGTTTTAGAATTTGGGGTTTTGATAATTATTATTAGGGCTCGGCAAATGTCATATTTGCATATTTCGTTCCCGATATAGCCTAAATATACCAAGTTTGTGCAAATCGGATGATCAAAATTCGAGTTTTTCGGGCATATAATTGCATATTTTGGGGTTTTGTTGGATACGAGCATATTTGGGCCATTTCGCTACTAGGCAGCATATTTTCCTATTTATTTCAATATTTCTGCATATTTTAAGAGTTTTTGACATCAACACTATAAATTCTCTCAACTAGCATTTTCTCGCAGCGTCAACAAACTAATTTCAGCAGGGAAAAAAATTGTCGTAAAGGCACCTAGCCGAGTGCGCGCCTTTAAATTGGAACATCCCGTACTGCCGCTGCCCCCTGAGCCAATCCTGACTCGATGGGGAACCTGGAACCTGCAGCGCTCTACTATGCTGAACACCTATAGGCTGTCAAATCAGTAGTGGATTCGTTCGACGAGAACGACAGCCAATACATAACTAAGGCAAAGAAAAGCATGGCGGACAGGGACGCTGTAGCGACGGTGGCCTTCATTAATGCACATATTGCAGCCATAATATTATTATGGCGTCGATCCCACAGTTGATTCTCAAGCTTGAGGCCTCAGAGAAGGAGCTGGTTGAAGTGGTGAGTGAGGTTCAAAAATTTCAGGAAGAGGCTTCCTTGTGGCCTGGGAAGATTGGGAAAGCTGTTCAAACCAAGCTCGAATTCGTTCTTGGCCGTAACCCAGGCTGGGGTACTGTCGTCAACGTAGCCAGGGTGTTAGGATGTGACTTACCAGAAACGGAACTCTCCTACACTCCCCATGAACTTGCTTCCTTCAAATTTCTACCATTGGTTTCCGTCGATGTTGAGCGTTCGTTCTCCCGCTTGAAACTTCTCCTGAGTGACTTGCGCCACAGCTTCAAGACCGAAAATATTGAAAAACACTTGGTTGAGCAAGCCTTTGACTAGTAGGTATGTTGTAAATATGTAAATAAGACGTTAATATGAAACTGCTTGTAACTATGTAAATATTTTAGTGTCTAAATATGTGGTCAATGTGTTTGATAATTTTCTAAGATGACTTGTAACAATAAAAAAGTTGATTGAGCGCCCCAATGCAATTTTTTCTTGCCTTCATGACCCTCTCACAATTTTGGGGGGCATATTTTAGCATATTATTAATTTTTTCGGGTATGCTTTTGCGTCATATTTTGCGGTCATATTACGGTCATAAACATTATTTAGGGCATTTATTGGTCATATTTCCAGATTTTATTGGTCATATCCTGCCGAGCCCTAATTATTATCAAAACCCCAAATTCTAAAACAAACTAATAGATCGCCTTCGTCAATCATCCTACCAATCAGTACCTTCTTAACACATTGTAGTGATTACATTTGAGAAATTCTGGTCGACGTGTGTCTCTACCGGGAAAGATGAAATGCTGCGTCAGCAATAACAATCCGATTATCAAAATTAAAATTTTACCGCCTGCATGAAATGGGTCAGTATTTTGGCTTCTCAATTCTTATCTTCAACAAACACAACATTTCAATGTCAATACGTTATTTGCACTGATAATAGAGACATGAAAAATCAATTAAATCAATAGCAATTGCGGAGGGGTTTATCAAAACTGAATATCTCCACTTATGGTCAAAATTCGTTTTATCACTGTTTCGGGCTATGATTAATGGTTTGTTGGAAGTTGTCCGAACCACATTGTTCAAAGGTTTTCCTATTGAAATAGTTGAAATAGTCGAAAACATGTTTTTTTTTTCTTCAAAACATAACATCTCCACGCCTGAAATTGTATTAATGGGCACATGTTTGTCCCGACCAAACGTTAACAATTCCACGCCGGGTTTGGCCGTGGCCAAAGATGTTTTTAACATAGAATGAGTTTTTACGGAGGTAATTTGGTTTCAACTTGTGCAAGGCGTTAGATCCCCCCACCATTTTGTAACTACCGATCTCTTATCCGTATGAGGTAAAAAATATGCTGCCAACTTGAATTTGAACAACTGCTCAGTTTAACATAATTTACCGTGCTGTGTAAATACCGCAAAAGTTGGCCTGAAAAGGCACGTTACGGTGTCCTAGAAGAAAGTCAGGATCAAACAGTGTCTCCGAGAGAATTGGGGGGGACAGAGCAAAAGTTGAAGCAGTTTCCGAGGTGACACGACGAAGAAACAAACAAAGGGGTACTCGCGAGAGAGGTCGCAAAGCCTATAGTGTTCGTAGTTTGCTACCATTGAGGAGCACAAAGTTGACAACTTAAAGCGAAACAGCTTGCTTGCATAGTGGCTTAAGAGCCCGACATTTCCTGGGCGGTGGAAGGGGAATTTCAATCACAGTGCACTGAATAGAAATTTCAATTACAGTGCACTGAATAGAAATACCGTCGGTGTGCCTTTTGTTTCGGTTCCCATGGGCTACCAGCTTGACCAGAAGTGCTTGTCAAAAATTCGTTTGGGAAAAAAATATGAATTGGTGGTGCTGGGGGACTGTGTCCAAAGGAACTTAACGGCAAACTCAGTTTAGTTTGTTATTGTTTTACTGCATGAGAGTGTTCTGCTCCACAAAAAAACAATTACAGCTGCGTAGGCTGCGTGAATGAACTCATTTCAAGGATGAATGAGACAAGGGCCGCTTGATAACTCGGTTACTGTTTGTTTGCGACAGGGCCAGGGATGTTGTAGGGCCAGTAGAGGGCCGGAAAGGTAGTGGGCTTGTCAAGTGCCCTGTGGCGGCCCTCCTGTTACATATTGCCCTCACACTTCACTAGCGTTTTGCTGTTTGCGTTCTTGTAGCCCAAAAAGCCTACCAGGCTCAGGGACATGGTTCAGCAGATTAATAGTCTTCAGGGATTTATGACTGGAGGAAGTAGGTAATATTGTTTTGAATAGCCAATAGCCAATAGCTGTTTTCATAGGTTTGAAGAATCCCCTGTGAAACTTGAAGACTATATTCTGCTCAGCTCTGGATTCGGTATGCCCCTGGGTGTCTTACTCCTTGCAGCCAAAATTAAAGAAGGGCTAGCGAAGTAAGTATCGGGTTTCACAGGAGATTTTGGAGCTCCGCAATAGACATTACCATTTTAGGGACTTGGCGCGGTCTTCTGGGATCCAGATTTCAGAACACTAACGCGGACTCACCGTAATTCCTATAGGGAGGCCCTGACTAGGGATTGCAATCCCGAACGTTTTTCTGAATCCCGGGATCCCGGGATTTTTCAGAGGCAATCCCGGGATCCCGGGATTAATCCCGGGATTGATGATTTTTGTATGAACGTGAAAAAATTGATTAAAAACGACGAAAAACTTGTTTATTTACAATAATTGTAAATTATATAAAATATTACTTCTCTCATGAAGGAGAAATTTCACTTATGTACTCAAAAAATGTGCTTTTAGAAATCATAATGTTGGATCTTAGAAAGCATTCAAAGTTGGATCAGCCAATTTGCTTCTTAGCTTTGTCGAAAATAGTCCTGCTACTCAAAAGGCCCTCTCAGCTTCTACGGAGGTCAGTGGGATAGTCCTACGTGTTCTGGTTGTGCTTAAATTGAAGCTGAATCACTGCTCTACAATTTCATTCCTCATAACTTTCCTCGTGGATGAATTCGGGATGAATATCATAGCCGATATTCCGTACTGAAGAAGGATAAAACCACGATTTCTAAATTTGGGGGAAAATGGTCAATGTTTGAAGAGGGTTAATCTCGGGGCCCATGGTCCTAGAAAGCTGCCGTTGCGCTCAAATGGTAGCAAATCTTGTCTACTTGAAAATAGTATACAGTGACTTTTTCGTTAGGGAGCACATTTTTGAAGCTAAAAGCCAAGAACTGAAAAAAAAAAAAAAAAAAATCCGAAAATTTCGCGGCTTTTCGAGCATCCAGCATTAAATTTTAGCACAAGGGTTTCGAAGCTGGTACCGTCCCTGATAACATTTAAAAAAAAACGCTGCAAATTTCAGTGTGGTGTTTGCCGACGGTGCAGAGGTCTAATCCAATGAGGTGGTTAGGGTGAGAAATGACTCCTCTGCTGAGTACTCAGCAGAGGAGTCATTTCTCACCCTAACCACCTCGCTGCAAATTTTACACAAGGGTTTATTATTCTTTGATATAGGTTAGTTGCGCAAAAATTATTTCTGAGTCAAAAGAAAAAATGTTGGAAAAAAATTTTTTGGATTTTTTTTTTTTTTTTTTTTTCAAAAAAATTGTTTTTCCAAAAATTCTTTATTCTTTACTCGAAAAATATTTAACCTCCAGGGATCCTTCAAAAATCCCATATTTAGCCCCATGAAAGCCCTATAGATCGCCACAGTGAAATCGGATCGCTGCGGGACCCCAAAAAATGGATTCTACGTCCAATAATACTTCGAAAACGACACCTGACTCGATCCCATAGCCGAAAGCCTTCAAAAACCCCCTTCTGTAGCCCCATTTTAGCCCCATAGCGCCCCACGGGTTTGGGCGATCGGGCTGAAAACCTTGCGGGCACAACTAGATGGTAAAGCGAGTATTTTGTCAAAACTTCAGATTTAAAAAAAATTCTACTGCCCAAAACGGCCCGGACGGCGGACGGACATTTCGGATTTAGAATGTAGACCTCTTGAAACGGATAATGTCAAATTTTGAGGCCGATCGGAGTCGTCCACCTCCGTCGCGAAAACATAGGTGTATTATTCCAAGAATAATAAACCAAAATATTCTATTCTATTCTATATTCTATTCCTAACCACCTCACGCCCCTCGTACTTCTCTTCCCCCACCTCTGGAACTTCCTACTGTTCTAGTTAGTCATGAGAGTTTGATCTCTTTCAGGTGAGGATAGAAGGACCCATTGAAGAATTGCCTTACGATAATTGGAAGGACCTGTACGACTCTGAGCCGCTTTTCTGCAAAATCCGAGCGGTCGTGTGCCACCAGGGGACTTCCATCGAGTGGGACGAGCTCAAGAAGCACCACGATCAGATCCTCAACGAATATAAGGAAGGAGCCAACGCCCTTGCCAAACCCGACCACGTGTAAGTGTTTTACTGATACTGTTTACACAAATTTGGTCATTTTGCGCTCACAATTTATACTTGGAATAATTTTTTCACCGAGCGCCGAAATCTGTTGACGGTTGCTGCCACCCTACGAGCAAAATTTCGTCTTCAGACGTGTTCCTCACTTTGACGAAAGCTTTCAATTGTTTCAGGGTCGCCTACAAGATCTTCCCGTCGATGATCGAGTTTTACGAGTCTCTTGGGCCCAGGATCGCAGACAGAGTCATGTACCTCAAAGAAAAGAACAGCTGGAAGAACGAGAGAATTGCCGCCTAAGTGAATGCCGAACATTTTGACATTCTCATCTGGGGCTCATTCTCACATATTTTTATTAATTTGTCACTTTTTTAATAATAAACGAAGCTTTTCGTAGTTTTGTGGTTTTGACTGGACTGTCTGAATATCTCACAGCTCAATGTTCGAAATGAAAGCCTGACCTAGTTGGTAAACATTATTACTGCCTGCATAATAGGGATCGTGACGGGACTGAAAAGAGAGCGTTC
This sequence comes from Pilophorus perplexus, assembly GCA_955831195.1. Taxonomy (NCBI): domain Eukaryota; kingdom Metazoa; phylum Arthropoda; class Insecta; order Hemiptera; family Miridae; genus Pilophorus; species Pilophorus perplexus. Next base: position 13,142,012 of record OY037015.1, on the reverse strand, counting down.
TGGTGGCGAAATTGATATCACTGACCGAGCTGATGAATAACAGGTTCGTTCCAGGTTTGACGGACTGTTAACAGAAATCGACGGAGACATGCGCAGTTGAGAAAACTGCTGTTCCAGGTCGCCGTCGCCGGCTGTTCCAGGTCGATTTGTAGGTTGACAGCAGTTCAACTGCAGTCGGACGGAAACCGACAGCTCGAATGAGTTCGGTTGGGAGCTGTCGACTTGGATAACCCAGTTGAAACCTCTCTCATAACCTCCTTTATTTTGGTGCTTGACGCATCAAGTTGTACTCGCGTCCTCCCAAAGTCCTCGTATATACCCTCAAACACTTTAAATGACTCATTCCCGCCCTTATGATACTCCTCTCTCAAAAAAGGTTGATTATTCTGAATACAATTATACAATTTTGTTGACAGTTCGCGTTCCAGGTTAGAAGGTGGGCTGTTCGACAGAACTCGACAGACGAAGGCATTGGGACTGCTGTCGACAGCTGTCTGTTTTGTCAACAGACGCCGTCAGACCTGGAACAAACCTTATTGTTTACGTTGAGCCTTGTATCGCATGTAGGAGAAGGGAGAAAAATAAAGGCGTAGAACAGAAGCTACTGACTTTTATTCCAAATCAAACTTTTTTTTGGACTTTTGTCCAGCTAGAGTGGCGAAAAAAAAAAAACAGTGCGCCGCCGCCGACCGCAGACGCGTCAGGGAAATTCCAGGGAAGACAGGGTTTGTTGTTGGAGATGAATGGAAAGATGACTGTCGGAGAGTGAAATGGCTCTCCGTTCGGGAGTCAATAATTATTATATTATGAAATGAGGGTTAATTGACTGATCTCTCTCCCAGGCAATCAGGAGGTATGGAAATTAGTTCCAAAGGGTTGTGACCCTAAGCGTATTTATTATACAGTGAAATAAATATATCGTTCGTGAACATCCTAACACCCGATACCGAACGCGAAATGTCTTCTCACGAGACGTGGGAGCTAGCCCAAGCTACTCATGAGGGTCGCTGCAGTGTAAATCGCCAGGGACTTCATCTTAACGACGTAGGGGTCCCGGGGGTCCTGTCCGGAGTTGCTTGGGCTGAGAAGAGAGTCCCGGAGGTCCAGGTGACGATCTGGAAGGTCCAGGAGATAGTCGACTCCCGGGCCTACGACGGGCAGACGGGCATACGCTCGCTCTGACTGTCTGGAATGCACTCACCCTGATGCAGCATCCCCTCAGTCCCTTTATCCGAATCCCTCGTTCACGTGAACGTGCCAAACCAGCCTTGATTCGCCCTCTACTTGGAGGCCGGTCAACACAACAGATTCTGCTGTGTCGAGACGTCACGTCCGCCGGTTTCGTTAACCGGACCGCTGTCCAGGATCGATCTCGACAATGGACAACTCTATCTTGTGGTAATTGAGGTCGATAATCGACTGTCTTGGGCCAGGCACACAGAGGTAGTTTCATCTAAGCTTTCCTCCAGCATATTTATGCTGAGAAGATTGGTTGGCGCGGTTTCTCCTGAGGTTCTACGCACAGTTTACTGCGCTTGCTTCCATGGAAGCAGACTAGAGCAGCGTACAGGATCCCTCTATGGGGGAACTCATCTCATCTCTCGCCCAAAATATTCGTTCTCCAAAAAAGTGAAACAATGTAATTAATTTGTGGATGGACCTTAATACAGTAAACCCTCACTAACAGCGGTTTTTGCCTAAATGCCCTTAAACCTTGAAATCGATGGATGCTGCTCCTTTGACGTGGAAAACCCACAATATCGCACATTGCTTTTACAACATCAAGGAATCCATCGATAAAATTATGGCCTGGAGTGGTCGGGGTGATGGATCCAGAAAAAAATTTGACTGGTTCGGAAACAGCAACGTTGGGTGAAATTTTAGAGATCGCTCATAAACTGGAGGGTGAGGGATTTTCTGAAATATGGTTCAGGTGGTTGAGTGGGACTCCCTTATGGAAAGCTTTCATGGATATCGCTCCTCCGGAGTAATAGTGGTATAAGTAAGTCTAAAAACAGCTGTTTTGAGTTATATATACCATTGGGTAGCTCGCGACGAGCTTAACATGGGGGTATTATTGGTTTAAGCATAGTTCAAAAATTACTCGGGAGAGAGCAGATGAACCGGTATGTTTTCCATGCAGATTACCGACATTTCGTTTGAAGAAGGTTGGTTCATCTCTAATGAGCCGCTATCCGTCAGAAAAATCAGGTATTAACCTTATTTTTTTCACTTCAGTACTGGTATATTTCAAGAAGTACCGCTGTTCAACCAAGAAAATATCCTTTTTTGTGTGCTTGCAGTGGCAAAACCGGATCATTTCAAAAATGTACCACTACTATTCCAATATTAACGTGTGTCATCCCGTGTGTTCATCAGTACAGTAGTGGATCATGTCAAGATGTACCATCCATTTGGGCCCAATTTCTTGGGATAAGAGTGGTACATAATTGAAATTTAATTGATTTTAATACATGCGCGTCGTGAATGAGAAGGGGGAGAAGAAGCTTTGGGAAAACCTGAAAGGTAGATAATAATATGAAAGCCTGAGAAGCATCGGATATCGGAAACAAAGCCCTCGTGTCTGCAACACGCTAACAAATATGTGAAAAATCTTAAATTGCGATTTCCCAAAAGTAAGGTTTTTGGACTTATACCACTATTCCTCCGGAGGAGCGATATATCCATGAAAGCCTATAAGCTATCCACAGTGAAATTGGATCGTTCCGGGACCCCAAAAAATGGATTCTACGCTCAAAAATACTTCGAAAACGCCACCAAACTCGACCCCATAGCCGAAAACCTACAAAAAAACCCTCCTGTAGCTCCAAATTAGCCCCATAGCGCCCCACGGGTTTGGGCGATCGGGCTGAAAACTTTGCGGGCACAACTAGATGGTTAACCAAGTATTTGGTGTAGGTGAACCTATACAAAATATATTTTGTCAAAATTTCAGATTTTAAAAAAATTCCTACTGTCCAAAACCGCCCGGACGGCGTACGGACATTTCGGTTTTGGAATCTGGACCTCTTGAAACGGATAATGTCAAATTTTGAGGCCGATCGGAGTCGTTGACCTGCGTCGCGATTACAAAGGTGTAGACCTACACCTGTGTATATACACATGTGTATTATTCCACGAATAGGTAATAAACCATAATCTGTACTTCGGAAGGACATAAAAAATAGATTTTGCGTCCAAAATTACTCGGAAAACTACACCTTATTTGAAACCTTCAAAAATCCCTTTTGTAGCCTCCTGAAAGCCCAATAGATCCCCACAGTGAAATCGGATCGTTCCGTCACCCCAAAAAATGGATTCTACGTCCAGAAATACATCGAAATCGACACCTAACTCGACCTCATAGCAGAAAACCTTCAAAAAACCCTTCCCGTAGCCTCATTTTAGCCCCATAGCGCCCCACGGGTTTGGGCGATCGGGCTGAAAACCTTGCAGGCACAACTAGATGGCAAACCGAGTCTTTTGTCAATATTTCAGATTTTTCAAAAACCTGTTTAATAGGTAGGTGTCGTATTCCGAGTAATTTTGGACGTTTTTTTTTTTTTTTTTATGCCCCCACTTCTGTCCAACCTAATAAGTAAGTAGGTAACTATTTTTAATTTTTTCAAAAATATTTCCTTTGGTACAGAATTAATTTTTAATTTTTTCAAAAATGTTTCCTTTGGTACAGATTTAATTTTTCATAATTAACCTATAGGTACCTATCAAAGAATAGTAACACTTATTCACTTTATACATTTTATTCATGGAATTTTCGCATCATGAGATGTTTAAGGGCAATGTTGAGTCCCAGAGAGGTCAAACATTTAGTATAGGTACCTAACTAAGAATAATAATCATTGTTATTATTTTTATTCATTGTTACCTACTAAGTTGTAGCCCTCTCGCGGAACCACAGAATCTCTACAAGGCCTGTAAGGTCTGCGCGTTCGGCCCGCAGACCTAGCTGTGTAGACCTTACACGAACACCAGCGGAGTTCGTGCAACATGCCACATCGAACGACCGCGAAGGGTGTGGCCCCGTCCTCGTCATCACTCAGTCTTCTCCCAGCAGCTCTACGGGGAGGTCATGTTGGGGTATTTTTTAAATTTAAATGTAATTTCAGCCCAATTCATTTGAAATTATCTCCACTTATCGCACAATGTGATATTATCATCCGGGAGAGTAACGAATAGAAAGAAAGTTGTCGCGTTGCCATGTTTTAGACGAAAACGTATTTGGTATGAACTGATTACAATAATAATTATTGTAAGATGAATTATTCATCTTTTACGAATAATTATTGTTTCTCACTCGCGGTATTTTCTATTCATGAAGCCCACAAACCCTCCTGATTGGTTTATTTAGTTCAGCATCAAGTTGATCTCATTGAGGGATTCTCTGTCTCTCTTGTTGAGCTTTTTTTCTACCGTTAATGAATGTTTTATTATTCTCGTGAGTTTTTTTGGAATCGGCCTCAAAATTTGTCATTTCACGTTTCAAGATGGGTACCTAAGTTCCAAAACTGTAATGTTCCCTCCCGCCGTCCGAGCCCTTTTAGGCGGTACCTAGGATTTCTTTTTTAGAGTCAACAAATCTGAAATTCTGACAAAATTTGTACACATTTAATGTTGTGCCTGCAAGGGACAGTCAGTTCGCGATGTGGCAAACTTGAAATTCGTATGTGGAGGTTAGGGAGAGAAATCGCCTGTTGTTGCAGTTTTAAAGGGGGGGGGGGGGGCTATGTCCGGGGAAGTAAACATTTTTAAAATCAGGGGACTGAAAATTACGCTTTAAAGTATTGCAGCACAAAAAATTAATAGAATATTGATTCATTTCATTTGGTCAAAGCATCTTAAATAAAAATCTAATTATTTATTGTGATCATTTCAGAGTAATAAAATATTTTCCTCGTTTCGTTGGGGGGGGGGGGGGGGGGGGCTACAATTATAGGGTCATGATGGGTTTCGAGCAACTTAACTCAACTACAGCCCAGAGTAGGCCTACCTACCTAACTTGAAGTAGTTGAACCTATACCTACTCAGGTTTATACTTAAAAATAAAAAAATAAAATAATAATAAAAAACCTCAGTATAGGTTCAACTACTTCAAATTCCTCTGGGCTGTAGATGAGCTTAGTTGCTCGAAACTGGTTTCCACACTTCAATTTAGTACCCACAACAGCAGAGGAGTAATTTCCCTCCTTAACCTCCTCATTAGACCTCTTCGGTAAAAAACTTCACTCAAAATTCGTATCCACTTCATTCGTATTCAATACTCCTTAAAACAAAAGTAAAGAATCATTCAGTTCACAAAATCATTCACTAAATTCCATCGAGAAAATAACTAATTCACAATGTCCTGGCAAATTGAATAAAAAATAATAATGGTATTGAGTGTAAAGGGTTTTGGGGCCTGCCAGTGACTACATAACTCTGGTTGAGCCCGTCGCTGGCTGTTTTGGCGGTGGCGAGCGCTTTCGATGTGATAACGTCATCAATAGTCAGACGATGAGGTTTTCACATTGAAAGCGCTCACCACCACCAAAACAGTGGTGACAGAATCAATTACAGTTACTTAAAAAAAATCAAAATTTATTTCTAACATTCAGGTAAAGTGGAGTGTGAATCATGGATTGGGCTGAAATTAGTTGATCTTGGGAGCGTAAATAGGAGCAACCGCGTTGGGCCTCATCGGAGTGTTAAAGTGCAGTGTTGTGTAAAGTGTTTTAAGTGCGCGTAGGCTAGTTGGGTGGTGTCAACAGGATGTGTGAGGCGGTTTGTAGGTAAACGTGGTACGCAGCAAGGATAAGCCAGCTCGTAGGATCCAGCCTGCCATTCATTATTTGATAGCTTGCGAAGCTGTGCCTCCTTGCCTGCCTGCCGCGTGGATTATAGATTGTAAGTTAGTTATAGTCTTTCCCATTAGGTCTCGGGTAGGTAGGTAGTCTTAGGGTGGATGAAGTGGCGGAAGTGGTTAACAAGGCTGGAGATCGCTTCTGCCATGGTGATTCGCCGTGCATGTGAGTGGTGGTCACTGTGAGAGTAAGGTTGCAATGGTTGGTCAGCTCCAATTATCAACAGCTGGTAAACTTGGTAAACGGATCTGAACTTCCGATGCTAGTGGCAGGCGTGGTGGACTGGCACAGTGATGGAGTTTCAGTTTGGTTCGATCTGGATGGTGGGGCTGATTGTGTAGGTAGGCTCTGGTGGGAGGGGGGACTAGGTACGCCAACCAGTGAGAAACAAAACTCGAAACGTTTCTACTGTGTTAGTTACCAGTAGCATTGAACTCGACACTCAGGCGTAAATATTATCATTGGCACGTAACGATTGAAGAGCGTCAATGCCAGTCTGTGTGCGTGGGCTATCACAGTGACGGTAGTGTAAGAACACACTTCCTGTTTTGACACCACCGAGAAGAAAAGAAGACTTCTAGACTCAGTCAAGACCTCGAGACGTGCTCCTTGGCCATCACTGCGTTTGTCGACTTCACAACTTGCGTTGCCATCGCTGCTGCTGCTGCCACATCCATCCAACACGCGAGTGTCCGTTAATGCTCCCAAGTCTCGCGGCGTTTGGGTGGGGGGTGGGGTGTGGGGGTCTTCTCCGAGTTTCTCCTAAGTTCCTGAACGCTTCATGGACAAGGTTTGGGTGGTAAGTAAACTCTGCGTACATTTTGTTGAAACGTACTGTACAGTTTCACATCATTTTTTTTTAAAACGATTTTTTTTTTCAGGCATGCTCATCAACATTTATTGAGCCAGGTACAATTCAAAAGCATGTCAAACCATTCAGGATGGCATTCAAGTTCCTTTTCAACATTCTTGTGACTTGATGGTCACTACTCACTTTATTTTCCACTCTTTGAAGTTTTCAAAAAACGCTAATGAAATTCGTCAAATGGTCAATCTGAACTTAAATCAATGCTTAAATACTACCCAACCTGAATGCCATTTTGTGGAGCCACTGTTGGAAATTAGTCTCTTTCCTCCCTTTGGCATGTTGAACTTCATGAACTTCAAGAACTTCAGCTGAAGGACGACGAGAGGAAGCTTCTTTTATCCACAGTCACATTTCACGTGGTATTTGTTCGTTTCAAGAATCAAGAACACGAAGAGTAGGTACATATTTAGGTGGCTAGGTTATATATACAACACACACACCCACCAGCGCACACACACACAAACTACTTAGTAGACAATTCCAATAATTGCATTCCACAAAACAATAAGTAACCCACGTAGGCATAAACGTTGTTCATTACAATTAGAATATTCTTCAGAACTCCCACAACTCCCTACTTCTTTTTGCATAAACCAGTAAAAAAACGCACATGTACTCAAAAAAGCTGGTAAAAAATTACAATAAGTTTACAATACATTAGTGTCCTCAGCTTACAAAGCATAAATTGACTCCTCCCCCCCCCCCCCCCCCCCAAATTTACTCAACTGTATCCCCCCAAATTCCTCAAGAGAGAACAACTCAGCTCTAATGATGTGTTTTGAAGTGGTAGGCTTCGAACATTCTCCTATCAATCTCTATTCTGTAGTAAATTGCATGCCAGTGGCTCCAAGGTTTTTTTTTTTTTTTTTTTTTTAAAGCAATTAGGGTATTAGGTAGGCAACTGTTGTCTTTGTGAATCAAATTGCTGTAGATTGTCATGTTTCTCACGCTGAGTTCCGGAGCCATGTGTTGGCTTCTCCAATCGGCACAATATTTGATTTTGCTGGCATAATGTTGTTGTCTCTGACTTCTACATTGTGCAAACCAAATATCTCTTACTGTGTCGTCCATCCGTGAAGTTTGGTGGACCGGGCTCAGCTCGGGGAATATGATGACCAGGCCGGGTTGTTGTTTCCACTGTTTTTGCCATTTCTTCTTGTATTTGGTGAAACAAATTGCTATAGATTGTCATGTTTCTCACGCTGGGTTCCGGAGCCAGGTGTTGGCTTCTCCAACCGGCACAATATTTGATGTTGCGGGCATAATGTTGTTGTCTCTGACTTCTACATTGCGCAAACTGAATATCTCTTACTGTGTCGTCCATCCGTGAAGTTTGGTGGACCGTGCTCAGCTCGGGGATATGACGACCTGGCCTGGATGTTGTTTTCACGGTTTTTGCCTTTTCTTCTTGTATTTGGTGAGACAAATTGCTGTAGATTGTCATGTTTCTCACGCTGGGTTCCGGAGCCAGGTGTTGGCTTCTCCAACCGGCACAATATTTGATGTTGCGGGCATAATGTTGTTGTCTCTGACTTCTACATTGTGCAAACCGAATATCTCTTACTGTGTCGTCCATCCGTGAAGTTTGGTGGTCCGTGCTCAGCTCGGGGATATGACGACTAGGCCTGGTTGTTGTTTCCACTGTTTTTGTCTTTTCTTCTTGTATTTGGTAGTTGGTGAAACAAATTGCTGTAGATTGTCATGTTTCTCACGCTGGGTTCTGGAGCCAGGTGTTGGCTTCTCCAACCGGCACAATATTTGATGTTGTGGGCATAATGTTGTTGTCTCTGACTTCTACATTGTGCAAACTGAATATCTCTTACTGTGTCGTCCATCCGTGAAGTTTGGTGGACCGTGCTCAGCTCGGGGAATATGCCGACTAGGGATGGTGGTTGTTTCATCTTTAGGTACTTCTTCTTTATTTAGCGGAACAGTGATTTCGTAACCAGCCTCTGATGTCAGACCACGTGAGAGCATCAGCGTCATTTACTGAAGTAAGTAAGCAGGTACCTACTCCGAATGATGGGCAAGACTACCAACATAATAATATTATATAACATATTATGTTGGTATTATCTGCTCATCGTCTACGAATCAATCCAGTTTTTCTGCACTGAAGCAAAGTGATTCTGCAGACACCCCAGACAAGGTGATGCTGCAATGCGTTCAGCGTTATAGCTTTCTTCATGCTCCTTGGGTGGATATTGTTTGACTCCACAAACAGTACTCAACATCTGCAGCTGCCATCATTGACTGAATTTACAGAGAAGACATTGTTGGTGAGTTTGATTGACTAAAGTGAAATAGATATGGAGTGGATTTCCTTGCTAAACGGTCATTTTGTATTTCAGCCTCGATGGCAGAATTCTTGGGAGCATCAGCGTCATTACTGAAGTACTCTGAATAGAAGACCACCAACATATCTTCTCATCATCTACGAGCCAATCCACTTTTTCTGCACCGAAGCGACACACCAGACAAGAGTTGCTGCAGCAATGGTGTCGCCAAATTCTGCATGAAATCACCAGGAAGGCAAATAATTTGGCAAATAGCTTTTAGTGAGTTTATTTATAGAACGCTTCTCAAGATCCCAAAGGGTCTTCAGTCTGACGCTACTGCCAATCTGCTCCTCAACATCTGCAGCTGCCATCATTGACTGAATTTACAGAGAAGACATTGTTGGTGAGTTTGATTGACTACAGTGAAATAAATATGAAGTGGATTTCCTTGCTAAACGTTCATTTTATATTTCAGCCTCGATGGCAGGCTTCTTGGGAGCATCAGCGTCATAACTGAAGTACTCTGAATGATAAGACCACCAACATATCTTCTCATCATCTATGAGCCAATCCACTTTTTCTGCTGCGAAGGGACACACTAGACAAGAGTTGCTGCTGCAATGATGTCGCCAAATTCTGCATGAAATCACCAGGAAGGCAAATAATTTGGCAAATAGGTTTTAGTGAGTTTATTTAAAGAACGCTTCTCAAGATCCCAAAGGGTCTTCAGTCTGACGCTACTGCCAATCTGCTCCTCAACATCTGCAGCTGCCATCATTGACTGAATTTACAGAGAAGACATTGTTGGTGAGTTTGATTGACTACAGTGAAATAAATATGAAGTGGATTTCCTTGCTAAACGTTCATTTTATATTTCAGCCTCGATGGCAGGCTTCTTGGGAGCATCAGCGTCATAACTGAAGTACTCTGAATGATAAGACCACCAACATATCTTCTCATCATCTTCGAGCCAATCCACTTTTTCTGCTGCGAAGGGACACACTAGACAAGAGTTGCTGCTGCTATGATGTCGCCAAATTCTGCATGAAATCACCAGGAAGGCAAATAATTTGGCAAATAGGTTTTAGTGAGTTTATTTAAAGAACGCTTCCCAAGATCCCAAAGGGTCTTCAGTCTGACGCTACTGCCAATGGTGGGGGAAGAATGGCGTGAAGAGGAGCAGCAAACTATGAAAGGTAAGAAGGAACGTTGAGGGAGAGTAGTTAAGTACTGTTTTGTCTTTATCGAAAAAAGTTGTGTTTGTGAGCCCTCTATTAAATAGAGGGCTCACAAACACAAAAAAGACTTCAAATTTTGAAGCCTTATCTTTAGATTTTTAGAGTCCTTTGACAAAATGAAGACATGCAAGTTCTGATTATCTACTCTTGGCTCTCGTTCTTTAAGGGTTCCATAGGTCGCCCTAGAGGTTTTTGATGTTGGTAATGTCCATTCTCTCAAGTTTCTGGATTCCATCATTGACAAGTCAGGAGTGTGCAAATTGGATATTGAAACCCGGATTTCATTAGCCAAAGGAACAATTCAAGCTCTCAGCCCTCAACTGTCAGTGGTGGGGCAGAGAAATCCATTGCCGAACTAAACAGCTCATCCTCAGTGTTTTTGTTGAAAGTATACTGCCAATGGAGGGGGATGAATGGTGTGAAGAGGAGCGGCAAATTATGAAAAAGATAAGAAGATGTTGAGGGAGAGTAGTTTGTGTTTTGTCCCCAAGGAGAATCAGCTGTAGCTCGTTGGACAAGAGGACGCTCCAATGGTACAGGCATGTCTGTCATAGGTATGGCCGCAGAAAGGTTCTCCAGAAGGCGAACTGAAGAAGGGTGCCCACTCGATGCGTCGCCTCAACCTCACCAAGGATGATTGTCTGGACCAAAGGGTTTGGTGTCGGGCGATATTGAGCAGCCCCTGGTAAGAGGAGAAACCCCAAAAGTAAGTAGTTCCGTTGGCCATTGCCTGTTGCCTGTGTAAAGTTATCACCGCTAGTTTCCATAGTTGGCACGTCTTCCTTCCCTGTCACCGCTTGTTGCCATAGAATGTTTACGGACTGTTTGCTGCATGAAAGTTAATATTGCCTTTGTTCTTCATGGAGCTTGCCCGTTTCCTGCTTGGAGCATTTATACTACCTACCTGTTTGCTGCATTGAGTGTTTATACTGCCTGTTTCCTGTACAGAGCATTTATTCTGCCTGTTTGCTGAATTGTGTGTTTATGCTGCCTGTTTGCTGCACAGAGCATTTATACTGCCTGTTTCCTGCACAGAGCATTTATTCTGCCTGTTTGCTGCATTGAGCATTTATTCTGCCTGTTTGCTGAATTGAGTGTTTATGCTGCCTGTTTGCTGCACAGAGCATTTATACTGCCTGTTTCCTGCACAGAGCATTTATACTGCCTGTTTCCTGCACAGAGCATTTATTCTGCCTGTTTCCTGCACAGAGCATTTATTCTGCCTGTTTGCTGCATTGAGCATTTATAATGCCTGTTTGCTGCATTGAGCATTTATACTGCCTGTTTGCTGCATTGAGCGTTTATACTGCCTGTTTGCTGCCTGGAGCATTTATACTGCTTGTTTCCTGCCTGGAACGTTTACCGCCTGTTCCACACGATTGATGCTTTGTTCCAGTAACCTAACCTAACCCAATTGGTGAGGAAGGTGTGACTATTTGGGGAAAGCCCCCCCTTAGTTGGGGGGGTAGGAGGAGGTCACATGGGGGAAACCCCTTTTTACAACTAATTAATAATAATTAGTTGTAAAAAGGGGGTTCTCTTTATATATAAATGCCAGGGCCGAGAGTTCGATCCTTTTCTCATCATTTTCACATTTTACAGAAATTGGCATCAGCTCGGGTTCAATTCCCCTGTATTGCGTTGGAGTCACCAGTTCTCCAGTGATCGGAGGCTTAAACATGGCAGATCCAGAGGCTTCCCAGTCAACAGAAGAAAAAAAAAACGAGGAAAGGAGCTCGAGGAAGAAGCTACACCAAAGGATAGAAGAGAAGGCTGGCAGAAGAAAGGAAGATGGTAGGTTGAAGGTAGGATGGCTCTCGTGAAGTGCCTACAGTGGGTATTTGGTTAATGTTTAGGAATAGTTTCCCATAGTTACCCATCCTAACGAAGGCTGAGGTCGAGTAATTTGTTACATTTTCTCCCTCACTGCATTATTACACATACCAAGAACGTCTTGACAAAATTTGAACACACATAAGAGGACACACACGAGTTTGAAGAGATCGAAGAACTGGACGAAGTTGTTCGTAGTCCATCCGTTGGGTTGGTCAAGTGTTCAACTGGTGGAGGCATAGGAGGCTCAATGAGTTTAAGGTCTCTCTTCTTTTGAGGTCGAGTGTTAGGCGCCTCCATGGAACTATTGGTTGGTATTTGTTGGGAATGAAACATATCAGCAGGTATATGTTTGGAAACAGTGGAACCATTTTCTTGTCACTCGCCTGTATTCAACTTTACGTTATTTCGGACTCATGAGTAAACCCCCCCCCCCCATTTTCTTTTTTTAAACGTTTAACGAGGTGGCTAATGCCACTGATATTGGGGGACAACGTGAGCAACCTCCTCGCGGTGTCCTCTGGGTAACGCTGATAGCTCACATTTGTGTACGACTTGGGGGGGGGGGGGGGGGGGGGGCGTGCTGGCTAAAATCAGCCAACCCCCGGACTCTGGCCTCTGACCTCTTTTACTCGCTTTTCAATAATGATTGGTTTTTCTAAAAATAAAAAAATAGGGTTCGCAGGAAATTCAGTCGTTGGACGCCGAACAACTTGTCACTGTTGATAGTGATGAACAAAACGAATGATTTAGATAATCGAATGAGCATCACTCCAATACTGATGCTGCATCAGTATTGGAGATTGGACAAAACGAACCAATTTCTCTTACTTTTCGAACAGAACTACTCTTCTCCATTTGAACGTAGAACATCTACCTAATGAAATTATTGGCATCCGAACAGCTATGAAGTGAGATCTCGGATGCGAGAGCTTCACGAAGACACTGCCATGCTGAGCTTAATCTGCTACTCATGAGCTTTCCCAGTAGGTTCCAATATTACATTTTCGCGACAGAGGTCGACGACTCCGATCGGCCTCAAAATTTGACATTATCTGTTTCACGAGGTCTTGATTCCAAAACCGAAATGTCCGTCCGCCGTCCGGGCCGTTGTGGGCAGTAGTTTACCCCCATGAGAGCCCTATAGAACGCCACAGTGAAATCGGATCGTTCCGGGACCCCCAAAAATGGATTCTACGTCCAAAAATACTTCGAAAACGACACCTAACTCGATCCCATAGCTAAAAGCCTTCGAAACACCCCTCCTGTAGCCCCATTTTAGCCCCATAGCGCCCCACGGGTTTGGGCGATCGGACTGAAAACCTTGCGGGCACAACTAGATGGTAAACCAAGTATTTTGCCAAAATTTCAGATTTTTAAAAAAATTCCTACTGCCCAAAACGGCCTGGACGGCGGACGGCGTACGGCGGACGGCGGACGGACATTTCGGATTTTGAATGTAGACCTCTTGAAACGGATAATCTCAAATTTTGAGGCCGATCGGAGTCGTCGACCCGCGGCGCGAAAACATAGGTGTATTATTCCAAGAATAATAAACCAAAAAATTAGAACGTGTCTATTTTTCCGTTCTAAGCCCCCTTTTTTGTCCGCTGACCGGCCTCTAACAGGAGATATTAAATATCCACAAATTTTGTATACTAAATCCAAATGGTGGCCTCGGCTGCCTCCATTTTTGAACAGGCTCGTTTCTTTTTTAATTGTGGTCGATAAATCTTTTCGTATTTTCGGCACCGGCATCGGCTGGTTCATAGATTTCCGAATCCTTTCTTCATGGGACTTCACAGTTTTCATCTTAGAGCACTTTCACTTAGCCTTCGAATTATTGTCCGTTGTTAAAAGATTTTTCCCGAAAAGACTTGAGCAATTTACGTATGAGGTGCAATTAATTCTCGAACCCCGGGATCCCGGGATTGACACCACGAATCCCGGGATTTCAAATTGGCAAAAATCGACCGGGATCCCGGGATTTCGGGATCCCGGGATCCCGGGATTGCAATCCCTAGCCCTGACCCGTGCAGTTCGTAAATTGAACGAATTATTCTTCATAAAATAACATTAAGGCCTGTTGGGATGTGGTCTCTGAGGTGCTGAACACCAAGTCTCGTGATGTTCCCCGGTAGGCTAGTCACAGTTGTGAGGTTTCACTGACTCTTTTGCTGATGTTTTTCAGCACAGATCTGTGTTAAGTCCATCTCAGGTTTTTCTTGATTTTTTTAATCGTGTCCCTGGATTGCGAAGCGAATGGGTGAAGGCCCAAAAAATCTGTCGCGCTACTATTTTTGAGAGCTACTATGTAATGTATATTAGCTTCTATATATTATATAGTAGCTCTCAAAAATAGTAGCGCGACAGATTTTTTGGGCCTTCACCCATTTGGTGAAATCGACAGCTGGATTTATTATTGAACCGCTGGCCTGTATAATAAATAACTGTTTAACGGAGGGGAGGTTCCCTAAGTGTTCAAAGAGAGCCATTATATCACCGAATCCAAAAAAGGGAAACCCTAGGTAGTGATTACAGTGGATTTTGCCTAATCTCTAAACCACCCCTTTTCCCGAACGTTTTTGAGCATGCCGTACTCAAGAGAATTGAGTCGCATTTGGATGGTCAAGAACTGCTCGATCCTCATCAGTTCGGGTTTTGCAGTGGGAGAAGCAATTCCAGTGGTCGGTGATTTGACTGACTCACGAGTTGCTCTTATGACGTGACGGTCAGGAATGCAAATCGTTCAGAACAATTTTTGGTGAAATTGAAAGGCAGTAAGCTTGCTCCTATTAGGCCAATGGGGTTACGGATCATTAAATGAAATTTGCTCGGTATAAAATTAATGTTTAGCAAAGAGATCACATTTAAAAATTATTTAAAAAAATGTAAACTCATAATAAATAAGGGTCCTCAGCGAATAGCGATAGTGCTCATGTTTATCGCCTCTAAACCCCCGTACTTCGAGAAAACGGGGTTTTTACGCAGCACCTCGGAGCTCATGATAATATTTTCAGTTTAAATCCCCCGCGGTTTACTCTGAGACTGTAGAGACCTCGTCAACTCTAATCACAGCCCATCTTCCCCCGAGAAAACAATCTTCGAAGAAAACGGCTGTCATATTTCACGCGGTCCTGCACAAAACAAAGAGGGTGGGTTGACGGGCGTGATCCTGACGCACGGAGAAGAGAATGTTAGGCCGCCCCAGTTTTCACCAAAGATCACAAAAAGCGCTCTCGCTCCGACGGAATGGGAACCCCCCTTGGGGTATTTATAACCCCCAGGGACAATCCTTTGATCCGCTGGCTCCAGCGTCATCTTTGTCTTTCCTTAAGCTTTAAGATTTTTTCTTCTTCAAACGTATTCGTCGTGAAATGGAACAGAATTGGACTTCAGAAGGTAGAAGAGGCTGTGTGTAATATAGTTTTCAAATTCCGTTTGTTCGTAACTTCTCGTCCTCGAGCGGTTCGTTAATATTACATCAAAGAGTGTCCTCGAATACCCCGAAGCAAACACGGAACTAAGCTGTCTTCTTGGCCATCGTTGACGTATGGTTACCAAATCTTAGAAAGCATTTTTCATAGCGAAGTAAGGAGATTCAACTTATATTAAATCCGCAACCCTAACACTTTTTGTCAGTTAGCGCAAGCTAAAGCATGTTCCTTACCCAAAAGAAAAAAAAATCGCAGCCCCGGGGTCAGCGGACCAAAAACAAGTCGAAATTGAAAAGGCTATGATTCAGTAGCAACTACGATCCAACGTTACCATTTCGTCTCGGTTTTTTGGGTCGTTTATTTGTGTCATTTTTTGGAAAATAGGTCTCCGTAAAAACTCTTTGTCGGACACCCCATGTAGCGGGTGATGGGTGTGTACCTACAAGTGCACGTGTTTCTAAATTTGAATTTAGATTCACGACATTTATGTGTGGTGTGTTTGGCGGAGATTCGGAGGCTTGAATCCTCGTTCTCGCCTCCGGTGTTTTGGAGGAAGATGAAGAGAGTATGGAAACATTTCCATACAGGGCATCGCACGAACTGTCGTTCACCACCAATAGTCGTTTTCCAACACATTTTTTCACGCTGTATCCAATTTTGAAATCGCATTTTCAAATCATCGTCATCCCTGTATTTTGTCGAGGCTCAAAAGTTAAATGGGAAAACAAATTGTTGAGAAGTCGCTGCTCTCAAACACTCGAGAAAAGCGGCCCTCCCCCTCAGGGCGGAACACGCAGCCCGCCAGGCCGCAACGACCGCCCCCTCAGGGGTTGGCTGGCGTAGCCAGCAGGGTGGCCCCTAGTTATTAATATAAATACAGTCAATATTTTGATATAGGTAGTTACCGCTAAAATATTTCAATTTGGTTCATTGAGGAATCTGAATCTTTAACGGGACTTTCAAAATTCCGGCGGCAACGAAGTCAAATGTATTTGACTTTGTTGCTACCGGAATTGTATAACTCGTGTATACATACACGAGTTATAGGGGTTAAATTCTTGGTTTATTGCTATCGACGACTCTCAAATCTTATATTTTTCAGTGTTATTTTACAGTACATTTTTCACGCTGAATCCGATTTCACTGATCTCGAGGTGGTCACCTCGTGGTACTAAGCGTTAGTTGCAGAGCATTCGAAGTTCTGGCATTCCCAACCAGTCCAAAAGTGGAGTTTGATTCCTGGAAGCGTTCGAATTCTGAGTTGATTCTCAACGGCCTGAATTAAATTTTGCTCTGTAAACTCGCCTAGTGTTGGTCAGCATGTGACAACAGCCCTTCACGGGTGCGGCCAGCTTTATGAGTGTAGCGCTAGTGTAGCGCTGTTAGACTGATAGGAGCTAATGGAAAAGGTACTTTAAATTATAAATGGAAGATAATGGAAATTGGAATTGGAAGATAATGGAAAATGTTCTTGGAGCAGCTGCTTTTACAGCAACGTCTCCCTTGCCCCATTGTCCCATCGTCGATAGTAGGTACAGTGACGTCGGAAACAATTCACAAAAAAGAATGTTCACTTATCAGGGTCTGCTGCTTTTGCCCCACTGCAGACCTTAACGAGCGGGGGTGGGCTGGTGGTCTAGTATTCATTTATTTACGCAGCTTCCTTGAAAATTACTATTTGATTTGTGAACACAAAGCCACCTCATGTGTTGGATAATTCGAATTTAGGGCTACTACTTTTTTTAAAAACTAGAGTTAAAAATGTCGCTCACCCAAGCTCTAGAATTCCCTCTGGGGAGTCATGAATTCTCTGTCATGCTGTTCTATTAAAATCGGCTTCGGAAATTTGCCAATTACAGAAGTGCTAGCTTCAAGGGGGGCTCGCCCCTTTGAAATCTCGAAGTGGAGCAAAAGGGAGTTTACGGCCTTGGCAGCGTAATATCTCGGGCCGGTGGTATCAATCTCTCTCGAACAGTTTTGAATATGACGATAGTTGAAACAGGCCACCTCTTTGTCCCGTGTGGGTACCGCCTTTGCCCTCTCACGGCTCAGTTTGAAATGAATTTAACGCCCCTGGAACTAGGACAGTACCCCATAGGTATGGCGGGATTATGCCGTGGTATGCAATGTGGGGGGGATGGTAGCCGGAAAAGGGGGCTATGAAGGCGAGGAGACGAGTTTCCCGGGTGCCGAGGGGAGGGGAGAATTCAATTAAAGCCCAACTGTTATAAATTTACCCCTGGGAAGAATTATCACACCTGGAGGAGGCTTGGAATTAAAAGGGTTCGCTGTTTCTCGCGAGCTCGAGCTGTTTCTTACATTCCGATTAAAGGGAATGACAATGGTGGCTTGCTATCAAGCGAGACGCCAGTCTCGCGATGCCAAGCTTCGAGAGATCGCTTCTGTAAGTAACAATCAAGAGCAACAGGGCCTGTTGAACAGGCCGATTCCACCCTCTCCCATGGACAGTAGTTTAATCTGTGCTCATGGATCAACCTCCCCCCTCTGTCGGATCTGTCAATGAAAAAAGTTTAGGAAAAAATTTTTTTTTTTCTTAGGTAAAACTGAAGGCGTCCACTCACACAATCATTGGTGATGAGCTCGAGTCATTCCCAACGTTTTTTGAAATTTAAATTCTAACGGTGGTTCCATACTCATAAGTAGTTTTGAATTGCGATAAACTTAGCCTTTGTGATTTTCCCGATTTTTTATGTTCTTTGCGTTCTCTCGCTCTTTTGACCCACTTTGAAGCGAACTGTCGACAAGCCAATTGAAGATTCGGATTCCTCGTGTAATATCCACAAAATACATAGTGTACTTTCGGTGACCTAATAATCCAAGGGGAACACAAGAAACCCTATGTGGCTTTTTTTTCTTTTTTTTTTTAAATAAAAAATTGAAATGATAACACCT
This sequence comes from Pilophorus perplexus, assembly GCA_955831195.1. Taxonomy (NCBI): domain Eukaryota; kingdom Metazoa; phylum Arthropoda; class Insecta; order Hemiptera; family Miridae; genus Pilophorus; species Pilophorus perplexus. The sequence continues at coordinate 13,123,586 of OY037015.1, read as the reverse complement.
CATGAGGTTTATAAGGCAAAATACAACTTAAGAATGAATTTAAGAATTTCGGGGAACACAGTACTGTACCTGAGAGTCATGGAAACATTATCTGTCACATTTTGGCCTAGAAAATCTAGGAAAGTCATCACGACCTTTAAAAGATCCCCCTTCCTTTTGATTTTCCACCCACAGATCATTCGGATCACTATTCATTCTAAGAATGTTCGTCTGACGATTGGTAAGGATTTGACCTAAAAAAGAGCACCAAGTTGATTGCCTTCCTAACGCAACAACGTCGGATGTGTCAAGGGTCGACTGCACGTAACACTATATTAGTTTTAAATGTATTATAACATTTTAAGGAGCGCTTGGTGTGGTAACAACTTGCCAATTTATGCTAGCACATGCAAATGGAGTAGCCCTGTGTTGGAAACGGACGGCAGGTTAGTTGTTGGGGCAGGCAAAGGGGGTTGTAAAAGCCTTGACAACGAATTCTCGGTGAGGTAGAAATGTGTAAGCGAGAGAGTAGAGAGGGTCCGAAAGCTGGACCAACTCATCAGAATTCTGCGAGCCTCCCCTTCAGCAAGTAGGAACATTATTTGCATTTGCAGCTGACAACACGTGAATATACATAGATAAAGGGGTCGAAGGGTGTGGAAATACGTCCATAAATGAAGGGTGCCACATGCATAAGGGCCCAAGCGCCACAGGGAAAATTTTACAGGAGATTAAAAAACTTCATAAGACTTATTTTCAAGCTTACTACATTAAATGTAGTAAGCTTGAAAATGAATTGAAAATGAATAAATTTTATTTCATGGCCGGTAGTTTTCAAGGAGTACGACGGGGGTCTTGCGCCAACAAAAACGGCTGGTGATTTTTCCTCTCTTTATTCAAGTTTTCGGCTTGTGCGCCGTCTTCAGGAACAAACTGTTCAATACACGTTAAGGTTACTATTAAATAGTCATAAATTTTATGACTAGGGGGATATAGCAGCTTAGTCTATCTAGATACATCTGTTGATACATACTAAGTTGTTTGTTAATTCGCCTCTGATCGTCCATCCGCCGTTCATCCTGCGAGTCCCAGGGGGGGGGGGGGGGGGGGGGGGTTGTCGAAAACTACCGTCCATGAAAGCCCGACGGGAACACACGACACGAACTGTCAACTACATTTATTTCAGAAACCCGTATTCCCATAATATCATATTATGACAATAATAATATTTGTTTAATTATTATTATTTTAATATTATTATTAAAAAATTGTAGTTTTAAAGAATCCAATGTGACAGCTACTTAAAAACTCTTTTTATCTCAACTTGAACATCAAAAGGTCCTAAGCGCCCGAATAACTGCACTCTGAATATTAAGCTCTTAATGCAAAATTTGAAAGTCCACATGAAAGTATAATAATATTTACAATTATTATACTTTCATATAGGAACTATAATATGAACTAAAATATAGTAGGTATATTATACTTCCATAATATGGACACATATTATGTGGGCCAGACTATACAAGTGATGGGGCGCTTGCGACTGTTTGATGAAACTCGTCGATTAGAAGGCCTAGCGGCAGCAATTGGAGGTTAGCTCTTATTTTCGCCCGTGAAGCTTGTCATTTGTGACCCAGAAACGCAGAAACTCATTCGAAAAAATAGCACTTCGGCGGGCCCTTCAAATGCGCAGCTAACATTGTCGAACAGAACTTCACTTAGGGCGAACTTTCAGGGGTTATGTCCAAACCTACCTTATGACGTGTATGGCATGTTGGGTTTGTTAGTATATTGTAATTTTCCAGTTTGGGAATCTGACATTCGTAGGCCCGTATTTAGAAACGTGACTTAACTTTGACTTAACTTAGAGCTAAGACACTTAAGTCTGTCGAGGAGCACTAGAATCAGGATCCCTGCGATTAGCCAATTCGCGATTAGCGAGTTTCCAGGCTTCCTACGACTTTGATCTGACCAGTAAAATAGGCCGTTTCGTGTGGGGAATTTTGGTGGCGAATCCTTTACCCAAGGCACCATTTCTTCAGGTGACAGCATGCTTGGCTCATAACCCGACGATTCTCTCTCCTGCACTTTGTGAGAGAGAAGTTGCAAATATACTTGGACTATTAGAGTGAGCTGAGGTACTGTTTTCAGCAGGTCGTGGGTACTGTTTGAAGGTCGTAGTCCTCCTGTCCTCAGAAACCTTGAAATTATTCCCAACATGAACTTTCATTTCAATGTTCCTGTCATAGTTATTTCTTACTTTCCATGTGCTCTTTTTTGGAAGACGACGTCCTCTTTTTCACACCCTGTCCGCGCGTCCTTCGACGTGTTAATTTGTTTGCACCAAAAGTCCTCCTTTTTGAATAATTCAAAAAGGAGGACGTTTATTAAGAATAAATATAATTATTATAGTTCTTGGCCACTAAACCCGAAAATAGGAAGTACTTATACAGTTCAAGAGTATGTCATTTCTATCCGCCATAGTGAACTTTACGACATGAAAAAATGCTCATTTTTTTGCTCATTAGTCATTAAAAGTACCTACATTGTTGAGTTAGCCTTGAATGAGGACCATTCCACCACGAATCTACGGACCAAACTGTCTGTGGATATGAATAACAATAATTGTTATTCATTGCTTTTTGATATTTCGCTTTTTTAAGGATGGTTCCTCATTTTGGTGATGGGTCGTTCTCAAAATGATGTAGGTATCGAGGTTCCAAATAATGCTCTAAGAGATAAGTTATTTGGGCTTGTACGTCGTATAAGTGTTCCATCACATCCTCTGTTATTTCCATGTCTTCTCCTTGTGTGCAATAAAATTCAGTCTGTTTTGAGGATGATTGCAAAATTATAAGAGTATTTCAGTAGGTATTTGAAAAAGTTATTTTGAGACAATACTTTTACAGAAAAAAAAAAAATAAAATAAAACAAAAACACGGACCACCGTATTGTTGCCCTCTGAGGTTATGAAGATTTTCTTCTTTCAACCTGAATTTTCCCTCTTTCGGGGAAGAAATGCCCAGTATGAGAAATGTTGGAGTGGGGGTGTCAACAGCTCTTGGCGATTGATCCTTGCCGAGCATGCCAATCAAACTTTTAGCTCAAGTTTTTAAGAGCTACCCTCGCGAAAGCTATTTCGCTGGTTCTTCCTCCCTACTCGATTCCTACATCGCCTCGAGCCAACGACTTTCACGCCGAACGGCACTCTCGGAAATCACGTTACTTTACAGTATTTGAAGGCTATTCTTATAAATTATTTCGTAGTTACAGAAATTTGTAGGTACCAGTTATGTTTATGAGGCTCCTGCATCTGGAACACCGCTATTTTCAAGATTCATTTGATTATTATTGAGGGCGGCTACCCTCCAAGACAATAGAAACAATAAAATTTATCGTTTTTATGTTATTTAATATTATGAGACAGTCATAGAGCTAAGTCACGGCAGCAGCAGTGTAAAAATGATTCTAATAATTGGTTTTCAATGATTGATTCTGTGAGCTAAAACCAAATATAAGAGCTTCAAATTCCTATAATAAAACTCTATCTGCGAGTGATCCAGTGTCAAAGTCATTGCCTCGAACCAGTAAATCACCGACACGACCTTTTCCAAAATGAAACTTGTCACATAATGGATTTTGGCCCCGGGGTTTCCTTCTTTCCCCCACTCGCGCTCCTCCACGTTTTAAGCACGAATACAACGTCGTTTTCGCACCCGGAAGCTTCTGTTTCAACGATCGAGTAGGATAGCTGGGTCGCTGGCTGAGTGGATAAGTCGATTATCACTTTTTTTGTTTTGTTTTTTGGATTCGATCGGCTTGGTAGTAGTCAAACTCCTTCCGACTGCAACATCGCAGTTGAACAGGGTTCGTTCGACTCGGTTCATCTCGAAAGATCGAATTGAATGGAACTGAACCCCTGGGAAGGGGTTCCCTTTTGGTTTATTAATCTCGGAATCGCGAAGGAGGTCGTCGACTCGGATCGGCCTCAAAATTGGACATTATCCGTTTCAAGAGGACAAGATTCCAAAACCGAAATGTACGTCCACCGTCCGGGGCGTTTTGTGTAGTATGAATTTTAAAAAAAATCTGAAATGTTGACAAAATACTTGGTTTACCATCTAGTTGTACCCGCAAGGTTTTCAGCTCGATCGCTCAAACCCGTGGGGCGTTATGGGGCTTAAATGGGGCTTAAATGGGGCTACGGGAGGGTTTTTTTGAAGGCTATTGGCTATGGGATCGAGTTAGGTGTCGCTTTCGAAGTTTTTTTGGACGTGGAATCCATTTTTGGGGGTCCCGGAACGTTCCGATTTCACTGTGGCGATCTAGAGGGCTTTCATGGGGCTACAAATGGGATTTTTGAAGGATCCTAGGAGGTCAAATATTTTTCGAGTAGAAAAACGAAAACTTTTGAAAAAAAAAAAATTCTTTTTCCAAATTTTTTTTCCAAAATACAACAACTTCACAGGTGACTCAAAAAACTGTTTCGTTAAAAAAATTGTTTCATGTAATTGTTCCATTTAACTGTATAATTTGAAATAATAATTTTTCAGCTGAACTCGATTGCGATAGGTACTCTTTGAACCTCATAAAAGAAAACAACTTTGCAGTTTTACGTTGCATTTCATGTGAATGAATGATTGAACTGTCTTTATGGACTAGGTAATAAAAACCTATTCAACTCATTGGTAGTAGGTATAATATGACTAACAAAAAATTACCCGTTAGATTATAAGAAAACGAAAAAATAGGAAAAATTGACCTTGTATGATATGGAATAACTTAATTGAAAAGAAAAGGAAAATTTCCAGATAATTAGATTCTAATCCATCAATTTTACGTATTAGAGAAATGAATTGCAAACTAAGATACAAAATAATGTACATGCTCAGACTCACCTCTTCCAGCATCTTTTTTTTTTAATCTTCTCAAGCTCAAATAAGTCTGTACAAATGACGTTACCTGTGTCTTCACCCCACTAAATCGTGACAACAAGTGCCCAGATGTAATTGCTGAGGCTGGTACCTCTTTGGATGGTATCGTTAAGTTGCTTCAGGCAGATTAAAGAGTATCGATGCAATTTCAACATTTTCACCCCTATCTAATGGCCCCCTCGCTCCAGGATTCTCACGCAGAGCCTGTCCTTTCCCGTCTCCAGCCTCAGCAGGTATCCTGGCGTACTCCAGGGATGCAGTAGAGTGCTTTTTATAACTGGAGATTGAACCTTAGATCAAAATATCGGGACCTGTGCAATATATAGCAGTACCGAGTATACCTAGAAGCAGCGTTCCAGTTATTGCATTAAATGCAAAGTTTGCCACTTGCCAACGTCTACCTTGACCGCCCAATGGGGTTTTATGTGAAGCTGAGTGTATCGATCACAATAAATACTTTGACTAACATGGAGCAGAAAAGTCAGAGTCAAATGCGATAAGCCTGTCTAAACCCACTCGGTGAATAAAATACTTAGTTTAAATATCGTCTCCGCTGAGCCCACGATTTAGCTTTTCGACCAATTATGCCTGTCCGCTTAGCCCACACAACCCCCTTCGAATCCCCCGCAATAAAATTTATCTTGACTCTTAATTCGCGCAGGTTTGCGGTCAAAATATCAAACGCCTTCCTAGTCAACGGATTCCGGGGATAGAGCAGTGGCAGAGAGTGCTTAAAATGACTGAAAACTTTGCGTACAAATGAGAACGACCGGTAGAGTTTTAACCCCCGGGATTTTCCTCGGGGAGCGAAAAACGGAGAGTTCCCGGGCCAACGGGCTAACTCTGATGTATTGAGGGGATTATTGGACCAAAATAACAAAACACCGATCCCCTCTCTGTTTCCATTGGGGGGGTGAAAGAACGTGTGAATATTTAATGAAGTTTAATGGAAGAGAATCGACCTGCATTATGTAAGTCAACCATGAAAAAAAAAAAAAAAAAAAAAAAAAAAACTACTAGATTGGATGGTAACAACTTTCCATTTCTGATCCCGGGGGAGTTTTTGCTTCATCAAACCGATTTAAAACACACAGTTGCTTTATAATTATTGGTGGCTACAAGCGTCAGTCGGCTAATGGCATTTTCAATCATCAATTGAAAATTAAACCAGCAAATAAAATTTATATTTTTATATTTAATATAATTTTTCTTTGATACTGAATCAGCCGCTATTCCGTGCTAATACAATTCTTGAAGGTAGTAAAACCTTCTAGTAATATTATTGCAAGTGCACACATTCCCCTTTCTAATCATAGTAGTGGATGCCTTTTTTCAAAAACCACGTACGAATGGTACACACACGTCTCCATAAAACGTGTTGCCCGTGAGGAAAACACTTAGAAATAGGAGTAGTAGCAGAAATGAAGCATTTCCCGAGCACTTCAGTCTTGGAAATATTCCAGACAGCTCTCCACCGAGGATATATCTCAACATTGCTCCACCCTGTTCGCACTGTACCAATAAATTCTTGTGTACGGTCGCCCTCTTTCCTATTCAACGAAACTTGAAGATTTTTTCTCGAATATTCTTCCCTGAAAAACGTTTTATACGCGCCAAATGTAAGTTCAAGTAAATGTATGCAGTTGCATTTGGACCAGTGCTAATAAGAGGGCAATAATTGAAGGGTACAGGGGAAAACGGGCAAAACTCTAAAATACACATGTTCAGGAACGCAGAAATAAACTTTATCAACTCGTGGTAAGCCTATTCAAGTTAAAATGCTATTACATTTGGGTGGGGAAATTTGCGGTGTTGGTGACAATTTATGATAATTTTAACTTACCACGAGTTAGGTTTAATTTGCTTAGTTAAGCTTTCCTGAACATTTTTGTAAAGTGGAGTCTTACCCTTTTCCCCCTGTATCGTTCAGTTGTAGAATAATTATTAAACTGATTACACCAGAAATTAAATTCGGCCAATTAAAATTAGCACAACAGAACCTTCTGTTTAATTCATCATCGAGATAGGACCATTAAAAAACACTGGCAGGATTGTAGCTACTGTCCAGTGGAAAAAATAGAGGCTGAGTGAAAGATGACAGAAGAGGGACGCGGAGGAGGAGAGAGAGCGAGAGAAAAGAAAATTAATTTTCCACGGCAAAACACCCGAGATGGGAGGTTCATAATTTATTAAGGCCGACTCTTCCACTTCCCTCTGTAGCTCATAAGTTTTATGGCCTACCTACAAAAGATGGCACCTTCTGAATAGTTAGTGAGGACCTTGTTTCACTTTCCCAGGGCAGTGACAACTTGCATTTCATGCTCTGTCCGGACCTAGAAACGCTCAAAATGCGACGAACCCGATGTTTACTAAAATCTCATTCTTTTTGAACTGTTTGAATATGTGTTGATTCTTGCCGGTAGAGAGTGCGCTCCGTCTCGTCTTCAGTCGACAATTATTGTCACTCTAAAATTAGCCCCCTTATGACCAATCTTGAGGATTACTCTCATCCTCACACTCCACCTGATACCAACAAATAAGTAGGACAATAAAAACGTGAACGGTTTAAACTTTTTCTTATTTATTTCTGGCAATTTCGTTGTTTCCGGCCATTGTTGTGTTATAAAAAAATTGTAATGCACCTTATTTTTCTCTTGTCTCAGAAAACAAAAATATAATTGCCTACACTCAATCAACAAAACGGGACACCACAAAAAATGGCAAACTAATTTTTAGCCTTTTAGTTTGCTCAGCCATCTTTAAAAAGAAGGGAATTAATACGTTTTCTCGAATTGAACATCACTTTCTTTCATTTATAATACACTTGGATAGATAATAATATTTATATATTCCATATATGAGATACATAATTTTCAAATATAATTCATTTTGTGAAAGTTCATAATGTACATATTAATTACAAGTATATTACAATTTCTCTCATAATAAATATATTTATTCAGTTTTTAGAGTAAGATTGTGTTGGTAACGGTATATCACTACTCTAGAGAACAAAATGTCCATTTAGAATTTCTCAAAACGAGAGCAATAACTCTGGAAATCAAGTTAAGTTAGTCAAAACCGACAAGTTATCTCTTAAATGTATAGTATCAAAATTTGGTGTAACCATTTTTGTTTCACTCTTAGAAATAAGTAGGGATATCCAAAGTTTTCTAAGTTAAAATCGCTCGAAGGGGTTGGAATATTTATTATGAATGGGCTACAATGTTTTTGTTTTACACTCTTTTGTTACATGTCAAATACTGTTAGTTGAATCAATATTCGATAGAATATAGGTACAATACTTTTTAAATTTTTTTCTCTTGGCAAACTGCAATAAAATGAACAAACAACATCACTCTCTATACGAACTATATTGTCTACGGAACTCAAAATTTCTATGTACATTCCGTGGAAGACAACCCCTATGTACATTGGTAGTAACATTGCTTTAATAGCCCTTTCCTCGAAAACAACTTTGTTCACAGTTTTATTTACAAATCAACAAGTTGATTACATTTTTATTGTTAGTAACGAAGTAAAAATGTCACTAAGTCTTGAGACTTGACGAAATTTTAAGGCATGTTGTATGGACGTACAACAAAAATAACTATGAAATGAAGAATGAATGATATTATATGACAGGCTTGTATGAAAACAAAATTGCTCACAACTGACGGAAAAACGTAACAGTGCCCCAGTTTTCCGCATACAAAATTTATTTACATTAACGCTGTAACAACATGTAAATGCATAAATGTGCCCATAGTAAGGTTAGTCAACTTACATAGAATATCCACTCCAAAATGCTGTACGATCTATGTCGAATCCGTCACGCTTGGTAAATCGCAAATAAAATAGGAAATTGTGAATATGTGATTGTTTTCAAATGCTCGTAGTTCATAAAATAAAATTGAAACAATGAATGCAGAAATCAAAGTAGATGTTGTTCACAATGAGAGAATTTAACCTTCCGTCGGTCGCGCAAACGTTGTTTACACCAATAATTGTACACCAATTATAATTGGTGTAAACATCGTTTATCAATCATTGATATTTGATCTTGATTCCATTTTTTAGCAGGTTGCCTCAACTAATTGAAATTTGTCTTTTAAAAAACACAAAAAAAGAAAAAAATCTGATCACGCCTACTCGCCGACACTCCACTGACGAGGATATTGCTCATGTTGTGAGGTAGGTAATAAGAATTGAAGGAAGAATGGGAATACCACAAAAAATTTATGAGTGTGATCAAGATTCATTTTTTAATTTTGCAGTGTTCGTTCCATTCATATTATACATTTTTGAAGTACCTAAACTTATACGTGATAAAATCTTTTTTAAATTGTATAAATTATTCAATTTTTTATTTTGCTATTAAAATTAAGTTTTTCTTGTTTGAATTCTATTCTATTAATTGGTTTATTATGTTATTTCACTATTCACTTTCTCATGTTTGTCCATAATGGCAAAAAAAATGAACACCACCAACCGCCGCAACCTCGGTGTCTTTCTTGTAAAAGACTGACATGCCGAAATATTGAATGAGTTATTTTCTATATATTTTTCGCTCGTTACAATAACCAGTATTTTTTAAATTATGAAAATACTTTTATTTTGATACTTTTAAATATAAAATTGTTTACCTACCTCATGCATCAGAACCAGCATAAACTACTGTCAAACCAAAACCAGTTTTGAGCAAATTAAACGTGCGGAAACAAATGCCGTTAACACTGCAGCGCGACCTGCTATGAGTATGCGAAACCAGCGAAATCGTCGGAAGATTAAGAAAACAATGTTGCTGAGATGCCCCCCCTCCACAGCAAACACGAATATAGAGGAAAGAAAATTTCAAACCTTCTTAGTTCTTAAAATTAACTCACTGTTTGCTACGTTTGTGTAATTTGTCCAAAGTCAGAAGAAGCACATCATCTTGTTCGTTTTGTTAGGAGCCAACGTTGCCCCCACAGGCCAGCTGAGCAGTTCAGCAGTTACTGTACCCAAGAGGCTGTCATTCTTTTGAGTTTGAACGAATAGAACCGAAATTTTAATTTAAAAAAAAGTACCCGTTCAAATGCTTTTTTTTCGGGTCTTGGGATAGTTACCTACTCATTACCTTCAAATTTGAAAAAGACAATTATGCCTGGTGAAATGCCATGAAAAATCACAAACTTGGTAATAAACAATCACAGATGAAAATTCTACAAGGATGAGAGGTGCTGAATCGAGCGTTTGACTTTTAACTTCGTTATGAACTTAGTTGATATTATTCATTTAAAAGTTAGTTCCTCTCATAACCAACCTCATCAAGTTCATTCTGCTGTATATCTAATCTAATCTAATTGAATATAAAGTGCTGGAGAGGGAGACAGCGTTGAGGCTGCAACTTATTTCTTGCTCAAGTGAATTTTAATTCATTTCGCATTTAATCAGATTGAGTTTATAAACTCAAGTGAAGTGGCAAAGTTTCACAATTAAAATGGTGCAGTTCATTAGAGTGGCGCCTCTTTAGGAAACCCGACCTTTCAACGCTCGAATGGTTTATTAGGACTACCCATCTATCCATCTCATAATTCGCGCTGTTGGCTCGTCATGGTTAACAGAGATGGACTGCCTGATATACAACTGTGGCATCTTCAGTACAAAAACATACATAGGTATGCACTTCAAGGAGAACATACAAGGTAGGAACCTCTTTTAGGCGAAAACGTCGTGGTCGTGGATGATGTTAATCTTGGGATCCGAAGTAGTTAGCGAAATTCCATCTTAATTCCGCGAGTTAGCCCGCTGCAAAGCTCAACCAACTTCTTAATGGGAGGTCGAGAAAACTTGTTCATTCCAGGATTAGCTCAGGATCTGACAGGCTGTGACTACAGCTGGCCCAGGCGACGTATCATTATTAAAATGAAACTCTCCCGTTCTTCAAGAGGTAGTCTCACAGGCTTGTTTGCACCCTCTTTGCAACCTGATGCTTAATTGGATTAACACGGTCGTAACCGTGAGCCAACAGCGAGAACTCTATCTCACAAAAAGAATAATCCTACAATGTACAACTCAGGACCAGATTTTACTATCCGCATTTATGCTCTCACGAAGAACGCAGGGTTTGGGTTCTCGTATAGCACCTTTATAGCGAATGGAACCTCTAAGCTCAGCACTGCAATGCAAAACTAAAATGAGGTTATTAGGTTAATAAATAGCATCAAATTCACTTAGCTAATTTATACATGTTAAAACAAATTAATTTTCTTTAGTCAAGTTTCACATTTTAATTTTGTACAACTATCATAATATGATAAGTTGTACAACTATAATAATATTATTGTATCATTGTGGGTGTTTAACTGATATGAAAATTGAAAAAATGGTTTGCGATTGACCAGTGTTGAAAAATTATTAGAAGATGAGGTTCACTACTAAATTTTCAGAAATAGTGGATCATAATTCGTAGGTAGCTTATATTACTTTTCCGTTGTTTAATCAGGAATATTGGAATAACTAATCAATTTGATTCCAATAAACAGGGCGGGAACACGATGACACTTCAATACAGCTACCGATTTGGAGGTTAGAGAGAGAGAGAGAGAGAGAGAGAGAGAGAGAGAGAGAGAGAGAGAGAGAGAGAGAGAGATGGGATTAGACCTCTGCACCATCAGCAAACATCGGTAACACAGTTACCGGTTTTCACATCGATTTCCAAGATTTCGCAATCATCTTATAACAAAATTGTGAAACAATCTGGAAGTCAGCGGAACCAAACTAACGCAAACTCGCGGCAAACAATTTAAAAATATACATTTTTTTAATTGATAAAGGTCGGCCTTTTCGGCCATTCACAGAAATACACGGCGAAAATTGACGTGAAGTATGTGATCACACAAAATTTAATAAGAGTTTCTACGACGCTATTAGGTTATATGTACATTTAACAATTTTTACAACGCATCTAATTATTTGTTTACAACTGGGTGTTTGAGTAGGGTTCAAATGACAGGGCAACAAAAGGGCTGACTGTGCTTGAAATAACCGTGTGTGAAAATTCGTTCAAACATTACATTATAAATTATAAAAAGAAGGCACAAAAATTTATTGACGATTATGACATCAGTTTTGTCAACAATGAGTGGAGCTTAAATGAGTTCAAATGACTAAAAAAAGTTTGTAATCAGTGCCGTTTGAAACAAACTTATATAGAATTATTTTGAAAATGCCTCGAAAAGTCACCGATTAATTGATTTTTTTTTCGGTTATGTCATCCTTCATTTTCTGCCTTTTTGTGATGTTTTGGTCCTTTCCTATAAGGAGAGATTCTGACCCCCTTGAAAACAGATAGGTAAGAAATTACTCAAAATTCAACGTAGTGACAATATAAAAAAACGAAAAAAAATCTTAAACCCAACTTTACTTCTTATTAGAGGGCGGTAATGTTCAGGTACTCAAGTAGAAAACACTTTAACTTTTAGCGAAAGCTTATCTTCCGTTATTGTGAATAATTAATAACAATTCAACCTTCTTATCATCCCCACTTGCTAAAACAATAAAAGTTAATGGTCCCTTGTATTTTTCCAAGTTTTATTTCAATTTATGTAGGTAAAAACGTGGAGTGTTCGTTCACTATAAGCTAATTTTTTTATTGCATAGCGATTTGGGGTAGAGGGTTATTAACAAGCCAGGAGAGTGGGAAATATTAACGATTAAGAGTTTGAAAAACTAAAATTCGGGACTTTAAAGTTCGTCTGTAATTTTAAATTGATGATGAAACATCCTAACAATAAAACTTAGATAAAGCGTTCGAAAATAGGATTAGCAGTCGGTAAATGGGTATTGCTAATTCGCGCGCCAAGGTTGTTTATGTGAAGGGTGAGTGTGATATACGTTTAAAAATTTCAAGCCCTTGTAACCTTGTACTACCAACCCAATTCAAGGACGCGGCAGGTTATTCGATGAAATCATTCCACTCGTCTACTTTAGTTAAAGCCATTCACCGTCAACAAAGAAATAACATTCGAACTTCTACATAACAACAGCCTAAAAAATGCAGCCACTTTATAAAGACCTGCCTACGGCTCTAGATAAATAACAAACAATTCTGACCGCTTCGAAATAGGGAAATCATTTCTTTACAATTAATTAAAACTCAAATGAAACTCACAGCAACTCTTGTAATCAACCCGTTACGAAAATTCCAATTAGGACTCAATTTCAATTTTGTATCTGATTGTTCAAGCAATTTCCGTTTGTGTCAAAAACCCGTGTATAACATATTAACCTAATGAGGATGACGATTTTTCCAAATTTTACTGGAAAAGGAAGGGTGGAGTTTTATAGTAGTAAACTTTTATTTTAGTAACCACTACACTTGCATTTATTCAATTTTTTTTACTTCGCTGCTTGCGCTGCTTTTCAGGACTCCCTAGTCAAATTCCAACAGTGCATCGCAATTTTTCGTCTCGTTATATACGAATAATAGAATTTCTTAAAAGCAAAATAACGCAACTTAAATTATGAAGGATTATACTTTTAAACACGTTTGACTACTTACAAAGATTACATTGGTAACGAACTAGACTATTATTGTACGTTTAGTTTTTCATCATTTTACATAATAATACAGACAGAGGGTTTTAAAACAAGGGAGATGTCGCACGCACATATCACAGTGGCACTTTATACTTTAAGGGAGTGATGCTATATCACAGAAGATGCTTATCAGTAGATAAACGAAGTTTATCTTCAAGTAAAACGAGTTTTTACCGATCAAAATCTGCTAAAAGTTTTTATTTCTAATTTTTAAAAATTAGGTACACGGGGAATGAAAGAAATGGAGTGTTTCGGTGGAGAGGAGTTGAAAAAAGTAGTGGGAGAGCTTCGAGGGCACTGAATTTGACTGTTCGGTTTCAGCTCATGAAAGTCAGTGGTTTTAGTAATAGTGAAAAAAGTTCTTCCTGTTCAGCACCGTGAAAAATCCCTAAACTAAGTGTATTTTCCTGTCCACCAAAATGGGTTCGTTCTTTTGTTCTCGCGTGTTGTGCGTTGTAGAAATCCACAAAAGCCCCTTACCTATCAGGGTGAGGAGGGAAGCATCATTTGAAGAGTATACGACGGAATGCTCGTCGAAAGTCTTTGTTGAAAATGGTGTATATTACGGGGTTTAGGGCGGAGTTCATGTAGCCCAGCCAGAACGCGACGGCGAAGGCAAATTCTGGGATGTTGCATATCGAACAGAGCGGGGTTAGTATATACAAGAAGAAGAAGGGGAGCCAACAGGCGATGAAGGAGCCCATGATGAGTCCCAGGATGAGCGTCGCACGTTTTTCTTTTTTCCTAGCAATCCGACGTTTCTCCCTTTCCGGATCCCGGGGTTTCTGGACTTTGGGAACCTCCTGGGAGATTTCGAGGGAGCTCCCCGAAATTCTCCCCATGTCGATGACTTCCCGTTTGGCTTTGGAGGACTTCCGCCCGAAAATGGGTTTGCAGAGGCGGAGCTTGAGCGGTTTGACGACGGCGCATCGGGAGACGACGCCCGAATCGCTCGAGCTGGGGTCGAATTCGGAAACCATGTCGGGATCGATGCCGACGGAGGGTGCTCGACATCGCGACATGGCTGCCAGGTCCCCGTTCACCGAAAGGGTGCTCCCCTTGAAAGTGACGTTAGGCATCAGGGACGATTGTTGAGGTAGTTTTAGAACCTGCAACATAAGAAGTAAATGATCAAAATTAAAACGCTCAAATCCATCCTAATTGAAAGGTATTTTGTTATTGTAAAGGTTATTTGAGACCGCAACGTTTGTTTATGGAAAAAAATCAATATCATCCAAAAAAATCAATAAAATCAATCAAACCATCAAAATCATCACAAAGGCTACTTGGTCCAAAAAATGACGCTAGGAGTTTTTGCTATTTTTGTCGATAAAAAAAAAATAATAATAATAAAATGACTGTTTGGATTCTTGAGGGTTGGTCAATGAATGGTCATCTCTTTCAGGCCGACGTTTTGAAATATTTATATTGCATCTTCAGGGCTATAAGGAAGGAAGGAAGGGACAGACAGTGCGTTAGCAGGACTAGTATACTCATACTGACTACAGCAGCTACCAGCTAGGCAATATGTTAATATATGCACAGTTAGGTAACTTAGAAAATCTTGTCGGTATGTTACGCTACATTGGGGGCGACATACTTGAATGCTACGTTGTTCTGTGTAAACTTCACCTAATACCGTGTAATGCGCTATGGCAGAACGGAGTATGTCGTCCTCAATGTAGCATACCGTCAACATTTTCAAAGGTACCTAACTGTGCATATATTATCATCTTACCTAGCTGCAGTCAGGATGTGTATACATACTAGTCATGCTAACACGCTGTCTGTCCCTCCCTTCCTTAGCCCTGAAGATGAAATATAACCTTCCTCCGCAAATTGGTCGCCTTTTCAAGTTTCTGGGTGTAGTTCTTATTAGAGAGGCCTGAGAAGGTCGGGAGGCACCTGTATTCTCTAGTCACTAGAGTCTAGTGAGATGCCCACCAACGTAATTCTGCAAACAAACAAATTACGGAATTTCCCGAAATTTCTATGGAAAACTGTCTGGCGGCCAAATTGCCGCCGACGCGAGCGGATGTGTTCCACCGAGAGGCGCGAGCGGAGGAAGGTTAAATATTTCGAAACGTCGGCCTGAAAGAGATGACCTTTCATTGACCAACCCTCAAGAATCCAAACAATACTTAGGTATACACCAGAGGTCGAGAAATACAACCCTTCATTTACAATAAAACGTTCGTTTTTTGTTAGAAAAAGTTTAAACGTTAATCAAAATTATTATAGTAAAAAAAAAGCTTGGGATGGTTTCTTGAGTTAGCGATTTTAAAACATGCGTTTTTGCGTGTTTTAAAATTACCCAAACTGCGGAGGCCATTGAATAAATTTTGAGAGATCGATTAAAAAATTATATAAAACCCCCCTTTGAATGATAAAACGCAGAAAAGAAGCTCAGAGGCATTGTATTTAAAAAAAATTAGCCGTTCGAAAATAATTTTTTAGTACCTAAAATTGAGTTAGAATAAAGCAAGAATATCTCAAACTGAAACCCACTTTAATACACGAAGCGTACTCACGCTAACTTGCAACGTTTCTTTGCCCGTCTCGGGCATGTCGACATTGTCCGACGTGGAAATGTCCGACGCAAAGTCGCACGTGACGACGGGGATGACCGGCTTCTCCACCGTCACGGCGACCGGGCTGTTGTTGGAATTCTTGTCGACGGGGCTGGAGACGGGCTCCCTCCTGGTGAAAGACGTGTCCTTCTCGGTCGCTTTCATCTTCGGCGGTGGCTTCCGAATGTTCCGCCTCGCCCGGGCCTTCGCCGCGTAGTATATCCTGATGTAGACGAACACCATGATGCAACTCGGGATGTAGAACGAGCCCAGCGCCGAGTACAACACGTAGCCGATGTCGTTGCTTAACTGGAATTCAATGCAAACGAAACGAAACTGTTAAAACGATAACAATAATATGTTTGAGGAAAAACATTGCAAAACAGATTAAACTACGGGTTTATTAGTCATGAATGCGAATAGAGCCTGGAACTGGCACTTTTTGTTCGTGTATATCGTTCCATTTTTACGGTTTGAGGATATCTTAAGAGTTTAGGGTCTGTTAAATCGAAATTGGAATAGCACATCAGAGTTGATTTTGGGAATGTTTGCATACTTAGGCAGTTTTGGGTATATTTCTTCATATCAAGGCCCATTTCTTCATAATTCCAGCAATGATCACCCGCCAAGGGTGCTGTTCAAGAGGTACAAGAGGAAAGTGGTAAAGGGCCAGGGAAAGCCGACACGGCATTGAGGAAGAAGCTGCATTCCGTGTTACAGCGAAATCCCGGATGCTCTTTTGTGCTTGGGGTATAAAACATTTTGAGAGGAATGCCCTTAGCCTTCTCATCTGACCTGAGAGGCCGTTTTGCTTCCTTGAAGATGCTCCCAAAGCGACTAATGTAGGGGGATTGGAACGGGTCCCAAAAATAGATTCGACGTCCAAAAATACTGCGAAAACGACACCGCACTCGATATCCGGTCTGGACCGAGGTCAGACATTCAACTTTTGAAACGAATAATGACGAATTTTGAGGCCGACCAAATTATTCGACGCATAGGCGTACCTATTATTCCAAGTAATAAACCAAATCGGATCATGCGTCAAGCCTATGCCTTGTCCTGATGTCCCACGCTTGGACAGCAATGATACACAGCCTTTTCAAATGAAAGATAATAAGAGAGCCGAGTGTCGCCGCTTCTTGCATAGTGGACAAGCCATATAATATATTATGGTGGCATAAACGTCTTGAGACACCAAGAGTCTGCACACACGAAACGGAAGCGTCAAACGTAAGCTCGAAAGATAGAAGGGGATACGTAAAAGTTTTTTTTTTTTTCATCAATAAACTTATTTAATAAGTTTATTGATGGAAAAAAACCGCTAACTGAACATGTGGTATGCCGTGACGATATGGCAGTAGGATTTTTTTTTTTACACCTGAAATTTTGAAAAATACTCGGTTTACCATCTATGTAAGCCCGCAAGGTTTTCAGCCCGATCGCCCAAACCCGCGGGGCCCTGTGGAGCTAAAAAGAGGCTATGGGATTATTTTGAAGGTTTCGTCTATGGGGTCGAATTAGGTGTCGTTTTCGAAGTATTTTTGACGTAGAATTTATTTAAAGGTCCCAGAACGATGCGATTTCACCGTGGGGATCTATGGAGCTTTAATGGGAGCTACAAATGGGATTTTTGAAGGATCCCAGGAGGTGCCACATCTGTCCAAACATTGTACAGATTTTTAAAGTGAAACTTTTATTACATCGTCCCAAATTTTTTGGTCTGTGTTTCGTTTCTTGTCCCGTCACGCTACCGTTAATTTTCGCTTACAACCGATTCGTTGCTACGGAACTTCATCTTCGCCAGTTATAATCGTACAAAACCACCACGTATTTTTTTTTAATTTTGTCAAAAATAGTTTTGGCGCACAATTATAATAATTATAAAAATTTTAATGACACAGAATTAATTTTTGCACAATTAACTTATATCAAAGAATAATAAACCCCTCTGTAGAATTTGCAGCGTATTTTATAATGATACCCATCCCTTTATAATATTGGGCCGAAGGTGGCAGATAAGTGGGTTGGAGGAAATTGTTAATCCATGACACTCCCACCTTGATTGGGTAAACAATAAACAAAGGACATTATTGGAAAATGTAATATGAATAATTCTTGAATGAATAATCTTAAGAATGGTTTATCTGAACGGGTGTTTTATTTTATTTTATTTGATGATGTTTTAGCATTCATGGAGGCTTGGAAAAGTCTGCTCCTTCAAACTCATTAGCGAAGGACAAGTTGAAAGTTGTCACTCACAAAATTGGACTTGTTTCTGCTTCGTTACCTCATCAGAACATCCGACTGTTACGTAACTCAGTGATCAGGCAGGGTTACCAAAGTTGGGAAAAAAAGACGGAGAAGAAGGAAAGCTCGGGCCTTTGATACTCGGCTTTCTTTTTGAGCTCATCTCCGTAGTCAAGGCTGTCCGAAGGGGTTAACCCTAAAACCCTACCGTCCCTCCCTCGCTAACCCCATCATCCTTTTCAGGGAGTTTCCTTACCAGGTCTGAGGGGCTAGTGTATCCTCATCTTTACCGTTCCCCTCGTGGCTGGGGGAAGGGAGGATTAAGCGCTATTTGTGGGCCTAGCTTTGCTCAGACTCCATCCACCCGCTCTTTTAGTCCCAAAATCTCCTCTCTTGGCTGCCACTGCCCTGCTTTCCCTGCCTGTTTTTCCGTCACCGCGTTCATTTATTTTAGGTATTTGGATGGGATTTATTCCAATTATGACTGTCAGCCAAAGACCACCTTAACTCCTTCATTCGTCAAATCGTTGTCCAACACAGTGAGATTTGACTAGGAATTTGGGTACACGTCTTACGTGTGACCTACGCGAAGATTGGAAGTAACGTGTGTGACCTACGGCCTCCCTCTTTGCCTACCTACCCGAGTAGTAACCCCGATAGTAACTTATCTCTATGTGCAATACTCCAACTATTCTGGTTTAGGAGTGTAAGTGATGCTGTAAAGTGGAGTGGGCGAAGTAAGCAAACCGTTACTGACTGGTGCAATTTATGTAGGGACGTGTGTGTTAGAATGTATGACAAACGTGATCAAATGGGTGGGGTGGGTGGAGGGCATATTGCAATTTGGGAGATCACGGCTACGATCACAAAACGACATTAAGTCAACGTTTCTTTGACATCACCTACCCATACACTGACGAACTTCTCATCAGAAGAGAGATCCTACATGACACACATGAACGACTGTCTCCACTTCAGAAGACATAGCCGTACATTTTCGGTAGGTAACACACGAGACCCACCAATCACCAGTGGTAGGTCACACATAAGACGTGTACCGGAATTTGTCACTAAGATATCTTATCAGTATACTGAACCGCAACGGTCTCCTTCCTGAAATATTCAAACACCAAACGATGTTCACTTTCGCCTTACCAGCAAAAAGGCGCTTGAGTTGTGGGGTTTGAGATTGAACTCTTAATATTTATAAGGCTGCCAAGTCCTGAGTGCCGTGTTTGAATTGACCACGATATACCACCTCCCCTTTGGCGTCCCTCTGGCGCTTTGTGGTCAATCCAATCAAGATGGACACACCAGCAAAGGGATTTAATTGGGATGCAAATCTAGACGACGCTATCGCTCCATTCCACAGGAGGCACGGCTTGGACCCCAGCCTCTCGTACCTTTCCTCTACGATTCATTGGAATAGTTAAAACGTAGAAGTAATTCGATTAAAGGACCAGTCACGTTCACGAGAAAAAACTCAACTTTCATCGCGGATCAACAACGTTTAAATCCCTCGATTGCTCTTTTACATCAGGGCGCGACGCTCACTTCACATTTCTTGGTAATCCCTTCACTTGCTTCGAAAAAAAGATCGAAAAATCACAGGATGAATAATTAAACAATTATTGTTTGTATAGTTTGCCCAAGTATACGTGATTTTGTGCTATTTGGACGTTGAAAGGTTGTATGTAATTACGAGTAGTCGTCATAACAAGACCTCATGAACTCACGACCTTATTAGGAGCCAATTACACTCCCTGTTATACCTAATGAGGCGTCATTATTTCCATACAACGTCCCAAGTACCTACGTCGCATACAACAACAATTATTTCCCTAGTTTTCTCCAGGAATATACTGCCCTTGTATTAGTATTATTTAAATGAGTAATAATGCTTATTCAATATTAATTGAAATGCTATTTAATTTAGCCCACTTGATTACTATTATAATATTCTCATATTATGAGAAAATACGCCGGTGTTCAAAGTGGTTGGGTTTGTCTTAAATTTGGCTTAGTTTTGAACCAGTACAATTAGAACATTTATAATATGAAAAATAGGCGTCTGGCCACTTTTGGTGAACGCCCTCCCACCCTCCTGTACAGACCACAATAATAATGCTTCAGCGGACATTTTGTTGACTATAATGAACACGGTGCGGAAGTGTAGTTTATGTGCCCTGGCCTTTTGTTTTCGGCTCCCCTCAATGGAAGCGGGAACAAAAAGCTTGTTTTCTGACCTAAGCGAACTGAGTGATTTAGGATTTCCGTTCTTCGGGAAGTTTTTGTACTCCGAAATAAAATATGACCTCGTTCCCCTGCTGTACCTTCTCGCTCCTTGTAGGACTTTCTAGCTGCTGGCTCACGCTGTGGGCTGTAAGAACCACTAATAGAAGGAATACTGGACTGGAACGTCTTAAGAAGTTCTTGAATAATGTAAGCTGGAGCCAATGAAGCTCCTAGAGCTTCAGATCATTCGTTTTCAAAGTTGAGTGAATATTCATCATAAAGTAGATGGGACGTCGTCAGTGTCAGTTTAGGTTTATCATTCTTGGAATAATACACCAATGTTTTAACCCACGATGATGACACAAATCAGCCACGTAGTTTCAAAGACACGTGAGTTAAAAAATGCCCATCTCCCATCCAGGCCCATTTTGGGCGGTAGGAATTTTTCGAAAAATCTAAACTTTGTAACAATACACTCGGTTCTCCATTTAGATCTGCCCTCAAGCTTTTCAGTCCGCTTGCTTAAACACTCTGAGGGGCTGAAAAGGGGCTACCGGAGGGCTGTTGAGGTTTGTGGCCACGGGGTCAAGCAAGGTGCCGTTTTAGAAGATTTTTTGGACGAAGAATCCATTTTTGGGGGTCTCATTCCGTGAGGCCCAATTTCAGCGCGGGGCAATTATTGCCCTTTTAGAAAATTTCTTCTCCCAAGGCCTCCCATAAGATGTACCTGAGTGGTTGTGTACTGCGAGAAGCCTAATGGAGGCGTTGCAGGTGTGAGAGATATAGTTTGTAGGAGTTGAGACGCCCCTCATAAATCAAGTCGGGGGGGCCACGTGACCCTCGCAGGTCTTCACAGGAGCCTCGCTGGGCTAATAACCCTTCTACAACAGTGTGGGAGAAGAGGAGGAGTATTGTACCAAATATTACGGCAAGGGCTGGACAGCTCTTTAATCATAACTTACAACCTGCCCCACAACTGTTTTCAATTCCCATCAAATTTTCTCGGAGGGCAAGCTTTAGGCTTTACTGAAGTGGACAACAAGGTTGGGGATTCCACATGCATCGCGGATAAAGCTATAATATATCTAATAATTTATCGGCCCATATTATGAACCGATAAATAAGTCGAGGTAGTGCCATCGTGTTGTTCTCCTCTCAGAGTCCGTAGTCATTGGTCAATTATTCTGGTCTGAGCTGAGCATATATGCTATAGTTAAACAATGATCAGTCAGTCATGTCCCGGGAATAACCTCATTAACCTCACTTATTCATTTCTGAGGGTCGCAACTCTATGGCTTCTTAAAGCACACCGCCTGTTCCTCGGTTCTTCAACCATTAAAGATGTTTTTTCCGGTCTCTAAGACCCTCTTCTCCATTTGGGTTTCTGCTTGACGAGCGGCCCAAAGATTAACGTGGTTCCTGCTGGGACTTACCAGCTGGTGAATCGCACGTGTGGCCGGCAATTTCCTTCCTTAAGACGGGATTTCCTCTAGATTTGAATTTCAAGGCCCCCGGAGAGACCGTCCCTCCATAAACCGCCTAGTTAATACACTAAAGGCACAACCCGCCGCCAGGAGACGTGTTTACGTTAAATCCTTTCCCTATATATTCCCGAATAGCTTTACAGAAAGCTACTTGACTCACCCCCCCTCCTTTCCTAGGCAGCACCGCAATCTCTTTATGGCCTCTTTTTACGACTGAGGCTCCCAGGCTCTACACCCCTACCGTTTCCAATGTTGAACACCCCGTTTAACATACCGAAATTGTCTGGATATCTGGCGTTATGATCTAAATGCAACCCCGCGCTAAACCTGGAACTATCTTGAGGACACCTTACGACGTGGTTATACCCCGGAAATAAACAGAGGTAGGTTCCTATAGTTCGATAGAATGGCTCTTCCCTCTCAGGGGTTTTACCACTCTATCAAATTCGCCCAAGCTGTAACAACTAAAACCGTTCGAGGGAAACTTGTCCACAATGGCGAGGGAGTTACGACTTTGTGATCGGAAGAAGTAGAACGATAAAAGTTGGTGAAATATTAAGCCATTGGTAACAATACTGCGTATGGAAGCCTACTTTTATAGCGGAGACTCTGTTCTCTTCCTGACCTCGCTCGCAATAAAACTATTCCGCAGCCAGGGAGTTTAACGATTTGTGCGGTTCAGAATGTCTACCTTTTCTGAATATCTCGTCGAAAAGAGCTGTGACCCAGAATACTGATTGGAGATATCACGTCGTGAAAATCCCACCCCGGTTTAGTAGTTAACCCCCCCTTGTCAGAGGAGAAATGTTATTCTGAGAAAGCTGGAACGGAGATAAAGAGGCGAAGTTCATTTCGTAGGTATCCGTACAGAGTCTGTACTACAGACAACCGTCAAAGCGTTTACTTACGTCGTGAAGGTTTAGTATAAGGAAACGGACGTACGCGTTCTGTGTTTTGATTGCTCCCAGAGGTTAGGCAACCTCGCTACACGTCCAGCTGTTTTTGACGACAATGTCGCTCCATTTAATGTAAAATCACAGTTTAACAACCTTCAAATTCTTACGAAACGTTCTCAAATTTTCGTCTGTCAACATGTAGAATTCGGTTGTAGGAAGAAAAATCCCCGGATAGAAAGTCCCCAAATTTACCACCCTGGAAAAAAAATCCCCAAGGTTTCGGAAAAAAATCCCCGGTAAGAAAGCGGGGAGCTCTTAAGTCCGAAGTGTCCAACTAGGAAAAAAAATCCCCGGTTGTGCGGAAAAAAATTCCCCAAGTGAGACTAGGCTAAAAACTACAAGAAATTCCATTAAGACTATAAATTCTAGTTCGCTTAAGTTCTATCATGGCCTATCTCAAAAAATGCGATTTTGAGTTTTTGGTGTCACTGGATTCGTTGTTTTACACCGGATAGCATGGTAACACTAAGTTACCGCCAGTGTTTATTCGCAACTAAGGGAAACGCGATCAAGGCCTATCTCAAACTGCTTAGAGCATGGGGTATTTCATCAGATCATGGCATCTGAGCGAGATCATGGCCTAACTCATCTCCAAATTACGCTCATGGCCTATCTCAACAATATCCCCGGGTTTCCCATAAGGCCATTTGTTTAAAAAAAGTATTTCATCAATTAGTGCGATTGCTTTACAATTGTAATTAAGGATAGATGAATAATAATGAGAGAATGTTCAATTTGCGTGAAAACTGTAGTTACAAAACAGTTTTTTGCTTCTCCTGAAAAGTTGCTGAATTTGAGATAGGCCATGATAGAACTTAAGCGACGTAATGTCGTCAAAATAGGTATAGGTATCACATCATACAAAAAAACAAAAAACATCTTACAAAATCATCATCCAAAAAAATGTCACATATAAAAAGACACTGCCAAGTGGGACATGGCCCATAGCTTCCTCGGATATTGTATGAAATGTTCAACGAAATTCAAGTTATGGCTGTTAGTTCACTAACTCGAGCAAGATTTTAGCCCCCCCCCCCCCCCCTTGAGCTAGAGTTTAGCTCACTCAGCTGACCAGGAGAATACCCGTCATTTCAATCGTCTCTTGTACTCCCTTAATGTCTCCTTCTTAAATTTCAACGTCCAAGGGTGAACTGGAGTTATTTGAATGTCGATCTTGCAGGCTGCAGCACTTCTTGCCGTAAACAAGAGTAAGATTCTCGTCCGACGATAACACCGTCGTGAAAGCGTGGTCGGGGATTTTTTTCCAGGGACTTTCTTTCCGTTGCCTGGGGATTTTTTCCCGGGATTCCTCGATCGCAATGGTCAACTCGGGGAATTTTGACCGGGGATTTTTTCCCATGGTGGTCAATTTGGGGATTTTCTTTCCGGGGATTTTTCTTCCGCACACGTAAGCTATCTGCAGTAACTGTTCACATCACTAAGTGAAGTCTTCACGACTCCAACAACTGTTGTTGGAGTCGTGAAGACTTCACTTAGTGATGTGAACAGAGTCGCCGTGTCGCGCATGTTCAGTAAAACATCACTGCACACTGGCGGCTCGATGCGTGACGCAACCAGTCTCAGCTTTCCGTTTAAAATCTCAAAAATTTCTATAACAGCTCTGCAGCTAACTGTACAGATTTTCGAATAGAAATTGTTATCAGGGTTTTCTAAAGGGTGCTGAATCCGAACGTGATATTATAAATGCTACAATTCTGACCTTTTCAAGAAGCCCTACAAAAAACGAAAACTAGGGTTTCCTTAGGTGGCGTCTCTGCGCAAACTGTCGCTCGTCGATTGGCGATTCGACCTGCTTCGACGTGACCTGCTTTAATAAATTGCGACGTCGGCTCAGAAAGTCCCGCACCTTTGAGTTTCTTCTTCCGTTTTGAAAAGCCTCTTTCCATCTCCTCTTCGTAGTTCCCAGGCATTAGGCCTAGTACTTTTTTCGCCGCCACAACCGGAGACTGACGGTGCAGCTCCGAGACTCCCTTGGAACTACTGTCAATTTGAACTCGAGGGTCCGCTTCTGTTTCACCCACTGGTTCCCATTAATTAAAGAGCTCCTACACCGTTGCTTACAATAACCTATTGTGAAATATATAAATCAGGCCTACGGAAAACAGATTTTTTTGTGGTAAAAAATGTACCTACGGATCAACAAAATACTTGTATTGTTTAGGTATTCAACCCTTGGGGTAAATTTAAAGTTTTGTATTTCTATGGTTTATCCAACATGGTACCAAGCCAGAACTTCTTCATCAGATGAAGAGCGAGATCCTGGGATTACAGTTAGACGTATACGCTGGTTTCCAACATATTGCGTTTGATGCGAAATCGAATGACATTGATTGACGTTGCTTCCTGTAGAATCACGGGGAAAGCAAAGACTGCACACGTCAATAATTACTTATCATCCGCACAAGGTTCATTATTGGGCAGTAGATAAACGGACATTATTGTCAGGAGGGCTTCAAATCCTCGACTGCACAAATGCGGGTGGCATATCGTGTTAATTTACAGACAATGCCCGCCCCTTCCCTCACCATCATCTACTTACTAGACTGTTGCAGGAACAAACCCATCAAATCTACTTATCTCGGGAATAGAGGAGCCCTTCTGTTCAAAGGCGGATTAAGTCCCCTTGACTTACTACCCCTCGCGATACGGCGGTTAGAATTAGGCACAGCCATCTGCAGAATGATTGCCCAAAGGTATTGGTTGAGTTGTTATGGAAGGGGGTTCAAAATATGTAGTTTCATATAAATAATTTATATGAAACTGTATATCAATAATCAATTATTGATTACACTTCTGTAACTGTAGAACGTAATTTTCGGGATTGCTTCAACAGTCAATAAGGTGTGGACGCGGAAAAAACTCTTCCTTGTCAACGGTGTCTGCATGAGAAAATGTTTCGCCGTTTCTTATTTTCCCATCCAAGTCTACACAGAGGCACATTCGGATCAAGGATGTGGGCGAAAAAAAATCTCCAACATCTATCACTGCCACCCCACTAAGACAAACAACACTAGCAAAATCGTTAAATATGATTTCACCGTTTGTATCACACAGCAGAGAACGAAGGGAGGAGAAGAATTTATTTTTCCATCCCGCGGAGTCCCCTTCTGGATCCCCGCCTGAAGCTTTGCCTGCCTGAATCAACATTTCCACTCGTCGATAGCGCGCGAAGCCTTATGGAATTAAATGTCAACACCCTTCCTTCCTTCCCCATCCGGGGTTGCACCGGTGTAAGCGGCCTGTGCTAGCCTGAGGTGTCGTTCTCACCAGATTCATTAAAAATTGATCGGGCAAATGTCACCGGCGCCTGTCATGTTCAATGTGTAGTGTAGAGTTTAAAATTAGGCTGGATACGTGGGAAGGTAAATAAGACTCCCCGAAACCATAACGCCAAATTTGGAGGGAACCTTTTCCATTGATGACTGTAACGACCGGAGGGGAGGAGGTGGAAACCAGTTATTTAGGTAATTTCCAACCAATTCCAACCATATTCAAAAGAAGAATCTGAGGCTGAAAGAAGGCTCAGCCTACGCTTCGTTATTCTTCAGTTGCTACATAAATCGCCCAAGTGCGGCTACATAGTCCTCCACCAGGCGCTGCCGCGTCGAGAAGAAATTCACCACCACCTTGAGAATCGCAAGCCGATACCGGGAGATATTTAGAACATCTCCAGGAAACACGATCATCTGTCAATGATGTCCATAAGTGAATTAATTCAAGGCCTTGAATCCCCGGGTTGGGAGGAAACAATAGAACAAAATTTATAAAATTGAAAACCAGTTAATTAGCGGAAGTCGAAGCGGAGATAGCTGCCCGCCAGACTTCGGCAGACCTAAGGATTTACGAAACATCATCAAGGTAAGTCCAACTGGATATATTTTTCTCCCATAACAGGCTAACAACGCCCATAAAAGTCATTACAGTCCTTAAGTGAGAAACACTTCTCGTGTTATGCCATTTTGGGTAAACGTGAGTTCCACCTTTCACGCAGATACATCATTTCATGGATTTGTCTGCCAACAACGTGCTGAATAATTCTGTTAGAAGTTATTGCAAATTAACTAGACTGTTCGGCTGATTTGGATCCTCATCAAGTACCTACTCAGCTGGCCAGGCACCTCATTAACTACTCTGCTGATTTGGCTCCTTATATTACCTGACTATGTCGACATGACATTGTGTCCAAAATATCAAATTAGTAAAAAATCAGGAGTCTGCATTACATCATCACCTCATCCAATATTATAGTATTTTGTTTGTTGTACCGCGTTCTCTGTATCTGCTCGTAAATGCAAAAAAAAAAACCCCACTTCGGAAACGAGGTTGAGAGCTCTGAAAGCGGAGAGGAGCAAAGACACTGCGTTCCGCCCCAACCGCTCCCTGTTGTTGGTGTAGCTGTAATAATTGAAGGGGAAAATTAATTAGCGCAACCCCTCCAGACCTCCCTTCGCAAGACATTGAGTGAGGCAACGACAGATTGTTTGAACTTAGAAACTTAGAGCGATAGGGGGTGTCGTGAAATGGATCTTCGACAGGTTTGTAGAAGCAACGTCAAAGAAGTGAATTGTAGAAAAAGATAATGAGCTAATTTACTTAATTTCAAATTTATAATGAGGAGGAACATAAAAAAAGACAATTTAAGACGAAGTAGGTAGTCTATTTCCACGATAAAAATAAAAATATAACTTGTAGACGGGTTTCGGTTGATAGTGGAGATGGACTACTTCGTTTTAAATCGTCTTTTGGTTTATTATTCTTGTAGGAAATAATACACCTATGTTTTCGCGACGGGGGTGGACGACTCCGATCGGCCTCAGAATTTGACATTATCCGTTTCAAGAGTTCTAAATTCTAAATCCGAAATGTCCGTCCGCCGTCCGCCGTCCGGGCCGTTTTGGGCAGTAGGATTTTTTTTTTTAAATCTGAAATTTTGACAAAATACTTGGTTTACCATCTAGTTGTGCCCGCAAAGTTTTCAGTCCGATCGCCCAAACCCGTGGGGCGCTATGGGGCTAAAATGGGGCTATGGGAAGGGATTCTTGAAGGCTTTCAGCTATGGGATCGAGTTAAGTGTCGTTTTCGAAGTATTTTTGGAAGTATAACCCATTTTTGGGGGTCCCGGAACGATCCGATTTCACTGTAGCAATCTATTGGGCTTTCGTGGGGCTAAAAATGGGATTTTTGAAAGATCCCAGGAGGTTAAATATTTTTGAGTAAAAAATAAAGAATTTTTGAAAAAAACAGCATTTTTGAAAAAAAAAAAAAAAAAAAAAAATCGATTTTGGTTTATTATTCTTGGAATAATACACCTATGTTTTCGCGACGGGGGTCGACGACTCCGATCGGGCTCAAAATTTGACATTATCCGTTTCAAGAGGTCTACATTCTAAATCCGAAATGTCCGTCCGCCGTACGCCGTCCGCCGTCCGCCGTCCGCCGTTTTTCGAGTAAAAAAATACAGAATTTTTGAAAAAACACATTTGTGAACAAAAAAATCCAAAAAAAAATCTTTTGAGATTAAAATCCAAAAAAAATTTTTTTTTAAAATTTTTTCATTAACAGAATTAAATTTCTGCACAAGTAACGAATATCAAAGAATAATAAACCCTTGTGTAAAATTTGCAGCGTTTTTTTCTTCCAAACTTTTTTTCCATTGACACAGAAATAATTTTTGCACAAGTAACCTATATCAAAGAATAATAAACCCTTGTGTAAAATTTGCAGCGTTTTTTAAGATGGATTCCCACTATATACCCCGTTGGGCCCCCATATCGACCTCGTTCAAAAGTCTTCTGTATTTGCATCAAAAGAGTTTTTATTCGCGAGCTTCTGTCGGGCTGCTGTTGAATTATGTACAGAAAATATCGCCTTTGCTTATGAATTTTAGAGCTGTGATTCACTGCGAGGTTTAGCTTCAGTAGTGAGAGGGGGGTTCGGTACTTTTGCGCTTTTCGACCTCTTCGCATCCCAACTCTCTCACCTCCCTTAGAGGGAAAGTTCCCAAGGTTTTGCTCTCGGAGAACTTTCGCTTTTCCCCCTCACGGAAGGCTAATTTTCAACTCTCCCCTCCACAGGGTTTTCCCAGTCAACACAAAACCTTTACCCACCCCCTCTTCCCTTATCTTGCCACTTCAAAAGATAAACTGTTGGTTAATACGCAACAGCCATCCCATTCATAGCAAGTTGAGCGGCGAACAATGTTATGAGAGCATAACTCTGCCGAGGGCCCATCTCTTTAAGATACGGTCTGCATTTCAAGATTAATTTGATGCCCCTATGCTTATAAATTCCTAACCTCTTTTCACCATCTAAAAAAGGCATTGTCAAATTCTGCTTGGGATCTGTCAGATGGGGAAAGAAGAATGTCAAAGATTTTTAAAATGTGATTTAGGAGTTTAAGAATAGTCAGAGCCTGTGATTCATTTTAACAATTTGAACAGTTCCAACTATTACATCGACGTTTCTTTTAAAGGAGAATGAATACCCGCGCTAATCATGAGTAAATTTTGGGTTTTGAATTCAACCCTTTCATCGCTCTTCTTTCTGAAGTTGATTCGAAAGGTTATCAATTATCAAAAGGGAAAATATCTTTGAGGCTTAGCGAATTAGAGGTAGCTGAGCCAATTACTATGCCCCGAGATGAGAAGATCTTTTTGTTTTGTTACTGCTAGAGAGATTGAAGCAACCAGCAGTTTTAATAAAAGAGCTTCCGAGTTCAAAGGGGGAAAATCCCAGAAGCGCCCCAAGGGGGAGGAATCCTTTTTGTTTATTGTGTTAATTGCCTTGGACAAGAAATTATTATCTGAATGGCATAACCCTAGTCGATCACTCCTTAATGGAAACCAGATCGATATTCTCGTTGATATTCAACCCGCGGGAATTATTGAATAGAGAGGAATTAAAGGGGGATGTCGAAGAAAAAGTTTTCAGATATCCCATCAATTCGGGGAATCCCAAAGCTGTAACCCCAAACCGATTCTAATTTGAAAAAAAAAAAAAAAAAGGAGAAAGATTTCGTTCAACTCTTTGGTTTTAATGTGGTTATTACAGTTAGCGCAATATCCTGAATGCACGCGTCGCGTAGAATAATATTAATTAAATGGGATGGGGTGGGCATTGCCTTTGATGGTTCACACAAAACACGCACTTTCCCCTGAAAACCATTTTAAAAGCCACCTAGCCAACAGTTTGTTTTTTCAGTCGAGCTTGGCAATTTTCATTAATGAACGGCCAAACTGTAACAGGAACTGATACAACGGCTCGTGTAAACAGACCGGAGTTCAGGTTGTAATGAGCATAAAAACATAACACGTTAGCCTCGATATTCATGCTAACATTCCAACGAAACTAAATAAGTCTTCTACAGAGAGAAATAAACCAAGGGATATTTCTGATAACCATTAAATCAGCGTTTCGGATGGCGGCTATGCCATTATCACCGTTGCTTCTAAATCGACTGCAAACAATTTCATGCATGCCCTAGGGCAGAGAATCACGGCTCGCTCTAGTATATAACTGTTCCATGAGTTCTTTTCGGTTTTC
This sequence comes from Pilophorus perplexus, assembly GCA_955831195.1. Classification (NCBI taxonomy): domain Eukaryota; kingdom Metazoa; phylum Arthropoda; class Insecta; order Hemiptera; family Miridae; genus Pilophorus; species Pilophorus perplexus. The sequence continues at coordinate 13,093,029 of OY037015.1, read as the reverse complement.
ACAGATGTCCCGACTCGTGTTACCTGCACCTATGTTGCACATGGCGTTTGTCGCTTCTGGGAATATCCCTTTAGTTCAATTTCGTTTTGTTAAGAGCTTATAGTTTTCATTTTCCAAAGACACAACCCCCGTTCGAATATAGCTTTCGCCATAAAACAACCCAGGTACTTACTGTTCGCCCAAGAGGGAGGTTTCACTCGCATGTGCTACACCACGAGCCCCTTCGGTGTTATTCACTATTTATGGGCACAAAAGAGGGCGCACGGTGTGGCAGGATGGAAATGGGGTGGTTGGAGGAAAACTGGGATGGTCGCTGGGTTGGGGTGGGGTTTGGGTTAACATCCGGTTTTCTCTGATTTGCTATTGTGGCCTCGAGCTGCCGCGGGAGCATTTTATTCCAGAGTACAATAGACGTCACTCCTATTTCTTTCTTCTTGCTCACCATACATTTTTCTTATTTTTCGATTTGTTTTTCCTGTTTTCTTCAATAAGTCCGCCTACCGTTTTCCTTCCCACTCAGCAAATGGTGGTTCCCTTAAGTAAACACCGCCATCAAACATTGGGACGACCATATATGTCTTCATACTGCAAGAGAGATCAGTACCCTCCGAGTAGAACAAGGACCATTATGCCACCAACACTTTCAAAAATCCATACTTTGTTTACCGCACAACCGCCAAAGTATAATATACTATATTATATATATAATAACTAACCGACCTAAAGTGAAATTCGTTATTTAAATAACTGTAAATTGACATTTTAACAAAACGATATTTCTGAAGGTGTTAACATTCAACAAATTGAGTCCAACCTTGTAATACACTGTACTAAGTTAGTTATAAAATAGTATATATAGTTAGTTATAAAATAGTATATATACTATATATAACTAACTTAGTACAGTGTATTACAAGGTTGGACTCAATTTGTTGAATGTTAACACCTTCAGAAATATCGTTTTGTTAAAATGTCAATTGACAGTTATTTAAATAACGAATTTCACTTTAGGTCGGTTAGTTATTACGTAGAAATGTCAAATAAAACATTTGTGAACAGGGCATTCCCTGTGATGACCAGAAAGCTCTTCATTAGCATAGAAGTTATGTAACTGATTCTGAAGTGAAACCCTTCAAAATTCTTCTTAACTTGATTACAAAAAATTTATTGTTAGTCTTCTCCAAATTACAATGACTTTCAGTGAAGGTCCACCACAGTTACGCTCTGATCACTGCCCGCTTGGTATTGCAATAGGTACTTGGTATTAAATTTTTCGGTAATTGGGCCACCTTAGTAAGGGACGTCTCGGAAGTTGGGCCGTTCTTGTTGTAACAATATTATTATTCAATCAAGAAGAACCGCCGCGGCGTTCTACTTGATATGAATATCAATGAATTCCCAGATAGTGGCTAGCAACAAGCAAGCTACGTAAATGTGTCACGCTACTCCCTACGTAAATGTGCCACGCTGAGATTCGGATCAATTGCGTAAATAGGAATCCCATTCTAATTAAACCCGTTTCCCCCATAATAGGGTCAGGTAATTGCCTGAATCAAATAAACAATAATTATAACTTGATCAGAAACCATTGGCTGATCACATACCCAGTTGATTGTGCAACAGTACAGTGTGGTCGGTTTGATTTCATAAGGGAAACCCAGTGAAATTAGAACTACTGTAATATTGTGTGTGCTGGGAGCTCGCTATTCCCACGAGGTAATGAAATTTTCAAACACCAATACTCAAGCTACAAATCGATTGTACACATAGTTATTCCACGTAACTAATATCGCTCGTGTAATCTATCTCGTACTTCTCGTATTATTACTTGATAGACTGTTTACCATTCATATTAAAATATAAATACCACGGACAGCTAAAATTTCTGAAACAGCTTAGAAACCAATTCATAATGCAGCCATTTCAGAGCAAGTTCATTAGCTTCATAATATGAACTCCCTTATTATATTATAATAAGGGAGTTTTTCAACAAATTTGAGAGCTGTGGAAAACAAAGATCTGCTTAAAGTGGTTTCACGTTTTATAGCAGCATGTCTGCTTTACATATCCTTAAATATATTTCCGGGGAGAAAATGCAAGAGCGCATAACTTGAGCGGTAAGTATTTTTGGCGAAAAACCGCCAGAAACTCGTCAGAAAGGATTTTCACCCAATATACATGTAAATACGAGTGAACCCCCACTTCGGTTTTACCCTAAAATTACTTTTGTTTGGATGGGCGAAAACACGTGGCCTACATCATCATAATAATTCACGGACTGCCTTCACACTCGGTCGGTTTTTTGACTCGCCCAAGTTATATTCCAGCTACATTTCCCGGCTCGGTCCCAAGTTTAATAAGGTTCCAAGTCCTCGAGGAGGTTTCACCCAACTTTCACATCCCACTTTTGGGACCGTCCCTGCCGTCCTCCCTGCAACCTCGGAAGTTTTGACATTTTCGCTATATCCAAATCCATGCGGAGAGTGAAAGGGGAGGGAAAAAATAAGTCCGCAGAGAATAGGGTTTGGAGATGAAATCGCCAGTTTGAGATATCGCGGGGCTCAGGGAGGACACCTAATAACGTCATCGAAAGTTGATGTATGGTTTCTCATATCCTACGTGCGGGCACATCCGGCAACTTCACTACTAAATCATATTCCGAGCTAAAACTGAATCAAAATAAGTGCTTCTACGAGTGAAACTCCAAAAACTGTTGCAATTGGGCTAATTTGTCACCCATGGAGGAAAAGTAAAAAACGCTGAAAATTTTACACAAGGGTATAAATTGCTCATAAATGATAAGTTATACCTTTGTGTAATTTTTGGAAAATGTTCCAAAAATTTATCCGAACGCTAAAAAATTAAAAATGAATGAAAAAGAGTGTTTTTATAGTGTTTGGACAGTTAAAGGGACCCCAAAAAATGAATTATACGTCAAAAATTACTGTAAAAACGACACCTCATTCGACCTCTCGGCACCGTTCAAAACTCAAATTTTAGCCCCATGAAAGCCCAACAGATTCCAACGGTGAAATTGGATTGTTCTGGGCCCCCGAAAATGGATTACACGTCTAATAAGGGTTGTAGTTCTCGACCAGTCGTGTATAACGTTTGTTGTTGTGTGTATAACGTTAGACGTTATACGTCTAATAGCACTTCGAAAATGACACCTAACTTAGCCGCTTCGGAGGAACCCTTCAAAAAGCCCTCCCGTAGCCCCTTTTTGGTCCCACGGAACCTCACGGGTTCCGAGCTCAAAACCTTGCGGACATTTTGTCAAAATTTCAGATTAAAAAAGAAAAATCCCTACAGTTTAAAATGGCCAGGACGGCTGTCGGAATTTTAGCCATTTTCGGAATCTGCTTATCTTGAAAATTTTGAAGCCGAATAAAGTTTTCTGCCCTCACCGCGAATACATAGGTGCAGGAATTGAATTGGAGTGATTTTTATAATTCGTAACCGCTCATATCAGATTTTTAGTTTTATTTTTTCGCTCCCCGGGTTGAGATTTTGAGATATGTTTTCTCTCAGAAAATAAAACTCAAAATTGAGCGGTATTTTTTCGCTCAAAATAAAACTCAACTACGTTAAACTCCCTTATTTCGTTATAAGAATCTGACCATACCGTTGGAAAGCCCTTTCAATTTCCTATCTCCCTAGTAAGTACCAAATTATACTTTTCAGGCAGTTAAAGAAAAAGAAAAAAAGAAAAAAAAAAAAAAAAAAAAAAAAAAACTGGTAAGATTAAAATAAATTTTAACGTGGTTGAGTTTTGTTTTGAGCGAAAAAAAAATATCACTGAATAGTTGAGCCTTATTTTCTGAACGGAAAAAAAAAAAAATCCTCAGAAAACAAATCTCAAAACAAAACTCAAAATCTGATATTGAGCGATTCCGTGTAATACAAATCACTCCAATTCACCCCCAGCATAGGTGTATCATTTCAAGGATAATAAACCAGAAGAAATTTAAAAAATGAAACAAATAGCCAACCTACACGATATTAAAATTTCAAAATAAACCTAAAAATCCTCTAACTAGAGTTCGTCCTCGCCATTACCGCAACAAATACTTAGCAGAGTTTGTCGCGGCTTGAACTTGAATGAAAGGGAACAAACGCGAGAAAAAAAAACGTTATCCCTCACTGACGTAATATTTTTCTTGAAAACACCACGAGTAATTAACTTCTGTGTACCTCTTCTAGTTTAATCATGAACTCAATTTAACTTCAATCTTGACTAAAAAAAATGAGTTTACGGTTAGAATAATTAATTTTCAAAATTAGACCCCTCTTTTCTCTTCACTCATCAGTATTTGAAAAGTTTTCTTGTTTTCTCCACCTTTTTCCTGTATAAGCTGGATGGAAATTTCTAAGCCGTGAGCGAAGGGCTCCAACTATAGAAAAGCCGTTTTTGGAAACAAATTACTTTCAGACAGATTGTGATAATTTATTTACTTATGCATAAAAAAGTTCAAAGAAAGTTCGAAGGAATTAATCTGCAATAATTGAGTATGGGCGCAAATTCGTTTCACTCGGGTTCATTTTGTTCTCTGTAGGTATACTCAGTACTTTTATACTCTGTATTTGGACTGTTTGATCATTGTGTTAAGTAGAAAATTGATCCCTGTCAAAGTTCAGTAGGTGGACCGTAAGAAAAGGAACCATTTATAGAAGCAAAGAAAGCTCCTTTCTGTCTCCTTCTATAGTGCCAAAGAGGCAGTTCGTACGTCTCCCGAAATCCGATAATTTGGAGTGCAATAACGTCAGGCTCAAATTGAATCACATCGCCTTCTAATTGGAGGGGGTCGCCGACGCCTTATCAATCCTCCAAGGTGACAGTGAAGAAGGCAGGAGAGGCGGCGGAGGACTGTCAACTCGGCATCGAATCCCCTAAAGGTTAAAGTGTCCTAGAGATCTAAGGAAAGGGACGGGGTTATTCCAAGGCAAGGAGGTTGAGGGTCGGAGGGGGCGATCTGTCAGCGTTGACGTTGGTCAAAGGTCGGTTTCATTCTTTCCCCAGTGGGAAGATTCATCTAGCCATCAGAAAACGCTGCAAATTTTACACAAGGGTTTATTATTCTTTGATATAGGTTACTTATGCAGAAATTTAAATCTGTGCCAATGAAAAAAAGTTTAGAAAAAATTTTTTTTTCTTTTCAAAAATTTTTTTTCAGACATTTTTTGTTTTTACTTGAAAAAATATTTGACCTCCTGGGATCCTTCAAAAATCCCATTCGTAGCCCCATGAAAGCCCTATAGATCGCAACAGTGAAATTGTATCGTTCCGGGATCCCCAAAAATGGATTCTACGTCCAAAAAAACGACGTTAGAAAACGACACCTAACTCGATCCCATAGCCAAAAGCCATCAAGAAAACCCCTCCCGTAGCCCCATTTTAGTCCCATAGCGCCCCACGGGTGTAGGCGATCGGGCTGAAAACCTTGCGGGCACAACTAGATGGTAAACCGAGTATTTTGTCAAAATTTCAGATTAAAAAACAAATTCCTACTGCCCAAAACGGCCCGGGCGGCGGACGGCGGACGGCGTAAGGCGTACGGCGGCCGGACATTTCGGTTTTAGAATCTGGACCTCTTGAAACGGATAATGTCAAATTTTGAGGCCGATCCGAGTCGTCAACCTCCGCTGCGACCACAAAGGTGTATTATTCCAAGAATAATAAATTGAGGCGCTCTGAGATTCAACTGCTAGATCGACACTCCAAATCCAGGAATGTGGAGATCCGGCTCGTCGATGCAACCGCCTTGGTTTTCTTTGCCTCCAGCCAAGCATCCTGCACAGCCTGCTGCATTTCCGTAGCACAGCTCCGAACTTGCCGCCGAATGAAACCCCTCATACTTGCCATAAATCGGGATACTCTCATGCCTGAAGCACGATCGCTATCAGTTATGCTCATCTTGGCTGCCGCAGCTCTACCCCGTAGGTGCACAGCCAAAGAAAGCCCCGAAGTCTCCGTGTCACCAAGATACTTGTAAGAGCCAACAACGGCCCGGAATGCTACTTGATCACCTCAAACATACATCCCGGAGGGTCATACCCACAATAATTATTCTCTTTCCCTTCCTCCAATATAAACGGCGGGGTAAACACGGAGTTTACGCGTTTGGAACTCCGCCAAACACACCGCACAACTATATATATTGATAATATCAATATATATAATATCAATATATATTCGTATATTATACGAAAACACAAGACACGTACCTAGCTACTAAAAAAAAAAAAAAAAAAAAAAAAAAAACGCTACGGGTCCAGAAGTAATAAGTAACTACTGCTTATTTTGTAAAATGCCAACTTCCAATCTCCTGCGTTATAGCCGAAACTTCAGGAAGTGAGGATTAGCAGGAAGGAGCATAGCTAACGATATAACAAGTCAGCATCCATGTTATCCCTAGCCTACCTCACTGTACAACAAGGCTCTCCCATTCAACACGAACATCAACTGTCGCGACTTAAGTAATTCCCCAGCTTGTGATGTTGAACAAGTTCGTCTTAGAAGCCAGGCAGGCTTAACTGCAGCATTCATATTGTAGGCCATTGTGCATGTGATAAGAGAGCAGTTAAGACATGAGACCACGAATAAGTGTCTACCATAAAAATATCGTTCCATTGATAAAAACAACAACGACAGCATCTCTTATCTACAATTTTCTAACCTAATGATTTGCTCAAAGTTTGGGATTCGCTTGAAAAAATTATTGCTGAGCATCTGAGTAGAAAAAGACATCACTACAAGAAGAGAGAGAATCGATATTGAATTAGTAACATCCCCGAAGACAGGAAAACTCACTCTCAGCCTTTCAGCGGTCAGCGGTGTCAGGTTGTTTGAATCCGAATGTTTCTTGCAGGCTGAGCCGGCAAATGTTCATGATTTCTTTAGTCACATCTGGAAGGAAGTGAGGGCGCATTAAATTTTCCGAAGAACACGCATCACTTATCTTTCAACAGGTGTCAGGAAAACTGTTTTTTTTTTTTTTTTTTTTCGTTTTCGGGGGAAAGTTGATCTTACCTTTTGCATACTATAATGGTGTGAATTCCATATGTCATTGTCGATCACGGCAGGACATGGCAGTGACAAGTCGACTCTGTTCAATTGACGGCTAGCATTCAATACAGCCGTGCCGTGATTGAAGAACAGATAAAAGAGAAAACGCGTAACAACAGCATTGCAAGCTCATTTATTTTCAGCTAAACATCAACTTGGGCATTGATAAATTCTACGATTGGCATGACTGGCGGAAGAGGTGGTGCCTAAGCAGAGAATCTGAAAAAGAAATTCTTTCCCGTCCTCTTCTTGCCATCAACCTTCTTTACCCTTCTCATCCAGTTGAAATTGAACGGACTTAACGTTCTGTGTGAGTTGAAAAGTGGGACGGGGGTAGGGGGGCAAAGAAATACCGGATCATCTATCCCGAAGGTTTTCCAATTTGCCTTTCGGAGTCCTCTTCCTCTCTACCACCCGTTCAAGGCGTTTAGGGCCGGGCGAGAAGGCCCCCTTTTGGAAGTTGGCGGGGAGAAGCTCTCAACGGATTATTAATAGTACTGACGGGGAAAGGGAGGCTCTCCTTCGGCAGAGCTGGAATTTTCAATTAGAAAGAGGTGTTCTCGATTCTTGGATGAATCAGCCCTCGTCACTCAGCCGAAGGTTATAGATAGGTTCCCTAATACACCTAGCTTCTGCTAATGAGTATGGGCGGTTATGAATTGCTTTTTCTCTCAGTCGGCATTCGATAACCTACCTGAATGAATGGCATTTAAAAAAAAAAAGCTCGGAAATTCAACTTGGGAGTCACAATCCCGAAGCAAGGGGGGCAGGCCTACCGTCGTGATTAGTGATTACTAGAGACTGGAATTTGCATATTTTGCATATGTCTTTAAATTGTGTATATCTTTCTACTTTTGCGTTTTGAGAGTTTCTGAAGCGTTTGGCGTGTGTTAAATTTAAATTGCAAATTTTTGACGATTTCTGCATATAATGGCCATGTTGTGCATATATCTGCATATTTACTCAAAATTGGAGAATTTCCCTATTTTTAATTCATTTTTTGAATTTTTTAGTTTGACATAAGTGGTTAGTTTCACCATTTATATTTTACTATACTATAACATCAGCCTGAGTGATTATCAGCTGGGAATTATTAAATAATTTTACTCTTACTGTTAAAGTAAATTTTTCTTTATTATACTTTATTTTTTCTTTGCCAATACTTTTTTCGATTCTACAAGAGTCTTATTAAATAATAACCATTCATAAAAACGCTGCGCATTTTACTCAAGGGCTTATTATTCATTGGTATAAATTTTGCAAAAATCAATTCTGGCGATCAACAATTATTTAAAAAACATTATACTTAACAAAAATAGTTTTGTACAAATATGGGACCCAGAAAATGGATTCTACGCCCAAAAATACCCCGAAAACGACGAGCCCCACGAGATCGGCTTGAAAACTTTGCAGGACACAAAATTCAGATCAGTCAAAATTTCAGATTTAAAAAATCCTACTGGCCTAGACGGCAGAAGGATGTTTCATATTTGACCCCTACTTGTCATGAAACGTATAGTTATACCATTTTAGGCCGATCAAAATTGATGACCCCCGTCGCAAAAACATATTTCTAAGGTTTCTAAACCAAAAGCTGAGTCTCAAAATAATTTCTGCTGTTGGTTCCGAAGAACTTTTGACTAATTTTCTTCGGGAATGGATGAAAATTCATCTGTCTGTACTTTTGACTTACTAGTTTGATATCCGTAGCAGAGAAAAATTCCTGAAATCATTCTTCCGTTATCTTCTTGACACTGGGTAGTCAGGGGCCTTGGCCTTTGCTTGCAATGGATGGCCCAAACCTGAGCGTGACGGGAAACTGAGCGTTTTAAATGATTGACAATGGTGGTTGACGAAGGGGGCAACAGTAAGGTTTGACCTCAAGGAAACTTTCTTAGTGGAAGTGACTAAGAAGAGAAAGAGGTCGAAACCAGCGATCGCAATAACGAACAAATGACTTGAAGCAAAAGGCCGGTGAGGGCGGGGTGGGGGGTCTATTAATCGTCTGTGAAAAAGGTGAGCATGACAAATCGGGAGTTGAAGAAAGAGCGATTAATTCTTAGATAAGTGCTGGTTCGAAGATGGGGAAGAGGGGATGAGGGAAGAAAGAGAACTGGGCGAAAAGACCGACAGAATGGAGGAATTGAAAAGAAGAGTGATAGCTCCACTGAGAGAGAGTTGATGCTTGTAGGCACGCATCACTCTACGTCCAAGATCTCCCCTTCCGAAATACGCTCAAGAAATGGATGAACGGCTGTTTAAAGGCGATGTTGAAAAAGCCTTTGAATTAAACCGACCATTATTTTTACATGAAGCTATTCCGGGACGTGGGGCACGATTGAGCTCAATTGTGTACGTAAAAGAGAACTTGTACCCCAACCTGCTCTGAGGGCAAAATGATCACCTCAACCAGGTCATGGCTCATGTTGGTTTCAAGGAGATATTTTCTCTTTGAACTGAGAAAAGCATTCGTATCAGAAACAACTAAAATAATAAAAAGAGTTGGAATCTTTTTACAGCTTGAAGATAAGTAAGTACTTACATCTAAAAATCGTTTCTGACAATTTATGATCTATTGTTCTACTAGCAGGCTTCTGAACCGAACCACTGTGTAGCAAGATGTTTATTTCCTAACAACAAACATCTAAAAATAAACAGAAAATGATCATTCCGACCAATACTCTATGCAATCTTTTTCACTCTGTTGGCGACCTTTGAATGAAGCTGGTAACTTTTTCCAGGAAAAATTATTATTCTCAAGCAGCCCTTCTATGAGGCCACATAATGACTCCGGTAATGAACTTCCCTTTTTAAAATGGAATACGACCATTATTTCCGAGATGAAACTTTGCCCCTCTTCTCCTTTCGACCCGACCAACTTGCACATTCTCTTTTGGGGCTTTTCCGAGAGGCAAAAGAACGAAGGGATGGAGAGCGAAGGGTGTTTTTTCCCCTCAATCAAGTTGTCAGCGAGAAGATTGAACATCGCTCCCGTAAAATTGCCATACTCAAAAATAACTGTTGATCCTTTTCAGTGCCCGAGGCTGAAACTTATGGTCTGAAACGAGATTAATATCGCCTGTGGCAAGTCTGCGGTATCCGGCGTCTTTTTTTTCTTCTAAAAGCTAACGCGAAGGAAAAAATCTGAGTTCCCTTTTCCAAACCAAATCGGATTGGATAAAATATGCTACTCGAAGGGCGATGAATATTCCACAAATCTCGAACGATGAATATTTATTACTAGGTTTGTGGAATCCAGTGTCACATAGTGTAGTGATGAGACTTGTGAGACGTTGAGTAGAAGTCTGTTCCCTGGAGGGGGAACCCCCTCAGTACCTTCCGATAACAGAGTAAGGTCCATAAGGGCACACTATACATAGTAGGCACACCTCTAGCACTAACCAAAGGCACTAACCAAAGGCACACATCTGGGCGATCGTGAAAAGATAGTCGTAAAATAATCGCCGACTAGGTGCTGCATCATGAATTGCCCCAAAGAATCTAGCGTCTTCTGGTTGAGAATACCATCGCCGGTGAGTGGCCCTGAGCGCTAAGGCTTCCCGAGAAATTTCCTTACAAGTGCACGGCAAAGGCGGAAAGTGCTTTCTCCCTCGACCATTTACACGGCTTCCTCGATCCCACAACGGCCGGACTTGGGAGGAAAAGTGCGATTTGCGGAGAAGGGCTTTGAGGCCGAATTCAACAGTTTAGGAGGGAAGTTCGTCCCCTCCCGGACGCCATTTGAATACGAAGTGCGAGTACCGCGGACAAAGCCATGCACGGACCCAAAAGTTACTGCCTCAGGATATTGTGGTGGGTGCTATTTGATCATTTATGCGTACATGATGGCCTTAAAAATGGTTTATCACGCTGCAAATTTAACACAAAGGTTCATTATTCTTCTAAGTAAACTGGGGGAAAAACTAAATCTAAATCAATAAACAAAATTTTAATTTAATTATTTAAACAGAAATCTTTTCTTGTAAAGTTTGTGGACGGATGAGGGACCCCGAAAAATGGATTATACGCAAAAAAAATACTTCGAAAAGCCTCCAGGACCCCCGGATCATTTCCCAAGAAACGGCTTGGTTGTACGTGAAAATCATAAGAAAATTTCGTCAACCTCTCCGCGACACCCCCCAAAACAATTATTTTTTTGCCAGTTAGCTCAAGGCTAAAGAATGTTTCATGCTATTACACCGAAAACGACACCTAAATTGACCACGTCACATTCTCGAAAATTTCCGTTTGTAGCCCCATAAAAGATGTGTAGCGTTTGTAACTCCTTGGATCCCCATGGTGAAATCGTATGGCTCTGGGACACCCGAAAATGGATTCTACGTCCAAAAATACTTCGAAAACCAGACCTGACTCAACCCCAAAGCCTTCCAAAAACCGTTCCGTAGCCCCCTTTTAGCCCCACGGAGCCCCACTGGATTGGGCGATCGGGCGGAAAGCCTTGCGGGCATAACTAAATGGTGGACCGAGCATTTTGACAAAATTTCAGATTAAAAAAAAAAATTCCTACTGCCCATAACGGCTCGGTCGGCTGACGGACATTTGGTTTTCAATCTACACATCGTATAGAATGACAAATTTTGAGGCCGATCAACATTTTCAACCTCCGACATGAATACGTAGGCGTTCCAAAAATAATAAACCAAAAATTAGATTCATAAACAGTCTTTGAACCGGCAACTAATATAGGTATACGTCCTATACGTCCTATAGGACCCCTAAAAATGAATTCAACGTTCCAAAATATTTCGATAACGACCTAACTCGACCCTGGGATCTCTACTCCCTTGACCCTATAGCCGACACCCAACCCACCCTCGTAGCCCGTTTCAAGACGCACAGGGCCCAGAGGGTTTGAGCGATCGGGCTGATAACTCTGCTTGTACAAGAAGACGGAGAACTGAGTATTTCGTCAAAATTTCAGATTTGTAAAAAAATTCCTACCACCCAAAACCGCCTTTATTTTTGGAACCTTCATTCCAAATTATTATTTTTCGATTTTCTTAATTTTCCACTTAGGTACTTTTACTATCGATATAAGGACACATTTTAGTGCCGAATAAAACCAGTAGAATAAACTGAAGTTGCAAGACCTAATACAGGAGCTTGGGGCCGTATAAATGTCGTTCATCGTCAACCGTGAAATGTTCAGTTTAGATTGCGGTCATCGACGAGATATTTCCCAGTACGTATGCGAACTTCATCGGAAACGGAGGCTGCGGTAGGAATTTAAGTTTCACACGACTCCCCAGTTCAGCGGGGAGGGACGGGAAGTGATCACAAAGGCTACTTTCCAGTGGTGGATGTTGGAACAAACTCCAAAGTACACAGAGCCGGCGTCAAATATTTGCTCGGCCACTCTCAAACTGAGTTGGGTTTATGGTGAAGGCCTCCTTCACTTCACTTTGCTATGGGCTTTCTACCCCCTTTTTGTTGTTTCGTTCATTCTTGCGCCCGCGTGATAAATTCATAAACGTCGGGTCTCTTGAAAGAACCTTGCGGTAATTTAGAGCTCCCAGTGTGAGTTAGTGTTCGAAATGGGAACGAAGTAGTGCATGATTGTCTAACGGAAATGATGGACAATATAATTAAAAATCAAATTTTATCATGACGAAATCACTTCCGAGGCCGGTCTTACATAAATGACATCTGACGTGGATATCCTTTATGGTCTTCAAGGAAAGTTGTGGCTGACGTTGACGTTTCAGCCTCAAAGGGGTCACGCATCAGATGCAGTCAAAGACCGAAGGGTAAAGATTTGGGTGGACGCCGGATGGAAGCTGATGATAGTGAATGACAGAAGGTCGAAATGGGTTTGGATTGGAGAGCCGTAAATCAACTGGGGCAGAATGCCTTCAGGATATGGGGCTAAAGAGTTAACGCTGGACGTACCCTGTCAAAACACTGTTCGTCATAGCCATCGTTCCGTAACTCATCAAAACTCAACTCGGAGGGTAGGTACGTGCATCAGACTTAGTTTTACTTACAGAGGTGATGCAACGCGACAGGACGTAAGGAGCGGTCTTTCCAGTTTTACCTAATGGTTGGAATAGCCATAACAGAAATACTTACCCGCCTATTTTGTTGTTGTTGTTGTTGTTGTTGTTATTATTCATGGAATAATACAACTATGCATTCGCGTCGGGTGTAGGGAATTTTGAAAGGCCTCAAAATTTGTCATGACTAGCCAGGAGGACTTTTTGTAAAAATCTGAAATTTTCACAAAATGTACTCGGTTTAACATCTAGTTGTGCCCGCAAGGTTTTCAGCCCGATCACTCAAAACCGTGGGACGCTGTGGGGCTAAAAAGAGGCTACGGGATGGGTTTTTGAGGAGTTTCGGCTATGGGGTCGAGTTAGGTGACGTTTTCGAAGTATTTTTGGACTTAGAATCCATTTTTGGGGGTCCCCGATTTCACCGTGGGGATCTATGGGGCTTTCGTTGGGCTACAAATAGGTGTTTTAAAGGATGCCAGGAGGTCTTCCGAGTAATTTTGGACGCATAACTCATGTTGGGGCAACATTATAAAAAAAATTTTTTTTTCACATTTTCCTAAAACTTTCTTTAATGACACAGAATTAATTTTTACCAATCAATTTCAATAATTTTTACCAATTAATATCAAATCAATACCAATCAATATCATTAATATCAAATCAATACCAAATCAATACCAAATCATTAATCAATCAATACCATCATTAATATCAAATCAATACCAAATCAATACCAATTAATATCAAATCAATACCAATCAATAATTTTTACCAATTAATATCAAAGAGTAATAAACCCTTGTGTAACATTTGCAGCGTTTTTTACGTCCCATTCTGATTACCCCCACTCCTAACGGATTTAAGAACACTGCCACACGTAGGTTAAAAAAAAATTAATTTTACTTGTTTCGGGTTCAGACAGTTCTCTACAGACATCATTGTAAAAGTTCTTCTTTTATTTTTGGGAAACGATACCTTATGAAGAGTCCACTCCAAGAAAGATGAAAGTCACTTTTTTCCGAAAATGAGTTTACGTTGGCAATACGTTCTTCAGACCAATTAGTTTCTGTTGGTAACCTCAAATTCTCAAAAAAGATGATGCTTTCAGCCGAAATCGAACGTGGAAGTTTCGGACTACTGTATTAACAATGCAAAAAAGATGAGAGTCAGTTCTCGACAATGCAAGAAAGATGAATGTCGGTTTCGTAATGTTGCCACCCCTGTTTCTAGCCTCTTCTTCTTACAATGTTAGATAGAATAGAGATTCTTCTTACAATGTTTGAGTAATTCAATTGTAATTGATTGTAATGTTTGACTAATTGTATTTGTTGTTTCAGTAGGTACTTAAATAAAATATTCTTCTTTTTTTTTTACTTCACTTTCTGGTTCTCAATCCATACCTAACTCAAAACTAATTCAAAACCTAACTCAAAACCTTATTTTACCAATTTTTGGTTGTGATTTGATTGATATATTACTTTTTTTCGCAGATTTTTTGATTGACATTCATCTTTTTTGCATACTTCTGAGGGTTTTTTTATTCATCTATCGTCAGAAATCGCCCGAAAATTTAATTTTTGCCAAAATAACAAAGCTGTAGAGCATCTATGGGAGTTAGCGAAAATTTAGCGCGCCCTACTAGTTTAAAAATAATTTTCTAAACTATAAGTACGAGTCTTGAAACTTTCAAATCCGTTTTTCTCATTTTCGACAAAAAGTGACCTTCATCTTTCTTGGAGTGGACTCTTCTTATCCTAATTATCCTGCTGTAACTTTTTGAGTTGCCGATTGGTTATAACGAATTGGCAGTATTGGAGGAGATTTTGAAGAGAACCTTGTTGGAAAGGAGAGAACCCGTTGAAAATGGAATGTTGAACGAGAAGGGTGAAGCCGCGAAGGTCCGTTCAGACCGAGCAGAGCGGTTTGACCCATTAGAAGAAACTCAGCCCCCCACCGACACCAGGTTCCCAACACAATACAGTTAATTCTCTCTGGTTTGCCGACCTCTTTCCCAACCCTACCTCGAAAATCTCCGGTTTTCCGGTCAATTTTACTTCGAACCAACTCCCCCCCAAGCGATTCAGGAGTTGCCCTCATGGAAATCCCTTCCACCTCTACAAATACGGTTCCTTTCCCGATGAACAGACGAAGAACACCTTTAGAAAATCACTGAGCTGCTTAACCGAATCGCCCCAAGCTCCTTCCTGTTATTGTTTCCAGGAAACTCCAATTGTATTAAGCGTAATACCATCAACTTCTCTCGAAACGGAAAACACTCACTGAGTGGCCAAAAAAGTCGAGACCCACCTGAAACGAGAAAATTAAAAATTTAACACCTCAGTTGGGCTAGTTAACAATTCACAGTGGTGGTATTCCAATCATCCTGTTTCAACGTTTACTTTTGTCAACCTCCCAGTGAAAAAGGGGAGAACGTAATATTAGAGAACCCCGGAGTTATCAAGGGAAACTCACAATGTCAATTATCTCTTTCTCTTTCGCAGCACGATTGTTAATTTTTGTTTCTCAGGGGAAAAAAACGACGAGAGAAGACTGTGTTTTGGTTCTCTTTTCGAGGTTTGTACTGGGGATTCGTTAGACACGATGAGTCTCCATTTTGGAAAAGTACGAGCGATCCAGAACGCCAATCTCAGTGATCAAACGCTTTGAAAATTATGGAAAACTTGAAAGTGCTGTTTCGATTGACGTGATGACGATAGAAAGTGAACGTGGAGAGATAGTGAGAATCCATCTTCATGTAAAAGACGATTTTTGACGATATATATAATTTTTAACCGTTGTAGACCAGTTTCGGTTGTTAAACCATCATCAATAAATTGTAAAATTGTTTAGTAACTTTATTCATTAATTTTTTTCTCTTTTTTTAAATTTTTTGGTTCGTAAATTTCATCTCCCCCCCCCCTTTCACTGTTAATACTGTATACCCTTTGTACAATGTTTAAATCTCCAATTTGATAACTATCTTAAGTTTCTAGATCTCCTAATATCTTCAATATGTTTCAATATCCATTTTAAACTTAGTTCTAATGTCTTTCAAAATTATTTTTCTGATTGCTGTCATTTTGTTCGTTTCATTAGGCCCTGATGATAGGAGAATAAATCTCTTGAAACGCTGAGGGAACAGAATCACGTAAGTGCAAACTCAGGTAACTGAAAATTCAGCCGAAGCATCGCGTTTCCGAATAACCCCGAGAAACAAAAGTGAGAACGGGATTAGGTGAATCAACCGATAAGATTTTTATCCATCGCTCTTCCTTCTTCCGTTTTGGTCTGGGGAACGGTTTCGGCGTATTCGAACTCCGCGCTGTTTTGCAGGGTGATTCATCACAAACAAACACCTGAGGAAGTTAAATGAATTGAACCCACCTTGATTTATGGGCCTTAACGGCCGGGTTGGGGGGGGGGGGGGGGGGGGGGTGGAAGAAGAATGTGTGAGGGAATGGAAAAAATCTATTCAGTTGAAAATGCGAGCGAGAAAATCCCATCACCATTATCGAACCACCTCCTACAGGGCAAATAGGAGAATTGCGATAAGTGAGCGGTTTAACCCTTTCAAGGGGTCCTTCCTTCTCCTATAGGAAGTGATTTCCAATTTCCATAGAATCAAACCCGCCACCTTTTCCGTCTCTTTGGAAAATAGGAAGTCACTTCCTTGCGGTTCAAATCAGAGCCTCAAATTAAAAGCTGCCAATGGATAACACTTAAGGTTTAAGTTAATACTCGCACTAGAACCGAATACTCAACACCCAGGGTGTGTGACGTTAAAAAATTACGTTTCACCACTTCATTTCCGAAAATGAAAAATTACGTTTCACCAGTTCATTTGAACTCGGAGGCTGTCGGTTACTGTTTCGTTAACATACGCGCAGTGATGCCCAAAAGTGCCATTTGCGTCCATATTTTAGTTCCCGGAAAGAGGAACTCGTGGGCACAGCAACAATGGTAACAATGAAATGAACTTATGAACTCCCAGTATTGATTTACTTACATATTTTCAGTGTTTTGGATCTTATTTTACCGTTCGTTCGCCAAAAAGCGAGGGGAAATACAATATTATGTGTGAATTCCAATAACTCAAAGTAGGTACGATTTCATTACGAAATGTACTTTAAATTTAATTGTCATCCAACCACCTGGGTGAAGAGTAGGTAAAGTTTACCAATAGGTACAAGCCCTAATAAAGTGTCAACAAATGTTGTTACGTGTGGTGAGTTTACTAATCAGGTTCCACCCAGAATTTTGGTAAATTTTTTGCAATTTGCCAACATATTCTATCATTTTGGTGAACCGAACAAAAATAATTAATTACTGGAGAACCGAACAAAAAATACGGTGGTTGCATACGATACACTATCCCCAAAACACGGAGAAACCATTTCATGTTACAATGTGTGATTATGTGATTGTACTCACGGACTTATCTTCCACATCTTCCGAACATTTTCTATTTATAAATAGAAAATTGTAAATAAGATGATTAAAGAATAATATAGAATAAAATATAAGATAATTATAGAGAAGATTAAAGAATAGAAGATTACAAATAGAAAATAATATATTATATTATAATATAATAGAGAAAATATATTATAATATATTTTCTCTTTGTAATCTTCTATTCTTTAATCTTCTTCTATGTAATTTTCCATTTATAAAAAATGTATTTTATTAATAGAAAATTGTCTGTTCGGTTCACCAGAAATTTACGTAGGCGAATTCCGAAAAATTTGCCAAAATTCTGGGCGGGACCTGATTATCATTCTTCTTGGTCATTTTGGTCATTATTTTTGGAATGATACACCTACGCATTCGCAACGAGGGTCTAACGTTTTGATGGCCTCAAAATTTCACATTATCCGGTCCATGACACGCTGATTTCAGAAATCAAATGTCCGTCCACCGTACGACGTCCGCCGTCCGGGCCGTTTTAGGGAGTAGGATTTTTTATTTATTTTTAATCTGAAATGATGACAAAATACTTTGTTTACCATCTAGGTTGTGCCCGCAAGGTTTTCTGCCCGATAGCACAAACCTGTGGGGCGCTGTGCGGCAAAAAAGGTGGGAGGACTCTTATGAAGGATTCGGCTATGGGGTCGAGTTAGGTGTCGTTTCCGAAGTATTTTTGGATGTAGAATCCGTTTTTGGGGATCCCAGAACGATCCGATTTCACTTTGGGGATCTATGGGACTTTCATGGGGCCACAAATGGGATTTTTCAAGGATCCCAGGAGGCCAAATAAGGTGTGGTTTTCCGAGTAATTTTGGACGCAAAATCCATTTTTCGATATCGATATCGAATGTGGGATCCCACATCTGTGCAAACATTGTAAAGAAAAAAAAGTTGTTTTTTTAATTCTTTCAAAAATAATTTCGTATACGCAGAATTAATTTTTGCACAACTAACCCATATCAAAGAATAATAAGCCCTTGGGTGAAACTTGCAGCGTTTTCTCTAATGCCTCGCAGCCGGCTCTACTTACGTTTGCTACCACAACCATTCTTAACCAAAGTCGATAATATCATAATATTATTATGTCTGCTACCACAATCATTCTTCGCCATAGCTGATAATGTCATATTATGTTTTGCTTGCGTAGATAGATCTGCATCCTGCGGACGGGTGAGTTAACCCTCAGGAGAGTTCGTGAAAGACAAATCGCGCTAAACTCTCGGTAACTCTGCTCGTTATCCTTAAACCTTCGGCGATTGAGTGGGTGAAAGTGGCCTTAAGTTTACTCAAAATGAATCCCTCTACGCGCGTCCACTTTTTCATCTGTTACTCTCAGTTTGTGAGTAAACTTGAGTTTTTGTGTCTGGCTTATAATGTGTTGAACGGAGAGCTTTTAGACGCAAACTGCGTTTGGGCGAGAGGCGGTAATTGGATCGTAAGCTGGATTAGGTGTTTCTCAGATAGGGCAACCCCTCCCTCCTTACCAACGGCTTCCCAGTCAACCCCACCCCTCATTTCCACATCTTATTTCCGTCATCCCTCAGGACGTCGCGACGTTTTGCACTGAGAAGTGATCATCTCAACCTGGTTTTAGACTGAGAGAGATTTTCCTTTCTGGAATGACGTCGGGAGCTTGGGGGGGGGGGGGGGGGGTGATTTCGTCAAACGGTGGGAATGACTTAACTTGAATTTATTTTGTATAATTCATTATCTTTCATCATTTGCGAAACAATTAACCCTCCAGCGCCAGGAGAATGTTTAATCGAATTTGACTATCGTGTTATCTCGGTCTAAGAGTAAGATGTTCGTCAAGTTGAAATATTATTTGTTTACTGATATCTATGAACACCTACTGCTCGAGGAGCAAGTTGTTGGCTGTGGGTTACCTTACCGTCTACGCCAATAATAATAATTGACTTGAGGGGAATTCTTACCCCCTAGTCACCCTGGAAGAGGGGAAATGGGGGAAGGAGAACAGATTTTCCAATATTAACCATAATAATATTATGGGTAATTGAATTTCAATTTAATTTAATTGGAATCAAATCACCGTTGACTACAACGTCCAAGTCATAAAACACGATGCGCGCGAATGGATTTATTCACGCTAATCGGATGCAATAACAGATAAAATGAATGGATAAATTCAGAGAATAATAATTATTCTCTGAATTGGTCCTTTCATTTTATTGTATTTTTATAATTGGGGTCTCTCATTGGTGGTATCAATTGTTTGAAACGGAAGATCCATCACCCTATTTGCCGATTTTTGACTATAGGCCGTTTGTTAAGTTTTATCTTGCTGGCGATCCGGTGAGTAATTACCAAAGCCCTTCACAATATGGCAATTATTTGGCTCAATAGGGCACTTATTTTTCAACCCTCTCCGACCACACAGGCTATTTTGAGAGGATAATATTACAACACGCAAGCTATTTCCACTTAAATTGTCCAATTCATTTACAAATTTTTAAACAAATTATTCAAACAAGTCGTACAAAATTTTATACAGATTGTTTTAATCTGAATATTTTTATATATAATTATTGAAGAACAGCAGCAGATCTACTGCAGCGCTTTCCATCGAATCCCCCAGCCGTCCATAGCTCAGTAGGTACATTTTGTATCCCATTTTTGAGAAAATCCTATCAACATCACCGGGGCGTACTGCATGGAGAGAACATCAGCAGGTTCTCTACGTTCCTTCAGAGTGGCCTCCTCACTAGACACAGTGGCAACAATATTGTTGATTTCCTCCCACCCACGGTATCTGCCGAAGACGGCCTTGATTTTATTCTGGATCTTCTTCCCGGTGGCTCCTGGATAAAAGGAGCTCGAAATACCTTTCATCTTTTCGACAGTCGTACCCAGCAGCACGCTTTCAGACTGAAAAGATTCTATGATGCCCGGAATATCCTTGAAATTGAGACTGAATGAAGACTGGGGCTGAGGGAAGAGGCTGGCATTTTCCAGTAGCGCTTTGGTGATTTTTACCGAAACAGAATCGACTTCCAGCTCTTGGATTACTCGCCTAAACCCTTCAAAATGGTTGACGTAGTATGAGGCTGAGAGCCAAGTGCCACACCGAATGATCACAGGCTCTGGAGGTAGAGGAATGCCTGGCAAGTGCTTCCTGAAGACAGCAACCCTTCTCGGTGCCTTTAGGATTCAGTTTGTTCGCTTGAGGGTGTTCAAAACGAGTAAAACTCATTGTAGGTATTCTTGGAATAATACACCAATGTAATCGCGACGGATTTCGAAAATTCTGATCGGCCTCAAAATTTGACATTATACGTCAGAGGTCTATATTCCAAAAACGAAATACGCCGTAAGGCTGAATAGGGGCTACAGGAGGGGTTTCAGGAGGTTTTCGGCTATGGGGTGGAGTTAGGTATTGTTTTCGAAGTAATTTTGGACGTAGAATCCATTTTTGGGGGTTCTAGAACCCCCACAGATTCTAGAACACCGATTTGTGGGGATCTGTGGGGCTACAAATGGGATTTGTGAAGGATCCCATGAGGTCAAATAAGGTGTCGCTTTTCGAGTAATTTAGGACCCAAAATCCATTTTTTTCGAGGTCCCACACCTGTCCAATCATTGGTTAGGATTTGTTTTTGTTTTTACATTTTATTTTTGACGCAGACTTAATTGTTGCACAACTAACCTATGTCAAAGAATAATAAACCCTTGTGTAAAATTTGCAGCGTTTGTTAGAAGGAGTTGGGAACCAAAAGGCAACACAGAAAAAAAAAAAAGCATTTTCGCAAATAATCGGCGGAATGTGGCATTTTCGTATAGGGCCATGGCAATATGGCGTTTGAAGGGCTCTGGTAATTACCGACACTGGGGTGTTGACGGGGGCTCCAAGCCCGAAGGGGGTGTGTAATTCTGCGGGGTCATCTGCATGTAATCCCCGGATCGTGGCAGGAAATGTAAAAAAAAGGCCCGGTGAGGGAGAATAAATATATGCTTACGTTGTTCCGTCCCGTACAAGTGCCGCAATTAATTAACACCTAGTCCCCCCTCCCACTTTAACTTCCTGCGTTGACTCCGGCTTCCCCCTTCACATCTGTTCCCTTGTGATCTCCCATTGTTGGGCCATTTACCGCACTAGCGGTACACCGAACGCTTCTTTATTCGCAGGGTGGACACCCGGACGGCTTGTTGTTCGTCTGCAATAACAATTGTGTGCAAAATGGTAGTGGTTATTTGGAGCAGTTGAAATGATAGAAACAACCATTTCTCCAGCCGGATCCACATTTGAAGAAACTCCCTTTCAATTTCAGACGAATGCAAAACAACTGACAAACAACTCGATCTATACCGTCGCCAATGAAGCGACTCACAGCTAACTAGCATTCATGAATGAGAGTTGAACTTGCATCGGATTCCAGGCTGCCAATGGCTACCATCATTATGGCCTGGTATTATTGATTATTATGTCTGGATACATTTCCACTCGCAGAGCTTGGAGGAGATTGCTCTCCCAGTCTTGACCTTCCAGGCTGTTTCCAGATGGTACATTAAGGGAAAGGGATGACGGGCCGCAGTCTAGGGATGTTGTGGAGCTAAATTTATATTTAATACCTAGCACCTTACTCTTCTATGTCTAGGTGTTGTTACATTTCACTGCAGAAGCACCACTCTTTAAGCTAGTTTGATCCACATGTTAAAAATTCCAGCCGTAAATGGAGTGGATTGAGGATGGATTTGACGAGTATCAACTTGGATACTGATTTGATATTTTAATACAAAGAAGGAAACGCACAAAGGCAAATGATTTCATAACTATTATCAAGCCAATAAAAGTTTTCGTTCCCATTCGAGGAAAATGTGGGTTGGTTACCTTTAAGAGAATGTAATACCACCATTATTTAATAATGATGGTATTCCATCCAAACAGCGGAAAATATGATTATAAGGGAGGATGAGAAGTTTCCATGTTTTTAATAATTAAATTATTCTGATAATCAACAGATTTTATAATTTTTCCAATAAATTTCTTCTCGAATTCCCCGGATAAAATAAAAATTCCCCCCCCCCCCCCCCCAATAACTCTGACCACATCGTCCGCCCAAAGTTCCGCAAAAAAAAAAAAAACTCCCAAATCTGGGGGGAAAGCCCCTGATTTGCATCACTGTACAACGTACACCACAACTCCATTTCCAGGGAAGCGAACGAAAGACAAGACTAGTTTGTTTGGGTATTCATTGTTATTGCAGTAAAATGAATTTTTGAGTTTTTAGTTATGTTTATTCACTCTACGTTTATTTTTGTAAGAATGTATTAATACAATTAATTAATTTTTCTCGAAGTTCGCCGCGGACCACACTTTGGGAACTCCTGCTCTAAGGAGGAGGTGATGGACTGTTAATATGGGTGCTTCCACTCGTTGATGTCCTACTGACCTACTCTGTTGAGGACCTACTCAATTCTTGCCTGGGGACATGGCAAGCCCTCCAAACGCATCTTTGCCCTACTACATAAAGCAGTGAGGATCGCCGGAGGCTTCAGATTTATGGACGACTGTCGTTTGGAGTGATTAGAGTTCGAGATCCTGACTCTTCCAAGTCTGTTCGTCAGGGAGAACTTGCTGCTGGCACACAGGAACATGGAACGATGGAGCAAACAAAGGGATATCTATGGTGATAGCACCAACTCCTAGAATCTGTCAAGTACGATGGACTGAAGAAGAGTCAGAACGCGACAAACTATAGTTTAATAATATATTGGAAATTTGTGTAATAAAGTGCCATTAAATTTTAAGCAATGCAAGGACTCAACGGATCAAGAATTCTACTGTAGTCCATGGACTGATCGTAGCAAGATCAACAGCTTGAGCTTCAGGTGCCGACAGAGAGGAAGATGTCTATTGACATCAAACATTGCCAAAGAGTGTCGCTGGACAGCGGATGGGCGGGCTAGGATTGTGGGAGAGATGTCCCCGGGAACACTAATTCCTGACGAAATCTTGGGTTTCGAACTAACCTGCGAAGTGAAGAAACTCCACGGTGGTGCTGCACTCACCACGGGAAACCTCGACGCACTGGACCAGCAGCACCAGAAGGGATCGAGAGCAAGTACATATCTACTGCAAGGGATGTGACGTTGGGACTTCGTGGATTACGCTGCGCCGTTGCTTTAACATCGAGACTCAAAGAAGCAACACACGAAGGAGGGGATCACGGTCACGCAGTCAAGAAAGAAAAAACCCCGTTAGTTCAGTTTTAGGACAAAGATTCAACATATTACAAATCACAAACATCTCATCTCGTCTTGTTACAATATTATATAAGGAAAATTATGTCCAAACAGTTGCACCGATTTCCATGAGGATGGGCGTAAATTTCAGGGATGGTATTAGGCTACGCCCACAGATTAAACTACTTTAGGCTACGCCGCACGAACTTTTTACGTCAAATTGGATGGGATGGGTTCACATGTAAAGAACTTTCATATTTCAAAACGAGTTTAGTGGGCATATTTTATTCATAAAGATACATCTTACAAAATTGGAAATAAAAAGGTCTTATTCATTGCCGGAATGTTGGCCAGGAAGAGTTTTTACGTAACAAAGGTTCTTCTTCCAACAACAAAATTCATCTTTGTTTGTACAAGTTGGCTTCTTACTTTGCAGTAATATTTAGGAAGAATCTCCAACCTGCTGCTATAACATATCCGAAATCCTTCCACTCTGAAAATGCATTCATCCATTCATGCAACATCCATTCTAGTCCATTCTATTCTGTCAGCAAGCCGTTTACTTCCTTCCATAAAGAGTAAGATTGATTCTCCTTTCAACATACTTCTCACATTTTCGAAAAACTCTTGGTTGTAAAAACTCTGCAACTTCGTCCGGGATTGAAGTGCTGCGGGTTATTTTCGGTGTCAAATAAAAAAGGGACATGTTTCAACTCGAAAAAAGACGCCGTCAATGTTCCGTAGGAAAGGTGCATGCACCTACCTCACGTTTCACTTTATTTATAGACTACTCAGGCTTTTAAACTGCTCTTGAGCGGGTCCTGTTTTTCCCACCTTCTAAAGAACCACTCGCTTTTTCCCCATGTTTTTTTTTTTCCCAAGAGTGCGAGCCGCGAATTTCCGTGCAGACACAAGCCCGGCCAGCTTATACTTGAAAGCAAAACATCACTCAGTCCTCGTCTCGGCCATATTGAAAAGGGAACTTCTAACCGTTTGATAAATATCAACATTGCCGGAGAAGAGGGAGCTACAAAAGGGGGCGAAGGGACATCGCTTTTACTTGGAGCGCTCTTGATTCGGTGAAAAGGGCCGGAGCGAGAAAGATTTCCTCGCCAGACTTCTCGAAACATAAAAGTTCCCTAATGACAGCTGTAAATCAGTCTGCTTAGGGAGGGAAACCCCGTTGAATGATAAATGGTGACCGTTGAGAGGAAATCCTCCTTGTTGATGCAATTACGCTTTTAGGTCCGGCACAATGGCGTTGGTGCCGCGAGAGATTCAATTAATTATAGTAATAAACATAATGAAGCAGATGGCTCTCAGCTAAACTGTTCAAGTTGCAAGATGAGTGGTGGACGCGTTCAACATTCTACATCAAAAGAAACTCGTTCTAACAGAGGACGATAGAATGAAAAGAGAGCAAGTCTTGTACGGTCGAGTAAGGTGCCGGTTTTGAAGGTATTTTGGATGTGAAATCAATTTATCGATTATTTACCAATGTAATCCAATTTTCAGCGTAAAAAATTAATTTTTATTATTAATATATAAGACATAAAAAATAAGGGTACTTTTCCGTTATACCCCCCCACGCGATTTCGTTTCAGTTTCATACACACCCCTCCCGATGGATTTAAGGCACCCAAATTCGAGTACTTTTCCGTTATAACACCCCCACCCCTCCCACTCGATTTCGAGTTTCATACACACCCCTCCCGATGCCTTTAAGGCACCCAAAGCCAACCAAAATCGCGCGGGGGGGGGGGGGGGGGGGTATTACGGAAAAGTACCAAAATAAGAGTACAGTCGACTCGCGTTATAACGAACCGCGTTATAACGAAATGCTCGATACAACGAAGTAAAGTGTTGGTCCCCTCGTTATAAAGAAATTTTGTATGTATTCCTTATGGAGTTTGGTCCCCTCG
Source organism: Pilophorus perplexus (assembly GCA_955831195.1). Lineage (NCBI taxonomy): Eukaryota > Metazoa > Arthropoda > Insecta > Hemiptera > Miridae > Pilophorus > Pilophorus perplexus. The sequence goes on along the minus strand of OY037015.1, from coordinate 13,067,359 downwards.
ATATAACGAAATTTTTTTGAGGCTCGGGCTCTCGATGTAGCGAAATTTTGAGGTCTGAGCTCGATATAACGAAGTTTGTTGTCGTTTCAGGCCTCAATTATTCGTTGTATATATGTATGTATGGCCGTTGGCCTTATCATTGACCCCGCCTTATCAAGTGCGAATCACTCTTAAACATAGACATGAGAAGAAAAAAAGGAAAGTGATTTTGTGTACCTATTGACAACTGCACCGCCCATAACAACCCTCCCCCTCTCACAAACGTTCAAATTGAATTTCTCCCACCAAACACCACCTCTAAACTCCAGCCTTTGGACCACGGGATAATAAAAAATTTCAAAGTTATGTACCGAAAAGAGATTGTTCATCAGTTGTTGGAATGCATGGAAAGAAATGTGACTCCTATCATCCTACAGCAATGAACATGGCACACAAAGCGTGGAGCAATGTTAGCCAACAAACAATAGCAAACTGTTTTAAAACATGTGGGTTTTTCAAGTCTACAGATCAACTGGCCCAACAACACGAAACTTCAGAGTCGTTAGAGCTTGCTATCCTTCAGAGTGATTGGGACAAAATACTTCCACAAATTTTTTGAATCTGCGCTTGAGATAACGAAATCTCGTTATAACGAAATATTTTCCCGGTCCCTTGGATTTCGTTATAACGCGAGTCGACTGTATATACTATATTATCAATAAAGAATGAAACTAATAATTAATTATAATATAATTAAATAGTTTAATTAACGTTGGGAAGTTGTGTACTTTTGGTTTATTATTCTTGGAATAATAAACCTACGTAATCGCGAAGGAGGTCGAAAATTGTGATCGTCCTCAAAAATTTTAAATGATTTTTTTTTAATGTATACATTTACATTATATATCCGTTTCATGACACGAAGATTCCAAAAGCGATATGTCCATCTGCCGTCCGAGCCGTTTCGATCAGTAGGATTTTTTTTTTTTAATCTGAAACTTTGACAAAATATGTACCTACTCGGTTTTCCATCTAGTTGTGCCCACAAAGTTTTTAGCCCGATCGCCCAAACCCCAGGGGTTCTGTGGGGCAAAAAGAGGCAGGAGGGGGTTTTTGAAAGTTTTCGACTATGGGGTCGAGTTAGGTGTTGTTTTTGAAGTATTTTTGGACGTAGTATCCATTTTTTGGGGTCCCAGAACGATCCGATTTCACCGTGGGGACCTACGGGATATTCATCGGCCTACAAATGGGATTTTTGGAGCATCCGAGGGAGGTCAAAGCTGTCGTTTTCCAGGTAATTTTAGACGAGTTATCAATTTTTCGTAGTCCCACATCAGATGCGGGATTCTGCCCAAACAGGGCACAGGATTTTTTTTTTTTTTTTAAACATTTTCTTATTGACACGAAATTAATTTTTACACAATTAACCAATATCGAAGAATAATAAAAAGGAACCCTTTGAGTAAAATTCGCAGCGTTTTTATATGGGAGAATGGAACCTTTCCTGTTGCAACGAAGATGGATATTTAATTAAATAACGATTGATGTTTAATTAATTTAATTAAACAGGAAAGCTTCTATTCTTCTAGGATCTATATCATGTCTATGTACACTACCAAAAGAGTCATGGACGAGATGGTTTTTTCCGTAAACTGCCTGTGCTCCCGGAACGTAAAACAGTTAACGTCATACGATCAGTACGGCGAGAAAAAGAAGGGAAAGAATACAAAGGCGAAAAATTCGTCTTCGTCCCCAAGTTGAACACGACAGTATCTTTAGATTCAGGATCCGTGACAAAGAAATATCATCTCATATGTCTCGGGGTGTGTCCTCCGCCGAAACAAAATGTTATGGAGGAATACAGTCGTGAAGATGGGGTTGGGAGATGCCATAAAAGCCGACCCCCGGCGAGGTTCACGTGAAAGCGTCCATTTCATCTTCTTTCAAGGGTGCTTTCAAAAATGAAGGAAATTTCCTTCATTTATGTTTTTAGATCGCCGAAGGACAAGACTTTTCGCTGGCGTGGTGGCAGACTTAATCCCTTCAATTCAGTAATTTTGCATCTAGTATATATATTCTAAATTAAATATATATATTTAATTAACTTGGAATCAAGGGGATATAAATAATTTATTTTAAATAAATTGAATAATTTAAAAAATGAAAGAAGTACCTATAAGATAAAAATTACGATGATGAAATTATTCCAATTAAAAAGTTTTTCTGAATTGACGACCCTCTGAGATAATACTGTCAGTCAGTATTTGAATGCATTTGCAATGTACCTCTGGCTATTTTTTGAAAAATTACTGTTTCGGTATTAGGATACTTATAAATTCCGAATTCTTCGTCATTTTATCAAAGAATAACTATTTGGCTACCACACTGCGAAGAAAAATCGTCAAAGTACCAATTTCGCTTCACACGGGAACAATTGAAAAAAAAGAAAAAAAAAAGGAAATCGGCCAGAGGTACATTGCAAAATTTGCATGTATTTAATGCATTCTTTGATCGTTCCCGGTTAAGTAGCGGGCACTCATGATACCTTGTAAAACAAGAAGTCATCCATTATTAACATGAAAATGCTCGTACCTCGTTATTTCAGGTCGACACACCGTAATTGAGCTAGATATCCAGTTATATTAGCGAAAGCGGCGAAGTCAGGATAGACACAAATAAAAACACCTGTAACCATTGACCTTTCGATCAAATAATAAACAACTTGGAGAGGTAAGAGTTTCCCGTCTTCGGTCCACATCCCTGACCTTGGCTCGAAGAGTTTTTTCCCATCCTGCAAGTGCACTTGAAACCAAGCCAACCCGCGCCTGACGAGGCGACCCACCCCGTCTTCCTGAGGTCTTGTTTTTCTTTCATTACACCTTCAGATCTGGGAGGAGGAACAATATTTTCATCTCATGAACCTCTTCTCCTCGTCTCCTTCGATCTCGTTCCCTTCGTCGCTCCCTCATCATTCCCCCCGCTTATCGTCTTTTTTTTGCCCTTTTTCAACCGGAGGGTCAAGTGCTATCAAAATAAAAGGTTTTCGGTGCTTTAGTCAAACGGGTAAAACTGAAGTGGATCGTCTAGATGGCTATATCCATTTGGAGGGTTACAATTCAAGATTTCTAGAATAATAGCGGTCTTGATTCTCTACGAACTCTTTTACCTCTCCTTTCGAAGGGTAATCAGAGAAATCATAATAATATTTTGATTTCTCTGTTGCTTTTTGATGGAAATAAGGATATAAATGACAATTGTGAATAAGAAATAGACAATGATTTGATAATATTAAGGTTCTTCATGACCGGTAGTTACGATGTTGGATCGTCGAATAGTCGTAAATCAAGTTTCGGAGAGAACAGCGCTCAGCAGCACAGCGCGTTATTTGAGGAATTTATAGGAAAGAAAATCGCAAAAATGAAAGTCGCAATAAAAATTTCGGACCCACCGTGTGTGTACATGGATACCTAAGTTGAAAGGAAATGTATTAATAAACCTTCAAGAACGACCGAGAAGAACGGCGCACTTGCCCAAACATGACGATTGATGATAGACCGATTTCCGAACTTCTTCAACTAATGAACGAGTAGTCTCGGTCGTCTACGTCTCAGTCGCAATCTAACAAGCTAATTGCGAGGTTCTCGCGAAACACATTTTTTTAAATTGTAGACCCTTCCCATAATATGAGCGTATTATGCTCATTCTCAGATAATACTTATAAGCCGTTTTCCAAATTTTTTTTTTCGAAAAATATTTGCCTTCTTGGGATCCTTAAAAAATCCCATTTGTAGCCCCATGAAAGCCCCATAGATTCCCACGGTAAAATCGGATCGGTCCGGGACCCCCGAAAATGGATTCTACGTCCAAAAATACTTCGAAAACGACACCTAACTCGAGCCCATAGTCAAAACACTTAAAAAACTGTTCAGTATACTGAACAGGCAGATTTCCAAAACCAATTGTCCGTCCGCGGTCCGAGCCGTTTTGGGCAGTAGGAACTGTTTAAAAAATCTGAAATTTTGATAAAATACTCGGTATACCATCTAGTTATGCCCGCAAGGTTTTCAGCCCGATCTCTCAAACCCCTGGGGCTCTGTGGGGCTATAAATGAGCTACAGGAGGGTTTGTAAAAATGGTTTACGGTTGGGGTCGAGTTAGGTGTCATTTCCTCATTATTTTCGGACGCAGAATCCATTTTCGTGGATCGTCCCAGAACCATCGGATTTCACCGAGAACATCTATGGGGCTTTCATGAGGCTACAAGTTGGGCTTTTGAAGGATGCCTGGAAGTCGAATGAGCTGTCGTTTTCCGAGTAATTTTGGACGCTAAATTCACTTTTTGGGGTCCCACATCCAACCAAACGTATATGAAAAAAAAAAAAAAAAATACTTTTTTTGAATTGACACAGAATTATTTTTTTGGATAATTTATATCAGGTAGGTTTTTTCTATCACTGAATCTAGATATAAGTAATAATAAGTTTAGTGTTATCGCACATCTCCTCTCAACAATCCCACCTTCATAGCTATTATTGCTCACGGAAAGGGTCAAATACCATCAAAATGAAAGCTTTCCTGGTGCTTTAGTCAACGGCGGAGCCCCGATCGTCTGGTTGGCCATTTGAAACCCTTCACTCGAAGAGGCTCCCGGAATAATAGCAATTTGGGGATTTTATTAACGCTTTCAACTGTGGGGGAATGGAACAATAAAACTAATTCTCTTGAGAAATTCGCCGACGGAGGGAACAAGGAGGGAGAATGAGCTCGAAGCGGGAAAAGACCCCGATTGAGGGGAAGTTAGCGTTTCGAGGGAATAAAAGGGTATAGGATTGGACACGGCTTCTTTAACAAGGAGGTGATTGTGATGGGATTCAAGCTGTAGACTTAATGTGTTCCTCTCAATGTCTGCGAAGGTTTTTTCCGAAGGAATCATCTCAGTTTCTTTAGAGAACCCTTTTAAAACGAGGCACCTGGGATGAAAACGGTCCAACTTAGCTGAGGTCTAATGACCCGTCACACCGAACGCCCCCTCTATCTACTTACAGGGAAAGACATTTTCCGTTCTGGGAACCGTTCACAGTTGGTTGTTTATCCTACTTAGTTGAGAATTCAGGCCCCATAGGTTAATGATTGGGATTTTGAGCTGTGAAACCAGAAATCCATGCTCCAATCGGCTTTTCGGTAGCAAAGCTAAAGCGATTTCAGATAAATTCTTGAATGAGAAAGAAAATCGTTTGTTGGCTAATAGAGCCTGGTTATGTTTTTGGTAGGAAACAGTTAAACCCTTTTACGCTAAATGTTACAGTAAACGCTAGGCCTCCTTTTTTTTTGTATAATCAGAAGGTAATCGATTAGTGATAGACGACCCCAAACCGAACCCAAACGGTAAAAAGCCAAAGAGCTGCGTAACCGAGTTCAAAATGAAAAGGATATAAATCTCCCTTTTGGCAATAGCCAATTCCTCCCAATTTAATGGCGTCGTCGTTTTCTCTTTTTGATAAATGTACCCTCCCCAATCTTTTATTTTTTCGAAAAACGACGGAATGGAATCGCGTTGTTCAAGTAGTTTTTTTTTCAATCCAAAAAGCGTTGAGACTGTGAGGTGAACCCATCAATTTCCACGCGGCTCAAGCCTTCAAGTTGTAGGGGATTGAGACAAGTGGACTGCTATAAAAAAAAAAAAAAAAAAAAAAATTCGGGCAGCAAGAGAGGGAAAAAATACGAATAAGAAAAACGGGGCAAGCAGAGTAAAGCGAGTGGAGGTCGAACGGTCGAGCTATACAAAATAAATAAATGGAAAAAAAAGGTTTATAGACGATACATCAAGCTGGTTCATTAGCATAGGTTTTCACCCTCGACGGACAGGCTGATTGATGAACTGCGGTCGCAAGTTTGCAGTCAGCCTAAGTTAGTTTGTCGTAAATACAAACTCAGTTGAGTTTGCACGAGAAAAAATGTAGACCTCTTGAAACGGATAATGTCAAATTTTGAGCCCGATCGGAGTCGTCGACCCCCGTCGCGAAAAGGGGGATAGAAATTCCGAGGAATGACTGTGCAAAATTGATTCCACACAAAGGTTAATGGAAGAAAATTATCAAAAAATATGAAGAAAAGTACCAAAAAAAAAAGAATGAAATGACTGGGATATTCCATTAAAATTATGTGCACTCGAATGAAAACAGTACCACCAAGTGATCACTTAGCGATCATGTAAGGGTAGGTACGGGAGTGAGAATTTACAGGACGAAGAATACGAACCAATCTCAATCCTGAAGGAGAATATATTATTAAGCGCCTCGACACTTTCAAAATGTCCTGGTAAAACAAATTGGTTTTAAGCTGAAGGTGCAGAGGTCAAATTCAATGTGGAGGTTATGGAGAAAGACTTAGTACTTAGTACTACATACAGCAGTGGAGTCATTTCTTCTTACCTTCCACATCCAGCTATAAAGTTAATTTACAGTAGTGGATCCCAGTGGACCAGTGGGCTCTCTAGAAACCAGAATCGAACCGGGTATAAAAGTTGTACCTAGATGAGTAGTGCTTTAATCCGTTAAAGTTTTGGGGTGTGTTTGGCTGAGTTTCAGAGGTGCAATCTCTTTATTCAGGCCCCCGTTTGTTTTAGAGGAATGGCCGGAGAACGGTTTGACACGGGATCATTGGACTCCTGCGTCGGATTCGGGGTCCCCCCCCCCCCCCTAATAGGGGGCCCCTATTCATTAAAATGAAGCAATAAATGAGGCGTACAAGAGTTGTATAAGGCGAACTAGCTCAAATAGTAGTACAATACTAACTGGTGGCTGGGAGACGCGTGGGATCCACGAATCGCAGGCGACTAGCGGCGACTATTGCGGCGATTAGTAGGACCGTTTACGGATCGCCCTACGTGGGTCTTTGTATATAGAGCGTAGGATACCTCACAGGCCTATCTATCAATCAGATTATGAGTTCTTCCAGAAATATAGAGTGACCTCTATGTTCTTTAATAAATTTAATGAATTAGAAATGAAGTTATACGTTTCTCTTGAAGGTTATCCTCCCGCAAGGCTACCAATCCACCGCCTATATTCAACCCTCAACGCCCACAATAAAGTATAATTCAAGAGCGACCCTTTTATGCTGAAGAGGCTTTCACGTTCTTGCCATATTTTACTCCTTATCGAATCAACCTTTTGGCCTCTTTTTTTTCGTCAGTCCTTTTCTTTTACGAACCCTAGAGTTTTTCCTCATAATTTGCCTATCCTTTTGTAAAGTATTCATAATCCTTTTTCTCCTTTCTAAAAAATATTAAACGGGTGGAGGAGGTAGAGAAACGTTTTCCGGCTTATGGAACAACCGTGTTAGCTCAGCCGAAAACCGAGTTTAGCGAAGGAAGAGAGGAGGTGAAAAAAAAATTAGCGTCAATGGTGACAAAAAGAGGTTTTACCCAATAAGGATGGGCCGGGGGAGGGGGAAGGGGGGCTTAGCCGGTCGCAGCGGGTTTGGGAAGGGCGAGTGAAGCGTAATCGAGTTTTGAATATCAGGGCGGAAGAGAAAACGAAGGATGATTTGGGGGGGGGGGGGGGGGGGGAGAAAGAGAGAGTGTGAGATTGAGGGTGTACAAGAGAGGTGAAGGGTGTGGGATGTCAGTCACTGCTGGGTGTTCACAATTCGACGTTACCCGGTCACAATGAAAATAATGCGTTTATTATGATAAGACTACCTATACTTAGTAGGTATAAGGTTCTCCGAGTGTTTTTTGGTTTAAAATCCTTGGAACAATACGCCTATGTAATCACGACGGAGGTCGAAAATTCTGATCGGCCTCAAAATTAGATATTTTTCGTTTCCAGATGTCTAGATTCCAAAAACGAAATGTCCGTCCGCCGTACGCCTTCCGAGCCGTTTTGAGCAGTACCTAGAAATTTTTATTTAAATCTGAAATTTTGACAAAATACTGTGTTTACTATCTAGTAGTGCCCGCAAGGTTATCAACCCGATCGCCCGAACCCGTAGGGCGATGTGGGGCTAAAATGAGGCTTGGAGGTTTTTTTTAAGGTAATCGGCTACGGGGTCGAGTTAGGTGTCGATTTCAACGTATTTTTGGACGTAGAATACGATTTCACCGTGGGGATCTATGGGGCTATCGTGGGGCTACAAACGGTATTTTTGAAAGATCCCAGGAGGTCTAATAAGGTTCCGTTTTACGAGGTCCCACATCGAGAAATTGAATTAAATTCACGTTTTTTTAATTTATTTTACAGGTGCGGCCATTAAATGGCAAATTCAAATTTTGAAGTCCCATATTTACCTCCTATTCTGCTGATTCAATCGACAAAAGAGTTATAAATCAGCGGAACACTGTGCGCATGCGCAAACGTGTGATTCCTTGTTACAGCCATAACTTCCACAATGTTGATCCAATTTCAGTCAAATTTTTAGGGATTATGCGGGTACGGCCATATGTGAAACAATACTTTCATATTATACGGAGAAATTTTGAGGCCGATTATAATTGTTGACCCCGTCGCGACTCGCAAGTACAAAATGATTATCCTGCTCCCCACCAAGATCTTTTTTCTTTGCAGTCATTCGATTGGAATGCATAAAACTTGAGCAGAATTATGAACCGCAAGGGGTGAGGGTTGTTCTAAAACTCTTAACAATGCAGTCAATTAGAGTTAATGAGCTTCACCACTTCACTTTCTTCACGATCACTTGATTTTTTCCCTCCAGGCAGGCTGCTATCGATTCCACGATCAGCGACGTCACAATTACAAATAATGAGTCTTGACGTGACAGGGGAAAAAAGAGGAGTGATGGGGCGATGGGAAGGTGTCAGTCAGTATCGGCACTAACGTTGAGTCCTCAAGAGTCCTTTTTCTGGATGTTTGCCATTTCCCATTTTCGCGTATCACTTTTATCTCTGCAGGGTTCCGAAATAATACAATTTGATTTGGAAAAACCAAATTTTTATCTAATTTCAGTCCGGATACCTATTTCCGAGTTTTGCCGGCCTTGCGATAACTGCTGAGAAGCTCTTGCCTGCTACTTTCAGTAAAGCTCGATGAAGCTCGATGAAATTCGAAGCGCATCAGACACGGCTTCTCCAAAGAAAAATTAAGCCAAGCAAATGGAAAATTCGATCAAGGAGTTTCTGATTGAGAAAAACTCGTTTAGCGAAAGATGATGCGACTTGAAATGAGATTATCGTAGCGCCTCTTAAGTTGCCAGTGATTGGCCGCTACGTCAGAGAGTTTATAAACTTTGGAGCTAATCGTGGGTGTAAACTGGTATGAGGGATAAAGCGATGGCTGGGGCTGATGCTTTGGGTGAGGTGAGGAGGAAAATGAGATGGCTCGACGGGAAGTGAAGGGGTTGAAAGGGTTATGGAGGGGTTAAGAGGAGCGGGGTTTGCGACGCAGGACGTTCGACAAGTTTGAGCTGGCAACTCTCGTGGGGCTGCTCTGATCCACCCTTTCCCAGATAGCTCCAGAAGGAGGGAATTAGGCCTCTAGGCATCTAGGGTCACAGGACTTTCAGGAGGGTAAGTTCAGTGGTGTTTCAGGGCAAGGGGAGGTATTGTGGATTTGGTAGGATGAGGAACAAGGTACGAGGAAGCTGCTACCCAAACTTTCCCTATTGTTTTCTTGCTACTATAACAGCCACTTCTCCCCTTTACACAATTCAGCTCATCCCTTGAATCTCGCGTCTCTTAACACGCACAGATCGCGAGTCTGTGCTTAACGAATGATACTATCGAACGCACTTTTGAGTTATCCACTCAATAAAATTTTTATTACCGATCTGGCAACTCTCTGCTGGTTAGACCGAATTCCCACCTCCTCTCCAATTAAGGCCATGCATCATTAGGTGGGTTAGGGTGTAGCCCGACTCTTCTCCGTTCTTCGAACACCTCAAATTTACCCAGGCATGACTCCTCTCAGTTACTTTGTAACAGTTCCTTCTTTGGAACGGAACGTGTTGGAAAAAACTCCGATTCAACTTGCTTGTTGTACTATAGCCATTTTTAAATGGAAATGAAACTATTCGCACGAATTCATTGAACTGCTGGGAGAAATTGAAATTCTGATGTGACATAGGTATCAGTCAAATTTGCAAATGCTGCTCAAGCGGTCCACCTTGGGTTTAATAACACTGGCCAACAAAATGCAAAAATTCAATAATTCAATTGGAAAAAGCAATCTTCGGCTTCGAAAGGATCGATTTAAAGAAGACCAAAACACATTCCTATAGGTCTGCCACAGAAACTTTGCCGCCGTGTGGCGCCCCCTAGGTGGCGGATCCGCGAACTATCGATCGAGTCAACCTTCCATTGTGAAACTTTGACAAGGAAATTGGAGCGGTGAGAAATTTGATGTTCGTGTAGTGGCTGCGCTGTGAACGTGTGCTCTCAAGTTCTCCCTCCCGAGGAGGGAAATCATGTCACTTTTGAGGGAAGAAATTCCCGAAAAATTATCGTACGCAGGGGAATCTGCATGATGATAAGCGATGATAAGAGATAACTAGTTCTATTTTCTCCAGAAGAATGCGCCAAAGGTAGGCAAAGTTTCTGTGGCAGACCTATAGCTATCCTAATTCAACGCAAAATATCAGCTGAACGTAGTATCCCTTGAAATATCCTATCATGGCCGAATCGTGAGATGCTGTTTCGTCGACGCGCTTCCTAAAGATTTTGATGGTCTCTCCAAAATGGACGAGGCCGTCATTAATATTTAAAAAAAAAAAAAAAAAAAAACATTTTGGAGAGGAGTAGGGCGGCCAGCGTACGTCGGGGATTATATCGGAGAGGAGACGCGTATCACCCAATTCGTCGCCGTAATTTGTTTATCTCTGAAACCCAAATCAGAGACCAAATAATTGGGGCAAAGGCATGCCATGTGGCATGTAAAAGCTGTAAAGGTAGAGGGGGGATCCCGTGGCGTCACCGCACCTGGGACCCGCTCGCCACACCGGTATGGAAGGATGGGGTAGATTCTTCCGCTGTTTCGCGGGCCCTCTCCCTTCTGGCGGAAACCCCCCTTGACGATATAATTAATTAGTAAGTTGGTTTCTCCGACTTCCTCATCAACGAGGCTTGTAACGCACAACCACTTTTGCCGACCTTCACTAACTATTTTAATTATCCCAGAGGTCGTAATGAATTTCTGAGATGCTCCTACGGAGCTTCCTCAATTTGTTGGATTAGTAACTGCGCTTGTTTTGCTCAACTTCATGGTTGGAGGAAGGAAAGTATGAGGGTTGTAGAAAAGTAAGGTTTCTTATGTTGCCAAATTAGGGAAATTTTCGTTGAGCACACATTTTTTCAAATGTATGATTTCGAGTGGATCCTTTGGTACTTGAGACTACTCAGCCCTCTTCCAAGCTGACTAGAATAAATTCTGCAAGAGAAAATAAACAATGCTCTTACTATCAATTTAAAAAAAATAATTTTTAAATTTCCTCCTCGAAAGTATTTTGACATTTATTTGTCTTTACATTTGGCATATGAACCCGAAAAGGTTCAAGACGTTACATCAGAGAAATATGACTTTTCATCACCTACTAAAATGCGGACGGTTGTCCATTTCATCATTTTTACCACCACCACCTCCTCCACCTCCCGTTTCAATGTCCCCTATAATATACTTGGAATAACACGCTTGAAAACTATATTATAGTTAGTTATCATGGAGAAACACAGAGTTCGCCTTTCAGATGGCCGAAAAAATATCCATGATTCAATGTTTGCCGTGAAAGAAGCGTGAATTTGTATTCCTGAACGACATTACCATGGAGATCCTCCAAAATTTGGAGATTAAATATTAATAATAAAAATCTCACTGTGCTGCGGTCACACAAGCTAATTATTTTTCCCACTTGTCCCCACGCTTGAAAAGGAGAATGTCTCTGACATACCCACTGATTGGCGTAGCCTTGGTTACTGTGTCGTACCAGATAAATCAGACATTTCTAACTGAGCCTGGCGACGCACGAGAACTTGAAACTTTTAATACCCTCTCAACCCATCAAGTAGGCACTATCTCTTCCAACCTGTTTCTTTTCGCGTCGAACGAGAAAACTCCTCTTGCCCTGGTGCTATCGCCCCCTCCAACCTCCAGTGTCCCGCCGGTCTTCCCGATACTTTCCACCGGAAATTTTTTTCACTCGGGTCCCACCCCTCTCCCATCACCGTCTAACTTGCCTCGTTGGGAATCCAATAGATTAGAGAAAGACCGTTCCAGTCAAACTCCGGGGTTTCAGAGAATTCGCCAACTTGAGGAACTTCCGCTTGCGAAAATTACCTCAGCGTCTTTGTTTTGAATGTGAGAACTTTCAGGAGCGGCAAAAATTGAAAAAGAGTTCGTCCATTGAAGAAACTTCAAATACGGGAGGGGGGGGGGGGGTTCTCGCTCTAGCATCTCTTGGAGCACCTTGCTTACGTGGTCTCGTGACGAAAATGGAAGCCTACTGGGTCGTTGCTTGATGGGGTTTGCATCACCTGTATCAATAGCTCAACCACATGGGTTTTCCCAACAGGAAACTCATCTTGAGCAAATACTCCTCTGAACTTCTGGACCCCACGTAGCATACTTCTGTACTCCACAGAGTCATGAACCAAATCCGATTTCTTGAGGAGGTCCGTCTAAAGGCCATTCTCTTTGGCCAGAAGATGCATCTGCAGCGACCTTGAAACACATTGAAACCTACTTAGCAAGGGTGTGTGTTTCCCTCCCACAACATGCAACAGATTGGCATGTAGTTCCACATTGCCTTCAAATTCCCGCAGGATGTCCATGCCAAGAATGCCTTTGTCCCGGACAGGTGCTACCACAAAGTGATGTGAGACGGTGCGATTACCAATAGTCAACTGAGCAGTGCACTCCCCTGAAATCTCCAGCTGAGTGTCCCCTGCTGTCTGAAGAAACCTGTGCTTAGGTGCAAGGAGTTGCACTCCAAGAGTCTTGCTTTTGAAACAAGACACCACACATGCTCACAACGTAGCAACTAGAGTTGCTACAATATTATCCACATCTTGAGAGACTTCCTGTCTCAACAATGATTTTTCCCCACTTTTTGACTTCTAAGAACACGGCCCAGGACGATTTCACCCAAAATTCAGGCCCACGTCCATTCCTTATCTGTAGGTACCAAAAAATGATAAACCCTTGCCTTGTGTAAAACTTGCACCTTTTTAAAAATCTGTTCACGTGACTCAACCTTACAGCTAACACAACACTAAAATCTGAACTCAAAATCGCACAACTCTCACCAAGAAGCTCCTCCATGCTCGGCTAAAAGGGATAAACTGAATCGTGATCGTATGAACGGCCCACGACCTACGGCTGATTCCTTTTCCATCCCCAATCGAGGGTCTTGATAGTGAGATTGAAAGCGTGCCACGCTGTTGCTTTCTGTCTCCGTGAGAGCCTTTACCTAAATGGTGTGAAACGTATAAAGAAACTTGTTTTAAACTAATTTGCTTCTCATAAAATTTATGATTTATGATTTAATCATACAAAGCTAACCCTCTTCTAATCTTCATTAGAAATCAAACCGCAAAGGATTTTATTACGCCAAGATTTTTATTTCATTGTCTCAATCCCCTAATAGAATTTCGTACTCTTCTGGGAAACCGTATTTTCAACTTCCACCAAATTAAATCAACCCCCAGTTTCTTCCGACGGCTCGGGTTTTCATAAAAGTTGACTCCTCCAGGAAAATGAAATAAAAGGAAGAAGGGTTTTCGAGATGGTAGGTAATTATTTACGAGATACCAAAAATGGGTTTACTTCATCTGAAGGGAAAGGAAAACCGAGAGATTACCGAGAAAAAAGTGAATTAAGGTGGGAAAAGAAGTTAGCATCCAGAGGGTTTTCCCCAGGTGGGGCAAATCGGGTTCAGCCTTTTTCTCATCTCCCCACTTCCCTCTTGTACAACCCTCGAGAATTAATTAACGTTACAATCAAAGGTCTGGAGTGGAGCCCGGTTCATTTCAATGGTTGAAAAAGGAAAAAAAGAAAAAACTGGCGGGAGGGGGTATTTTTTTTATTTTTTTCAGATTTTACTCCTCACACGCCTCTTTCCGGGAGGAAGGAAGGAAGGAAGATGGGAATAATGTTTGGGAAAGAGTGGACGTCTGTTAGGGAGTATCTAAAGATCAGCGAGGGATAATTTCGTATTTAAATTCCGTGAGTTCTTATTCGTCTTCAGCTTCTTGCTGTCAATCTCCCGACAATTTCCATTCCCTTTCTTGCAGAATGAGAAGCAAGTGTTCTTCTCCGAGTTTTTCCCCCTTTATTACGGCCGTTGCTTTTGCCTTTGACTTTTTTCTTATTTTTCAGGAACGACGAAAAGCGTTAAACGTCATTTCGGGGGGTTTAATTTTCTCTCAGTCGTCGTTTACGTAATGCTTTTTCCTTTTTTTGAATGAAGACTCTTCAACGATATTTACATTGTAAACGACCTCGTTCAAGCGTCCTAGTCGAGAATATTATCCTACTTATTGGACATGATGTACCTAAGTGAGGGGCATAAAATCTGAAAACCGTAAAAGTCTTCCTCATCAATTTCAGTTTTCTTCTTTTTGGTGGCATAGTTTCAACCAGGTGATCTTCAGACTATGAGCGGATTTAGTATACGAAGGGGCTGAGTCTGTTTTGAACTCCTAAACATAGAAACGGTGATGGTCGAGAATTTTTTCTTGTGTTCTCCGCTGAAATTTATAAACTTATACTTGTAGAAAGCATGGTTTCTCCCTTCTTTGAACAGGTGTTGAGGACGAAGACATAATTTTAGTATTGTCCAGGAACACGATTTCCATTACAACTATCATTCGGGCAAAATTTTGTGTGCCCTACAGGTTGATAGACACAAGGAAACAAAAACCAGCTCTAAAGTTCTGCTCCAAAAAGAAAATTTATTTCAATTTTATTGCACGCACGTATTATAATAAATTTACATTAAAAGTAAAACTTTTTCTAATAAAATACCCACAGGGAGAAAAACTCTGCAAATTTTACTATACACGAGGGTTTATTATTCTTTGATATAGGTTACTTGTGCGAAAATTAATTCTGTTTCAATAAAAAACACTTTTTTTTACTCGGAAAATATTTGACCCCCTGGGATCCTTCAAAAAACCCTTTTGTAGCCCCATGAAAGCCCTATGGTCCCCACAGCGAAATGCGATCGTTCTGGGACCCCAAAAAATGGATTATACGTCCAAAAATACTTCGAAAACGCCAACTAATTCGACTCCATAGCCGAAAACCTTAAAAAAACCCTCCCGTAACCCCATTTTAGCCCCATAGCGCCTCTCGGGTTTGGGCGATCGGCTGCAGGCCCGGATTAACGGGGGGGCTAGGGGGGCTATAGCCCCGGGGCGCACACCCCAAGGGGGCCACTTCGCCACCGTTGATTTTTTTTTTTTTTTTTTTTTTTTTTGTTGAAAATTAACAAACCGTTTTCCTTATTCCTATGCTGATCTCCAAAAAATTGTTTTCCTGAAAAAGAGGGACCAACGTGGAGGCGCCGGGTTTTAAAGGAGGTCGTTGGCTCAAAATTCTTTGGGACAGGAGTCATCGCAGCAGACTGACCTACTATTCCACCTCTTCTTGTAACTTGTGGTGTTCGGGTCGTTGGTGGCTGCGGAATGCAGCAGACCGTACCTACTCTTCTACCTCTTCTCGTAACTTGCAGTTTTCGGATCATGGGTGGCTCTCTCCACGTTTACTTGTCTGGTGGAGGGCGAGTACTTCTACAAAATTTCCTCCCCTCCCTAATACTAACACGACCAGCCTAGATAAAAATAAAATCTGAACACAGATACAATGACACACACTGAAATTGAACCCCTATACAATGACGTCCACCATCTGCTGTCTGGGCCGTTTTGTGCAGAAGGATTTTTTTTAATCTGAAATTTTGACAAAATACTCGGTTTACCATCTAGTTGTGCCCGCAAGGTTTTCAGCCCGATCGCCCAAACCCGTGGGGCACTATGGGGCTAAAATGGGGCTGTGGGAGGAGTTTTTTGAAGGCTTTTGGCTATGGGATCGAGTCAGGTGTCGTTTTCGAAGTATTTTTGGACGTAGAATCCATTTTTGGGGGTCCCAGAACGATCCAAATTCACTGTTGCAATCTCTAGGGCTTACATGGGGCTACAAACGGGATTTTTGAAGGTTCCCAGGAGGTCAAATATTTTTCTAGTAAAACAAAAATATTTTCGAAAAAAAAGTTTTTTTTGAAAAATAAAATTCCCCCAAAAAAATTTGTTTTTTAATTTTTCTCAATGACACAGAAAAAAATTTCTGCACATGTAACCTATATAAAAGAATAATAAACCCTAGTGTTAAATTTGCAGCATTTTTATTTATTGTAAAAAGAAACTTTTTTCTTAATAATTATTGTAAAAATAGATTGCCCTGCATTCGGAGTGTTTTTTGACTGTTTTGACCCAGTTTTTGGTTGTGAAGCGACAGACACTATTTTCTAGTGGTTTTTACGTCATGCTCCTGGCCAGAGGATCCACTTTCATATATAATATAATATTTTATATGTATATATATATATATATACACATATATTATACATATTATATATATATGTACATATATAAAGGGGGCCCCTTGTTAGCCTCAGCCCCGGGGTTAATCCGGCGCTGATCGGCTGAGAACCTTGCGGACACAACTAGATGGTAAACAAAGTATTTTGTCAAATCTTCAGATTTTTTGTAGGTTATAAAACAGCGCGTAACTGACAAAACAGTTTTTTGCCCCTTCTGTAAAGTTGCGAAAATGCAAATACTATACGCGGTGTTAGAACTTCAGTAAGGATATATTATATTGTAGGGAGCATTTTTCATATTCCTAGGTCATTTTATGAACTACATACGGGGCTCGGTCTCGGGGTGGGAATCGGTTGAAAGTTCGTCCCTCTGACGGTGTAGAGGCCTAGACCTCGCCAAACCCGATTTAAAGCTAAGCGATAGGTTCCGTAGAGGTCAACGGGGGGGGGGGGGGGCTGGGAACGGGGCGACACATCAAATAATTACCAGAGGCCAGAGTGGAACTACGTAGGCGGTTTACACGGACCGGCGCCGCAAACCGATGGCAAATATCGATGTCCCGTTAGAATCGGGGGAGGGCAGCGGGCAGCTGATTGGGTCCTCTCTTTCCACCTCGGTCTCTCTCTAATCAACGTAATCATCAGAGGTTCGGAACTACCAACAATAATACTATTAGTTCGAGGACCCTCCATTGCTGTTCGCTTTTGCTTCGATCCACAAACGACGAGGGGGAAAAAACCGTCATTTGAACCGAGAACACCAAATGAACGTTATAAAATGTAGGTGCCTGCCTGCTGATGGAGCTCATTAATCCCAGCCCTGTGTTCAATGCAAACTAATGTTCGAGGGTTGTGCCAAACGTGCCAAACGTTAGTCAAAATTCGATGGAATTTTAAATTTGCGTTTTTAGCGCAACCTTTTTCCAAAAAATGGAAAGGTGCGCTCACCTCCTCGACATGTATGTTTTGGTTTATTATTCTTGGAATAATACACCTATGTTTTCGCGACGCGGGTCGACGACTCCGATCGGGCTCAAAATTTGACATTATCCGTTTCAAGTGGTCTACATTCAAAATCCGAAATGTCCGTCCGCCGTACGCCGTACGCCGTACGCCGTCCGCCGTCCAGGCCGTTTTGGGCAGTAGGAATTTTTTAAAAAATCTGAAATTTTGACAAAATACTCGGTTTATCATCTAGTTGTGCCCGCAAGGTTTTCAGCCCGATCGCCCAAACCCGTGGGGCGCTCTGGGGCTAAAATGGGGCTACAGAAGGTGGTTTTTGAAGGCTTTTGGCTATGGGATCGAGTCAGGTGTCGTTTTCGAAGTATTTTTGGACGTAGAATCCATTTTTTGGGGTCCCGGAACGATCCGATTTCACTGTGGCGATCTATAGGGCTTTCATGGAGCTAAAAATGGGATTTTTGATGGATCCCAAGAAGTTAAATATCTTTCGAGTAAAAATTAAAGAATTTTTGAAAAAACACATTTTTGAAAAAAAATCGCCTCAAAAAATTTTTTTTGAAATATAAAAATCCAAAAAAAATTTTTTTTTAATTTTTTTATTGACAGAATTAAATTTCTATACAAGTAACCTATATCAAAGAATAATAAACCCTTGTGTAAAATTTGCAGCGTTTTTTGTTTGTTTTTTTGTGTACAGAGCATCACGCCCGAGCGGCTCAACAGATTTTCATGAGGGTGGTCTCATTGTGATCAGCGAGTTCGTGGGGTGGTTATAGGCTACCTTGATTTTTCCTCCCTCATCCCTTTCATCGGTTTTCGGGAGGTACTTCACGACGAAAGTTGTTTATCTCTGATGTGTAACTAAGGAGGCCTCAATAGGGGGACGAAAGTTTTTGTCCGATTTCGTTGGTACAAGGGTCTATGGAATGAGCTTTTTAGGCTGATTCCAACGACTCCAAAACGATTTTTGCAGCCTGAGCCGTTCGTTACCTCTGATCGGCATAAGGTTTTCTTAAGCATCGGTCGTTAGGGTGCAGTTGTTTACATAATGAGCATCACGTGGATATTTTTGATGTGTTGTGTGGCATAGTTTGGTCGCTAGATACCTACTGTTTCTTAGTTAAATATTCGTAATAACAAAAGGTTGCGCTCATCTATTCAATTCAATTGATGGCTTGTTTTTTTTTTTACATGACTATGTCTAAGGCGAGGGGGTCAGGAAAAATTTGTGTAATCTGTAATCACGGAAAACATGCAACGTTTAGGTATAAGCAGCAGCTAGCAGTAGTTTGGTAGCTTGCAGTTTTCGGGTTCTGTTGGTAGTAATAGGCGTTGTTTTGTTGTCATGACATAGACATGATCTAAAAGGTATCCCCCCCCATAAGGGAGATTTATTTCTTAATGTCTAGGCAAGTAGCGTTAGGTAAGGTGGCAATTTTATACATTTACTCGCCTTCCACCAGACAAGCAAACTTGAAGAAAGCAACCACCGAGAATCCGAAAACTGCAAGTTATAAGAAGAGGCAGAAGAATAGGTACGGTCTGTTGCATTCCGCAACTACCTACTGACGATCTGAACACCGCAAGCTTTATATAAGAAGGGGTGGCAAAGTAAGTAGGTAAGTTGCGACGACGCCTGTCTCAATGACTATAGTAGAAATCGCGAAACAGAAGAATATCCCTGCAAAACCCGGCACCTCCACGGGGGCCACCCTCGGAACGATGTGGGTAACGCCCACAGAACATAGAAAGAGTCTTTCTAATCTTGAAAGAGGCTTTGTAATCTTTGTCAGTTAGAATCTGTTTCATATTTAAAGCGTGATGAGCTGCTTCGTGATCTCAATGGGCGGATTAAAAAAAAAAAAACTAAATAAATACCGACAACATGCGTCTTGTCAAGAAAATTTCAAGTGATTGATACGCTTAACGGCACCTACTCAAAACCTTGCGGCTTCCGAACATCCACCCTTCAGCGACGAGGTGAATTTCTATACCGCGGAATTAGAGTAGTCTTCAACTCAGCAACCGCGTGTAGGCCCTACACTGTAGGGTGACAGCAAACTGTGACATCCCTTTTAGTGTGACAACATAAAGAGATTACGGCTTGATTGATAGCGCCAAAGGAGTTTATCTCGAAGTTTGTCGCGAAAAGGGCCGGAGGGGCTGAGAGCTGCTTGAGTTGTGAGCCACCAGACAACCTTTGTTATTTGCTCTACCTTATCTGGAAACGTAGCACATCATGTTAGTAGGTAGTCTTGCCTGAATTCGGATGTTCAAGTTTGAAACCAAGTCCTGATAATTAAATGCGTCAGCTAAATACGATGGATGGGATATAATGAAATAACAAGTACGCACTGGGATCGATCAGCCCCTAAGTAAGGAAAAAAAACCAACAACTATAAACCACGGTATATTTAAAAATCACAAGATTAATAAATAACACTCAAGTCTCACTGTCTCAAGACAAATAAGTATAACATTTTAATTTATTTAAAAAATGGCCTGATTGCTTGAGGTTTGGTTTATTATTCTCAGAACGATCTACCTATAGGTAGTACATATCTGTTTTTTCGAAGGGGATCAACAATTTTGATCGGCCTCAGACTAACTGCCCTTATAGGCACGTTTTTGTGTGTTTATTTCAAAAATTAAATGCCCGTCCGCCTCAACTACCATCCGCCGTCCAGGCCGTTTTGGGGAATAAGCATCTTTTTTATTTTTTTATTTTTTTAAATTCTGAAAGTTTGTCAAAATACTCTGCCTTTATCTAGTTGGGTCAGAAAGGTGTTCAATCCGATCGCTCAAGCCCGCGGGGCTAAAAAGGGCCGCGGGAGGGGGTTTTAAACGTTTGCGGCTATGATATCGAGTTGGGTATCATCGCTTTTGACCGAGAATCCATTTTTGGAGGGTCTCAGACTTATTCAACCTCACCGTGGAGATCTATGCCCCATAGATGTAGCCCCTACAAAAATTGGTCCGCCTAATAATATTACAACATACGATTGTAGAATAAAATTATACAAACATAATATTATTATGTTTGTATAATAACGTTGGTTTTGCTGGACGTCCGGAGGTCGTTTTCGTAGTAATTCTGGACGTAATTTTTTTGGGGTCCAGGTCACTATCTCAACGAGATTGGGACTGTCAGATGGTGCAGAGTTGCTGATCCAAGAGAACGGATGGGCAATGAAGGTGACCTCTCTGCTATTTCCTTTTAACTTTGTATTTTGCCTAAATTCAAAGTTAAAAGGAAAAAGCAGAGAGGTCACCTTCATTGCCCATCCGTTCTCTTTTTGGGGTCCGTTATCTATTCACGCAGTTTTCTAAAATAAAAAAAAATAAAAATTAAAAAAAAAGTGTAAACCCCTTGTAAAAATTGGTTGCTTTTTTTGCCCATTCGGAAATTCATTAGGTTTTTTAACATGATATTGTAGAAAGGAGTTCCTCAAACGTTGATATTTTTACTGGAAACAGAAATGGAAACCTAAAGATTTGATTGTAAATTTACAGAGCTTCAAATCGAATGAAATGAACTCTTTGAAGTTTCTGTTGGTCTTAAAACTGTACTTGGTATGATAACTGTACGTAGGGTATGATGAAAATGCTTCCCCAAGGTTCCGCCTCCGTTTGCGAATCTCCGGTGTGGTAAATGCAAATACAATTTTTGATCACAGAGCCCATTTGTTCATTGTTTTTAGCGCAACCTTTTTCCAAAAAATGGAAAGGTGCGCTCACCTCTTCGACATGTATGTTTGTTTGTTCGGCTTGTTTTCAACAGGTTGCAACCAAGTGACGGAAATGCTATTGAACTGGGCAACTTCAGCTCTTTCAATAATGTGATGTCATTATGAACTGATTTTGGCTCCAACGATAATTAGACGAGATGGATCGAAAAATTGGAATGCTTTTCGGATATTCCGTGAGTGTCCTAGACCTCGGTTTCAACTTAGAATTAGAAGAGCAAATTAAAGAAAAGACACAATAAAAAAAGGAGGGTTTATAGTGGTTTAAAACTAAGTCTTCATCTTTTATCCAAATTCAAACATTTTCGAAGGTGCAACAGTCGGCCAGTATTGGCTCTTGAAACAAAATTTGTTTTAATCCAATTATCTAGCAGTAGTTTCAAGTGGATGAAGAAGAAATCAAAATGTAATGTCCCCCCATAATCGAGTTGTAAATGTTTGCTGTAGGTAATAATATTACCGTATCATACTATAATATCATCATAGGTAGTATCATACCGTTCAATGAATTATTCATTGAAATATATACTTCTTTTCTTTAAGTAGCCCAGCGGCCACCCATGCAATAATGTTGAACTTGAAAAGCCTACTTACAGGACAATAATGAAGAATTCTGAACAACCAGGGTTGTTATCTGCAGACAATCAAACTGTTTTTCGATTGTTTATTCGGCAATAGTTTCTTTAGGACGGTTTCAACCTCAAAATAACCCATTAATTGGGAAATGAATTTCTCTAAATTGACCCTTCAGCTAATTTTTTATAAGGTTTTAAAATTAACAGAAATACTAGGTTGATCATGTGGTGCTATGCCCTGAAAACAGGTATTGGGCTAACGGAAACATGCATACTGAATCGACTAGATTACTTTCAAATTAATGCAGCTAACCACATTAACACTTCATTCCTTCCCTATTCAGTTCAATTACATCAGTTAATTATTCAGGGGGAATTCGTCAAATCAAAACTTGCCGTCGTATTGGTGAACATATTTTCCATGTTGCTGTAATAAGCCTACTGATCGGGGGGAGACCATTTCGCAACAAAAGTGCGAGCTTTAGAGTTCATTTGATTGAAACTCTCCACAACGACCAAATCTAATCATCAGGAGCTTTGAAACTACAAAAGCTTTTGATTCTTTGTTTCTTCTCGTTCTTAACCCTTTCTCCCCTCCTGTGACGACGACTGTTCCCTCCTTTTTCGTGAGAGCTTTGACTCCTATCCGGTCCTCTGGAGGAACTAACGAACCGTCTGGTGCTTCGTTTCTTTCGTTTGTGTTGCGAAAAAAGAAAATACTAGTAGGAGACCTGTGTTAGGTAAGGTGGGATATCTGTGCGAGACTTCTGTAATTGTAGCCGCTCAACAGTAGAGGGACGAGTAACACTAAAATACCAAGGAAAATGTTGACATCTGAACAGAGAAGAAACGGACCCAAACGGAGCGTTATTTCCTTAAAAGAAGCAATTTTTAAGGGTACATGTGCTGTAATAGTCGCTTTCTTTTGCGTCCTGGTATGACAACAACGTACATGTTATCAAGCCTTTTGAGGGCGTGTTCGAAGCAACCCGTTAATGTTGAAAATTTAGCGGTCCATTAGGCCCGTCTCTTTAAATCACGTTATTTGTGGGCAATCAGAACAGATGTAAGCTCCCACGTGCCACCATAAAAGCTATTAAAAGCTTTTTAGTGTCGTTACAATGATTTAACATTTTCCCCCTGGTTCACCCATTTGGCTTCAATGCGGTGGTTATGAAGCTCGTTCTATCCCAAAACAAACGGACGACTCCGCTACAGAGTTTGACCTGCGGTTAGACACGGTTTATCATACGCTAACGACCCAACCTAATTACGTGTAGTTGAGGTCTTTATGCGGTTCGATCAGTCATTACCTCGCACCGCTAGTCAATTAGCAGAAGGAATGGTGTATACACACAATGGTGTATACATTCATGCTAGCTTTGCAACCAGTTTATACTCAAATTTCACCAAAATTCCTCCATAATTCTATTACAATATTAAATAATATAGGACAAATTTTGTCCTATTCAAAACAAGATTCTGGCGGCAAAATCCATGTCTATTTCAAGTTGAATTCAAATTGTATAGGCTGCCTATGATAGGCAGAGATGTAAAGAGAGTAAATACCCGGCGGGTATTTAATTTATTAAATATTTAATAACTCGCTATTTACCCGATCTTTTCTCAAGCCTCGGGCCTATATCTATCCTCCAAAATGTTTTTGTATTCAGATTTTTAATCAACCTAATGATTTTTTTCAGATTTGGACTTGGGTAATGAATTAAGCGTTCCAGCCATTTTGGACAATAAAGCGGTTTATTTTTCAAGAACTTAATCACATTAGAGAAGATAATTAGAATATAAATAAATTTTAGTAGGTTTAAAAATATTGCGGTGCCAAGGGAATGTTTAAATACTGTGGTGCCAAGGGAATGTTCTCACAATTATGAGATGTTATTATGGGATAATCTCCATCAGATGATTCACGCGAGAGATTTCATGAGATTTTCTTTAGTTAGAGGGTGATTATGAAAACGCTGCAAATTTTACACAAGGGTTTATTATTCTTTGATATAGGTTACTTGGGCAGAAATCTAAACAATTTTCAACAAGAACAAGAAATTTTCAACATTTTTTGTTTGCTTTTTATTTGAAAAATATTTGTCCTCCTGGGATCCTTCAAAAATCCCATTTGTAGCCCCAAGAAAGCACTATAGATCCCTACAATGAAATCGGATCGTTTCGGGGCCTTCAAAAACGGAATCTACGTCCAAAAATACTTCGAAAACGACACCTAACTCGATCCCATAGCCAAAAGCCTTCAAAAAACCCTCCCGTAGCCCCATTTTTGCCCCATGGCGCCCCACGGGTTTGGGTTTGGGCGATCGGGCTGAACTTGCGTGCACAACTAGATGGTGAACCAAGTATTTTGTCAACATTTCAGATTTAAAAAAAAATTCCTACTGCCCAAAACGGCTCGGACGGCGGACAGCGTGCGGCGGACGGACATTTCGGTTTTGGATTCTAGACCTCTTGAAACGGATAATGTCAAATTTTGAGGCCGATCGGAGTCGTCGACCTCCGTCGCGATTCAAATGTGTATTATTCCAAGAATAATTAACCAAAATGCTTGACACTTGGGCGCAGGCTGGCTTTTGTTTTTTTGTGAAACTATTTCATACAGGCTAAAATGCCAATAAAATACCCAAATTTGGTATTAAACTAGAAAACTAAATATCGGTATTTGACAGCACTGTGTATGGGCAACACATTTGAACAATAATTGATAATTATTGTTGTTACCAATAATAGGTAAAACAACCAACGCTTTGAAATGAGAATAATTATTGGTTGGTTGGTTCACAGTGTACACAGTCCACCAGCATTCAGCATATTGAAGTTGGCATCGATGGTATGTACATTAAATTTTGACTATTCATGATGAATCAACATTGTTGATCAATGCTAACGCACGTGAAACACCGGTGATTGAACTTGTATTTAAAATACTAAAAATAATAACCGAAGTCATGATTAGTAGAAACAGGTCTGTGAACCATCGTTAGGGTTTGCCTTACACCGTGTTACCTCATAGCAGTTAATAAGATCCTAAATCATTCATATTGCTCGGGGTCAGGGTCGTGAAACCGCTAGATTGAATCATGAAATTTTGATGCCGCCCACCTGATGAGGGCGAAAAAATGAACGCCCTGTGGGACCGAAGGCTAGCGTGGATGACTAATTAATATTGGGGACCATCCAAATCGGAACCGATACGAATCGTACAATGTTTAGGTACGTTTTTCACTTTTAGGGGAGCAGTTTGGGTACATCAATTTTGGCATCAATATAATATTCTAGATGCGCATAAATAAATGCTTCGTTAGGCTTCTACGTCGAACGTGACTATTATAGTCGTATAATACGATCAGAGTCAGATTTTCCAAGCTCAGGTGGAATGAGCGTCTCAAGAAGAATAGGAAAAAATTAACATTGAAGTCAAGATGTCCTTTCTCCTGAAAAGGAGCTCCCAGCTGCCCATAAACAAACAAAATAATTCCCTACGAGCAAGTGATAAAAGCTGCTCCTAATGGGGCTGCCCCAAAAGAACCAACATCAAGACTATTCAAACATTATAGATCAGGATTCTGCGAGGCATTGTAAATGCCCCTGACTCAAGTTCCTTTCGAGGGATAATTGTCCCTTCCTTGGGGCGTCTAGGAGCTTTCTGGTGAAGGAAATCACTAAGTGGGAGGCAAAGGAAAGAGCGCTGCAATGGCAATGACTCCCTGGTCAGAGGTAAGCGAGACTATTAATCAGAATCTCCAAATCAAGAGCAAGAGAGGTACTCAAGCTGGAGAGAATTGGTGCTAGTTGGTCCATTTACAGGCCAATGCATGCATGGATATCACCTCCACAAGATAGGATTATCGGACAAAGGTGCCGTTTCTGCAACGTCTTAACGGAGTCGGCGGAGCATGAATTGATACATTTTATTATTATGGCTCTGTTTTATGTCCCAAGGGTAAGTCATGTGTACTACTGAGGAAGTATTCAAAACAAAGCTACTAACGTAGTGATGAGAGATAAGAAGGGGAAACGACTTGAGTCCAATCCACGTCAACAATTAAATGGTGCGGTTGAAAATCTATACCAGTTCTCCAGTGTTCTGGAAAGGACGTGTCTAACGCATAATTTTAAAACCACTGATATCTTCTGGATAGGGCGTGTGTCCAATCCATGGGCTGTTGGGATGGGTGTGAGCCCAACCCGAAAAGGAGCCTCCTGCTGGAGCCTTTCTCATGGGAAAGGTGTGTATCCAACTGGAGTGCCTGGTCCAACACTCCAATTATTTAAACGATACGGCCTGTTTGGAAGGAGGGTGTACCCCACCCAGCGGTGAAAAATCCACTTAAGGGGATATGGTAGTCGAAAATGACCACATTTTCGAAAAACGTTTTATGACGTTTTTTAATAGTTTGAAATGTGAGGAACACGATGGTAAGTCCAAAAATCACCTCCGACCATTGGAAATCAGCGTAATTCCAATTTTACGGAATGTTGCCAGTAGAGTGGAGAGCGATCTCCCGCTCGCGGACGCGCCCGGGCTGGCATCAAAAAGCATCAAAACTTTTTTTATAGAAAATATAGTACCTAACTAACATATATTTATGGTATGACTATGTACCCAAGACCATACATAATATATATATATAATATTCGTTCCGTTTAATACTCATGTGTGTTTTATCAAAGTACATACCTACTTACTTTTATCTTAGGTAGGGCAGTATATAGTGTCCGTGTACATTTTCCTAAGAAACCACTTTTGGCCTGATGATGGCATATTTTATGTCGAAAGCTTGACGGTAAGGTGAGGGATATTCCGTTCTAACCCCGGTCCTAATATGTGACGTCAAACCACGAATTAGTCGCTCATTTTTATTCGAAGTAGCAATTGGGCAGGAGGTGGTGATGTTGAGGGGGGGGGGGGGTTGGATACAATAATAAGGAATTAATTCCTTCCAAGACTGCAAGGTAGCGCGGAAGCATCGTTTTTTAGATTAGATTCATTGCTGCCAAAGCGGAAGCGTTCAGACATCGTCTAAACCCGAAGGAAAACTTTGACAGCTGATTTCTCGGACATCTGATTTTCACATATTTTTACATGAATGTCGAAATAACTCCGGCCCTATTTGAGCTACAGAGTTCAAATTTTTACCACGTGTTCTAGGGTACTAGACGGAAATATTTAGGGAACAGTTTTCCTGTAGAGCCCATAGAAGGGAGTGGGGGGACATTTAAAAAAAATTTTTGTTTACGATTCCGGAGATAAGTCATATAAATTACAATTTTTGATGTAAAAAAAATTCTGTTCCCTAAATATTTCCGTCTAGTACCATAGAACATGTGGTCAAAATTTGAACTCTGTAGCTCAATTAGGGCCGAAGTTATTTCGACTTTTATTATGGTATATATTATATATTTTTCATTTATAAGTATGTATATATACATGTATATGGAGATCCTGGTATATTTTTCCATGTTTTTGGGGGCGAGGAATCCGAAAAAAATGGTTTCGAAAGTCAAAAGTGAATATTAACAATTTTGGTTTCTCGACTACCATATCCCCATGTAACCCCCGGTAACCAGCATGAAAAGGTAGCACCTGCTGCTCGTTTCAGCGTAGGCAGAGAGGCAGTCGAGTAAGCAGGGCGAGTGTCACTGCTTACCGCCACAATCAGACCCACAAGTGACTGTAGTATCGCCCGTGACTAATTAGGAACAAATCTCTGATTAAGACAAATTACCTACCTCCATCGGGATCTCAGGGTTGAGATCATATAATGAAAAGCTTTTTTTGGGGAAGGGAGGAGTTATTAAATTAAATTCACACTGAAATTGAATTCTAATTATGAATTTAATTAAGTTATTACAAGAAATCAGAAGGGGAAGGCCGAAAAATTTATTATTATTTCTTGTAATAACTTAATTAAATTCATAATTAGAATTCAATTTCAGTGTGAATTTAATTTAATAACTCCTCCCTTCCCCAAATAAAACACTGTATGAGGGAAGCAGTTCAAAATTCCCTCAAGTCATTACCTAATGAAAAGCTGTGAACCACGGATTAAGACTACAAAACCCATCAGCGTTGCAACGTCGAAGATCTAATCCTCCTGGACAACAGGATTGAGATTCGACGACTGAAGAGGACCAAATCCTTTGATCTAGATACGAATCACTAGTCAGTAAAGTGTATCAGACTATGTATGTACATGATCAGACTATCATGTACATCATCGTATACCTACATGACGATGTACATGACGCGGCGGGGCGAGGCGGAACCGAATCCGCTACTCGCGGAACAACTATAAGCTAGGAGGGGAGACCCTACCGACCTGTTATACGCAATAGAGGACATGGACAGTGATACATAGTTGCAATAAAAATAAACCAAGATTATTAAACTGAATTTGCTAGATGTATTTGTGTTTACATTGAAGCAATGAAGCATTTTTTTAGTCAAAATTTGACTAAAAAAAAAAAAGAAAGAAAAGAAGCTTCATTCAATTTAATTGAATGAGTAGGAAAATTCTGATTCCTGCAATAAATGTCTTGAAACCTGCATTAAGTTTATATTTCCCAAGGAAGCAACCATAGTAACAGATATTTTCCCTTTTGTCTCTTATTCATGCCATGAATTTCATGGTATGAACGTAATTGAACCATTCCATACCATTTCATTATTGGTAGCTGAAAGCAACGTAAAAAAAAAAAAAGAAAGAAAGAGATTAAGGAGGTGAAAATTTATGTCGATTGGCAAAGTGAATGCAGTATAAAATGTCGGTTCCGGGAAGCTGCGTGGAATATCTAAGAACTATCAGGGGCGAGCTCGTTGTTAGTGGGAAGGCCACAAACCCAGAGAGAGAGAAATTTTTGAGAAAATATACCACGACCCAGTTAAAAGGTCGGGGTGGGACGGGAAGTAATCCCGAAGCGCCCAAACTCGGAAAGATCTAATCTGAACCATGTGAACTCACACCCCTGTGAGCTTCTGGCGTTCAACTTGGTTCCACCATCTTGGTCTGCCCTAGGCTCCTTTGGAACTTAGTTTAATTAATAATTAGCGAAGATACTGGAAAACCGAAATTGGCCGGATGAGGGGTTAAGGACGGGAAGCGTGAAAGAAACGGAGGCGTTTCGTTTTTGCGGTCTGGTAGTTTTTCTCTATTTGTTAGACTCGGAGGCAGTCGGGAAAAATATGGAACAGCATTATTTTTAGCTGATTTGAGAGGATCTTGATTTACTTGATGGGGTTTGCCGATTGAGGAATGTACACGTTATTGTATCTGAAAATGTAGGTACCTACTTACATTTTTGAGCACTTTTGGCGGATAGCATTTCCATCCCTATTCACTCTAGTGTTGTTTTTCATTAGTTAATTACAATGCAGTTATTTGTGGAACGAGGTAACGTTTTTCAGTAAAATGCTCCGCGAATACCAAACCGTATTGAAAACCTCTCTACAATTGAATTGGAAGCACAAACATACGTAGCACCCGGGATGACGGTCATTGTGTTTGTTTCATTGAATTTCGAATAAAAGTCCTTCGTGGATTTCCATTGAATAAATAATATGACGCACTGTTTTCTTTAGCTTCCCAAAACATTTACCAGATGCGTTATTTTAAGGTTCAAATTGAATTGAGTTCTCTTTAGGTGGCACTTCACGAAAAAAGTTCGAAAAAGTTTAAAACTGGGCAATGATAATTTTGGCAGACTTCATAACATAATAAAAACGTATAGTAGGTAATAGTTGATATTATTTGAGTACCTGTGATGGCTCACTCCAACATCGCACTCACCTGAAAACAAAAACTAGATGAGAAACATGACTAAAAAACTACACGAATCATTTAAACAATGTAATAAAAATGCTAATAAAAAGTAAAAATAAAAAATGAAATAAACAATTCAAAAAACTTGAGTTACTGTACCAACTACTGGAATTTATGTTTGAATCTGTGATTGTAGATAACGACTCTAAAGCGGTTCAAGAAAGATATCTTCCGTGAAAATCACTAGGAGGAGGTTCTCACTTAGAAACAATGGCGCCATCTATAACCCGATAGTATTACGGTGACCCTCCGCACGCTCAGCTCCCCAAAATGTTTATGGGGGTTATTATTCGGGTTCTCATCGGATTGAGAGAACCCGGTAGCGCATGGGAAATGAAACCCCCAGGCAGAAAACCCTCAGTAGACCCTCTTAGCGGAACCATAGATGTAGCGGGGGTGGACGTGAGATGCGCTGAATAGTCGTGAAAGATGTCCAACATCCAACTCGTCAAAGTCTACGCGGAAGACCCGAGTCCTCCCCTCATGATTTGCTCCGAGCTCTTTTCTCTCTCACGTCATTCCAAGAAATGGCCGCAAGCATCTTTTTCATGAGCCGGCGAAGTGCTCTCATGTGAAATCTACCTGTGCCATTTGAGTATATCGGCTACCATCAACACTATTTATTCAAATAACCTCGTTGAGAGCGTCAGCGGTCGATGAGAAATTGAGGTAATAATTTTAAGCGTCAGAAAAGGAACCCCAACCTGCTTCCAGAGAATGAACAAAAAGAACCTCAAACTGTTGGTTTTGTTAACTGTCCAAGTAGAAATGGTTTGTTAGGTCGACAAAACTGAACCGCTGTAAAACTTTCAAACTGTCTCTTTTAATCCTTATTTCCCTAATATAATCCTTTTCGCGGGATAAGCAGATTGCAACTGGTCCTCAAACCTCCAGGAATGTAAAAAAAAAAAAAAAAAAAAAAATACTTCCACTCCCTTTTATAACTTTTCCGTAACAAACTTGGAGAACCCCTCAGGTCAAACAACACACAGGAAGTTGGGAGAAAAAGGGTAGAGAGCAACTTCCCGGGCTTTTCCCTTCAGCCGATTCAATGTATTCATTTCTAATGCTCTTTTCATGGCCTCGTGCTCATTTGATTCCGACGCGAGTCGACTTTTTTTTTCTCCGCAACGGGCCCCTCCCGACGGAACCGAAGACCATCTAAAAGTTTTTAGGACTCCCCCTTGGACTCGCCCTAGAAACTTTCGAACCGTTCCGTCGTCTTTGCTCTTTTCTTCTTCAAGTTCGATTACAATTATTAAGCCTTCCGCGTCGTCGAATGTCCCCCTTAGTTTTAGCACTCCGGAAGCGGGCGGTTATTTTCTTGAAATCGTTTCCGTTTAGTGGATGGCGGACCTATGGGGAGCTCGAGAATTTCATTCAAGCGACGTAAAAGACACGCACCACTTATTTGAATGACAATACATTCAACCATTTACATGCAAGGGGGCAGCTGGTTATAGAGAAAGAAGATGACATTGTGCACTCATGTAACGAGATTATAAAAAAATCTTTGATGTAGGCTTCTTGTGCAGAAATTTTTTTTATATTTTTTTTCAAACATTTTTCGTTTTCGACTTGAAAAATATTTTACCTCCTGGGATCGTTAAAAAATCCCATTTGTAGCCCCATGAAAGCCCTATACATCGCAACAGTGAAATCGGATCGTTCCGGGACCTCCAAAAATGGATTCTACGTCCAAAAATATTTCGAAAACGACACCTAACTCGATCCCATAGCCAAAAGCCTTCTAAAAAACCCTCCAGTAGCCCCATTTTAGCCCCATAGCGCCCCACGGGTTTGGGCGATCGGGCTGAAAACCTTGTGGCACAACTAGATGGTAAAACGAGTAGGTATTTTGTCAAAATTTCAGATTAAAAAAAAAAAACATTCCTACTGCCCAAAACTCACCGGACGGCGGACGGCGTAAAGCGCACGGCGGACGGACATTTCGGTTTTGGAATCTAGACCTCTTGGAACGGATAATGTCAAATTTTGAGGCCGATCGGAGTCGTTGACCTCCGTCGCGAAAACATAGGTAGGCCTACATAATATGTTTCAAACGTTCGTTTTTGGTTTATTATTCTTTGAAACGAACGTTTGAAAACGAAGTTCTCTGAAATTACAATAGAAATCTTCGGGGGATAAGCTCCCCATGGTCATTTTGGTTTATTATTCTTGGAATTATACACCTATGTCATCGCGACGGAGGTCAAAAATTCAGATCGGCCTCAAAATTTGAAATTATACGTTGGATTCCAAAAACGAAATATCCGTCCGCCGTCCGACCCGTTTTGGGCAGTAGGAATTTTAAAAAATATGAAATTGGACAAAATACTCTGTTTACGATATAGTTGTGCCAGCAAGGTTTTTATCCCGATCGCTCAAACCCGTGGGACTCTGTGGGACTCTGTGGGGCTAAAAAGTCACTACAGGAGGGCTTTGAAGGATTTCGGCTATAGGGTCGAGTTAGGTGCCGTTTTCGTAGTACTTTTGGACGTAGGATCCATTTTTGGCGGTCCCAGAACGATTTGATTTCACCGTGGGGACCTATTGGGCTCTCATGGGGCTGCAAACGGGATTTTAGATGGATCCGTGGAGGGCAAATATTTTCCCAGTAATTTTGGACGCGTAATCTATTTTTCGAGGTCCCACATCAGTCTGCACAGATTTTTTTTTTTTTTTCAAAATTATTTTTTATTGACACAATTATGTCATAATTGTTTGCAGCTAGGGCGGGCTACGTCTAAAGCATGTGCTGTCTGGTTATTCTCGGGTCACCTGCAGGATCAAATGGCTAAGAATAGGCTCCGGTCCGATGGGTAGGGATTTTGCTCCCCTTTTTGCAAGGCTGTCAGCCTTTTCAATGCCCCCTAAGACCCTGTGCGCTAGTATACATGGAGTCTGTTGTGCACGTCCACAGTCCACAGGAGCCTGAAGGCATCCACAGACCAGCCGGGACTTGAATAACATTCAAGTAGTGTAGGAGGCCCCGATTGCGGGGAGGTGTGTCGTATCTGGATATTTCCAGTGAAAATACACTCGCCCAAACTTCAACCGCCTGCTCAGCAGACCCACAAGGGATACTCGACTTTTCTAGCGTGAACTCTGGGAAAGAAAACCAGCCCAACCCATTTCCTTTCTTCGAACAACAAGCTGCGTGATTTTGGACTGCCTTCAGAACTCCGCCCATCACATAACACAAAACTAATTTATATAAGAACTCAACCACACGTAGGCTACGCTCACCTAATACCCGTTTTAGCAATTTAAGAATCCGTTTTAGGAAGGCCCGCTCACCTTCATGGTGTTTTGAAGGGCGCTACCATTACTGTAGTAATCGTGACGGAGTCCCGAAGGTGTCTGATTGCAGTATCAAAAAGGATAATAAGTTCAACTTCCACCGATATTAACTGTTCTTGAATTTGGCCTGAATTTTCTTCTTTTTTTCCTGATGAATCTTCGACTGGTTGAAACATGAGCTACTTTCGAATGGTCAGCAATTAGCTGGCCTCGTAGCTGACTCGTAATTGCCTGACCCGTTTTGTACCTTTTTCCAGATTTATTACCCCCTCCCACTGGGGAAAGACCCGAGTTTTTTTTCCCTCCTTACTCCCCGTGACTCTAAAACACTTTGTCGTTTCCCGCGGATTTATGTGCGGGAAGTGCAACAGATAAAAAAAATTTATTAAATACCTTCCGCTTTTTAGAAGGTCCTCTCCAAATGTAAAGGGGGCAGTAAAAAGGCGATGTGGTTTCCTCTCATTCTCCACGACGGGTTTTCTTTCGTTAGTTAATTCTTTCACTGCGACAACCGACCTTTCCTCGTCAGCCTATTTTTCTGGAGTGCCGAAGTCGGCCATATCGATCTGTTGGTGTTCAACAATAAATGGATTAGGGAGGAAAAAATGCATGATGAACCTTGAAATTTTTTTCCGGGTGTATGCTTACAATGCACAAATACACACACGTTTTTGGTTAAAGGCGTTAAAGGGAAAACCTCCATCAAACCCGAACGAGCTCGACGCTTTTCCCATCCATTTACTGAGGAACCCTATTCTAATCCAGTTTTTCGACGACCCATCTCGCCCAACTTCCGTTTTAGTGATGGGAATGGAAAAGAAAAGAAAATGAAAGAGAAGAATTGTCAGTGGATGACGGCCGGGTTGTTGAGAGGGGGAGTTGGGATTTGGAAGTCTGGAAGGAAGCAACTCCGTCAGAATGTCCGCTGAAGCTGAAATTGAGAAGAAAAAAAAAGAAAGAAAAGTAGTAAAAAGGGTAGAATGGCGGGTTCCATTTCCTTATTTGATATCTAAGAATGTGTTGCCTTCATTTTACACTCGATGAAGCGCGGTATTCCATTCCACCCTCGTGGGGATCCCCTCCGCCACCCCAAACCGCCCCGTACGCATAAATCTATCGATAACATCCTTCTTCTTTCTATATAACTCAGCCCTCCTCCTGTAATAATAAAAGAATAAGGGAAATGTGCTTCTTCACCATTACTTCCTGCTAGTAGCATACCGCTTCGTATAAAGAGCCATTTTTCTTTGGATTATGGGCTTTCTCATTTAGCCGTACAGGTGTAATGCGTAGGTGTGATAGTTTTACTTCAGTGTAATTCCTTTCTAAAGCCTCAACACGAGGAGAAGGAGGGCAATGACACAAATAGCTTCATCTCTACTCAAGGGAACATTAGCTAGCGGTCGGAAAAATTTGGAGAAAAAACGAAAAAAAATTGTCTCAGTGAGCATAGTACGAGAAAAGTCCGAAAAGCAGCTCCGTGTGGCGTATCTCAGAGTACGACGCGGAAAATGGAAGAATCCATATCAAACTTTGGATTAAAACTGAACTGACAAGAGGGCATTTTTTGGGGTAGAGTCCGCGACAACTTTTTTTTTTTTAACAAGCAATCCGAATTGTCAAAATTCCGCTTCAAAAAGGGTCAAAAGAGCAACAGAACGCAAAGAGGAAAATTTAAAATCGGGAAAAGTATCGTTTTTCCCATTCATTTTTTCATGCAAAATCCAAATTCGAAATAGGATTTTCATAAAACCGTCTTCCTGTATTTCTTTAAGGAAAAAAGTATAATGAGGTGGTTAGGGTGAAAAATGACTCCTCTGCTGAGTACTAAATTGTTTATTGGAATAAACAATTGTAGCGTGGGGACCGGTTTCGAGCAACTAAGCTCATCTACAGCCCTGACAAGAAAACCATTTGTCATTAGCATCAGAGGAAAAACCACTAGGTCACCTAGGTATGTCATCATTTTCTGTAGTTTTAACTTATCAATTGTTTTTTTAAAAAACGAATAATTCCAAATTCATCTTTCCTAGTACCAATTAATAACCTTGTCAAATGGGTCCATTTTTAAAATTATCTCTGACTTTCTTACCTCTAATTTCTCTTTGTCACTAATCATATATCAAGTAGATGTTTTGCCACTAGAATAATAAACAATTCTCCTTTCAGTACCTGTAGTATACCATAACTGGTTTTCAAATGGTTCACTGGCCATCAGTCATGGAGCCAATTTTAACAGTGGGTCCATATTCCGAATTTACTATTGTCAAGTTATGTACCACCATTCTGGACCGTTTTCGTCAGTTATAATTTTTCACCATTTGTGTTTGTTCATATACCTTCAGTATAATATAATTTCGAGCTTACGTTGTTAATATAATTTTATGGTTTTTCCTCTGATGCTAATGACAAATGGTTTTCTTGTCAGGGCTGTAGATGAGCTTAGTTGCTCGAAACCGGTCCCCACGCTACAATTGTTTATTCCAATAAACAATTTAGTACTCAGCAGAGGAGTCATTTTTCACCCTAACCACCTCATTGGATTAGACCTCTGCACCGTCGGCAAACACCACACTGAAAAAAGTATAATAAACGCAGGAAAGCGAGTTGTTAGGCCATTGGTAACGGCGGAACGGGCGGGGGTTGGCAGGCGTAACCAGCAGGAGGATACCCGCTTGACTTTCCTTTCATCAAAGTCATCCGAACCCCCAATATGTCTTCTAGGTGGAGGCTTTTTTATGTTAGATCGAACAGAAGACAACTTCTTGGTTGAATTCAACATTAAAACGCGTCCAGAAATAGTTTATGCTTTCCCGGATAAATTTTCCAACTCATCCGCACGTATTTATGAATTCATCATTTTCAAAAACATAAAGACCGAGAAAAGCTCGTAAACCATCAGGTGGAAACTCTTTCCGTCGAACTGTTTAAACTTGCACCGTTTCCTGTGAGGGTTCGGCGAGCTCTCAACAAGGGTGATTCATTATTTCGTGGTCCTTCAAAAAGTGATCTTCCCAGCTGGCCCGGAAATGCCTTTCCTATAATACCCATCGTACATGAAAAGCGAAATGAAAGACTTGTCAAAGGGCCTCAAGAAGGATAAAGGCAAGGAGCTTTATTGGCTCCCGATGAAAATAGCCTTGTGGGTTCGATTGAAAAAATGGGCTACTAATAAATTATGTTTCTAATTCACTGTAACAATTTATGATGAACTAAGACCTCTTATATGACGAGATGGGACAGTAATATTAAGTTAGTTTCTGTTGGCCTCTTAATTTGGGTTGGGCTTCTTACCACATTAACATTAAACTAACCACATTTACATACGCAGTTTTTTTTTACAGTAATAGTTTTGATGAAATGTAGATTTGGACATGTTAGTGTGCTTCGGAAAATTAATCACGAAGGGCTTTTATTTCTAACGACCTCTCACTAGGTATATTAGACGCATTATCATCGAAGAGCTCAACCTCTTTGATGTAATTATTTCTAATTACCCCACAGACTATCTCGGTAAATTTTTTCCAGTTTAGCGTAGCGAACCCCATCAATTTCGCTCGCAAACACCACAGGATTTCCCCCCATTCGTTTTGGTGGGGGAATGAGGGAGAAAATGAGAAACATTTTACGAGAATGTGTTTGCACTTCATGATGAATCGCTTCGCCGATATAGCGCCGGTCCTTGCGAACACAAAACGAGCCTTATAAACGGTTTGCCCTCTGTATGTCGTTTCCCAACACTCATTTTCTGGAATCATAATCTTATTCCACCGGCGGTATGAATCGTTGCAATATCGTACTATGTATGTACTCACCACACGAATTGGGTGTTTGCAGAAGGTGCAGAGGTCCTAAAATGGGAGGCGAGAGAGAGAGAGAGAGAGAGAGAGAGAGAGAGAGAGAGAGAGAGAGAGAGAGAGAGAGAGAGAGAGAGAGAGCGCGTCGCTCCTTTGCTAGGTGGTCATTTCAATTTTCATCCTCGCCACGAGTAGATCCCCTCGTCGGAATTACCGAAAAACACATTTTGTGTTTCATTGGTTTGATCCCTGATCATAAGATTAACAATCCGGGGGTCTGGGGGTGTCCCCCAGTACTAATGTAAACATAATATGTTTATATTAGTATCAATATATTATAGTTAATCGTACCTACATAGTCACAAGCGGCAATACAATCCACAGGCGGCAATTTCCTGGAAGCTTGTTTTCAATACACAATACCTACTGATTTAAAATATAGTGTAGTGACCGATTTAGAGCTGCTAAGCCCAATTCATCAATTCGCGTTAAGAAATTTCCGTCGCCACTGGTAAGGGCTTGACCGGGAATTGATGGATCGGAAACCAGGGGTGTTGAATACGTTTGGGAGCAAAACCATCAGGTTGGAGAATCTCTGTTGCTTGGGGAAGTGAAATCTCAACACTTTCGAGAACGAAATAACTCACAGTTGCAGTAAATAATTACGAACTGCAGTCTTGATGGATTCGGCAGGCGACTGAACGGAGATTCGCAGAGCTGATGATGATAGTCAACAAACTGTCTCGAGTTTAAAGAGCTATGGCGGTATGACTTTCTTGACTTTCTCGCTGGGATGGCTGCTGCTGCGCGGCTTAGAGACTGCTGGTCGGTAGAGGTTTTGGTGCTGCTGCACAATATGTCTACAGGGTCTGGGAGAACTCCTGGATCTGGATAAGGAGTCTGAGGACCTCTAGACTCTAGCGAACACCTGACTTCAGGAATTCAGACTCCTTCAAAAACTGATTGGTCACCGGATTGCAGCTCCCCTAATCGGGGGCCAAACTGTGGGAATCGGTGAAATCCCTGCCGAGTATCTCTAAGGAGTTTCATATCTGGGCATCTCCACTGTAAATACTTAGATCAAATCCTGTCTATAGGGATGGCTACGATACATCGATAAATACAATTCTGCTGGTTCGTGTTGGCCTCCATGTTCACGTACTACCGTTTTGAGGGTTCTCGGGGATTTTATAAGCGGCCTATTTAAAAAATCCCCGAGAACCCTCAAAACGGTAGTACGATAAATACAATATATCGATATAGTAGGTTTGATACATCGATACATATATTTATATCGATATGTAGGCCCGGTATAATTGGCAGATATCAATAAACTTTCCGATCTACATCGAACTTTATTAA
This sequence comes from Pilophorus perplexus, assembly GCA_955831195.1. NCBI lineage: Eukaryota > Metazoa > Arthropoda > Insecta > Hemiptera > Miridae > Pilophorus > Pilophorus perplexus. The sequence continues at coordinate 13,029,239 of OY037015.1, read as the reverse complement.
AACAAAAACAGCAAATCGCGAATATTATGTCGGAACATAGAGAGGAATTCGGTAGGAATATTGACTTATGGAGGACGAAAAACCTCAACGTCCCTGTCATGAACCTACACCAGGATTCGCTTTTGGCATGGAATGATAATGGCCTTTTATCCAATTATACAGTATTGCTGAAAGAAGCTTCACTATTCCTGCAACCTCATCCCAAGTGAGAGATTATTCTCCAAAGAGGGAATACTGTCACCAACAAGAGCAATCGTGTCAAACCTAAGTTGCTTTCTATGCTATTATGCTCCATGCTATTATGCTCCATGCCCTAAGAAATGTGGGCAGTTTAATTTTTTCTAGTCAAATTGAATATATTTTTTACTATTTCATAGGTAGGCATTTTTAATGTAAATATTCCTTTGTGAAATTTTTGAAATATTTTTTGTAATATTAAATCTTTTCCAACTTGTTTTTAAAACGTAATTAAATGCTTATCAATAGTGTTCTATCTCACACCTACTCCAATAAATTATTGGCAATGATGTTTTTCGGAAAAAAAATTGGCCAAGTTGAAATTCCAATATTGAATATTGAATTTCAACCGATATATCAAATATTTTTTCAATATATTCAATACGTATTTTTAAATTCAAATATATCAAATGTATCGATATATCTTTCATGAAATATCATACATTTGAAAAATATATCGATATATTCCTTTCGATGTGCCATCCCAACCTATCTATCCTAGAAGAAGCCCCAGGAGACACCCTCGACGTCACAAGCGTTCCTGGGAAACCTACACTGGAACACCTAGACATTTCCACACACATAATTGTGCTTAAGTAGTGGCGAGAACATGGAGTGTGCGCCTTTGGGTTCACCTAACAAATAAAACAAATTAAAACTGTAATAAACCCATGGGAGCTCAATCACCGCGACGTACGTAACACACCCGCGACGTAGGTCGAAACCCAAACTGATGATAAAATCAGCTCCACCCAAAAGCGACTGTACCTCGACCCAACTCTGGTTAAAACGAGAGAATTAAGTTCTAAATTTAAATTTTAAATTTCATCACACACCTTCAGTATATACAAATAACTATATACCGTTAAGCTGGGTAAACATTTAGAAACATTGTTGAGGCTAATTTGTTTTCGTTCCACGAATTATTTCTCACTCCACGAACCTTTTCCCGGTGTTGCCGAATCCCGGGCTGACGCGTTATACTTATCTTTCAACTCTACCATAGAAAGTTTCCAAGGCCTTCAGAGCCCCAAAACTTTAATTTCAGACGTCAGGAGAGGGCGTGTGGAGCGGGCGAAAAGGTTGGAGGAACAAATATTTAGAACTGCGACGCAATAAAACTTGATGTTTAAGTTGGTAGCCGGAAGGTCAGAGGAAGTTTTCCCCCCGAAGGCTTCATGGCTTTGGTAACAGCCGGCTTGGCAACGTCGAACTCGAGATTTCAAAGAGTTTCTCGTAGGTCATTGTCCATTGTGAAAAGATTCATTAGGCCATTCGAAAGAACTACTTTATCTAGCGGAAGGTCTTTTGAGGTTGATTTCTGACTGAAAGCCGCGCTTATTGGTGTTAGAAGTTCTCAAATTGGCGGAAAAAAAGTTGAACGGGCTATGTACTTGTAAGAAAACCAGCTTTTGGGCGGCAAATAAATTAGTTAATCGTAAAAGGTTGAAGGATTGTACTGAAGCCATCCTAATTCATCTTTTAAAAAGTAGAAACGATGCCTAATGTTTTTGTATAGCCCTTCATCATTACCGCTAAATGCCTAAACACAGCAAAATATGCCTAAATGGGTGGATGTTGGAGGCAAGAGAGGCAGAGTGAAGCAGGCACCAGAGATAGTTACTAATTAAGACATCCCGCTAATTGGGAGGAGGTGACACCTAATTGGACGCTGGTGATGAAGGTGAGCAAGACCCGGTTCCCTTCGCTCGGGTTCCTTTCGTGACGATTTGAATAAACGACGTTTTTTAAACTTCCACACTAAACGCAAACTAGAAACAAATAAAACGGAGGGCATCGCTCAATTCACAACTTGGGGGTGGCAAGTTTAAATACACATTTCAAAAATTGTCGAACGTGAGGAAAGTTCCCTTAGAGCCACCACAGCTGTGTGTAACACTGTAGAAATGTGGAAAGATAATCTAATCTCCGGAACAAGAAGCATCGTGGGTTGGTTGCTCTTCACGTCAAATCGAATGAAGAAGCGGGACGATGCAACGTGAAGGGACCTGATGCAGAAAAACGTTTTCCTTCCTTCCCTCGAATAGTTTCCTGTGAGGCTCCGGCGGTTGAGGAAAAACCTTGGAAAACTCCCATTTCTGTCTTCCACCTCTCGGCTGATCTCATCAAGGCCGCTTGCCGCCAACTAAAATGAAAGTTACCTCGATGGGAAGACGTCCGCCGTTATCACAACTTCCACCTTCAATTTGGAAAATCTCCCAAAGAAATCCGAATCTAATAACACCTAGGTTCTCGGAGAAATCGAATTGCCTTGGCATGAGCAAATTTAGAACAGAACTAAAAGTTCTCTAATCCTACTGATTCTACCATTTTTGTTCGTAGTTATTTCGAATATAATCACAAAGTTGAGGTCGGCACTTTGCAGTATAAACTTGGAAAAACTGACTCATGGATATACTTTCGCTAACAACTGAAGTTGCCCAACTAGTGGCCTAGGGGCGGATGTAAGCTGGGCGAATGTAATGACCCTCGGCTCGGGGTCGAGGATTAACAGATTATCTGTGGATGTGAACTGGGCGAACGACTCTCGACAAGTAAACAAGTCAAAGGTGTAAACTGAGCGGAGGCGAGCATTGAAGCCTCTCCGACGGCCAGTTGTGAGAATGGCTGATAGAGTCTTGGAGAGGCAACAAGCGAGTGGCTTAGCAAAACGGAAAGCAGAAGAGCACTGAATGAGCGGCCGTTTGTTGACACGTTGCTGACATACCAAAAAGAGGTGCAAATACAAATTACAGGAATGAATTGAGGAAATTTGACCTGCTTCCTCATGCAGTGTTTTATTTTTGGGGAAGGGAGGGTTATTAAATTAAATTCAAACTGAATTAAATTGAAATTCTAATTATGAATCAATTTAAGTTATTCAAGCAATCAGAAGGGGAAGGCCGAAAAATTTATTGGGCCCCAGGTGGGACTCGAACCCACAACCTCTGCATTACTAGTTGTGGTTTCGAGTTGTGGGTTCGAGTCCCACCTGGGGCCCAATAAATTTTTCGGCCTTCACCTTCTGATTGCTTGAATAACTTAAATTGATTCATAATTAGAATTTCAATTTAATTCAGTTTGAATTTAATTTAATAACCCTCCCTTCCCCAAAAACAAATACAAATTGATAGCATTGGTACGGTCGGCGCAACGAAGACACTATAAAAACAGATTTTCATTGAAAACAAGCTAATGTTGTACAGATCGAAAGCGATAACCTCCATAGACTTTGTGCAGCGTGTGAGTCACTTCTACAGTTCTGTGAATAAGTAAAGTAGATGTCGTTTTTATTGAGAAACTTTGATTCCTGACTTGTGCAACGTATACTTACCTATTTGTCACGAGAACAACCTTTGCGTACTTTATATTATGTCAATATGTACTTTCAGTGATCTCTGTTTCAACGACGTGCAAAATACATGTATATCTCTGTTTGTCACGAGAACACCCTTCGCTCAGTTTACTACTAGGGGTGAGAACGTACTTCGCCCAGTTTACATGAGAGGGTTAGTCTGCCTCCGAACCGCTTCGCTCAGTTTACTACGAGGGGCTGAAATTTTTAATCCGATTTGCCCAGTTAACATTTCCCCTGGCCTAGCAATAAGACCATGGGCGTCATAAGACTTAGTGGAAATCGAAGTATGGAGAGAGTTTGAAATAATGAACTTTTGTAGACCTTTCGAAATTACTACAATGCAACGCCTTCTGGCTGAGGAGTGTCTGGGTCGTGCAGTCTGCGGAATGGTAATGCGCATGCGCGTGGAATTAGCCCCCTCTAACCGAGTTAATGCTGCTAATGATTGATATATCACAACCTCACATACGTACAGTGAATAATTCACTGTTGGGTGAATTATTCACCCAATAAGAGGGTTCCTTCAGGTAGGTACCTACCTACTAAACATTTTCAAGCCTACCATCGTGCGATGCGTTTCTGCTCTCTTGTCTAAAATGATTGAAAATTCATACAGCCCCTCTCTTGCCCATAGTACGGGTTCATTGCTGTTCAAAGGTGAACCCGCTAATCTTGAAAGAACTATAACTTATTGAAACCATTTCGAAGAGGAGCTATGATGGAAAATTATTGTCCTTCCGTTGAAGTTCTCCAGGTTTTGAAATATCCATGGAGGATGGTTGGAGAACTAAACCAGTAGCGCAAAAATATCTCATACAGACGCGAGAAAGTCCTTGAAGGGAAAACTTTTCCCAAGCTATTAGCCAAGTGGAACTAACTGACTTCCATATTTGTTTGGTACTTTTGAACATTTCAATGGGTAAGACTTTTCCTTTGGGCTCCGGTTCTGCCGTGTTAAAACGTTTTCCTTCTGTGCCAAATTTATGTTTCAAATTCCAATAGAGGCAACTAATCATAAAGTCGCATTAAACTAGGATGGAGTTTTTAAAGTCGGAAACCCTCGAGAAGAAACTGCAATGGAAGTGTTCCCGGTATGGGGGCTCTTTTCAGGGCTCGTTCGCTCTTTTGAAAACGTCAATTCCTCCAGTCAAATTAGCAATCGCCATTTTGCTGACGACATTCTTTCCTAACACCGCAGGCATTATCATTAGCTTTCGGTATCACTCGGTGTTCAGTAAAAAGAACTTTCTGCCACAAAAGATCTCAATTACCCCGACTTTTTCTTTTTCATGAAACTAAACGTAACATGGTTCAGGGTAAACTTAGATGATGAGAACCCCCCCCCCCCCCCCCCTCCACGCGCCACTACCCTTTGTTACTTCGAAAACAATAATTACCGCAAGTGGCGAAGAATGGAAGGAAAAAGGGAGGCGTGAACTGTCGAGGGACTTTGAAGGAGCCAGGGGCCATCTAATTGAATGAATTTGCGCTCCGTGGCCCCTTCAACTTGAACATCTTTTTACTAAGCTAATGCAGCCTAAGTGAAGGCTCGGGGGAACCCACTAAGTAGTAATTAAGAGTTCCTGCTAATTTATATGTCCTTTGAGCTTTCCCCCGTTGCCGAGTCGTTCAGAGACGAACGTTGCAGGAAGATCCACTAAATAAACGCGTATCTGCGAGTGAGCTTAGTTTGCTCCTGTATGTTGACCGTTGTCCTTTTAATTTTTCAAAATTTCTAAACTCTTCAAGGGAACTTCCCAGTGCTCTTGGTTTAAATGGCGGTTTAAAAACGAATTCAAGCGTTACGGCACACTAAACGTTGTTATAGGGATTTTTTTCGAAAACACTCCTCGTTGAATGGCCCACTGAAATAAACTGGATTCGGCCTAAAATGGGTTTCGGCGGACATCAATAGCCATCGTCAAATCGATAATAAAATTGTAAACGCTGAGTTTAGGGGGGTGAAGATACTCGTAAAAACAGGATACCAGGAGAGTTTATTCGTTCTTTTTATGGGCGCTTTGTGGAATATTTAGCGCGTTTGGTATTCACTTGAACTCCACTGGTTTTTCTCTACAAGCTAAAAGCCAGACGTTTGAACTAGTTTCACGGAGTAAATAAAGACGAGTACATCAAAGCGTTCATTGACGTAAAAAGTATATATACATTAGTACATATAATATTAGTACATATAATAAGTATATATACATTAGTACATATTATGTTAATGACTTTCTATTAAAATTATCAACTGAAACTTTAAAAATAAATAAATAAAAAATAATAATAAAATAAAAAATATCAATTTCCGCATGTCGACCATGTAAGTAGCTATGCATAGCTTACACATACATGTATGGTTAAGAATAATTTTACTTTAGTACTTAGTGGGGAACACCCCCAGACTGATTGTTAATGTTATGATCGAGAATTAAACCAATTAAACACAGAATGTTTTTTGGTAATGCCGCCTAGGGGGGGGGGGGGGGGGGGGTCGATTCGAGTGGGGTAAGAAAGAGTTGCGGTTCTCAGTTGCGGGGGGGGGGGGGGGGCGGTGGTATATATCTGACTCACCTTACGCCCAACAACTTCAAACCAAATAACCTCCGTAAAAACAAATTCTGCGTAAAGAAAAAGAAGAAAAAAATACAAAAATAAATAAATAATCTGAAGCACAATCGTCAAGGAATTTCTCTGAGAGAACTTCCTACTAGTGGGAAAGTAGTTACTGTTGAGGGTAATGTTGTGGATGAGGTAGTTAAGGGAAGTTATACAGGTGAGCGTTTAGGGAGAATCCTCGGGGAAGCGTTTCAGAAACTAAAACTAGGAACGCACACAGGCTTTATGGGAGAAAGGTCGCCTTAAATGGGACGATTTTCACTGGGATAGGGAGAGGAAAACTGGAGTAGACGGATCTCAGCAGCTAAACAGCTAACCGACCTACTTTGGGGGCCCCCTTAAAACCACTTAGAGGCTTACAATCCTCTGAAGCACCCCAGACGGTAACTGACCTTAGACAAGATTATCAACAAAATTAATCATCATGCTCTCCACCTGGTGGCCTGTGCAAATATTTCTCCAACATCGTCAAACTACCTTCCGTTAACGCCTGGGTAGAGTATTTGGCGAAACACTCTTGAACGGAATTAACTTGGCCTTCAAGGAGTTTACACGGATGACTAGTTCCTTCAAGTACACAAAGTTTGGAACTTGAGAACTCAAGGAGCGACTAATCACAAATTCGCAAATTGACGTGAACAAAATATTTGAAGAGAAGGTAATTTAATTTGAGAAAGAAAAAAAAATATATACGTCAATCAAATTGATCTAATTCATAACATGTGCTCCATTCAGCACTTGATGAGTTATGGAGGTTTGTGTAGTGATTTATCACACTGGAAGACATTCCAAATGGATTAACCGTCAAAAGCGTGTATAATCCACATTAGTAGGATAACTCTGTCCATGACTAGTCGTAAAATGTCAGGCCAAGATGTAATCAAAACCAACCGACCCAAGAAACCCTCCAGAAATGGGTCACTGAGTCAGGCAACAACATAAGGCCTCTTCCACTTCATCTGATACCAAAGCCCGAGCTCCAAATTGACAAAATATTCATGCAGCTGTACGGCTGGTAAACAAACATTTTCGGAGACACTCTCGAGAAAATAGGAAGGAGCGATAAGCTCAGAGAGGAGGACACGGTTTGTTGGAGATGTGAAAAACAGTCGATCCTACAACTGTGAGATCATTTTCCTCAACAGGACTTGGTATGGCTGACTAATCACCAGAAATACAGAACCAATCAGGAGAAAAATGTTGTAAGTTACAACTTGTAACAGTGAGGAATCTCCCTCATGGGAACTCAGCATCAGGAATAATGGCGAGAAAGTTCAAAGCGGTTCGCTTCTCGCCAGAGCTGGGCGACCTCGTCATTGATGGACAGCAGATTTGCAGCACGTTGTATTGAAATTGCCGGATCATCAGGCGGTGCAGCCCCACAATTGTTCAACATAGGTCCAAGCCGGCTTTCGGATCTGATTGCACAGCCCCATCTTATTGGGGATGGACGAGGCTGACAGTCGTCCCATTAGCCAATAAATCATTCTAAATTAGTAGATTTATGATAGAAAAGTTAACAATTTGAAGAAAAAAAAGTACCTCAGAATTTCCGGTTTTAACCGTCGTCAATAAGTCAATAATTGAGATTCTAAATTAATAGATGTTTGTCACATCAGAAAAATTGGTTTATCAAAATTTAATAAGGAGAAAGTTTGATAGAACAAATGATAAATGCTTCAAGTACGTTTTTTGAGAGTAAAATTTATCCCCCACAGGCAGTAACGGGAAAGTTATCATCTTCAATCATGACTCACAGGTGCGAATTGTTCATTAGTTTACAAGCTGAAAGCCCCTAATCTTAAATCAGTGACAAACTGAGCTCGTTGGCCGTGAAAATTACATTTCACGAAAATATTCTCGAATATTTTCTGTTACTCCTACTGTAACAGAAAGTGTTAATTTAGCTTCACCTAATGTTCCTCAGTTATTACTAAACATATTTCCTATTTCATTAAATGTCGAGTAAATCGTACTAAGAACGTAGTTGCCCACCGGGAGCACTCTCTTCGCCAGGGCATTCTCGACAAAAATGCGCCATCCACACGGAAGTGGGGCGCAGCCGTTATTTCGGTTGGTTTTCTCGTTTGCTCGTCCGTCGTTGGAACTCACGTCGGAGACTAGCGGGATAAGAAAAAGTACGTCGTTAGATCCGGAGATTTCACGAAAAAACTGGGACATCTCCGACTGGTGGCAAAACGGCGTAAAGAAATTCCCTTCCTCGCGGGACACGAAAAGTTATGAAGAAGACAACCGATTACAAAAAGTTGTTTTACAACTCTCTCAAGATAAGAATGTTTTTAAAAGGACAGCTAAAGGGACCTAACAAATAAAGTTTAAAGTTCTTTTGTTCAAAGATTAGGACATTTAAAAAGAATTGTTTTTATTATTTTTTTCAACGGGTTTAATTAGAATCTGTTATGGTTTTGAAGAGTTAATCCCTCTCTCTACAGTAAAATACTTGTTATATTTAACTGAGTCTGTCAAGTACATGACATTGTGATGGAGAAACCAGCGCAAAACCGTGGGGGGAAAACCTACAGATTACCTGTACGTGAAATGTCATAAAGTGGGTCACAGGGTGGTGTATGAATTTTACTAGTCTGCATTAAAAGCAAATTCGACAGAATGTAATTTTTTCTCCCTAGATGTTTTGCTCTCTTTTGTGCAAACGAATTCGGGTTAATGCGCTCAAATGAAGAGTTCATATGTATGCCGGAGATTTATAATCTGAGATTTTAACCATCGCTCTTGGCCTTCAGCATTTTTTCCCTCCCACTAGAAGCCGTAAAAAGGGGAAAACTTGGGTAGATGAACCAACTCACGTATTCATGGCTCTCAACAATTTCCCTTTGGGTGGATACGTCGGTTCTTTGGGGCGGCCAGGGGTAATTTTTCTCGAGCCTTTTCCACCTTCCACAGGTAGGCGAGAATTTCATATGAACCCACCCCCGCGAACGACGTCGAAAACCCACCATTTACTGAGTAAATGAGCGTCGGTATTTCCCTATGACGCCATTACAGTTCTCGACAGTGCTTTTTCATTAATTATTGTCAACTCCGTTAAAAGGAAACTCAAATATAGTAACGATGATATAGTTGTTTGTATAATGTGTATCTACAGAGTGCTCCAAGCTTTGGTGTTTGCCTTTTGTAATGGTGAACAAGGACCATTTACCAAGCAAGTTAGCTTGACAAAATTCAGCTTAGTTCAACCTGGAGGTATACAAGCAGGTTATGTCTATATAAATGTTTAATATAACATGAATGTTATGCTCTTATCGATATAATTCGTATTCGAGTTGATTCCAAGACCAGAAAATATTTTTCCTTGAAAGAATCTACACATCACGAATGGAAATGACAAAATTTGACCCCAATAAAAATTGACGACCCCCGTCGAGAGCAATAAATAATAATAAACACAAATAATAAGAATAATAAACCAAAACGCTGCAAAATCTACACAAGGGTATTTTGTTACTCTTTGAAATAATTAATCAAAAATTAATTCTATCAATAAACAATTATTTTTAAAAACGCTGCAAATTTTACTCAAGAGTTTATTATTCATTGATACTATACTTGAATATACTTGTGCGAAAATTAATTCTGTGTTAATAAAAATAAATAAAAAATCTGAACAATGTTTGGAAGATGTGGGACCTCGAAAAAAGGATTATGCGTCCAAAACTACTCGGAAAATTTTAAATATTCAAATGTTGACCTCCTGGTATCCCTCCGAAATTCCAAATGTTGAGATTCCAATCCCTGATTCAACTTGAGAGCCCAATAGATCCCCACGGTGAAATCGAATCGTTCTGGGACCCCCAAAATGGATTCTACGTCCAAAAATACTTCGAAAACGACACCTTCTCGACCCCATAGCCGAAACCCTTCCAAAAAGCCCTCCCGTAGCCCCTTTTTTAGCACCACGGGTTTTGACGATCGGGGTGATATATCACCCGATATATAACCTTGCGGTCACAACTAGATTGTAAACCGAGTATTTTTTTTGTCAAAATTTCGGATTTTTAAAAACCTTTCTACTAGTTACCCAAAACGGCTCGGTTCGTTTTTTAACCCAGACATCTTGAAACGTATCGTGTCAAGGCCGATAAAACGTGTTTTGAGGCCGATCTGATTTTCGACCTCCGTCGCGATAACAGAGGTGTATTAATCCAAGAATAATAAACCAAAATTGAAAATAATTTATTTAATAATACTGTATTCCTACAGTGTTTGGACAGAGTGGGACCCTAAAAAATGGATTCTACGTCCATGATTTATTTGAAAACGTCAACCAACTCGATCCCATACCTGAAACCGTTCAAAAACCCCTCCAGCAGCCCCTTTTCAGATCAACGGAGCCCCACGGGTTGGAGCCCTATAAACACACTCTCCATACACACTAAGAAACAACCAAAATTTTGTACAAGGGTTTACAATACTTTTGTATTATGCTCCGTCAGAGGTGAGGAAATTAAACTACTCGGATTTCGTTATCTCAGTTGTAAAATCTGGGTGGTAATTTCAAGGGATAAATAGGGAGGATACTTGTTGCCAACGAGGCAACAACTGCGTGGAGCAAGGGCTCCTTACTGCTCCATAACTGCCCCCTTTGCTCCAAGGGTTCCTCCACAACTCCACAAGGCCGCTACTGCCCTTTTGCAACTCCTGACCTCCTCAGCCCCTTCCCTTTCCCCACTTCACATTCGCGTCGTTAGGTTTAACAAAATGTAAGCTCCCCTGTTTGCAGACCATTATCCTCGCCTGTTTGCCAACCTGCAATCGCGGCACACCCACTTGAGGCTTTGAACTCCACGATAATAGGAATACTGATCGAAGAGGGTCGTTGGGCTGAACTCGCGGATCCAAACAAGGCATTAGATGACTGTCACAAATTGGAAGCGTACTTTAATCAACCTGAGCTGCCATAGAATTCACTCACACGGTGAAGAAAAGGAAGAAATTCATGGCGATAGAAAAGGGACATTAAAAGGAACAATAAAAGAGGAAATAAGCGAATTCTGGTCGTAAAACGAGGTTTAGTAGTGAGGTAACAAGGCTTGTGACACCCCGTAGTAGCATTTTACCTGTAGATTCCCCAAAGAGCCGGGCAAATAAAGCCAGCCCATTCATAACCAACTGAAGGGAAGGCCTTTAGAACCTTTAGAACCTAACAGCTCCCTCAGGGACCTGCCAAGAGGGAAAAAGTCAATGTCTGACTTGACGGTGAGAAAAAAAAGAAGGGAGATTTAGATGGGGAATAAATACGGGATTGAGATGGGAGTTTAGGAAGTCGAGGGTGATAAGGTTGTGAGAAAAAAAAATCAAAGTGGGTTGTCGGTGATGTGCGCCCTGGCGGGGACATTAATTTCAGGCGGGACCTTGTTGGGGATGTCCATGAGGGGGATAGTTAATGGTCGTGGTGGAAGGGATCGCCTTGGGATGAAAAAGGGTGATCAAATGGGGTATCTGAGAGGGACAGATGGGGAAAGTGGGGGTGAAGGGGTGATGCAAGAAGGTAGGGCTTATAGAGAGTGAAATTCTGAGGGGACGCCTCGGGGGGGGGGGGGGGGGTAGCTGAGGCAACAGGGGGGAGTAACAGTGACGCAATTCTGCGTGGGAGGGTGACGGTTTGATCGCGACCGAAAAAAAACTGGGTTCGTCCAAGGCTCCCTATCAGGGTTGTAAAAAGGGCGTTGATCGAGATGAGGTCGGTCTTACGCGGGGCGAGAGGTCTTTCACAGAGAAGCTCCAAGGAAGGTTATCGACCACTGATCAACATTTTCCAACCTCCTGTTCCAGCCAGCTCCCGGGCAGCCTCCAGTCCTTTCGAAAGCTTTTCCGCCAATCATTCGTCAGTTTGAGGAACAAAACCAGGATGAAGATTGAAGAAAAGTTTGCAAACAGTACCTAATAAAAAACCATCAATACCTTTTAATTTCTACGACAATTTGTCTAGGGAAGCCAGCCCTCTGATTCCCGTATTAAATGCGGATCCAGGGAGAACTGATGTTGATGCTGACACTCTCATGGTTCGTAATTTTGTATTAATTTTTAGGAGGTTTTCTCCCCTTAGAATTCTCCTTTCGGGAGAATTTTTTGGATCTTACACATTTTGAAACGTACAGGTTGTGAGAAATGTTGAGCCCCGCCGCAAAACCGTTGTTTGATTATTCTGGATATAATGAACCAAAAATAGAAATGCACTGCATGCTAATAATTTATTAATAATTTATTAGTAATAAACCTCGGTTGGGTTTGGCACTAGTAGTGCCGCACTACTATAGCAAAATTCCGCTCCTTAAGTGAAAACTTCAAGTTTTCCTGCCAACTTTGCCTCGCTCGCTAATCCCGCAACTGTCCCGACCTCGTCAAGAACTTCTTTTCGCTCTCAATTGACAAATATCCTTTTTCCGTCGAAAGCTTTTTTCCGTTAAATTAACTTCGGACCGACTCCTAATTTTAAAGAAAAAAAAAAACAAAACAAAAAAAAAAAAAAACAGAATTTTACAATTTGGGAGCGGTGCATCTTTTTTAAAATTGTTATTCAAATCTGAATAATCACCTGTTTTTATTTTTTATTTTTAAACGGCCCAACATTAAATTTGTTCTCTAATGGTTGTTCCATGATGTGTCTTAAAAATAAAGTGTAGGTACGTCCGCCGTTCACACCGCTTTTGGCAGTAGGATTTTTTTTAAACGTCTGAAAGCGTTTAAACTCGTTTAACTCGGCACTCCGAGTTCTGCCCGCCGGGTTTCCGGCTCGATCGATCCAACCCGTGGGGCTCTGTGGGGCCAAAAAGGGACTGTCGGTTTTTATTTTATTTTATTTTTTATTTTTTTATTTTTAGTATTTACGGTAGGGGGTTGAGTGGAGTGTCACGTTTTAGGTATTTAAGGACGAAGAATCTATTTGTGGGGGTTTCGAACTCATCTGGCTACATTGTGACGTATGGGGCTCCTACAAATGGGGCTTATGACGACCAGGAGGTCGAATGAAGTGTCGTGTTCAGAATACTTTTGGACTTGGAATTAATGTTCGGGACTGTTATTTGTACAAACACTATACAGATGTAGACACTTTTTCTATTTAAAATTTGTTTACAATAATTGTAAACAAATAATTATTATTTGTTAATGTCCACTTCAAAAATCTCCAGAATTCAAACTAAAGCATAATTATTTTTCTGAAGTAGATATAAAATTTATATCTACTTCAGAAAAATAATCCGGTATTGAATTAGGCCAGCGACATGTATTTAATACATGACATGTAGGTATTAATAATAATTGTATTAATAATCAACACATTGTGTTGATTATTTTAAACTCTTAAAACTTAAAATTAGTAAAATTTGCAGCTTTGTTTTTAAAAAATCTAAATCAAAAGTTCACAACATTAAAATTTAATATGATGAACTTTTGATTCAGATATAATTTCTTATATTAAGTATAAGAAATTTTCTCAAACTGAAAAGTGTAACGCGATACCGATAACTATTTCTGGTAGATAAATTTAGTAGAATCTAGGCACACAGCATGCTAGGTTTTATACGGATAAATATTTCTGGTAGGTAGATAAATTTAGTAGAATCTAGGCACACAGCATGCTAGGTTTTTAGCGAGACGATCAAGTAAGGTGTCATTTTGTAATAATTCTAGAAGTGTAAATTACCTAACTACAACTCATGAATTGTGGGTTGTGTCGCGATTGATTTTGGGTTCAATTCAATTTTGGGTTTCCGTTGAAAAATGCCCGAAAGTCTGAAATTAAGGGGTACGTGGGGATTGTAATGGGACAAAAGGAACGCTGCGTGTGTTGAAATGATGTAAACGGTGGCGCTGGGTGCGTATGTGAAGGAAGTGCTACGAGGGGGTAGAGGAACCCCCGACGGAAATTCAGTTAGAATTAGCCGCGATACGAAAAGGCGGTCTGGGGCTTCCCATTTGCGGTGCAGAGGATGATAAATTCACGACTCCCCCCCCCTCCCCAGCACCACTTAGGAAAACGGCCTCCCGGATGGATTACACCCCCGCCGTAGGGAGCCCCTCAGCTACCCCTTAAAACTAAAACCTTCAACATAACGAAGTGCTTCTAAATCAATCCGCAAGTTGATGAGACAACCCAAGACTGGGAGGCCCTTGAAGGAGTTTCTTAGATTAATTATAATGCCATCGCACTGTGTACCTCCGGCCCTCTTCCACGCTCCACCGCTAAGATGCCTCATTGAAAGAGTCACGTGTCCTATAAATCTTCCTGTCAGAAAATTTAATTGCTTTCTCCGCCATCACTGCGTCGATCGGCTCTCAGCAATTACACGGATGTCGATAACATCTCCGTTCAATTGAATTCACGTCACGGCTAAATCGGGCTGTTAATTTGCTATCATCAACTCCAACGTATCACATCAATCGACACCGATCGTAATTTTCCTCAATCGAAATCGACTACGCGGCCAAAAACGTTTTCTCATACAACAAAAAATTTATTTTTCTATGAGAAAACGTTATTTTATTTAATAAAATAAAACAAAAAGAAAACATTTGCGTCCATTAACAGAACGCTGCAAATTTTACACAAGGGTTTAATATTCATTATTGTGCAAAAATTAATTCTTGAAAAAAATAATAATAAACGTTGTTGGAAACTTGTTGAGGGTCAGTCAAATAAGACGAGATTTTTTTGCCGACGTTTCAAGAGATATATTCTCCTATCATCAGGGCAAGTGCAGGAAAAAGGGCAGCACACGATGTGAGCCGTCGCTGTCGTACAAATGTGTATTAAAATTTAATAAGGTGGCGTTTTCCGAGTAATTTTGGACTCATAATCCTTTTTTAATAATCACTCATAATTATTTAATAATCACATTTTGAGCTCCTGGGATCCTTCAAAAATCCCATTTTTAGCCCCATGAAAGCCCTATAGACCCCCACAGTGAAAGCGGATCGTTCCGGGACCCCCAAAAATGGATTCTACGTCCAAAAGTACTTCGAAAACGACCCCTAACTCGATCCCATAGCCAAAAGCCTTCAAAAAACTTCTCCCGTAGCCCCATTTTAACCCCATAGCGCCCCACGGGTTTGGGCGATCGGACTGAAAACCTTGCGGGCCCAACTTGATGGTAAACCAAGTATTTTGTCAAAATTTCAGATTAAAAAAAAAAAAATTCCTACAGTCCAAATCGGCCCGGACGGCGGACGGACATTTCGGCTTTGGAATCTGGACCTCTTGAAACGGATAATGACCAATTTTGAGGCTGATCGGAGTCGTCGACCTCCGTCGCGATTACAAAGGTGTATTATTCCAAGAATAATAAACCAAATGTAAAAGTATCGCAGCTGCGCTCAGGGGCCTACTACTAATGGTAACTTATACTACTAAGTCGGACGGATTATTTTTAGTATCACTATCAATGAAATTGTGAAAAAAGCCAGGTAGAAAAAAGTGGAGGTATTAAATAACGGAAATCCCATCTGCGGCTGAAGGGCGGGCCTGCATATGACACTATCGGCTCCCGCATTGTGGTTCAGGGACCAGCATCCTGTGTATTCTGGGGTAGTCGGTATCTTTCGACTTGTTCGGGTTTTTTCATTGAAATTAATGGAATTTATCTCATTTTTGACGTTCCACCGCTCCGGCACGCACTCTCGCAGTACAATTTGAAATAATTTCGAATTATTCTCGCTTCCGGATGACGTATGGTTAACATACATTAGGGTTTACAGATCCTGCCAGATGCCTTTTCCGCGTAATAGGTACTTACGTAGGTACTTAAAATGTATTTTAATCCGTGGGGATCTATGGGGCTTTCCGTTTTCCGGGTAATTTTGGACGCATATTGGGCGCATATAAAATAGCTACAAAAAAAAAAAAAAAAAAAAAAAAAGGAATCCATTTTCCGAGGTCCCACATCTGGCCAAACATAGTATTGCATTTTTTTTTTTTTTTTTCAAATATTTTTCAATAGACGGAATTAATTTTTGCACGATTAAGTAGTTACTGAATATAATATTAACCTATATCAAATAAATATTAAGCCCATGTTTAAACTTTGCAGTTTTTTTCAAGATCGCGAATAACACAAATAGACGAGAATGACGAAAACTTGGATTTCCAATAACCTAAATTTCCAATCAACATTTAAATGGTTCTTTGATATAGGTTAATAATTAACCTAGTCCGAGCCGTTTGAGCGGAAGGAATTGAACAAACAAAAAAAAAAAAAAAGTGTTTTTTTCCCCCGTACAATCGTATTGTACGAATTATTCCTACTGCCCAAAACGGCTCGGACGACGGACGGCGGTATTTGGGTAAAATGGGCCCAAGTGCCGGAATTCAAGGAAAAAATAATTCATTAGGTATTGAAATTTTTGAATTATTTAATCCAAATTTTAAAATTATTATATTTTTATTATAATTTATATTAGATACCTATCATATTTATTTTTGAAATTTTAAAATTATAAATCATTTATTATTGAAATTTTAAAATTACTTTTTACTTACTGATTTGTTTACTGTTCCGATACCATGCATCAGGAGTGAATGATCTTTTGTTTTGTTTATCCCTGTTTTTATCCCTGTTATTTATGTCTACTGAAAGGCGTTCTTTTTTGTGTTCAATGTTTGCGAAGGTAGGCTTTATCTTCCAGTGATAAAGAATAAGGTCCCTCCTAACGAAAACCACTCTTAAAGTTACACAGCTGTAAAGGCAGTAAAGGGACATTTTGGGGTGGGAGAGGTTGGCAAACATGCGTCATAGTGGACTAATCGAATACGGTTGGCACTTGGGGGTATTGCCCCAATTTTCTAGAGAAATTTCTGCAGGGCTGTAGAGGTGGGAAACCAACAGAAAAACATGAACTTTCCTATAGCACCTACTTAAAAGTTCTTCTTCAAAGGCTCTAGTTTTTGGTAAGTAATGAAGTTTGATTTAACAAATAGTTTTTTTAACGATACTTTTTTAAGGTTAACAAACTTAAAAAAGTATCGACTCTTGAATAAAACCTAGGTACTTTAAAGAAAAACGCTTCACAAAGCGATTTGCCTAAGTGGGATTTAATCAGGGTGCAAAAAATTTAATGCATTAGGTAAATGCACTTTGTTGCACCCGCCGCGGCGGGTAAACGGCGCCATTGTGTTATAGAATGCCATTACACCTCGAAGCCAAGTTAATTGAATATTAAAGTTTCCTACCCTGTTAACGTGATGTAATTGAAATTATAATGACATAGTGCGCCCTCTCAAACCATCTGGCCCGTTGGTCTAGGGGTATGATTTTCGCTTAGGGTGCGAGAGGTCCCGGGTTCAAATCCCGGACGGGCCCTAAAATTTTTAGACTCCTCCGTTGAAAATATCCAGGAAAAATTGTTTACTGGTGATATATAATAAATAATAATATAAATTTTAATAAATTTAAATAAATTAAATATAATTTAAAAAAAATTATATTTAATATAATATATCAATACCAGGACAAATATAATATATCAATGCATTTAATTCGCTTTTGGTTTATTATTATGGAATAGGAATCCTACATCTATGTGCTTGCGACGGAGGTCGAAGACTCGGATCGGCCTCAAAATTTGACGTTATCCGTTTCAAGAGGTCTAGATTCTAAAACCGAAATGTCCGTCCGCCGTCCGAGCCGTTTTGGGCAGTAGGAATGTTTTTTAAATCTGAAAATTTGGCAAAATACTCGGTTTACCATCTAGTTGTGCCCGCAAGGTTTTCAGCCCGATCTCCCAAATCCGTGAGGCGCTATGGGGGCTAAAATGGGGCTACGGGAGGGTTTTTTTCTTAAAGGTTTTTCGCTATGGGATCGAGTTAGGTGACGTTTTCCATGGTGTAGAATCCATTTTTGGGGGTCGCGGAACGATCCGATTTCACTGTGTGTTTTTCTATAGGGCTTTCATGGGGCTACAAATAGGATTTTCGAAAGATCCCAGGAAGTAAAATATTTTCTGAGTAAAAACATAAGATATTTTGAAAAAACATTTTGCAAAAAAATGTTTTCAACAAAAGTTTTTTTATTGACAGAACGTATTTTGCACAAGTAACCTATATCAAAGAATAATAAACCCTTGCGTAAAATTTGCTGCGTTTTAAAATTTATATTAGGTACATCAGCAAGGCAGTTTTACCTCAAGATCGAACCTCTAACGTCACATGATGGCCTGATTTCCATTTCTGATTGGTTGCGGCCGATAGGCGGGTTGAGCCGTCAAGCAGAATGGCATTGATCCAGACCATTAGCCAGAGCAAACAACACCGCAGCCTCAAATACGTCGCTAAGTAGACGGCCTGGCAAGCAACTCCACTAGATTGCTCAAGTAGAAGGGTAGTTAGGATGGGAGGGGGTGCACTCAACCTTGAGTCAAAATTTTATTTAATGTAATGTACGGCGAAAAACCAATAGCTAGGAACTAAGCTGTATACCGACAAACTTAATTCGTAGGGACATAAACCTGCCGTTAAATAATTCCAACACCTTTCCAACCCTAATATATTTATTGGAGATGAAATCATGATTCAGGATGGTTTTCCCTAACATTGTTTCACCCTGAATCCACATCTGAAATCGCATTTTCAAGAAACGATTATCCTGTATTTCAATAGTTTGCGAGTCCTTCAAATTTATTTTCTAATATTTTCAGTATCGTCCGTCATCCCATTCATTTTTTTACGCTAAATCCAAATTTCAAATAGGATTTTCAACAAACGGCCCTCTTCTCTGTAAGGAACAAAGTATAATAAACGTGGGAAAGCGAGTTGCTAGGTAATAGGGCAGTTACCCCAACATACTTCGAGTATTACAATGTACGTCATTTATATCGAGGACGAGATTGAAGAAAGATTGAATTTGAAAATTTTCTTCCCGTGAATTTTCCGTTAAAGCAATATTGGTGAAGGTTTTGGGTCAAAGTGGCTGATTTTGGTGAAATTGAGTATACCGAGAAACAAGAAAGCTCATCTGGCGGGATGAGGTCAGGCAGCGAGGTCTGCACGGCTCAAACGAGGGAATAAAATCCCCGCGAAAAAAAAGTTGGCCCGGGGAAGTTCCCCTAATCGTTTTTTGAAAGGGTTCCAGGAACTATACATACAGGAGGGACATAAAGGAAAATTATACGGCTCCCTCCCGCGTAAGGATTATGAATTCAGTCCGTGCTTTGTGCAAAAACTCTGCAAACAGCCAAATGAAATAGATGGCGAAACGAGACTGGTATAATTTATGTTGGAAGACTCAATGATGATGTTATTAAACCCCAGGGATCTCTCTAAGTGTTCTCGCTCATTTCTTTGATCGATAAGCCGTACTTCATTCATAATCATACAAATGCACCCACTTGGCGGAATATATTTCACCCAAGAAATCGCCCGCTGCAGATCTGCAAGTTAATTTCATGGCCGACCTCCACCTGCAATTCGTCCGAAATAGACAAGATGAATCTTCCTGGTGTCACCTGCCTGGTGATGAATAACCGAGAAAGATGAAGAGAATTCTCAAGACAAGGGACCAGTTTGCGTAGGCCGACGAACAGATTGTTCCATCAAGCGGTTGTTAGCCAGCTGTGACCTAAACATTACGGTATACGACGCATTTCTTCACCCCGACGAATGTGCACCCTGCAAACCTGCGATCAGTTCCATTTCCGAGTGGAAAGTAAATCCACCAATAGTTTAAATAATATTAATAATTTAATAAACTTTAAATAGTTAAATAAAAGGTTTAAATTTAGGTACAGTTAATACCTTGATGGCGGGGGTTGATACCTTGACGCTACGTACAATTTTGGTTAAGTAATTATTCTTTTAATAATCAACCTATGTTTCTGCTTCGGTGACAATAGTGTTGACCACGGAATAGAATTCTATACCGTGAGTGTTAACATTTTATCAGATCTCTCATGACGAGTACATAGCGGCAAAAGCGCCGTCCTCCGTTCACGCCGTTTTGGGCCCTAGGATTTTTTTTAATCCGAAAGTTTGGCAAAGTACTCAGTTCTCCTTCTAGCTGGGTCCGTATGGTTTTTTGCTCAACTGCTCTAGCCTTTAGGGATCTGTGGACCTACAAAGAGGTTACAGGAGGGGGTTTGAACAATAATTATTGTGGGTGAAGGAGGTATTGGGTAAAAAACTGGGGGGTCGTTTTCGCAGTATTTTCGAACGTAGAATCTATTGCATGGAGGTCCCTAACCCATTAGACGACACCGTGGGCATATATGAGGCTTCTATGGGGCTACAAATGAGGCTTAGAATGGACTTTCGATCAGGTCAAATGAGTATCGATTTCGCAGTAGTTTTGAACCGACAACCCATTTTTTGTGTCCCTTCTATGCCGTACAGCGGGGCTTTTCTAACTTTCTAGCTAGTGGACTGCTTCCAGCAAATCCTTCCACGTCCTTCCGCGTTCCCTTCTCACCATGAATAACTAATTTCTATTTTATTTTAGATGAAAAATCCAATTTCCACAACCCGGTGAGGCACTTCAATTCCAGGAGTCTCCATTTTCAGATCCGTTGCCGCCAATTTACAACATATTGCAAATTGGTTTGGCTCTACAGTATAGAGCGTAACATATTTTATTCACTTCCGGGTATTAAAATATATTAGAATACCTCACATTCGGGTATTAAAAAAGAAAAAGAAAAAAAACCATGATTCATGGCTTCATGGCATTTATAAATCTGAAGTTAGAAAGACTCTCATTCTATTTCCCCCAAACCGGATCTTGACGTTAAAATTTGAGAATTTTCGTACGTACCAACCTAGAATACTCCCAGATGAAGGTTTCAAAATTAAAAATCGGCCAAGCGGTCGCCAAGATTTTCCTGATACACTGTGAAATACTAATGGGCTAGGGAACAAGGTCAGAGAAATGGGAAAATTCAGCCGAAAATAGTTGAACTAATAATGAACAAAGTACTCAGTACAGTTAGCACTGAGAAATTAGGTGTCTGAGCAGAGGAAATCACTAGTGAATATTAAATATTCAATCTTCAAATTTTGGCATTTTGAATTTTCCCGCGTGACACTTTAACTAATCCGCCAGAGTGCACTCGCACTAAAAGTAGAAAGTGAACAAACAAATCTCTTTTATTTTGAGTTATGTGATGTTGGTGATCATGAATATGGTCTGTCCCGTCACGCTAGCGTCAGAACAAATTCAAACGACTATTTTCCTTGTGATTTCACCTCGTGAATCTCTCTGAATTCGTGCATTTAGTTCATTGGCTCACCACCAGAGAGCACTTCTTGGAAGCGCCACTCTTCCCTCCAGATTCAAAGTTGAAATTTTCGAAAGTGCCCTGGAAATTTGTAGTACACCGTAGGAGCCCAAAACTCACTGTTATGGCTTAAGCCATTTGAATTCAAATTATGAAGTTCTTTCAGAAAAAAGTATTAGTCGACAATCGGTTCCCGGGCCCATTCTTGCAATCTCGTTTTTAGCTCCCATGTCTCTCTCGCACACCAACCATCCCTCCCTTCGCCTTAAGCCTCATTTCCGCTGTATTCAGCGTGTAGTCGGAATCATTGTCTATTCCACAAAGCAGGCCATTTCTAATTGAGCGGAGGGAGAAATTTCACCCCAATGAAAAACACCTCAGGCAGATTTTAAAAACTTTTCCGAAACAATTCCAGAGTTTATAAAGCTAGGTGAAAGATGAAAGAAATCCATTATCGCTGTATGTACCTACAATAATTGTTTCAATTATTAAACCCGGCACTGCTACCACCTCAGGGAAAATGTCTCATATTCTGGTAGGGTTTTAGAAAAAAAGAAGAAGAAATATTGCTCATTTTTGCCCATGAGGTATTACCGATTTTTCAAAATCTCGGTTTCACACAAAATCAATTCTTTTTCGTTAGCTGCATCTGCACAGTGCAATTGAAGTACGGTGAATTAGGCTTCGTTATTCGTTCGATGTTGTTAAAGTTTCATTTAAAACTAAATTAAGTTAAAACTAAACTGTTAGTTTTAACTTCTTTCAGATTCTAGAAGTCGGGAATTATGGCTGATTAGTCCACGCAAGAGTCGGGTTTCTATAATGTAAGCGAGCAACTCAAATGTTTGAAAAGCTCGTCTGTTGTGAAACCTTAAGACGATTTTTCTGTGATAAAGTTGAACCCAATGAGGATCTTTATGGTATTGTTTATTTAATTCTAACATCTTTATTTAAACTGGAAACGGTGTTTTGAACTTGAATCAGTATAAAAACGTCATTTTAATGTTTATCCATGCCTAACAACTCTCATTCAGTCACTCAGTCGCCGTAAATAATTTCCTCCAGCTTTTCGGCTCATCGGCTCCACTGTGCGGCGTTTATGTCAGGTCATGTGAAAACCAGATTTTTCATGATCGACCTATTTCAAGTTGTGGGGACCAAATTGCTTCTTTTTCTGGAAAATGAAAGAAAATTTCTTTCATTACATTTATTTAATGTATTATCCCGTTCTAAGGAAATTATTAATGTTGACATAGAATTAATTTTTGCTCAATTTATACTTTAAGAAGAGTTTTGTTAAATCACTTGGTTTCCACAGGTATACATGGCTGCACAGTGAAATCCCCAATGAAATGGGGATGCGATCATTTTACTGCGGTTGGTTGGGTGATTTTGCAATCATTGGTTTATACCGAATTGAGTATGATGTCATAGAGGTTAGGGGGAGATGAAGTGGATCTAGTTGTAGATTAGCGGAAATATGGGGGGGGTCTGGTGGTGAGCCGAGTTCGCAGGGGGATCACAGAAGCGCGGCGGGTCACCTATAATTTCCGTTCCCGCCTGAGGCTCTGCTCTGATTCTGAATAATTGATGGGATGGTCCCCTCTTCGGCTACCTTCGGAGTGCATTTGGATGCAGTTTTCTGACCAACCCGAATGCAACCGGCTCCTACCCCCGGCTGAGCTCCTGATCCGCCTGACGGCCCTGCAAGACGACTTTTCGGGTCGAGCTGCATTATGAGACCGGCTTTTTTTCCCCCTCCGGGGACCGAATGCAGTCCGCAGTGCAGTTTAGACCGCCTGCACCGCACCTGTCAACGAAAGTGAAACTCGCCTCTTTCTCCCCCTCGCAATTTTTACGCGACAAATCTGTACAACTCCCCTCTGGCGAAATAAAATCCCGACTCGACTCATCAAGTAGAGTGAATAACGAGTTTAGCCTAAAAATCCCTTCGTTCTAATTGTGGGTATGTGATAGTAACTATCACATACCCACAATTAGAACCAGTCCATATTGTTGCAACTGTTGCAACAATATGGACGGCCACTTGCGAGACTGAAGACCGAAACTGCAATAGGAACTGCTTCAAATGCAATGTAATGAACTGACTACTGTAACTACTTGGCCATCCTGCTGTACCGAGCCTTTGAATTGTATCAGGGGCCAGTTATGGCCCTATACAATAATATTGTATAACATAATATTATTATTGTACAACATAATATTATTATGATCTGGCCCTTCCGCACCGGATTCTCATTCTGCTCCTCCTTCAACGGCATGGCTCATGTTATTATCTTGCCATTTCAGCAGGGGCAACTGTACCACTTCCAAGAACGGAATGAGTCACAGGAGGCTTCAGACATCGGAAGATGCAAGTCTTTTTTGTCGCCCACCTGGTGATGAGTACTTACCTATCTAAAAAAAAAAAAAAAAACTTAGTATGTATTGTTATGACGAGTATCGAAATTTTGAAATGGCGAGGTATATCGTGTTTCGATACTAGAAGTATTTTTAAGTAGTAAAAAAAAGTTAGTATTCAACAATAAAAAATACCACGAAAAAATTAAAAAAAACAAAAAAACAAAATGAACTAAAAACCCACGAAATTAGAATTTGATTAATGCGGCTAACCAACACGCTGAGTCACTGGTCCGCCATAAATCCAAACTTCGATTCTTCCCTAAATTCTATAAATTCATACGAACTTGCAATCATAGTTTTGACCCCATTTATGGTCTTATTGGAAGCCTTCTATCAGAGAAATACTAATCTTTACCTATGCACGTACATTCCTCATTTCAAGGGTTTTGCAGGGGTTTTTCATTGGCTGACAATGTAATCCGAAGAAAAGCTTTTGATAGCGATATCTCGACATCGTCGTCTTTATCGTAAACCCACGCATTTAATTTTTTGGATGTTTTGAGTTTGTCCTACCTCCATGGAAAAATTCACGTCCTATCCGTGATAGTCATGAAGTGTACCTACCCAAACTGAGAAATATGAATAAACGTTTACGCATGACTCCGCACATCTCATGTTATTTTTATCTGTAAAATCCACAAATCTCATAGGTTTTTTCCACCAGCGAAACCACTTGATAAGCCCCCCCCCCCCCCTCCCGAAAATTCGTCAAAATGAGATGTGAGGATTTACTGTAATTAGTGGTAGGTATAGATGACGACGATAGGTAACAATAAGACCTATGTAAGCGTCATAACGATACCAAATATTGAAGTAGGTATCAGATCACAACAGTTGTTACACTACGATATATCGATACCACATTGCCCATCTCTACTACGGTAGTACTACCTATAGGTAGAGAAGGTTATAGGGACAGAAGAACAAAAACGGCAAATTTCAATTCGTTGGCCGATATAGGTGTTCAATAAAAAATATACGACATTGTATGTTGTCAACTTTTTGCGTCAACTGCCAATATCCACCACTTGGGACACCAGATATAGAGACAAAATATAAACGAAGCTTATCTGGAAATTGAAAACGTATAATAATACCTCCCCGTTGAATTGTCCCCCGGCGATGAAAACAGGGGGGCGATAGTGAAGGAGTGGATGTGTACAGTGCTGGGAGTAACGACCGTTTTGACTCTAATACCAGTTTCGGAGGTCCTTCAATATCTTTTTTATACGCCATTCCGCAGCCGAGTCGGTCGGTTGTGGGGGAGCCTTCGGGGTGAACATCCCCCGTTTCATTTCTTTCTCGTTTGGGGTTTTCTTATATTTTTCCCACCACGATCTTTCTAATATAAGGGACCTATCGAGTATTCTTAGGGGTTACTATGGAAGCACATGAATTTTAGATGATTGGTGCGGTGCAAAAAACGGAGAATAGTCGACCAAAATGGACGTTCCGTTGGGAAAGCGGCAAAACCAGTTCTGGCAGTGCCTGGTGAATCGACCAGTTCTGTTGAATGAGAGGGTCGCTCTGAGAAGCTGTTTTCGTTTGTTTCTCCCACAATTACCTACCTCAATTTCCCCTTTCCCTTCTTCAACGCTTATCTATTCCCATTGCGAGATGCTAATTATCTCAATATCTTCCCGGTGATGGGAACCAAACGGCTGGAACGGGGAGTGTTTTATGCCACCACGTGACGTCATATACATACCCCGTTAACACGCTATCAGAATAGAACGGGCGCCCTTTGCCCTAATTACAGATTGCCGTTTACCAAAGGACTCTCCAACAACGGCGAATGGTCGACTTCTCCCTCCCTCTTCTGAAATAATGTAAAGCCGTTTTATCACCTGTTCCTGACCTCTTTCCCGTTGTTTCCGTGCCGCTCTCCTATCCCGGGGTGACACATCCATTTATAACAGTGAACCCCCGCCAACACATTTCAACGGCAATTAACCTTCTGGTTCTGGCCAGAGCTCCACTGTGAGCTGTATCAATAGGCATTAAAGTTGTAGGTGCCCAGTGGGCACTGCCCACCCGAATCGCCTCTTAATTTGTACCTTAATAACGTAAATTTTACTAATGGGAAAATGGTAAACTACTATTCCATGATAAAAATTGTGCAAAACTTGATTCAGCCAATAAAATTTATTTGCAAAAGGGCAAATATCCATTTTTACTTGTTGTTGAGAAACTGAAAACAAACAAAAAACGCTGCAAATGTTACACAAGGGTTTATTATTCTTTGATATACGTTACTTGTGCAGAAATTTAATTCTGTAAATGGAAAAGATTTTAAAAAAAAAAAACATTTTTTTGGATTTTTATATTTCAAAAAAATTATTTTTGGGGATTCTTTCGTTTCAAAAAAACTTTTTCTTCAAAAATTCTTTATTTTTTACTCGAAAAATATTTAACCTCCTGGGATCCTTCAAAAATCCCATTTTTAGACCCATGAAAGCCCTGTAGATCGCCACAGTGAAATCGGATCGTTCTGGGACCCCCAAAAGTGAATTCTAGGTCCAAAAATGCTTCGAAAACGACACCTAACTCGATCCCATAGCTAAAAGCCTTCAAAAAAACCCTCCCGTAGCTCCATTTTAGCCCCATAGCGCCCCACGGGTTTGGGCGATCGGGCTGAAAACCTTGCGAGCACAACTAGATGGTAAACCATGTATTTTGTCAAAATTTCAGATTAAAAAAAAAAAAAAAAAAAAAAAAAAAAAAATCCTACTGCCCAAAACGGCCTGGACGGCGTACGGCGGGCGGACATTTCGGATTTAGAATGTAGACCTCTTGAAACGGATAATGTCAAATTTTGAGGGCGATCCGAGTCGTCGACCTCTGACGCGAAAACATAGGTGTATTATTCCAAGAATAATAAACCAAAAGTTCAGTGACACTTTTCCATTTTAGTGGTTATCCCAAATTACTGAACTGCTTAGGTCTTGGACCAAGACTCTTGGTTCGAGTGATGAAAATACCTAAGGAATTATCTAATATTTTCTATGGAATGATTAAATCATTTTCAACATTTTAAATTTGGATAAGTGCCCTTTTAGTGTGAACCTTGGGTAAGTGCCGT
Source organism: Pilophorus perplexus (assembly GCA_955831195.1). Taxonomy (NCBI): domain Eukaryota; kingdom Metazoa; phylum Arthropoda; class Insecta; order Hemiptera; family Miridae; genus Pilophorus; species Pilophorus perplexus. The sequence goes on along the minus strand of OY037015.1, from coordinate 13,002,279 downwards.
TTTGGAGGAAAAACGGCGTCCAACCGAAAACTCTCATTACATTTGGGGGGGTCTTTTGGTAACCCGATTCTACGAGAATAAATTTTTCTGGTCCGATTTAAGATCGAGTCAAAAAAATCGATTTTATTATACTGGTGCCCATCCCTATACCCAACAAACGAACATCTCGAGACACGGTTCAGTTGTGCTTAACCCTGTTTTAACATTAATAGTGTGTTGAGAACAGTAACAGGCTCGCGATCATGGCGCACAACCAATAACACGCGTGCATAAGAGCCACCTGTTTAGCTTGGGAGTTATCCTGGTGAACGTCATCTCGAATAGTGCTGCACTCGAGTAGTTACCCTGTAAACTACAATCAAACTCATCAGGAAAACCCCTTTATGCCATAAATGTTTCTTTTCAAAAAGGCGCATATCCATAAATTTTATGGATATGCGCCTTTTTGAAAAGAAACAATCCTTTCCACATGCAGGATACGTCCCTCTTTGGTGGAAACGGATTCACAGTTTTCTGTGGGTGGGGGATATAATATATTATGCCATTTTGGCGTCAAAATCCATTTTCAGATCGCTTTTAAAATTGGATAGAAACGCTTCAGGAGGGAAATCGATGCACCAAAGATGTATACAAAGCCCCATTCCCTGAGATCAAGAAAACAATAAAAGTCCAAGATTACATCGGTATTTACGGCGAAGCATCGATTTACTTGCTAAATCCATAAATGTTCTAAGTTTCGATATTCGTAACTCTATTAACAACTCTAGATTCAACAGTGGAATTCAATTGAAGAACAAATCCGATAAATCCGAAGTGTTGAAGGTCGAAAGTCAAAAGTCGACGCCGACGGGAATAGTCAGCAGAAGGCGGTGAGAAGGAGCTTCCCGACCTCTCCAAGATAATGTCTGAGTGTCGGGAGCTTCTGAATCTGAGAAGGTGAACTTCAGATGTGGTGGGAGGATGGCAATGGAGAAGGGAACCATTTTCCGCTCCGGTGAGCAAGAAATAGTCGTTCTCTCAGTTATGAATCAACAGGCTTGCATGACGGGACAGGAGCTTCACGGACACGCACCATCCCGTGCCCGCTTAATTTCATTGAGCCGATAAGTTCCATCTCGTACTCTCAGTTCTTTTCAGACGGGGCATCAAAATCATCCTGGAGATGGAAACGTGCGTCAAAGGAGTATTTCTTATCATCCGGAGTGGTCCACTGAGATCTTAAGGGGTGTTTCCAAGGGAGATTAGGTAACCCATCTATCAGAAAAATTGAGAGCTGCCGTTCAGTGTCACACCCGTCTCACCCCCCTCTCTGAAAACGGGGATCGTCTCATCAAGATTATATCCGTATAGAAGGCCGCAGAGGTCCACCTACAGATTTTCTCCTAACTGATGGGATCAATATCCTCGGAGTTCCTCAATAACCAGGACCATCAGTTTCTCACATTGCACCCTGTAAGCAGTCTTCGCTCGTCATGGCCTCTGTGGCCTCCTCGAGTATTCACATGAAAGCTGGTCCGGAATCGCTTCAAAATGTTATTAATATTGTTGTTGGAAACGTGTTGAGGATCAGTCGACGAGATTTTTGCCGACGCACAGTGCGTAATTTCGGCCATCTAGCGGAACAAAACTCTAAAACCAATCAAATCGAGCTGAAACTTTGCACATTCATGTTTTCGAGGGCGTAGAATTCAAATATGGCACTTTTGCGCAAACTCGAAATGCGCATCACTGCGCAAATTTTCCCAATGCCCGGAAGAAGCTCTTTCTGACGACCAAATCAAGTTAACTGTTATGCACAAGTTAGGCATTGGTTGATACATTTATTAACCGCTGCTTACTGATTGAAAACAATCACGCAACACATTTTGGAAAAAGAAAACATGGTATAGGCCGGAATTGTGGAGGTTCTGTTGGTCTTTGTAATTCTCATAATTCTTGAAGAAAACTTCATTTACATGACTCTGTTGGACTCGAACTTGCAACTTGAAACATGAAATAGGTACAACAGAAAAAACAACTGGGTTTAAAAATAAGTAGGTAAACACGTTGTTGGAAAAAAAAAACAAAAAAAAAAAAACAGCTGGGTATAGAAACTGGGTAAAATAGAAAAAAAGTTCATGATTGTGCTGCTCCTCCATCACAATGTGAGGAAGTGCTTTCATTCTCGGATTCATCGCTCGAATCGTTGGGATTTGGCGCTGAGTGCAGAAGAGCCAATACTTCCGGACGAATGTTGGCTTTGCTTGTTTTTGGAGGCCTTCTCAAACTTGTAATGAGTGGGTCAGACGAAAACAGAAGTCTATTCAATAAATCTGTATTGGTAACCTCTCTGGAGATCTTCCTCATAAAGGTTTCCCGGAAATGAGGAATTTCTTTGTTACGGGCTTCCTGGGCCTCTTCAGACATTTGCCCTACCGGAATCAGATACGTAGAAATAATTTCCTCCCCATGGACCAGAACTTTATGTACTGTTACCGGTAATTCATACCATTTATAATTCTTCTCTTCTTATGGTGTCGTCTCCGCTAGCGAAGGTTGGCGATCACTTCACCGAATCTGTCCCTATCTCTGGCCAACTGGAACAGATCTGCTGCTCGTGGAACCCCAGTCCACTGGCGAATGTTGAGGAGCCAGGAAGCTCGTTTTCGTCCCACGCCTCTTCTTCCGGAAATCTTCCCCATCATGATGGATTGCAGCAGCTGGTACTTCTGGTACTTCATTTATAATTGGTCCACAATAACTCCAAGGTTTCTTTAGCGTACTCTCCAAATTTTGCAGCATTTATTGGATGAGTACAACTCAGGGTATCGAGGATGACGCCAAAACGCCTGATAACTTCCACATTTATTCCAGTTACACCATCTCCTCGACGAACCAAACAACCCAAAATTCTTCTTAAAAACCACGATTTTTCACCGCGGATTCCGCGGTGGTCACTGGTGGCCCTTGATGATGATTGCTCCATGTTCTGTAGGAGTCAGGCCAATCTCTGTAGAAGGATTTATTACTAAAAAGTGCTAAAATATATCAAAAAACCCCAAATTCCGCTTAAAAACCACGTTTTTTCACCTTTAGGCCCTCGCGGATTCCGCGGTGGACGCTGGTGGATCCTAATCATGATTGCACCGTGTTCTATAGGAGTCAGACGAATCACTGATACAAAGGTCATTGCTAAAATGAGCTAAAATCCATTAGTAAAAGCTTTTTAAATTTCCCGATTTACCGATATTTTTGCATACTTTGGGATAATTAAATGACGGCTCTGAAATGTTTTTAACAAATTGAAAAAAATGGGTTTTACGCACCTTAGGGTATGTAGATTTATGAGAAAAATTGGCAGTTGCCAGGAGGAAGAGTGGAGCCCGCAACAGGAACGATTAATGAGCGCCGAAAACTCAAAATTATCGGCGTTCGGAAGGGTCACGTTTATGCTTACGCCGAATCGAAAAAAAGGGCCGGAGCTAGTTCTCCGGTCGATTTCCTCTCTCCTCAGGTATCTGACTGATTATGTATCACAGCCGCATCTCATTTGAACGGCTTTCATTTTTCGACTTTTGTTCCGCTAGATGGCTGGAATTACGCACTGTGCGACGTTTCAAGAGATATATTCTCCTATCATCAGGGCCCAATGAAATGAACAAAACACGAGTTTAGATTTTAAAGTTAACAATTGATGATACTATAATATAGTATCATCAATAATATCTAATCTAGTATCATATTATGATACTAGATTAGATAGGGGATTAGAGCTTCAAAAGTATAAGTATAAGATGTAAAAACAATATTCTGAGATAATGATGGAAATTATTTGTGATGTTCATCAAATCCAATCACCAAGGGAAGGGGGAACCCCTGGACTGGAGCAGAAGGCCTGGTGTCTCCTTGTTTGAATCGCCAGTGTGAGCTTGGATCTTGGGAATCTGGACATTCTACGGACCTTACTCCAGAACCCTCTCCACTTCCCTTGGTGGCACCAGCTGCCACAACTGCCGTATCTAGACATCTCCAGCGGACACAAACTGCTTGCCCTCACTGCCACCACACTCAGTGCCTGCGCGGCGGACCCATCGTTGATACTTCAAGCAGACCTGGATCATCACAATCCACTTCCTTCAACCACAAGCTGCTGCGAGATTTCAGACAGCACCTCCGGAACACCACCCAACACACGAAACAAAATTACCATCCACGCGGGGTCAGTTTCCGTACCCTTTACCTTATTGATCTGTTTATCTCCTAACGCTTATAAGTTGTACGGCTCTGTAAGAAGATGCTATGTTCAACCAATAAATTTTGATACCGAAGCATGAGAGAACAGAAAATAACTAAACTTTACGTACACCGCAGTTAACAGAGGAGCCTCGAGGACTGAAGAAGACATATAGCTAAAATACCGGGAATTTACCACAAGTAATTAAGTTAACGGAGGGAAAGTTGGGCCAAAGGCGAAAGGCATTAAGGAAAGTGGTGTGGCGGTAGGGCGCAAAGTTATGACAGCGGTGATTTCGACGGGGGCTCAGGTTTGCTGAGTCTGTTTTTGGCTGCTATCGCCATTCCGGTTCATCAGATGCGGCACAAGCTACTAAGGGAAAATAATTACAGGTACATCGCTTACAATCCTGTCTTCTCATATATTTCCCTCGCCATAGTTTTCTTCGACGGATTTGTGTTTCTCTTTGTTTACGACCTTAGCAAGATTAACTTTCCGTAGCAGTTTTCAACACTGAAGAGATAAGATCAAGACTTAATCCTCAATTTCCAATGCAAGGAAAAACTCAGCAAGTTAAATGTGTCCGCAGAAGAAAAAAAACACCCCTGGGTAATAACCGCCGGCAATATCAGAAACCATTACAATAATAATCGTCTCGACTGCACACCACCGTAAATATCGTGTCTGGGGAGGAAGAACCGAGAAAGAAAACGGTAATATCGTGCCATCACGCAGAGTTAGAAGCGATTCAAGGAGGGCACTACAAGGTCGAGATCTGTCCAAACTTCAACTTGAAATTTCCTTCGAGGGAATTAAATAAATGTCTCATTACTTTCAACAATAACCGTCCAGGTACGCATGGGACACGCAGCACTCAAAGGGCACAAAACAAGGGCTTTTTTCGCTCTATCTTCAACGTCCGATTCTCGGAACAACCAAAAACCCGTGAGACAAAAACATTGACGAGCTATTAAAATGTTTTCGGGTTCGCTCATTCTAATAACACCCCAACACCAGATAAGTGAATAATTATAATTATCATCATTGTTTTTGCGGAAAAAATGGAAATTTTTTGTAATTAAATTACAAAAAATTTCCATTTTTTTCCGTAAAATTTTAAGTACATTTTACTTCAACGTTGAAAATTAGTTTAATTTTTTTTTTAAATTACACAAGGGTTTATTTTTCTTTGATACAGTTTAATTGTGCCAAAATTAATACTGTCATAAAAAAAAAAAAAAAAAAAAAAAAACGCTGCAAATTTTACACAAGGGTTTATTATTCTTTGACATACGTTACTTACTTGTGCAGACATTTGATTCTGTCAATGAAAAAATTAAAAAAAAATTTTTTTTTGATTTTTATCTCAAAAAAAATTTTTTTCTGGATTTTTTTTCAAACATGTTTTTTTCAAAAATTCTTTATTTTTTACTCGAAAAATATTTAACATCCTGGGATCCTTCAAAAATCCCAATTTTAGCCGCATGAAAGCCCTAAAGATCGCCCCAGTGAAATCGGATCGTTCCGGGACCCCAAAAAATGGATTCTACGTCCAAAAATACTTCGAAAACGACACCTAACTCGATCCCATAGCTGAAAGCCTTCAAAAAAACCCTCCCATAGCCCCATAATAGCCCCAGAGCGCCCCACGGGTTTGGGCGATCGGACTGAAAACCTTGCGGAACAACTAGATGGTTAACCAAGTATTTTGTCAAAATTTCAGATTTTTAAAAAAATTCCTACTGCCCAAAACGGCCTGGACGGCGGACGGCGGACGGCGTACGGCGGACGGACATTTCGGTTTTTGAATGTTCGGTTTTGAAACCTCTTGAAACGGATAATGTCAAATTTTGAGCCCGATCGGAGTCGTCGACCCCCGTCGCGAAAACATAGGTGTATTATTCCAAAAATAATAAACCAAGAGTCTGCAACACATAAAATGTCAAAAAAAAAAAAAAGAGTGCAACACATATAATGTCAACAACAACAAAAAAATCTACAATGCCTGGACAGAAGAGGGACCCCAAATATGGATTATGCGTCCCAAATCACTCGGAAACCGACACCTCATTTGCCTCTTGACATCTTTCTAAAGCGAGGTACATTTCTAGCCCCATGAAAACCCCATAGATCCCCACGATTAAATCGAATCGTTCTGGGAGCCCCAAAAATGGATTTTACGCTCAAAAATACTTTGAAAACGACACCGAACTCGACCCCTTAATCGAAATCCTTAAAACAAACCTCTCGTAACCCCTCTTTATCCCCGCAGAGCCCAAAGGGTTTGGGCGATCGGACTGAAAACCTTGCCCAAACCAAACTTTCAGATTAAAAAAAAAAAAAAAAAAAAAAAAAATCCTACAACCGTACAATCCACAATCCAACAATCCTACAACATCCTACAAAAATCCAAACGGCTCGGCGCTGTGTTTCGACGTATGTATGTAGGTGGAAAAAAGTCAAGATCAGCAAAAAAAAAAAAAAAAACAACAACATAAAATAAAAATAAATAAATAAATAACTAAATAAAACAAAATCAAATCATAATCAACGAAATGATGATTTCTTTCTAATAGCAAATGTTAGAATACAATTTAGAATTCTGACAATATCCTTCTATTAGTAAATTTTGGAATATATTTTGAACCATTTTCTACTTTGCTGAACAACTTTTCTCCACAAAATTCTGATTTTGGGCCATACAAAAATAAAAATTAGATAGTTGCAAAGTCGTGGAAAAAAAAAAAAAAAAAAAAAATCGGTTTCAAGGATCGGAAAAAGATCCTTCGAGCTTCAAGTTTTGACAAACCGGTACTCCCATCTTTTGGTTTATTATTCTTGGAATTCTACACCTATGGTTTCGCGACGGAGGTCGACGAGTCCGATCGTCCTCAAAATTTGACAAATCCGTTTCAAGAGGTTTCCAAAACATTCCAAAACCGAAATGCCCGTTCGCCGTACGCCTTCCGCTGTCCGGGCCGTTTTGGGCAGTAGGAATTTTTTTTTAATCTGAAATTTTGACAAAATACTTACTCGGTTTACCATCTAGATGTGCCCGCAAGGTTTTCAGCCCGATCGCCCAAACCCGTGGGGCGCTATGGGGCTAAAATAGGGCTACGGGAGGTTTTTATAAAAAGGCTCTTGGCTATGGGATCGAGTTAGGTGTCGTTTTCGAAGTATTTTTGGACGTAGAATCCATTTTTTGGGGTCCCGGAACGATCCGATTTCACTGTTGCGATCTATAGGGCTTTCATGGGGCTACAAATGGGATTTTTGAAGGATGCCAGGGGTCAAAAATTTTCAAGTAAAAAACTAAAACTTTTGAAAAAAAAAATTTTTTTTAAAAAGAAATCAAAAAAAAAATTAAAAAAAAATTTTTCTCGTTTTTTCATTGACACAGAATTAAATTTCTGCACAAGTAGAATCTAATTAAAGAATAATAAACCCTTGTGTAAAATTTGCACCGTTTTTATTTCTTTTTCATGAAGAGGTATGTTAGTGTCGACCAGGTGAATGAATGTGAGTGGTGAATTTGTGAGGTGCGGTCAAAGAATATTATCAAGCAGAATATACATATTCTGTCGACGTTTCGGAAGATGCATTCTCCTAGCATCTGTGAAAGGGGGGGGGGGGATAATCTATGTACCCAGTTAGTAGTCGGAATACCTCCGACCGATATTGAAAGTTTGGCAACTTTATTCACGGTAAGTAGGAACAAATTTCCATTTTGGAGTGAATCAAACCACCATTATACGACGAGCATGTAGTAGGCGACGGGGCGGATGGCCGAGTTCGAATTTTTGGATAATCTGTCGAGCAAATGTTTACTTTGGGCCGGAAAATCGCCAGTCCGCATATCGCCCGGGCTAATTTGACGGGAGAAAACTGAGACACCTCGCAATCTTAGCCCTTGCAGCGCAAAGAGCGATTATGAAATTAACTGTTTACTGAAGAAGTTCGTGCTTGAAGGAGGATTTCCCGAGGAAGAAACTGCTTGAAAGAGGTTTTATTTCCTGAAATGAAACGCAAAAGAGAGGAACTTAACTTGGAGATTAAAAAGTTGTGAATTGGATTAGTCGTGATCCGTTTTAAGTTCAAAACTACTTTGGAAATGATACCTCACTCGACCACGAGGGCAAAATGGTGAAAACTTTATATGTACAAATGTTTATTGTTCTTTGCATAAAAGTCTCTAATAAAAATAATAAAAATCGAAAATTGTTAGGACTGATGAGGTACTTCGAAAAATGGTACGTCCAAAACTACGCAGTAAAGGACACCTCGTTTGACCTCCTGACATCCATTAGTAGCCCCATGAAAGCCCTACAGTGGAATCGGATGGCCCCCAAAAATGAATTCTATTTCCAAAATACATTGAAAACGACCTAACACAATCGCAATCTTTAAAGAAAAAAACCTTGTCGCAGCCGCACAGAGCCCAACGGGTTTGGGCGATCGGACTGAAAACCTTGCGGGCACAACTAGATGGTAAACCGAGTACAGTCGAAATCGTTTATAGTGGAATCATTTATAGTGAACTTTCAGATATAGTGATAAAATTTCAAATTAAAAAAAAAAATCCTGCGGCACAAAACGGCCTTGACATTCCCTTCCCTATAATGACAAATTTTGAGGATAATCAAAAGTTACGACTTTCGCGAAAACGGTTGTAATTTTCATCGAAAGTCGAATATAAACATTTCATCAAAATTTGAATGAGCCGATACTGTTGTCCTCTGGAAGTACAGCTCCAAGTTCACTGCACTAAATATCGGCAAGCGGGAGAGTAGAGTACACACGCATCGCAAAGCATCACAGCAGTACACACGCCAATTACTATAAGCACACCCCACCGAGGTAGGATAGGCCATTCACAACAGTTACTATTCAGGACGCACAAAGGCAGCCAAGCGATCCAGAAACCGCGGCTCGTCAACAATGGCTAATGAAGCTGGATGATTCTATATTAGGCGGACCACCACCAGGGAACCCCTTCAACCCCCACTCCAACACAATTCAGTGACCTCCCCAGCACCCAACCAGTGTCCGCCCTTTACCGCACATTAACGGCACACAACGGATGTTTACGCTAATAACCCCCCCTGACAGATTTATATTTGCCTTGTGTGCGACCACCTTGTCGGGCTACTCGTGTGGATGTTGCTCGCTGCTCGTGTCGATCTGTTGCTCGCTCCAGAGGTGGAGGGAACGGAAGGGTCACGTACTGCCCGTCAAATCTGGGAAAATTGCGGGGAACTCATCTTCGGTACGGAAAGCACGACGTAGGGTAAACACAACTGTAATCTACTAGCTTAAATAGGAAGGATTTTGCTCCATGAAGGTATCTGAAAAGCCATTGAAATATTTCAACTATGAATATGAGTCAACGAATATTAGAATATTGAAAAAATAAAATAAAATAAATAATACTAATCCATACCACTATAATCCCTTAAAACTAAGTGTAAATTTCAGTCAAAATTGTTGATGATGATGTGGACCGTTTGAATGAATGTACGTACATAAGTAGGTGAGGTTCAGTCATCCTCAAACGTTTTATCCATTGGATTATGCGCCCAAAATTACTTGGGAAACAACACCTTACTCGGCCTCCTGGCATTCATTAAAATGCCCCATGGATCCCTACGGTGAAATCGTATGGGATCCCCAAAATATGAATTCAACGTCAAAAATTACTTCGAAAACAACTTCTTACTCGACCCCATTGCGGAAACCTTAGAACACCCCCTCCCGCAACCCCTTTTTAGTCCTACACAGCTCCACTGGTTTGAGCGATCAAATTGAAAAGCTTGCGGGCACAACTACATGAAGATTGGAGTATTTCGTCAACTTTTCAGATTTTTTATTTCACTCCCACAGCCCAAAACGGCCTGGACTGAAGGGTGCCCGAAGTAAGTAACTCAAAAGGTCGAATAAGGTTTCATTTTCCGAGTAATTTTGACCGTAGAAGCCATTTCAGGGGTCCCACATTGTTCAAACACAGGAATAACGATGTTTTCAAATTTGTTTAGAAATAAACCCTTGTGTAAAATTAGCAGCCTTTTGGAATCTACACATGATACATTATATTATAAGGACAAAATAATTATTTTTGTAGATTATTTTAAGAATAAAATGGAACAAATTCAGACCAGCAGAGGAGTCCTCAGTCTCCTTAGTTCCTAATTTATGAATTTGAACATCTCTGTCTACGGAAAGGGGATTATTATGAAAAGTGTTTTTTGTGTGTTATCTCCAGAGAAATTTTTGGCTCGCTGTAAAGGGTTTCATTCCGCATCTGTATAAAGGGTGTAGCGTTTTCCCTCCGCTAAAACCACCAGAAAAGTCCGGGAGATGCGGCGTGGCGCTGTGCCAAAGATTTCCAAGGGCACCGCACAGCAGGGGGTTAATCGTAAAGTGAAATGCCCTTCCAAAACACCCTCCCCACTCTTCACGGGGGAAATGGGAAATGGGGAAAACCCCTTCTGACATCCATCTGTTTTAACAACACATCGAGACCGGCGTGTGCTACTGTGGTCGTGAGGGAGGGTTTTTTTTTTTTTTTTTTTTGAAGGACGGGCATTGGCCAAAAACTCCCTCTCGGCCACCGCATTTTACGTCTCTGTTTTCCACACAACTATCATTTAGGTAATTCAGTCAAGGACGCCCATTCACATGTCCGGCCCCGCGTGTTTTAACGTCTTGAGTTTCCCCAGTTTCGTTTCTTACTCCGTTTTTTTTTAGAGGACCAAGGTCGACAGAATCGCCCAAACGTTTTAGGTGGATTATTCTCCTCATTGAGAATTCTCGCAGACAAATAGTGATGGTGAGGTGGGGGGTCTAGACTGTGCAATATTATGCAACTGGGTCTCGCCGGGCTCGCTAATACCACGAGCTCAGCCAGAGAGATTCCTATCGGTTAATAGCGTTTTTATGCGGCGGATTCGCGGAGAGTTCAAAGTTTTCTCGCTGTGAGCAAATGAACACCGGTGGGACCGCTGACTTGGAACTTGGATTACGACCAAAATGTAGGGCCCAACGGGTTTAATTGGTAGTCCAATTGGTAGCCATCTACAGGTTTGCCAGTTTTTACTTCGTCATTGCGTCCACTTTCAAATAATATGAAAAAATGAAATAATATTAGTACTCGGAAAACGATACCTCATTCGACCTCCTTACACCCTTCTTGTTCAAGAAGGATGTAAGCTTTTGAAAAAGCTCTTTTCGTAGACCCACGAAACCCCTTGGACGGTGAAACCGAAGGGTCTGAGACCCCTAAACATGGATTTTACGGTCAAAAATACTTCGAAAACGACACCAAACTCGAACCCATATAGCCGAAACCTTCAGAAACCCCCCTCCTAGCCCGTTTTTAGCCCCACAGAGCTCCACAAGTTTGAGCGATTGGACTCAATACCTTGCGGGTACAACTACAAGGCGAAACGAGTAGGTTTTTTTTTTTTCAACATTTGAGAAGTCAACAAAAATTCCTATAGGAAAATTTTGAGGCCGGTCGAAATTTCTGAACTCCGCAGCGAAAACTTTGGTTGACTATTCTGTCAATAATAAACCGAAAACGCTGCAAATTTTATACAAGGCTGTATTATTCTTTTATGTGAATTGTGCAAAAATTAATTCTACGTCAATAAAATTTACGCATTTAATAATTTAATTATTTTCTAAAAAAAAAAATTTCAGATAGGTACATCCGATTTCACCATGGGAATCGATGGGGCTTTCATGGGAATACAAATGGGGCTTTTGAAGGATGCCAGGTGGTCACATGAAGTGTCTTTTCCCAGTAATTTTGGACGTAAAATCCATAATATGGATCCATAATATATCATATTGGGGTCCCAAATCGGTCCAAAAACTATCCACGAATATAGTTTTTTTTTAAATTTTTGTGGCGTAAATTTAAAAAAAATAGTTGCAGCGTTTTTGCATCACAATGATATACCTATCATATACACCGTACGCGTAGGCGAAGTAGCTTGACCGAGAGGTGAGCACACTAAGGCGCTCCAATGACAATCCAATGATGTCAGCAGAGAGAAATTGGTATGGAAAGGAAGCCCACTATCAGAAGATAATGGAGGACGGTAGCAAGTCGGGGGGGGGGGGGGGGGCGAAATTTCTAACGGGTCTCAGCCGAGAAGGGGTTGGCGGGGCGGTAATGTGGAGGCGTTGGTGGGGCGGCTCGAAGCGTCTTGACGATGGGAGGCGGCTGAGGGGGGTGGGAGGTTCTTTTGAAGGCTAAATTGAATCACCCCCCTCCCTCCCCACCACCACCTACGGTTTGGAATCGGAAGCGGATTTGAATGATTCGGGAACAGTGAGGAGAAATGTTGTTTCCTACCTACGCCCTCCTCTTCATAACTATTCTCTCACTCCTAACTACTATACCGCGTTCTCCCTATAATACATTTCGTCAATTCCTTTTCCCTCTTTCGGTCGTGACTCTCACAATTCGGTAGCTACTTCTCACCACCTTTTCTCCAACATGTCGAGTTGCAACACGAGAGAAAACAGCCTGACTGCGGCTAAAAAACAATAAAATTTTAAATTTAAAGAAACAGGTGTGTGAATTGGGGAAAAAAACGAGACCCTTATGCACCAACATTTTCAACGCAAAATATCAATCGCCCGAACAGGGACTCGAACCCTGGACCCTCAGATTAAAAGTCTGATGCTCTACCGACTGAGCTATCCAGGCCGCTGTTTAACACGGTCCCACAACACGTCGTTCTCGTCTTACCAACCTAAACTACGTTCAACCCCAAGGAGCCCTAAAGTATACCTATTAAATTTAATACAACATATTTATGTAAATAACTTGATATTTGCTGAAACATGGAGACTCCATACAGGAGGGTTGATTCTCGCTACTTGGATTCTGAACGGACGAAATAAAACGCTGCAAAATTTGCACATTTAATGTTACTAAAACGGTAACATACTACGTACACTGCATAGGAACTAATAGTACACAACGGTTTATTATACTACGGTATGAAATTATACCATTTACATAGGTAAATTTAATTGCGCAAAAATCAATTCTAGGTCAATAAAATTTTTTTTTTAAATTGAAAAAAAAAACAAAAAAAAACAACTACTTACTTACCTATTAAATAGTTTTTTCAGAAATTTCACATTTTATGAATTTTATGAAATTTTTTCATAAATTTTATAAAATTTTATGAAAAAACCTATTAAATAGTTTTTCATAAATTTTATGAATGAAATTTGGACAGATCCTTCATCCAAATTCTGGAAAAATGGATTAGGTAGGTACCTATAGGTTCACAAGCAGGAAATTCTTGGAAAAAAAGCTCCTCATTCGACCTACTGTTTCCATAAAGATCCCCATTTGGCCCCATGCCCCGAGAAAAATTTTGTTGGATTCGCTTAGTTTACCACAGCCAAGACAGCAATTCAAATTGAGAAACATAACATCCGACCTTTTGTAGGCTGTTTAGATTGACTGGACTAATAGATCCCCACGGTGAAACTTGATGGTTCTGGGACTCCTAAAAAGTATTCTTCGTCCAAAACGCGACACCAAACTTGAACCATAGTCGGAAACCTTCAAAAATCCCTACCGTAGCCCATTTTTAGCCCCACAGAGCCCCCCACGGGTTTGAACGATCGGGCTGGAAAGCTTGCAGGCACAAGTAGATGGAAAACCGAGCATTAATGCTTTAACCAAATTTTGGTTAAATTCAGATTTGTGAACAAATTTCTACTTAATGCCTGCCTCTGTTATGTCAAAAAACAACTAGCAGTTTCTCAGAAAATTCCTATTCGTCTCATCTAATGGCCAGAATTTATTTTCTTATAAGGGAGTTTGAATGTTTAATGATCTTCCAAATTAGTCATCTTTCATGAATTAGTAATGAATTAAAATTACTCGCAGCCTTAAGCTTTTCAAGTACTTAAGACGTTCATACCTTCCTAATGAAAAATTCATTGAATTCCAACGAAATTTTACTGAGGAAAAGTTCATTCGGTAGGTATAAATTTCTTGCGTACTGATTACTAATCAGTGATTAGGTACCTATATCCGATAATGTTAGTACCTATCAGATCATATTATAATCTGATGATTAGTTAGTGGAATGACGATATTTTCCGAATGTGTTAACGGGCTTAAATGGGCCAAATACGTGAACGGTTTTTGAAGGATTTAGGGTAAGAGGTCGAGTTGGCTGTCATTTTCGAGGTATTTTATAGGCGTACCTACAATCCATTAAAGGGGGTCTCAGTTCTACCCCACTACAAAATTTGCAGCATTTTATCTGACGAAGGGCAAAGGCTCCAGTTTCAGAAACTTTCAACTTCAAAGCATTCTGGGGCTTGGGGATTGCTTGATATTGGGACCTACCAAGTGGGTCGCAGTGACATAACGAACTCAGAGAGGGATACACCCTGTACTGTGAAGGTTATGCGTAGAAGGCTTCTAATATAATCTTCCAGACCAGTGTACTGTGATACTCTGATGGTGGGCTCCGCTGACAACGTGGCTAAGAGGTGAGCAACCCGTTCACGGTAAATAAACTCGTATTTTCCTTCTTTTCCCCTCCCCGTTTTCGTTTATGTAGTAGTGTCTTATTACTTACCTACCTGGGGATAGGGATGTTGAAAAAGTATCGATACTTAAAAGTATCGATACTTTATTGAAAGTATCGTATCGATACTTTTAGATACTGTCTGGATGTATCGATACGATACTGTATCGATACTTTAGAAGTATCAAACATCCCTACCTGGGGATACCCCCAGACCCCCGGATGATCTCAGTTTTGATCAAGGATCATAGCAAGGAAACATGGTACAGGTTTTTACGATAAGTGTAAGGAGAAAATTGGACGCTTGATGATGTACACGGATCCGGCCCGTCCATAATTTATCAATTACAGAATAATATTCATATTAATAATATGCAACTCTTACCTAAGAACAACATAACTCACAACAGAACAATATTCAATGATGAACCAGTTGGGAGCCGTCTTGAAGACGGTATGGAAAGAGGGTGGTCCCACCGTCGTTGGTCGGGGAGGGGGTCCCCAAGGGGGGTCAACCACCCCGTCAAGACATGTACGATTTTAAAACTTAATTCATTTCCATTCAGTCAACGCTATTTCTTCAAGGGGGATTTTTTTTCCGGGATCGGAAAATACTGGGGATTTTTTTCCGGCGCCTATTTTTTGGGGGACTTTTTTTTTCCTACAATCTATTTCCGAATGCATGTTAATATTATGGTTTGCTGGAGTAGCAGCGCACCAGATCGCGATCCGATCGCCCAACGCACAATCGCAACGATCGATCGTTGCGCACGCGGCGTTCGCACGCGCATTTCTGATTGGGTTGTAGGTATCTTCACGAGGAATGAAATGATGAACGACTAACGAGTTGAAGAAACAGGGCTTGTATAGCAGGGGGCTTATCACCCGGATGACAGAATCTCGGATGGTATCATTATGATACTATCATAATCCTATCTGGCAGTACTGCAGCATTCTAAGTGGTTCCATCCACAACCTCAGAGAGTTTGAAACACGATGAACCTTTTCAAGCTGGAAACTCCGAGCACGAACCTTCCCATTGAAGGGGCCAACTTGGGGTGGCTGAGGGTGTTGAAAACAGGAAACGAGAGATATTATCGATGAGGGAAAGCCATTCCGGTCTCGTCGACCCCATTGGGCCCATCCAGGGTCTTTGGAGCCGGCTAATAACAAAAGAACCCCCCCACTCGGAGCCGTACAGTGGCAGACATAAATATGCGCTCAAAGGGCTCCACAGCGAGTAGACGCTTTGGAGGGAGCGTGTTGACTCTGGTTGTACCCCCCCCCCTTCCTATCGTGTCCGTTCTCCATTGTCTTGAGCTACAATTAGCTGGTCCCGCGTCAGAGAGCTCGCTCATACGCCGCGACAAATCACCAAACAAGAATACAACTCTCATGAACTGCTCGTTACTTACCGGAAAAGGGGAATCACCTTCCGGTCTGAGTTGCATTGGCACTGCACCAAAACCCAATCCAGACAAAATTTTTCATAATGGTACAAATTAAAATAGGTAAGTACATAAGTAAGTAAATTTTCAGGAATCGAAAAAAAAAAGCTTTAAACCAGTGAGTTTGCGTAGTGAAACATTTTTTCCCCAAATGAGCTCCTAGAACGATTTATTAAAATTTTTTTCCTGGAAAGGTCGTGCTTCAAAAGTTACGAAAATGGGTTAACATTGCGGAAAATCCGTCTCTCCAATTTCTACCGTTTTTTGCTTGAACTCATGCAAGAAATTGACTCTAAATTGGATACAACTTCGATCTACTCTCAAAATAAAATTTATAATAAATTTTATTTTGAGAGTAGATCGAAGTTGTATCCCCTTAGAGTCTGGATAACTTCACGTTTTCATTTAATGAAAACGTGAAGTCATCCAGACTCTAAGGGGCTGTCTTCCTAGTTTGTCTGTTGAACAAGAATCTGAATTTCGATTTTTGCCATCTCGTCAGGATTTTATTTGAGCCCAATTCTTCCAATGAGCGAAAATTCGCAAAATTTTTATCCTAATGCATTCGGGTTTTTTTTAGCGTAGATTTTCGGACGTGGCATCGAAGAACAAGAAGGAAGAAGAAGACATTTTGGATTGAGATCAACCACAAGCCCCTCCAATGTGGAAATACATGCTCCAAGTATAAGCCATATAATCAAGCCATATAATAATCAAGTAATTAATGAAACCGAAAACATTACTTTTTACCACTTTTGGCACTTTTTCTTGGGCAGAATGATAACTGAGGGAAACGGTTCAAACTAATACTCAAACGGCATACATTTTAAGCGACTAATGCAGCCAACCTCACCTTCCGAGGTCATCTTAAGGTCACCTTAAGTACTCATAATTTTAGAGATATGGCGTTTGAAGGTTTTCGGAACTTCTAAGCCTTTTTTTTTGGTCTTTTACAACTTCAAAATTCACAGGGTCAGCCAGGTTGTCAATAAGAGCAGTCAATAAGAGAGTCAATAAGACCTACTGATTTCTTTTAAATCGATCGATTGAAAATATCGAATTCCACTTTATTTTCGTTGATTCACCGAATTCACCGAAAAGTATTGTCTTAAAAAATTCATTGTTTTGGAAAAATGGATTGACGAAAAATGGATTGATGTAGATAAAAAGAATAGCCGCATTCTGGATAAAATCATAAAATCCAAATCATTTTCAAAAAAAGTCGTAGTCCCCTTAAATTATCAATAAAAAAAAATCATGGCGAAAATCGGATTTCAGAATCGTGTTTAGCAGACCTGAAAACATGGAAAGCTTTCCTTCCGAGTGCGTAGAGCCCCTTTTTTGTTGCCCTGTAAAATCCGAAAAAGGCGTAGAAAAATTCCTATTTCTGGAAGAAAAATCGAACTACCTAACAAGAAGAGAAAAGAGGAATGAGAAGTTGTCCTTCATCTGAATAATCTGTATCGCGGTCGTCGTCCTAGTCATATCTTTCTGTTTTGTTTTTCTTTGCCATACTCAGATTCCAAAACCTCCCGTACTACTCAGCCTTATCTCATAAAAGGAAAAAATGGTTACCGAATCCTTGGCAATTAAGGTGCAGTTAATGACTTCGCTGGATTTTTGTTTTATTTGATTAAAAATTTTGTCAGAGCCCTCAAATGATTGATTAGGCACGTCTTCTAAAGGTGTTTATACAAAAAAAAAGTAAAGAATGCGAAGATTTAATAAGAAAACTTGACCAATCTCGTTACACCCTCGTCATGATGGATCCCCTTCGGTGTTAGCGGAGAGAGAAAAAAAGACGGCTCATTTATTCAGGGAGGTAAAAAAAGAAGCGTCTTAATCCTTTTTAGAGGCTCCGGTGACAAATAAGGGCGCCACGAGGATGGAGTGAGAGGGATAAAGGAGAAGACTAACGGGAGGAAAAAATTAACTTTTGGGATTAGAGACGGGAAAAGGGGAAATTAGGGGACGGCATATGTGGACCTGCCGCGGGAATAATTTAAAATCTATTTCTCCATGACATAAGGCTTAAATCATTTGACGGGATAAGAAACCGCTTTTGATCTTGAAAACTTTTATTGATCTTTTAACTTTAAGAACTGAAGACGATAATTTAGTACATATTTTATAACTTCATGTAATCTAATAATGAAGTCAATTCGACGGCAGAATCTTCAATAAAAGGCCCGAGAAGTAAAATAAAGGCGAAGGGTCTGATTTCGGTCCAAGACATTAACAGAGGGAGCCTTAGGAGGAACCAGCGATTGTCTTATATTGGAAAAGGTTTTACTGAGGGAAAACCTAAGGGGGCCAAAAGGGACAACAGGAAGACCGAGAAGGATCAGCGGTCCCGCCTAAATTTGATCTTATTCCCGTCCGACCAGAGAACCCTTTCCCTACATTTCATCGTTTGCTTCTGGACGGATAAAAAAAAGAGAAGGGTTGGTAAAAAAAAGTCCTCCTTCGAGTTACTACAATAAGCCAACACGACAAGAGGGGGTCGCTGGGCAACACAAGAAAGAAAAACTCCACATAAATCTGCATCTGTCTTTTTCCGCATAAAAATGAAAAATATGGCCGACCGATGTCATTTAGGATAAATATTAAATATCATCATGCATGATAGTGATAGTGATGATATTCAACAGGAAGAAAAAAGATGAGGTTGGAAATGGAAGTCTTTCTAGTTCTGAGGTATTTGCATAGTAATTCAAATATCCTTGGCGCTAAACCTGACACCTTAAAAGGCCTAACTTGCACCGTAGCCAATCATCTATTCAATTCCATACCCAAGCCACTACAGAAATAACAGGTGTAGCAGTCAAAGGAGAATGGGCCTCGAGTGCAACTTCTCACGATGATCATCAAGTGGCTCCAGCTGTCATGTTTATTCCAATCCGCAATGTTCCCTGCCGGCTTTCCCACATCCCTTTAACGATCCCTCGAGGGGCTTTCTCTTACCTAATGATTCTGTGCCCTTCTAATGACTCCCCGGGCATGCATAAGTAAACATCGCCTGAGACACGATTGCTAGAAATACCCCACCGTATCATCGCTATATTTAAAGCCGGCTTTTCTGAAACAATAACTTCACTGGTGGTTGTTCTCCCTTATCTGGTTAATATTCTTCGACAACTCTTTCTCCCTTGGTACCAAGAATGCCGAAGCATTCCTACGTGCCTGAAATTAATTTGAGTAATATTAAACTCGCTGTAAATGTTACACAAGGGTCTATTTGCATTGATGAAAACTGTTACTCGGAAAAAAGTGCTAGTAGGTAGGTGCAACGATGGGTCAGGTTTTGGACCCCGAAAAATGGATTACGCTTCAAAATAACTCGGAAAACGATATCTCATTTGAACTCATGGCATCCTTCAAAGGCCGACATGACGGGGCACTAGGTAATTAATAGGTAAATTACTCTATCATTAACCCCTTTTTATACACAAAATTTCCACGGTCTTCAACGTGATTCGAACCCGTGACCTCATCAGAATGGAGCGCGACTAGCGCCCAGAACCACTCGGCAAATCCGGCCGCCTTCACGCTGCGCGCTGGTGAAAAATCTTGACGCGCCTACTAAAGCGCCATTTGTACTACCACGGATGCCCCATAGATCCTCACGGTGAAATCGAGTGGTTCTGGGACCCCCAAATATGGACTTTACGTCCAAAAATACTTCGAAAACGTCACCAAACTGGACCACGAAGCCAATAACCGTCATACACCCCTCCCAAAGTCCCTTTATAGCTCCACAGAGCCCCACGAGTTTGGGCGATCGGGCTGAAAACGTTGCGGGCGCAACTAGATTGTAAACCGAGTATTTTGTCAAAATTTCAAATTTAAAAATAAATTCCTAATCCCCAAACGACCTGGACGGCGTACGGCAGACTGTGGAAGGACATTTCACTTTTGGAATCTACTCATCTTGAAACGTACACTAACAAATTTTGAGGCCGATCAAAATTTTCGAGCACCGTCGCGAATAGGTACTATAAGAATAGTAATTATACCCACTCCAAGAATAATAAACCAAAATTCCCATAAACCAATGAAATTTGGAATCTCACAAAGACAACTATGAGTGGTAAGCAAATCCTCCAGGCTGCTTTCTGCACAGGACGTGAATGGAAATGAGGAACAATATTCATGTAGACGAAGTTGAAATGATGGAGCCCACTTTCGATACCTTCAGCTCCTTCGGATTTGCATTTCTTTTCATTTCCTCTCAACTTTTTTTTCTCTTCCCTTGCATTTTTACCCGCCTTCCCCTTTCAAACTTCTCTTGAGATTAAGAACCTGTTTTATTTGGGCTCTGCATTGAGAAGGAGCGAAGGATAAAAGGAGATCTCTGGGTTAAGCGGTCCGTCTTGTTTGTCTAGTCCTCGAGGCCTCGCGGATATTGGCCCTTGAAGGTTTGAAAGGAATCTCTCTCTTCTCCTTCCGCGGATTTGATTGCCCGACTCCTCCTGGACGTTTGGAGATTTGGGTGAAATGGGAACCGGAGATATCGGATGTGATGGGGCGGTTTTCATGGAGGAGGGAAAAATGGCATCGACACTCAGAACACGTCTGCCAGCTCGTAAACAGCCAACTTCTCATTTCAATGATCAACAAGAGCAGCCAGAGCTCCTTATGTGGTATACCACCAAAAGTTATCAAGTGATAGTAGAGTAAAGAAAGAAGATAAGTTCCAGACTACGAAGTTGTTATGATACGTTTAAACAATTGTTGCTCTCCATCTTTTGAATATCGGAGATTTACTCTCTTGCTTTTCGGAAGTATACACTGTAATTAAAACTAACTTTACTGTAACTACTAATAACTGTTTTTACACGCAACAATATGGAATCCTTCCTCTGTCTCTCCACTTCCACAAGAAGACAACCCCGAGGATTGAACCAAAAAATGATTAGGGCCGTTATTGACAGAAATAATTTTTACACAATTTGTATCAACGAATAATAAACCATTGTGTTAAAATATTCAGCGTTTGTAACATTAGACGTTTCAACAGTTTTTTACGGGGTTTAATGCTGATTTATTTTTATTATTGTGTTTACAGTTTTTTAATTTTTCTGTTTTTTCGTACAACAATTTTTTTAAAATTTTTACAATTTTACCAGGACCGGCAAAACTTATAAATGAATTTCAAAATCACAGTAAATGAATAATGGATGTTGAAAACATAAAAAATAATTTTTCAAGTTTCATTATGGGAAGGGAAACTTTTTTGTGAGCGGATATATTTCCACTTCCATTTTGAAAAATTTCTTTCACTTGATTACTTCAAGTAGGAAAGAGGGGGGGGGGGGGGAGAGGGTGAACCGTTGATAAAAGAGTTGGGAGCTCTTAACCGAAAGAACAACTCGGTGGGTTTCGCTCTCATTCAGGGTATAGCACTTTTAATTTAGCCACGACAGAATAATTCATTATCCCCTCCCTCGGTCCCTCGAACCCTCCTCTTCCAGCTATCTAAATAGCTTTCTCATATTTCACTCTGCGGAGTTCTCTCCAGTTCCATCAATCCAACTTACTTTTAAGGAGGGATGATCGTAAATTAAACAGACTGCGGGGGGGTTCTTTTTCAACGGGGGTTTCAGGATGCGAAATGAGCGCTGTTAGGGGATTACTTGTCCACAGGTCCATCTGCGGGCACTTAAAGCTCATCAGGGTCGAATAAAATTAAACCCACGGCACTTTTATGCGTTGATGAAAGAAACGGGAAATAGAGTTAAATAAATTAATGACACGCAAACAACTCTACTAATTTACGGTAGATAGCCGCTGAATGGAGTTGGATTTTGCTCATCACAAAAGAAAGTTCTGATTTTACTGACTTCGTTTTAAACAGTTGAAGGTTTCAGTGATGAATCAGAATAATATTCTGATATTATAGTTTTTTATTGTTACAGATATTTAAAATTTAAATATATCTAATTCTGAAAATAGCACTAGTTTTAGTGATAACTCTAGTGCCGTCGCTAGTTTAAGCAGAAAATCTGGAACTTGAGCTCACGGTAAAGTAAGCTACATAATTGAGCGATTTTACCCTAAGACCAATAATAATAATAATGCAATAACAATGCAAGAGTTTATCAATCTAGATTAAGTGGCAAATTGTGCAAAAATGAGTTAATTTGAATTCCTGGCATCAGACAAAAGTCAAATTTGTAGCCCCTTTTGGCCTTACAAAGCCCCACGGGTTCAAGCGATCGGGCTGAAAATGTTTCAGACGCAACTAAATTTAATTTAATAAAAATTATTTATTAAATTTCGCAATTTTTAAGCCATTAATTCGTTATTATATTACTCCCTCGTTCAGCTTCATGTATTTGTTGATAAAACTCATTACATTAATACATTAATGGCATGTAATACTGTAGCTCATTATGGAATTTCGCTATGTAACAGTGATCTAACAACTCCACCCCTCAGCATAAGATTTTGCTTAAAGAGTTAAAGAGAGTCATGTTTTGTAATTGTGGCAAAAGGCTCGAAGTACAGTGTTTTTTTCCTTTTTTTCAAATAAATTCTTATTTTAAAAACGTAGCCAATTATACACAAGGGTTTATATTCTTTGATATAGGTTGATACTTGTGCAAAAATTAAATCTGTGCAATGAAAAAAAAAAAAAGTTATTTAAAAAAAATTTATTTCTCACGGGGAATTCGGGCGGGTCTGAAGTTCTTAAAGGTGAATCAGCGCTCCGTGCCCTTCAATTGCATCAATGATAAAATTGTCCACACGCCAGCGTTACAAGCCGCACGGAGCACCGATGGCCGAGGATTCACTGAAACACTGAAATGTGTGGATCGACCTTAAAAGGCGATTTCGCGTCTAAAATGTTTTCCAAAACGGCATCTCACTCGGCCCAAAACTCTTTAGAACCTCCACCGTTGATCGACGGACTGTGCAGTTCTGCAGGTTGGCTTGGCGATATGTATATGTATATCGCCAAGCCAACCTGCAGAACTGCACAGTCCGTCGATCAACGGTGGAGGTTCTAAAGAGTATACCTAGGTATACCTAGGAGGTTTTTGGTGCGGGAGTTCAAATTCTGAAGCTTTCCTCTTGTTGTCTTTATCGAGATGAGTCCCCCCTACCTTGGGAATCCAATCCATCGTGACGGTTTTCCCCTTTTTAGCTAATTAAATGTAGATGTGTAAAGTATGTCAAAGTCGAACCTCCGGTAGACGGTTGGTTATTTTAACCATTGCGGTATTATTTATTTTCTTGATTTAAATTGGTATTATTGTCTGACTTATTGTGTCGACACATTCTATCTGAACTATAATATAGAATTGGCAGCGAATTAAGTTTGCTTTACACGTATCCAGATTCTGAGTTCACCAATGATGGAAAGCCACTCTGTGGGGTTCTCCGTGGATCAGTATAATAATATTAACCATTGCGGTAGTATAATAATCTTATACTGATCCACGGAGAACCCCACAGAGTGGCTTTCCATCATTGGTGAACTCAGAATCTGGATACGTGTAAAGCAAACTTAATTCGGTGCCAATTCTACAGACTTGGAAAATCACGGAGTATTAGAATGGGAATTTGATTTTCCTGGATGACTCGAGGGAAACATAAAAACAAGTATTTTGATGCCCTTCACCTTTCTTTTGGGTTGCGAGTTACGCTGACACTCACCCGATTTACTAACTTTGAAGGTTGGAAAAGCAGTGAAAATAAAAGGGTTCCTTGAAACCCTCGACGTTTGGGAGCCCTTGGACAAGGGAGCCATAAATAAGGCAAGGGAGGCTTCTCCTCCTCCTTCACGGGCACCTCCCTCGCAGGCTCAACCTTGACCGGAATGATAAATATCAGGGAAACGAGGTTGGAGATAAACTCGCTTCGTGGGGGGCGCCGTGTCGAAGTTGAGGCTGGAAAATTAACGTGAAATGCCTCAAGTGGGAGCTCTGGTGGGATTTGGCGATTTGTGTCACGCTAATAATAACTCGGTGGGAATGAACAAAATTTAAGAGAGCGAATTTAGTTTTTTTTTTTTTTTTTACACGGGTTACAAGAAGGGAACCGGGTGGCGGTAGAAGTGAGATTGTACTCCTGCGGTGGTCTCAGGTGTTGAGTGGCTCTATGACGTAAGTGGGTGCTGCCCTCCATTCCGTCACAACTCCCTCCCTCCGTTGTCTGCGTCCCCCCCCCCCCCCCGTGAGAAACGCAAACGCGATCGTTTCCAAGTTCCCGGCCGAACAACTCCTGCCCCTTCCTGAGCTCCGGATACCCCGCGACCGCTTTCAGTGACAAATACGACGAGTGCGCATCCGACGGCGCTACCTGAGCCCCACCATCGGGTCCTCCACTGGTTCCTCTGCCCCCCACAACGGAGGCGACCTGCGCGGTTCTCAACGGCGCCGATCTCGAGGGGCCCCTATTTGTGGTCATCTGGGCCTGTTGATCTCCACCATATTTTAGTTAGGAGGAGGAAATTCCCACAATATGCGTTCCCAGGAACCGATTGTGAGGAACAACAAAGTTTATTGTTGGACATCAGGAAAATTTTACTATTCAAGACAAAATAACCAATTTTCGTCTAATGTAAAACCCACATGTAGTGGGGTAAGTAGCATCGATGGGCACGTTCAAACCCCTACATCAAGGTCAACTGCACCTTCAACATCAACCCCCACCATGTACTTGGGGAACGCCAATTAGACAATATATCAATCCCAAAATACATAGATACATAGAATACTGCTACAAAATACTTAGAATCATCTCTCTATCTCTAATCGTAGAGGATACACTGAGCACTTCTGTCGATCTGGGACAGCTCAAAACCCATTTTCGATATATATTACCCGTCGTTTGCCCATGGAATTCACACTCTCAGGATATCTTACAACACGCGGGACACAGGACGGGTTGATACTCGAGTCACACAGGGAACCACTTTCGCGGGTAGGTGGGGCTCGGTTTGCTCGCCCATTTATGCACACACGTGTGCATCAGATCCTACCCTGCTAGTGATGAACAGTGATGGAATCTATAGAGAGAAAAGCCGTCGCGATTGAGGGAGATCTCATAGACTTTGCACACGACCCTATTTCTAACATTCTAGAATTTCTAACATGCGTAGCATAGAATTGGATGTTGAAAATCGTCTCCCGAGTCTCGCGAAGCAAAGCATGTCTCGCATGAAAAGGGAGCAAACACATGCACAAACGCATAGATCTCCATGGTGAAATCGGATCGTTCTGAGACCCTACCAAATGGATTCCACGTCTAAAAATACTTCGAAAACGACACCTAATTCGACCCCTTCGCAGAAAACCTTCAAAACCCTCTCCTGTAACCCCGAGGGTACGAAGTTTGGGCCCCCAATCCCTCATGTCAAGGTGATAATGAGGGGCCTCTAATCCGTCGAGAGTCAAAATCAGGGGGGTCGAAAGTTCCCTGTTGGGCCCCTACGTGGTAGTGGTGATAGGGCCGCAACTATCAGGTTCTCCGCCGAGATAGCCAGTCGTGTGTCGACAGAACATTGGAATACCGCCCCAAATGTTTTGTACAATTTTTTTTTTTTTTTTGCTTCATGGTTACTTACGTCTACGCTTCGTTTTCTGCTCGGGGGTCCAAAAGGGCATTCTTGAAGGGTCAGGAAGGATTAGTTTCAGGGCATACACTGTTGCTAATGAGGGATTGGGGCACAATGGGGAAACTCCCTGTAGCCCCATAGCGACCCACGTGTTCGGGTGATCGGGCTGAAAATCTTGCGGGCACAACTTGATGGTAAACCGAGTAGTTTGTCAAAATTTCAGATTTTTTAACCAAAACGGCTCGGACGGCGGACGGCTTATCGACATTTCGTTTTTGGAATCTATACAATTTGAAACCTAGTGACATTGTCATGTTTGAGGCCGACCAGCGTTTTCGACCTCCGTCGCGATTACGTAGGTGTATTATTCCAAGAATAATGAACCAAAATGGGAAAATGGAGAATGCAGCTGCTTTCTATCTAAAAATGCCATCTTGACACACCAAAAATTAAATTTGCAAAAGAACTGAAGGTGATGTAATTTTTCCCGGATTCAGCTCTCAAAAACAGTACAGTGGGAAAAAATTTGCATAACACGATGATGGAGTGGGAGGTTTCAACAAATAAAAATAAGCAGAATCATTGAACTGGATAATGGTTACAAATAATCATTTCTTGCCCAGAAAGCTATAGGTATGTATCAATGGGATAATATATAGTATTGGGATAATAGCCCATAGTAGCATTGGAGTAAAAGTGGAGTAAATAGTAGAGTATCTTCTATTTATTACCTACATGTATACTCAACACGTCGGCCATTGTCAAGCTATGAAATCGGTATGATGTTACCTGTTGATAGAAAAAAAATCAATCTGGCAGAGAGAAAAATTGGTTCAACGAAGTCCAGACCGGTTGATGTCTCTTTTACTCCACCGAGTCCGCCTTTTGTAGAGCGCTCCATTGTGTACTCCTATTGAGTCCTTTTTCCAGTGCCCGTTTCCCCTCAGGTATATCCCAGTCATTTGACCAATTTGGGACCAGTTAAACTGGTCTCAATTTTCGCTTAGACACGCCAGTGAAATCTCTCTCGAGTTAATCATGTCCCTTTTTAATCCGGAAATTGAACTTCTCCACTTTCAACGCTTGGTTGCTGTTTTCACTGGGCACAATCGTTTCCTCGCAGATTCTGTCTATTCCGATTTGATAGTTTCTTTCGATTTCTCGCTATGCCCAGACACCATAAAAACTCTTGTTTTATTATGAAAAATTGAAGAAGACGTGTTCTCAAACAATGAATGAAACAGCTCCGTTTTGGTTGAGTATTCTCAAAATGTTTCATGCGGCGAGAGAGTGGGGATCCATCCTATACATGTAACAGTAGCATGTTTCAGGCTTGCCACAGGTCATGACTACCTCCAAAAACATTTACACCGAATTGGTCTGCCAAACAATGCAGTGACATAGTAAAAAAAAAAAGTGTTCTCAAAATAACCATGCTTTCGCGACGAGGGCCAAAAATTTTGGCGGCTTCAAAATTTGTTCCCCTCAACTTGATCATATTTAAAATATGACCAATTTGTAACTACGTACTTATCCTATTAAAAAAATATAAAAAATCCGGAAAATCTGGAGAGCACATCGATTTAGAATTTTTGAGCAATTTCTAAGTTGAAATTTAGCATACAGTTAAGTACATTTAAAATTGGCCAAATTTCGAAACTGATGTGCCCTCCAGATTTACCGATAGATTCCCTGCAAATTTTATTCTGCAAGTTTTTTCATATTATGATCACCCGAGGAGTTAATTGAGGGAGTGAGAAGAAGCTCAAACACAAAGCGTTGACAGACGTAAGGGTCGCCACAGGCAGTCGAACTGCCAAAAAGGAGTGAACACAGTATACCTACCCTACAAATTGGTCATATTTTAAGAGGGTTCCCAAAAACATTTTGAACGAGAAATCGAATTTCCGGATAAAATATATTATTAATCTACTCTATATTAGGCATGAAAATTCAAAATCTTGGGTTTAAACAAATTCTTGGTGGGTATAAATGACTACCCCAGTATGTACCTGCTTCAAAATCCCCCTGGCGCGTAGGCTGGGCCGCCTTCATGTTCAAATAAATGAAGGTTGTTCCTAATGATATCATTTCATCGTGTCGTCATGATGTTCATGTTTGAATAACTGAGGGTTGTTCATCATCAATTGAATCTACAAGAGCCACCGCGGTTGAGTTGTACGGACGAGGTTCCTGGAAGGAAGGGGGCTGATATAACGTAGGCACCTTTCACTTTTGTATATAAGGAACTTCTCACAACTTCCTCATTCTGTATTGTACTGATGATGGTCTAATCAACCGAAACGCGTCTACAAGTTATATTTATATTTTTATCGTGGAAATATACTACTTCGTCTTAAATCGTCTTTTTATAAGGGGGCTGATCATCAACTTCCACCAGCCTCCAACAGCTTGGAAATTTTTACGGCACTTTAAAAAAAATACGCTTCAATTTGGTCATACTAATTCGATTTATAAAAGAATTTGCACAACTCACAACACGCCTATAACAACAATCCTACTAAGACAAGAAATCCCTGAGTAAAAGAGACTGGTACAGTACAAGAAACACTCTCTTTCTGTGTATTCTTAATCGCAAACATCGTGTTGTTACCTATTTCAAGCCAGGAACACATTCATGTGAGACACAAAACATTATGGAGTCATTCCAGGACCAAAATCTTGCGAGCTCGTGTCATTTTACGAAAAAAGCTTGATCTGAAAACTTGGCATATTCTGCACATAAGACCCAATTGCGTGAAAACGAATGAACAAACGAGTGCTCAATTTTTATGATACTATCATAGATATATTATATTTCTGTCATTGTTTTGAAGCATAAATGCTAAATTTAGGCCGATGAAATTCAAATCAAAAAATAGGTAACACAGGAATTTTTCAAAGTTGCAAGAAAATGGTCGCCAAAACGTCGAATTTTTATCATCGTTCATCTGATAACCGTTATGGTTATCAAAATTTGATCGGCAATAGCTATAGTAAACAGTATGATGTACACAATCATGTAAATTTTATGCTCAAAATTTCGTCGAAATCGGTCCATAAGGTCCCGAGATTATGGGGCGCAAAGTCAGGTATTTTTACCATGTTTTCAGATTTTGGGAGGTCAATCGACGCAGACTTGATTGCTCTATCATCGACTTGATAGAACCATAAATATTTCTCTTCCAAATTTTGTGAAGAGGTGCTTAGTTTTGGAGTAATAAGCGAAAAACTGAAATACTCGTATGTGCAAACATTTGAAGCTTTCTTGGCTGCCATAAAAACGTAGACCTGCGATGGTGCAAACTTAGTATACTTGTTTGCAGACGTAACTGAAGAAATTAAAACGATTTCTAGCTCGTCGTAAACGTACCCCCCCCCCCCCCCCCCCCCCCCCCGGCGCACTGATCTAATGTTACTGAACTATGTAGTCGCAGAATGAATAATTTTATAATTCAATATCATTCACTCAACGACAAAATTCCAGAATTAACCGCGGGCGAGAAAAATTCACTATCATTCACTCAACGACAAAATTCCAGAATTAACCGTGGGCGAGAAAAACTTCAAGAATTACTTTTACGAAACTCATCACTCTTCTCCCCCTGAATTAAGCTTGCAATGAGTTCCGTCGAAAAAAAAAAGGCAGAAAAGCAACTTGTGGAAAAGGGGATTTGTTTTCTTTCCGGAACTCCCTTCAGCTGATTGAGTACCGTTCGGCAAATGTTCAATGAAGGGAAATTTTTTTTCTCTATCTCTCTTCCGAGAGGGAGAAGCGGGAAAAAAAATCCTTCGACCCGACGACCAAGGGAGCCCCCAAATGGGAAAAGATTCCATGGGAAAACGAAACTGAGATGAGCAGAGGCGAAGTGGTAGACTCTCCTGATGTGCTGCTGCTGTGAAAAAAAGAGGAAAAACGGGGGTTTTCTCTCGTTGAGTTCAGTTATCAATCAACCACGCTGCGAGAGAGCAAAAGGGTTTCCTATCCACGCTTTTTCCCGCGAAGAAGAACGCTGTCGGAAAGTAAAGGCTCCAAAGAGCAAAGACAAAGCGCCAAACATTTAAGAAACTCGAAGCTAAGACAGAGAGCCGTATTTTAACCAGTTAATAGAACTGTTTCTCGATTCTGAAGGTCGTTTCGAAGTCAGGAGATCAAACGCTGTCTCAATTCCATGCTGAATTCCATGCTGAATGTTAACAGATATATTATATCTGTTAGCATGCTAACCTGAAGCTGGTGTGCCAAGCAGTAAGTTCTTTTAAAAGGATTTTAACCAAATGGGTTCAGCGTCTTGAGATACTCTGAAAACGACACCACATTTGAACTCCTGACATCCTTTAAAAGCCCCATGAATCGTTATAGTCATAAACACTTTAAAGAGAGAATAGAATTTATTTTCCATTCAACTGTCATTTCTGTCTGGACATAGAGTCGGATCCAACTTATCTATTCAAAAGCAATTACTCGAAAACAGACTCTGAAGTAGAGCCGCGTCCATCTCCCACACGAACTAACCCTTAATAATAGGATTTTGCGTAAGTTGCAGATTCTTTGGAAAATCAATCGAGTTGGATTCGCCAGCTGTTGTTGACTCTAGTTCATCCCGAACCGCTCGTGAAAATGCGGTTTCCCTCCGCTGGACAAACTTGAACTTGTCTAGAAGGGAGCTTAACAATGAAATGATTACCAGGCAGGGCAAGTTTACACCCGTAACTGTCAAGAGGGCTGACCGCATAGCCGTAACTTCCAACAAGAATCGATTCAGATGGTTTCTCTGATAACTTTTTATTTGAGTAACGACATCAAACATCAAAGTGTAAGGAGAATGTGGAAATCATGATATTCATTCAATATAGTCGTATTAAACAAACCAGGTTTACGTTAATAAACTTTTTATTGTAGGTATTTAGGAAATTTAGTTGGAACTGTTGAAGGTTTTCGGTTATGATATCGACTGGGGTGACGCTTTCGAAGTCGAATTCATTTTCTAACGATAGGGATATAAATCACAACTGTCCAAACACTGTACCTATTATGTAGGAATACCGTTCTTTTCGTTTTAAATTAAAAAGATTGTTTTTTCTATTGACTGAATTATTTTAGGACCCATCAACACTTGTATAAAATTTGCATCGTATTGCATCGTTTGCATGGTGTTACATTTTAGCAGCTAAAATGGGGCAACGGGAAGGGGTTTTGAAGGTTTTTAAGGCCGAGTTAGGCGTCGTTTTCACAGTATTTTCGGACGTGGAATCCATTTTGTGGGGAACGAGCCGATTTCACCATGGGCTACAAATGGGATTTTTGAAGGAACCCAGGAGGTCAAATAAGGTGTCATTTTCCGAAAAATTTTGGACGCAAAATCCATTTTTTGAGGTCCCACATCTGTCCAAACATTGTGCAGAAATGTTTTATTTTTATTTTATTTATTTATTTATTTTTTTTTTCAAAAATATTTTTCTAATGAGACAGAGTTAATTATGCAAAAATAATAATAAACCCTTGTGTAAAATTATAATAAACCCTTGTGTAAAATTTGCACCGTTTTTCCTTTTACCTTTGGAGGTAAAAATATTTCTCCTGCACTGGACAAAGCGTGCAGACCCTCAACACAGGGAGGTCCGTTTCATATCTCGGAGTCGAGTGGGGGCGCTAATGTTTTCTTACTCTTGACTGTTTCTGCTCTCCTAACACTCCCGGACGTCTAGTAAGCTGTATGAAGGCGCCTCTGCTCGGTCAAGCGGAAACTTTCAATACTGATCGTTTTTTTTCCTCATCAGCTGACAGAACAAATCCCGCGATACTTCCCGCCTAGAGACGGTTTATGTGACAAGAGGCTCCTTCTTGGCAGGTGTTAAATATGAGCTTTTTTATTTATTCAATTTTTTCCGACGGCCTCGAGGCGGTTCCGCGGCCTCGGGAAGTACACCTGCCACAGAAATGGGGCGCTAAGACAGATGAATTAACGGGAGATCATGGCGGCACAGGAGCCACAGTTTGACGTCTGAGTCGGTCGTGGGGGTCGGCCAGACTTCCTCCATCGCGTTGTCGTTTCAACGACTGCAGGGGGCGCCACTTGCGGAGAGAAAATGAACTTCACCGCTCACCGGATGAGCTGCCTGTAGATTCTACCACGTCTGTAGATTCTACGTGGAACGTACTCATCTTGAGGTTCAAAAATGATAATCAACATAATAATATCGTATAATACGATAACGAATCGTATGATACGATTTTATTATTATTATACATTATTATTATTA
This sequence comes from Pilophorus perplexus, assembly GCA_955831195.1. Lineage (NCBI taxonomy): Eukaryota > Metazoa > Arthropoda > Insecta > Hemiptera > Miridae > Pilophorus > Pilophorus perplexus. The sequence continues at coordinate 12,970,218 of OY037015.1, read as the reverse complement.
TACATATTATACGAAAACCCTTTCGTACTCCCCTGGGCACCATTTTTCCAGATCCGATCAAAATTGTGGGAGTTATGGCTGTGGCAAGGAAATTACGTTCGCGCATGCGCTGAGCGTACTGCTGATACAATCGTGATGAAACTGATAGGGGACCATCTAGGGCTATACCCACACAATTCCTGAAAATTTGAATGAAATCCGATCAAAATTGTGGAAGTTATGGCTGTGGCAAGGGAATGCGGACAGACAGACAGACCGACAGACACGGAACCAAATTTGTTCAGGAGGCTCTGAAACGAAAAACGTGAGGGGAAATTTTGATTTTGGAGAACACAATTTTTTTCCATTTCAAAAGTGAAAACTACTTCCTCTGCCTTGCAGACTCGGAAGCAAAAAAAAGTTAAAAACTTAGCGGTTGGTTAGGTGAGTAAACTAATTTAAGTCTTGACACTATTTGCTCATCAAAATCCAACTAAATGCATAGACACAAAATTATTATCCGAAAACCTTCAAAAACCCCTATTATTAAGGCAAATTTTGAGGCCGATCAGAATTTCCTACCTCCGACGCGATTACATGTATGTATTCCAAGAATAATAAAACAAAATTGTCTAATTTTTCAAGGATTGCTTTTTCAAATTTTAATAATAATATTGAACGTAAATTTAAAATGTTAATAATAATTATTGAACGTAATATCAGAATAGTCGAAGCGGTCTGAGCCCCATGAATGGATTCAGGTAGAAAATCCTTGGAAAACCACGTGACGCGACCAATTGGCCAAATCTTCAAAAAAACCGACGGTGTGGCCGGGCAGATCTTGAACCCACCATGGGGATGTATGACCCAAACATCGAATAGCAGTGAAAGATGCCTTCGAAAATGACGCCTCACTCGAACCTTCGAAAGTACCGTATTTTGCCCCTCAGATCCAAACAGAGCGTCCTTTAAAACCGACGAATTCGAGTCTTCTCTCTTCACGTTGAACCACTTACTGGGACGTGAGGATTACTGACTGGGTTTTATGTTCATCATTCAAATTGAGAATGCGTATTATTCATGCAGGCGCCCGCAAACTCGAAAAATTACGACGTAGCGTGAAAGTCTGAACGCGGCAGGGAAGACTTGAAAGCGCGTCTGCGAAGAGAAGCGGCGAACATAACGCAGTTATCCATCTTTTCCGTTCCCTTATGTTAATGTGCCTTCGCGTTTTAAAAAGAAGAACCCCAGGAGCGTCATGTTGGGGGAGGGCGTTTCACGTGCCATTTTCCTAATGGAGGGCTTCCCATTCATCTTCAGCCCTCAAGCCGGCTCAAGGTTGACACCCCCCAGATCTAATAAAGTAGACAATGAAATACTCGTCCTTCCCTTCGGCGCGAAGAGGAATTCCACATTCTACTCGAATACAGTACGAAGAGGGAAAGCATGAAAACGTCATTGAGAAAGTTTTTGTCAGAAGACCACAAATTTGGAAATTATACCTAATATACTAAAATGACGCTGATAAACGACAACCGTAAATATTAAATAATCACAAATTTTGTTGTTTAGAACAATGTCGAAGATATCAAATTCCGCGGGTGTCTCAACCTCCTCCGACATGTCATGTTGTTGAGCTCACAGACCGATTAATGTGACTATTGACGTGTCTAACAAGCATCTGTCCACCGTGTTCTGAACTTAGGTAGGTACTGTACACCATTACAGACAGCTGTAATATGTTACATTGTTACTACGAAACTGGCTAATCGCCGGTGGAACAGACTATTAGGGATTGATGCACCATGACACGGGTGGGAAGTGGGAACCTCGAGGTCGATGGTTGCGAGGATTTTCGACGGCAGAGAAAGCTTTTTGTGATTTCCTAAAAATCCATCTCCAGGATACATGATTATAACCATGTCGTGCTATATCTCCAAGAAACTTCACTAGAAGGAAGAAGAATGTGTTAGTAGTGATGAGCTGTTTTTGGAGTAATATTCTCAGAATTTTGATCGGCCTCAAAATTTGTCTTTATACGTTTCAAGATGTGTCGATTCCAAATATGAAACGTCCAGGCCGTATTGGGCAGTAGGAACGTATGTTTATATCTGAAATTTTGCTCGGTTTCACATCATGTGTCCGCAAATTTTTCAGCTCGATCGCTCAAACCCCGTTTGGATCTTTGGGGCTGAAAAGGGGCTGCGGGAGGGCTTTCTTGAGATTTTTGGCCAAGGGGTCGAGTTAGGTGTCGTTTTAGAAGTATTTTTGTACGTTGAAGCCATTCTGGGGTCCCAAAAACTTCTATTTCCGTTTTGAACTAAGGGGCTTTTGTCTGATGCCTGGAGGTCAAATGAGGTGTCGTTTTCCGGGTAATTTTTGGACTCCCTCATCAATCTACAACTGTACAAAGAGAACAATTTTTTCCAAATATTTTTTTAATTGAAAAAAAAAAAAAAATTGTGTACAGTTTCTATTATAGAATAACAAACCCTCGTGTGAATTTGCATTGTTTGCTAATGAATTTCGTTGGTTAGACGTTGCATGACTCCCTGCTCAATACCTAACTATCATCAGACCTGTCTAACCGCTAAGCGGATTCTTTAAAAAGCAATATTACAATAAATATACCTATTTATGTTTACAAGTAATCATAATATTATCTCCAGATATGTTCGTTCGCTAATTCACTTGGTTCAGCTCCACTTTTCGCACTGTCCCTCAAGTCGATAAACACACTCCCATTCGTGTATCACGTAATACACTCCCTTTCCCGGCAAAGTTTGACATTACGTCAGAATATTGTCAACTGTTCAGCTCCATACCGAAAATATGTATGTCTGGAGGTTCTCATATAATTTGCAAATTAACTAGGTACTAGGCTATCTCTCACGGATTCTCTAACACTGTCAACACCTTTTCACACCACCCTCAGGTGCCTATATAAATGCTAATACAACATACATAATTCATTTTATATGTTATACGCCCCATAAAAAGCTGAATAATTATCGGGAGAAAGTACATCTTGTATTTTCCAAGTTTTACGTTACCATGTTAAGCGCCAATTTTGAGATCAGAGGTTTTCCTTTTTTTTCTTCGTTTTTTTTTTTTCGAAGAAAAAAGTAACAAACGGTTCATTTAATGGAGAACTAATTAAAGTATAGTGGTTAAGTCGGATGAGGGTTGGGAAAAGGACGGCGTTGGAAGGTAATTTCCATCTTTATTAGATTGGAAAGGGGCCCGTGCAAAGTTGGTTTATACGCTGCGCACGTGAAACCCAAAAACAAAGACAAAGAAAATTGGCTATCTTGACCTCAGAATAGAGATAATTTGTTTATCTCAAGCACTGAATAAAAAAAAAGTGAAGTACCTAAGAAAAACAGGGTGAAAACTTCATTATATAAGGTTGCCACACTATGCACAAAGACAAGTTATAATTAACTTGTGTTCTTGAAGGGAAAAATAACACAACAGAGGGATTAAACTTGAAGAAACACTGTTGAAGGAGGACCACGAGTCCCGTACCTGCTGTACCGAGCAATTAGATTGTGTCTGGGGCCAGTTATGGCCCATTACAATCTCAAGTCTCAACACAATCAACTACAATCACGAGTCTCGTACCGTCAAGTGTCACTGCACGTATGCACGTCACAGCGAAGGTAAATCCCAGAAAATGAAAATTGTCTCTGGGCGTGCTTCACGATTGTTTTCGGTACAACATCAACATCGTTTCGAGGACCGCGTGAAATTGAGCAATAATCGCCGCATCACGACTTTCACGGAGGTAATTTTTATTACATCCATCAATGGGAAACCCATCACAGAAATTGGAATTGTCATTTCAGGCTATAAAAGCACGAGGGAATACTTTTTTCCAAGATTTCTATCCAGCATCCGAAGATGAAGTTTGCCGTAAGTTCTCCCTATTTGTTCATTGCTGAGTCGAAGTAAAATTGAGTAATGAGGGTTGTTGTACTACGTTCTAATCTTAATAGAGAGTTCCTAAAGCCACTTTTTGCCTAACGGTGATGAGTTACGGTCGACGTAACTCGAGATTTCGCGCATGCGCAGAAATAACGGTGATAACTTACGTCCTTATGCCTAACGTCGAACGTTATTGCCGTAAAGATACGGTGATAAGCTTACGGTCTTAAGGATACCGCCGTTAATTTCGAGCAATAGAACGTAAATAGCGGCACTTTAAATTTAGCGTGACTTTTGATAAGACCGTATCTCTGTTACGGTCTTAAGTGAAGTTAGCTTTTCTTTGATTCTCCCTAGACAAATCCCTTACGGTGATAAAAATTAACGGTCGACGTAACTCGGATGTTTCTTTAGGAACTCTCTAATATGGGATAATTCATTAAAGTAGGTACTTCTTAATAAGTAAAAATACTCAAAACACTTTAATAATCAAAGACGTTGGCTAGTGAATATTAAAATTTAATTTTTTTAGGTGCTGTTTGTTGGGATATTCGCTCTGGTCCAATCAGGATGTGCGAAGCCTCATGATGATGACGATGACGACCACCACGGTCGTCACGGCCACCCGCACGTCATTCCGAACCCTCCTGGGGTCCCCGGGGAATTTGACGATTACACTTTCGGAAACCACTTTTCGAACGTGGTGCAGTTCCTCAACCACATTTTGGAATTTTTTCAACTGTACTTGAGGAGGATACCTGGATACAAGCCGACTCCACCTGGGGCCCAGAGTGGCCCTACCGATGTCAACGTCGGCAAACCCCACAAGAATCCGTAAAAGCTAAAATGACGACGTAAAAAGCAATGTTATTTTTGAAAGTAAATGAACTTTCCAACTCCAACCACTAGTTAACATGCAAGAAATTTACCTCATAAGCCCTGCATCCACATGAAACTTACCTGAAACAAAACGTTTTACTCAATACAACGTAAAAACATTATATTATAATGGTAAAATTATCAATTTTACCATTCTTAATAACTTTAAAATATGAAAAAAAATGTAACTCGTATTAAGTTGTGTATGAAATAATAAATCTCCTATTGGCGCCGCAGCCCAATCAAGGTATCAGCAACACAAAGAGAAGGAGGAGAACCTTTTTTTCTGAGCACTTTGTCGGAGCCGACAAACTTGGAAAAAAAAAAATTAGTTCGGTGAACATATTATTAGAAAACAATTATCAAAACACCAAAAAGTCGCTCCGTTTGGCGCTAGAAGTTTCTGAATTGCTGTTGACGACCCCTTCACAGCCCACGGCCCGTTTTTTCTCAACTTTATCTTGTACATCACAAAGGTAATTTCTCACTTAAAAATTGGTCTTCAAAATTCGATTTAAAAGAGAAAATTTTCTCTGCACACTGAAAAGATTTTTTGTGCAAGAACTTCGCAGTTCATTGAAATTTCCGGCTCTCAAAGTTCTTTTTTTTATATTACCTATCAGTATCGTTTCCCCACAGAGTTTTACACGCTGAATCCTAATTTTAAATAACAATCACGGGAAAGCGAGATATTGGGTCATAGGCAAGGTCGGAACGAGCGGGGGTTGGCTGGCGTAGCCAGCAGGAATAGCCCCCTAGTAATTTAAACTGCCACACTTAACGAATGGTAGTATTATTCTACTTCTTCAAGATTCTCTTATTTCTAATGTTGAAAGGTTAGTTTTCCATCTGACTTTTCTTGTAATTGTTGTTAGATACCTATTTGGTTCGACATAATTCATTCACTCAAGTATCTTTACACCGCGTATTACCTACCTGGAATTTAATATAAAATGTAGTCAATCGAGTTATATCTATCAAGTCACCCTTTATTTGAATTCCATCACTGAAAGGAATATTGGCGTTCGACAAACATCTAAGAAAAGGGCGGAGCATTAATATTTAATTTTCAATAACGTTTATCGACTCAGGCTAAACGGCGGAGTGATGGGGTTGTTTTCGACGATGTTAGAAGTCGGACGAGAGTGAAAAAGGAAAGAATTTCGTTCCGCACATTCTTTTACGGCTCAGTAATTCCCTAAATGTATATACATTAGAAGGTGTGCATTAGCGAGGCCGAAGTGATGACATCGATTGCCGGAGTGGAAAAACCATTTGGAAAGTAAATATGTAACCAATCGACCCGAAATGTAATGGCGAGTTGGTTGAATTTGAAGGAAGGGGGTTTGCTCAAGATCGGTTATTGAGCTGCTCTCGGTACCTCTACATCATGATAACTCAGGAGATTCTGAGAAAAGTGGCAATTAATTTTCCACGATCAATTTTAATAACATGAAAAATTATTATAGTCGACACCAGCCAAATTCGTGCAATGAATTCTATCGAACGATCGTTCTTTCGATTCTCTTCTTTGTGTTGTTTGTTGATTATTGTTTATTGAATAGAAAAATTGAGAGAACCTAGGGAGCTCCCCTAACGCACAGAAGGTTAAAAGAAAAGATAAGGAAATAATAATTATTATTATTTCCTTATATTTTCTTTGAACACCTTTCCTTATCTTTCTTTTAACTTTTTAATTAATTATTATTATCAATTATACAGAAAATAGTAATCATTATCCTATTAAATAGGACAAATTTTGTCGAATTCACGACCCGAGAAAATTATTGTAGAATAATTTGAACAATCTGACCGGGATATAGGTAATCCATGGTCGATGGGTGCGTTCTTCGAAGCTCGATGATCGCTCGATCATCGATTAAATTGGTACCTATACTTTGAACGAGTTTGTATACATACATACATATACTTTGTATACATACATGTCATGTAACTGCTGAATATGTAGCTACAAGGTTTCCATCGTAAGGAACTTTAATGTAAATGATATCAATTTTTAATAGTGATAACAAGTAAATTAACCGACGTAATCTTCCATGTTAATCCCTCGAGAAGCCACTGTTGATCGGATACCGAACAGAGATATTCTTTATTACGCTAAAAATATCATTCGGGTTTCCTCCACTTTTTTTGCTTCCCGAGTCCCTTCCTTTTCTTTCAGAGGTCTCGTTCGACAAGGGCTTGTTGGCTGGGAGTGTTAGGAGTTCTTTTCAACAAACGCCTATGGGGGATAAAAAAAGGCCAACAACAACGAGCCACCCATAAGGCCCAGACGAGGTTTTTGTGTGGAAATGTTATATCCCTGGTGAAATATAGAAGCCAAATAAGAGAGGAGAAAGAAAGAAAAAACTATATAAAATACGAGGTCAAAGCTGTGAAAACTCTTTCTGAAAATGCAATTTGGGAAATCTTATGAAAAACAGGTATCACCTAATTAGTCCTGCTCATAAGCAGCTCGCAATTTTTTTAAATTTATTATTATTTCTGAAGTTTAAGACTTGGGGGTCGCGAGAAGAAACCGAAAATGACGAAGCAAACCCCGATATTTGGAACGCGTTCTGAGGCCCAGCGAATTGTAGAGCGTTGGACTCAAAACAACTCCCCCCAGTCGGTAGTTTTATTTTAACTCGAGATGGCTCTCGAAAAAATAATCGCCGCTCGCTCGGTTATTGCGTTTGGCGCAAAGGCATGCGGCCGATTGAACGAGTCGGAGCGGGATAGAACGAGGTAAAAGACGCGTGGAAGTGAATAATAATGGGAGGGAAAAGTGATCCCGCTACAGTCGTATTTTGGATGCCTCGAGCGGGAAAGAAAGGAAAATACGGGACTGTCGAATATTGCCGGCAGCTAGAAGGGAAGAGGGAATGGGAAAAAAGGTTGGAGATGGAAGCGCTATCTACGTGAAAAATGGTAATGAAGTTCAAATCAATAAATCGTTGGTGGGAACCCCATAATATGGGGTTCACACCAACGATTTAGATATTATGTGAGTGGTATTTTTTCGAGTTCATCCCGATTCATTTTTTGAAATAAAAGGAAGGATCTATGCAGTATTAAACGATACGTTTTACATGAAAACCATGTCCCTAAGTGTCTATAGGATGGATTTTGCCAGCAAGGACGCATAGGTGATTGAAAAGTTGGCCGTTTATCACTGTTTGCTACCTTGTTTTTCTGGTACACACCTTTACAATTAAGACAAGGCTTTATGGTCAAGTCAATGAAACCGATTTGACGTCGATAAAACGCCTTCCCTCATACGAATGGCTCCCCTGTGTATGATTCACAACAAGCGGTAGTAAGATGTTTCTATAATTTTCATAATATTATTACTAGTCAAACTAACAAACAATTTAGTGTCTATCGGTGGATTGTCTGCACTGTTTTCTATGTTTCTGAGCGGTTGATTTATTTTGTAGCCCTGAAGATGGTTTAAATATATACCGAAACGTTGGCGTAGAAGTCTTAGAACTGGAAGCATTTTTCTGACAGAACCTCGCTACCCTCAACTATTTTCAGGTTAGCGCTGTAGATATGTTTAGTTGCTCGAAACCGGTCTCCATGCTACAATTATTGTACAACAACAATTTATTATCCAAACTAGCATAGGAGTCGTTTAATCTCCCCAAACCACCTCATCGAAACTGAAATTATGTCATTCGCACGGCCAAATTTCGGTATCACACAAAAATTCCATTATGGTGTACCCAGTAACTGTTCTTTTAAAATCATATTGTTCAATGCTTTGTTATACTTAAGCTTCTCTTCGGATTGGTTCTTTCTTTTATTATATCTACGAAAATGCGAATGAAGACTTTTTAGAATCTCCTTTTTAAGGGCGCCCGCACGCTCCCCTCGTGACGCACATAATAACCCCCCGACCACCCTCTCTACTTTATCTTTACTGCCAGTTAGACAAAGCGAAACGCGAAAAAAGGGTGGTGTGGTGATGAAGGGGGGGGGGGAGGCCTCCGGTAATTTTGGGGATCCCCCTAATTGCCTTGTGGTTTTGTTTCTGTCTTCCTTCAGCCAGCGGTAGGCTGCTCCTTTTTAGGTACAAGAATCCAGGGGCTTCTCCCAAAGAGAGGGAATTTCCCTTATTCCCCTAAAAGTCACAAAGGAGTTTTGTAAAAGGGAAGGAAAGCACAATAATTTTGGATGTTTCGTCTCTAACAGATTAGTCATGGTGCTTTCATTTCGCGGGAAAGCAAAAATTAATATTTTCATTTGCATTCGCAAAGGTCGTGGATTCTTGGATCGAATTAAATAATGACTTCATAACAATAAATGTTATATTTCAATAACATTAAATGTTGTTTTTCAAATTATTTGAAAACCATCAAGGTGTTTGACCCCATTTTGATTTATTATTCTTGAATAATCAACGTATGTTTTCGCGACGAGGGTCAAAAATTGTGATCGGCCTCAAAATACCAAATTCAAATGTTCGTCCGCCGTCCAGGCAATTTTTGGCAGTAGGAATTTTTTCAAAAACCTTAAATTTTGTCAAAATACTCGGTTCTTCATATATTTGTGTCTGTGAGGTTTTCAGCTCGATCGCTCAATCCCGTGGGGCTCTGTGGGCCACGGGAGGGCTTGTCGAAGGTTTTTGGCCATGGGGTCAGGTTAAGTGTCGTTTTCGAAGTATTAAATACTTCGAAAACGACTACGCTCAAAAATTTTTTGAACGTAGAATATATTTTTTGGGGTCCCACAACAAACCTGGGAACAGGTTCTGTTCAAACTCCAGACAGGAATGTAGTTTTTCGAACGCTGGCAAGAGGATTGGAGTTCACAATGTGATGAACTGAACAAGCTTTGGAAAATCAAGAAGGACGTGCGAAGCTGGACCATATCGTGTCGCATGATGCTAATGCCTGATGGAACCTTTGCGTCGAATCGTCGGGAGGAGGTGGTTCTGACTAGACAAAGAACAGGGCGCTCCTTGGTCAATCATAGCCAAGTCTTCAAGCGAGATCAACCACCATCATGCTCGCCTTGTGTGCTGCCGCTCACAATTGACCATCTTCTCGCAATGCCCGAACTTCCGCCGACATGCCAGTCAACTCCCGACCGACCATCAGTCCCTCATAGGAAACTACGTCACCAACATTCAACTTGTGCTGAAAACCATTGACTTGTTCTATAGATGTGATCGGAAGCGCTCGTTGTTCCTTATATTTATTCGTTTTGTTGCTTTAAATCGTTCATTATTGCACTGTTCAACTTTCACGTTAAGTGTTATATAACCACTTGAAGTTTATACATTAATAAAAATAAAAAATAAAAACATAATTAGATTTTTCACAATTATACCAAAGGATATAAACCCTGGCGTGAAATTTACGGAACATCAAAACTGCCCCCGCAACCGAATTCAACCCAGTTCCCATGGTTAGGATAATAACTCCTAACTCCTAACATCTCGACGGTCCTCCATTTCGAGTCAAATCATGAATAGTAACGCACGTTCGTTTAAAACTTTGGAAGAGTTTTCGAGGGAAAGAAACAAAATTATGCCTCTCTTCCAACAGATTAGAGTTGAATTTTCATTTAGTAGGACGAAGTAGAGCGGGCGAAATGAATTTTACGACTCAACTGACTAAGGGGCGTAAATTCCGCGTAGAAGAGCGAAATTGAGGCCTCTGGCGTCGGGTAGTTCTCAAGCCGTACACAATGAGACATTACTATGGCAGAAAATTTCATTTAGTCAGAGTTGAGCTGTGGACCTCCATTCTTTTTGTTTCCACCTCTAGGCGTGAATATCTCCTCTCGCCACGTACCCTCATCAGCTATTCTATAATATGACACGAGAAAAAGTTGGTTGTTCTTTTAGGCTGGGCATGATGAGATGTTCGTCTCACGTTTCTCGCGAGAGGAGAAGAGGAGAAAAAAGTAATAAACCTGGCTTGCAAACTCATTTAGATTTATTTCCGCGGTGCCGTCTCCCTACACTGGGAAGAGCCGCCTTTTTTCTGTTTCTACCGGACTTTCTTATGCATCCCATTTTATACACTTTTTTATGAACCCCTTGAAAATCTTTTCCTCGGAAGAAGAATTCGCCAGAGATTTGACGCTTACGTACAGACAGAGTATGTTGAGCAACGATAAGCTAGCAACGATAAGCTCATCATGTTGATATTCCTAAAAAGTGTAAGAAGTGTGTCCCAGAGCCATTCCTCGGCCCCTAATGAAGTTAGGGACTCAGGTTTTTTTTTTTTTTTGCCTACTAATCAACTCAAGAATTATTAGGACTTCAGAAGTTGTCGAACTGATTCTAAATGTATACAAAAATTATCATAAATTACCATAAAATCCTCGAAATTCATTCTTCTGGCATGCTCCCGAACCTAGGTGGTGCCTTTTGAAAATTCATATCTTCACAATAGAAACACATTTTGGCTGCAATAAAGGTAGGTACTGTTACGAAATCCTTGGAAAGAGATTTTTACGTTTACCTACTTCAAGAAGAATCGAACTTCATTCCCCTGTCAGTTTTTGCATTCGCAATCCCGCCTCAAGAAAAGATATTTATGGCACACAATTAATTTTTGCACAATTACCTAAACAACATAATATGTTACAATATTACAGTACAATATTACAGTACAATATTACAGTACAATATTATTGTGTACGTAGATACCCGAATCCCACTTGTTTTTTCTGGAATGGCCCATAACGAAAATGCATGTTCAGCATTGTTTTCACCAGCTCTATATGAAGAGACTTCGCCACGTCGCTATCAACCTAGTGCGGTTTTTCAGCCCTATTGCTTTGCTAGGGCTTGCTACTTCAGGCCAGCTCGAGTATTGTTTGGTTTTATTTGGGGGATTTCCTTCGTACCCCAATCCCTAGTTCATTTACCGTTTGGTCACGAGTAGACTCATACGGGTCAAAAGCTTACTCCGCGGTCTAGCTGGACTCACCCCCCATGTAAACCTAAACCTTTCCAGGAGAGTTTACGACTTTTCTGTAGGAAACAGAACATTGGGACAAGGGGCCTGATGTTTATGGGATACAGGTCGAGGACTGTGGTGTTTACGGGTTACTCCCCTCCCTCACGCGACCCTTCCAAACTCTCCCTCTCATACAAATACTCAACTCCGGAGTTTTCTCTGTCCCCCAGCCACCCAAACCCCTATTCACTTTAGGAGCGTGTCCCCTTTCTTTACGGACGCCACTTGATTTCCTTCCAACGTGACAAGGGAACCCTTCATCAGAAAAATAGCTCCCGACCTGCCACTAAAGGGATGGAGTAGGTTTTGGTATAGATTTACGATTATCTCGAGAGTTTTATGTCAACAAGTGATTCTGTTGTTACCAAAGTTGTTTGTTCCAAGTTCACACAATCCTTCTGTTGGCTGTAACTCTTGAACTGAGACGTATAACCACTTTGATGTGAGACTGAACGGTCCCCTGGAACACATTAGAAACGACGAAAGTCACTATTTTATTCTCAACCTACCCGATAGTGGGATGGCGTTGCCAGTGACTCTCAAGAACGAGAATCCCATGCAAATCTAGGCCGTATCAGATAGCCGGCATTTTCATGAGAATGGGCGTCCCCCGAAGTACTTCCTGATGATGTTTGACTTCCTGAGCCGAGGACTCAACCCTGGCAAGTTGTCGGGGCTGGGGAAAGCGGCTTTTGAGCCGAGCAAAACCACCTACAAGGTATTTCCTTTTGAATGCCAAGACGCCCTTTTGTTTTGGAAGGGGACAATGCCGGGCGGTCGCTCCTGTCGTGGACAACAATGAGCTGAGAAACTACTTGACCATGTCCGATCCTGTAAACATGATTTTCCTCCTCCGTTGTGGTCGGCAGTTGCGGCTGACTGCAGAATTCACGGTGTTCCCACCACGATCAATATCTTTCCCAGGTAGGAGGTATTATATGAAAGTTAATTCCAACCGACATCCCATGAGATGATTCCTTCCTGGTTCTGTTTATTCGTTGATGGTTCAACTTGAGACTGCTATTTTCTAAATCTTCCTTAAATGCTTCGAAAACTCCAGCTATAGAGCCCCCCCCCCCCCCTTGTCCTTGTTGTCAGCGGGCCATGGGTCGCTATGGGGCTATGGGGCTACGGGAGGGGTTTTTGAAGGCTTTTGGCTATCAGATCGAGTTAGGTGTCATTTTCGAAGTATTTTTGGACGTAGGTAGAATCCATGTTTGGGGTCCCGGAACGATCCGATTTCACTCTGGGGATATTTATAAGCCCTATAGGGCTTTCATGGGGCTACAAATGGGATTTTTGAAGGATCCCAGGAGGTCAAATATTTTTCAAGTAAAAACGAAAAAGTTTTAAAAACAAAACAAACAAAAAACTGTTTTTTCTAAAAAATGTCACAGAATTAAATGTCTGCACACGTAACCTATATCAAAGACAAATAACCCTAGTGTAAAATTTGCAGCGTTTTTGTTTTAGAACGATCCTTCATAATAGCCGCTTTATCGTGTAAAATGAACCCACCATTTCATACAGGGCCTACTACATCAGAAAAAGCCCAACGTTTACAAGGGGATCCCAAGAGTGATACCTACATTATGCATAATTCTGCGTTGTATGTTTCTAGCGCTTGACGATGTACGAATATTTAAAAAGAATCCCTCGAGATGTGGGATGTGGGAAAATTTATTTTTCGGGTTCTCCAGGTGACAAAAATAAGGCAGCCTCGACTCTTGAATTATTTTTCCCGTACGGGGAATAGGGGGTTCATGTTTTATTCGCTAAATAGAAGCTCAAGAGACGGCTAAAACCCTTCTATTCATTGGGTGACGTGAGACGAGCAGACAACTCACCCATCTAGGACCCCGTGTGGCGGCGGACTGATATATTGCCGCTTTGCAATAAGCGGAACGGAAGGAGAAGGACGAGAGAGGAACCTTGTGGAACTCCTGCATGGTTTAGACATCCCTCCTTCACGCCCTCCTTCCTCTTTCCACGAACAAGAGGCTGCAACATTCATTGGGAAGCTCGCAAGAAGCTTTCTGCGCCTCGAATTAGTGTTGCATTCCTAATGAAAGTGTCCCCCTTGGAGGCATCTGTAACAATGGCTGGGGATATAGTCCTTACGCCCATTTTCTCCATTCATATACAAGGCCCTTGAGTTTTTATCAAGATTGCTAATGGACGAGGCCATAGACATCCCAACCACAGCCTACCGTTGTTGTGCAGTTTTGAAAGATGTGATAATCATACGAAAATTATGTTAATATACCCCTGGTCATCGCAGGGGGGAATCCAAAGGAATGATGCAAAGTCGTACCGCATGAAAACTTCACGTGGGCTAAGCGCTTCAATGGGGGGGGGGGGGGGGGGAGGGGGGAACAAGCAAACAAACAAACAAAAATTTAAAAAATATTATTATTTATTCATTTCGAAAAAGGTATTCGCGAATGGAGCCAATATGGTCACTCTTGCCAATCCACAACAAACTAACAATATACATTTAGGTCACTTTTGGTTTATTATTCTTGGAATAATTCGCGACGGGGGTCGACGACTCCGATCGGGCTCAAAATTTGACATTATCCGTTTCAAGAGGTCTACATTCTAAATCCGAAATGTCCGTCCGCCGTCCGCCGTACGCCGTACGCGGTCCGCCGTCCGGGCCGTTTTGGGCAGTAGGAATTTTTTTAAAAATCTGAAATTTTGGCAAAATACTTGGTTTACCATCTAGTTGGGCCGGCAAGGTTTTCAGTCCGATCGCCCAAACCCGTGGGGCGCTATGGGGCTATAATGGGGCTACGGGAGGGGTTTTTTGAAGGCTTTTAGCTATGGGATCGAGTTAGGTGTCGTTTTCGAAGTATTTTTGGACGTAGAAATCATTTTTTGGGGTCCCGGAACGATCCGATTTCACTGGGACGATCTTTAGGGCTTTCATGGGGCTAAAAATGGGATTTTTGAAGGATCCCAGGATGTTAAAGATTTTTCGAGTAAAAAATAAAGAATTTTTGAAAAAGAAACATTTATGAAAAAAAAATTTTTTTGAGATAAAAATCAAAAAAAAAAATTTTTTAAATTTTTTCATTGACAGAATTAAATTTCTGCACAAGTAACGTACCTATATCAAAGAATAATAAACCCTTGTGTAATATTTGCAGCGTTTTATATTTAATCTGAAATTTTGACAAAATACTCGGTTTACCATCTAGTTGCCTGCAACGTTTTCAGCCCGATCGCCCAAACCCGTGGGGCGCTATGGGGCTAAAATGGGGCTACGGCAGGGTTTTTTTAAAGACTTTTAGCTATGGGATCGAGTTAGGTGTCGTTTCGAAGTATTTTTGGACGTAGAATCCATTTTTGGGGATCCCGGAACGATCCGAGTTCACTGTGGAAATCTCTATGGCTCTTTCTCTTTCAAAAATGTTCCGCAAGTTCTGTTATTAATAATTTATTTTCAGTGGAGGTGACCGTGCTCCATTGACAAAACACTGACCGAACCGACAAACGTATCAACCCACCCGATCGTGGGATTATATTGAGAGATCTAAGGACAAAAGTCAAACTTTGGCCCGGTGATAACCGATGCAGACACCGGATAGACGATGTAGCACCACGCACCATGTGGAAGTCCACATAAAATGGCGTGTTGCAACAACAGTATCGGAGCTGCAAGACCAGAGGGCCAGAGGGCCTCGCTGATGGCTACACCTAATGAATTCATTATACTTCATTCACTTAAGTGAGTCGACATTTTCGAAAATCACTTCGAGGCAGTTCATTTGGGTCAATTAGGTAGCAAATTTTCCCTATTGAAGCCAGGAAAAAAGATATAGATGTGTACCGTTACAACATAAACGAGCGACTATATTTACGCATAGGTAACTTCGAATTCCCACTGTCAAAGACATCGAAAACAAGCATTAGCTCATCAGTAGGTAAATGTTCGGATCCTGCTGGGGAGGTCAATAACATCTTCGGCCTTCCTTCTAAATGGATCTAATCCAGGATTGCCCTGTCCCAGCCCACTCCAGATGGCTCTAATCCAGGAAACACCTCACTCTTTGGCCGATCCTCCGAGGATGTCCTTTGCTGAACGTGCCCGTTAATATTAAACTATCGATCTTAGTTACGCGAAGGCCGCGCGCACCTGCTCCCACTAATTAGTTGACGTGCTTGGATTCAGAATTAGTTTATTCCGGGAGCTCAGGCAAAGATCGTATTCGCAAGGGAAGCGAGCAAAGGGAATTATCCATAGACAGCCCGAAAAACTAAAAAATCTCAATTACGTGGACAACGTGTGCAACCCAAAGTCACTCATAGTTCCATGGAACATGAGTGACTTGCAATAGCTTATTGGATAATAATTATTCTGGTATAATCGCAAGGAGCCATGTAAGATACGGATATAATGAGCAAGTGGGGACTGGGTAGAGCTAATCAAATTGCAAATCAGGTGTCACACAACACTACCGCAGAGGAGAGCATCCACTCATCATGCATATTCAGCCTTAATTCATGCACTAACTTGTCTCGCGAGTTCGCTTACTAACTCGCCCTAACTTCTCTCAGGTAACGACGCTATTATGGAAGCGCGAAATCGATCATTGCGACGACGTTGAGCCACTAATGTAATAAATGTGATAATTCAATCCAAAGAAGGACTTGTGAGGTCTTCAATAAAAACAATCAAACCTGGGGGAAGATAAGAGTAAAAAAAAAAAAAAATCCACGATCCAGCAATAACTTCACTAAATAACCAACCTCGTCCAAGAAACTTGACGTTTGGGAAATCAGGAAGGATTCTCGGTTTTAAGGTCGAGCAAATTAAATGTCTTTTCGAACGCAGAACCCATTAAGGGTTTTACGGCGTTTTTACAACCGCCCTTATTTATTCTTCCTCTTCAACTTTCCTCTCAGGGCTTGAACTTGTTCTGTTAAGGAATGCTTCATTACATGTAAGATATCGGTCCGAGGATCCCTTCTGGGAGATGGTCCCTTCCGAGGGTTATCCATTTCGTCCCCTTTTTCTTCGCTTTGCTACATCGGAACTTGCCAAGGGTGAAATCGAGGCGACAGAGTGAGGATTCGACCCGACGGGAAACATTCCGAATAAGGCTGTAAAATCGAGATTTCATTCGAAAGCCCCATTCTGGAGGGATCGACAAGGAACTCGGTTATAAAGAATTTATAGATCCCAAAGAAAAAAGGGGAGTCCGTGAAATTGCAAACTCACTTGTCGTTTTGCCTTTAACTAGGGAGGAATGCCCGAATTGAAACATTAGTCTCCACCGCATTTGTTATTTATTGCGTTATGGTTGAACTTGAAAAGAATTTGAGCAGCTATCTCAATTTAGAAGTATCGCTAAGGCAAAGTATTTATTAGGCATTGAAAAGGAACGCCGGTGACTGGGATAAACGCCCGAAAATACAATACCTTGTTAACTTACAATACCTTATTGCGTGAATTCAAAAATGAAGATATTTGAACAAACTATTATAACGTAAATGTGTTTGTTTCATGCAGTTATTTTGACATGGATAGCCTTGTAGCTGGGGATAATATAATGACACCGAAAATGTTACAAGATAACGTTTGGTGCACGTATTGTTGGGAATGTGATATCAGAGGATAGCAGGAGGTAATTAAAAATATCAGTTTTTGAGAAGGATAATATCCTTCTCAACATATTATGTCTTACGAAATCCTATGATGGAATTGTGTCAAAATAAAATTTTTGTAAATCCACATTTTATGTAGAAATTTCAGTATTAAAGGGGTGATTCCACAGTAGATGATTATGAAATGTGCATTGTGACTCAGGATTGCCAGAAGAAGGAGAGCACTGTCAGGAAGACATTGATATATGGCATAAATTTGATTAATTCGATAAAATAGTTTCCTCAGGTTTTCTTAGTTAGCTAAGCTTTTCTCGAACTCGTGTTTTTGTTTTCAATTTTTACACCAGCTGTCTTTCATTTTTGTAGTTTTCGTTAGACATTTTAATGAATTTTGGTTACTGTGAATATTTTGACTATCTGAATTTTGTGATGTGTTCTCATTAGCTTCAAAAGTATCCTAAACTACATGGTTCGAGTAAGTCAGTGGTTTTCAGCGTTACATTTCCTGCAAGACGAGTTCACTTTCATCAGTCAAATTAAAAGAGAAATAATTTTATGACTTTTTTGCGCACTATATGGGCGCGAATTCCAAGATAAAAACAGACTTCTAATACGGATTCAGCACCCTTGAAAACATAAAGAGGCCAAACAAATAATTTAACAGTTTCCTCCCTCTGTGCGCCATATCGTCATTGTGAGTTTGAAGTTCTCAGAGTAGTTATATATTATATCAGCGAATTCATACATATGCGTGAAGTATGAATTAAATTTTTGGTTTATGATTCTCAGAATATATTTTGTTGGCCTGGTTGATTGGTTGGCCTCAAAATTTGTCCTTATACATTTCAAGACGTATAGACTCCAAAAGTGAAAATTTCACACTTAATGTCCTTCCGCCGTCCACACCGTTTCAGGTAGTAGATTTTATTATTATTATTATTATTATTATTATTATTATTATTATTATTATTATTGTGTAATCTGAACTGTTGAGATATTTGATTTGGAATAAAAGTCAGTAGCTTCTGTTCTACGCCTTTATCTTTCAACTTCTTGATGGTAACAAAAATTGTTATCTTGTTGTTTGTTATGCATTGACATTAAATGCCAAATTAAATTTTAATGTCGAGGAGGTTGTATGGCTAAGGTACTACATCCACTTAAGTGGACACCTAAACAAACCCTAAACAAACCGCTGACAAACCATTAGTCCGAAATTGAGAAATTTGGCGTATGGCACCTTTTGCGATGCAACCTCCTTATTTAATTTAGATTTTTGACATTTTCATGTCTTTACTTTGGCACACAACCGAAAAAAGCGTTACCGAAACCCGTGGCAACCCGTAAACTAAAAGTGTTACCGAGACCCATGGCAACCCGTAAACTAAAAGTGTTACTTTTTGAAGCGTTACTGAAACCCGTGGCAACCAGTAAACTTTTAGTGTAATGATATCGCATCAAGAAAATTTGTAACTAAGTAGCGTCTCCTGGTCAACAACAAACACAATAAGGTGAATAATAATACGAAGACATTAAAATGGTCTCCTGTGGTTGCAGACGAGTCGGCAAGCTGATTATGTATACATCCCACCCCGAGCGAGCGAAGCGAGTGAGAAAACAAGGCATTTTATTTAGATTTTTTAATTTTAATTTTTTACATTTTTATAATAACCCGTGCGCAAAATGAGCAGTTTTTTTAATAGATGAAAGAAACCGTAACGAGCATGAAAAGTTCCATAACAGATGCTATTCGCTTGAGTTTCATTTCTAATTTTTCGCATTTAATCAGATTCCTGGCTCTTACATCGGCTACCTACTAATAAACCACCATTGACAAAGATGTCGATAAAAAAACCGACTCAGAACAAATCCATGTTTTGAAGTGTTGTGTGGTGGGACACCGAGAAAAGGAACCTTCTGGACAACGTTTACAGAAGGGGAAACGAGTATTGCTCAACCGGAAAACTCTTTCCTCTCCTTGACCGTATTGGTTTCCCTACTTTATATTCGCCCGGGTCCTGAATACCACCTCATATTACATACCACAGTTTAGAGGGCATACATGGATGGAAGTGGAGGGGAGAGAAGCTTGGAACGGATGGAATAAAGGTTGTGTTGAACGGGGGGAGATCAACCCCAGTCCCTCTGGTGGCGTGAAGTGGGGGTGCAGGCCCACCCCTCAGGAACTGGGGTAGTTGGTCCCCCACCAACCCTCCAACCCTCGTCCCGCTTTTGAGAACTGGTACTCTATATGTAAAGCAGAGTCTTTCCTTCTCCCCGGAGCCATACGTGCTTTGAAACATCGCAGGCAAACACTAATACGCCTTATTTCTACTACCGTCGATTACTCGGCCGCATATAGGTACGTACACGGAGATCACGAAGTTGAACTAAGCGGTGGGCTTCAAACCGTGGATTCAACAAGTTTGCACAAAGCAACATCAAAACCACACAAAATCATTTCGTCTTCATATTCCGTGAATTTAAGATCTAATTTTTCAAACAAAAATCAACGAAGTTAATGACGGAGAAACAAAAGAAAACGCAGTCATAATTTACCGTACATTATACGATACCTACCTTCGGTACTGATTCCTACTCTACATGCGATCGATAACGATCAATACGTAGTACTGTGAAGTGGTTTGGCGCCGCCGTAATTTGATACATAGGACATAATATATTATAGAATTACATTCAAAGTATCAATGTAATTTTTTCAAATCAAAATTTTCCCAAACTGAAATGGGGTGACTGGCCTCACTCAAGATTTAAATGCATAAGAATGCAGGAAACCAGGCTGTCGGGAAAGGCCCAATTAGGGGAAGAACACCAGTACTAAGCCACTTCTTCTTTCACCTATTGTCCCTTCTAAAAAGTTTATTATTGGCTCAATTCTCGATTTCTTTTTTTCTATGTCGGAGTCGAATGGCGGAGTAATTTTTCATCTATGTTAATTACGTATTTAGTTATTTTTAGTGAAAGTTGAAACTGGTCTTTGGCCCTGTTACAGGCCCAACTACAGTAGTTGGCCGCTTGTTTCTCGTGCTGGCCACCTCTGGTCCAGTTTTAGGCCACCTCTTTTTCCGAGTTATAATTTTAAAACATTGCAGTTTACCTATAATGATCTCGGCACACCAAATTCAATACCGTGAAATTCAAGGCATCCGATATCATTCAGAAACGGGTTCTCAACCTAGATGTGGAGTAAGCATGAAAGTGGGAGGAACGTATTGAAGACGATGGCGACGGTGCGTGGGAGGTCTCCGCCATTCGAAGAGGAAGGAGCGCGTATCACGCAATTTTTTGAGCCGGAGCGACGTAATAAGTGGAAGGAGTAAACTATTCAAGGCTCAGCTTCTCGGGGACACAGTGCTGAACATTTATAGCCCAATTTCTTCATAACCGGTTAATTATTATCGAAAATAATTCAGGAAAACGGACAATTGTGCCCTTTTCATGATTTATCTCGATTAGTATTCAACCGAATTTGATATTAAGAAAGAGGTCCCCAAGAAGTTAGGTTTATCTCAAAATCTAATAGGTGATCTTTTTCGTATAATATAATAATATTATTAGGTATAATATTATATACTCTTGATATTTTACGTAAATTTCGTTAAAAAGGGGTTTTACAAGCATTTCATGTTTTGACAGTTTCAGAGTTGCCTCAAATTTTTGAATGTTGATCCGATCTCAAATTATAAAATATTTTGCTTAGTATTACCTTGACCCGGTTCTCATACTAAGAGGTACTATTACCCTTCTGCTATAATTCACGCTACATACGTAGCTGATAGTGGCAGGCCGTGTTTGAAACGCCCACAGTGCATTACGAGACTGAAAAATGGTTCGGCGTCTTCTCCTCCGATTTTCACTGGAGCTAGGAAGGTCGTTATCCAATCTCCCCCGTCAGCCGCAAGACGTAGGGAGGGTAATTTATAAGGGTGTATCCGCGTTTTAGACGTTAGGAAATGAGGGGTGGACGGGTTGCGTATACACTTCTGGTTACCATGTTCATCACAAGGCTATACTCGAGCCTTCATTCCCAGACGCCTTTCGCCCGCGCTCATCCTTCACGGGCCGCAGCAGTTTATCAAAACCGCCCTGTTACATTTCCTGGGCTTCGGAGGTTTCTGCAAACACCGCCTCATGTCGTCAGTCTATAGTTCACGTTAATGTGGTAATTTGGGGAGACCCCAGAGGTTGAATCCACTGACAGCGAGACGGATGAGCAGTTGAAAGCATGTCAAATCACCCAGATAACGCGTAGGGTTGTAGAAAAATTTTTTACAACTACAAAACTTTCTTCTTGTATTTAATACACGTATTTCATGAGAAACAAGAAACCTGTTTGTGAAATTTGACGTTTGCCCAACAAAATTAAACTTTTCCACTATCTTTTTTTTTGCACTAAATTTACCTTCTTTACAAAATCAATAGATCCCGATACGACACGACTGATGTAAGCCGATCGCTGCACAGTGGGGTGGATCTGAATCTCGCTGGACAAAGGTTCGAAAATGAAGGCACGTATTTTGACGAAAAAAGTGGTTTTCTTGACCGGTAAGGAGTTGTATACAACTCATCATCAAAATTTAGACATTTTGAGTTTTTTGTTATACATAACAAGGGACAGCAGAGTTATTCCGGGAAAATTTAACCAGAACAAGTCAAAATTTATAGGTTGACTAGCTGGGATACCTACCCGTTATATTAGTTAAATTTTACACCTAGTTATTTTATGCCCATAAGTCCACGCCTTTCATGAAAAATTGACCCCTCACCCACTAAAATTGAGTGAAATTGAGCATTGAAATCGCATTAAATGTGTCAAACTTGAATGAGATATAAATTTTAGGTCTCATTCAAGTGTGAAACATGATCTTTTTAAAAGTTAAAACTCTTTTTTCACGGTGAATCCAATGGACATCAATTTTACCATTGGGTTAATCGCTTCTTTACAGTTGACGGCCCGTTCTTTTAGCTTCACTAAATATGGGCTGAAATGTGAACAAATCTGGCTGTCAACTGTCAAAAAGCAAAAATTATTGTAGCCATTGAATTCAGCGTGAAAAAATCGTGCTTGTGCCAGCGAAAACAAAGAACTGCAAAACGAAAAAGACTTTTTGAAGGCCTAGTTCCCACTTTTGACGAAGTTGATGGGACGAATTGGGTGGAAATTGAACAGAACCAGCGTTGCGATGGACCAGGTTACAATTCATTACTGGAAACGTGTTTGTCTGGGTGCAAACGGAATTAATATTTCAGTCCCGCCCTTTCGTTTCCAACTTTCTGAATGAAGGATATCGATTCACTCCTTCTTTTTCCTATCGCAGGAGCAGAAGGGGGAGGGGTAGACAACAGGTATTTATGAAGGACCGATAAGGGTAGAAACCTCGCAGGCGAAGACCTGTTGCCTCGTACTGTCGCGTGACAGTGGTCGTTTACTGCGCTTCCATATTCACGTAGAGAACACACACCAACTCCGTAATGGATTCAGTGAAAGCAGAAGTGAAAAAAAGCTCAGGTTGAGCCGGTTAATAGAAATCAAATTTATGTATTCGACTACCAAGATCAGCGAAAATCTAGCCTTTCGCCTACCAGGAGCATTACGAATTGAGGACGAACTTGGAAAATATTCAAAGCAGTCCTGATTTCAAATATCAACGCTCCGCACACTCGCCAATTGTTTGACTTCCATCTCCTCTTTTCCGCTCCACACACGACTTAAACGCGTATATTAGAACTCTCACGACGAACACTGGCCTGGAAAACTGTTCGAACGGAGTCCGATCGAGTGCAGCGTAATATAGACGGGAAATGGAGCATGGAACGAATTTCCAACGAGAAGCTATGTAAATCATCTTGGGAATGCAGAAATGGAGAGAGGGAAGTCGAGCAAAGTCTGCTATTCCAGGTATAGATATGGAGCATTGCCGCGGGATGAGTTCCAGATAAATATCAAATGTTTGATTCACAAAATAGTTTCCATTTCTCTCTCTCGAGTTTCAGGGTTTTTTTTTTTTTTTTTTTTTTTTTTTTTTTAAATGGGAATTGCTTCCTTGCAATGTAGTTGTGTTTGTCATGAGAGGCATTTCTTTATTTTTTCTATTACAATTAGGTAGCATTCATTTATAGAACAAAATACCCAAAATATAAAATTTTGGATTTGGGTGGCTCAGTGGTAAGAGCGTCGGACTGCTAAGTCAAAGGTAGCTGGTTCGATCCCAGCAGCCGCTCAACATCTTCCGAAATAATTCGGAGCTCCAAAAGGCAAAATTTAATGTGAGAGGTTTTCCTGGGCAGACACTCTCGGTGGTTTGCCATTGCCTTCCGAAAGGTGATAACCAGTATTATACTTATTGTATTACTGGTTATCACCTTTCGGAAGGCAATGGCAAACCACCGAGAGTGTCTAGCCCAGGAAAACCTCTCACATTTGCCTTTTGGAGCTGGCATTAAACAGTAGGTCCCTGCTACTTCTGTAACAACTGCTCAACACGCTCAACAGAAGTTACTAGCGAGAGAGGAGACTAGCGAGAGAATTTGGGGCTACAGAACGACTAGAGAAGAAGTTTTAGACGGATTTAGCGCCAAGAAGAGTCGTTTTTGAAATGGACCCTGACCCATCCGACTTCATCGTGGGAGAGGTTTTGCGCAATTTATACAAAATAATAATAGACTACACCCTTGGGTCAAATTTTAAGCATTCATTCTTCTTCTTCTTATCATTCTTTGCCGCTTTGGGCAGTCGAAATTTCATTTTAAAACCAGAAATTTCGACAAGATACTCGGTTTTCTAGGTGCCCACAAGGTTTTCATCCTGATCAAACCCGTGCGGCTCTGTGGGGCTAACAAGGGGCTACGGGAGGGGTTTTCGAAAGGTTTCGGCTATGATCTCGAGTGCGGTGTTTTTTTCGAAATATTTTTGAACATTGTCGGTGGTCCCAGAACCATCCGATTTCACTGTGGCGAGCTGTAGGGCTTTTGTGGTCCTACAAATAGGGTCTTGAAGGATGCCAAGAGGTTCATTTATGTGTCGATTTCCGAATAATGTCGTACATGTCAATGTCTTGGGAACCAAAACCGACCAATCAATGTTAAAAAATACATACACCCTTTTGTAAACTTTGCTGCGTTGTCCACGCGTTGTTTTATTACCAGAATTTATTTATTTTTGAAATAGTAGGGGTTTCGGAAAGTGCAGTTTTTCAAGATAGCTAGGTGACAAACGTCACCTATCACTCCAAAATAAATTCGTCCTACCGGCTGTTTAGGACGAATTTGTGCTGTACAAAGGGCACCCGGGCCGACACTGCTGACGCAACCCAAGACGGGACTCGTGTATTGGCCTAAGTAACTAAACTGTTTGGGACCCAAAATGTTCAAATTTTTACAAATCGCCAATTAGTACGAAAAGTACGCACCGATGGAGCTGAATCCGGAAAAGTGCCGTCAGCGATGATCCACGAGAGGCACTTGGTTTCACATGAACTTATCCACGTTTACCTACCTACTCCCTTTATCATCAAATCACTTCGAATATTACTCGGGCCCTTTGTGGCGTGAAAAAAAAACGCCCAAATTATCCCGAACTCGACCAAAGAAGAGTAGGTAACCAACTGAAATGAAAGCAATGCTTGCCGAATTTTTATTAACGACGCCCTGTTCTTCCGAGTTTGTTGTTTCAAATTCCTTCTATCCAAGGTGCGGTCCTATTCATGGTAAACACAATTAAATAAAAAACCCGCGCTATTATAATAATAGGTCTTCCCGTTCCTGTGAAAAGTTTAGCCAAATTTCCTAAAACACGATCAGTGGGACATGTCCCGTCTCGCTCAGACTTGATTGTACCCTTTGCGATTTATTTTATCCAATATTATTTCGTTACAGGTAGGTCTACCTACAAATCGTTTCAACCTGTATTCTTTGCTTTTTGGTTTATTATTCTTGCAATGTATCACCTATGTAATCGCGACGGGGGTCGAAAATTGTGATCGGCCTCACAATTTGACATTATTCGTTTCAAGAGGTTTAGATTCAAAAAACGAAATGTCCGTCTGCTGTCCATGGCGTTTTGGGCGGCTGACGGCACGAGCGGTCCGGAGGTGAGTTTTTCCTTTTTGGTTTATTATTCTTGGAATAATACACCTAGGTTTTCGCGAGGGAGGTCGACGACTCCGATCGGCCTCAAAACTTGACATTATCCGTGTCAAGAGGTCTACATTTTAAATCCGAAATGTCCGTCCGCCGTCCAGGCCGTTTTGGGCAGTAGGATTTTTTTTTTTTTTTTTTTTTTTTTTTTTAATCTGAAATTTTGACAAAATAATATTTACATATTATGTACTTGGTTTACCATCTAGTTGTGTCCGCAAGGTTTTCAGCCAGATCGCTCTAACTCGTGGGGCGCTATGGGGCTAAAATAGGGATATGGGAGGGATATATGAAGGGTTTTGGCTATGGGATCGAGTTGGGTGTCGTTTTCGACGTATTTTTGGACGTAAAATCCATTTTTGGGGGTTCCAGAACGATCCGATTTCACTGTGGCGATCTATAGGGCTTCCATAGGGCTAAAAATGGGATTTTTGTAGGATCCCAGGAGGTTAAATATTAAATATTGTTGTTAAATATTATAATATTCGAAAAAATTTTTCGAGTACAAAAATAAAGAAAAAAAAAATTTTTTCTCAAAAAGAAAATCCCTCAAAAAATTTTTTTTGCCAAAATATTTTTATTGACACAGAATTAAATTTTTGCACAAGTAACTTATATCAAAGAATAATAAACCCTTGTGTAAAATTTTCAGCCTTTTAAAATTTACGAGGGGCCCCGGGTCCTGAGGTCAGAGATAGCTAAGAGTCCAAGTGTTAGCATCGAACGGCCCCGTCTTCAGTAACTGAAATGAACTGTTCAGGTTTGACGTTGTAATGGAATCGTTAGTACTACGAACAAGTGAGAATGATTCATCAAGTACTTCCTTATCGTTGTAGGAATTTCAAATTGAAGCGTGTTCAATCGACACCTAATGTTTTGCTCTACTACTTTTCTCCGCGTTCAAATTTCGTGAGGATCTTTGTTTGGCTTCCACACTGAAAAAATGCACTTACAAACTGGAAAACTGTTTTTGTGTAAGAAAAAAAGTTTAATTTTAGTTAGGTCATCTTGTGTATAAAAAAAAGAGCAATTTGAGGTAGGTAGGACAGGACCTATAAGGACATGGGGTATACATTATCAGAGGGTCCCCCCCAAATGGCACTTAAGTAATTAGGTAATTACCACCGTGGGGGATGATGGGGGCTTACTAGGGACAACAAAATTTCATAGGGTTTTTGAAGGAAGCCAGAATATCGAAAGAGTTGTCGTTTTCCAAGTAATTTTGGACGTTATATCCATTTTCGGAGGGCCCACATAAGGCCCCACATATCCCAACTCTAGGTATACAGAATACAATTTTTCTAATCTTTTTAGAATAATTTTTTATTGATTAATTTATTACAATTAATTTTTACACAGTTTATACCCTTGTGTAAAATTTGGAGCGTTTAAATTATTCAGACCACGACGGCAAGTTGCGCGGGTCGGTATAATTCGCATAAACTTAGCTCAACCAAACTTAGGTAGGTAGTATTAAATACTAAGTAAATGTTACTGTAACTCCGGCTCTCCTGAAGTGACCGGGACGTGTCAGAAAGCGCCAAACGAGTTGAACAGAAACTCGGACTTAACTAAGGCTCCGCTAGTTCTGGCGGGAATTGAATTACAAGCCCGCTTGAGGCGCTCATAATATACGAAATTGGATCAACCCCCCCACCGTCCAACCATCCAAAACACCTTCTGCTACAACTAACGGGGAATGAGATTCCCGTTGTGTGACCTCATTCTCGATGAATTGCATTTGATCCTATCAGCAGTTTTGTGCTATTCGTGAGTCTAGCTTTTGGGACAAAGTGAACGCGAATTGTCAATTTCTCCAAGTTAACTTTCATTTGCTGGAACTACAGTGTAAAAGAGAACAGAGAGTAAAAGAGAACATTGGCTGAAATATAAGAATTTTATTTTTAGTCTAGCAACCCCTGGTAAAATATACAACCGAAGAGATATGCCAGTATCATACATGTCAATTAGATAGAGAACCGAGTATTTTGTAAAAATTTCAGATTTTTAGAAACATTCCAAATCCTGGGATGTTGAAGAAAGATGCTACAGGTGATAAATTGTAAATAAATACAACCAGCATTTAGGAAGCACTTCACAAAGCGGCATTTAGATTCTTCTCTCTGCTTTCCCAAATTTCTTCACTCTCTTTTGGTTTATTATTCTTGGAATAATACACCTATGTTTTCGCGACGTGGGTCGACGACTCCGATCGGCCTCAAAATTTGACATTATCCGTTTCAAGAGGTCTACATTCTAAATCCGAAATGTCCGTCCGCCGTACGCTGTACGCCCTCCGGGCCGTTTTGGGCAGTAGGAATTCTTTAAAAAATCTGAAATTTTGACAAAATACTCGGTTTACCATCTAGTTGTGCCCGCAACGTTTTCAGCCCCATCGCCCAAACCCGTGAGGCACTATGGGGCTAAAATGTGGCTACGGGAGGTTTTTTTTTGAAGGGGTTTGGCTATGGGATCGAGTTAGGTGTCGTTTTCGAAGTATTTCTTGACGTAGAATCCATCTTTGGGGGTCCCGGAACGATCCGATTCCACCGTTGGAATCTATGGGGCTTTCATGGGGCTACAAATGGGATTTATGAAGGATCCCAAGACGGCCAATATGTTCCGAATAAAAAAAATTTGAAAAACTGCTTACAAGTATCATCTGAGAATGAGCATAATTTGCTCATATTATGGGAAGGGTCTGCAATTTTCACTGTAGGGATCTATAGGGCTTTCTGAGGGCTACAAATGGGATTTTTGCAAAATCCCAGGAGGGCAAATAATTTCCGATAAAAAAAAAATTAAGTTTTTTTTAAATTAAGTTTTTTTTTTGTTGACAGAATTAATATTCGGACATGTAACCTACATCAAAGAATAATAAACCCTTGTGTAAAATTTGCAGCGTTTATATTTTTTCCGGGGCTCAATCGGGTTGGGAGCTGTTGTACCTAACGATCTGAACGACTGGCGCGAAAGGTCTGGACACTATTCCCAGGCCGATATTTGATATCGGAGACGAGGAAGGTTTTACAGGTTAAAGGATCACGTAAGCATGAGAAATCGTTTAGGGCCCACGAAGAGCCTGCTGGTGTTGGAGAGTGAGGACGAGAAAAATGGTCGTTCGAGGGCAAATATTTGGGAGAGCCTAATCGCCTTGAGGAAACTGCCGACGGAGGTGAAACTCTCAGCCACAGCTTGCTGATAAAAACTAAACGAGTTGCTCGATAAATTCGATGGAATGGATAGCAACCTACATTAAAGGAAAATTTCCCTACTAAACATGGAACAATAATTCGCGAATTATTCATCTCGCTATGTCGAAGTTACAGAAGTGACTCACAAAGGAGCACACTACGAAATTCAAAGCTCAGAGTTGTCTCCAGGAGGTTTTTTTTGGGATGTATAGGTATGTATGTATAGAAGTCAACGGATAACTTTTACCAGAAGAATCTTACTAAAAGCGAAAACGTACCTTGCGGGAACCTTTTGGCAACTCATCTTAGAACCTCACAAGACATCCAATCTTTGCGAATTGAGCATTACTCCCATCAAAATCCCCATGGACAAGCCGTTCTGTACTCACGCGAGAGAGAGAAAATACCAGCTTAACCTGGGACAATGGAACTCAACTGAAATTGTGCCCAATCGTAGATTCTTCAGCTAGATATAAGTCGTGATATATTATTCAGAGGTCTTGTGAACTCCATATAGCGAACAGGTCAGCCCATTCTTCGTTAGATGATAAACGTTAAAGGTTCATATCATGAAAAGCGTTTTTCATTATTTTCCTCTCAACGAGCATCCACTTTTTTTACCCCTTTTCCTCTTGCACCCCTCCTGCAGCCTCCTCCGAGAGATTTATCAGAGGAAAAGGGTGTTAGGTGAGAAGAATTTATTGCAATTACTTATATCGAGAGAAAATCTCTTCGGCCCGCTTTGGGTTGATGTATCGTGAATCGATACAGCACCTTTTTGGAAATGGAGTCTGACAACCATTTCCAGTTTCCTGCTTCGATTCAACCGCTAACGTACAACAGCCTGACTGCTTTATGCTTGCAACTCAGTTCTATAAGTTCAACGTGAATTTTACTGCTTTTATGTAATGCCAATAATCATGAAGGAGGTACATGTTTTCGCCCTGGCTGTTTTAGTTTATTATTCGTGGAACAATACACCTATGTATTCGCGACGAAGGCAGACAATTTTGATCCTTATAATATAGCTGTCGGATGTTTCTTGATGTCGTCGGTGTTCCGGTAAAAGGGCGTACGTCCGGTGAAATGGATTGTAGGAAAAAATACCCCCGGAAAAAAATATCCCCAATGTACGGAAAAAATCCCCGGTGTTTGTCACAGTCGGAAAAAAATCCCCGACCAAAATTTATGCATAAATAATGATATTTTAATAAAATAGTGCAATGTGTACTATATTAGATAGTATAATTAGGCAACGTTGTATACGTCATAAAAAGCGACGTATCCATCAGCATTCAGCGTCGTCAGTATTCAGTCGTACATGGCGTACCCCAACTTCTATGGCAACACTGTACAGACATACACCCAGAACTTTATTACCTTTATACTATTTCCTCCTGTTTGGCTGGTTGATTCTTCGCGGTAGGTAAATGTTTTATCAGAGAGAGGGGAACGGTCCAAATGCTGACATAGGTACCGCCAAAAATGCGACATACGCCCTTTTAACGGATCGCCGACGATGTGTTGATTCAGAAAATGAAATGTCCGTCCGCCGTACGCCATACAATGGGGCAGGGCTGGAAAAAACCCCAACAAAAAGTTTCGATTTCGTCGTTGTTTCCTATGTTTTCCTACTTTTTATTACCTAGTTGATAAAAAGTGGGAAAAGTTGCTAGGGGTGCTTGTGAAAGTATACTTTTTTCTGTATTCAGTTTTCAAGATAGCTGAAATCCGTCAACGCATTCGTACCGTACTTATGGCTTTGACAAAGAAGCTAAAAATTTGAAACTTACTAAGCTGTTTACACGTAAATACTAGATGATGGACAGAAATTGGCGGCTCCTACATTCACTACTTGACCAGGATACAGTAATTTCATGGACACTGTCCATTGGACAGTAGACGTAAAAAAAGCAAGATTTGCACATAGCAATTCATTGGAGTGCTCATAAAAAGCGCGGCGTTCCGCAAGCCCGAAACTGTTTTCCCTCGTCAGTTTACACATTAATGACATTAATTTCATTGTAATTGTACTGTAAATTTCATTACCGGTCGGAATCGACTGTGCCATTCCAAACTTGGACGAACTTCTTTATTTTAACAAGTAAGTAGGTTTTGTTTAGTTTTTTTAGTAGGGCGATAGATTGCTGCTCAGAAATGTTGTTTTTTGACACAAATCATCTGCTGGGGCTCTCTTGTTTTTAGCGCAACCTTTTTCCAAAAAATGGAAAGGTGCGCTCACCTCTTCGACATGTGTTTTTTTTTTTTTTTTTTTTTTTTTTTTTGTGTGTGCACAGAGCATCACACCCGAGCGGCTCAATAGATTTTCATGAGGGTGGTCTCATTGTCATCAGCGAGTTCGGGGGGTGGTTATAGGCTACCTTGATTTTTCCTCCCTCATCCCCTTCATCGGTTTTCGGGAGGTCCTTCACGACGAAAGTTGTTTATCTCTGATGTGTAACTAAGGAGGCCTCAAAAGGGGGACGAAAGTTTTTGTCCGATTTCGTTGGTACAAGGGTCTATGGAATGAGCTTTTTAGGCTGATTCCAACGACTCCAAAACGATTTTTGCAGCCTGAGCCGTTCGTTACCTCTGATCGGCATAAGGTTTTCTCACGCATCGGTCGTTAGGGTGCAGTTGTTTACGTAATGAGCATCACGTGGATCAGGGATCGTTTCTCTCGCTCATTAAATATATCGTAATAACTGAAAGGTTGCGCTCATCTATTCAATTCAATTGATGGCTTGTTTTCATAAATTTTCAATTTCAAGGTGTTCAATCGACGCAAAATGTATTGCTCCACAACTTTTCTCTATGTTGAAATTTTGTGAGAATCCTTGTTTGGCTTCCACACTGAGAAATATACCGGAAAACGTGGTTGTTTGAGGTTTTTTGGAAAAAATAAGAGTAAGGCACAATTTTACTTATAGGAACATGGGGTGTGTTCGTGATCAGCGTTGAATTTCTCATAAGAGACAATAATTGTTTCAAATTATATACCTATTATAACTTTTTTACATATAATACATTTTTGATTATAATATATATTATAACTTTTTTACATATGTACATTTTTGATTATAATATATATTATATAATAGACACATTATGTATATAAGTATGGAGGTGGTCCCATGATCGAAATGCAAAGGACACGCCGGCACCTCACTAGAGACCGAAAAAAGTACAGAAATGAACAAAACTAATTTAAAAATAAAACATTTTGATCCGATTTTGTTCCAAATTTTGTGCCGATCGCCATCACTCGGCAGTAATGAATTGAGGCACCCATACTGTCAATCATGTCATGAAAATTGTAAGACAATTGTAAGTTTCAATTCACTGGTTTCGACTATTTCTAGGTCTCACCAACGGCGGTATTGCACTATTAAGGAGGCCTCAGCTGTTTTGAAGAGTTGAGCGCTCCGCCTTTCTTTCGTCGATATCCACAGACCGGGAGGGAAGGAAAAAAGCTGGCCAAAGAACGAGAGAGAATAAGCTGAAGGGAAGTACACTCCATTAAATTCCTTTCAATTCCCGCAGTTTCTTAGTTCCTCCCGTCGTTCGCCGCAACAAAGGTCCTCTCGCCCATAAAATTCTTCTTTTTTTACGATGCGAACTCAGCAGTTTTAAGGAAAATACTCGGGATCGTTGAAATACTTCTTTGCAGCTTTTTCTAAACTGGAGAGGAGACTTTATACGCCGAGTCTTCAAATTGTAAGGAAGATGTAAATGTAAACAGTAAGAGGATGGTTCCTCCAAGAATCTATTGACAGTAAGTCATTTAAAATTTCGTAATGTATGTCAATGAATTCTGTAAAGTGCAATTTAGAAATTCGAATCGGCGTTAAAAACAGTGTTTTT
This sequence comes from Pilophorus perplexus, assembly GCA_955831195.1. NCBI lineage: Eukaryota > Metazoa > Arthropoda > Insecta > Hemiptera > Miridae > Pilophorus > Pilophorus perplexus. Next base: position 12,937,625 of record OY037015.1, on the reverse strand, counting down.
CAATCGGGATTGATTACCGGGTCCTCATTAACCACTCATGAGTGTCCGGCAGGAATAAACGTGATGAGAATGTCTATCGAGTTTAACTAACATATGCCGGATTTGTCAACTACTCTTTGATCAAAGCAATCAACAGTAAGCCAGTAGTACAGTTGTTTCAACTGGAGTAATATAAGCGTCGCTGTGGACGGAGCGGGGAGTTAAAGGTTCGCTAACACAAACCCGAATTAATGAATCTTCTCTCCCCGACCAAACTCCCTCTCCTTTTCAAATAAATTCCGATGGCCGTCGCCAGGTTAATTAGTCCTAGGAGGGATTCCCTCGGTAAAGATGAATTTAATACCAATCTCGAGGTCTGCCGCGACATTAGAATAATTGAATGAGGTAACCGAAATGGAGCTTTTTGTGGACCCAGACTCGAAGAAGGAAACTGCAGTGGTTGCTGAAACAGGCAGTTTACAGCTAAGACAACTCGGTGGTACGGTTATACGACTTGATGGTAGATGGCGCCGAGACTGAAGGTCTGAAGGTCCCAGGTGCTGATAGGTAGGGACGACCATCCAATGTTCCCCGCCCAATATAGTTTGATCATCTGGCAGTAGTACAACTATGAACTATGAAATTTCAGAGTCAACAAAGGAGTATCCTAGGTAGAGTCCATTTACTCAGTGTAGGCTCCAAGTACGTGGACCCTCTGCCTCTTCTGTCTACTGGCATCATTGGCTAAGGTAAAACAGACTCCATTACTTTGGCTGTGTCCGGCAAGCCCACAACAAAACTCGACGCTTCGAGCAAGCTCGTGAAAACTTCAGACTGCCTTCAGGGAATTTCTGGAGTTACATCCTATCAAGATGCATCTAGTGAAAATGCACTGACCAGCCCCATCTTCGTTCTTCATAGTAGGCCTGACCCGGAATTCCCTGCTCCATCCTCCCAAAACAAACGCCGCGGGCGAGAACAATGAGTGTGCTCCTTCGGAACTCCACCAAACATCACACAATAACTAATAATACAAAGTATTATTATATTCTCTGCTATTCTCTGATAATTATTCTCTTATTATATTCTCTATTATAAAATTATTGAAGTAGGAAAATTTTGTAACGCTTGTGAAACGCTTGAAAACGTTGAAAAACGGTCTAAGTGCCTCAAAAAAAAAAATTTTCAGGAATCAAAAAATGTTCTTCCTTGAATGGTCTATCCCTAGTTAAGAAAAGAGAAGTTTTTGGTGTAGTGGCGGTATAGTATTCATCCGGGGGTCTTATGGCACGCACCATTAACCTTTATTTCCAGTAACTCCAGTAAAGTTGAGTGATTTACTTGCCAAATTGATCTATGTAGGTAACCGTTCATTGTACATTATATATTTCTTACATAACAAGGAAATGTTTCAACCCGAAAGCAATCTGAACTATTAGGGTAAGAGCAGTAATTCTAAGAAACGCCGAACATCATTCAAAATGTCTGTTCTTCTTGATAATTTCACGTGTTCTTCCTTCCACATCTTCCATATTCTATATTCCACCTCCTCATGAAGAAGGAAAAGTAGCACAAAAGCTAGGAGAAACTAAGTTGAACGAGAAAGAAAGCCCAGGAGAGGAAGGAAGGAAGATCGAATATCACACAAAACATCAGGATTTCCCATAATTTTTCCAATACAGTGTTGCATGTTGCATCACTTAAGTGATAGGGCACTTCCGGCATTTCGATCTTTCGATTCGATTTTGTTCCACTTAGAGAACCGCACTTCCAAAGTAAACCTGGTTATGCAGCTCCATGGAGCTGCAGCTTGGCATTTTACGACCTAAAACACTTTATAATCATCTTTCGAAAAATTTGCCCTTCGGCAAATGGCACAGTTCCAATTTATTATTGGGGGAATTGCTTTTCTTAAAAAAAAAAAAACCAATATTAGTTTAAAGGTATTCTTTCTTCATTGCATGTTTAGATGTCATACATTCCGCAAAATTCACCCTTTTTCTCCCCAGGGCATAGTTATATGGGATGGGATAAAAAAGCTAATGTAAACTGCCTTATCCGACAGCGTCATACAGTAAAGAACAAGAGCAATAAAAAAATTTCTCTTCGAGGGAAGCTCCTGGTATAATTAGATCTCCTATCTCGTCGTAAGTCTTGAGGGGGTTCATAATTATCAATCTCTCTGAAACCCATTAGGATAATGACTGTCAGCTCTGGAGATTACCGCACCGTAGTGGACAACTCAAAGCACGAAACGTCGCTTTTGGCGGGAATGATGAAGCGTTGTCGGAGTGAAGACACCATTAGCGTTGAAATTCATTAAGTGCGGTTCATCGAGTTCCGGAATTAGTAATCTAATTTGAATACTGAAGCAGGGCCGAATCGGTGGCGAAATTTTTGACCCGAATCCTTAAATTTGGGGCGACGAAAGCCAAGTTAGAAGAGTTCCAAATCATATTTCTGTCCAAAACGCAAATTTAGTAATGTTAGTCGAGAAAAGTTCCCGAATTGACGACTGGTTGTTGGATGGTGTGCCGTCAGGAGATCGGGGTTGAGGCCAAACAGAGCTTTCGGAAAATATCTCATCATCAGGAATTGAGGATGATTTAAGGTAACATCCAAGAAGGTTGTGCCCTGTCAGACGTGAAATTCTGGTTAACCAATAATAACGGAAACGGTTTTTTAAAAGCATCGATTATGATTCATATTCAACAACTTTAGAACAATCTCATTATTCTCAACTAACAAAATGAAGAGTTGGACGTGCTTGCGTTCAGAGTGAACGATGGATGCATTATTGAACGGGAATTTGATATTAAACATCAAATTGATATTGATATCTTTTGATAATTCGCGCGAAGCACGGGTGTCCCAGCTATTATTAACTAATTCAGAATGGTTGTCAGTCACTAGAACCCGGTTGTCAACCACTTCAACTATGTTTTGAGCAAGTTCAAAATGGGTTTCATGCTGGTTTCGAGACCACACAGATAGCTCGTACATTGAGCGCTTGATGCGTATTGTCAACCACGTCAAACCTGTTTGCTCTTCAAAGAATTTTTAACCATAGTGAAACCAATTTGAAGTGAGTTATTATTATAAACTGGTATAATAAACTTGTATGAAGATGTTGACAACTCATTTGAGTAGTTGGCGGGAAAATGTCATTCTCAATAATTCAATAATCAATTTCCATGGGCTCCTGAGTCATTGACAAGGGGTTCACTGGAAATTTTCTCCTGAAAAAAAAGAAGAAAAATAAATAAATAAAAATTGAATGAATTAATTAATTTAAAAAAATGGTTCGTCATCTAAAAGTTTGAGAACCCCTCCTCTATGATGGTAGGTAGTGTTACGTTAATAATTATTCATCCTTGAGCCCATCATCCTTGATGATGGGAATATAATTTGTTCTCATCAGAAATATAATTTCTCATAAGCTCTGTGATAAAGGGGCAAAATGTGTTCTACCTCAATACCCTCACAGCGCGTCGTTTTGAAGATCGATTCTATCAATCCTGTTGCAGTTGTGGGGAAAACGTCCTTGACTGGCCGGGGGAGTTTTTCGAATGTAGGCAGTGAATGTACAACCGGCAAGTCATGCGGGGTTTGTCTACCCTGGACCAGTTCAATGTCGTTAGGAAGAACCTATTCAAACCTGTTGCATCATTGAAGCTTAGGAGGGTCTTGATACCGCCCTTTCTACGCACCCAATCGGGGTTTAGGTCACGGAATATTAGTTTCACGAGTTGGCTAACTGAGTTACTGGAGATTAGGGTAGCCGGAGATAACTTGTTTCCCGAATTTGGGAATATTCCCGCGTCATTAGTAAATAAGGGTTGAGGAGTCTCAGCATGAAAAACATTGTGATTTTGGTCGTACGATAATATCCGTTGACTGAACCACAAACCCCAATCTCTTCGCTTCAAGGGAAATTTCCGGTCATTCTTTCACAGGAAGATTCCCACTACATACGTCATTCAGCAAACACCCACCTTGTTTCTACTACACATGTACCCAATGGTAATTACGCGACGAATTTCAATTAAAATCTCGCTTGATACACATCTGAGCCACGCGATGAATACGACGAACGGGATAAAAAGTTTGTCGCGTGGTGATTGCGAGGGGTGTTCCGCACGTGATGGGCATCGTGATACGTTCATTTGGCCTGTTGTTGTTACATGGCCTGTCAACAAATTACATTCCGATCACGGCAGGTCCTATCGTTGATTAGTTGCCGGCTTGCTCATTAGAAAGAGTCTGGCTGCATCACGGAGTCCACGTAACCGCAAGGTGGAAATCCACATCAACGATGAATCCTGTCGAGAGTAAAATTGGTTATTCGACGGATGGAACTGCGAGAGTGTCTCACAACACCTAACACCGAAAGTCGAGTTGTATGGTTTGTACGCTCTAGAAGTGGTGTCATGAACCTCACTAATGTTGATTGAATATGCGTCGCCGCCAACTCATTCACACTCCCCGCTGAACGAAACACCGAAAAGTTGCCACCCCTCACAACCCATCACTTTATTCTCTCCCGTGGAGATGTATAGATCGTTACTGCAGGGAGGTTACTCGTGATTAATCACAAAGCTCGACCGCAGACCGTTCAGAATCGTTGAATGACGTTGACGTCCCCGCGGACGATACCATCGCTTCCAATTATCGAACCCTCAACGACAGATGGCCGGCGCGGCCTTCCCCGTCCAACTCAATACAGGGAGAGAGGTGGTAGAGGATGTTTTGGAGGATTGTTAAATTGAGGACATCTGAAAGGCTCTGAAAGTGAAAAACTGCTACTCAGTTCCACGTGAGGACAAAGTTTAAAAAACCTACACCGACTTGTCTATTCACATAAATAAAAAATAGAATATACAAATTCTATTTTTATATTTATTTGTTAATAAATAAATATAAAAATTTTAATAACTGATAATAATTCTCGGAGCTAAACCAATCAGTTTATGGGCCAATTCATCATCTTATGAACCATCACATGTAGATTCTACAGCCTTCAGTAAAAAAAAAAACGCTGGAAATTTTACACTATCACATTATTCTTTGAAATGGGGTAGTATAAAAATTAATTCTGTGACATTACACAAAAAATTTGTTTTTAATGTTTGGACAGATATGGGTCCTCCAACAGTGGATTTTGCATCAAAAACTAATTGACCTCTTAGGATTCCTGAAAATTCCTATTTGTAGCCCCATGAAAGCGTCATGGATCCCCACGGTGAAATTGGGTGGTTTTGGGGCCCCCGAAATGGATTTTACGTTCAAAAATACTTCGAAAACGACACCTATATCGACCTCATAGCCGAAAACCTTTTATAAAAAAACTTTTTTTCCCCCGCAGAGCCCCAGGTTTGGGCGATCGGGCTGAAAACCCTGCAGGCACTATTAAGAAGATTTAAAATCTATTCCTGCTGCCGAACACGAAATCAAGGATTTTAGCTTTTGCAAAAATTCGCCTTTAATGATTAAAAAAAAAAAAAAATAATCCTGATAATTCTTTCACTCAATTTTGTGGCATTGAATAAAAAGAGTGAAGTACGGAGAGATGTAGATAGATGGAAAGGTTGGAAACCAAGAAAAATGATCCCACGTTATACTCTCGAGCTATCCCATTGTTTTCGGTTCATCTACAAATAAAAACAGCATCCTGAATGAAAGAAATACAATACCAGTACAATGAAAGAAAAGTTTTCTTTTTGCATCATCCTACGAAAAACAAAGGACCCTCATTGTTTGTTCGTGAAACGTAAGTTAAACCTTTCGTTCCTCCCCAAACAGGTTTTGATGTGGTCCCCTTTTTTCCTTGTTTTGCCCCCCTTGGCGACCCCTTTTACGTCCTTTCCAGCTCTTAGCACTTCATTTGTCCTCTGTCGCCCTTCTAAAATTTTAATGAGGGTCTCAGAACACCCCCGGCTTCACTTCAGGTCGAGTGCAGCGGGGAAGACTCGCGTCTAATGAACGGGACATGATACTCTTTTCCATTCTCAAAGCCTCTCCCACATGCCGAAGCCTTTCCCACTTGACTCGGCTCTCGGCTGTCATCCACCCCGACTGCCTTTTACCTGGAGAGCTGGGCGTTCTTCACAAAGTGCGACCACCTTACAGTTGCTCGTCTGTCCGTATATATACGGTATATATACCACGCAGGTTGAGCAGAACTTAGGATGAATCCAGCGGGGAATGGGCTAATTGAAAAGGGTGAGAATTTTGCATTTCGAATTTAACATATTCAGATTCAACACCCTTCAAAACTCCTTGATAGCAATTTTAAGTTCGGAAATCCGCATAGTTACGCGTAAGTACTGAAATCAGAAGCATATTACGTCACGCAGTGAAGTTATGCATCGAGACGCCAGAGCGTGCGGGGATCTTTTTTTACTAAAAAACGCACGACATGGCAACGCTGTACACATCTCAAAAGTACTGCAAATCGCTAACGTCAATCCCTTATGTTGACTAATAAAAATTTGACAACGTTCCCTAAAAATTTGAAGGGTGTTGACAAGTGTTTTTTTACATTTGAATCGTCAAATACGTCTTAATGCGGTCTCTCGAACCAATAAAAATTTACCAATAGCTGCAACTTCTGCACGATGGTTTTTAATTCTTTGGTATACCAAGTTCAAAAATTAAGTTTGCCAACAAAAAACTAAAATATTAAAAAAAAATTAGAATGTAATTTAGAACCTAACTTATTAAAGCTGTACCTATTACAGCTGTACCTATTACCTGTACTATTAAAGCTGTACCTACTCCTAAAGTATTTAGACACGGGGGACCCCCCCCCCCACCAAAATAAAAAAATGGATCTACATCAGAAAATTCCAGGAAATCGCCACTTAGTGAAAAACCTTCTAAACCCCCTTTTGTAGCCCCTTTTTAGCCACATAGAGCTCAACGGGTTTGATCAATAGGGCTGAAAAGCTCGCGGAAACAACTAGATAGAGAACAAAGCATTTCGTCAAAGATTTAGATTTAAAAAAAAAAAAAAAATTGCCGCCAATCTCACGCTAGGGTAATAATTATCCTTATCAATATATTATTATTACTCATTGATATAGGTCAATTGTGCAAAAATTAATTTTGTATCAACAAGAAAATATTTTTGAAAAAATTAAATAAAAAGTTTATTTTCTGTACAACGTTCAGACAGATCTGGGACCTCGTAATATGGATTAAAACCCAAAAGTACTCGGAAAACGACATCTTATTTGAACTTATGGGATCCTTCAAAAATCCCCATGGCGGAATCGGATCGTTCTGGGACTCCCAAAAATGGATTTTCCGTCCAAAAATAGGTACCTGCTTCATAAACGACACCTAATCGACCCCATATCCAAAAAACCTTCAAAAACCCCTCCCGTAGCCCCTTTTTAACTCATAGAGCCCCACGGGTTTGGGCCGTCGGGCACAACTATAATATTATGATAAAACGAGTATTTTGTCAAAATTTCAGATTAAAAAAAAAAACCTACTGCCTAAAACGGCTCGGACGGCGGACGGGCATTTCGTTTTTGGAATCTACGTGTCATGAAACGGATAATGTCAAATTTTGAGGCCGAACAGACATTCGACACGAATACATTGGTGAATATATTTAGAACTACCTATATATATATAAAAAAAAAATAATAATAATAAAGAATAAACAATTATAAACCCTAAAGCGGCCTGGGTGAAGAAAAGACATTTCATTTTTGGAATGTCCACATCTTGAAACATGTAAGGAAAAATGTTGAGGCCGATCAAATTTATCGACCCCCGTCGCGAAATTATAGGTTGATTATTTTGAGAACAATAAACCAAACGGAAGACAATTAGGAAGACCCCAGAATTCAAATATTTTATTCTTCTCAATTTTATTTCTGCGATTGACCCGTTTTCTTTACTGTTTGACCTTTCCTCGAAAAAAAAAGAAAAAAAAAAAAGAAGAAGAAAACATCATTCCAGGAGGTTTGTGGTGTGGATTTATTATACGGGACGGATTTTGTTTGGGTGACTTGAACAAAGTAGGTATACGTATGTACATCTCATTGCTATTCATCTCGTGTTCTAGGTACGTTATCTGCGGATTGGTGTGTTTGGTGAGTTTATGGCGAGGTTGAGATGGTGAGGGTGGTAGTGGGCGGGATGTGGACCTCCTCCATTAGCCGTCGCGATGAAGAAAACCGCCACAAACATGAATGATGGATGAGCACCTCCACACTACAAGAGGGGTCTTCCGAAATTCCGCCCGAGACCCCTCGACGGCTCTCAGAACACGCCAGGTATCATTAAGCGCCGAGAGGGAGAAGAGCTTGAGATCATTGTTTGCGCTTGGGAGGCGCCTCGACAAGTAGCGTTGTATATTGGCCAAGTAGCAACTCTACTAGTAGCAGTGTAGACCCCTTCCACTGTACACGGCTCATTACGACCTTCGGAGTAACAACAGGAGGGTTTTCGAGAACCCCACTAACGAATTCAGGAAGGTTATATCTGGCTATCGGCGGTAAGGCAAACGGAGTTAGTATGAGAGCACTTATAACTGAAGATGAATTCGCGCCCTGTGGGCCCTAACCTTCATTTCGACATTATGACACGAACTCACCAATTCAGGGCGGAGAAAAAATAATGAGGACGAAGCGACTATGACACGAAAAAAATTTAATTCATCGGTCCACTCCTCTATGACTGCAATACACCACACGTGATTATTGCGGTTTCAGACGAGTTTTAATCACGTTGAAAGCACAAAAAGATCCCATATTGCTAACACAAAGGGCCAACAGGAAGGCTTGTCTTTGGGAAAGCAAGAAGCAGGAAATTCAATACTTTTATCTCGAGAGAGAATCAAACAGCATGTCTGCGCGGGGGGACCCGGTGGAAAGGAGGTCCGGGGGGTAATATTGTGGGTTTCGTCCCTTCGGGTTTCGGTGCGGTCGTTGTGGGGTGTTTGTGACGCTTGTTTTCTCCCAATTCCTTATTGTTCTCCGCAATTGAAAGACAAAAAAACTTCTTCTTTTCGGAAAATAGGAAAGAAAGAAAAAAAAAGTGGGCATCACAGAATTTTATTTCCAACGAGTTTTGACGCAAATGAGTGTTATCATTGATTGAGGTAAAAATAAAAAAATAAAAAAATAAGTAGTAGTGCCAGCAAGGTTTACACATTATGTAGGTGTGTTAATCCCAGAAATAACCCAACTTTACGTGTGATTTACACACTCACCAACACCCATGTATTTCACACTAGTAGATCCGCAGATTTCATGAAAATGATATTTTCTGTTTTGATTCAACCTGAACCTGTAACTTCTTCGAAGACAAACACCGATTTTGGAATGCTGTAAGTTACGCTAAACAAAGCGTAAAGCTATGGTTATTAAATGCCGGGTCCTCTACGCCCGAAAAGTGTCAACACCATAGTGTCAACACTATTTCAACAATTCCGTCCTACCAACTCTCAGCCGTCCGAACGCTGTTGGCCCCGTTCAGTCATTATTGATCCTCTCTAAAACCCGGAAACGAACGCAAGTGGCCGCAACGTTGACATTATTTAATGAGGCGTTGTCCGGGGAAAATACACTCAAGGCACCGATGGGCTCTGTCGGATGGAGCTGGTAACAACGCTAACATCTCCCCCTTCCTTTACCAACCCTTAGCCAAGTTCAATATAAACTTGACTTCGAGCGAAACTATAGTTGCTTGTGAAAACTCCCACTCTGACGATAGTGGAAAGTTGAATTGGTGCTCGATGCGGTCAACCGTTCCAATAAAATTGAGAAATAAAAGATTGAAAGAATTGAAAAAAAAAAAAAAAAAAACGACCATCGCGAGCAAACTGCTCTCTTCTAACCTAAGTACCTGGTCAAGATGGTTTTGACACAGTTTTCTTTCGATCACTTCATTTATTTTACAAACTTCTAACAAGAAGCAATGGTACCGTTTATCAGAATAATATTCTTAACATAATATTATTATTTTTGGGGAAAGGAGGGTTATTAAATTAAATTCAAACTGAATTAAATTGAAATTCTAATTATGAATCAATTTAAGTTATTCAAGCAATCAGAAGGGGAAGGCCGAAAAATTTATTGGGCCCCAGGTGAGACTCGAACCCACAACCTCTGCATAACTAGTGCAACGCTCTAAACCAACTAAGCTACAGGGAACCGCAGCTGAGAAAGAACATTGGAGATTGAAGGCTCAACTGTCCCCTGCTTCCAACAATTGATTCGGCCTTATCATATTGTTACTTATTTCTCCCCCTCTGAACCTTGATCTGATGTGAAGCCAGTAGACATCCTACTTGAATAACTTAAATTGATTCATAATTAGAATTTCAATTTAATTCAGTTTGAATTTAATTTAATAACCCTCCCTTCCCCAAAAATAAAACACTGCATGAGGAAGCAGGTCAAATTTCCTCAAGTCATTCCTGTAATAATATTATTATGTTTTCATCCTTCTGTAGTCTCCGTGTAAATACGTAGCAGCGATGAAAAATATATTTATTAGCCGATTGTAACTACATCGTGGACAACAGATTCACGCGTGAAAAATTGAACTCGAACGATCTTCTGACCCGAAGAAATCTCTGAAACGTCATTGCGAATTCGAAGGACAGGATGCGGATCATCTAGAAACGCCAGGAGGGGAAGGCCAGGGCAGGGCCGTGGAGAGAAAATCCGGGCCCGGGGGCAAAATTCTTCGGGCCCCCTTAAAAAAAAAAAAAAAAAAAAGCATGAAAATTTTTCCTCTATTGATCCGTCCCTTTTCCCATTTTGCCTCCTTAAAAAAAAAAAAAAAAGTTCTCAAGAAAATCCGGGCCCCCCTACGAAAGCCGGGCCCGGGGGCAACGGGTCCAGTCCCCCCCCCCTCACTACGGGGCTGGGCCAGGGGAGGGAAGGAAGAAAGACAAAAGCTGTGAAGGCAGAATGGCATTCGTGCCGACTGGTTCGCGAGGACTCTGCCTTGCTGACACTGCTGTAGACAGTGGTGTTGTTTGTCAGTTTGGTAAGATTCGCTTTCTTGGTGGAAGAAGCTACCAAAATGCAGTCAAGGTTGAGACTGAGCAGCAAAATTGGACCGTTTGGAGTATGTACGAGGCGTGGGAAGGTGTGAGAGAATGAATTGAAACAAAGGAAGAAGCAAGAAAGAAAGGTGAAGACACAGACACGAAAATGTTGACAAGACGAAGTAGGTACCCTTACCATAATGGTAAAGGTAAAAGTAAAGTTAAAGTGAGTTTAACGTCAGGATTTTTGACCTGATCGCCCTAACATGACACTAATTAGTTGGAAAATCACCTCAACCCAGCTGCACATTTTATGCACAAAATTTTCATGGTCGAACCCGTGGCCTCATCAGAATGCAGCCCGATGTGAATAGCGCCCAGAACCACTCAGCTAATGCAGCCGCCAAGACGAAGGATGAATGAAGAGGACATAACGAAACACAAGAAACGTTGGGAGACACGGGCTAATCGACCCACATCCAGCCTAAGATGGGGGAGGATTCTAAGTTCCAAAAATACTTCGAAAACGACACCTACCTTGATCCCATAGCCAAAATCCTTCAAAAAACCCTCCCGTAGCCCCACACAGGTGTATTATTGCAAGAATAATAAACCAAAAGGATCTAGGCGGAAGTATCGGAAGGTTAAGCGGTCAAGGGCTCAACAGCTAAGGAATGAAATCGTGCCCCATGAGGCTACCCCCTTCACCATCTCACCAGTCCCGCCCTTCATCGCCACAACGCCGTATTTTTTCCCTCTTGCGCTATAAATAAAATTTTATTTGACGCGGATGTTAAGTTTATTATTCCGTGTTCTCGGGGTTTCCCCGGAGAACCGAGCCTGGCCCATACCCCCACCAGAGGCGCCCACACCCATGACCCATAATGCCCACCATACCCATAATCGTATATCTTTCGTGGGGTAAGACCCGGTTTTGATCTGGAAAACCAATGTCGTCGGGGAGCTATAATGATGATTTCCCGTCTACGTAGTGGCCTCTAGGGACCTCGGGGGAAGGAAATCCATCCAGTTTAAACTGCTAGGTTTGTTACTGCAGTCGTTCATTTCTGTATCGCGAATATGAAGGTACAACGGGTTTTCTCCCAGTGTGGTAAACAGGTCGTTAACAAATAGTTTTTTTTATAATAGTTTATTTTATTTAGCATCTTTTTTTCTATCTCTCTCTAAAATCTTCATCGAATTATTGGGCTTTATAATGCGCTAGTGCGACGGAAGGCCCCGGCAATGACTTTCATACTTCTCACACCTTCCCGTTCACTCAGCGGGGTAATTTCCTTTATAATTTTGTATTTCATTAAAAAAAAAAAACACTGCCAAGGCAGCTTCCTCGTGCCAGGTTCAAAATGAACGTAACAACTGTAACAAGAAAATTACGTTCGCGCATGCGCAGGGAGTACCACTGATTCAATCATGATGAAACTGATAGGGAATCATCTAGGGCTATACCCACACAATTCCTGAAAATTTGATTGAAATCCGATCAAAATTGTAGGAGTTATGGCTGTGGCAAGGAAATTACGTTCGCGCATGCGCTGAGCGTACCGCTGATTCAATTGTGATGAAATTCGTATGGAACCTCAAGGAGCCTTATCCGCATAATCCCTCAAAATTTGAGCTAAATTCATTCAAAATTGTGGAAATTATGGCTGTAACAAGGAAATGCGGACAGACCGACAGACCGACAGACCGACAGACCCACAGACCCACAGACCCACAGACACGGAACCAAATTTGTTCAGTAGGATATGAAACGCAAAATGCGAGTGGAAATTTTGAATTTGGACAACAAAAAATTTTTTTCTCCCGAAAGTGAACACAAGGCTTCCACTGCTTCGCAGACTCGGAAGCAAAAATACGTACAAAATAACCAGGAAAACGACGCCTACCTAATTCGACCTCCTGAGACCTTTCAAAACCCCCATAAATAAATGGTGGAGCCGAATGGTTGGAGAGGTCTCTCGAAAATGAAACCTAACGGGACCTCTTAGCCGAAAGCCTTCAAAAATGCCTCCCGAAGGCCCCTTTTTAGCCGCAAGGATTTGAGCGATCAGGCTGAAAACCTTGCAGACACAACGTAATGGAGAACTGAGTTTATTTTAAAATCATCCCTTTTGTAGCCCCATGAAAGCTCTATATATCGCCACAGTGAAATCTGAGCGTTCCGGAACCCCCAAAAATGGATTCTACGTCCAAAAATACTTCGAAAACGACACATAACTCGACTCCATAGCCGAAAACCTTCAAGAAACCCTCCTGTAGCCCCATTTTAGAACCATAGCACCCCACGGGTTTGGGCGATCGAGCTAAACACCTTGCGGGCACAACTAGATGGTAAACCAAGTATTTTGTCAAAATTTCAGACTAAAAAAAAAAAAAAAAAAAACCTACTGCCCAAAACGGCCTGGACGGCGGACGAACATATCGTTTTTGGAATCTACACCTCTTGAAACTGATAATGTCAAATTTTGAGGACGATCGAAGTCGTCGAACTCCGTCGCGATTACATAGGTGTATTATTCCAAGAATAATAAACCAAAAATCAGATAAAAAAGAAAAATTTTTAGGATTTATTCCTATTGCCCAAAAAGACCTGGACGGCGTTTCATTTTCTTAATATTCACATCATGAAACACATAAGCACAACGATTTGTTCCTATATTTTAATGATGCGTATGTAATTCAATTTTGAGGTAAAAAAAATAAATAAATAAAAACCACAGAAGTTAGCCTGAGGAGTTAAGAAACCTGATGGACTAAGCGAATATTTGAGCAAGAAACGCTTGCATACGAGTCTGCAACACATTGGGACATTTTATGTCTTTAGTCCCCCCCCCCTCATTTCCTACCCTCCCCTTTCCCATTTCTGTACTCCCCTCTATTACAATTGAGTGTTAAGCATAGAAATTAACTTTAAGAGCAACTCGGCTGATCCGGACCCTGGGCATCGTCAAGTAAATGTCCTAAAGAGGCTACATACGAAATTACAGCTTCCTAGAGTGTAAATCATAGAAATTAGCTTCAAGAGCCACCCAGCTGATCCGGACCCCAGCTTCCTAGAGTGTAAAGCTATACTTACAGCTAAGGAAAAACTAAACAAGTTCCATTTCCCTAGAAACGGCTTGGGACAATTTTCATCAACAGTTTTCGTGACGATTTTTGAGTTTATGTGCCAAAGCAGACATAAAATGTCAAAAAAAAAAAAAAAAAAAAAAAAAAATCCACCCGCATCACGATTACATAAGTGGATTATTCCAAGAATGATGAACCAAAAAAAAAGGACGACCTGTTTACCATACTGGGAGAGAATCCGTTCAACCTTCGGATTATAAGTGTGGTTGTTCGGATATAATCGAGTTGATGAGAAAATCAATGGGCCGATTGCAAACAAATTATATTATGGAGGTATTTCGAGGGGGAACCGTTCTTGGATAACAAGTGGTAGGCGGTAATGTCAATATTCCGTCCACCTGAGGACCCTTCCTGTCAGCTATTCAAACGAATTATTGTTAGGATTTTCATCGGGTTTAATGGAGGTAATTTACATGGACAGCCGCACATGAAAATATCGTGAACCCTTAGGAACACCATATCATGTATATTGCACCAATAGGATCCAACTCAAAATGGTGCAAGGACGGAATTTCTTCCATTACAACAGCAGGTACTGAAGATTTAATTTGGTGGTAACGTAGAGCTACAAGTTTCATCTTGGATCATTCTCAGGACATTTTGCGATTGATTCTCACCGGAGAGTTCCTTCTTATCAGGATAGTTTCCGGTTTCTTCCTTCACATTCTCCTATCAACGGACGATCTCCCAATGTACAAGGCACAATCGGGTTTTCTAGTTCCTACACCCCCAAAACGATCTGGATTGTTGGCGGAAATGGGTCGTGGGGACGATACATTAATCAGGATTGATGGATTGATCTGTAGTGGTGATTGATGGTCTTGTGTAATTTGGAGTGGTTAAAATCAATTTCCCCTGTCTACTGGAGTAAGCAAGAAATACCAGTGCAGACGATGTAATCTATGATTAGATTGATTAAAAGTCCATCTGGGTATGGCAGATCTATCTTTTTACCGTCAACGAGAGGTAGCTAAAATATGTAACTCGATACAATAAAATCTTGCATGTCGACACACCGAGTGAAAATACTTGAATCAATGGAAGTGATTCGACGATCGAATTCCCTTATCCCGCTCCCAGGTCTCACCTCCGTTCCTTGAAAGTCAAATTCACTTGGCCTAATCTAATGAATATTCTTCCCTTCCGCCCTGAAACCCTAAATTCTGGTCAAAGTTTAATTGAGCCTTACGAGGCGTAGCAGGTTTCGGCACAGGCAATTACCAGGATGGGTATCCTCGCGGCCATTTGCCTACGGGAGCCTATCTGCGCTTTCATGCCAGCCTCCGGGATTATACGGAAGATCACCGAGAGGATTCTGGGCTTAATGAAATCGCTGCAGGAATCTCCTCGAGCCGACATCTGTGTTACAACAGCTTCGATTATCCTAAGCCAACGCATCTAGAGTAATTTGTTCGGCCATTTCGAGAGCAGGCCGCAGCTTATTCCTTATTTCGATTGGGTAAATCGTATAGTCGTAAAGGCCTAGCAAGACGAAGGCAATGTTTCAATAAAATGCCTTATTTAATGAATTTTCCTTGCCGTGTGGTTTGAGGATTAACTCGAAAGAGGATTCATTCGGGCTAAATTGTCAACCTCCACTTGAAAACTTGAACTTCCAATATTCTAGAATCAAGATAACTTCAATTAGAACGGGATTCAATGCAGGGAAGCTCGGATTAGAAATGGCTACCGTGGGGAGGTGAGCAAGTGGGATGCTGATGGGTGGGAGGAGCTCTTATTTGTCCTTTAAGGAAATGTGATTAAAGGGAAATGGTCGATGAGGAGGAAGGGAACTTGTCCGTTCGCAGGAAGGCATTCATTTTGAGTTAGCTACTCTTAATAGTCACCTGGCTTCAACTTCTTCTGAAGCCTTTCCCCAGTTGGCATTTAGTCATTATCAAAAGGGTGTAAAAAACATAAGCGTAGATCACTAGCTGTAGTTGTGGTTGTGTTTGCACTTTGAACTAAATTTGAAAACAAAAGTGGCGTAATTTTAGGAATTTGGAATACGATATCGTAGTTCCAAGCCTAAAGCGGGTGTTTTTAGAGTAACTATGTCATTGTTTTCACATCAATATTAATTATTGTGTGTGATGTTAAGCAGTTCCAAAGGTGTATACTCCATGTTCACGCTGCTGTATGATTTGGAGGGAGGGACAGAGAAATTCGGGCCAGACCCTCCGCGATGTATACATGTATGTATCCAGACCCTTCGCTGGAGGATGAAGAAAAGTCTGGTCAGTACATTTCCACTAGAGCGTTCAGATAGGATGCGCCAACTGAGCTTTCCTGAGAGCGATCCGGAGTTTACACGGTTTTACTGTGGGCTTGCTGAACACAGCCGAAGTAGTCAGCTTTCAGAAAGCGGGCAGAAAAGGCAGAGGGTTCGCTGACAGTTCGGAGGTTCCCCTCCAACTCAACAAAACTTCGGACATCGTACTAACGCCAGATGAAAAAGCTAAGTAATATCTAGCGGAACGTTATTATTAGGCATAATATGCATAATATTATTATCAATGGGGAACATCAGAAGGTCGTCCCGCCGAGAAGGGGGGGGGGGCGTCAATTTCCCGCACAACGTCGGCCGAAATTGCCTGCAGAATCTGCAGCAATTTCGGCCGACAGTGAACTGTCTGATAGTTCCGCTTACGATTTTTTCCCACCTAAGAGAAATGTACAAAATCGTCGCTGTAGAAGCAACACCAGCAGCTTAACACACATTTTCCCAACTTCATAGGAGAGACAAAAAACTGTTTCAAGTAACTGTTCCATTTAGCTGTTTAATTTAAAAAACAACTTTCATTTTCACCAAAAAGTCAATCAGGCGGTGTTGCTTCAAACCGACGAAACCCTTGAAAGAAACCTTGAATTAATACTTTCATTCATCAAAGTAAAAGTAAATTAATTTTTAATTGGAATATTCACTGAACGTTTCATAAAAGCCCTTCATCAAATTTTTATAAGCTCTGTTCCATTATCTGTTTTTGTGACAAGTTTTTATTTTAAAAACTTCGTCTGGATGGTTATGGAAATTGCATTTGGCTGATTGCTTGAATAATAAACTTCCATAATAAAACCAACGCATAAATTGTTTCTTCAGATTTTTTTAAAGCAGTAGACTTCGTCGCAATGATGGTAAACGTATTTTTAAATCCTTCATCATCAAGTAGTTGTATTATTCAGCACGTATTTTTCTTATAAGAAAAATCTATAGATGTTGGTGAATCAGTGTATTTTTTGGGGGGGTCGGCTTCCCCCAACGCAAAATAACAAACAACCCAAATAACAAATCTGGGAGGAAAGATGGTGGTGAGGGATGATGGAGTCTTGTGGGACGATGAACTTCTTTCCTCTGAGTGTCCTTTTTGCGGACAGATATGACTGCAGTCATGGGCCCACACAATGATTCGTGTTCGGGCAAATTCCGTGGAACCTTGTAATGAATCCGAGAGTTTACGAGCGTGTCGGGAATCCGTCCTGGTACGTATTACGTACCGAGACGAAAAAAGAAAAAAACCATATACAACCCAGAGCTGCGTCTTATGGGAATGTCAAGCTCTCCGCGATCAGAGTAAAGTGTTTCGAAAGGGCCGAACGTTAAGGACACTCGATTCGGGTTCGAGGCAATGGTCTGGCTCAAAGAGATAAGGCTTTTTTCCGAAACCATGACGAGGAGAGGGGGTATTTTATTTATTGGGAACCTCGTGACGGGCCGGAGGGGTAGTGTCTTGAGGGAGGGGTAGGGTTCCAGAAGATCTCTGCCGCGATCCCATCACCATTCCTGGTGGATCACGCTTCACAGGCCACCAAGTGTATTTCCCGCTAGCTTGTCACCTGACTAATGGTTGGCCTTCGGTTACCGATGGCTTTAACACGCATCGATCAATACAATACCTCCTCCCTTTCCACTTCCTCCTCGCAGATTTGCCATTACCCGTGTTCCAACATTGCCATCACTAAGGGACGTGAAAAAACTGTTAGGACGAAGGTCATCGCGAGAACGATAAGTCATCGTGTTAACACCTTACGTACTGGCTGTTGAGAAGATCACTTTTATGGGAATGTCAGTTTGTTATTTTCTTCTTTTTCTTTGAAAACTCAATCTTCAGAACGTTAATTCTAATAAGGCAACCGTTTCATAAGTCCATCTATGGCAATCACCCGGGGCAGTCATTTCTCCGCCGTCACCGACAACAATAGATCCACGAAACTTGCCACTTGAACACTCAGGTGAAATGTTGCCAAACGAAGTTGGGACTTCTCTACTTTCCCAAAGCCTCTAGGTTGATGGATGTTCACAGCACGTGACTCTGCTTTACTCCCACAATCCAGTTCAATAAACTTTACTCGACCGCTCGGGCCATTTAAGTTGGGTCACAATGCCAATTCGTGCAAATACCAGAACCCCCCCACCACCATCACCACCAACTTTTGGAAAAGCCCAGCTCGGTAGGTTTCAGTTGCGTGTGCCAAACTCGGGACTGGTTTTTGTTTGATACCAAACGGTGTTTATCGGCCATTTCAAACGCTCATTGAGACCAAAAGTTCGACTTGATTTTCGATTGTGTCCAACCCCTGGCATGTATGTTGAATATTATTCAACTTTTAACTTATCCTTTTTCGCACCGCGTAGCAGCTGGTACCGGTGGGTGTTTGTGCGGGAGGGGGGGGGGGGGTCTATTAGGGGGAGTGAAGATGAGGGAAGGAAATTGGTGGTGGAGCGGGCTCGCGGTACGGGTGAGCAGTTAGGCGGGGGGCTATCATTTGACTTTATTAATTCTATGTCAACAAAACATTATTTTAAAAAAATTGGTGTAGTAGTAAGTACAAATAAGTGGGGTGCAGGTCAGGACGTCCGAAATAATCGGATTACGCCTAAGCCGATTTTCGGCCCGTAATGAAGTCCGACTTGAGTAAAAGGTGTGTGAGAGTGTCAGGTCGTCCTACCGAGTTCGAAGTCAGTCAGCTGGGCCGGCCTTAGTTGTTTAGCTGGACTTGGAACATTTCTTTGGAGTGATAAGAGTTTAGAAACCACGAATGTGAAAACTAATAACGGCGAACCTTTCATTTTATTCCATAGTGAATCTGATGGTCTCGTGATGTTTTCAACTGATCGTAATTTGCAGTTTTTAGCCCGTTCGTCTATCATATACGTGGACGGTACGTACAAGTGCCGCGCGAAGTTTTTTACTCAGTTGTTTACTCTTCACGCGTTCCAAAATGGTCATTATATCCCGACAGCTTTTTTCTTTATAGCCGACAAAAAGCAACATAATATTAAGCATATTATGTTGCAACATATGTTAACTATATAGTTATGAAAGTTAGGATTCATGGTTGTAATTGGCGTTCTCCACCCCAGAAATGTTTAGGGTGAAGACAAAATTTGTGTAGCTCGGTAATTTGAGAGAAAAGGGGAAGTTTTATTAACCCGAACCACCTCCTAGAATACTTCAACGAAGGCCAGTATAGCCGCGGAGGATGAACAACAAATCAACCATTCATTTCTAAGTTTTAAGCGTTTCCCCCGCCCTTAGGACGAGTTGACACTCAAAATTTTGAGCATGTGTCAAGTCGTCCTACGAGTAGGATTAACTGGGGGAGGACGAGTTGACACAACCCCCTTCGGACGAGCTGACACTGTAATCGGACGAGCTGACCGGAACCCAATAAGGGTGGTAAATATGAAAAAGCGAG
This sequence comes from Pilophorus perplexus, assembly GCA_955831195.1. Lineage (NCBI taxonomy): Eukaryota > Metazoa > Arthropoda > Insecta > Hemiptera > Miridae > Pilophorus > Pilophorus perplexus. The sequence continues at coordinate 12,917,782 of OY037015.1, read as the reverse complement.
GAGTTAGGTCATAGGCCGGGGTGTAACGGGCGAGGATTGGCTAGCGGAGCCATTACTGAGTGCCCGCTGATCGTCTTCTGGGACCCGTGGAATTAAGTTCAATCCCTTGATTATCAATGTTTCATAAAATTAGTGCCAACATTTATTTAAATTAAAATGACTTGAATAATTATGTAACAGTTAGGTTATAACTATAAACCATTCAAATTTACATTTTCTATTGACATTTTTAAATTCAATATTGAATGCTTAGAAATTTTTTGGAAAACACAAATTACGTTTCCCTGTGAAGCAATTCATACTAGGCTCACTAGCAAGAGTATCCTCTAAAATACCGGACTTCGCAGGATGATACAGTGGATCGTGAACTTGCGGAAAATGAAAAAAAAAAAAAAAGAAATAAAAGTGTAATTCAGAAAAATGCCGGTTTGGAAACTACTCGCCTCTTAATAGTTAAAATAACTAGAAATAATTTTTTTTTTAAATTATTTAAGTTTGATTAGGGGTTTGCGGTAAATTTTAATTAATTTAATCACTTGATTTTAATTAATTGAAAGAATTACGCGAAGTCAAATTAAGTTAATTAAAATTTACCGTAAATCCCTAATCAAACTCAAATAAGTTTTTTTGAATTTCTAGTTAATTCCAGTTATTTTAAATTTTTCCTTTTTAAAGTGAAACTTTTATTACATCGTCCCAAATTTTTTGGTCTGTGTGTCGTTTCTTGTCCCGTCACGCTACCGTTGATTTTCGCTTACAACCGATTCGTTGCTACGGAACTTCATCTTCGCCAGTTATAATCGTACAAAAACCGTTCACCATTCGTTGGAAAGCTCTAGATTTATCACAAGTTTCTTTCGTACTTGTTCTTTGTCATTATGTCCCCATTTTATATTTATTGATGTTATTAATGGATGCAGTAAACAATGCCGCTTGTTTTGTTGTTATCAGGTGCCACGTTAGAAATCAATTTGAGAAAACGCCAAAATGAAGCCGTGGGTAGAGATACAAGGGTAGGTGAATGAGTAGAAAATGGGGGGGGGGGGGGGGCTAGACATAAAAAACGTGTCCATCGATGCCACGTATCCCACTAGGGGAGCGAGCGAAGCGAGCCGGAGAGACTAGTGGGAAAAAAGTTTCACTTTTACCGTGGTTTCGTAAAACCACACCCGTTTTTTTTAAATCTTAATGTTTCTCATCTCTGTTTCTATTTATTTTTAAAATTCAAATATTTTTTTCTGTCAAACGATGAAACGTGACATTTTTGCGAAGGAAGAAGATTTTCATTTCAAGTTTAAAGAGGAACATGCAAAATCGCTGCATGTGCTTTTAGAAAGAATTTGCTTTTTCGTCGACTTGATATTTTCCCGGAACCGTGAAGCTTCTCATCCTAGAATTCCTCCTCAGTACCAAGTTCTCTCTTCTGTTGTTGGACTTTTCCCACTCTTTTCTTCTCATCAAGAATTATAACCCCAAAAAGTCTTGAACATGGGATCTCGAAGTGGGAAACCCTCGTGAAAGAAGCCTAGGGTTAGCACCATCTAAGTTGTTTATCTTTTAATCCTGAAGGTAAAGCTGAAATTTACTGCCAACGGCAGCCTTTTAAAAGTGGGCGATTCGTTATGTTCATCTCTCATAAAAACACATAAGCCGAGCTCTACTCTTGAGAGAAAGGCTCTCAGTGTTTGAAGCCATTTTCTCGGCAAAGCCCTTGGTGGATTATCTAAATACTAAATTATGGGCCGGCTGAAAAAATCCCGGTGTGTATCAGTGCGCTTCTAATTACTGACTCAAAAGGATAGCCGATTGTAGTTAAACGGAATTTCCAAGTAGGTTGATTGTAAAAAGCAAAATTCCGGGGATAATCTCTTTTAAATTAACCCGAACACGATCAAATACGTCAACCTTCAATAGGTGCTTTTCCCAGGAAGAGATTGCCCAACTTTAGGGGCACTCGAAAGTTTCTAATCGATTCACGACAAGTTTGCTGACCTCAGCTTAATTTAATCCGACCGGCCGTCGCAACGGTGGAGAAGGGGCGAAGTCTAACCAGAGAAACCCATCGGTGAGATAATCGCCCATTTCCAGTCTTTTACATCCCCCTTTTTCCGGTGTTAAAGTGAACTTGTTGGAAGCGAGTTAAGAACGCGGTAGGTAGTGTTGGTCCAAGTGCCATACCCGTAACCAGGCGTCGGCGACCTCTCGCTACTATCAGTTAGGAAATTCTTTATTGTAAATTGTGGAAAAATTAATTCTATTTACATGTACCTATAAAATTATCAGTAAAAAGTAATTTATGGTGGAAAATTAAAAAATAAAATAATTTCTCTTCTTATTTAGATAGATGAGAGACCCTCAAAAATGGAATTGACGTAAAAAAATACGTCGAAAACGTCACCTAGCTCGACCCCATAGTCAAGAAGCCGACCTCTCGTAGGCTCTATTTTGCGCCACAGGGCTCCACTGGTTTAGGCGTTCGGAATGAATACCTTAGGGGCACCACTAGATGGTCAACCGAATATTTTGTCAAAATTTCATGAAATCTACAGATTAAAAAAAATGCCTACTGTCCAAAACTGTTTGGACGGCGGACGGATATTTCATTTTCGAAATCTACACATCTTGAAACATAATAAGACAAATTTCGAGGCCGACCAAAATTTTCGACCCCCGTCGCTTATAGATATTCCAAGAATGATAAATTAAAATCGTTACCCATATTGTAATTTTACGCACTCAGTGTATCGCAGCGAACACTTTGCCTTCGGCACCTAATGGTAGATAACATTAAATTATAAATTTTATGAAGCCCCCCGACAATAATCCTATACGTGACCTGCAAAATGTATCTGAGCCGAGACAGCTTGAGCACTGAATCCTATACGATTCAATGGGACGTATAAAACTCCGAAGAATAGAAGGAAATACATAGAGGTGTGAGGGAATGCAAATACATAGAGGTGTGAGGGAATGCCACTCAAGTTTTCTAAACCGATGCATACAAAACACCCCTTACAAAAGGGATTTGAATGCATAATATAACGCGTTTCACATTCTAAACCGGATTTACGGACGATCCTTTATTCATGCTCGCCCTTAGTTCAGTTTTACTAAACTGTTTGTTCAGAAAATAACACAGACTGAAAGATATTAGAATTTCCGCTCAAAACCTTTTGGATGGAATGTTTGGTTAGGTGGGGATTTAAAGGTACAAATATATTTGCATTTTTTTGTGTTTTGCGGTGGCAGAAGCTTAACGAGTAAACTGGTCAGCTGTCCAGAGTATTGAGAGAAATACTGCAATTTCTTAGATCCCCGAACGAACACTGTATACATTTTGTGTATCCCATCACTCACTCTGAGATCTTCTCTCTTGTCACCCTCTGCGTCCGGGGGTGTCACTGAAGGACTGGAGGCGTTGAAAAGAGTGAGGCACTGATGGCCCCTTGTCAAGATCGTGTCTTCTCTATCTCTGCCAGGACGAGGAGGAACCTTACGCCTCCAAACTTCTCCTTTCAGACGATAATACCCGAGACAGATCCAACAGATAAGAGAAGAATAGTGTTGGAAGGAGGGGAGGAGGTTCCGCCTGAAAATAGCGAAAAAAGGCGAAGTTTCGTGTGACGGAACGCCGGTGAAAAGTAATACAGAAGAAGCGATAAGAAACCCGAAAACAGGAAAATACCTCCCGCGGAGAGGACGACATTCAGGACGGAGCGCCTATTCAAATAACATTATGCAGCTTCCACGCCAACGTATGGCTTGAAATATCTTGACAGTGATCCGCTGTGTTACGAAAATTCCACCGGCTTTAGAATCTGACTGAACCCAGATGAAGAGATTCGCTAAATAAACGTGTATTCTTATTCCAAGCTGCAAACAAAAGCAGCATTTTGAATAAAATTTACGAAGATTTAGGACCGGCTGAAACAGTGACCAGTGGAGCCACAACATCAACAGTGTTCAACCTAGAGAGAATCCGAGAGTTTTCATTTAACAACTTCTGAAAGTTTTGAAATCATCCAAGTTTGGGCTACCGTTTCACATTCCTCTAAAATCTTTAGTTGCAACTAAAGTTTATACCTTACTTTGCCGATCAGGTTCGCCGGAGCAGAAGGCTGCCATTAATCATCGTTAGTTAGAGCGAAGGAAACTGCCCTATTAACCCGATTTTACACTCCAATGTGTGACATAACTTGCCCACAAACAAGTTGCTAGGCAAGTTTAACCTGGCCTTAATAGAATCACGCTAATTAGATTAAAACTAACCGCATGATAAATTCATAGGCAATCTAAGTTCTGCCCGAAAAGGGACCTCAGCTGGTGGAGGGGAGCCGAAAACTCATTTCCGACTTAGATGCGATATTTGCGTAATTATCAGGCACCTCTCCCGCCCTTCATTAAGCTCAGATGACCACCGGAGTCTGCGATACGGTATATTTAATCCGAACTGATCGAGGGTATAACCGAGTTACTCCTTTCAATACACGCCCTTGAAGCATTTCCAGGCTTGGGAAGGGATCAATTTTAGGAAGCGGAGAAGTAAAATTAATTGGATAGGACCTTCATCACCATTTATGTATTAAGGTTCATTATCGTATTTAGTGGATAATAATTATGAATGTTTTTCGTGGTTTTTGCTGTATAATTACCGATTAAAAACCGATTTTATTTGTCTGCGACAAGTTGTACTGATTCCAGACGGTTCTGTTGGGGAAATACACCTCGATATTCCAGGCAGAAATGTTGCGATTGCGGAGGTGAGAGAGCCGAATCCTCTCGAACAGCCAGGCGTCGATCAAGGCACCATCTATCTAGTCACGAGTAGTAGGTACTGGAATGTGTGCAGATCCTCAACACCTTGGCGAAACGCAACAGGGTCGCCTTGGAGAGACTTCCAGGGCTCAGAGGTATCTCACGTAACGAACATAGCGAACACTCTGGCCAGAAGGGGTTCTCAAGCAGGCCGCAGCAGTCGGACACCGACTTCCTCCTTTAGAGGCGCCATTAACTGATGAGTATTCACAAACCAACACACAGTATCCACAAACCTGATGGCGACCTGACCTGATCCACATGAGTATCCACAAACCTGATGGCGACAAATTGAAGGTAACGCTCACATCAAGAGCATGTCAGCCTTTGGAAATCTACCCCCATGAAAGCATTCCCGTGCGATTTCTTGAAGACCCTCACCAGGGGATAGGCATCGACAAGAACTTGAGCGCTCTGGCACAGCCCAATAAGCCACTTCGCTTCAGACCTGGGAGCACCCCAAACCCACTTCCTTAGCACTCCCCTACACCTATACAAGTTTCAATCTACAGTGGAAGTGAGGATGAACGGCTGGACTTCAGAGGAAGACCTGTTCAAGACAGGAGTTTCGCCGCTTCTTGTCTACATCAAGTTTGTTGAGGAGCCATTAGCGGCCTTTACTGGGCGCTTTTCTGCCGAAAGACCCCCAAACGGGAAAGCCTGGAGTAGGGGATTGAGTGAATTCCCATGGGCGCCGGCTCGGCGAGCTTTCCTCTACCGTCAAATTTGCTCAGTCCGTACGCGCATTCCCTCGCGCCTCCTCCCTTGAACACTACACGTGCCCTTTGTTTACTTCGTGGATCCGCGTAAAACCTCGCACTTCAAACAAAATTGTTGGTGTCAGACCAAAAATTTTGTTTGGCGTCAGGACCAACGATTTTGTTTGGTCGTCAGGGCCACTCTACGCTGCGGGGTTTGCGCGCAGGATTCCCCTATACACTTTTTTCCCCCACGCTTATTCCTTCGCGTCACCAGGTGGGCACGCTTTCCGGTGGGAAAGCGTGTTCTCACTTTTGGTTTATTATTCTTGGAATAATACACCTGTTTTCGCGACGGGGGTCGACGACTCCGATCGGGCTCAAAATTTGACATTATCCGTTTCAAGTGGTCTACATTCTAAATCCGAAATGTCCGTCCGCCGTACGCCGTACCCCGTACGCCGTACCCCGTCCGCCGTCCAGGCCGTTTTGGGCAGTAGGAATTTTTTTTAAAATCTGAAATTTCGACAAAATACTCGGTTTACCATCTAGTTGTGCCCGCAAGGTTTTCAGTCCGATCGCCCAAACCCGTGGGGCGCTCTGGGGCTATAATGGGGCTACGGGAGGGTTTTTTTTGAAGGCTTTTAGCTATGGGATCGAGTTAGGTGTCGTTTTCGAAGTACTTTTGGACGTAGAATCCATTTTTTGGGGTCCCGGATCGATCCGATTTCACTGTGCCGATCTATAGGGCTAAAAATGGGATTTTTGAAGGATCCCAGGATGTTAAATATTTTTCGAGTTAAAAAATACGGAATTTTTGAAAAAAAAAAACAACACGTTTTTGAACAAAAAAATCCAAAAAAAAAAATTTTGAGATAAAAATCCAAAAAAAAATTTTTTTTTAATTTTTTCATTGACAGAATTAAATTTCTGCACAAGTAATGTATATCAAAGAATAATAAACCTTTATGTAAAATTTGCAGCGTTTTTTGCTTCCAATTCTTTCCTCACACGAATGCGTTTTACGGTTTTACTCGCGCGCTTTCCTTAAGGCCTTTACACTTGAAATCCTTCAGATCTTGGTGCTATGGTGAATCAGTTTTGTGACCCCAAAAAGGAATTCTGTAGCAGGGCTGATGGTTCGGCTAACATTCCTCGAGATAAAGAAGTTCTTTCACAGTTCTCATCTGAATCTGGCTTTGAGAGCCCGGATGCTGTACCTTTTCGCAGTTTTGACTTTCTGGACGCTTGACCCGGTGATGACGGGAAGAATCAACGATCTGGAAATTTATTTCTACCGCCGGTTGGTCACATTCTAGTGAATACAAAGGGTCACCAATGATGAGTTACTCGCTAGAATGGGGAAGAGCCGTGAGTTGTTACTCACATTCAGGGGGAAGAAGAGGCTGGGGTGTTTACCAGTCGACACCTTTCGAGGAAACCACTGCCACTTGAATCGTCGACCTTCGGAAAGGGATGATCTTACAAAGAAAAATCACCGATTACAGAAAACCCAAAACTACCAAACCTTTACACCATTTTAATGTTATTTTCACTACTCGACTAATACATAGATACATATATTCATTTAATTTTCCAATGATTGGGTATCGACTCCGGAATCAGTAAAAGCTTCAAATGTGTTCCAACTCGGGCGAACTTTGGCACTCGACGGTGACCTGATATCTCGGGTCTTCTCGTCGTTCCATTAAAGCCGTACAACCATTAATAATCATACTCACTGGTTTGGAAACCCATAAATCTCCGCTGTCGACTTCGTGGTGTTTAAAATTATTCTAAGCCCCTCTCTATTCTGCCCATACTGCTGAGAGAAGAATCCAGCGTGCGAAACAAGTTGGATATTGGGGGGTGCCACATTCATAACCCGAATTGGACGTAACGCTGAAATTTATAGCTGATTAAATTTTAGCTGTGTGGTGGTTTTAGCAATTTGGTCACCAATAGGGTGTAAACTTGGATTTTGCATAGATGCGGATATTAGGAACTGAGAGCGTTTTCCATCGCGTGCGTTGCGAAGGTCTTCAGAATGATCTATATTTTTTCTTAGCTACATAAGCGGATGAATTGAAAGTATTGTCTGCCCTCAGTGACAAGTTTATGCATCAAGTTGGTGATATATCATATGTATAGTGCCCTAACCAGGGTTTTGAGGGTTTTGAAATGAAGTGAGGCGTAGTCCCTTCAGTGCCCAACCACCAATGTTGACACCGTATGTTTGGCGGTTCTTGAAATAGCATGCTCAATGACCAAATCAAGCACAATCCTCCACAGTTATTATTCAAGAGGGTCGATAAAGTCGTGGTCACATTTCACTCTACCATGCCATGAACGGATGCGCTGGAACTTGACAATGGAAGAACACCATGTTGTGGACCAATAGATGTAATGGCCTGGTTACAGTGATTTGTAAGTCAAACTGAACCATTCAGACGAGCGCGTCACCTCTCGCTATTTAGCGAGCGCCATCTACATCTGAATGTGGGGAGGTAATTCAGTTTGTCGGTGTTCCGTGACGAATTGCAGTAGCTTCCAATGATAGGGGGGGGGGGGGGGGGTTACAGGCCAAATCAAGCCGTATTGGAAAGCCTATCGTCCCCTGTCTGCCTTTTCAGAAGAGGAGGGCACCCTGGTAATACATGCAAATTTGCGACGTACGTGCGAGCCTATTCAGACTATGCATGCCATTCCTTCCGTACCATAATTTTCTTTTGCTTCAGGCTTATCCGTAATTTTTGCAATCGTTGGAGGAGTAGTTAGGGTTTATTGATTTATAATTCTGAAATTATTCTAAATAGTCTTGACGCACAGAGGGGCAAATCGTTAAAAACCCGATCGAAATTTTACAAACGTTTTCGAATTGATCACCTTTTGTAGTATACTTTGTTTTTTAGCGTGCTAATGAGTTCATAGGTGGGAAATGTTTTAGATGCAGTCAATTGGTTCAAGGCGTAGCGAGAGCAAACACGACGGTCAGTTATCTCATTAATTGAGCTTAAATAAATTATATTTTCCGGTCAAAAAATTGGTGAATTTATTTGATTACCAGAACTCTGTGCAGTTGTTGACTGGCAAATTACATGCCGTCGTTGCCTGTATGTATGAGTACAAACATTATATTCAATCATTCTTTTACGATTTTGTGACATGACATGAAAAGACGTCTCTGCTTCAGTAAAAGTTTTGCGTTAGGTAAAAAATTCCCAATGCCCAAGGTGAAGATTATGGCGAGATAACTGACGTTGAGCATTCATTGGCCTGGATTCAAACCCCATTTCTCATTGGATAAGGAACTCTGTGCGAGCTGGAGGTGTTAGCGACTGTGAGAAAGAAGAAGCTTCATCCACACTTTAGTCTTTGTCTTAACATTTGAAATACGTTGTATGATGAAGAGACATGATGGGGTAGGAAATAGTTGTGCTATTAACACTGCTGTAACTGATAAAACAGCCTTGTTTGTCAGTATACATACAACAGCCATGGTAGGTACTATGCGTCAATCTATCGATTAAATAATTAAATTAATTCATCGATAAGTTTTTATAAAATTTAATACAAATTTTGTATACACACAGAACTGCATTCCATATTTCAGTTATAACAAGCAATAGTTAAGTATCACTTCGCACTCAGTTGATTTCAGTCTTATATGATATAACAATGTTATATGTCATATCATACATTATATAGTCATAATATTACTCAAGATTACATTATAATCCTATATTATAAGATTATAATATAACTCAAGATTACTTTATAATCTTATATTATACGATTATACTGTAATCTTGAGTCATATTGCGTATTTTCCATCAAAGTAGAGCTTTCGCTCTAGGGGTAGGCAAATAAAGGGTCCTAAACTACTCCTGCCCCTCAAGAATTGGCCATTAAAGAACAATAAACCCATGCGTTAATATATTAAGTTCTTCGATGAAATGTGATTCTCTCCGATAAGGCTCTTATTACAGTAACTACGGGCTACTTAATCAATACGCCAGCGAATAAACCTGTTCGGTTGTTCAATGTGCCTTGGTTGGAAAATATTTTAGGTCGACGTTTTTCCCCCTTAGAATCGGATTGCAATCTTGTGGGATCCCTCGTAGCCACAGATCCAATCCCTGTCTATTCAAAAACACGATCAGCCATATCCCGTCGTTTGCATATAGATTGCACTTGAACTCTTCACATAGACATATTTCAAATTTGAGATAACAAGGAATTTGTGGAACAGGACCGTACATCCCGTAATTTGAATGCATATATCAGAATATCTTCGTATATTTTGTGAGAGGATCATCGTGACATATTAAAATGGTCGACCCCGTTCCATAGATTTGGCAGAGGAACTGAGAGGAATATGTCGTTGAGTGAAAAGACTCAATAATGGAAAAATAGCTGACTCTGTTTTCGGGGACTAAAAGGGACTAGTATTTTACGTTGGTCTATTTCTCGGTAAATTTCCCTGCTAAAATATTACTCCTGTTGAATGTGTGAATTTTTCCAGCTGAAAAATCTTGACCAGAATTTATATAAAAGCTGCTGAATGGATACACTCGAGCTTATTGTTTTGAAGAAGTGCATAATATGCAGTAGTGCAGAAGTGCATATGGTAGTTTTTCTGGAGGAGCTTTGAATATTATTCAAAGCTCCTCCAGAAAAACTACCACCGACTTTATTCGTCCTACACTCAAGAAAAACGACAAGAGTTAATGCTACCTATACAATTCACCCTTGCAAAATGTAAGAAGGAAGCAGAAAATGGTTGTTGGACTTCACAAAAATCGTAGAAACAGGCGGGAGTTGCTATTACATTGTCAGTCGGAGAGCAGAACCTTCCTCAAACATTTTCCTCTTCGTTTTTTCACGTTTTTTGTTTTACGACTTCCATTCTCCTTCCGATCTTCCCTCTCTTCTCTCCCCCGCGTTGATCCTTCGGCCAAGTTGTCAGGAACAATGCCGGTAAACAATGTAACGAGGAGACGAAGTTTCACTCGCCTTCGGCGGGGAGGCAGAGGGACCAGTAGGAGGAACCCGGGCATTCGACCTATTCAAGCTATCATTCTTCTTCGGCTAATTTTGCTAAGTGCTGAGGGCGAAGGAAAAAAAACGGCCCGGAGTTCCGCGGCAGTGCAGTGCAAATTTGCCAACCGCACGGTGAACTGAGGGCTCAATGCAGTTTGTTTTTTGTTTTTGTTTTTTCATCGCATGCACAAAATAGCCGTCCTTTCCCCGGGGCACCAGTAAAAAATGTGGCGAAAGGAACGACGAAATGCCACCAGAAAAAGGTTACCTAAATTTTAAAAATATATATTAAAAAAAAAAAAGCTGTGGGGAATTTAACCCACTTTCTGGAGCATCTCGCCAGCCCGCCAGAGTTAGTAGGTACCATCGAGAGGGGCGCGCCACATTCACGACTCGACTGTGCGTAAACCCCCCTTCTCCGGCCATTCACTGTGTGTCATTATTACATTATTATAATGTCGGTTCATCGCAGTAACTTTTAGGGATTGAGCCCGCTACCCAGGCCTCCCATGACGACCAGGGCGCTTTTATCGACAATTCGATTCGAACCTGCTGGCTTAGGTAAAACTGAATCAATACACTTCGTGTAGGGTATTGTGTTCCTCATGGTTCCCTTCTGAAGACGCCGCCTCTCCACAGTATCTGGACACTTCAAGTAAGCCTGGAGCTAGCAAGACTTCCATTTATGTGGCTGTATCTTAAGATTCCCTACCTAAATTCGTGTTATGCCCAGGCAGGAAATATTCCCACACTCCCTTCCTTTTCCTCAAAAAATACCGCCGGCGAAAACGCGAAATCACGCCACAGGTTTTTCGCCAAACACACAACTCAAAGTATGGAGAATCTAAATTCAAATTTAGAAGCACAAACACTGTCAAACACAAGTCTTGTAGGTACAAACCCATCACTCGCTGCATGGGGTGTTCCACAAAGGCTAAAAAAAGAAAGATATTTATTGGTGCAATAAGGAGGAAGGTCTACGAGGGGCCAATGGCAATCCATTCAAAATACGACGAAGTATCTGAAAAGTAGCTGACAAGTATCTGAGTATCCATAGCCATAGCCAATCCATAGCCACGACTTCAAGTTCAATGGAAATTGTTTCCATTTTTCTTTTCCAGTAGTATTAAATTAAATTTTAATACTACTTGAAGCACTAAATGATTTCTAGGTGGAGGACCTATCATCCTGGACGCTCCTCCCTAGCCCCTTCCTTGGTCTTGACACCCCTGGAGCGTGAGGATTTCTCGTGCGGGAATGTTGACAAGGCGCTTCAGTATTATTTCGGTTCAAAACTGGAAATAAAGGATGGAGATTAAAACTTCGGTTTTGCTTTAGAATTCGGAGGTGTGATTTCCATAAATTAAATGGTAGTCAACAGTGTCCCTACCACAGTTTGGAGGAAGAAGGGCCTAGAACGTAGAAAGATTAAAATTGTGTATTGTCCTAGCGAGCTAGTCAGATGGATAAGGAAGCAAAGGAAAGGCGATAAGAGAAGGCAGAGGAGGATTCAGGGTATATTACCGCCGCAGGATGGAGTCGGTGCTTGACAACAGGCTCCGGTCAGAATACCCCCTCGCGCATTCCCAGCCCTATATTAAATTCCAGTCCAACCGCACTTTGTCTCAGAAGAATTTTGATGAATTTAACCTTCCCCACTGCTTCCCATAGCTGACTTCCGTCTCCTTCAAGGCTCCTCCGCTGGTTTTACCCTCCTCCCCACGAAATAGCCTACCGACCTTCGAGGCTTGTTAGAGAACCTGGAATTCTGGTGGTTGGCAACTTGGGACTAGGGAAGCTGGGAAATCGTAACTGGTAAACAACTAGGTAACAGGAACAGGAATGTTGCGACACCTACAATAGCGAGCGACTGTTTTATCAATAATCGAGTCAATCATTAATAATTTATCTAATTTCGGAACGTTTATAGGTCTTCCACGTTGGCTTCCGAGTGCTCGACGAACACTACCCGATACAAATTAGTGTGCTGAAGTAAGTCCGGGTGAGTGGTCGAGGATGCCAAAGGATTAGAGGCCTGAAGCACTTTGAAGGAGACACTCAAATGAAAGGTCAATTGTCCAGCCCTATCTGCACATGTGTGGTTTCAGAAGACGAAGGGGAGGCTCAGGACCCTGTGCTTCCCCCACAATTAATTCAACACCAACCAGAGGGTCAGTCCGCGGTTGAATCAATCAATCGGGCCTCTTCGCCTTGTGATTGATTGAGCCTACTAAATTATTTACCGTCCGCGCGCCTCTAATTGATGGAGTGATTTAGGTCTGTCTTCCTCCTCAAGTTTCTGCATAATTGGTTTGCTGGTTGGATTCGGGAAGGATGCACTTAGTAGAGAGCTTTCGAAAATTACAGAAGCACTGAATGGTAGATGTGCCAGAGTGTCCCATTGACTACGAAAATCACTTGGGTTGTTTTAGGAAACAATCAAAAAGAAGCTACGGAATTGAAACAGAGCATATGGTTTTTGAAAGATCACACATTCACGTTCATTTTTTTCGGTTCATGAGACCCGCCGGGTATAAGACGGGCCACCCTTAGCGTCCAGAACGAAGATATATAACTTGAATGTTTCTTTTCTTTACCCAAAGAGCCCTTCGTCCCTTTCTCCTCACAGACGGTTCCCGCACTTTCCAGAAACCTCCCTGTGACCTCTTCGAAGATAAACTACCATTGAAACAAAAGGCAATGAACTTCTTGGAGCCCAAACTGAAATAAATATCAGTTTATTTCTCTCTTATTCCAAATGAGTGATTATTCCGAGTTATACGGGCGCGACGCAAAAGCCAACATCAATCTATTTCCTCCTCTCTGTTTGTTTTCCCCGGGAGGACTTGACGGGAGAAAAATGGATTCCCACATCATCTCTGATTCATTCTCCAATTTATATTCATTTCACGCAACTTTTTTTTTGTTTCTTGAAGTGGTTTATTAGTTAGAGTGGTACATAATTTTATGGTTGAAATCATTTCAACCATATATGGTTATTCTGATTGGTCAAAATAAAAGTAATGCACAATCCGCAAAATGAGTGGTTATTTGAAACATTAAATAACCACTGTTCAAATTTTGGGCTTCACTCTAAGCAATGCAAATGATACAAACTGACCCTACCATTTAAATTTCTTATTGTTGCTCGTGTTTGGAGGATTGGGCAATGATTGGGCTAGGTTAGGTTTCCTAGAGAACGGCAGAGAGTTCCCTCAGGGTCCGCTGTGCAGGTCTTGAGATGATCAAGCCTCGAGGCTTGACGAGCAAAGTAGTTTCATTGAAGATCTCCAGTTACGCCGCCCTCTTCCGTAGCGTCGTTGCTGGGGGGGGGGGGGGGGGGGGGGGTTGCTGAAAATCTGGTTCTTGAGAGGCTGAAAATCTGATTCTTGAAGGAGGAAATCCAGTTCTACGAGACAGAAAATCGTATTTTTGGGATGTTGATAATCCGATTCTTGATTAGGTATACCTATTTGGAATGTCACGGAGGATGCGAGCAGAACGGACCGAATAGCCAGCCGTTGGTGTTAAAGTTAGAAAGTGCTTCCGTTTCTTGCGCTTCTAGGCGAGCGATCTCGATCTAGCTGCAGCTGACATATCAAGAGAAGCACTTTCGTCTTCCCATTGCTGATGTTCGCAAAGTGATGTACCAACAGTCACAGCAGTCACAAAAAGCGGTGGATTGAACTTTTACGGATGACCCAGTTCGTTGAAAGTAGACGAATTCTGTAGATGCATGCGGTGACGCAGTCTCCCAAATGGGAATATCATTCAAATGAGGTAGGTGTCAACGGGACGGGCACTCGCTGGTAATTTGTTTTTATGTATCTCTTCCATTAAATAAGCGCTTCATGTAATGGCCTATCTCCATTAGCGGGAAGTACAGTCTGGGCTCATATACTCCAAACTGGGTCGTTGATCCTCGGAAGGCGAAGCTATTTTACAAGTGAAATTCTACGAGGCGATTATCAATCTAAGGGTTAGCGGAAGTTATATGGTGAGAGGGCTTAAGAGTGGCTTCTGCTTAATGTCCCATGTGCAGGGCTTCAGAGAATGAATTGAGTAGCAGGGAAACCAATTCGCTTTAAGTTAATTAGTGGCAATATATCAATTATTTATTTAACCAAGACATAAACTTTTTTGACGTTTAGAAGCGGAAATTGTGTGGTACCTAAGGTAAATTGTGATCATAAAAAAAACCTTTCATTCTTGTTGAAACCAAATCACTTAACAAATGGTGATACTTGATGAAATTCTTACTTCTCTCTAAACATTTAAAATGGGTGATGATGTAATAAACATCAATTGCCGAAAGCGTTGAAAGTCTGAGGGGAAAAAAATCGGCTTCCGGAAGAGACTTGTAATGGAATAAGGAATGAGAAATCTCCCCACAATCTAAAAGACATTTTCGGTGAAAAGGTAGGAGGGTGGATGAAAAAAAAGTCTTCAAAATTAGGCCACCGCTAACACTAAGCCGCTTTGAAAAGAGCGCCGGGGTTAACTGAATTAAACCTCGAGCTTTCCTTACCTTCGCGTCTCACTGGGTGCTCCTTGGAAACGGGGGAAACTGCCCGAATCTGAACCTCGCCACTAGAGCGAAGCCCAAATCCCATTTAGCCCCGTAGGCTCAACATGTTTTGTGAAGACCGCTTTCACGGGTGTGTTCACATTCAATACTCAAATACTGCCAACTTAAGTTGTCTAACTTAAGTGCTAACTAAGTAATCGCTTAGAAATTGAAATGTCGGTAACTAATTTACGTCTGATAATATTAACCTCTCGAGGAAGTAAGCGATGAACCCTTAAGTAATAATCATCCCACCACACCAGCAAGATCAGCTAGAAACTATTATATCAGCAGCTTGCGCCGGAAGATTTGAAGATGGAGCATTCGAGGAAATTTATAGTCGGCGGACCATAGCAATTCGCTTAAGTAACGAAGCTCCTCACTTGCAAATGTGTATGTAGGCCATCTGAACGGCCGTTGAAATTAAGTGATAACCCCTGAGAGATCCGTCCCCTAGTTAATTGTATTGCAGGCAAAAGCGAATGGTGAATAGGGGCGGTGCCTTGGAGCAACAAATCTGGCAAGTCCGCTGAATGGGGGTCCTCCTAAAAGGGTTTCCTCGGATATGTGCCTCATGTTTACAGGCTGTGTGCTTTGAATGTGCATAGCTAACAACATTTCTCCTTTTCAGCAGAGCATGTACGCAACACTACGGCCAATCTCTTTTAGTGCTGTTCCCGCTTAAACGGAATGGACCCCCCAACACACCACCCCTAAACATGTAACTTGAGTATGAAACCATGATATTCTCCACGAGCCCGGAAAACTTCGGAACTGAGCCCCTTTAGCTGAGAAACGTTTTGACATGTTTTGGGTGGGGGTCATGTATACATTTGTATAACAATAAACAAAATATGTTTATTATTATTAAACGTAAAATTTGTAATATTACCTTGTTAATATTGTTGAATAATATTTAATATTTATACTTGAATTTTGGTCACAGACTGTCTAGTGCAAGAAGTTCAAAAAATGAAGAAATTGAACAAATCGACTAAAACGACCCATCATTGTACAGAATGCCTAGTCATTATATAGAATGCCAGCATTACTATAACATAATATATTATTATATCTGCACGGTGTATGGATACTCTGACTTTACCGTAAAAAAAGCGAATAGAAATGCATTTCGATGAATTAAGTTTGCGGGAAGGGGGTCAACCTGAAATTTTACATTTTTTTCTTTCATTTTTCCATGTTCCAATTTTTTTTTTTAACTCTTTCTATCGTCTTTATTTTTCCATTTGTCTTGAATAAACCCAAATATAGAAGGATTAAAGTTTATAAAGTTTACAGAGGGAAGTTATAACGTACCTCGCATTTTGGGAATTCCTCTTCCGGACGATCGACTTTCCAGCCGAGCAGCGGCGGGATGCAAATCACTCCGCTGAGGATCCAAACGAGCGTGATCATAATCGC
Source organism: Pilophorus perplexus (assembly GCA_955831195.1). NCBI lineage: Eukaryota > Metazoa > Arthropoda > Insecta > Hemiptera > Miridae > Pilophorus > Pilophorus perplexus. The sequence goes on along the minus strand of OY037015.1, from coordinate 12,901,237 downwards.
CGCTCTCGCGGGCGTCCTCTTCTTCAGATAGTCCACGGCCTGCGTGATTGACCAATACCGATCGAGGGATATCAAACACAAGTTCATAATAGACGCCGTACACAAAAGTACGTCCATTGCCGAATGTATGTCACACCACCAGTTCCCGAAAATCCAGTACCCCATAAGTTCGTTGGCCAAAGAAAACGGCATGATCACCAGGCCCAGAAAAAAGTCGGCTACGGCCAAAGAGGCGATGAACCAATTTTGAATGTTCTTCAATGCTTTTTCCGTTGCAATCGCGATTATAACTAACATGTTCCCCACAACCACGACTATCATCAGCAACGTCACTATTATACTCGCCACTATTATGTGCCACAGCGAATAACCACTCGGGTATAGTGAGTCCCCTCTGAGAATTATGTAAGTATCGTTCAGATCAAATGTATTATTAGTATAATTGTCAAAACTGTAGTTCCCGGAATCGCTCTGCACGAAAATCAGATATTCATCGTCCAACTTGAAGAGGAAGTCCGACGTGCCATTCTCTGAGTCTTGCAAGGGTTCCAACAGCTCCATAACACGTCAAAATACAAAAATACTAACTACGTCGAATTTTTTTTTTTCGCTATTGTATAAAAAGGCAATCCAAGTTTATTTTGTTTTCCAAACTCTATCGCGTAAATAGCTTTGTAAATAATTTTTCTAATGTCTTTACCCGTTTTGACCGAGGCCCTCTATTCTTTCGAAGGACTTAAACGTAAAACTAAATATAAAATTTAAGGAAACGAAAGATTTTTTTGTACACTAACACAGACTCATCTAAGCTAAAACACTGATATTATTTACAGGATATTGGTTATTTATTTTTCACAAGGTTTTTTGAAAAATGATTTTGGGGTCCGGCGATGATGCCGGGGCTAATAACCGAATCACATCCCAGAGGCTGGTTAGGGTCCAGCCTCCCTTAGAGCTTCCCTCCGCCTTTGGTGTACATCCCAGCCTCGGTCCGATCTTCAACCTGAAACATACAAATTTTTCCAATCAATATTGATCGATTTTGTGACATTTTGGGTGTTTGTCAGGAAATGACGGAAAAATTGAATTTAGAGTGGTTCAAATTTCTGTCCACCAGGGTTTTTGTAAAATATTTCAACGAATAACCATTTGAATAAAGAGACCTCAACACAACCAAAAAACAACAATCGACGATGCTCGTGAACATCAAATTTTATCCTCAAAGTTTGGCATTCCAAAGGGTTGATTAATTATTTTGTAAGCCGGGAGTTTTTCGGTCACAACAGTTTTTTAAATAGTTACTTTTTTGTCACAGTTGTAAAAGAGGAATTAATGCGAGTGCTCTACAGTCTTTATCCTCCGTCTATACCCTTTCTTTGGCCTTTAATGAGGTGCTTAATGGTCGACCGCCCCTCTTTTTTAAACGGGAACTGATTGGCAGATCGATACTGAGCCTGAGGTCGGATGTACTCGGCTTGTGAAACAAAAATGCTCTTTGTGCAACCAGCGACAGGCAGAAAAAATTCACAATAAATGTAAAATTATTAGTACCTAATTGTTGAAATATGGAGTGGTCAAAAACACTTATGAAAGTCACTTTGTGGAAGCAGTGGAGAATTTTTGGGCCTGATTCAGCGTTGGTTTCCTCAGCCGGAAGGAGGGCGCATTTCACGGTCCGTTCGCCACAACACGTGAAATCCATTTCCGTTCCAACCACCCTAGTTGGGAATGATAGCAGAATAATAGAACTCAGATCGCAAAATAGACGATTGCCGATATAACCTTAGTTTAAAAAAAATTGCTCAGTAAGATGAATGTGGGGTTTCACACAGAAGCCCCATACTATAAATATTTTGTAATATATAAGTAATACCTATGTGGGATAATTTCAGTAAAAATTGCAGATTTTAATTATCTTTCTCTTCCTCAAGCTTTATTTACAAAAATACCGATATTTTAATCCTTAATTTTTTAGCGAGGAATGTGCTTCATTCATAACTACTAAAAAACAATAGGAAATTGAGTCGCGAAATGGGTAGCTGAAGTGGTGGCGAATGTTTTCCTCGTACCACCGACACGCTGTTGGGAAGACGTAACTTCGTAATTTCCCTCCCTATAAAAATCCTCCTCCACACGTTGGAAAGCACTGAATTTATTATTCATGACACCGCATCGCATTCTGCCAATGTCTCCCTCCAACCAAGATGTGTTAACAAACTTAGTTTTCGAGTAAAAAAATAAAAAAAATAGTTTGAACGCAAATCACGTTGTTACTGCTTGTTGGATGCAATGGTGTTCGAGTGTTCAAAGGCTCAATGTCTACATGACTTTCAGTTTTCTACTTATTGAGTTGAAAAAAATTCGTCTACCGATCCGATCAATGTTTCCATGGAACATATTTTCACCGGGACCTAACTACCAAAGAGCGACCCCCAAATTTGTCACGAAAGTTGCGGAAAAACGGTTGACGGCCCTCATAATATGGCCATATTTAACATAATATGTGAGTAAAACAATGACGTAACTGCAAATTTTTGTCAAAATGACTTAAGTATACCTTTATGATCAGAAAGAGGTAGCGCACCCAATAAAATAATGACCCATTGAAATTCGATACCATACGGCCGGAGGAAAGATGCGTCATTGTTTATTTATCAGGTGTTGAATAGCTCGAACCCACAGAGAAACAGAGAGCAAGGTACATGATGAACACACATCACAAGCGACAATACATCCACACGCGGCAACGATTTTTTCTTTTTCTTTTTCACTATTTCATTAATATATTTAATTTCTCAACTGCAAGCCCTCCTAACTTGTAGTGAACTTGACGCACACTATTAAAATACTGAATTATTATATTTGAGTGTTATTATATAACAAATTTTGTAAATAACGGACGTAGTTGAGTATAAAGGTTACAAAAAATTACCTTTGAAATTATTTTGAAGCCCAACTGTCTATTATATATAATATTTAGTGTCTAGTATATATACGTCCGCCATCTCAACAACCTCCATCTCCTTTTATATCCAAGTTCTGAATGGCTTGGATATCCAGTAATGCTAATGGATGAAAATTCACTGAACTATCGGGGAAGAGAGTTTGGTCGGGGCAGAGGAGATCGAACCCTGAGCTTTGGCGAATGACTGAAGGGAAGAGACCTGTGACAGTTCCCTGATTGAACTGAGCATTGTCCTGGATGAATCAGAAGACTCATCTACTCCTCTCAGAGGTTCCATTCCTGAAAACCCGTCCTGTCTAACCCTCGCTCCCTTTCCATTCCATTTCTTTCCATCGAGAACCGATCCTTTTATTCGAGCGCCCTACTCTCCTGATCCTTTCTTTTAATTTCGACTTTTTCCTCCCTCCAAACCTGTTTCGAGAACCTAACTTGACGGCTAAGTGTCATGCTTCCTGCCTCCTACGTTCACCCAACGTTTTCTCGCCCACTATTCCAGAAGACTTTTCCACGCCATTTCGGGATGCACGACGCAACAAACCCATGAACACGGTACAAAACAATAGTTTATTTTCATGTTCACGTTCAATTTGTTTATTACGGGCTATAGCCCGCTTAGCCGGCTAAGCCCAGTTTACACAATAAGACATTCTAACGAGGGGTATTATTAAAGTACAAAAATTAAAGATATCAGAAATCAAATTTACAGTCAGCAATAGATTAAATGAATAATAAGAGCAAATAAGGGGGAATTAAAGTAGAAATTGGAAATTAAAAAATAGGGGAAGAGGCGATCCGCTTAAGAGTGGAAAGGGAGGAATCGAAGAAGTCAAAAGTCCGGGGCAGAAAATAGGAAAAGGTTGGCACTGCGTGGATAATGGTCTATATAATGGTCGGTTTCTCGCATAGCTGGAGAAAAACGGGAAGTAAAATCATAAGGGCGAACCGGACCCAATGCGAGGGGTAAGCAGGCCGATCTTCGACAGAAAGAGAGATGGCAGTCAATCTGGTTTTTTTAGTATCCTAAACAGCCAGACAAGATCGGCGCAGCTACGACGTTTTACAGACGAGAAGAGTTAACATTTTTGTCCCGTTATGCTTTACGTTCTACAGTAGGAAGACATGAACTAACTGGTGAAAAAGTCCTCAGCATTATTAAAATTTCAAGGGAAAGAATAAAAGAGTTGCTTCAGCTGACGCTCTGAAATGGCAACATAATTTTTACTAGCCGATCATGCAGATTTTACAGCCTAAAGCTCGTGAAATTTGACTATTAAAATGCGCACACTTCAACATAATATTTTGAATATTATGTCAGGGCATGGCGGCAGTTTGGAAATGCAGACATCAGTCAATCTCTTATTAATACCAACCCCAAAGTGAAGTTTCAGGTTTACTAAAAAATATCTAACTTGACCTTTGAAATTGTGATATTTCAAATTGAGTCTGTCCCGGGAAGGTTGAGAGACTTCAAAAGTTAAGTTTAATTATGTTCCGAAAATTAGTAAACAAAGTACTTACTGTAGCGTACCACCTGATGAATGTGTGCGTTGTGTACCTATCTACAAGACTTTTAGACACTTAGTGTTGTGTAGCCCAATTGGTTATTAATTAGGCTGTCTGGGTGGCGGATGCGTTTGGCACAGCGTCCGTGGTTACGCCACCAGTGTTTGTGGAGGAGGCCAGAGCTCTGGAGTACGGGAGGATAATCCTCAGACGCTTGACACAAGATGTTGTGATCAGCAGTCAATGAGGTTGTTCCAGCCGCAGAGCAGGGGAATCTGGGTTCCTTAAGAATCCCCGATGAGTCGGGATTTCCTAAGTCCGGCAGATTCCCGGAGGAAGTACAGCTATCCTGCACGAGGAGTCGTGTTGGATATTGTTTCCTGCAGTCGTGTGAGTACCGGGAGATGGTTATCTGGCTTCCAATCTTGACGCGTCAAGTATGGACCCATGATAGACACCTCCGGTCTTACTGGGGGCGGCTTTTCCAGCATCCAGTCTCGAAGCGTCGATTCAGAGTGAAGGAAATGGAGGATCAGCGTTATCACCCTCAATGATGAAATTATTGACATGCCGTTATGATATAATCACGGCATTGTCTTCGGGAAAATTGTTCCCGTCATTCGAATCAACTGCACGGAAAACCTAGTGAAAATTATTCGCGGTGTTATAAAGCGAATCAAACGTTGACGGGGGCACTTCCCATTAGCATTAGCAACTGCCTCGTGTTATTACTGACGGCGGTGAAGCCCATTAAGGCATTCCGATTGGTCAATTGGTAAACACGAGCCCGTATGGTCAACAGTCGGGATGCCTTCTGCCTTATCTCGGGAGTGTTCGGTCCGAAATAGCCCTGCTGTATATACAGGACGTCCATTTCAAAAGCCACTCTAACAAGACAGGCCATCAGATGGAGCGTTATACTAGACTTGCAGTACTAGAGTGCAATAATTCATAACAATCATAACGATGAGACGCAGCGCATAATGCGCACATTGATTTACGCGTAAATAGTGACACTTTGGCTCACCCTGGAGAACTCCATTACACTTTCAGAGACGTCACTATCTCAAACGAGTCGTTAGACTGCCTTAGGTGCAGAGGTTGCATTTCCAGCAGCCTACAGTATAACAGGCAACAACGACAAAGTCGATGAAGTAATTTTATAAAATTAATCTTTCAAAGCTCTTGACATCAGACGACATTCAAAACGGAAGCAAGAGCCGCGAAGTACGCAGGATGTTGTGCGAGAAACCTTCGAATGGCTGCTATCTCATATAAGTTACCTCCCGAGTCAGAAGTTTCTCCATCCCTTGTATTTCTAGCCCCCCTTCCTTCTCTCGCAACACTCAGACTACACCAAAGTGAATTTTCCTCGGGAGCAATAACACTTAACACTCCCGTTAACACATTCGCGTGGAGGGTGATAGTATGGTGAGGAGTTTAGTAGTATGGCGAGGGAATAAGGGGGTTCTAAGGGCAATCATTCTTCAACGGCGTGCTTAAACCGAACTTCCAACATCCATAGTTTGCCCTTCACGCCTCTTCTGGTCAATGGGTAGATTCTATCCCATCTTTGTGAGATATGAAAGATAAAACTTTACTGGCAGAGTTGCCATTTTTCCTAATTGAATTTTTGTAGGATCGTAAAAAAAATAGCAAAAAAAGTTTCTTCTCGAGGAAGTACGATTATGGGGAGCACCTTTGCTTTGTAACTTACAAATTGTAAGCTTTCTTTTTGACATCATGGACATGCGACATGGGACAGGCGACTACCAGCGACCAGAGGAATATTCATGAACTATAATAAAATTCATTGATAAATATATTATATTAATTTAACCATTACTGAAAAAAGTTGTTATTGTTTGGTAAAAAATTGTGCAAAAACTGAATCTATTTTTTAATTAAAAAAAAAAAAAGGTAAGTACGTATTTCTGTAGTGTTTGGGCAAATGAGGGACCCGGAATGGGTGGGTTACGTCCAAAATTACTTATAAAACCTCCTGGCTTCCTTCTGAAGCACCATTTGTAGCCCCTTAGACCCCAAGGTGAAATTGGATGGTGTTGGGACCCCCGAAAATGAACTGTAGATGGTCCAAAAATACTTGGAAAACGACACCTAACTCGATCATACAGCCAAAAACCTCCAAAAACTCACAAATAGCGCCAAGGTTGGGAGCGGTCGGGTTGAAAAACTTTCGGACACAACTAGTATGAAAATCGAACATTTTGTCAACTTTCAGATTAAAATTCAAAAAACAAAATCCCACTAGGTACCCAAAACGGCCTGAGCGGCGGACGAACATGTCATTTTTGAAATCAACACTTCGTGAAACATATTATTTCACATTTTGGGTCGATCAGAATTTTCACCCCGCTCGCGAATACATCAACCTAGTGTGGTGTTTGCCGACGGTGCAGAGTCTAATCCAATGATGTGGTTAGGGTGACCTCATTACATGAACCTATGTATTACACCTGCGCATTAGTCCAAGAATAATTAATATATCCAAATGAAGAAAGGATTAGAAGAATCAAGTGATATTGAATGCTAAAACTTCAAACTTTTATATTTTTTAAAATTGGCATACATTTTATGCCAATTCACAAGCATCTCGATTCCATTGTTTCCCGAAAAAGAAGATTATTCATGCGTCTCTTTTGGTTTATTATTCTTGGAATAATGCACCTATGTAATCATGACGGTGGTCGAAAATTCTGATCGGCCCCAAAATTTGACATTACACGTTTCAAGAAGTCTAGATCCAAAAACGAAATGTCCATCGGCCGTATGCCGTCCGCCGTCCGCCGTCCGAGCCGTTTTGGGCAGTAGGCTTTTTTTCTTTTTTTTTTCATCTGAAATTTTGACGAAATTTTCGGTTTACCATCTAGTTGTGCCCGCAAGATTTTCAGCCCGATCGCCTAAACCCGTGGGGCTCTGTGGGGTTAAAATGGGGTAATGAGAGGTTTTTTTTTTAAATGTTTGTTATTAGGTGTCGTTTTCGAAGTATTTTTGGACGTAGAATCCATTTTCGGGTGTCCCAGAACGATCCGATTTCACCGTGAGGTTCAATAGGGCTTTCATGGGGCTACAAATGGGATTTTCGAAGGATCCCGGAAGGTCCAATAAGGTGTCGTTTTCCGAGTAATAGTTACTCGGAAAACGACGATTATGCGTCCAAAATTATTTTGGACGCATAATCCATTTTTCCAGGTCTCACATCTGTCCAAACATTGTTGAAAATGTTTTTTGTTTTTTAATTTTTTCAAAAATTTCTTCTTATTGACACACATTTAATTTTCGCAAAATCAACCAATATCAAAGAATAATAAACCCTTGTGTAAAATGTTTAGCGTTTTTGTCTATTGTTGTGACTTGAAGTACCTATTTAAAGATTTTCTTGCAATAATTATTATTCTACAGATTTGATAAGTTCCCTAAAGATATTCAAGGCGTGGTTATTTTTCTACTTTCGGAGCAAAAGTCACGTTTACAAATCCGATGAGCCCCTGTTCCTCGTACTATCCAGACTTTGGTATTATTTTATGTTACACATTAAATTATGCGTGAGGCCCCTGGTCACGGATCCACCAGTTGTTGATAATAGCGGGTTTTGAGAAAATGGTGAGCTATACCTAAAACTCCCCAGTTAAAGTAACGGCAGTTGTATTGAGTACTGTATCAGTGGCAACATTATTTAATAATGAATCGTCTGCTTTATTCTAAACTTCAGATTCTGAAGTATCCGCTCCTAGAAAATTAAAAAGAACTTTAAAGTTCTAACGTTCTCAGTAGTAATTCGGCAGTATCGGGCGAAGCTTATAATACCGGAATTCCTGAAATCCAGGGAATAAATCTTATCCCTCCGTTAACACTCCATTTTGAGTTTCCGTTGTAAGAACGTTTTATTGATTCAACTGCTCTTGGGAATGAAGGAAAAGGGAAGAAGAAGAAGACGAAGAAGAAGCGGAAACTGAAAGTTAGTTATAAGTTAATCCGCTAAAGCTCTTGAAACTTAGTTCGCTAAGGCCACTTGGAATTTGTCACTATGAAACATGAGACTTAGCTCCGGTTTTCTGTACCCATCGCAGCATAAAGGCGACGGAGGGGTAATGGAAAGAAAGTTATGGATGTGAGAGGCTGAGGGGGAGGGTCCCTTCAAGTTAGGCTCTGCTCGTTGGATTAGAGTTGTGGGCCGATTGAATTAGGGAAACACAAGTTAGCTTTATTTAATATACCTAAGGGACCTTCCTCGCGACGGTCAGTCGTACCAACATAATCACGAGTAAATGCCTCGGAAAAAAAGTTTCTAGTAGGGGGAAAACTCCAACAAAGTTGATGATGAACTCTACGGTTCTGCCACATCCAAGCGGGGGAGACCAATACCTTCCTATCATCTGGATTAGGAGACTCCAAAGAAAAGTTGTTAGGGTAAGGGGTTGACTGTAAGGGGTTGGGGGGGGGGGGGGAGTTGATTGAAGAAGACTTTATTTTTATGTAATAACAAATTCTATCGTAATATAATACAGTTCGGCTTCGACGTCCATAACCCCTTCCAGGTGCTCTTTCCTTAGTTGCCTTTGGCGGAGTCCCAATTTTACTGATGAATATGCTTTGAGAAGAAATATATCCACTAAAAAGACCTAAAATGAGCTCATTCGTAAAGATCTAGGTTTTGAATAACCACCATCGAACGATATTGGGAAGGTTTCCTCTTGCCAAAAGGCAACGTTACGTTTGACATCCATAATAAGCGAGCCCGCTGGTTATTTGAACAATGGGGCGTAGTAGATGAGCAGAAGGGAGGAAAGGGTGACTATTGGATCCCTATTTCTAACCCCTGAGGCATCTAAGGACGTAAGACAACTCCCCCTTGTTAGGTTGTTTTTTCTTTATATTAGACAAGAAGACGTAGAAAGACAGGAAAGGGAAGATGTGTGATCCTCTCATCCTCTTTTCTTTTCCCGTTCTTCCTCGGCCCCCTTTCCCTTTACCTCTTTCGCCCCGATATTGGATATACAGCCAGCTCCAGGCGTATACCACAATATCCCGGCTTCTTCCAACCCGTTAAATCGGGGACTCACAGCGCCCCATTTTACGTGCCAGAGTTTCGCCCTTCATCCCCGTACCAAGGCCTCTCTTCCGATCACATTATTCCCGTTTTCTAGCCAACTATTATATTTTCCAATTTTCCCGGGAGCTTTAGGTGCGGGGGCCAAATTTCCCTTCACTAGAGGACAGAATCTATTTAGCCATCTCATGAACTACATGTGGAACCGGTTCAAAAGCACCTTCCTTAAGGATTTTGAAATTTGTAAATGGTTATTCGATTAACAGGAAATAATACACTTCAGAATACATGTAGAAAATGATGAAATATGGAATATATATGTTACGTGCAAAGCCCGAAATTGTACAATCCTAAGATTGTACAACCGTTTTTGTACAATCTGCGGATGGTACAAACCGCTGTACAAGTTTCGATCTTTGTACAAGAAAAGTTGTACAAACCTAAGATCGTACAAAAAATTGTGCAAAGCCGCTAGGTTGAACGGACATCGTACAGCTTCGCTTTGTACAATGTTGGGGAATGGGTCCTCCTTGTTGTCGCTCACGAAGCTCACGAAGAAAGCGGTGCTGCTGTCGATGGCTTACGTTCTGAAGACGATCTCAAAAGGTCCTGTTGATGCCACTGACGACGAGCGCGATCTAGCCCGAGAGGAGAATGAGGCTGCTTCGATTCTCGCATCGAGATTCACCTCCATTCAGAAGAACAGACGGCGAGCCGTTGACGGCTTAGAATCGCAGGCCAAACGCATGAAGCTGTTCAGCGACGGCAAGTACAGCCCTTTGGAGATTGGGATGATCGTCACGATACCCATACCTGACGTAGACAGAAGCAAAGGGGACATGAGAAACCTTGTTGGTGAGTATAAAATGATGAATAAAAATAATGGCAGCATTTCACTGAGGGCAGCCAATACGAAAGTCTCAATAGTTGGAATTTTGGGAAATCGCGATTTTCTCTGGTGGCGCCAATAATTGGAGTAAGCGAAACGAGTCAACTTGAAATCGATCTTTATGTAATCGATCTTTCTGAGTGATTGGATCGTCCCGCTCTTTTCAAATTCGGAAAAAGGAGGAGAAAATAAAAAAGATGGGTGCCCTAACTCAAAATCGCCGTTTTGCAATATTCGCCCTTCTGCCCGGAGGGGGACGATATGATTTGACGTAGGTAAATAAACTTACCATAATACCAAACTTCATTCTACTATGAATTTCTAACTTTGTACAAGAGAGTTTGTACAAAGCATACACCCAGATCGACATTGTATGTCAACGTTGTGCAATTCGCGAATTGTACAGAATATTTCGTACAATGTTGCACGTTTCGGGCATTGAACAGAAAATATGTTCATTCCGCACATTGTACAAAAGTCGGTTGTACAATCTTCGGATTGTACAGTTTCGGACTTTACACGTAACATATACAAAGAATTTAGGGGATGCATGAACGTGACGAGCGTGTTCCGTCTTAGTCAATAGGCTATAGGAGATTTCGCGAACTCTCTTCCATCATCGCGAACGAAGCTTTCCTTCGCAAGGAGAGACGGGTCAAAAAGCGCCGTTGCCACGGGTGCATCGTTGATAGGGGATGGACGGAAATGTGATATTTCGTGCGAAGCAAGGGTGTCCCAACTTGTAGTTCAATAATAATATTAGATATGATTTCCAAATTTCGGGATGATTTGGGTCTTCACATGGATGAGCGCCGGGAAACGGGAAATTTATCAGGACTATTTCCCAAAAAAATCAATTCAATAATAACTATTTACATTACCTATTTAACCCTTCAGAACTCGCGCTATATTCACACCCTCGAGCACTCGCGTCGGGTCCTTTTTGTCCGGACCGATTCAAATTCAAATTTCATACGGTATAACTGAACTGAATTAGGAAAATGACTGCTTTGGTGATAGAGAAGGTAATTATCTTCGATATAAAAAAAAAAATCTTGATGAAAGACTCATTATTAATGTTTCAATTCGTTTTCAAAAATATCATGTCAGTAACGTCAAAAATCACAGAAGAGCACACTTTGAGCACTTTTTATATACATACAATAATTCACATAGTCGTTCACCACATTCTTAATCGTCATATTCTAGGTTGAAAAATCACAAAATCAAAGGGATCTTGGATCCGATAAGCGGCGTGCAAAATATCCTCATCGAAAAATTGACATTTTGGAGTATGTAGGTAGTATTCAGGTTTACATATATTGTTTCACAGGAGTTTAATTTTTATTTGAATCCACGTATTTCCACCCCAATCTTATTAGGAACTAGCCGGATACCCGTGCGTTGCACGGAATTCCCGTGCGTTGTATCAATAGGAACATTCGTTCATCATGACTACTTAGAGCACGCTAACCAATGAAATGAACTTCCTATATTCCAAGAATAATAAACCAAAACGAAAAAAACTCCAAGCCCAAGAAATAAACAGAAAATTTTCTATATGAAAAGAACAAAACTAGGTAGTCTAGGAAAAACTATGCATATATGCATATATATATGCTCATGTATGAGCTTCTTTCTTCAAGATTTTTACCGACTTCTAATAGAAGGAAGTACGTACTCAATTCGGCTTGAACTTTTTTTCCTTTCAAAATAAATCTTTCACTTGAGTGTTGCTTCGAATAAAAGAATTACGTTTTCAATAAAGGATGAATCGAAAGTGGAATAAAGAGTGAAGAAATGACACAAACGTAAAACAAAGAGTGGAAAAATAATCCAACGTGAAATAGAACATCGTAAATATTGTAGAATACAGTGTTTTCAATAAAGAATGAATCGAACGTGGAATAAAGAGTGAAAAATTACGGGAACGTTAACACTCGCGTCGGGTCACTGTTAGTTCCACGAAAGTTCCTCAGCCACTCGCGTCGGGTCAAAATTGCTGTTTCTGGTGCGCGATTGATCTCATGACACCCGGAACACGATCAAAAGGGGGAGGGGACGCTTCTAGGAGATTAGCAAGGAGGGCTGAGGAAGGGATTAGTTCTAGGACATGAATATCGAAGGAAATAGGAAGGCTCGGGTCACTATGACCCGACGCGAGTTCTGAAGGGTTAAATACAGGAAAACAATTATTTTTCCAGTTGTAAAATCTTTCTGATTGATTTATTGGCCTTTACCTCATAATAAATTCATATTATGAATTTTCCATTTTTCTAGACCATGCATCTCCTGTCAGTATTTGCCAAAATTATGGAAGACAGTTACTTCTACTGCCTATAGTATAGGCCGTACCTATACTATCGTGAAAGAAAGAAAAAATAATATTAAACCATACTCAAGTTACACACTTACAGAGATAAGTATAGGTAAAAGTATAAAGTCCTGTCTGCAAAGACACAGCTGCCCCTCACGCTGTTCTGACGCCACCTGCGGGCTCCTTCTGAATTTTTCTCGAACCTTGAAGAGTAGGTAGAGATAACAATGTACTTCATTTCAACAAGATTCCTTTAAAGCCCCCTGAACCAACTCACCAGGGGAATAATAGGAACCCCCATGGACAAGATATTTTTCTCCTACCATTTTATCCAGGGAATGCTCTTAAAATCGTGGACGTAGGTACGCCGTCCGGGCCGTTAGGAGCAGTACGATTTTTTTTTTTTTTTTTTTTTTTTTTTTTTATCTGAAATGTTGGCAAAATACTTGGTTGACCATCTAGTTGTGCCCGCAAGGTTTTCAGCCCGATCGCCAAACCCGTGGGGCGCTATGGGGCTAAAATGGGGCTACGGGAGGGTTTTTTTAAAGGCTTTTTGCTATGGGATTGATTCAGCCTGGTGTCGTTTTCGAAGTATTTTTAGAAGGATAATCCAGTTTTGGGGGTCCTGGAACGACGTTTTCAAGACCCTCTGGTGCTTCCACATTGGAACTCTCTACGGAACTCTCTCGCAAGCACACACAGTCGACAAGATCGAGTCAAAGTAAAACCTCACTGCGTTCGACATCACCCAAATTCGATCAGCCCTCAGATTTAGCCCTCAATTGAAACAAAAGGCCTCCCTATTGAATTCGGATGCTTCGATGCGGTTAAGTCTCTTTTGAACGATCCTGAATGCTATTGTTTCGTGTATTATACCGAGACGCTTACAGACATAAAAACATCAAAACCGCGATGGTTATTATTCCGTGTTACAAGAATCGTAAAATGCGAAACCATTTCAATTTTTCCAGATTTTTCTCTCGCCCATTCTCGTAAAGTGCGAAATGCCGTTCTTTTTCCTCGATGAACCTCAATGCGTGTGAAATCATAATATGATTATGATATTATGCCGTGATAAATGCCTCATGAATGAGTGAATAACCTCAGCTGGATTCGCACACCTACCATTAGGGAGGCATATTGGGGCTAATAAATTATATTAATGACTTTGGATTCCGTTCAACCACCGGGCGGGAAAACGTACGCCGATGAGGTTGAAAACTCGTTAAATATTTATAATTAGCTCCAGTCGCGAAGCTATTACTGCCCATACCGACAGGCTCTCCAGGGGATACATGGTGGGGAGGGGGGGATAAGCGTGAGTGAGAGAGAGAGTGGGAGAGAGGGAAAATTGTAGTCTGAACACTGTGCCAGGGTTTGCTGGGATCTCGGACCTGCTGGGTTAGATAGTCCCTCTTCACCCTCATGCCCCCCAAACCCTCTGTTCATCAAAGTCCCTTGAGGCGCCTGCTGTTTATGGGGTGGCTGGAAACAACTATAAATCCGAACTCACTTTCCTCCGGGCTTCCATTACCAGCCTAGCGATTACATTGCGTGTACTTTATGGGACGTCCCAATGTGCACGCTCTAAACGAGGATTTTCTTTTGTTGGTTTTCATAAAGTTGAATGATTAAGGATTTTTGGGTAGGTTAGTATGAGTATCAACAACAAAATGTTACTGTAGCAATCAGTTCGGAGGTCAGATGGAAGTAGAGCAGGGCGCTTCGTTGTATAGGGAAGGTCAGCCTGAGACAATTGATCAACCAGTAAAAATCCCTCAAAGTCAAGGAACAGACTGAGTGATGTCCAGCTTGCGTTTCATTTGTTAAACGTCGCTACTTTCCGGGAATATCCTTTGTCTTTAAGCCCTACGCAGCAATGCAGCTAATGCGCCCATGCTGACCTTAGAGACTGTCCTTTCGACTGGGCGTTATGGTTGAATCTCAGCAACCACACAACCTCGGATTAGAGCAAAACAACCGGAAAAACGGTCCTCAATGTCGAGGTCCCCATCCATGAGATGTGGGTGACTAGATCATGCGTGCCTCGTTTTTCGAGCCTCTGAACATATTGCATCATATTGAAGCTGAGGTCGAACTCTTTGGAAATGCCAACGCGACGAGGGAGATTACAGTAATTTAGGACCAGACCGGCAGAAAAGATGGGCGATCAGTTCTGCTGGGCGGATCCCCCCTGGACATGAAACCATTGCTTTCCCGAAACTTTTCTGGTAATGTCAGCTTCTTTATTACAGTTTTTCCAGATTGGTGCTGGTTCTGCTTTTATCCAAGACGATCGTGCTATCAAAATAGGCCAAAATATGTGCTGAGTCGAGGTTTGGAAATAGAGGAGCAGTCATGAGTAAAAACTAGGCTAGGAGTTGAGATGTTGAGGAGCTTTAATCTGAGTAAAGTAAGAAGCTTGAAGGGCTCCTTGCATTGACCCGGCGGCGAATGTTCCCAGAGCTGGTGTTACGTTGGAAGCAAGAACCTTGGGGAAAGCTGACTCCTATTGGACTGTTTCTGCAGACTGCAAGCGCATAACAAAACTCTACGCTACGGGCAAAGTTTTGGAAACTCCGAACGGCTCTGAGGAAGCATTGGAGGAGAATCTAGTGAAAATCATAATGCAATGACCAGGCTTTCTTCATGTTTCTCTAGCGCAGTAAGCCCAAATACCTGAGGTGGCCAGCTGGAGACAGGTCCAACCAATGCCATGATTAGATAGCCTGTCCCCGCCATTTGATCAAATGGCACAGACTAAACTATGACAAATGAGCGATGCCTTTGGGACCCGTGAGGTCCTTTTGCTGGTGGTGGTGTGCGGCGGGGCATTAAATGGAGCGGTGGCTTCAAAAGCCCTTTTCATCCCTCTTGCCCTTTTCGTTCACTCACTACACCGTCACGTGACCCTACCACATGACTGGCGCCGAGCTCCTTTTAGAAAAGAAATATAGAAGTTTTCATATTTATCGAATATAATGCCCACGTCAGCTTAGACGTTTCAGGAAAAACATCATAACTTTCCAGCCTCCTTCCTTCGCAACCTTTCACCGCAGATAATATATTAGTTCTCTGCAGTCCTTTTCATATTATGAAAGGTTTTTTTTTGTGACCGCTAACTGTATAAGTACCTACTCTTACACGATATAAACATTTTATGTTTTCATTCAATGAAATTGAATGAACTATGAAGACTAAATTACATGAAAAAGTATAAAGAACGGAATCACTTGAAGGTCGTTCCAAGGAACCCCAAGGCAGCGTGAGTGGGGAAATGTGCCGACATTGTGTGCACCATTTCGCAGTTGGGTCTTAGCCAAACTGCCCAACACGTTCCGCGATTTACGAGAACCGTACCTCGTGTGCCCAATAACGATCAGGTCATCTCTGCATCGAAGCAATGCACGAAACAGCCTGCGCGTGTGAATAGCGCATAAATAAACCCTCTAGCGCATAAATGGATTCAGAAGCAATCTGTATGTACACGAATCTTCGTATGGGAATGGAGTCTTGCATTAGAGCCACTCTTTGAGTACCTCCTGGTAAAACATGATCGACAAAATTGAGATGCACAGGGGTTAAATGTACATGTACAAGTAGGATGTACTAGTACACGTATGATGTATCCTACTTTGTTTACTAATATAAGTTCTTCCTAAAATGTTTCTTTGTGTTGGCCTCTGGGTCATTACGTGCTAGATGCTCCAATTTGAATTTTGGCCTCGTCATTTGAAACGAATTCAGCACTGCCGATTGTCCGAGCTTTTGTGCTTTGTCTAAACATCTCTGGGCTATAAACGTGGCCATAAAGTTAATTAAATGATTATAGAAGGTAGATAGAAGACTTAATTAAGGGCTTTATGCGCCCAAAGGTTCCTTCTAGCGTAGGAAATTGAATTTCTTATCAAAAGCAATGGCAGACCCTGGTATTCTGGTTTGCCAGCTCAGCTCCAGCTCGTCAATTACAGAGCATTGAACTATTCACAGCGAAGGAAACAGTTGTCGGTGATCGATAAGGTGCATCGGTATACCTCATAAGGTGGACATTTCCCCGAGGTTAAATGGCACATGTAGGTATTTCTCACATCAAATTACATTATGTAACAATGTTGGCGCATCATCACTGGTATCCCAAAGTCCGCAGTTTCCACGTTTGGAAAATTGTGAAAAAAAATTTTTCCCGTGGAGCGTAACATTCAGCGTTTGTTCAAGAATATCCTGAATTTTTCATAAATGTTCGCACAACCGTAGCCAAATTCAAATCAACCAAGACGTTAAATTTTATTATTCAACAGGAGGCAGTTGCGGCCTACTTCAATCAAAACACGACGGAATTCCCATTTTTCAATCGGAGGGATTCGTCGGAATGGAGAGAAACGCCACTCTATCTGTATTCATTACAGGACTTCCAACGTTTATATAGAGAATCAATCATTCTGTCAGGGATATTGTTGATCCTTCGGCTTCAATGGCACGACATCCCCCTCCTCTTTCTCCCTCAACTGCAGCACGCTTCGAGTGAAATATCATCTAACAGCACAAAGGGAAATCCGTACAAAATGAAAAATAAATGAATATCTCCGAATCAAATATTATGTCGAGAACAGAACTGAACATGGTATTTCATACAAGGTTCTACTTATGACAAGAAGAAGAAAAATCCTGATCGACAGAGGCTGAAATACACTAACGTCTTTATCAATATTACTTCGTTTCTTGAAGGGGGTTGAGCCAGTTGTAGTTTGAAAACTCCGATTTTTTTTTTTAATTAGGTAAGTAGGTATTTTATGTTTTTACAGTAGATAGTTAAACTGGGTTCAAATGGCGTAAAAAAGGCGGGGCGCGAGTGCGTTCGGTAAGCTGATTGGTGGTTGGGCTGATATGAGCTCAAACGGAAACGCCTCAAGGTTGACTTTTGAAGCGGACTTCCAATTTCCATTTCCAATTTTTTTGAATTTGTCCGGCTTTCCGGATGTAGGCTTCTGCGCAGAGGTTTGATAACAAGTGATAGTACGAGCTGAAAACCGTGAAAACAATTCCGTCGTCAATAACAACGTCGAGATACAAGCCAATGTTATACAAGCGATTTCTGTCGGCAGGGCAAAGGTTTGTACGGAACTACAAACTTGCAACTTGTCCATGCTAACGGGATCTGATGAAAACTCCGGATCCACGGATCTTTTACGGCGTTACGCCCCGCCTTTTTTTACGCCATGTGAACCCAGCATTATAGGCTCTTGAAAAAATTTACATTGAGCCACAAGGACCCTTTCAAAATCAAATTAAAAGTGACGAGCTCGCGCAAAAGAGGCAATCACGGGATTTCTATCAGAATCTGATCGTTATCTGATAACATTCTTAAACAACAACAGCTATTATTATAATACTTAGCAGTTGTTGTATAAGCAAACTACTGCAGTTTGCTTAAAAACAACAACAGCTGTATTATAGCGCATTGTAACAATACTGGGATTTTTCGTCTTCCGAAATCGTACATGGCTGAAAATATTTCAAAACGTTCTTACATACAATACATCTCACCCTATGATTTTTGTATGTACTTTTTTGGTTTATTATTCTTGGAATAATACACCTATGTTTTCGCGACGCGGGTCGACGACTCCGATCGGCCTCAAAATTTGACATTATCCGTTTCAAGAGGTCTACATTCAAAATCCGAAATGTCCGTCCGCCGTCCGCCGTACGCCGTCCGCCGTACGCCGTCCGCCGTCCGGGCCGTTTTGGGCAGTAGGAATTTTTTTTTAAATCTGAAATTTTGACAAAATACTTGGTTTACCATCTAGTTGTGCCCGCAAGGTTTTCAGTCCGATCGCCCAAACCCGTGGGGCGCTCTGGGGCTATAATGGGGCTACGGGAGGGGTTTTTTGAAGGCTTTTAGCTATGGGATCGAGTTAGGTGTCGTTTTCGAAGTATTTTTTGACGTAGAATCCATTTTTTGGGGTCCCGGAACGATCCGATTTCACTGGGGCGATCTTTAGGGCTTTCATGGGGCTAAAAATGGGATTTTTGAAGGATCCCAGGTTGTTAAATATTTTTTGAGTTAAAAATAAAGAATTTTTGAAAAAACACATTTTTGAACAAAAAAATCCAAAAAAAATTTTTTTTTTAATTTTTTCATTGACAGAATTTAATTTCTGCACAAGTAACCTATATAAAAAGAATAATAAACCCTTGTGTAAAATTTGCAGCGTTTTTTTTTACAATTTGTGGCAATCTTTGAAGCTCGGAAAACTTGAGGTTCTTCTATCGGGTAGACCTATTAACGACAAGCCCAAATACGCAGAACGGAAAGTTTGAAAACAACATCTGGTAGGAACTTGGCACATCACGTAGAATAGTTACGTCGTACAATTTTCAGATCATTGGGAAGGAATCTAGTTGGTAGGTAGGTAGCTCTATAATATAATATGTTATCTAGGTACCAGATTTGATTTTACAATATTATTATTATTATTTTTTAGGAATCAACATGAAAATCTTACATAAGATCCCAATAGCCCAATAGATCCCCACGGTGAAATCGAATAGTTTTGGGACCCCCAAAAATGGATTCTAAGTCCAAAAATACTAGCACCTAGCTCGACCCCATAGCCGAAAACCCTTCCCGTAGTCTCGTTTTAGCCACATAGCGCCCCACGGGTTTGGGCGATCGGGCTGAAATCCTTGGGGGCACAACTATAGTTTTTAGCACAACCATCTATACGGGTCAACCGATTATTTTGTCAAAATTTCCGATTAAAAAAAATAATAAAAAATCCTACTGCCCAAAACGGCTCGGACGGCGGAAGGACATTTCGTTTTTTGAATCTTGACCTCATGAAACGTATGTCACATTTTGAGGCCGATCTGAATTTTCGACCTCCGCCGCGATTACCTAGGTGTGTTATTCCAATAATAATAATAACTAGTAACCCTGAAACGGCGCGATGCGCCTGTCTTAAAGACGTGGGTAATGGTTGTTGTGCAAAGAAAACGGTAAACTGCTTTATTGTTGTAAGAGAGGGTATTTAGAAAGGGGAAGCAGGAACGTTGAGAAAGGGAATGAGGGAAAGACTTTTTTTTTAGTTTTCTGAGGGAACTACATAATAACTTATTGTTAATCAAGTATAGAACAAATGGATGACAGCTCAGCGTGTAGTCGTTGCCTCTTTCTCTGCAGGAAGGTTTGACGGATTTTTAAACGGGCCACGGAATAGAATGTTCTATTCCGTGTTAACGGGCTTTATCTAACGCGATTCTGCCTCCACATCGTCTAACTCAGTTGTGACGTCTTTGATATTGACCGTGGCAGCATCTTTATTTTCCTGGTTGTCATCATTATGTGCATCATCATTGTCTTCATGCACATGTCTATCTGTCCTCGGAATTTCTTGATGGCCATGTTTTGGATGGAGATGGCGTCGCCCTCTTTGAAGTTGAAAGGTTCATCCCATTTCGAGATAGTTATGGTTCCAGTTCTGTCGGTCAGTTGGGTTTTGTGCAGCATGACCGACTTCCCCCCCTTCGTTGTAACTTCCTTGCTATCATGAGGAGAGGAACAAATTGCCATAATGCTGTGCGGAGTGCTTGTCCTGTAGTCCCACGAGGTCTCCTCCTAAAATTTCAACGTCCAAGGGTGAACAGCAGCTCACTCAGATGATCAGGAGAATTCCCTTCATTTGACTCTTCTCTAGTTGTCCTACAAAGGCTCCTCTTCAAATTTCAACGTCCACGGGTGAACGGGAGAGATCTTAGCTCACTAAGCTGATCGAGGGAATCCCTGTCATTTGAAACTTCTCTAGTCCTCCTCTTGTAGTTGTCCTAGAAAAAGCCAGTTTCATGTACTCCCAAAAAGGCTCCCTTTCAAATTTCAACCCTCGTATTACCCTCATCATAATATGATGAGATGATATAGTCGCAATGCGTTACCTACTCCTTCGAGTTCGATTTCTTTGAAAGACACTTCACCTCATTCTTTGGATATCTAAACTCTTGGAATATCGACACATACAAACAAACCCTTACCGACCTGATCTGACGAACGGCTCGAGCTACAAAAATCGTTCTGGAGTCGTTGGAATCAGCTTAAAATGCTCATTCCAGAGAGCCGTGACCCAATGAAATCGGACAAAAACGTTCGTTCTGCTTTTGAGTCCTCCTTAGATACGTCAAGGATGTAAACAACCTCCGTTGTGAAGGACCGCCCGAAAACCGACGAAGGAGCTGGCGTGGATCGGGCAGACCTTCAAAAGGCACAACTTCGCGTCGAGCCCTTTCAAATGAGCCATCTCCCACGAAAATTGATGGAGAACTGCAGCCTCCACGCGCCAAGCAAAAATCACTGATCGCTAATAATAAGAAGATAATAATAAAATATATAAAAATTGGACTTGGAAGTTATCCATCATTACTGATGCCTCTTTCGGTGAGAGGCTAATTTTATGAATAGCCCATCACTTTTCCCTTTCCCGGCTGATGGGCCGAACCCATGTCAACCTTTTCCGACCGGCCCAAAGTAAACTGTTCAACCTCCCCCCTCCCTCCAACTTGTCGGTTATATTAAAGTCGTGTAAATGTAACATTCCACCTCTCCATTCATCTTGGGAGCTCGGAAATCGATGCGGCAGTTTCTGGGGTCTTTTCATACAAAAACGTCCTGCCAATTATTCAACCAAACAAGGGGATTCACCACCTGATGCGGTATCCTTCACGTTGACGGCTCATCCTTCGTTTTTCGAAATAAAGAAAGGGGAGATAAATTGAATTCACCGTTGGCGGGGATTCAACTTTTTCCGAAGGCAAATATATATTAATTGGAGTTTGTTTGTTTCTCATCAATGGGATTAGTTTCATCCCTTATTTATCATTCAAATGGGAGGAGAATAAGTTGGAAGGATTGGACACAAAGCGTTATCATTACTCGTTGAAGATTTTTCACTTCGGTATGGATGTTGTCGCCAGGGAATATACGCAAAATTTGCAAGAACGCGACTTCGATATTTAATATCGAAGTCGCGTTCTATAGAATAGGACGATCCGAACCGGCAACCCAAGAACTCACCTAATGTAGCTCCTTAAAGGACTTTTTACAATCCCTTCCCTTCTTGCATGCGGCCCCGAGTTTTTCATCCAAGTGAAGAACCTTCCTCCAGAAGTCCGCTATTTCCTCTCTTCTCAGGTTTTGCTCAACCTCCAACCACCCTCTGCGTGGCTTTTTATTTTGCGCTATTATTCTTCCCTTTCTTTACGACGGGGTTAGCGTGCTTCTGGCCCGTCCGACTTGAGCAAAGAAAGGGCGAAAAAGGGGACGGTAACGTTTCTGTACGGTAGAAGAATAATACAAATGGGTATGAACAGGTAGGTAAATTATAAGTTGGTTCGTGAAATTTAGATTTAATCAGGCTGATGAAAAATAAGTCATTTCACATTTCTTAGAGAGAAGGAGTTTTGGTATAAATATACTTCTACTTTTTGTTTCCCGAGAACTTTTTTGTCTGACAGGAACAAACATGTTACTGTACACGGCAGATTTTACACCATGTCATGGTTTGATTCTGTCATTAAAAGATTTACGGGAGCCCAAAAATGGTTTCTACATCCAGAACTTCATACAGTATTACTCGGGAACAGATACCTTATTTTACTTCCAGTCACCGAACAAAAGCCCCATTTGTAGCCCTATGAAAGCCCACGGTGAAATCGGTTGGTTCTGAAATCCCCAAAAGTAAGTATGTCATCTCATCGCCGAAAACATTTTTTTTTTAAACCTCCCTTAGACCCTTTTTATCCCCACAGAGCCCCACGGGATTGAGCGATTGCAGGTAGGTGGAAAATCGAGTATTTTGCCAAAATTTCTAAATAAAAATAAATAAAACATCCGGCAGCCTAAAACGGCCTGAACGGTTGGCGGACGTTCCATTTTTGAAATCTGCACATCTTGAATCATACTAGGTATACTACCTACTATTATATTATGAGGACAAATTTTGAGTCGCGAAAACATATAATATATGTCTATAGACAAATATTATTATGTCTATAGGTTGATTATTCTAAGAATAATAAACCATTAAGAAACATTAAAGCAATCTTTCACATTCTCTTAAACTAATATAGTTAACATGGGATCGACTCAAACTCACTCAACTGAATATCCAATAGACTAAACTCCTAATTGATTCGCCTACTGATTCACGCAAATTATGAAGTCTAAACCGTGAAAAACGATGAATTCTAGTGAATCTGTATGGTGTGACTTTTGAATCTACAATGACAATTTTAATGAAACTCCTCAGTTTTTCAGTTTTGGGTATAACAAGCAAGAAACTTCCCGAAAGTTTCCAAGACTTGAAGAATCGCTTGGCTGCTCAGAACCTTGAACTATGACATAATTTATATCTTCAAAGCCTCCGTTGGCGTCGAAAAGTTACCCCACACCCGTCGACTGTTCTTGAGACCCAGCAGAAGGAGTTGGAGGGGTTCCGACGTTGGGGTAAACAACAAACAGGGCCGCTTCCCAGCTCGGATTTCGTTGGGAGACCTGTGAAGGTTTTCACCACTAAAAAATACATTTGTGCAGGGGATTAGATGAAATGCATTTTGGTTTATTATTCTTAAGCCATTTTTATAATTCATTTGCCAACAAAAAAAAAAAAAAAAAAAAAAAAAACGACGGCTTCACAACAAAAATCGCAAAAATCCCGAAAAATGGACTTTTTCCACAAAATGTGGATGTTGTGGTGGTGAGGGGAAGGGCCCGTGCGTTGGCGTGTTGTGAGCATTCACCGCGGGAGGCTCCACTGTCCATCTCAACCCCCCCTCCAATGCATTCACGGCCAAACTTTGCCAACACAGAGAGTATAGGGAGTTTCCTCTCTGTCTGTTCTCTTTTACTCTGTGGCATCTAAATAGGCAGATCATTACACGTCAGTAATAAACCAAACGAGTTTCCGTCGACATTTTTCCATCGAATGACAACTCTTTAAAGTGGGGTACAGGTGCATCCATCATTTTGGGGTAGAGATCTTTATGGACCCACTTTATTCAACCCTCCCCTCATATCCTTCAACACAGTACGGGTCACCTTTTCCGGTAGGTCCTCTTGGGGCAGCTCAGGCCTCGGCTTTTGCAAGGATGACAACCCGGGGAGGTCCCACCGAGGCTCAACTTCGGGAGCTCGGGTTTTAGGATGTGGGGTATTCTGATCCTCATAATCCTACCGCCAACAAATCACCCCTCCCCCCTTCATGGCTAGTATCCTGTCAATAATTCATTTTGTTATAAGAGCTCCTGCTTCGCTGGTCTCTTTTACTCGTGATTTATTTATTGCTGGAGAGTCTATCCGTATAAAAATTCCTGTTCCAGAGAGCAGGAATTCCGTTGTAAAATGAATGGAAAGGAACTACATCGCAGAATGGAGCTATTATTTATGTACGAATGCTGAAAGGGCTGCCGAACGGTTAGAGAAAGATGAGAGATCGATTACTTTTGTTTGCTTGAGCATGAAGAAATTTTACAAGGTAATCCCGCCTAAGCAGTGCTTAGTTTATTATTCATATAATTCTTATACTTGAACGACCTCAACATTCATTCAAATTTTGGCCCTTTTGGGCAGTAGGCATTTTTTCAAAATAATTTCAAGTTTTGTCTAAATACTTGGTTTTCAGGCCGATCGCTCTAACTGGTGGGTCTCTGAGGGGCTAAAAAGGAGCTAAGGGAGGAGTTTTTGAAGGTTTTTGGTCATGGGGTCGAGTTTGGTGTCGTTTTAGAAGTTCCTATTTTTGGACGTACAATCCGTTTTTGGAGGTTCCCGAACTACCTGATTCCAGCGTAGAGGATCCATGGGGCTTTCTGGGGGCCACCATGGAGATTTTGAAGAGTGCCTGGAGGTCGAATGAGGTGTCGTTTGTCGAGTTATTTTGAACATACAATCTATTATTCGTGGTCTCTCCACTTTTTCCAAAACAATGTATGGTATGGCCACTCATTTCCTAAAAATTGCCTTCGATTTTTCTAAGAGAAAGATCTGAAAATTACCCGAAGGAACAAAACTACTTACTCAATAATTGAGCAATTATTGCTGATTAAGTTTACTCAAGTTACGGATTAGGTATTAGATGAAAAAGAGGCTAATTTAAACCTTAACGGCCAATCCGCCACAAACTGGAGCGAAGAGCAAAACGTCTTTTTTTTTCTTTTTTTTTTTTCAATTTTAAATTGCAATTGGTCGAGTCTCTCCGCTCTGACTTTCGTGGGTGAGGCCAGTTCCAATTACGGATATGCGAACCACATATCCCGTTCGGGCCCCTTCACTCCCTCATATTTGTTTTTAATTGATGGGAGGCTGCATCATCTGGTGAAAACCTAATTGCATATTGATTCAAAGCTTATCGCTTTATACCTCCGGCGTTCAGTGGCAATATTACCTTTGTCAAATCCGTCGATTAATTTTCAGTTTCGAACGAATCCACTGCGACCGTTCGGGGGCCGCAGAGGGATCCGGAAATGCATGGGGACATTACTCGATTCGGACAAGTTAGAAATCGATTCACGAATGCGATTTTTTTTCGGATTTTTTTTTCGGACACCTAACTCGATCCCATAGCTAAAAGCCTTCAAAAAAAAAAACCTCCCGTA
Organism: Pilophorus perplexus; assembly: GCA_955831195.1. NCBI lineage: Eukaryota > Metazoa > Arthropoda > Insecta > Hemiptera > Miridae > Pilophorus > Pilophorus perplexus. The sequence continues at coordinate 12,875,853 of OY037015.1, read as the reverse complement.
GCCCCATTATAGCCCCATGGGGTTTGGGCGATCGGACTGAAAACCTTGCGGGCACAACTAGATGGTAAACCAAGTATTTTGACAAAATTTCAGATTTTTAAACAAATTCCTACTGCCCAAAACGGCCTGGACGGCGGACGGAAATTTCGGATTTAGAATGTAGACCTCTTGAAACGGATAATGTCAAATTTTGAGCACGATCGGAGTCGTCGACCCCCGTCGCGAAAACATAGGTGTATTATTCCAAGAATAATAAACCAAAAGGGAAAAATACATCATTTTTGTGACAAAAAGTCTTTCAGGTAGTTTATAATCATCTTAAGTTGTTCTGGCTGATTCAAAAACCGGTGTAGGTGACACCAGAGTGCAGGTCGATTTTCAGTTTTTTTCTTGATTTTCTTGGTGGTTGGCACTAGTGACACTGGAGTAACGCGAAAATGGCCTTGTTCACTTTGTTGTGAATATGATCGTGCGTATTGCTCAACTTATTCGTGATAATATCACTGATAAAATATCGTGATAAAAACTGAAGGATCGGTCCCGTCGAATAAGTTAGGTTTATAAATTAACTTATTCGACGTGACCGATTCTTCAGTTTTTAGTTTTTTAATGGTGGCCAACTCATCGACCAATAGGAGCTGACCTCGGGTTACCGCCAAAATTAAAATTGCAATTTTTCCATAAATTTTATAATTCATACGAACTTGCAACGATTGCTGCCTTGACGCAGAAAGAAGTATACACTTTGTTAAATGATTATGAATGTGTAGGAGCCTATTAAGCTGTCATTCATGTCTGAGTATGAATGTGATCATGTATCTACTGCCACTTTACTGTAAACAATGGGCGTCAAAAATGCAAAAATACATTGTACTCCAACTGCAAGGTTGAAAATTACTTTGTTAACTAGCTGAATTGAAGGGAGTTGGTTGGACCTTGGTTAAACGATGTACGCTTGGCAACGCTATTTTAAGAGAATTTTCTTATCTTGGAACTCCTCTCTGAACCTGAGGGGGGATTTAAATCTGCCACCGTTTATCAGATAGATCCGGAAAGAGAAAAGTCACCGAGAAGCCTGTGCCAATTAGATTTAGCGTTGAGCTTCCCAGTTGTGCCAGATAGGAGAGGGCGAGTGGTGTTTTACGAAAGGATTTAAAACAGTCGGTGGGCAAAAATTGAAAACGCTGCAAATTTTACACAAAGGTTTATTACTCTTTAATATAGAAAAATTGTGCAAAAATTAATTCTGTCCATAAATACATTTAAAAATACACTGCCAAGCGGGACATGGCACATAGCTTCTTCGCGTTTAAAGATTTTAGCTCACTCAGCAGATCAGGGAAAACCCCCGTCATTTCAATCGTCTCTTGCACTCCCAGAAGGGCTCCATCCCAAATTTCAACTTCCAAGGGTGAACAGGAGAGATATTAGCTCACTCAGCTGGTCAGGGAAAATCCCATCATTTCAATCGTCCATTGTGCTCCCAGAAGGGCTCCCTCTCAAATTTCAACGTCCCAAAATGAACAGGAGAGATTTTTTCGATCCCGAAAGTAAAAACATTGCTTCTGCTAGGTACCTTTGGTAGACTCGGAAGTAAAACTTCCTGTACAATGTTTGGACAGATGTGGGACCCCCCCCATAATGGATTCTACGGCCAAAAATTCTTCGAAAACGTCACCTAACTCGACCTCATTGCCAAAACACTAATAAAAAAAAACCTCCCGTAACCCAGTTTTAGCCCCACAGAGCCCCACGGATCCCTTGTGGGCACCGGATGGAAAACCGAGTAAAAATGTCATATTAAAAAAAAATTCTTTCTAGCTAAACGGCTCGGACAGTGGACGGCGTATGAAAATTTCAGTTTTGGAATCTACATAATGAGTAGATTTCAAAAATGAAAACCAAACGTTTGAAGATGTCATCTTGAAACGTTTAATTTCAAATTTTGAGGCAGATGAAAATTTTTGACCCCCGTCGCGAATTCATAGGTTAATAATAATTATTATTCCAAGAATAATAAGCCAAAAAGAGGGAGAATATGGCGGGTTTCAATGATAAATTCATAGGAGAAAAGCTATTTCAACAGTTTGGGATTTCAAGAATGGCAGAGTTGAAATAGTTTAACCTGCTCATTACAGTTTTCCTCTCAATCCAACAAGAAGTAATTCATTTCGAATGACTATAATTGCCATTATTGTAATTTTTACATAATGTCAAATTCGGCGATGATACCCATCGGGTATACCACCCATACATACTTATTGAAGTTAGTCACGTCCGTCGGCGCGAGTCCACATCTGATCCCTTTCCTTGAGCGGAATGTTACTGACACAATGCCAAGAAAAGAGGAAAAAACTTTATCCAGACCCTCCGATCAACTTGCTCGACTTAGCCTCGCATGGCAAAGACCGAACGTTTCGCGTCCGGCGTCGTCAATGGAAAAAACGAAACCGGCTTTCGCTCTTCGACGAAGGGCCCGGGTTCGGTCCCGTCCCCAAGTCGAATACCAATGATGTTCTCATATTCTTCCGATTTTTCGTTCCCAGCGTATTTCCTTCAAAAACTTCCGCAAGGGGGGGGGGGGGGGGGGGGAGACGACGGAGACTGGAGAGTTCGAGCTGATGGTTGAACCCTTGCGAGCAATTCACCTCGCCCGACTCTTGCGAACCGGGCTTACTCGAACAACAATTCGGAATAAGTGTCCTATATTCTTGGGTGAATCCATGAGAAATGGGATATGGAGACGGGATTGGAAGCCGACAGCTCGAGAAACTTTGACATACCTTCAGATCAATTTACTATTTTACATCCTACTTAGTAAACCAATCTCTGTAAAATCTGCTCGCCCTCTCATGTCCAACACAATCCCTATTTTTCCCTCGTTTTTACCTGTCTGTGAGAGGGCAAAGGTAGAACGATTCAATTATCCAATTCATACCAACTTTGCGTGACGACAGCTATCAACGGTTGGAAGATGGACGATTACGCGAAGGTATGAATTACCTTAAATTGAAACAACCACATCTTTATTTTGGGGTCTTATTGATCGTTATAATTTTACAATTCTCGCTTTACAACACTTTCAAAATGTACTAGAATTTAGTACGTTTCAAATGAAATCAAATGCACTAAAATTTAGTACGTTTTTAAATTTAAAACACATTTAATGTGTTATAAATTGAGAATTGTCAAATTGTCACAATAAATAAGTCCCCAAAATAAATTATTACTTCTAATGTATGAAATTAAATTTTACGTGCAGTTTTAATTAAACATCGCCAGGCCCTGTAACAGGGGTGTTTCGAATACTAATTCAACATAGGCTCTTTCGGGTCTGAAGTAGAGTGTTAGTCGTCCTCATACTAAAATCGATTCTCCGAGCGAAGTCAACTTCAAACACCTTTCACAAGAAAAATGATAATGTCTGAATGAAAAGGCAAACCTACTTCAAAGGGTCAAAGCCTGCCTTCGTTCACGTCGGTACAATGAAGGAGCTTCCGTCGAAAAAAAAGTCGCGACTGCAGAAAACGGGAAAAACTCAGTAGAAAAAGTGGGATAGAAAGTCGAGTTCACCGTCGTAGTACGTGAATCCTGTCCCTTTCAGCTGTTTCGTCAAGTCAAATAATTTATGTAAGCTGGCGAGGCTGACTTGTACTGCCTTCCTTTGGGCTGAGCCTCATTTTTATAGCACCACCACCTTCAGCGTCCCATACTCGTCGTAGAGAATATAGTTCACTTTCAGAAACGCCAACAGGAATGGGGGGAATACATTTTTAAAGAATTTCAAAGCGTTAACTTTCCTTTGGAAGGTTGGATAGTGGGATTCTGACGAAAGCAAATATTACTCTTTCTTGTGAAGCTCCTTCCACTCTAAGTGCCCTAGACGTTGAACATCCGTAGGTGACCTCCGCAATCATCACGATAGCCTCACTCTTGAGAGCAGCCAAGTCCTGTATTCCGGTTCCTCTTCGTATATTGCGAAGCCGGGACAGCTTTTTCCGGCCAAACCCCCGCATTCCTTCTATTTTGTCTTCCAGGACCGAATGCTGGAATGTGTAGCGATCTTCTCTCAAGATGTGGCCCAGGTAACTTACATTTCTCGATCCTGAAGACTGGCTCTTCGCAAAACCTTCTTGTTCCCCACGCACTGTACCCACGGGATGCGAAACATTTTACGCAGGCACCTCTAACGCCTCAAGGAGCTTTATTGAAGCAGTCTCGAGCGTGAAGCACCAGTGGAGGTTGATTTTAGGAATACACCCCAAAACCAGCAGTATGAAGCAAATCATTTTATAGCCAAGAACTAGCCATTCATTGCTTCAATGGTTCAATATTTCGATTCCATCCTCTCATTAAATGAGAAATTATTATCTGCGTTGATAAATTTTATCAACGCAGATAATAATTTAGCTCTGATCCTATTGATGAACCTGACTTAATTTCGGATTGAATCTTTGTAATTATTTACAATGTTTCGACCTGTATCTTCCCTGATTTATGGAATTGAAATTTGATAGTGGGCGTGAACTGACACTGCCTGTAACACAGTGCCAGGAGTTGTTCCAGCAGTGCCGATGGTTGGAGTAGGCTAAGGCCCAGGAGGGAAGATAGGACCATTTTCCAAACACCAGCTGGTGCAAAAGCGACTCCTGAAACTGCAGCAGTCATACAAAGGGAACACGTCTGAGCGAAATGCCCCCTGTAAAAGGAAGGCGACAAAGTGAGTTTTTGACTATTGCGGGAGGATGTTGTTTGCCTTAAACTGACATTGTCTTGAGTGGCACTGTGACTCGTTATAGATAAAATCATGGACGTCGTCTACCGCAAGCTACCTAAGGATGGCGCCTTTCGAAAGGAGGGGAAATGATAGAAGGCGGACTCCAATGTTTACAGCAATGGCCAGGTATTGTGTTGTAAGAGACAAGTTGTGGTTTGGCAACATCATCAACTCATCAGAGGATGGTGATGCGCCGCCGGGTGGCTACTGCCTGTACTGCCTGGCTCAACTTCCCAGCGACCATGGCACAGGCCACGAGCGGAGAAAAGACCAGGGGGTGGCCTTCTACACTCAAAGGGGGAGGAGGGGCCATTAGGCCTGGGGCAGGGCAGCAATTGAGAGCCATCGCTTGACCAGCTGTCGTCCCCACCCGGAGCCTTGATGCCGCTGGAGCTCTGAGGGTGCCACCTTTGCAACTAACCCCAAAAAGTGGAAAAAGTTGGGGACACACTGGCTCTAGTCGTCAGTCACGCCACCAACCAGGTGTTGTGTTCTGGGGACAAAATAAAGGTGAACTACTTGGTTATTGGTGATAATATCACCACAAGCACGTATTATGTGCTTGTGGTAGTGCATTGATGAAAATATTTCTACCCTGCTATTCTTCCCCATATCATTACAATAGTAATGAATCTACGAGGCGCTTACTAAAAATAATGAAATAATAACTCTCAATATCCATTCAACTCGGGAGACTCAATTTATTTAAGGGACGCTCTGTCAATGAAACAGAACGCCAATAAAATCTTGCGAAATCTTCAGTTTTCCGTGTTGTCCTGCGCTCCCGATTATGCTTTCCACCTTTTTTTTCTTTTTTCTTTTTTTTTCTCAACATTCTCGCTATAGAAATCAAGAGGACCCCTTTCCCAGGCTTTTAGGGAGCCATGGCCCTTTCAGCGTGAATAATACAGTCGTGCACGTGTGGTATAGTGTGAGAAGGGGAGGGTTTGAGAGAGGGTGTGGTGTCAAGAGGGATATTGAATCGCGATTTCCTTTATTCTTGTCTTTTTTTCCTTCCACCTTTTCCGTCATGCGGTAAAAGAATAGGCGGTGAATATTTTAAAAGGTTTAGAGGTGAGGAAAGAACGAGGTTGAAATGGACCGGAGGATATGCAGCTGTTGTCGATGACCATCACAAATTGCAATCTGGAAGATTATGCCGAACCGAGTTGATTATTAAAGGGTTTAGTTCTCATGATCATTCATTGAGTGTTAATTTTTAATCCACTATGGGAGTTGAACCTATAGTGGGCGTATTTTTTGTATGTACCTTCGCAAGGAGGTGTTCCTACAACTTTATTTGAATTTAAAAGTGTTGAAGGCGCTGTCTCCTTGTTCCTTGTTTTGTTGGAGGAAAAGACTCCGAGTTACACGGTTGGTTTCCCGGGCATCATGTTTGGGACGCCAAAGTTGCTTCCTGGGGCTTTTCCGCTGGGATTCACAGTCATTCACAGTATTTTCACTGGAAAAGCCTTGGAACGATACTCCTCGAAAGTGAAGTCGTAGTCGTCAGCGGATTTTCCCATGAAAGCACGAGCTACTTTGGTTCCCGATGACTCTCTTTTAAAGGAGTCTCACTTTCCAGAGCCACAGCCGGGGTTGACCGGAAAAGCCAAAGAGTCCTCAGACACCTTGCATGACTTCGTAAATAGTCAATTGACATGAATCAAGGAGATTGTTACACGCATGGGAAAACGAGAGGGTCACTCTGTAATGCGGAGAAGGGCGCCGCACAGTGGCCCATTAAAAAAAAAAAAAAAACTAAAACTACGAAGTGGTTGTTTGTGGATGGTGCAGAGGTCTAATCCAATGAGGTGGTTAGGGTGAGTGCATCATTCACTGCTCAGTCATTTCTCTCCCTAACTACCAAAGTAGGTAATTGGAAAAACCCACGTTCACTTTTGGACCTGGACCTCATCCGAGGTTCTTTCCAACATACTGGAACTCGTTTATCTACCACTGGATTGGTAAACAATGTTTCTGAAGTCCGTATACATAGAACGAAGTTGAGGTTTGTAATGAGTAAGGCGCTTACTATCATTCCAGATCGTCTCCCGGATCCCTTTGACTTCCGGGACGCCTAGATCTTCACCTCGATCCAGGCGAACTCCCGACGATGTGGAATGATAATTATTATGAAACCAAAAAATGAATGTATAAAATGCAACAATTTTAGGAAATTTCAGTGTGTATACAATTTGTCTGAATAATCCTAGGTACTTGCCTTCTTAACTAACTCTCAACAGGCAAAAAGCGGGACAGAACAGGACTTTCTAAAAAAAAAAAAAAAAAGAAAAGCAGGACAAGAGCTGGACAAAACGCTTGGCAGGACGGAGGTCTAAAAAACAGTGCGGTTGGTCGCCTTAAATAATACACCAATGTAATCGCGAAGGCCTCAAAATTTGACATTATACGTTTCAAGATGTCCAGATTCCAAAAGCGAAACGCCGTTATGGGCAGTGGGCATTTTTTTGAAAATCTGAAATTTTGACAAATACTCGATTCGCCATCTCGTTATGCCCGCAAGGTTTTCAGCCAGACCGCCCAAACCCGTGGGGCTCTGTGGTACTAAAAAGGGGCTACTTACGGAAGGGATTTTGAAGGGTTTCAGCTATGGAGTTGAGTTAGGTGAAGTATTTTTGGACGTAGAATCCATTTTTGGGGGTCCCAGAACTATCCGGTTCCACCGTGGACACCTATTGGGCTTTCAAGGGGCTACAATTGGGATTTTTTAAGGACCCCAGGAGGACAAATAAGTTGTCTTTTTCAGAGTAATTTTGGACGCATAATCCATTTTCGAGACCAAACATTGTACGACTTTTTTTTTAAAGAATTTTTTTTTTTCATTCTAAGATTTTTTTTTAATATTATGAAATAATTAATATTTGCAAAATAAACCTACTTACATCAAAGAATAATAAACCCATGCGTAAAATTTGCAGCGTTTTTTTTTTTTTTCTCATGAGAAATTTGAATCTTTGATTGGATTTAAAAAATGCTGGCTGCAACAGGGTCAAAAGACGGCGAGAAGGCAAAAGGGCGTTAAAAATCGGCAAATCTGCCGCAAAATTCTTAGTTCATCGCAATTTACGACTATCAAATTTCTCATCTTTCTCATGATTAAATATTGCATGAAAAGTTTTCGTAATTTCCCCCCGAATAAAATATAAATTCCCCCAAAAAAACCCTGACGACATGGTCCCTCCAAAATCCCACGGGAACCAAAAAAACTGGGGACTATTTTACCCATTGACTGGTGTTTTCAGTATTCATGGTTATTTTTCTATTTACGTATTATTTTAATTTGCAGTGAAATGAATTTTGGAGTTTTTGATTTATTTTGGTAATTGTATTTATTTCTGTAAGAATGTTTCAATTTTTCTCGTAGTTCGCCCCGAATGAGTGTCCGCGGGCCCCCAGCTTGGGAACCCCTGATGTAGAGAGTAGGTGTCTATGTGCCTAGGTGCCTTGGGCCGTCAACTCTACTCACAGTGCTGTTACCATTCAAAAGCTAGGACACATTTAATGATTCCCTTTCTTCGGCAGTTCACCTCATACCAGATCGGCCAGCCCTAGAAGGGAATGCGAACACGTTGGGCACAAAGGGAATGCACTCAGAGAAAACACGAAAGTGTTAAAGGGGGCAGCGCAGAGTGCAAGCCGAGCATGAGAACCGGACTTGTAAAATCGGATGAGGGGGTTGGTTGTTTCTCCTTTAGGTGGGGTTCCAGGTCAAGGGTTGAGGGTAAGCACGAACGGCTTTGAACCCTGAGAGGCGTTTAATATATTAGGGCGTTTTTGGTCCCAAAGGGGCGGACCACTCGAATGCTCTTGGGTGTGTGCTTTTACAAGGATATCGAGGCAGAAGGAATAACTGTGAAGAGAGAATTCATTCGGGCATGATGTTGAGCTGCATAAACCTTTCTTTGGAGTAGAAAATATCATGTTTGCATTTCGTTGGAGCGACATCACTGCTGTAAGAGATTTTCTCACCTTGTCATTTGTGAGGCCATGAAATCAATTTCATCTTCTTCAGTCGAGGTCCAATGTTCATGCATAGTAATGTTCACGGTAAGGAGAAGAGCACGCCTTACTTATTTCCATCTATCAGGCTCTCATTAAAAGTTAATGTATTTAGACTTGAAAGGTATTCATCCTATCGGAGAAAACTATGTTTTCCAGATTCAAATTTCTCCGTGACGAAGCTCGCGGGTGGTGGAAATTTCTCTCTCTTGCCAAGAGGCTACATGTAATATGCATCGACTACGAAGATGAACCTCCCCAACGTGAAGTTAATATCGTTCGAAATCCACACGGTGCGCTACCGGATAGGGTCGGGCAGACCCCCATCCTTTTCATATTGTCATTTCGAACGCGACGAAAGATACGAGGGGAACCTACGGCTGTTGCAACCTTCCCTCTTTTCCAACGTTATAACAATCGCGTTTCCCTATCTTTTATCGCAAACAGACGGAACGACCCGGGTCAATAAAAGTTTCGTACCCCTAGAAGAGAAAGGCCATTCGCTCTCTTTTACGATTCTGTTCAAGCCTTCCAGCTTTTCCTTAGTCAAAATTAAGGTTAACACTATTACGGGATATGGGGTTCAATTTTAGCTCGTCGAGAATTGAAGGCTTTTAAAGCCAACAAGGAGAGATAGCGCAACCGACCGACCCAAACATGGGACCATAAAGAGGCTCCTACAGAAATAGGCTGCTTTTATTGGATGAAAAAGGCCTATCATAAAACTTGCAAGCAAAGAAGGGACGATGACGGGAAAGAATCCGAAAAAAACAAACCCATACTTCTGAGTAATAGTAGTGGGTGTGCTGTATTTGAAATTGTGAAAACAAATAGATTTGATTATTTAAGCTGAATGTACCTATTCCGCAGATGTCGGAATAAATAACGTCAAACGATGTTCACAGCTTCACTGTTCACAAAAAAGGTTTTAAAAAAACGCTACAAATTTTTCACTAGGTGTTATAGGTTACTTGTGCTAAAATTAAATCTGCGTCAATAAAAAAAATTTAAAAAAAAAAAACAAAAAAAAAAACAATCTTTACATTGTCCGGACAGATGCGGGACCTCGAAAAATGGATTATGCGTCCAAAATTACTCGGAAAATATTTAACCTCCTGGGATCCTTCAAAAATCCAATACGGAGCCCCATGAGAGCCCAATAGATCCACACGGTGAAATCGAATCGTTCTGGGGCCTCCATAAATAGATTCTACGTCCAAAAATACTTGGAAAACGACATCTAACTCGACTCCTTAGCCGAAACCATTCAAAAAAGCCCTCCCACAGCCCCACAGGTTTGGGCGATTGGGCAGAAAACCTTGCCGGCACAACTAGATGGTAAACCGAAAATTTTGTCAAAATTTCAGATTTTGAAAAAAAAACCTACTGCCCAAAACGGCTCCGATGGCGGAAGGAAATTTAGTTTTTGGAATCTAGACCTCTTAAAACGAATAATGTCAAATTTTGAGGCGGATCAGAATTTTAGAACCCCATCGCGATTACGTAGGGTGTATTAGGTATTCCAAGAATAATAAACCAAAAGGGAGTTCGAGGTGAGTAGTTAAAAACCACCTTTTTGGGGCATGTTGGTGTGCTGAATTCGAAAATGACCTCCGTTTGTCAAGGTCATTTCTCGAGAAAATATGGGTTTCGGGTAAGAGTGTCTCTGGGAAGATCTCTTTGGCGGCACAAACAGTAATTTGCCATCGTATGCAAATTATTGAGCATTTGGGAGGATGAGTCGGGGATTGCTGGTAATGTTCCTCAGGGATGATTGCTTGAATTGTCCAGGTCTCTTAAGGTACTTTGGGAATTCCCAGATGATGATTAGCAGCATGTACGGAAAGTCCTCCGTCGCCCCCGAAACGCCTTTCTCATCGCTTCAAAACGCCTCTCTCATCGCGTCGCCTCAAAACGCTTCCAGTGGAGGGCCACACTAAACAACGAGCGCCGGGCGGGCGAATTTAACTATGCGGCCACAGTCTGGCTCGGTGATTTCACCAGAAACATACACACCTTTCGATTAATTATTCTTAGAGTGTCCTCAAACTTTGGGTTCCTAGAACCGTCAAATGGTGCTTTTAAATATCGACAATACCTAGGTCGGAAGTGCTTTCGTATTCCGAGTATTTTTGGACGTAGAATCAATTTTTTTGGGTCCCACATCTGTTCAAACACTGTAGGAGTGCAGTTTTACAAAAATTTTCTATAGAACAATTTTGTAAAACTTTATAAAATAATTATAAATAGCCAAAAATATTTTATAAAATAACTTTTTATTGGCATAGTATTATTATACTAAATACTATACTATATTACCTATTAGGTACCAATAGGTATAAATTGTGCAAAATTTTATAAAATTTGCAGCGTTTTTCAATGAGTAGCCCTGATGATCTTTGCCTGTGTCTCGAAGTTTTCATCTCCGAGCTGGTCAGTGACCACAATCAATCTCGTTCCACCCCATGATTCTTCGCACCTACCGAGTTTTCAACATGACAGGTGTTAACATGAAACGGTGTTCCCGGCTTTACAGTTCACGAACGACTAACTTTTAAACTCGCATAATATGTGCGTATCAAGGGCACTTTTGATGAGACTATTGTCAGCATCTGACAATATGAAATTGAAATTTTGAGTGAAATTTTTCGGGGCTTCCGAAGATTGCAAAATGTTGTCACGAAGATGAAGTGAAAGTTTTGATTGGAGCTAATTCCGCAAGGGGGTCTGTTGAACGGTTTCCACCTCCCAGAATGTTTGTTTTCGGAATCTCTGGCTGTTTATCAATCGTGACAAACTGGGTGACCGAATGTTCGGGATGAGTGAATGTGACTAAAACAACCGGGCTGTTGAAGATTCCAACGACGTATGGGATGTTTTTGTTATGACAGGATGCGGGTGCCCCCTCTCTCTCATCCATCCCCTCTCCTATGCCCTAGCTAGGCTAAACTCTTCTACAAACAGTTCGCACAAGCCCGCATTGATTTGTATGTTTGCTTGTCCTAACCCCCCCCCCCCCCCCCCTCACCCCTTCACAGCCGAAATATCGCCGCTCATTTCCCGATGTTCCATCCCATCCGTCAGGCACGGTGAAATTCAACAGGCCTCAGAGAGATTACATTAGAAGACCCAGATCTACGTGCCTCGATTAACGAACGGCAATCTGATTCAGGATGAAACCGTTTGTGAAACTGAGTCCCACACGGCGTTTACTCCACTGAAAACACTCAGATACCTGAGTTTTTCCTTCTGATATGCGACAGTTGTTCAATTCATCAACAATAATTGGGTGAAATGTTCATTAATTACACAGGTTTACAAAAAAAATGTCAATCTCAGGCGCCGCAGAAAAAACCATCAAACTCTATGTTTTTTGGGGTGCTGAATCCGAATCCGACCCCCGTTTTTTTTCGGTCACGTCCAAATTTTCGAGATATTGGCGATTTTCCGTTTTTTCGATCTTTTTCCGTTTTGAAAATCACAGCTAAATGTGCGGATGCCCAAAAATTCCACAAAACTCTCTTCTTACTGGAAATTTATCGCTGATTCCGAAAATATATATGAGTTGGTGTCTAAAACCACGAGAAATGTGTGATTTTGCCAAAAAAATGTTGAAAAAACGTGGTTTTTTCAAAACCAAAGTCACGTTTTTTGATACTTTTTACCTTCTAGCGTGAAAACTAAGGCCGTTAATAAAATTTTTCCAACGAGGTCTTGTAGGTAGATTGTTTCTGCGTCGAATGGGACCAACCGTGATTCTTTACCTTCCATAATAAGGGAGCTATGATTTTTCAAAGTTTCTGGGCGCTTGTTTTTCAGGGCTTCAAGTGCAATCCCGTGAGTTCTTGATGAATAAAACCATCTTTGAGTCGGTCTGAATTGATGCCTCCGAGTCCAATATATTCCTCGGAACAAAGTTTTGTTGTGATCAAGTTGCATTGCCGACTCCAGGAGTTCATGTTCTACGACATGGCCAAAATGGGTAGAAACATTGAAAAACATTGGGGTCTGGGGTATCCACAGTTTTAGTCGAAACATCGAGTTTGGCCGTGGGCCTCTCAGGTGTCGCCAAATTCAAGGGATCGGATAGAAAAGGCAAGGGTTTCCGACTTCCGGATCGCATGGGGCCCTATTATATCTGGAAGGTATGGGTGCAATTAAATGAAATTTTCACCATTTCACGCGAGCGAGCGAGTGTGGCGACTAGTGGCGCCAGTTCGTCGTAACGTGCGCGTTTATCGACGCCGATCCGCTCTGCCACACACCCCTGCATTGTAAAAGGTAAACGCTACAGCATCCTTCAATGTTAATCACTTGGCTTTATGAGGAAGCCTCTTTGACTGTATTCGTGATGTACTTAATCTGAGCTCAGCTGAGCGGCTAATGAAGTGTTCAAGAGTAAGTTCAACTCATTTACCATTCTGTAAGGTGCACAAAGATCCCCTCCTTCATAGCTACCTACCAAGTCTTGCGGGCTTGCAGACTTACTTCATGCCTCAAATCCTCAAAGATAGAATGCTCCTTGAAGATAACTCCCCTTAATGTCGAAGGAAACCATGGGCGTTGACAGGGGGTGAAAGGGGGGGGGGGGGGGAGGCGGAGGTAAATAATTCTGAGAAGCTAAAATTAAGATCTATAATGAAAATTACCTATTTCTCGGAATTCAGAATTTGTAGGTACCTTTCGTTTGCTATAATATGCACACGCATACCTTTGGTTTATTATTATTGAAATAATACACCTATGTAATCGCGAAAGTGGTTGAAAATTCAGATCGGCCTCAAAATTTGACATTATACGTTTCAAGATTCCTCGTTCCTTTCCACCTTCGAAACTACAGTTTCAACACACCTCTTTCAAGAATGCAACGGATCGCCAACTCTTTGCAGGATTGATATCGACCAGCCACTGCCTTCTTTTGAAAGGCTCGCGACACACTTTTTTTGCATAGGTGAATTATTTAATAATTAAATTATTTAGGTTGTTTTTCTTTCTATTGAGCTGTTGACTTCAACTTCTCAAGTGTATTTTTTCATTTTGATATGATTTATCACTATTCTTTGTATTGGAATTATTTTCCGTGATAAACCCAAAAAAGTATAGATTCCAAAAACGAAATGCCCGTCCGCCGTACTCCGCGTCTGGGCCGTTTTGGGCAGCAGGATTTTTTTTTTTTTTAAATCTGAAAAATTGACACAATAGGTAGGTAGTTACTTGGTTTACCAATGTTTGTAGTTGTCCGGTGTGACGTTGGGTCAACTACCGTTTCCCTCGATCAGCGAAGTTAAGCAACGTCGGGCGTGGTTAGTTCTTGGATGGGTGACCGCGTGAGGAGCGGGGTCACCGATACAAGTATTTTCTGCGTTCAATCGGACGGCGAACTCCTCCCAACCCAGGGGGACGAGGCAATGGGGAGCCCATGAGCGCAATCGTCAGACAAGTTCCGATCCTCCTAGAGAGGACGGCTGACGACGTCCGCGACGGCAGCAGCCCGTCGGACGAAAATTCAGGGTGAAATTCCCTTGTTTCGTTTGGTTTTTATTTTTTGTTTTACCATCTAGTTGTGCCCACAAGGTTTGCCGACCGATCGCCCAAACCCGTGGGGCTCTGTGGGGCTAAAACGGGCTACGGGAGGTTTTTTTAATGTTTCGGCTATTGGAGCGAGTAAGGTGTCGTTTTTGAAGTAGTTTTGGACGAAGAATTCATTTTCGGGGGTCATAGAACGATTAGATTTCACCGGGGGGATCTATTGGGCTCTAATGGGGCTATAAATGGAATTTTTGACGGATCCCAGGAGGACAAATATTTTCCGAGTAATTTTGGATGAATAGGTAATCCATTTTTCGAGGGCCTACATCTGTTCGAACAATGTTAAAATTGTTTTTTTCTTTTTTCATTTTTTGTTTGTTTCATCTTTATTGACACACAATTAATTTTCGCACAAGTAACCTAAGTCCTTACTAACCTTATATAAAAGAATAATAAACCCTTGTGTAAAATTTGCGCTATATGTAAAATAGAGCTTGGGATCCCCCCCCCCCCCCCTCTTGGCTAAATCCTGCCTACGCCCATGAAGGAAACTATAATTTACTCACGTGAACCACGGTAAGATTTCTACAAAACACCACACTCTAGCATGTTAAACCCGCGAAAACGATAAATAACGCCAGGAGTACGTGACTCTCCAGGATGAAGTCAATGTTTCTCTTAACCAAAAAATGTTGATATGTGAGATTGCGGGTAGTCAGCCGCACAGAGTGGGCGGTAGATGGCGCTGGGCGGGGTGAGGTCCCCTCAGCGTCACGTACCTATCTCGCCCCTAACAACTTCGCCTTATCCCCGAGTCATCTGTTTGCTACCGTTTTGCTTAGCGAGGGAAATGTGTTTAGAGAGAGGGAACGCTTCTCATTTGGCGGCGAACCGAATCACGCGTGACGGGAATATGGGACTTAAACCTAAATGCGGGTTGTAATGGGCAATCTGACCGGCTCGATGGTAAACCGTGTGAATGAAATTAGACTACAAATGAACCGGAATGTGCAATACATTCTGTACGGTAACGATTCATCCATTAAACCGATAAAATTTCATACATTTAATGTATGAAGCTGTGAATGTTAAAACATGGTTCGTGCAATCGGAAATGCGATAAGAGGGAAGCTTGAAATGACAATCCCGCCATTTCTATTCAACTAATTATGAGGTTTCATTGAGTTTCGTGTAATAATTTTTACACAATGAGTAACTTGATGAATCTGGAAACGACCTTTATAATTTTTCATTGAGCTGCCACTCTCGAGGCATGACTTCAAAAGATTGGGAGATTTTATGTATTTATGAAATTTTAAATTTTGTCTTAGTGGCATTGATATGAAATTAGTCAGACATGTCTCCCAATTTTTCGTACAGATGCAGAATGAAGCAAAGGAAAGAAGCAGACATGTACATGCCTGATGTACATGTCTACAAGCTGATCAGTGCTCCAACTGATTTGTAAACAGCCGAAACTTAGTCCACGGAGCCACACTGTCCCCTGAGCTTTTTTGGTGTGAAGACTTCACACACAGCCAGACAAATCAAATCAACATTATTTTTACTATATTCCCATCGTCGATGCAACGAAAATATAAGACATGATACTTTGTAAGATTTACCACGTGAACCACTTGCATAAATTGAACATGTTTGCTAAATATTCCAACGTCGAGCAGTTTCAATCGATTGATCATAATGGAAGAATTCTAATTTACTGTACAGATGATAATTTTTTATGTGAAGCCTTCCAAAATCAAACTCAGGGACGTTCGAATTTCGTTGGCAATGTTTCATTGACAACTACACCAACGTCTGGAAATCGTAACGTTCTGTTTTGAACATGATTTTCACTGTATTTTTTGGGGTAAGTAAGTATGGGAAACCACGAAACCCACAGACCAAAATGCCCTTTAAATGAGCAATCGACATCAACAGGTTTTCAAGGCTTTCTTTACGAGCTTCGATGTTCACACATTTGCCATAGATTCACCATGGATGAAAACTGAATGTGAAGATGAATCGTAAGAATGAGTGGATTTGGGAATTAATGGGGTGTTTACGCGGTTTTGAAAAGTGTTATCAGTTATGATAACATTTTACAACGTTGTTTTTTATTTGAATGCGATAATACAAAATGAAAACTTACCTCGGTTCTGGGATGTATTTCAGAAACTGTCACTGAACTTATTTCTTTTTGTTTTTCACTTGGCAAATCTCGTTTGATGGAAGGGGAGGCAAGTGCTCGCGGTGAGACAGTCGGCAGAAGACTGGGGGTGTCCTGGGCTACCCCTCCTTTTCGATGCCTCTCCCGGTTCCCGCCCGGCTCCCCGCGAACACCCCCAGTCAAGCTATAGTGGCGCGAAGGGGCGGTTGGTAGGTACCACTTTCCCGCCCCATCCAGCCACCGAGCTTTCCCGACTCGGCCCCTCCCCCGTCAAGGACAAGTTCACGACTACAACCGCGATCTAGGATTCTTGTAGGTGCGACATTTCTACTTGGGGATAACAATTCTGTGGCCGTTATTTCAAATTTTTAATCTTACCAAGTAACCATAACAAATACCATACCGAGCAATTCTCATACACATTTTCATTGCAAAGTACTAAAGCATAGTTTTCTATAATAACGCATAATCTTGCGAACATTTAATTATTAAAGTATGCTGTTAGTGGATCAGGACATCATCAGAATAGCTGATCACCGTGATTTCGAGGTATTGGCAGGCCCTATGGGGGCATAGAAAGTGCTATTTCGCAAAGAAGCAAGTGAATCAACAAACCATCTAATCGACTGTAGGAACAAGTTCTTAGGTTTGATCCAGGTTTGACGGACTGTTAACAAAAATCGACGGAGACATGCGCAGTTAAGGGAAACTGCTGTTCCAGGTCGATCGTTTTCGGTTTAGTATTATTGTTCTCGCGACGGAGGTCGACGACTCTGATCGGTCTCAAAATTTAACATTATCTGTTTCAAGTGGTCTACATTCAAAATCCGAAATATCCGTCCGCCGTCCGCCGTCCGAGCCGTTTTGGGCAGTAGGATTTTTTTTTTTTTTTTTTAATCTGAAATTTTGACAAAATACTTGCTTTACCATCTATAGATTACTCACTTTACAACTATAGTTGTGCCCGCAAGGTTTTCAGTCCGATCGCCCAAACCCGTGGGGCGCTATGGGGCTATGGGAGGGGGTTTTTGAAGGATTTTAGCTTTGGGGTCGAGTTAGGTGCCGTTTTCGAAGTATTTTTGGACGTAGAATCCATTTTCGGGGATCCCGAAACGATCCGATTTCACTGTGGTGTTTTATAGGGCTTTCATGGGGCTAAGAATGGGATTTTTGAAGGATCCCAGGAGGTTAAATATTTTTCGAGTAAAAAATAAAGAATTGTTGAAAAAAAAAAAAAAAATTAAAAAAAAATTAATATCCAAAAAACATTTTTTTTCCAAAATTTTTTCTATTGACACAGAAATAATTTTTGTACAAGTAGCCTATATCAAAGAATAATAAACCCTTGTGTAAAATTTGCAGCGTTTTTTCCGATATTTCAAGGTTTATGGATGAATTAAGAGGATAAAATATCCATAAACCTTGAAACACCAAAAACGCCATAATTCATCCATAAAATACCATAATTCATGTTTCACGTTATAATTCATCCATAAAAGAGGCCATAAGTTGTGCCCCGAGCTCGTTTGTTTCAAGGAGCCCCAAACAAGGCATTTCGGTTTCCCCTAATCTCTACCACAAAAGTGAAACAGTAGAAATGCGAAAGTTGGGCCAAACGTTCAGGAATACATGTACTTATGTACATTGAAATGCCATAAGAGGCGGCTGAATTAAAAAATCGTTGCTAACTGGAGGCGAAAATTTGTTGACGGAAAATTTTTTACTTTCACGGCGAAAAACACATCAAGTTGCGTCAAAATTTGACATTTAATGGTCCATGCAACTGGTAAGGAGGGGACCATCTGCTGGCCATGTTGGGAGTGGACAGCAACTCTTACTGCCAAAATCCCGTTGAATTAGACCCTTCAGTACGCCCGGCACCAAATCTGTGTCCCTGTTCCCCACCCTCCCCTACGTCTGGTCACTGTACGTAGATTCAGTCTGATTTGGCAGAAAACCGATGAAAACGTAGTAATGGGAAACCCTCTAAAGACCACTCAAATACGCGTTTTTTTTTTAAAGTGGATCTATGTTTTGAAAATACACTTTTCATTTATTTTATGTTTTATTTATTTATTTTGTTTTTCTTCAATCCAACTGCTGGATGCTTATGGGTGTGTCATTAAATGACACATCAAATTTTGTTATTCTGGTACCTTTCTCAATTCGTTGCAGCGGAATAGCTCATGTCATTACCACTATTATTATTATGACTTTCATGACCTCTATTCGTTCGCTTCATGTGAGGAAAATTTTGTAACAGGCAATAGAAACGTTCAACTACTCGATTTATTTCGCTCGTTTAAGTGGCATTCGTCGTTGTGTTAAATGCTGTCCAATTCTGTCTCCCATAAATACGCAGGAACACGTCCACCTAGTCTGTCAACCTTCGTAAGGGGTTGAGTGGATTCACAAGCCCTTCAATGTACCAATGGCAAATTCACACGAGTAAATCGCGCCAAAGCTGAATCAGGCGATGTCCATATCCGCCCTGTCTGGGTCAGACTTTGGGAAACCGCCGGCCCTATTGTTTTACACAGTTTGGAGGAAACAAGTTGACACTTTAATCCAAACACGTGCGTCGGGGAGGCCGTCAGTATTGCACAAATCGCTTAATCCCGTTCTCACTCCTCTCCTACAGTATAACGCTACAGTCCGTAAGTTGGGGCTTATCGTCGGTTAACGCTGATCCTTCTCCGTCCCCCATCAGTTTAGCGTTCTCGTCGACTTGGGTCAACAGCTCTCCCAGTATACGATCCTTCCCAATCTGAAATCCCATCGGACTCAGGCCAAAGCATTTCTACCCCAAATTTACATACATAGATGACCACATGTATCATCACCCGAAGTGTAGAGCTCGGAATTTATCAGCCCAGCATAGTGTACGTGCTACAATGTAGGGGTACGACGCCCACGGAAGAGAGCCAAATTACGCATCTTGAAATAGCGAAGTGTTTCTTCAGAATTGCCCCTTGTTCACGTCAAAACCTCAAGTCCATCGCGAACAATGTTAATGAGGGGGATGCTCGGTTATTGTTGTTTCCTCAATATAGCTTACAGTTGCTCACTTGGTAATTCATTACGAGAGTTACCACACCGAGCAGAGCTTCCCCCCCCCCCCCCCCAGTCAACCCACTAAGGCTGGAGATGGGCTTGAAATTTCATCTTATCTACCAAAAGGGAAACCCGCTAATGCGCATTCTGGTGTGCTTATCGCTTATTAGGAGGAGCTAATGGGTCTGAGCTTGCTGTGTACGCCCACCAGGACGGGCTTCCGAGACATTTACCCCCAGTTGCCGACACTTTTCTCCCTCCTTCTCGTATCATGTACGAAACGTAATATTTAATATATCAACGAATTTTACTCTGGTGAATACGACATTGTCGAAATACGAAAATGATTTTCAATAATTAAAAAAAAAAAAGAAATTTGTTATCGTTGTTAAAAAAAATTTTAATTTATTTTTATTTTTATTTTAACGGTTCAATTGTTTTGTTCAGCACTACTCACACCAGTATCGTTTCACCAAAATTCGTTGCTTACAAATAGTATAATATACATACATAATATGTATTAATATTATTAACTATACATATTAAAAAGTGGAATATAAATTTTATATTCCACTTTTCTAAACTTATTTATTCGCGACGGGGGACGAAAATACTGATCGGCCTCAAAATTAGTCCTTGTATGTTTCATGATGGGTACATAAAAAATAAAATGTTGGTCTGCCGTCCTGTCCGTCTCAAAAAGCCTCGATTTGACCTCAGGTTGAAGAATCTCAATCTTCAACCTGAGGTCAAATCGAGGCTTCTGATGTTCCGCCGACAGCCGTCTAGGCCATTTTGAACCGAAGGATTTTTTTTTTTTCTAAACTGAAATGTTGTCAGATTATTTGTTCTTCTATCTAGTTGTGCTCTCAAGTTTTTCAGCCAGATCGCTCATACCCGTGGGGCTCTGTTGGACTAAAAATGGGCTACGGGAAGGGTTTTTGAAGGTTTTCGGCTATGATATCGGAAGTCGTTTCCGAAGTATTTTTGGACGCAGAATTAATTTTTTTGGGTCCCAGAACCTTCTTAGTTCACTGGAGAATTACGGGCTTTCATGGGGCTGAAAAATTTGCTTTTGAGGGATGCTAGGAGGTCGAATGAGATGTCATTTTCTGAGGATCTTAGGACTTAGATTCAATTAAAAGTATAATATTCCTTTGTGTAGAATTTGCAGCGTTTTTGGTTTATTATTCTTGGAATAATACACCTATGTTTTCGCGACGGGGGTCGACGACTCCGATCGGGCTCAAAATTTGACATTATCCGTTTCAAGAGGTCTACATTCTAAATCCGAAATGCCCGTCCACCGTACGCCGTCCGCCGTCCAGGCCGTTTTGGGCAGTAAGTAGGAATTTTTTTAAAAATCTGAAATTTTGACAAAATACTTGGTTTACCATCTAGTTGTGCCCGCAAGGTTTTCAGTCCGATCGCTCAAACCCGTGGGGCGCTATGGGGCTATAATGGGGCTACGGGAGGAGTTTTTTGAAGGCTTTTAGCTATGGAATCGTGTTAGGTGTTGTTTTCGAAGTATTTTTGGACGTAGAATCCATTTTTTGGGGTCCCGGAACGATCCGATTTCACTGGGGCGATCTTTAGGGCTTTCATGGGGCTAAAAATGGGATTTTTGAAGGATCCCAGGAGGTTAAATATTTTTCGAGTAAAAAAATAAAGAATTTTTGAAAAAACAATTTAACAAAAAAATCCAAAAATATTTTTCCAAATTTTTTTTATTGACAGAAATAATTTTTGCACAAGTAACCTATATCAAAGAATAATAAACCCTTGTGTAAAATTTGCAGCGTTATTTATTTTTTATTTTTTATTTTTTTCTTGCAAAATGTTTTGAGTTATTTTTAAACGTTGATTGGAAAAAAGAGAAAAAATGCCTGAATAACAGTAACTTATCTCCTTTTTTTCCAATCATACTATACTTCCAACATATGGGTCGATCTTATCGATAGAAACTCGCTCGATTTCTAGTCTCCACATTTCCACCCAATTTCTCTTCCAAAAAGCTTTCAAGTTGGTAAACACATGATACAGATGCGGACTCATACTTCCCCAATACGTGATCTCCCTTGTAAAACGGGGACTTGTCGCGTTGGGCTAAAAGGGAAAAATAATAAAAAATCGCAACACACAAGGGGTGACCCCGAACACAACAGAAGGGGGTTCAGTCTGTAGTTAAAATGCTATCAATGTCAATTCAATGGGGTAAGTAATCTATTTTCGATCAAACTAGTGGGCTATGAATAATCGGATGAAGGAGGGTTAGAAAAAGTATGTGACGATGGGTATCAAATCCATGTTGTCACTCAGAATGTTGTGAAATGATATATTTTCGTGCCGATTTTTTAAAGCAGTCAATTTTTAAAAAAAGCAAATAATGAGTATTGCGGTATTTTGCGTTTTGCCTTCAATTAGGCGCAGGGTTGGAAACCATTCACCCTGGGAATTCGGATTGCCTCGAAACGGAGGCCAAACGGTATCTGAACCTCCCTATGATGACAAATGCCGGTGGAAGCGGTTTAATTAATGTTCGGTTGACATTGTTTGATTGTCTTTGAGACAAAGGCTCAACGTTTCCAAAGACGCGATACGAAGGTACACCGACTTCCTTTCTTTGTTCTTGGCGGCCTGTAATGAAGATAAGCACTAAATAACGCTGAAGGCTTCGGAAATTCTTCGCTCACTGCTGAGGGACTTAACGTGAATTGGTTTTCCCTGAAGGGAGTGCCTGATTTCAATTAAAATTAAGGAGCATCGCCTTAGGTCCGTTTTCCATCGAGTTTTATTTAGTTAACAGTATCAATAAGGTTACTCTCTCACTATTTGAAGGGTTGCATCATTGCAAGCATTTAAATGATCAATAATTGTTATTGACTACGCCTTTTTGCCGTTTGAAAATGAGGGAGTTAATGATTAATTATTCATAAAAATTCGTCTCCCTGGTAATAAATCTTAAGCAGGCTCCTTTGTAAGGTACAATTTCACCCCTCTTCAGTGGTCACCACAGGTCGCTCGTCGTATTCAAAATATGCTTAACCTCTCTCGAACGTCCTGAAGGTCGAAAATGCGACCTATCCATATGCGGGTTATTAAAACGAGCTTGGAGGAATATCCTATCCACACTCAACCGCTTGTCAATGCCCTCCCACTCAATTACGCACCAATCAACGGGTTTGAATATGCATGTACAGTTCACTTCGGCAGCATTTGTTATGTAAATTGCCGCTGAGTACGCTCAATAAACTGAGTCTTCAAATGGTAGAATTCCTGGGTGGAATCTTGGTAGAATTAAGTTTCTAGAGGACACTAGCAAAGCCGGAAAAAATCCTGGCAGTGCACAACCATAGGAAGGAAATTGCCTTTTTATTCCTATAGGTACTATAGTACAACCTAACCAGGTGGTTAGGGAGAGAAAACGACTCCTCCACTGAGTACTCAGCAGAGGAATTGGCTCCCAAACCACCTCATTGGATTAACCTTCGCACCGTCGGCAAACAACCACAAAACCAACTCATGTTTTTGCAATGAAGTCATGCATAATATGACTATTTATATTATACTATATATATACTGGGAGTAGCGATAATTTACTTTGTTTAAATGTAGAACGAAACTAGGCTGAATCCAAACCGGTATTGAATCTTTTTAATTACTGATCATAAGAAATAGAGCCTCACTTCGTGTATTCTTCAATACTTAACTTTCGACTGTTACAGAAATTCTCAATCAAATCTTCTTCTCTCTCAACTCTACTGTTTCCCCAGCGTTGGACTCAATTTCCTCCGGCATGGCATCCGCCATGATTCCGAAAGCCAAATGTCAGTCTTCGTCCGAGTCATTTTGGGTAGTAGGATTTTTTTTTTTTTTTTTTTTAATCTCCTTCTTAAAGTGTCATTCAAGCCATTACCACTCACACACAGGAATGAGTACTCAGCATTTGCCAATCGATAGGTCCCCTCATCTCAGGGGGAGGTGATGAAAGGCAGTGTCTGGGAGAATAAAGTCTCACAGAGAAACTTGAAGGGAACCATGTAGTGAGCACAAAGGAGTGACATAGAGAGGGGGTGTATGGAGCTCAAAGGAATGACTGGGGGTGCATAGGGGAGCACAAAGGGTAGGTAAACAGACACCAGCTCTTACATCGCAGACGAGATTCCAGTTCCTCCGAACTCCCAAGTGACCTCTCTGATTGCTCACAGAGGGACCTTCCGCACAGGCTCGAGATGTTTTGGGACAGCTCCTCGTATATGAGAACACCAACACTCCTCAAGGCTTTTAAGTCAATTGGGCCCTTTTATTTCTTTGAGTCGGTAAAAGCTGAAATCCTGTACTGACCGACAGTTAAAACGACTAAATGTCAAATGTTTACAGTGGAAAAAATCCCCTCACAGCTAGGGATGGGTATCGATGAACAAAACATCGATGTTTAGACATCGATGATTTTTAAAAGAGAAACATCGATGTCTCAAAAACATCGAAGAAAAAACATCGGTGTTTCGATACATCGATGGTTTTATATGTACGACAAGGGGGGGGGGGGATGTTATGAGAAAAAAATTCTTTCCACTGTAGTTTTAGTAGAAAGTTCGAAAAAAAGTCATTAAAACTTGAAACGATGAAAAGAATTAGGCAGTAAAAAAGTCGGTAAAGAATAATAATTTACTAAAAAAAAAAAAATTGACGCCAGTTCCTCTGAGAGACGATTTCTCAAGGAGCTTAAAATTAAGCCTGCTTAAGAGAATAGCCTGTCAGAAGGAACTCATGTTGCTACGTTTGGTTCATTCTTGAAAACAACTTCGGAAATGATAGAGTTGCCCGCAGTTGACCATCCAAAACCCCAAAGTTCTGTTCGATTTTTTCGTTGGGAGCGTTCAAGTACAGCGAGAGCTCAGCAGGGATTGTTTCGATTTTGTGTCAGGAGTGATGCCGCATGCAGGGCCGTGGAGAGAAAATCCGGGCCCGGGGGCAAAATTCTTCGGGCCCCCTAAAAAAAAAAAAAAAAAAGGTATGAAAATTTTTCCTATATTGATCTGTCCCTTTTCCCATTTTGCCACCTAAAAAAAAAAAAAAAAACGTTCTCAAGAAAATCCGGGCCCCCCTACGAAAGCCGGGCCCGGGGGCAACGGGTCCAGTGCCCCCCCCCCCCCCCCCCTCTCTACGGGGCTGGCCGCATGAACACAGATAACGACAAGTGATAACGAATCGACATTAAAATTTAATCAACATTTAATGTTGATTGAAATTTTCGATTTCCGATAACTACCTACCTACTGTTCGATCGACACGTCGATGTTTCTTGAATCTGTACCTATTATTTTTATTTAAAAAAAATAAACAACCGAGTAAGCATTTATAAAACATGTATAATTACTGTTCAGGTATAAAAGTATCTACTATTTTTACGTAAACGACCATCAAAACAAAATTTTTTTTTTTTCGCGAAAAAACATCGATGTTTGGGGGGGGAAAACATCGATGTCTAAAAAACATCGAAGAGTAAACATCGATGTATTGTAACATTTGTCCCTAGTCAGAGGACCAAGGGGTGGTGTGTTCCACAAAAAGAAAAAAGAAAAGCGGGGCAAAGGCACATCGTGCCACCCCGAGCATTTAACTAGTTCCCCCAGGGAGGGGTTCGATATGACCCCCGGGGCTCTAGTCAGCAGACACGAAATAAACGGTAATAGTTTATTAAAACAGCATAATCACCTCTTTCCTGATGCTAGAAGGAAACAGCGGTTTGGTTGTTGACTGGTACATTATTCTCTCAAGAGAGCTCGTAGCGACGTTAAACTAGCGTGACCGCGACGGGGTACCCCTTCGTTGGACTTGGTCACCTACAAGTGCGAACGAAATAAAGTTCTAAGTACAGCAAAACAATTCACAAAGATATCACAGAAGAGGTTAGGCAGCACGGCACCTAGGCCAGCATGCTCATGATTAATCAATCGAGAGAAGATTCACAAGTTCTGGAAGGCAAAAGCCTCATCAGCAAGTTCACCAACGTTGGTTAAATATTTGTCAAAAATACTACAGCTACCCGTGAGCGGGGTGCCGGCAAATGAAGTTTTAACAATGAGAAATCCAAGCCTTCTTTTTTTTTAGGCCCGTTGGCTCCAAAAATTATTACAAGGGCAGAAAACTTAGTGGACCATTTTAGGGGGTCTCTAGTGCAGTATGAGCTGAAGTCACATCACAACGTCGAAAAGTAGCCGACGATGAAGATTTCACCGGCAAAGTAAATCATGAAGCAGGAGGAAGACCTCTGATGTAAAGAGAAAAGGTTGCCGTCATGACTGGACGAATCAGAAAAAGGGAAGCGGAGGATTCCTGTAAATTTGATTAGGGTGAGTTCCCGCTCTCGAACTTCACTCATTTTAGAAAAAGGGGTTAAATACAGCACTCACCTGCGCTCTTTCAAGTGGGTTCAACAAAAATCCCGAGCTAAATCCCCTCGTAAGGTGGCACGAACACGTTGCACAAGCAGGACGATTCACCAATTTCCTGGAATTTTGGAGGAAATTTTATATCCGCCCTCTCACAACGCGATCCCGCTTATTTTGCGGGTGTCAATCACACTTGGGAAATCACGGAATTAAGCCGTTACCTGGCGAAATGAAGGCGGTCTCCAGATAGTTTAGAGGTCCAAGTGGTCGGCGAGATAACCATTTCCGGGCGACGTCAAATCCTTCCCTCCGTCTCCCCGACAGCAACAAGGGCTGAACAATATCCAGGATTGAAACTTCGGGAGGAAAATCCTCGGGAAACCCCGATGACGACCGATAAAGGGGCAAGCCCCGGCTCTTCCGCCCCCAGGCACTTTTTCCTGCCCCCGTTATCTCCACTATCTCGATCGCTTATCAATCGACAGTGCTGCCAACAGGTTACCGCCTCCATGGTGCCGACTTGGACTTCCCGGCCTTCCCCGAGCTCTCAGGAAATTCCTGCGCTCGCTGAACTCTTTTAGGGAAATTTCCTCATCTTTCTAAATTGGGAAAGGGGTCCTCTGTGGGAACCTGGGAGAGCTCCCCAGTCCCAGGGACAGGGTTGCCAGTGACTGCATGGGTGATTCAGTGCCAACACTGGCACGAAAGGCGGGTTTGGGCGGAATCCATGATTCACTACCCTCAAACTTAAATAATTTACTCTCACACCTGAAAGCAGGCTGTAGGGATGCTACACACTTCCCCTCCTGGGAGAAATTTTGGCGACAGCGGAGCCAAAATTTCCGCCTCCTCGCGCTCCCAGCAGGGCTCCAGTTGGCGAACCTGACGCGTCGACTCGTCAGAGTTCCAACATCGTGAAAAGAGAGAGAAAACTCCCCGCGTTACCGGAGAGGTGAACAAGCATGCAGAATATGGACGAAGAGACACTCAATCACATGCTAACAAACAACAAACGAAAAAAATCGGCGACAGCCGTGATAAAATATCACAAAAGTTCCGCCCTGAGGCATTAAACAGACATTAAACAAGAAGGAAACGTAGGTGGCGATACACCATTAAAGCTGAAAAGGCTTTAGCTAGAAGGTCCTGAGGATCGTTGGGGGAGAAGTCCCCACCAGACGAGAGAGAAAACTGCAGGATCCAAGGTCCTGTAAGAGTATCACATCCTTCTAAGGCGTAATAGGAACTCGCACGAAAACAAAATGTCCCGAGGGACACGCCACGCGGGCGTCGAAAAAAACACTGAAACACCAAAACGGAATCCAGAAAATGGGCCAAAGGCACCACAAACTCGGCTATCAAAAGCCACAACGAAGCGTCGTTTCTCGCCGAAATCAAGTTTCCAAAATGCGATAAACACAAACTTTGCTTGGCTGAGTATTTCACTCATAGATCGTAGAGAAGTTCGCCATAGGCGGAACAGGGTCGTCGGAGGTTTAGGTGCCTTTGCGACAAAAGAGGTGAGCTTCAGGGAGCATCAAAAAAAAAATTCACAGAGTGAATGTCGGGCATCGAATTTGCCGAGATGAACTTTCCGTGGAATCATTCGCGACGGATAAATCAATATTGTCGGGGGGTTTAGACCCACACGCGACGAAGAGAGGGCTTCATGGAGCACAAAAATGTTCGCTGGGTGAACACCAGGCATCAAGGCTGCCAAAAAAAAATTTTTTTTTCAACAAAAACCATTTGCTCAACTGAGTGTTCACTCACAGATCGAAAAACTGCTACGCAGTAAAAAAAAATTTGTCATTGTGGTTCTGGTTCCCCACAAGACAAGCAAAGGTAAGCTTCAGAGAGCACACGAAAAATGTCACCAAGTGACTCATCCACCAAATCGAAACCTGCAAAATTTTATTGCTTTTTGAGCGAAAAGCTCATAAATCGAAGAAAAGGGCTGCCAACGGCAGAAGAATTTTTCCGGGGGGAAGAAATCCACAAAACGACAGACAAAAGCCTCAGAGAGGAAAAGCTGGCATTCTTAGCCAAAATAAAATTTTGCAAAATTTTACTTTATCTGAGCGGAGCTCATAAATCAAAAAAAAAAATTGCCAAAGGTCAAGCGCAAGATATGCGTGAAGAGAGATGACACTGCCGGCTTGTCGTCGGGTCGTGAGAGAAATCATGGGAGAATGTCACAGTAGATCTGGAGTCAAATTCGTGAGCTGTAGCAACGTAGAGAAAAACACGATGACGCGCTCTAACAGCGAAGAAAATTCTGCCGGAGGCAAGGTTCACGAATCATAACTGTATGAAGATGGAAAAATGAAAACTTAGTATGGGCGGTCCACCAAGCAAGAGAAGATGTCTGAGCAACCACGATCCCCGGAGACAACAGCAACTTGGGGTGAGAAAAAAAAGTAACCTTGGCACGTCGTTAAGGTCCGCTCGTCCTTTTTGACGGGTCCTTGTCGAGAGGGGGAGGGGGCGTTTCCCGCGCGCTCCAGCGGCTTTTACACGTCGTGACGAAAGCGGCTGTAAGGTTTAGCACTTCGGAAAAACACTCCAGGCTTCTTTTCCGCGCGCTCCAAGGCTCATACACGTAAAATAACGAGAGCCCTGTGAAGTACAGCACTTCGAAAAAAAAGAGAAAATCAAAAGGGAGGGGGTTTGGTGCACTTTTGGTCACTTCCCAGCCTCTCATCGCTCCAGGGACCGGGGAGGTCAGATTTTAGTTGGCGGAGGGCGTATGCTCCATGGCATTTGAAGAGGAAATCATTTAATTTGTGAAATATTAAGAGCAGAAAATTTTTAGACGTCAATAATTATCTACTTCGTGCCGCTGACCAGTTCCGGGGGCTGGGCTCTAATCTAGAGCCCCACGTTGGGCGCCATGTGTAACATTTGTCCCTAGTCAGAGGACCAAGGGGTGGTGTGTTCCACAAAAAGAAAAAAGAAAAGCGGGGCAAAGGCACATCGTGCCACCCCGAGCATTTAACTAGTTCCCCCAGGGAGGGGTTCGATATGACCCCCGGGGCTCTAGTCAGCAGACACGAAATAAACGGTAATAGTTTATTAAAACAGCATAATCACCTCTTTCCTGATGCTAGAAGGAAACAGCGGTTTGGTTGTTGACTGGTACATTATTCTCTCAAGAGAGCTCGTAGCGACGTTAAACTAGCGTGACCGCGACGGGGTACCCCTTCGTTGGACTTGGTCACCTACAAGTGCGAACGAAATAAAGTTCTAAGTACAGCAAAACAATTCACAAAGATATCACAGAAGAGGTTAGGCAGCACGGCACCTAGGCCAGCATGCTCATGATTAATCAATCGAGAGAAGATTCACAAGTTCTGGAAGGCAAAAGCCTCATCAGCAAGTTCACCAACGTTGGTTAAATATTTGTCAAAAATACTACAGCTACCCGTGAGCGGGGTGCCGGCAAATGAAGTTTTAACAATGAGAAATCCAAGCCTTCTTTTTTTTTAGGCCCGTTGGCTCCAAAAATTATTACAAGGGCAGAAAACTTAGTGGACCATTTTAGGGGGTCTCTAGTGCAGTATGAGCTGAAGTCACATCACAACGTCGAAAAGTAGCCGACGATGAAGATTTCACCGGCAAAGTAAATCATGAAGCAGGAGGAAGACCTCTGATGTAAAGAGAAAAGGTTGCCGTCATGACTGGACGAATCAGAAAAAGGGAAGCGGAGGATTCCTGTAAATTTGATTAGGGTGAGTTCCCGCTCTCGAACTTCACTCATTTTAGAAAAAGGGGTTAAATACAGCACTCACCTGCGCTCTTTCAAGTGGGTTCAACAAAAATCCCGAGCTAAATCCCCTCGTAAGGTGGCACGAACACGTTGCACAAGCAGGACGATTCACCAATTTCCTGGAATTTTGGAGGAAATTTTATATCCGCCCTCTCACAACGCGATCCCGCTTATTTTGCGGGTGTCAATCACACTTGGGAAATCACGGAATTAAGCCGTTACCTGGCGAAATGAAGGCGGTCTCCAGATAGTTTAGAGGTCCAAGTGGTCGGCGAGATAACCATTTCCGGGCGACGTCAAATCCTTCCCTCCGTCTCCCCGACAGCAACAAGGGCTGAACAATATCCAGGATTGAAACTTCGGGAGGAAAATCCTCGGGAAACCCCGATGACGACCGATAAAGGGGCAAGCCCCGGCTCTTCCGCCCCCAGGCACTTTTTCCTGCCCCCGTTATCTCCACTATCTCGATCGCTTATCAATCGACAGTGCTGCCAACAGGTTACCGCCTCCATGGTGCCGACTTGGACTTCCCGGCCTTCCCCGAGCTCTCAGGAAATTCCTGCGCTCGCTGAACTCTTTTAGGGAAATTTCCTCATCTTTCTAAATTGGGAAAGGGGTCCTCTGTGGGAACCTGGGAGAGCTCCCCAGTCCCAGGGACAGGGTTGCCAGTGACTGCATGGGTGATTCAGTGCCAACACTGGCACGAAAGGCGGGTTTGGGCGGAATCCATGATTCACTACCCTCAAACTTAAATAATTTACTCTCACACCTGAAAGCAGGCTGTAGGGATGCTACAGTATAAAACATCGATGTTTGAGAAAAAACCGATGTTTTTGAAACATCGATACATCGATACCCATCCCTACTCACAGCTATGGCTGGGCCTATGATAGTGTACAGACGTCGATCTGACCTATCGAGTGAT
The DNA here is from genome assembly GCA_955831195.1 of Pilophorus perplexus. NCBI lineage: Eukaryota > Metazoa > Arthropoda > Insecta > Hemiptera > Miridae > Pilophorus > Pilophorus perplexus. The sequence goes on along the minus strand of OY037015.1, from coordinate 12,845,211 downwards.
CCTACAGACCGAAGTGAACGTCGTGATTTCTGGCAACACTTGCGCTATTATTATTTCAACTGGAGAAATAACACGATCGAACGCCACTCGTATTTATTATCTCATCGCACATACATTTTTAACCGCCGGCGGGGAAGAGCAATGCGGGTGGAATTTATGTTCCTTGCGTAAACGGCTATATTTCAGCATGCGTAACCGCCACGACGGTCTTCGGGTGCTTCACATGGGGGCCGCCTATAAATATTGATGGATTCTGACGGAGAGAAGAAAAGCGCGGCTGACAGGCCCACCACCGCCTGTCAGATCGCTCGGATTCCACCGCTTTTCAGAATGAGAATCCAACCAGAGGCTGCGGTCGGATGCGACAGCAAAAGAATTCCTCACCATTTTTTTTTTTTTCTTTTTATAAATAGGATTTATGTCTAAATTTATTGCATCGCTCAGGGCGAAAAAAAGTCCAGTTTGCGAGATATATAACAAATTGGATTCCTTCATGTGCTGATTTGAGCCAAGGTGTCAGTAGTGCATGATTGCGATTTAGCATCAAATTTTAATACCTAAATGAGATCCAGGGGCAGCTCGAGTCACTCATCTGGATACAGTACGGCGTAAAATTTGATATTTTTATACTAAAATTTGATATTAAAATTTAATACTAAATCGCAATCATGCACTACCGACAAATCAGCACATGAAGGAATCCAATGTGTTATAATATAACGAAAGTCCAGTTTGCGAGATAGGTATATTAAATATATATAAATTTTATATCTCGCAAACTGGACTTTTTTTTCACCATGAGCGATGCAATAAATATTTAATATAGTGTGAGCAAGTTGTCGAGGGCTCCCAAACCAAAGGGTAAAAGTTAAAACAAATTTGGGGCCTTTGGAAAAATTAATCTAATTTTACTTTTTTAATCAAATTAATTTCAATAAATCATTATTAAATGGACCCAATTTATTCTCGACATGTCATGGGACATGTCAAACAATGTGAATAACACCCTCCATGGGACATGTCAAACAATGTGAATAACACCCTCCATGGGTACCAAATGGATTCAATGTTCGCGTCAAGTTTGTTCGACGATTTTGAAGAGAAAGGACTGTTTGCACGCACTTTCATGAGCGTGGCTTGAGAAGGTAGTAGTTGGAAATGGTGCAGTATTCTAACAAAGGCTTCTTATGGATAAACTGACGACCATTTGAGCCGAATTATGAAAATCGGTCAGATCTCTGGTGTAAATTTAGAAAATTCGGAAATCCTGTCATTGTGCAACGATAACGTTTCCCGATTGTGATGAGATTATGGGTCATAATGTCTTGAAGCCTCAAGCTCAGTATTTTTTTTTTTTTTTTTTAACCTTTTATTGCACCAAGTTTACCAACTTATCATCAATTTACAATTGGTGTACTAAATAACTTTCAAGAAGCTATGACACATAACACGGCTTCTATGTGACTTATTGTTTTGTGCGAATGACGCTCTAGTGTACACTCACTGAGCTCACAATTATATATATATATTATATTTATAACTAGAGGACAACCCCCTGCTGGCTACGCCAGCCTACCCCTGATCTCTCACACCTGGCCTATGTATTCGCGACGGTGATCGACCTCCAAATTTGTCCTTACGCGTTTCACATTATGAGTAGGTAGACTCCAAAAAATGAAATGTCCGTCCATCGTTATGGGTCGTTATGGCAGAAGGATGTGATTTGGAACTTGAGCGAAAGCTTCAAGGCATCTTTAATATTATAAAATTATAGTGTGAGCCTAAAACTATAATTTTAAAATCGCCATTAATAATTTAAAAATTGCCATTAAAATCTCAAAATGTTGACCACAAAAAGTTTTGTAAAACGCTATGTTCCTCCCAGGCCCACCGAAAGGGGACATTTTCTCCCGGGCCCGAGAAAAATAATAAAAAAGGGAAATGGGTGGAAAAAAGAAAAAATGGCTGAGTTGCCTCTTGGCAACGTAGGTAGTCTTCCGTTTGATCGGACCTTGTAAAACTCAAGCAACGTGAATCACAAAAAACCCTGTGAATCACAACAGAAAATACACTGCCAAGGCAATGGCACATGAGCTTCCTCGTGCCAGTTCAAAATGAACGTAGGTAGTTGTCACTGTAATAAGAAAATTACGTTCGCGCATGCGCTGAGTGTACCGCTCATTCAATCTTAATGAAACTGAAAGGGGACCATCTAGAGCTATATCCACACAATTCCTGAAAATTTGATTGAAATTCGATCAAAATTGTGAAAGTTATGCCTGTTTCAAGAATTTCACGTTAGCGCATGCGCAGAGCGTACCGCTGATTTTATTGTGATGAAATTCGTATGGGACCTCAAGGAGCCTTACCCGCATAATCCCTCAAAATCTGAGCTAAATTCATTCAAAATTGTGGAAATTATGGCTGTAACAAGGAAATGCGGACAGACCGACAGACCGACATGTCTGTCGCGACAGACCGACAGACACGGAACCAAATTTGTTCAGTAGGCTATAAAACGCAAAATGCGAGTGGAAATTTTGAATTCGGACAACAAAAATTGTTTGGCTCCCGAAAGTGAACACAAGGCTTCCGCTGCTTCGCAGACTCGGAAGCAAAAGGTCAGGATGAGGAGAAGGGCGGCGGCAAAGCGGTTTGAAGGATGGAGCATCGAAAGGAAAACGTCGATGTTCACCATTAACCGTTTTAGAGGCTGCAATCGTTCTCTTTACAGTAATACCCATATTATCTTAGAAACTTTCATGGACGATGAAAAATACAAATAATATTAATTGAATGGTACCCTGAATGAAAATTGAACGTTTGTTATTGTGAACCGCCCACAACCTCCTGCTTACATGGGGGCCCTACGCTCTCTTTTGCCCCGGGTAATTTTGCTCTCAGCGGCCCTGGTTCCTCCAGAAAAGCGTGCCTTTTCACTTGTACTTACTGGTGTGGGCGGCCCCCAGTTCCGACTTGCACATGGGCCCCCTACCCACGCCGTTGATGGAGGTTTCGGTGTTGGCGCCCACCTGAAAAAAATCCTGACGGGATCAATAATTGTTGAACAAATAATCAACAAATTTTGAAGTTTGGACACCTTCATGTAGACATCACTAGGGCTCATCACACCTCACAAAAATAATCGGTTTAGGAACACACTCACCAGTAGGCTCACCACCTGCAGTTTGCACTTTCATTTCAGATATTTGAAGGGTGTCGACTGATTATAGAGACTTGGGGATTATGATGAAAATCATTTACTATACGCTTTTTTGAGGATTTTGTCAGCCTGTAAAAAAGTAAGTTTACAGTAAGGTATAGTAGATTTACTACTTTATAATAGGTGTTTTTGAAAGCACTTGGCCCTCTATAATTTCTCCAAGCTCAATAATTGAGAACACTCAACACACAGAATTCTCAATTATTGAGAATTTGTCAAGATGAATTGAGAATTTTCCTAACCTAAATGAGAATTTTCCAAGCTGAGTTGAGAACATTCCGTTTCAATTTGATAATTTTCTGTTTCTATTTCTAGAGAAAATTCTCAATTAAGCTTGGAAAACCTACACTTCCACACTTTCTTCGAAAACGACACCCCACTTATCCCTCCGCCCAAAGCCCTTCAGAAACTTCTTCTACGGCCCCTTGGAAGCCTCACAGAGCTTCAGAGTTTTGTCTTGGATCACCTGGAACACCTTCAAATCAATGTTCACAATAATTATTACATCGGAACCGAAACCCCACTAGACTCCCCAAGCCCTTCAAAAACCCCTACTGTAGTCCCTTCAATCAATGGGGAATTAAATAATGACTAGTCTAAGACGTCGTTAAACACAATACCTACACTTTTTATCCTCCGAATTCGACATCTAATGCACAATGTGCATGTCATGTACTCATTTACAAACTGAAACGCTGCAAATTTTACGCAAGGTTTTATAATTCTTTGATGGTCTTGTACAAAAATTAAATGTGTCAATAAGAAAAATTTTTGTTCACAAACATTTTTTTTCAACATTTTTTAATATTTTGAACGGGGTTGACGGATCTTCTTACGCCCCCAATAGATTGTTAGCCTAAATTTTGAAGCATCCCTGTAACTTCAACAATAACTTTAACCGAGCCGAGAGGGAATGACGAACACTACCAACTGGAACTGCCTGGAGGGGATTCACTTAAATGCAAGAATCTAAACCCTCTTAAGTAATATATCTTGCCTCTTAGTAATGTCTCTACTAGTTACAGAATATCTTGATGACTGACTCTACATCTACATGCGTAGGCGAGCAAAGCGAGCCGGCGCAGCTAGTAGATACATAACATTGGTTTTGGTGACATGAGATGGGAGAAAGTTGTGACTGAGTTAGGTCTTGAAATGGTGAGAATCGCTCCAGACGTGTGAGGATCATCAGTTGAGCTAACGTTACTTGTTTGAGAACATGACTATTGTCAACTGTAATGGATGATCCAGTTGTGATTGTTTTGGTTCAAGGTTTTTTGTTCCGTCCCACACGATCAATAAATTTTGAAACACTCTCAGATTGCACCATTTTCCCACCGGAATATCCGCACGCGGAGCGAAAACTCAAATGTGGCAAGTGGATTCAAAAAACGCTGCAAATTTTACACAAGGGTTTATTATTCTGTGATATAGGTTACTTGTACAGACATTTAATTCTGCCAATAAAAAAAATTAAAAAATTTTTTTTTTGGATTTTTATATTTCAAAAAAATTTTTTGGGGGGATTTTTTTTTTTCAAAAATGTGTTTTTTCAAAAATTCTTTAATTTTTACTCGAAAAATATTTAACTTCTTGGGATCCTTCAAAAATCCCATTTTTAGCCCCATGAAAGCCCTATAGAACGCCACAGTGAAATCGGATCGTTCCGGGACCCCCAAAAATGGATTCTACGTCCAAAAATACTTCGAAAACGACACCTAACTCCCATAGCTAACGATCCCATAGCTAAAAGCCTTCAAAACACCCCTCCTGTAGCCCCATTTTAGCCCCATAGCGCCCCACGGGTTTGGGCGATCGGACTGAAAACCTTGCGGGCACAACTAGATGATAAATCAAGTATTTTGCCAAAATTTCAGATTTTTTAAAAAATTCCTACTGCCCAAAACGGCCCGGACGGCGGACGGCGTACGGCGGACGGCGGACGGACATTTCGGATTTTGAATGTAGACCTCTTGAAACGGATAATGTCAAATTTTGAGGCCGATCGGAGTCGTCGACCCGCGTCGCGAAAACATAGGTGTATTATTCCAAGAATAATAAACCAAAATGGGACCGTTTGATTCGCAGCAGAGCACCGACTATCCGATTTCATCTCTCATTCGTCAGTTCGCAAGAAGCGTTGCGGGAAACTCAGTTGTGCCTGGCCAATGGGAACACACTCATATTTACATAACTATATGAAGCAGAAGTGGGTAGAATGGGAGATCCTTGGCATCGGAAACGGCTGGGTGGAAAGTTGAGGGTTTTTGTTAAGCTTAGTTTCAGAAGCTCGGGCTCAGTTTACATTACATATTCCTCTATACCTGGCAAGGAAGATCGATGTTTATTCATTCCAGATGGGGCTCCACCGCGAAGGCCTTATTCCTTTCTGGTGGTTCTATAGTAGAATCTTCCACATCAACGAAGTTTTCTGGACTGTAACGTGATCCGAGAAAATAGAGAAATGCGAGTAGAAGGGGAAAGGTGCAAGAAGGAATGGGAAATGAATAAAGACCCATACTTGCCGCCGTGCATGAATAGTCACACGAAGAACTCAGCAGAAACCCTGATACTAAATAGGCGAGTTTTCGCGTATTTCAATCCCACTCGACGGGTGCAATATGATTCAAGAGCATTTAATACGAACACGGTAGAAGCCGCTCGTGTGCATAATTAATTATTATACTGGTATTATACGTATTATACTGGTGTGCTAAAGTTCGTTAAATGGGCCACCATTCAGGCTTACGCAAATGTCGGTTCTCCAGCGTTTTACTGTGTCTGTCTACTTGGAAACATCAACTGGCAAAATGGTCACTGTCACACTTTCACCAATTATGCAGTTATGGAGTGATGACAGTAACAATCGAAGTTGGTCGGCTCTCTTCACAACTTTCAAAAGGTCAGAGGACAACCTACCGTCAATCAGACCCCTTCAAACTGCTTTAAATTGAAAGCCGGAAAGTGGGAAAAGAGCGAGAGAGAGAGAGAGTGAGAGAGAGAGAGAGAGAGAGAGAGAGAGAGAGAGAGAGAGAGAGAGAGAGAGAGAGAGAGAGAGAGAGAGAAACATTTCGATGGTCAAATCGGGATTTCGAATAAAAATCCCAAGAGATTGAAAATTGTTTTCAAACTTTTCCTCACTCAACAAGCTTTTTGGCGAGGAAAATCAAGACTGTCTATCATCTTGCCCCAAAAGATAATTTCCCGGCTTCTCTCAAGATACGAAACCCCTTGGAAAATATGGGAGAAGAGGAAGCGGAATGAGAAACAGACAGGTTTTATAGGCGAAGGGAAGAGGGGGGGGGGGCATAGCGAGGGAAAGAAATCCCGGGAAAACGGTAGAATACAAAAGAAGATCGGTACGGCTCGCGGAATATTGATACGCCCTTTTATAATTTTATCCACTTAGAGCTCCAAACAGTAAGGAAGAAGTATCCTTGTGGATTCCTCCAGCATTCCTCCGGAACTTTGAGATCTGTACGTGCCGAACGTGGAATTCTTCTGTGAGAGATTAGATAATCTAGTTGAAGCCATTACGGCCATTATGGTCATCAACTGTACTACTATCATCAACTACTACTGTACTACTTTACTGTTGACGTGAGATCAAGAGATTTTGGGTTGATTTGGGTAGGAATAATTCCTGCATTAAATTTTAATGTCCTGTGACTGTTAAAGTAATAAATAGATAAAAAGTTTCTTAAAAAAAAAAAAAAATTATCGCGCAATTTTCTTTCCTCGACAAATGAAGTAATAATATTACTTCGGTAAATTGAAAAAGGGGCGTATCTGCAAATTTTGGTTTTTTGAGTTAGCTTCACTTTGGAAACCATAGCTCTAGCCTCTATGATGTGCTTTTAACCTCTCGTCGCGCACCTCCTTAGAAACCTCCGATTGGAAACAAAATACAAGGGACGTATTTACCACGGTCGCAGTTACCGACATGACAAAGGGACGTATTTGATCCTGATCTGACAGAAAGGCGTAAGTGGCAGATACGTCTTTCTGTCGAATTCCCGTGACTGACTCATTTCAATTACGTCCTTTTGCAAACACACTCGCCAATGGTTATTGTTGTGTGTCCCGTAGAAATTGTACGGTCAATTATTTTCTTAGCGTCGATGGTGAACGAATCAAGGTGTGCCTTGTGAGGTCAGTCAACGGAAAATTCCAGAAGTCGTATGTGAAATTATTCGAAAAGGACGCTCTGACAGAAAGGCGTATCTGCTTTTTAAATGCCCTGAAGGAATTCGTATGTGAAATTATTCGAAAAGGACGCTCTGACAGAAAGGCGTATCTGCTTTTAAAATGCCCTTGAAGGATCTTGAGGGTTAAAATACCCATCTAGTTCTAAAATGAAGCAAATACAGGAGATATAGTCCATAAGAGGTTGAAAATTTTAATCAGGTGATTTGTAGTACACCTGAGAACTTTGATCGCGGATATCTTGAAAACGCAAATTTGCAGATATGCCCCTTTGTCAATTTACGACCAATATATTATATTGGTAATCCAAGATCAAGGCAACTTTCCTTAACAGAATCCACCACAAATCGATTGTGCAGCGGCATGAACAAGGAGAATACGCCTCTGGAATCCCGTCAAACACATCACAAAAATGCTAATGACTGAGGAAAACTAAAACATGGTGATACACGTTTCACAACCGATTCGTGTCTGGTCCCTAAATCGCATATGAGAGATTCCCCACAATTCATAAATTTGGGTTAAATTTTCAACACCGATCCTTCTATGGTATTATTATCTATATGGTTTTCTTCTTCATTAAAAAGTTTAGAGGCTTACGGCTATTGCCCAGTCTCCTTAAATATATCTTTTGTAATAAAAAGGAGAGAAAAGGTGGACGGGCGTAAACTTAGCGCATAACATTTTATCAATGTACAAAAGGGCAATCAAAAGAAGAAAGCGAGCTAACAGTAGTCCAGGACCATTACCCCCCAAGAAGCAAGGGAGTTCGTGGAATGTACTTTTAACTTAGTCCCATACATTTCACTTTAAAACAAATACGCCTGGAGTTGGCGTCAAAGTTTTATTAAATCCTCCCTAAAAGTGGCGGGAAAGAGGGAAGAATGCGCGCTGTGGGAAATTGAGGAAAATGGGATGGGGGGGAAGGGGTTAAGGTCTAATGCAATGGAAAATCTTGAGTAATTATTCCCCAGAACCAACCCCTTCAAATGGCCGGACCCCCTTCTCTTATAAATAGACGATTGCTGAGCGCTTTAAGTTTAACCGTTTCTTTCTTGGGGGCTAAGGAATTTCCATTCAAACCTCGTCGAAGAAGAGGGAAGTGGATAGCGCTACGGTTTCGGGTGGAAAGTAGAACAACATCATTTTCCTAGAAGATCAATAATTGATGATTGTAATTATTACAAGTGTCAGTGAAAAATAAAGGAGGTGCGTGAAGTTTAATTGGCCCTATAATAGTTTCCAGGCTACATCTTTGAACTGTTTTGGGGCGGATTTCGGGCTGGAGCTAGCGTACCAATTATTTTTAGAACAATCAACCTACGTTTTCGCGGCAGGGTAAAAACATTTTGAACTTCCTCAAAATTTGACGTTTTACGTTTCGTGACAGGTATATTTCCAAAATCATATCGGTCAGCCGTTTACGCCTCACAGTGTTACGACCCTATGTATTTAGGTAGAAAAAAGTCAAAATCAGCAAAAAAAATCATAATAATTTTTTTTTATTAGCAAAATTTGCTTTTAATGCCTGGATTGCATTTAATGTTGGATAAAATTTAGAACTCTGATTTTCCTTCGATTAACAAATTTGGAATATTTTGTCAAATATTCTCTACTTTGCTGCAAAACTTTTTTTCTTCACAAAACTGCGATCTTGGGCCTTAAAAAATAAAAAAATAAATATTTGCAAAGTGTTACGAAAAAATCGGGTTGAATCCTCGCAAAAGCATTAATTTCTCTAAAAGATCCTTCTAATATCAAGACTTAGTCTTGACAAACCGGTACTCCCATATTTTTTCATTGATGACTTATATTATTTATTTACTTACTCATATTGTTCATTATTTACTTACTTACTTCGTGGGGATCTATGGGGCTTTTGAAGGAAGTCAGAAGGTCGAATGAGACGTCGTTTTCCGAGTAATTTTGGACATTTGTGGTGATCCCACATCTGTCCAAACATTGCACTTACCGGATTTTTTTTTTTTTTTTTTTTTTTTTAACTTTATTATTTTCCTGAAATGAACTATCAACTTGTTATCAAGAGAACTAGTTTTTGCACATTTTTCTATATCTTAGAATGATAAAATTTAGTTTAAAATCGCAGCGTTTTTCAAATAATTTTTTATTGACATAAATTAATGTTTGTACTATTTAGGTATATCAAAGAGCAATACATTGCGTAAAATTTGCAGCGTTTTTGACATGTAAAAGGACGTTTTTGGCGTGTGCAGGACGTTTTTTTCTGAACTTCCGACTATCAACCTGCTGCTTCGTTATAGCATCACTATCAAGATGCACGCATAATCTTCTCGAGCAATAAGCTACACTTCATCTACACAGCAATTCATCACAAGTTAGAGAAGAGTCTGAATAGTGTTTAACACTCTCCGGCGAGGAAGAGGATTTGTTTTCGATGGAGAGGAACAATAATTAATTTGGGAATGATTTAGGGGAGACTTTTGAGGTCCATTAGAGAGATGAGTGCTCCTTTCAAATTGTTGTCTTAGCCCCTTCAGTGCCCCCCGCAGCTTACGCCCACCCCGTTTCGTTCGACTCAGCCAAGTTATTTAATTTCCTTCTCCCTAATCTCATCGCCTCTGTTATTCCCTTCGACGAGTTGTGGAAGGCTTGAGTGGTTTTGAGTCAAAACGGGTTTTGTCATGGAGCCCAATTTTTATTGCTTTTACAGTGTAATTTACAACGATATACTATAATTTTGTCTACTGTCGGGAGTTTCACACAATCAGATGAAATTACTGGAAACAGTGTTTAGCCCAATGATAGTTTAAGGTTTCTCAAGTGTACTCGGGAGTATAATCTCCGAGTAAGACGACTAATTCCACGAATTAATTGTTGGATTTTAACTTGCAATCTCGTCTGCATCTTAAGCTTCCGCCGTGGAATCAAGGTGTTGACTCTACTCACTTTTGTTTCCACATCTGTGAGAAACGCCAACAGCATTCCGGAGCGTACAACAATTACTACAGAGAAAACAACTGGGCGTTTCTCATTCCTTCAGGCGGGTGACCCGAGTTTGAGGGGAGGAGAAATGACGAAAGGTCTTGATGGAGGGGTACCCCTTCTTGCCGGGCTATTTCGTTCCACCGCACCGACAATTTCCCCGGTAGCCCGAGACAAAGTTATGGGAGGACCTGAAAACACTGTTTTCATGCAGCTCGTGGAATTTCAGCCTTTTGATGTTCCAAGCAATGGTTAACTACTGCAAAGCCACTCTTTAAGTACTCGGGGAATGGATTTTCATTAGCAAACTGCCACCAAATGAAATCCACATTCTGGATGGTTGCGCATTGTCCCATTCGGGGCTTTCAAGAGCTAACCCACGCTTTCACGTTTATTGAAAATTATAACTCATCGCTTGCGGTTCACGTCGTAAGAACGGTAATTTATATTGTATTTCTCGTATTTATCCGTACTATATTATCGGGTACATAACAATGTTGGGGAGAGAGAGAAAAAAAAAATTATGATTGGCACTTAAGTGAAAGAAAAAAGTCTTCTGAGTAGGTACAGTAAAATTTTAATAAACCGTAAAAAACGGTAAACAATTCTTAAAAATCCGTAAGTTTAGAAAATAAATTTCTGCGGATAATTAAAAGCACTTTTACAGTTTTCTATGGTTTTTGAAATAGACCGTTTTACAGTACCTATTCTACAGTATTTTCTGCGACCTATAGTATATTCATGATTAGGAGCAACGCTGCTATCTTACAATAAGAATTCCAGGGATATGACTTTTGCCGTAGGACTCATAGTTTCGGTTATAAGCAAAACTAGTTACTGTTATAAGCAAAAAAGTGAAAAAAGTGCATAAATTTTGGAGTTTTTTGCGAATATATCAAGACGATGACAGATATTTGTTGAACCTCTTCAGAATCGGATTCAGCTGCCCAAAAAAAACAAAAAAAAAAAAACAAACAGAATAAGACCTCGAGGGTAACTTGATCGTTATGTGGCAGTTTTACTCTCTAAACTCATAATATTATGTAAATTATATAGTATATATAATTATGTGTTAAATAGTATGTAAAGTTTATAATTTGCTAGTTCTGTTCATTTTCACAAGAGTATGAAATCCATTCAAAGAATAGCCGTCTCGGCAAATTCCTGAATGAAATAGATAATATAGGTGGTGTATTATATCAATGGGAATCTATAAACTGACATTAAATTTGTCAAATCTTGACAAATTAAATATCAAAAAAACTGCAGAAAACAGTTGCATTACGGGAAATGTTTTTTAAAATCTTAAGAACAGTTACTATACACTGTGTGCAGTGTATAGTTCTGTATGCACTCTATACCGTGTTCCGGAGATACAAATTTTCATGGTTGTCACAGTATTACTATAGTAATGTTACGACCATGAAAATTCTTCTCTACGGAACACGGTAAATATGGTAGATCCAGCAAAGCTAAATTCTAGAAATTTAATCAGATTAAAAAAAATTTTAAATTACCTAAGTATTTAATACAAAAAATAAAACAATGAAAAATTGATGCAGTGTTATAGTGTACTTACTAATCAACTTTCGAGACAAGCGACCTCTCTGCAAGTCGACATTTGTCTTCTACCACGTTAATTATTGCGAAGAACTCAACTGTGAAAGACCTCGCGGCATTTCTCCTCAGTACATATTTGAGCTGCCAACTTTCCGTTACAATAACCTTTGAAATATCCGAAATGGGAAACTGCCCAACAAGTTCGTATACGCCGTCTTAAGTTATCAAATGTTTACAATTAAACTGAAGCTTCTTGAAATAACTTTCGTAACGAACTTTTGGAATATTTTTGAGGCTTAGTAAATACAACTGCAAATTTCGTCAGTACTTCCATCTTTGTGATCGAGTTAAGCCCATGAAATCACTACTAGCTAAGACGGATACAAATTCTGGTTTATGATGGTTTTAAATTTAATTTTAAAAGCCGGATTAGGAACCTTCTGAGTGAATCCAATGTCAAATCACTGAAGACGGAGTACTTATTATCGTATTTTACGGGGACAAAAAAGGCTGTTGGTTTGGTTACTAGCCCCTCAAAACGGCCTGATCCCACATCAGGCTTAACACCGTGCAGGGCCCACTAAAAAGAGAGAAAAGTACCTCGGTATCTTTCCTAAATATCAAGAAAAAACAAGCAACGTATTAGAAGGTTTGAATGATTAGTACAAAAATTAGTTCAATTAAAATATAAATTATTTCGAAAGAGTTAAAAATAAATAAATAGCCATGTTCAGACAGATGTGGGACCCCGAAAATGGATAGCTATAATTTTAGTAATGGATAGCTATAATTCGAGTAATTGTAAATGTATTAGTACGTTTAAAATTACTAGAAGAACGAAACCACATTCGACCTTCAGGCGTCATTTTAAAAAGCTCATTTGTATTCAGATTTCTAAATTAATGCCAACTACTCAAAACGACCTGGACGGCGGAAGGACATCTGATTTTTTAAATCTACACGTCATGAAACGATTATTCAAAAATTTGAGGCTAATAAAAAAAAATCATGTTTTCAAGACGGGGGTTGTAAGTGTTAACACATAATAATTATTGCTGAAACGAAAATATAGGTTGATTGTTCCAAGAACTATGAACCAAAATTCCATTGGCAAAGCCACGAGTTGGGAATCGGAATGACTTACACGACATGTACGTCGTACAAATTTTCAATTGCATTTCAAATCCCCAAACAAGGTTGATTCTGAGTATAATTAACCGAAATCGGAAAGAGCATGATCGTAAAAACAATTTAAATTGGGAGATGGCAGTGAGTAGGTACTAATCTTGAGTCACCTCCTGTTCTCTACGGAGAAAAAAACATCACTTACCTTTCATGACCCCATGGTGTGCACTGATGCCGAGGGCATACTATCTGCTGAACGACGTTGCACCTAATAAAATAGGGATAAATGAGGAAGGGAGAAATTCCAGGAATCTTCGGCCTGTTCGAAAACAAAACACCGCTGTAGTTTAATTAGTTTCGTACCGCCTGGACCGGACCGTACATTCACGGATCATGTTACTATCCCCTTCATTGAAGCACAATGATGACGAGTATTACGTTTCCTTCACAATTTTGAGCGAATAATTATTATTATGATCCATATAATAATTATTATGATCCGAATAACTATTATAGTCCAGTCATTATAATATAATAATATAATATAATATATAATATTATAAGATATTATCTTAAAAACGGCCTCTCGTTCGGAAAAATTCCGAACTTTCCGAAATTTTTGGGGGTTGTTAGGGACTATATTGAGGGACTATACTAAAAAGGTCGGACTGATTAAGCGTGTGCTAAGTTCAGGGGGCCAAAAAACCGTGATTTTTTCGGCCTTTTTTCAGTTTTTTGACCGTAACTTTTTTTCTATCGTTTATATCGAAACGGAGCCTTCTATTAACGTTGTAGAGCACCTCGATTTCTCTCAGGAACCTACCCCGTGACTACGTAGTTAGTATTACTTCAGGGCAGTTCCTTTGGTTGGCCGTGTATGGCCTCTTCTTGTAGTCGGTGTAAGTCCGTGTCTCCTGTTTTTTAGGAGGATAGGGATAGTGTGGGAGGGCAGGTTCTTCAGCCTTCCCCTTCCCTATCTCCATCCACCAGTCCTGGCCTTCTGTTCTGCCGGTACTTCTCCTTTTCATAATAATAATAATAATCATAAAAATAATAATAATAATGATAACACTAATAGAAGAAAAAGAAGATGTTTAAGAATATGTTTCTACTTAAAGCTTGTGAAAAGTGGAATAATATTAAATCAAAATCATCGCATCCTTTGAGCGGCTAACGGATATGTTTGGCATTGTCTCTCTCTCTTTTTTTTCTTTTTTTCCCTCTCTTTCTCTCTCTCTCTCTCTCCCTGTCGGATAACCCTCAAAGTAATCAACGAAGCGTTCAGGCTACGATGAAAAAATGAAAACCTCCTTTCCAGCGATCTCAAAGCTATGGGCACATAGCTTCTCCCTATTGTTCTTCTATCTCTTTTCGAGACATCGTGTCTTCTGGGCTTGAGCCTTAAAAATCATTCGCATTTCTTGAAGAATGCTCTCCAAATATAGACTTTTTTCAAATCAATTGTGGCTTTGGTTCGGCATTCAAGCGGCAGCTGGTTGATGAAACGTGTTGGTTGGTCGGTTAGTGAGGCTGATAGAAATGTGTTTGTATCGTGATTGGTTGCTCGTTTGGAACAACGTGGGTTAGAAGTGCGGGAAGGGAGGCTTCTCCAACCACCTCGATGTAGAAGAGATTTTAAAACGAGGACAACATCCGCTGGCCTGCATCCTTCGCCTTTTCCCGGCCGGAGATTAATCAGAAAGGATTTTAATTATTCCGGTTGGAAATAGGTTTTATACCGAAGATGCTTGATTGGCTGCTCTGGTGTTCTACTGACCGCGGGTTTGGATTCTTTAGTCCTCCTTTTGGTTTATTATTCTCAGAATAAGCAACCTGTTTTCGCCACGGGGGTTTAACATTTTGATCGACCTCAAAATGTGTTTTCATACGTTTCAAGATGTGTGGACTCAAGGTTTTGGCATACTGGTTCTCATCGAGTAGTGTTCACAAGCTTTTCAATCCAATCGCTCAAACCTGTGGGGCTCTATTGGGCTAAAAAGGGGCTAATGAAGGGGTTTGGGAAGTTCTTCGGCTATGCTAACGAATGGGTGTCGTTTTCGAGGTATTAAGTAATTTTTGGATAATTTATAACAAGAATTATAAACCCTCGTGTGAAATTTGCAGCGTCTTTTACCGGAACGTTTAGATTCTTCTAAATTTTTGGTAGGTATAATGAGGATCTCAAATTTCATGACTTTCTAACATCTCTTCACTCTTCCTACCTACTTTTCTTGGGTCTTTATAGAAATTTCAAAAATCAACTCGATTCCGATACGTACATGTTCCAGTCAGTGGTCCAATACAAAGTAAATTATCTTGACCCATTTCTTGAAGAACATTGTGAATGACATTGCATTGGCCGGTATTGAACTGGAAGGACCAACATCCATATCCAGCCCACCAGGTCACTTTGGTGCCATCTAATGTGTGGCCTCCATGTTGGGTGGCGAAGAGATAGATGGTACAGTGGTTGTTGGGCCGTGTGGAGGGTCGAAGGGCAGCTCTGTCGATAAAGTGCTATGAACTCGATAATATATCATCAGCCAATAAAAGGAGGGGGGATATCCTTCCCAGGCATTCCCTTCCATACATCATAGGAATAATCGCTGACTCCCCTGACTCTCCTCCCGTAACTATGTCATCCTATATAGGACTACAGGATCCCCCCCCCCCCCCCCCCCCCCCCCCCAGGATCGCTCCATCGATGACCGCTTCTCTCTCAACTACTGGAGAGAGAACAATAGCTGATTTCGTATCGATCAACCCCCACCCTTCTTTTCGATAAACTGAACACTCTCTTCACTCATTGAAGGTATATAAAGACACTTATCGTAATCGTAACTATACTAACCAACTTCTCACATTTAATCAATAGAAAATGGTCCACGAATTCTCATAAGTTGGATCCGATTTGGTTTATTATTTGTTTTTGGATTATTATTCTTGTAATAATACACCTATGTGATCGCGACGGAGGTCGACGACTCGGATCGGCCTCATAATTTGACATTATCCGTTTCAAGAGGTCTAGATTCTAAAAACGAAATGTCCGTTCGCCGTACCCCGTCCGCCGTCCGGGCCGTTTTGGGCAGTAGAATTTTTTTTTAATCTGAAATTTTGGCAAAATATTTGTTTTGCCATCTAGTTGTGCCCGCAAGGTTTTCAGTCCGATCGCCCAAACCCGTGGGGCGCTATGGGGCTAAAATGGGGCTAAGGGAGGCGGTTTTTGAAGGCTTTTGGCTAAGGAATCGAGTTAGGTGTCGTTTTCGAAGTATTTTTGGAAATAGAATCCATTTTTGGGGGTCCCGGAACGATCCGATTTCACTGTGGTGCTTTATGGGGCTTTCATGGGGCAGCAAATGGGAATCCAAGGAGATCAAATATTTTTCAAATAAAAAAAACAAAAAATTTTTGAATAAAAAATTGCAAAAAAAAATCCAATTCCAATATTATTGTTTTTCGAATAGTTTTAGGGAGGGGTGGTAGCTTACTCTTTGGAGAAAAAATAGTTTTTGAATAAACTGGGGGGGGGGGGGGGGGGGGGGGTTGAAAGAGAGTCTGGGGCGTTGTGAAAAAAAAGAAGTTTTTTGGATAATTTTATTTTTTGTGGTGGGGGGGGGGGGAAGGGTCGGTGGGGCAAGGGAGGTCTGGGGCGCTGTGAAGAAACGCTGCAAATTTTACACTAGGGTTTATTATTCTTTGATATGGGTTACTTACTTGAGCAGAAATTTAATTCTGTCAATGAAAAAATTTGTAGAAAAAACGATTTTTGTGTTGCTTTTTTTGTTTTTTTTTTCAAAAAATTTTTTTTAATTTTTTGTATGTTACTTGAAAAATATTTGACCTCCTGGATCCTACCAAAATCCCATTTGTAGGCCCATGAAAGCCCTATAGATCGCAAAAGTGAAATCAGATCGTTCCGGGACCCCCAAAAATGGATTCTACGTCCAAAAAACTTCAAAAACGACACCTTACTCGATCTCATAGCCAAAAGCCATCCAAAATCCCTCCCGTAGCCCCATTATTAGCAGTGACCTTATGAAGGTATTTTGGGAGTTCCGAATGATCGACCCAACTTTTCTCACACCCGACACTTTTAGCAGAAGCTGAAAAACATTCCTTGAGCCGTTTTATCGTCGGATTGATATTCTATGACTAAATGTACGCCCTCATAAACTGCTATCAAAGCTGCTGCCTGACAACAACAGTTGTGTACTGTTTCAGTTACTGAAACCCGAAATAACGGCATAAACCCTGGGAATTAAGAACGTTTTGTGAGATTGTATCTTTTATTTCATCAACATTCGCACCAACTGTCCGAAACGGGTCTAGCCTTGGAAGGAGCAGATCTCATATAAGAAAACAAAAGGCGAGGTCAAGATACGATATGAGAAACAGCGGGGGTCGCTCCATTACCCCATACAACGAGTTTCGTCGTGGAGCGAACTGAGCATAGGGTAGGCCTAACATGGAGTACCCTTATAATCAAACTGCAGTGAGGTAGGAATTCGATGAATGCTCAGGAGTTCAGTTTCAAGATGTTAAAATATCATTTACCTAATGAGAAAATCCTTTAAAAAATTGGAAGTATGGTCCAGTCGAGCACGCTATTTGTGTTTGGCTTTATTTATGAAATTAAAAATGATTTGAAACAAGGGATTTTCTCCCTTGAATTTTCGTCCGACTGGCTGTTGCCGTCGCGGACGTCGTCAGCTCTTCTAAAGAAAGATCGGAACTCGTTCTTACGACTGCGTTCTTGGCTCTCCGGGTTTCAATTCGAAATATCTGATTCCACCTCAAATTTACTGACCAACAAATCGAAATCCTCTATCGTTTCTAGGGAAGACTCGATCCAGTGTGAAGGTCCAAGACCCATTACCCTTAAAGGCCGGTGGAGATGGAAAAAGAGCCGAGGGAACATGTGGTCGCACAGGGCAGTTTTTACAGCACTTACCCCCGCCTGCGATGATTTTCTCCAAAAGAAACAATAGCTTTTACTCGACTTGGTTTGATATTGCTTCGGAAACGCTATAATATATGACATGGCGAACCTTTGCATTACAGAGTTATGGACTGATGTCCATGTTAGGGTGAGTGACTCTAAAACATCTAAATACTTACTCGCTCTTTTGATTTCAATGGAAATGATTTATTACTTTAAAAAATTTGAAAGTATCAGGCGTTAACTGTTGGGTTGGTACGCTTCAACCTGTTTTCTTGAACACAGCCTGGGAATAAGTACCTACAATACCTACAGCAAGACAGAACATTATGCAGTTACGTACACTGTTCAGTTTCAACGACATGGTATGTTATCAATTACATTATGATACTGTAGATTCAATATTAATCGATTCAGATATTAATTGTTTTGATAAATGTAAAAATTGAGATAAGTTGCAATCGATTGCCAAAGGATAAGCGGAACAAGTAGAAATCCGGCTAAAGGTCTGGTTCTCCAGAAGGCGATAATGTTAAGCACCACCACGACATCTCCTACGGATATTTCGACGAGACTCTGAAACGTAAAAATTTTATCAATAATAATGAAAATCGTTTAGAGAAAGTCTTTAGAAATTAGGAAAGAAGTTTCGTGTTTTCGGTAGAAATTGAAACCGTTCATCCGAACCTTAACACCCTATACACCAAAATTCATTTGATGGTGATAACTGAATATCATAATTTGAGACTATATAATAAATATAGTCTGCCGTCCTAGGATAAAACACCCTATCGACCATTTTGGGGTTTTTGGAGTTAGGTGCATGGTTGAGTAGATATCGGCGTGGCGCGTCTTTTGCACCAAGTTAGAAGTTCCTATCTCCATTTGAAAGGTTCGGTAAAAGACTTTATCCTATCTCGAATAGTGTGGATGGCCTAGAAAATCTCATTCAACAGCTTTTTTCTCAAAATAAAAAAATGGAGTTAGGGTATTTTAGCTAACGACGGCAGTAGTATATTATACTATATTATAGTATGTCATTCGTTTACTTACCCACAATAGTTGATGATACTTGAACAAAATCGGGCTATACGCCCAGTTGAGGCCGAGGGTGATGCAGTATACGATCAAGGGAGCTACGGGATCAGCTGCAATTACCAAAATAGTAACTATTACCCCTACCGGAATTTTCCTAAATACACAAAGCGTCATCTTTCTTTCGTGAAAAAAGATTAACCCACCTCCTTCTTTCGTGACAACCAGAAATGATGCGAGACCCATGAGACAGTACAAAGCCGTCCACATTGGAGCGAATACCCATGATGGTGGATTGATAGGTGATTTGTGCAATTTCTGAAAAAGAAATCCTCTCCTGGTTGATAATGAATTACCTAAAAAACTTTGGTAAATAAATTACCCACGTAATAATATAATTTAATATTATCGTTATTATGTGATATTTATTATTATCTTTGAAGTGTACTTAATGGCTGAGACTACTGAAGGTGCTTACATTATACCATTCAACGTCAAAAGTCAAGGCTCCGAACCATCCTCCGACGTTTGGGATGAGAACGAGCGCAGCTAACAACCACACGTGCTTGGGTAACATCATGTCAACTACCGGCGACGCCTCGCCGATGCGTGTGATTTTGTCGACTGAGATAAAGAACATTAGTGAAGATAAAAGGCTGATGACTTTTCAAGATATTCGATATAACCTGAATAAACAGCACACTCCAAAACAATCATAAATAATTGAAGAGTTAACTATAAATACTCAGCAAGTAGAGACAATGACGAGCCGCTTTTCTAGTAAAAGATCCCAAGGCGGATGTACTACATACCAACCTGCGTGAGATAGTTTTCCCAAATCAATATTAGGACATTGTGTGGCTAGGGCGGATAGGCAGATCGGGCGATCGGGCGACGCCCGCGGGGGCGAAGGTTCTGAGGGGCCGGTTGAAGCTGGAAATAAAGGGGCAATGGGCTCCTTGAAAAGGTCGGAATTCATCATTTCTAACAACATATTCGGATTCTGCACCCTTTAAAACCCCTTACTCAAATTTTTAGTTCGAAAATCCGTACAATTACGTGCACAACTGTTTTAGAAATGTTGGAGATTTTGAAATGAAAGCGGAGGGCACGTGAGGTCACCATTTAGTTGGGTACAGAGCCGCCAGAGCCATGGGCATAGACAGGGTGGAGGAGCCCCCCCCCCCCCCCCTAGACTTTTGGGAGCCCTAACATAAATTGTCCTTGACTAATTAAATACCTACGCAAGTAAAAATAAACAAAAGAATTGAATGCGTTGAAAGGGCATGGAATGGTACCTATTACATATTGGAATTTGGAAACACTAGCACTCTGACAGGAGGACGTCGCTTCGCTCGGCCGACCATTTTATTGTCCTTGGGGGGGGGGGGGGGGGGGGGCTCGCTCAGCCGACCACTTTCTCAGACAGGGGGGCCTTGCTTCGCCCACGTTGAGAATGTCTTTTATGACACCTATCAGATTTCTTTTGTGAGCCAGAGTAATAATTCATAGTAAGAGAAGGTTCTAGTTACGTAGTATTGAAAACACTTTTTGGATTAAACCACGGAATAGAAACCATTTTCTATTCCGTGGGATAAACATAAGACTACTTTCCACCGTACGCCGTCCAGGTCGATTAGGAAAGTAGGATTTTTTTAAATCTGAACATTTGACACAATAGGTACTCGGTTACCATCTAGTTGTGCCCACAAGGTTTTCAGTCCGATCGCCCAAACCCGTGGGGCTCTGTGGGACTAAAAAAGGACTACGGGAGGTTTTTTATGAAGGGTTTCGGCTATGGGGTCGAGTTAGTTGTCGTTTTCGAAGTATTTTTGGCCCTATGGCCCAGTCAGACCGGATCCCAACAAAGCTATCACGGACTTAGGCAAGATAATTCGGTCGACTCTTGGACCCCTGACGAAGTTAGAGGCAATCAGAATCCACTGGCAACCGTCGCTTGTGCATGGACTTGTTTTAACTGCACACACGAAGAAACAGCTCCAATGGCTTGACATACGAGTGCGAGGAATTCTACGATCATTCCTAAGGCTGCCCAGAGATGTTCCCAATGCGTTCTTCTACGCCCCCGTGGCGGATGGAGGGCTGGGTTTGATGTGCTTTTTAGCGCTTATCCCCTTGCTACGGAAGAAGCGTGTCAGCGAGGCCCGTAATACTTTGTTTCGTGAAGACAACAGTGGCATTGAATCATCGACACTTGACAGGCGCCGCGAGCGGGCAGCTGCATGGCATAACACTGTCGACGGAGCAGACATGAAAATTGCTCGGGATGTTCCCCAGTCAACAGCCTGGATGCGTAACACCAACGAACGGGTGCCCGTGTGGCGGACCCTGGCGGCGATCAAGACATATGCAGCTGCTATACCGCTGCGGGCACGGATGACTAGAGGCCGGGCAGGTTCGGCAGCATGTCGTGAAGGATGCCCCCAACGCGAGACGCCGAACCATGTGCTGCAAGTTTGTCCATCTATGCGTGAAGCACGTTGCAAACGACATAACGCTGTCTGTTCCCTGTTTGGTGAATATGCTCGGCGGAAGGGTTGGAATGTGTGGACGGAGACCCTGATTAGGACCGACGAACAAGCCATTCGACCCGACGTCATAATCAAGAAAGATGACACTGCTTATGTCGTCGAGGTGGCCATCTCGACAAACTCTCCGACCTTTCCCTTGCGCACCCTCCTGAATAGGAAGAAATCTAAGTACTCCGGTAGCGATGCAAGCCGTCAGGGAGCTCACGGATTCGACGGTGGTGGAGGTACTTCCGGCTATTCTCCAGTGGCGTGGACTCTGGGACGCACACGCGGCGAGGGGGCTCCGAAGGATCTTTCCGCCGTTCATATTGGAGTGGGCTGCCAGGAGAACGTTGGACGGTAGTGGCTTTATATGGGCTGCCTTTAGACGCAGACACCTAGCGGGGGCTCATTGAGCCCCCCCCCCCCCCCCCCCCCCCAAGGTCAGTATTCCCGTCCCTTATATTTTCTCCCAGTATTGATGCACCTTCTGATGCGCTACCTGTATTTGTTTCCGATGGACACGGCGAGGGACACAACGCCTCCCTGGGGAGACACCACGTCCCCCTATCCCCCCCGGTGCAGCTACCTGGACCCCAAGGACCACGGCGACAAGAAGAGTTTATTATATGAATCATTTAAAATTGTATTGAAGTAGTATAAACCAATAAATATTTGTTAATGGACGTAAAATCCATTTTCGGGGGTCCCAGAACGATTCGATTTCACCAGAGGGATCTGTTGGGCTATAATGGGGCTACAAATGGGACTATTGAAGGATCCCAGCTGGTCAAATATTTTTCGAGTAATTTTGGACGCATAGTTCGAACATTGTAGGTTTTTTTTTTTTTTTTTTTTTTTTTTTTTTCAAAAATATTTTTTTTATTGACACTGAATAAATTTTCGCACAAGTAACCTATCAAAGAATAATAGCCCCCCCCCCCCCCCTTGGCTAAATGCTGCCTACGCTCATGGCCAGATCTGAATAAAAACACTCGGCCCGGGTCGATTTGGAATAACCTTCTTTGATGACTCGATGCTCTATTTTTAAATAACCTTCTCTGATGATTATCCCAATTTTTGACTTTGGGTCGGCTTTTCGCGTAGCAGAGTTGGGTAACTTGCGTAGATGCGAGAGAGAGGGAGATCTCTCCGCCAATCAAAAAAGATGACGAAGCAGCCCACTATGTACCCCATACAGACCTCGGAATTCAAATTTTTCCAAAGGCCCTGTAAATAATAGAGACGCGTTTTCTGCAATGTTGACCCATTTTGTAACTTTCGAATCATTCAAGGAGCTCATTTATGCTACAAGGTTTTAAAACAGTACAACCTCATTGCCTCATCGTATGCAAGTCTGTTTTTGATTTCTTTCAAGTTTTTGGTAACGCTTTCTACGACCCAAGGGTTGAAGGAAGTTTTTCAAAATTTAAAATCATCACAACAAGGCTGAGGCATACTCAGAGACAACAATCTGGATGATGTCATGTTGACGGCTTGCAAGCAGGAGCGTCTGGCCGAGGGGCTTCCATCGTTTTTGGTCCTTCTCGTCATCGCCTACTGCATAGTCCCTTCTTCCATCAGCGAGCTTTTGCGTTTGAGCGTTATGTGATCCCGTTTTGGTTAAATATTCTTGGAATAATAAACTTTGATATTTGCAACGGAGGTCAAAAATTTTGATCGTCCTCAAAATTTGTCACCATATCTACGTTTTAAGATGACACATTGTGTGGATTCCAAAACGGGGGCCGGTCAAAACCGCCCATTCGCTCATGGTGCGTGGTAGGTAGGTATTTAGTGCAGTTCCGAAGGCGCTTACTGCCATATTCACGCTGTGTCGCAGTGGCTCACCCTGAGTTGCCAACGTGAAGGTACCTAATTATGAGTACCTTCCGTATGCCTCCGTCTCTCTCTCTATGCTCGATGCCAGTTTCAGGGCCCCAAAACTGTACAAACATGGTATGGAAAAATTTCTTTTTTTAAATATTTTTTTTATCGACATAAAATTTGTTTTTGCACGATTTACAAACTTCAAAGAATAATAATCCCTTGCGTAAAATTTGAAGCGTTTTTTTTTTTGTATATATTTCTATTTTATTAGCTTTTTTAGGTTATTGAGGTGTTCTGGAGTGTCACCAATCTCACGTTTAACTTCAGCATTACGAATGAGATAGAGTTGTAGGTAGTTAGTTTTATCAACTCGGGCCGAACCGTCGATAAGTGAGTGGCTGAGTGGTGTTTCAGACTCGAGTTGAACTTTTCCGTCGAAACAGAGTTTCACTCCAACCAAACGACTTATTGTGAGTGGTGCGGTTTAGGATACCTTCGAATTGCCGGGCATTTGAGTTCCGGTTGCCATCGTTATCGCGAATGGCGAATACAACTGTTTGGAATAGCGTTTTGAGTGTGCGCCATCGTCCGTTATGGGGGCTGGTGACATGTAATGCGAGTTCAGGAGCTGTAAAATTTTATGGGGTGATGAACGGCGATGGTTACCGTAGATGGCGAGGTATAATACAACCCGTTCTCGCCCTCACTTCTAACGATAATTAAATTTCGGTCTAGTTTGTAGCTATTGCAACTACCTACCTATTTCACTCGTGTCGTTAGCTGACTGGAGGCGTTGTGGACGAGTTAAGGTGACAAATCAGCATCTCCTCACGACTGTAGATAAAACACCCGCCCAGCATCCTCCCTCTTTCTCTCTCGATGTCACACGACGCAGATATCAACTTTCAGCTATTTTTAACGACTGAATCAGTTCCACACAGTTGGGAAATTTCGACTGCTGAAGGAAACTGTCGAAACAAGTGTGAAAGGGGAAGAACTGATGGAAAATGGCTGGTGTGGGAGGTTCCGTGATAGTTCCGGCTGCCTGTTCAAACTGCGAGTGCATACTGAGATGGAACAGTTCACACTGTCTGAAACAACACATTTCACTCGTCACCGTTTGTTTGTCAAATATTCGGAACGTCGCTGAATACTTTCACTTCACGTTTGCGTTTCATTCATGGTAGACAGCTACCAAAATAATTTACGCGCTGGAATGAGGTTGGAACGATTTCTAAAAGTTTTTAATAAGTCGGAGTTTTCGTAGATTGTTTCTAGATGTTCAAAAAAAAAAATTTGTATAAAGTGGAAGTTCTAATAGGTCCCTGATTTTCTAGTCTAACTAAAAGCAACTTAACTTCAACGAAATATTATTTCCATTGAGACAAGACACCCGATTCTGCTGTGCCAACTTGCAATTCTAGAACTTCCGGAGGTTCTAATCACAAAGTTGGAGGAGGATTGAGATTAGGGCACTAAGTAGAAACCGAATCTTAGCGAAGAGAACCTCCGTCGGCCATCAGGTTTCCACCGAGGGAATAAATACCTAGATTGCCCTTCCTTCCTTTCAAGCCTTCCCGAACTTCACTCCAGTAATCCGAACTAATGATTTCTATCCATCCTTTGTGCTGAATAGCCAAGTTTCATGAGGATGGCGGGGAGTCAGTCTCAGCAACTCGTAAACCAACCTCCAGATTGCAATCCACTCTCGAACCCATCTTCACACCTTTTGACTTTATTGCATTTCGACAATTACCAATCAAAATTTGATTATCAAATTTATCACAAATGGCGCAAAATATTGGATGTGAATGAAAAATTAAAGTTGGAAAAATGATGGCGAAAACCTTTTACAAGCTGAAAGGTACCGTTGGATGAAATAATTCTTTTGAGGTTGGCGATAACTGAAGTGTGGAGGGTTTCACTCTGAGCGAGAAGAAACAAAGCAGAGTTCTTTGCTTGTTTTTCTGACTAATAGGATTTTATCACTAACAGCACCTCCTGCTTCGCTTGTTTTATACACTGTCGGCGGGCTTGCAATTCAAACTCGAGTAACGGGATCCCCGTGGCAGTAAAAGCGATTTTCCACACGTCGAGAATTTTTCCCAGTCAGCTAAGATTTCTTCAGGCTTTGTCATGTTTTGCTTTAATATTCTTGGAATAACATCTATGGATTCGTGACGCACACTGCGTCAGTTATATGGTCGCATTAGACAAAATTCTGATATCTGCAGATTCCTTTAGAAAAAGTCTCGCTGATCACGTATATACCCCATATTACGGTAGATTTTTCCCACTAAATCCCCATTTGGGTTTATTATTCCTGGAATATCCACATTAGCCATTTCAAGAGGTCTGCATTCCAAAACCAAAATGTCCGTCCACCGTCCTGGCCGTTTTGGGCAGTTGAAATAGTTTTAAAAATCTGAAATTTAGACAAAACACTCGGTTTTCAATCTAGTTGTGCCCGCAAGGTTTTCAGCCCGATCACCAAAACCCGTGGGGCGCTATTGGGCTAAAATGGGGCTACGAGAGGGTTTTTTTAAGCTCTTGGCTATGGGATCGAGTTAGGTGTCGTTTTTGAAGTATTTTTGAACGTAGAATCCATTTTTTGGGGTCCCGGAACGATCCGGAAAGTGGTGGGCGATTTTTCTACTTTTGTCCACCCCCTGACGCACTGTGCGGGGGTTGAAAGTTTTGATCGGCCTCAAAATTGGTCTTTATACGTTTCACGATGTGTATAATGGAAAGTTTGTGGACAATAGATTCCAAATATGAAGTTTCGGGCAATAGGAATTTTTTTTTAAATCTGAAATTTTGACAAATAACCGGTTCTTCATCTAGTTGTGCCCACAAAGGGCCCTAAGAGCATTAGCATTAGGTAGGGTTAAACGCTTGGTAACTCGGGTGGTGAAATGGGCCCTGAGCCGATTTTCAAACTCGTGGGACTCTTTGGGGTTAAAAGGGGCTACAGGAGGTTTTTTTCTAAGGGCTTTTCGCTAAGGGTTCAAGGTAGGTGTCGTTTTCGAAGGTACAAGCTTTAGCTTAAAGAGAAGAATTAGGCTAGTGTAGCATTTTGGTTTATTATTTTCGGAATAATACACCTATGTTTTCGCGACGGGGGTCGACGACTCCGATCGGCCGCAAAATTTGACATTATCCGTTTCAAGAGGACCTCTTCTACATTCAAAATCCGTAATGTCCGTCCGCCGTCCGGGCCGATTTGGGCAGTAGGAATGTTTTTTAAAATCTGAAATGTTGACAAAATACTTGGTTTACCATCTAGTTATGCCCGCAAGGTTTTCAGTCCGATCGCCCAAACCCGTGGGGCGCTGTGGGGCTAAAATGGGGCTACGGGAGGTTTTTTTTTAAGGCTTTTGGCTATGGGATCAAGTTAAGTGTCGTTTTCGAGGTATTTTTAGACGTAGAATCCATTTTTTGGGGTCCCGGAACAAATCCGATTTCACTGTTGCGATCTATAGGGCTTTCATGGGGCTAAAAATGGGATTTTTGAAGGATCCCAGGAGGTTAAATATTTTTCGAGTAAAGAATAAAGAATGTTTGAAAAAACAATTTTTTTGAAAAAAAACCAAAAATATTTTTTAAAAAAAAAAAATCACAAAACATTTTTTTTCCAAATTATTTTCTTTCGACAAGAAATAATTTTTGCACTAGTAACCTATATCAAAGAATAATTATTATTCTTGTAATTATTAATTATTATTATGGTTTATTATAAACCCTTGTGTAAAATTTGCAGCGTTTTTTAAATAGGTAAATGTGTAGTAAAAAAATTTTTTTTCGACGTTGAATCCATTTTTTGGGGTCGTAGAACCTTCCAATTTCGCCGTGGGGATCTGGGGGTTTTCATGGGGGCCAGGAATGGGGGTTTTTGCTTATGCCAGGTAATCGAACCGTGTCATTTTCCGAGAAAGTTTGGACGTTGAATCCTTTTTGGGTGTCACTCATCTGTCCCTCATCTAATAATTACTGTACAGGAATTCGTTATTTATTTATTTATTTATTTTTTATTTTCACAATTTGTACCATAGATATTGTATTTACCAAAATTTACCGGGTTTTTTTTTTGTAGTAGGTAAGTTTGACAACAATATTTCCATAATTTCGTTCGTTTTTTCCAATTTTCCAACTTTAATACCTGGTCAGTTTGTGGTATTCCCGATACCTCCGGGAGAGGAGTGAAATAGAAGGATTCACTACCACTCGGTTCATCTGTTGGCAAAGGCATTCATCCACTTCGCTCCGACCAGTGGGACGACCTCCGAGATGCCACCAGGGAAATTCCGAGGAAGGCACGCAGCGAGCGTGGTAACGTCCTTTGAAAAATAACGTCACTTTCATCTTCGTTATATAGGTGTAGGTACTCCTCACAAAAGAGAATAGGTTTTGGAGTATAAGCGTAGAAGCCTTACGCAACTATTGCAAACCTACGGGAATCATAATAATATTATGTTTCCCGTAAGCACATATTATATTACACAGCGTATGATATTATCTATTTGCGCTGCTTCCACGTACTTATGCCAAAATATTTCCCTTTGTTAGCTTTCAGTTTCCTCAGAACGCCCTCATATACAAAGAGTATTTTCCCCGAGCGGACTCGGCTTTTCCTGTAGGTACCCGATATTGCCATAATAACGACTGAACTTTGACGCTCAATGTTCACCCAGTTGGTAGGGGGGGGGGGGGGGGAGTTATAAATCATCTTTTCTAGCCATAAATATTCATAACCCGAGAGTTTCCTTTTTCCCGTCCAAAGAAGCAATATTTTTGGGGAATGCTGATGTGACTAATATCCCATCTACCAACTTTGAAGGTAAGTGCCTATGTGCCCGTTGTAGGAAATATTTTTCTTGAGAGGTATTTCATCTCTTTCAATGTAAAAATTTCTCCTAGTGTGCCACGTTACGATAGCTGTTTGTAGGTGAAAACTGATAATTAATGAGCTGCAAGTCCTGAGTTTGACAATATAACAGGTTATCGGGTAGTAGTAATTGGATAATTGGGCTAAGAGAAATTTTTAGCGAAATTTAAAAAAGTAAAAAGCAAACTTTTTGTAGGTTAACCAACTTGGTTTTCACTCTTGGGGCAGGAGCCGAGCCCGCTCTGTACTTCGAAAAGCTTTAACAATTCTTGCTCCAGAGAAATTACATAAACTTGCGTTCAGATGTGAATTGTCTGCTGACAAGACGGGTATTACAACACGTTATTGACTTTAGGTCAAACATTGGTTTATTCGTCTCCGTATTCGAACCAAACTGATCAGTGCCCCAACTGATTAGAAAACAGGCGTTTCACTGACGCCTTAGTCCAAGGAGCCACCCTGTCCCAAACAAGCACCCCACAGAATATAATTTACAAAATAATCTGTTTTAGTCAAGTTTCTATATTTTTGTAACTACTAGAACAATAATATTATGGTCCTTTTGGTTTTTGGTGTATTATTCTTGTACGGAGGTCGACGACTCCGATCGGGCTCAAAATTTGACATTATCCGTTTCAAGAGGTATAGATTCCAAAACCGAAATGTCCGTCCGCCGTCCGGGCCGTTTTGGGCAGTAGGAATTTTTTTTTAAATCTGAAATTTTGAGAAAATACTTGGTTTACCATCTGGTTGTGTCCGCAAGGTTTTCAGCTCGATCGCTCTAACTCGTGGGGCGCTATGGTGCTAAAATGGGGCTACGTGAGGGTTTTTTTTAAAGCTTTTGGCTTTGGCTTTTGGTGAGTTAGGTGTCGTTTTCGAAGTATTTTTGGACGTAGAATCCATTTTTTGGGGTCCCGCAACGATCCGATTTCACTGTTACGATCTATAGGGCTTTCATGGGGCTACAAAATTTGCATTTAATGGGATTTTTGAAGGATTCCAGGAGGTCAAATATTTTTCGAGTAAAAGACAAAAAAAGTTTGAAATAAAAAAAAAAGAAAAAAAATTCACAATTTTTTTTTTTTTCTTCATAATAACAATAAAAAGCTTTAATTGTTATGAATACTTTTTAAGGTCTATATACACATAGGAACGGCCTCAGAATTAAAATTTTTTTTTTCTTCATTGACAGAATTAAATTTTTGCACATGTAATCCTTGAGTAAAATTTGCTGCGGTTTATAATATAGGGACGGGATGATCAGGACTCCGTCCCTTAAAAGCTGAGACCGACTTAACGAAAGTACAGGACTCCCTCTCGGTCAGTTCGGGGTAGATTCAATCACAAGCATAATTTTGGTTAGGTATTTATTTCACAGTGGCAAAAGTCTCCGACTGGTGTCTGACTAGTTTGGTCTGGTCTCTGGTCGCCGAATTGTCTCTTGACTGGTATCTGAGTGCTCTGGTCTGGTCTTAGTTTGAACTAGGTACTGGATTGTTTATTTGGGTACAGTTTCACTCTAAGGGGGCTGAGTCCTAGGGCCGTCAAGAACGCTCCTTAGCGTTAAGGAAGTCCTTAGGAGGCGTTTTAGGCAGCCTACGGACTTCCTTAACGCTAAGGAGCGTTCTTGAATACGGCCCCTAGGCAGATAGCAGCTGCATTCACGACTTTGTGGAGGGAGTCTTACTCCAGAGCCGCCTCGAGCCGGAGGGGGATTAGCGTCTCCGATTTAATGGGGATACGGGACGGAATCATAATCGTCCCCTAGGGGCGACCTAGAGTGGGTTCCATGAGCTACTAAAGAATCTTATTCAAGTGCGGTATCAATAATCCTATAAATACTTAGTTTGTGCGCCGTGGCTAGAAGATAAACTCTCTCAACCAGTGGCTGGGAACGTGAAAGGAAAACATTGAAACGGGATGGCCACTTCATATCAATAAGCCGAGCGGAGGTGAGAAATACGATTGCGAGCAGGTGATATAGAGCGGTGTAATGAGGCCATAATGGGATGGCCCGTTCTAACGAGGTGGCCACATGTGGTTTGGCGAGATCAGTGAAACGGCCGGTGAGCGAGAGGTTGTTGTAAAGGGTGTGATGTCGGGCTTGGGGGAAATCACGTGGATCGCTAATGATGATCCATAGATGAGCTAGTTTTCACGTGAAGCAATTACGGTAATCAGACAAGCTACCTGGATGTACGCTCTTTGTCACAACGATCCGTGCTTGACCTCACTTTCCTCGTTTATCTGGGACTACTATCCTCCTCCCACCACTCTCTCCAATTCTTTCAATTTTTATTCGCCATTCTTCTCTTTTTTCCCATCATGTTTTTACTGCTGGAGTCTCCGTTCGGAAATTCAGCACGAGCCGTCATGAAGCCATAACAACCAGCGGTTGGATGGTAATCATTATAAATTTTCCTTCGACAACATTTAGCACTTAGGTAACTATAGTTTCGTCGGAGATTCTGCGTTATCAGTTCAGAGTGACCTGCTCGGTTTGCGATCGTCTGTGGATCGCGAGTGATTTGGCGTCCATCAACGCTTATTTGAAAACAACAGAGCTAGAAAATGAGTAGGTGGTACATCAACCTGTTCTATCAAACGTGTCTTTCGTCGTTGAGTAACGACAAGTTACCTATATTGTCGCGTTCGAACGGCTTCATCTACCCTGAATATGTGAACCATCAGCCAGAGTTGAACTTCGTAACCAACCGTCCGCCGTAACCCATGTATATTGGAAACAATATCGGACTATCGTTTTCCTCGTCGTCGTCATGAACGTCGTTCTTTTTCGAATCGGCTTGCACTCGTCGACTAGATAGAACTCACTGTCGACCTTGGTGTTATAGATATTATCTTGTAGTCTGCAAGAAATAATCCAGCTATATTTTTTATAGGCTCTGACCGATGATTTCTGGTTTCGTTTCATGTGCTCATTGAACGCATATTCGTCTTCCAGCTGTGGCGGCAAATCGCATACCATCGTATTTACATCCACTGGCACGATTATCACTAGTGAGATGATGCCTTTTGATCCATTGACGAAGCGCAGTTGACTAATCGGTATAAAGGGCAGGCGAAGCGACACAAAATGTGAAATCGGGCTCATGACTCTGATAGCGTTTTTTTTTTTTTTTTTTTTTTTTTTTCAATTTTTATAACTTATGGGGAAGATGAAGTTTAATTTTGTGGCAAGATCAAGCGATTAGGGTTTGCCGTCACATACGCAACTCACCCTCCCCCGAAGGCTTTTGGCTAAGGGATCGAGTTAGGTGTCGTTTTCGAAGTATTTTTGGACGTGGAATCCATTTTTTGGGGTCCCGGAACGATCCGATTTCACTGTTGCGATCTATAGGGCTTTCATGGGGCTACAATTGGCATTTTTGAAGGATCTCAGGAGGTCAAATATTTTTCAAGTAAAAACGAACATTTTTTGAAAAAAATCAATTTTTTTAAAAATCCAAAAAATAATTTTCTTTCCTAAAATGTTTTTATTGACAGAATTAAATTTCGGCACAAGTGACCTACCTATAGGTACACTATACCTCAAAGAATAATAAACCCTAGTGTAAAATTTGCAGCGTTTAAAAAAATGTATTTTCTCCATTTCCGATGAGTCATCGGCGATGACGACTTGTTATGTATATTTATTTATATGTCAGCAATAAAATATCTATCTATCTATCTATCTATCTATCTATGACTTCACAGCCAGGAATTTAAATAGTTTTGAACAAATTTTGATAAATATAAAAAGTTTACGATTTCCCGCCACTTTTTGACTTCTAAGGGCACGGCCCAGGATGATTTAACCCCAGGTGCATGTCCATTCCTCGTTGAGATCATTTGTGCCATCTCTTTTCCTCCATTTCTAATTCCCTCAAAGCACGAGCAATATTCTCGTTGGCGGAGTGGAGGGAATTACGACGTGACCTCAATAAAATAATCATTATTATTGTATGTGATGCCTAATTTTTATTTGGGTTTTAATTTGTTGAAATAATCATTATTTCAGCAAACCAACTAAATTTATGAGGAATCTATCGATCTACCGTTTGGGAATGATATAAACTCATCAATGTAAAATGCTTCATCAAAGCCTGTTCGCCCTCCAAAACAGCCCCATCAGATTGATCCCCTCCAAATAAACCCCTTCCACCAGACCCCCCCCCCCCCCCTCCACTACTTCGTCTCATTATATTCAAAGTGAATCGCTGAGGTTTCTATGTCCGAGGGAAGAATGAAGCAAGATTATGATTATGACTTCAGCGAAAAGAGAGAACCCACTTCTTATAGCTCAACAATTCCTCGAGCTTATGATGATTGGGCCTGATGGCTTTGAAGCTCGTTTGAATTTCAAACAGATAGACTTTAATCAAAGGACGACTGGCTAGGGTTCTGATTGGGGATCGCGATCTGAATACTGAGCTCGACCCTCAGTGAAATCTCTCCCACTACCCTCTGGCAGGCAAAAATTAACAAGATACATTCCCCCCCCCCCCGTCTGAAAGGTATTTTCAACGTACTTTATTGAGTGTAACGGATCCGAGACTCTAGTTTCCACGAGCATTTAAAATTAGCCTCGCGGAAAATCTCATTTGTTTCACAAAGAGACTGTTCGCCCTACCGGAGCTCTGCCGATCAACAGCCACCACAATAAGCAGCATAGAACCCTTGAATAACTGAAGGAGGCACAACTTGAAACCTCCCAAAACAATGGGTTCGTATCACATTAACGTTTATTGGGGCCTTCAACGATCGGCCCAGCCCAATTGAGAATATTCCCAACGGCTATTTCCAGCTACCGGGTCTTTCAGGCCTTTTGGGAATACCTACATCGACCAGATTAAAAACCCGACCTTTAGATATAATTCGTCTAAAACCCTCTTCGGAAACAGGGGAATGGATAATAATGAGTCGGCCATTATATTGTGAGTGAATTGGAAATTATCCGATGAAACGTTGGGGAAAGAGTAACCTTCAATGTACGGTTTTGACACAATTAAATGTATTCCGATATGAGCCGCACACTAACTAATATTGAGTTACTTTTTTCTCTCCAAATTCTCTACTCAATGGTTAGATAATATCCGTGCTCCAACGTGATGGCGATATCACTTTCGTCCAATCAAAAATCAACCATAAACGTTTTGTTCATTTTCACTTGAAATCAAGGCATATTTCATGGCTTTTGTACATTGAATCCAGAATCCACACACACACACACACACACCCTCACACCCTTATTCGACCATTATTCAGATTTGATTTTAGAGTGAATTTAATTTTTTTCCCATGTTTGTCAACGTTTGAGAATCATTAGATGGGCTGATTCGATTGAAACACAATAACGAATGGAATGGAAACGTTATTGGAAGTTATTTTGAACGGCCGTTCAAGGATTTTTGTACCGACCGTTTTCAAACACTCATCGAAAATTTCGTTTTTATTTAATTTATTATTTCTTCATGTAATAGTATCGTTGTGATAATAGCTTGAACTTTTCTCCTCGTTTAAGATGGGATTCGTCGCTTTTTGACAATCCACGTCAACCATCGATTTTTAGTGCGAAGTTTTCATGAAAATCGATATGTAACTTAATTTTTTTTAAATTATCTTTAACTAAGAATATTATTTTCTGCATTATCCCTCAGATGAAGATTACTTGCCCCTACTGAATAACTCTGCAACAGGAGTTGTAATATTTCTGCAAACTGCTGACAGCTGACATCAAACGGAGGACGTCTGAACTACCCAAAACGATGAGGTGGCAGCTGCAGAGGCCTCTGGGGGTGGCTGAATCGTAGGAGAGTGTTTCATCCTTCGCCGCTCCACAGCGTTCGATGCTCGAACTGCCTACAACTACCGGAACATCACTGTAGTATAATAAATCACTATTTTATAATGAGTTACTCCTTTAAAGTAGAATACTTAGAATACATTCTCTGGCAGGAGACACCTTACCTGTGAAAATATCGTACATTATATGGAGTATACCTACAATGCATTAAAACTAAATACATAAATTATATCCTTGCATGAGCGGCAAAAACCGATTACATACTAGAATAATATAAAATATACCAAAATGACCTTTTTTTTTCTTGAGGAAATTCGAGCTAGACCGGCAACCTTGGTAGGCCTATTACAAGTTCAACTGACGTCAATCAGTGATAAGATTTTAATTGGGCATTTCATCGTAACACTCAATTACTGACCTAGCTCATAAACTACATGTTTGTAAGTAATTTTCTTAATGATTGCTAAGTACAATTTGGCTAGGACGTCATCTTTTTTCCCCTTACCTATATAGATAGTAGGTAATTATCTCTCAATGAAAAGGGGATTTTCAACCGAAGAATTTCTCGTGGCACAGGCTGCCCAATTCGGGACGATCCATCTTAGCTATATCTCAGGTTTTGGCTGTCGGAGATAAGCTTACGTAATTAATTGATTGCGTGATCCACTTGGAGTAGTCGGGGATAAAAATATACTCGCTTGAAAGTTGTGTAATCCGATTAAAACGGTCTGCTCAAGTAAATGACTTCTCTAGGTGATTGTCGATTTTAGAGACAATTACGAGGGACAAATGAGATCTCGTTTGGAATTTTATCACGGATCGTAGAAATAACCAATTGTTATGAAGATACTTACCGGATTGGTAGATGGGTCATTCTAAAATTATGGGACTTTTCATGTCACAAAGCCTTCACGCCTATACCGTTCGAGCTAGATTTTGTTTTCTTTTTCTGGGGGGTGTAACACTACAGCTTCTACATGACTACTCTCTATTTTGTATCAATAGGTGATCACACATTTAATCAGGATTAGCTGAATACCCCAATTCTCACGACCTACAACTGTCACAAGGTGTAGGTTGTCTACTTCTAAAATTATTTTGTGCCCGTTAAAGCCCGTTGTAAATAACAGCAAAAATTTTTTTGACTCAGGTTACTTTCCTCTTCAATAATATGTGAAGGTTGAAGATATAATCCGTCTCTGGACTGTACTTTCATACCGTTTTTTGTCTGTCACATGGTTTTGATCTCACGACCTACAATGTTTTTAAATCTCCCCCCAAAACCAGGAAAATTGAAATTTCGCAATGAAATTAGGAGGATCCAACACTGCTACATCATGGCTTCCCAAGCACCCACTTGATGATCAGCTTAGTAGTGGCTTGTCTGCAGGAAAAATCGGTTAATCCTCAATTTCTTGAGCGTGGTTTTATACTTTCTCACAACCTACAACGACCTAATTAATTTATTTATTAATTTAAATGGATAATTACAGTTATTTACTATAGATATTGATGTATCATTTGCATTAAATTTTTTCCTGCTCAAAATATCCCGTCTTGTGGACAGCATGCCATGAAAACATGAGAAATCTCACGCCCTACAACCCTCACGCCCTACAAAAGCGGAGAAGTCGAGATTGTGGGTTGTGAGAATAATTGTAGGGTGTGAGAAGTAGAAGTTTCCGAATGCGATCACTCTCGTTGTCATTGTGAATGCTGGCTTTTGGTTTATTATTCTTGGAATCATACACCTATGTAATCACGACGGAGGTCGAAAATTAAGATCGGCCTCAAAATGTGACATTATACGTTTCAAGATGTCGAGATTTCAAAAACGAAATGTCCGCCCACCGTCCGAGCCGTTTTGGGCAGTAGCATTTTTGTTAACATCTGAAAATTTGACAAAATACTCGGATTACCATCTAGTTGTGCCCGCAAGGTTTTCAGTCCGATCGCCCAACCCCATGGGGCTCTGTGGGGCTAAAAAGGGGCTATGAGAGGTATTTTTTAGGTTTTTGGCTATGGGGTCGAGTTAGGTGTCGTTTTCGATGTGTCTTTGGACGTGGAATTCATTTTCGGGGGTCCCAGAACGATCCGATTTCACCGTGGATTCCTATGGGATCCCCCGATTGGGTTCCTATGGGGCGACAAATGGGATTTTTGACGGATCCCAGGAGGTCAAATATTTTTCGAGTAATTTTGGACGCATAATCCATTTTTCTAGCCCTAGTTTGAACAATAATAATTATTGTAACAATTATTGTTACTGTATTTTTTAGTAATTATTACTTTTTTTTCAAAAATATATTTTTATTAACTGTGTGAATTAATTTTCGCACAAGTAACCTATATCAATGAATAATTCTTCTTCTTAACCCTTGTGTAAAATTTGCAGCGTTTTCATGTTCAAAATTGATGTAGAGTGAGTTCCATATTGTAGGTAACTATACTGTCTCGGAATTAGTTTGTTGGATAATATGGAATCAAACAAACTAATTCCGAGACAGTATAGTTACCTGTAATTATCTGTAACTTCAAGAAATGTTCTAAATGTGCGAGTTCTCCACCTTTTATCGGACAGCCCTATCCCACAGTATCGAAATAAAACAATAATATTATTTCACCTTCTGTCAAAGTCGCTTCAACAGCGCAATTGACTGCAATTATTGCAGTGGAAATCACAACGTGGAATTACAATGTAATTATTACACATAATCTGGACACGGGAAGGGACCTCCTGACGGAGTCGGGGCTGCCTAAAAAGAACGGCCGATCAAATGTTTGCTCTTGTTGGGGACATAGACTACTTTTGTTGCTTTATCAAAGTTACTAGGGATAACGTTAGAAATGTCACCATTAGTCTCCTGGGTTACGCTAAATGACTGCTGGAATGGGATCCACTTCAATGTACCCTCCATGGCCTATGGGACCCATCTCAACATGAGCCCAGTTACAGGACCCAAATCAATGAGTTTGAGACGTACGGGACCCACCTCAATATTTCCCTAGTCGTATGGATAGGTCATAAAAAACATTAAGATGTTATGCCTCCAACCATTCCAGTATTTCAGGCACAAGTGGTTTACTGGAGGCAGGATCCCAGCTTATCAATACTAGGACCAATTGGTCCTAACCAAGCGCAGCGGGTATATTATAGTCGCTAAGAATTTCCGGAAAATCGGTACGCTAGTTGTTATTGACACTCCTTTGGGATCAACAAGCTCAAATGGATGTATCATACGTTTGATATTGTTGAAAATAAAACGGGTTAAAAGAAAGAAAAAAGGATTAAATCCTCCAAATTTTGGAGTTTATCTCACAACCTACAAATTATTCTCACGCCCTACAAAGTGGTAAAATAGACAAAATATTTAAAATTCGATAGTTCTAAAACTACGAGGTAAAGTGTGGTCCCACTTCAGGGTATTACTTAGGAGACCCTAAAGAAAATCTAGGAACCAACAAAACGTGAAAAATCAACTTTTCATTTTCACTTTTTTCGTCACCTGAAAAAGGCCCATAATTTTAGAATGACCCAGATATAACAGCGTTGTTGTTGGAGTGTGTTTAAACCAACCCATTCATTGTTATTCAGGCGAGATAATTCTTCCTTTCTTAATCGTATTCTTTTCTCGAATAGGTACAAGTCAAGTTTCCGTCTCGACAGTGAATGATTGTTTCTATTGAGGAGGTGAATGTTCTCCCACTTTTTCCGTTCAGCCTCCATCACCGCTTTTCCAACGGAAGCTCCCACAATGGGACCAGTTCTCTGGGACAACCCACGCACAATATTTCATCCTTCCTGTTATCTCTAATGTATTCCCTCGGCCGAGGGGAAATCCTTGGACGAAGGTCTGAGCAGGAGGTCTTAAGGGACCCTCCCTGGACAATGCATCGACTTTCACTATGCCAGATACACGATAGAAGCTCAAGAAACATTCTCCGTATTTGTAGTTGAAATGAATGTAAAGCAAGGATGAAGGCCATTTTTCCGCATGCTCGTTTTCTGCTTTATTTATTTATTTTTATTTTTTTGGTTTTCAGCTGGTTATATGCATGGTTCAATGCTGGGTTTATGCTAGTTTTCTACTGTTTTTTCCCAATGGCATTTGGGCCGTTATGCTTATGGCACCCATCAGATATTCTACGAAGGAGTGGGTTTTCCCGAAGAGTAATTTGTCAAAGTTCCCACCACGAAATTAGTCCTTGATTGAAATTCCACATGCGCTCTTGAAATTTTTACCCCATCTATCGCTGTAAAGAAGTTCATGGGCGCTTCAGGCTCTCCGGCTATCACAAATTGTTTGAAGACAAAGTTTTCCGCGAGACCAGCATAATGAACAGCTTCCCATACAATGCAAATCCCTCGCCAACTACTGCCGAGTTTCAAACTGCCAGAGGCACTTTCGGCTCGGAAAAACAACAGTTCAACAGGTCTTGGGTGGTAATAATTCAACTCTGAAAAGCAGCGTCGCCTGGGACAGCGCGATACGTGCTATACAATTCTGAGACATGACGACTATCTCTTAAAAGTCAAAAGTCGTCGTCAATTTTTGGTTCATTATTCTTGGAATAATACACCTATGTCGGTGTGGTTTTTACCGACAGTGCAGAGGTCTGATCCAATGAGGTGGTTAGGGTGAGAAATGACTCCTCTGCTGAGTATTAAACTATTATTTATATATATAAACAATTGTAGCGTGGGGACCGCGGTTTCGAGCAGTTATACTCATCTACAGCCCTAACTAGAAAAACATTAGTCATTAACATCACAGAGAACATTATACCTTCAGTATAGGTAATATACCGTTATGTTTGTTCGCTGTGATGTTAATGACTCTGTGATGTTTTTCTTGTTAGGGCTATAGATGAGTACCTATTTATAGTTATAACTGCTCGAAACCGGTCCCCAAGCTACAATTGTTTATTTAAATAAACAATTTAGTACTCAACAGAGGAGTCATCTCTCACCCTAGCCACCTCATACACCTATGTAATCGCGACGGAGTTCGACGACTCCGATCGGCCTCAAAATTTGACATTACCCGTTTCAAGAGGTCTAGATTCCAAAACCGAAACGACTTCCGAGTCGTTTTGGGCAGTAGGAACTTTTTTTAAATCTGAAATTTTGACAAAATACTCGGTTTCCATCTAGTTGTGCCCGCAAGGTTTTCAGCCCGATCGCCCAAAACCGTGGGGCGCTATGGGGCTGAAATGGGGCTACGGGAGGTTTTTTTTAAAGGCTTTTGGCTATGGGATCGAGTTAGGTGTCGTTTTCGATTCATTTTTGGACTCCAAAGAATCCATTTTCGGGGGTCCCGGAACTTCACTCTTCACTGTCGGGATCTATAGGACTTTCATGGGGCTACAAATGGGGTTTTTGAAGGATCCTAGGACATTTAATATTTTCAGGGTAAACAAAAAAGTTTGAAAAAAAATCGACTGAGTAAATGTTTTTACAAGTAATCTATATCAAAGAATAATAAACTGTTCTGTAAAATTTGCAGCATTTTTCATTATAATAACTCACCCTCTAGTGCTATACATCTGTAGGAAGGTCGGAGTGAATCGGAGGCCATGGCAGGTGTGTTGTATCTGGACATCTCCAGCTTGCCCAATCCACAGCCGAATTTGCAGCAAATCGGGTATCCCTCGACGTCTTGAGTGTGGACCCTGGCCCATCACAATCCATTTCCTTCAATCACAAAATTTAATGGAAGTGTGATTTTGGACACAACACCTTCAGAACTGCACTCACACGCAACACACAACTTGACTTTATAGGGACTCACTATCCACGCCCATCGTAGTATAGTGTCAGTTTCCATACGATGTAAATAAAATGTTTGAGCTGGTAAATTAAGACTATCAAGACCATCAAGTATTTGTCAGTCTATCACTCAGTTCAGTTTATTATAGAACTTTGAAGACACTTTGAATCCTGTCATGGCTACAAAAATTGTCTTGGTAGAAATTATGTTTACCTTGTTAATTTAAATCGTTGAATGCCCGAACGACCTGAGCTCCATTGAAAAAATTTCTTCAAGAAATATTGACTCGGTCGTTTGCAAGGGAATGACACTCCTGGGACATGAATTTATTATTTTGAGCGAAGGTACGACGATAAAAAATGACCGCTCTAATCAGTCTTCCTCCAGTTACTTTATATTTCAGTATACTGTCAACTCCACTGCGTGAGCTGGAAACTTGGGACGACTCGGTGAAAATCCCCCGTCGTAATTTCATAAGCTAAGTGCCATAGATCCAAATAGCCGTCCAGGTATATAAAGATTAATACGAACGGAGGAGAGCCGTTAGAGACCAGTTTTCATTTTGCGTTACCGGATACCAAGATGGGAGGAATAAGTCAAGTGGCGTTAGCTTTCAGATATGGGAATATAAACTGCCTAGCCAATTGATCATTAATTATCCTTTCCCCACATCTCAAATTCAATGCAAAAAAAAGTATATTTTTCTCGTCACATTAATTAAAGTTCCATCATACTGCAGATTGTTTCATCAAAATACTGAACCTTATTTTTATACGACTCTTATTCAAAATAGATATCGATTATGGAAATTAGAAAATAAGAAAAGCAATGGGGAGATAGATCTTTTCCCGAGGGGTATAAAATTCTCTTTATCGCGGGTTAGGCCAGTCGTTGAGGGAAGAGAAGTCCTTAATCCTCAGTCGAGCGTGTAAGGGCCCAAAGATGTTCTTTGAAAGATCAAAGCCCTCAAAGGAGACATTGGAAGCGTTGAGTTCAAACGGGAAACACTCCTAATATGGAGATACCCTGAGAATAAAATGTTTCTCGGGATTGAAGGGGTTTAGTAGCTACCTATTGAGCCGAGGACTTTTTCCTGATTGGAGTTCGTGACAAACTTCTCCTATTGACTGTCAGGATGAAAGAGATAGGAAATGAACTTTTGGATGTAAACTCATTAATTCTGTCTCAGGTGTTCTACAAGGAGGTGTACTCGGCCCACTCTTATGTCTTGTTTACCAGCGATTTATCAAAATGAGAGAAAAGCACCATGGCCACGTTTGCAAACGACACTGCTCTGCTCGCAGTTGGAAACGAATACTGTATGTAACAATCCCAAGACTGGACACCAAAATGGAGGCTCAAAAGGAATGAAACGAAATCCGTCCTTGTCGACTTCACCAATCGAAAGCTCAGGTAGGTATGCTCCGGCTCTTATTGATGGCAATACCACATGCCAACGGCTAAACTCGGGTCGGCGATCAAGAATGTCGATCCAGAACAAATTAACGCTGTCCAATCAAGTCCTCAAGCCAGTCTGTACCTACGGAGCTCATTTGTGGGGCTGCACTCCACAATGCAACCAATGAATTAAATTTCTGCACAAGTAACCTATATCAAAGAATAATAAACCCTTGTGTAAAATTTGCAGCGTTTTAGGCAAGTATCCGTGGAGGTGTCAGACTATAATATAATGGTCCTAGGTAGGTATGTCCTAGAAATTAAGAATGGTAAAAAGTCATACCTTCGACTTCTTGTAATAAGTATAGGTTATAATCACTATTCCAAGTGCGGTTAACAATCGACACTTCTAATTGTCTAAACTTGCAGAGACTTAGTGAAGTAGGTATATATGCTTGAGGTATGTATAAAAGCAAATAATAATTGACATATTTTGACATGTTATGTCAACATATTATGTTGTTAAGACTCAACTGGGTTCAATAAATATGTTTCCCCAAAAAATTCTACTATCCAAAAACTGTATTACCTTCATTAAATACGTTTTATATCTAGACGAGAGTAACATAAGTTCATTACTGGAACACGCTCTCACACACCTTACTGTTATTTTTCAACCTGCAGAAATAAATAAAGTTCAGCTGCTCTAATGAAAATAAGAATTGGCGGCGAGGTATAACGGAATAGAAATTAGGTTTTATGTGTTTGCACCATCTAGAAACGTGTATTCCAGGACTTGTATTAGCTCCCTTCGTATGCGGTTGGAGTGAATTACGACAATGCTCTACGGGACTCGGCAAACAGCACGAGTGACACTTTGTGGGTATACTACAATACGGTGCACCTGCTCCGGGGCGTTGATAGACCTAAGTCACGTAGCCTTGTTACCGTATAATACATCAACTCCGCTTTACCATCAACTCCATTATTCTGCCGGGTAGTGTGTTTGAAATGAGGCTTTATGGACCTTCTGGCGGTTCTCACGACGTCTGCAATTGCGCTTTGTGCTGAGACTGATGAGGAATCGGGAAAGTTACTAAAATTTAAACTAGTTACTTACGCCTGATAAAGAAAATAAT
This sequence comes from Pilophorus perplexus, assembly GCA_955831195.1. NCBI lineage: Eukaryota > Metazoa > Arthropoda > Insecta > Hemiptera > Miridae > Pilophorus > Pilophorus perplexus. The sequence goes on along the minus strand of OY037015.1, from coordinate 12,802,799 downwards.
TCCCCCTCACAAGCATGTAGTTGAAACGGGGGGCGATCCAACTCCGCCCAAGCCCAGCTAATTGCCAGTGAAAACATCCCAACTCCGCCAGCGATGCGTTGAAACGAGGTTCTAGGCAAAATTACTATACCCAGCACATATGAATGTGCAGCAAAACCAGTTCAAAATCGCCGGCAAGCCAATACGCCTCACTTCTCATTTATTGCGTTGGAAAATGAGGACACCTCTTTCCCACACTGTGTAATCAGCGGCTCCGGGGTGACACCCTCATGTGCCCCGCGCCTGAATTGATTTGTAATTAATTAATCAGCACCCTATCGCGTTGGTTAACACATTTGATAAGGAGGAAACTCAGGACCCGATGAGGGATTCCGAGGACCCTTTGTCTTCGGAAATCAAGCCACTGTACAGTTTACAGTAGTCAGGTCCTAAGAGCTCCTGTTTTCACGCTGACTCCCCTCAACCACATTGGCTGACAAGTTTCAGAGAGTACTGTTGAATCGTCTCCCTTGCTTGCCTCGATGTGGATCTTGTCTTGTCATATTTTCAGGAAACAAGGCTGACTCCAAAATAGTACCCTAGTCGGAGTGCGACTCCCTGGGAACGCCAATGCCTGAGCACAAAAGAAACCAACTCATCGGCTAGGTAGGAACTGTTTCAGTTTGGGCATTGGGCACGGGGAACGCCTCAGGCCACTTCGTGAAATAATTCACGACGACTACAATACGGCTGTTGCTGTTGCTACTAAATCAACTCCTACATGTTCAAAAGGCACCCCCAAAGCGTGCCTCTGCAGTGAAGCTTTGCAGCACAACCCTTTACCCCGTTGTGATACTTGATTTCCTGTGTCACGCCTGGCCATTAATACTTCAGCCGAATTCTGCTCATCAACCTCCTGAGGCCAAAATGGCCTAGCACGTGCAAGTTTTCCAAGACTGATTTTCTTTGGCGCTGGGAACAAGCAGTTGCTGGGCCATCTGCAAACCATTGTCACTTTCCGAACACCTGATCAGCCCATTCACATCTTTCATTAGGTTGAGTTAATTTCCCATAAAGGTTATTCGAGGATAATAATGAATCGACAAAGATGAGTATGTAGTCCTTTTAATATATACCAATGTTATGTCTTAAGGGGCTCATTCTTAAGGTATAACTGGCTCACGATTGTGTACACATAAATATGTTTCTTGTAACCTACATATTCCTTAAATCTATGTTTGGTTGGCTCTGCGGAACCATTCCGCTTGCTTAAAATTACAATTTAAATGCCTCATTGTTCTTATATAGTTTAGTGCAAAACATCGAATAAGTACGCCCATTTGACACAAATTTATATACATTTTTTGAGCGATATAAGTATAAACACTAACGCATCACACAATTGGTAACTGTAATAATTCTGACATCGTACATAGTATATCTACAGTTTGAGACGGAAGATACATAGATCTCAGTTCACAAGATGAATCTGCATTGACCTATGAAGTAGACCATAATTTATACACGTATACGTCTATCTCTATAAACACAAATTAAAGCTACACCAAAGTCCTATACAGTGAAAAGGGCGAAAATAAAATTTCAACTTGAAATAAAAAAGTACTCGATAAGTTGACATCCCCGTTGGAATATGCGAGTTTGATGCTCTTGGGTGAATGTCGGTTCTTCATGTCAAGACTAGAGGAACTTCATAATTTCTACACGGCGAACTCTTCCATTTCCGGGTCCTTTACAGAGGCGTTTCTAGTGGCGCCTCCTCAGCTCCCTAGAAACAATACAAATGCAATATAAGTTAATTAAATACTGATTTGTTGTTGTTGAGTCATGTTATAGGGTGAAGTGTGAAGGTTTAGTGAAGATAATACTATTGCTATATACATACTTATAACAATTTATACGTTTCGCTGTGAGGAGCTACCGTAAAATGTCCCTCAAATTGACATTATTGCTACTGACAACTTGCCATGTATAACGTCAAACTTGAAACGATTTACATAGTTAATCCTGTGAAACGTAATACAGGTAATCCGGTTTTCCCATCTACTCACGTTGTACAAACATACTACGTTGAATGCATCAGCTTTATAATTAAACACCTTGACTTCGGATTACTCTTGATGGCGTGGCGTTGGTTTTCACTTTGCTCTTATAGGAACAATATAACATGAGCGTTTTGTCGTGTTTAATATAAAACAGTTCTGTGAGATGTCGACGTATTTGCATTCGTGACGGGGGTCGACAATAATTCAACGAAAATCAGAATAATTTTGATTGGCGTCAAAATTCGTTCCTACAGTTGTGTTTCATTATGACATCATGAAATCCATAGTACCTATTCACATTGCGCAGATTTCGAAATTGAAATATTCCTCCAGGGCCGTTTTAGTCAGTAGGATTTTTTTTTTTAAATAGGAAATTTTGACAAAATACTCTGTTCGCGATTGAGATGCGAAGTTTTCAACCAAATCGATCTGTGGAGGTAAAAACTAGCTACAGGAGGGAGTTTTGCGGGTTTTCGGGTATGATATCGAGTGGGGTGTCGTTTTCGAAGTATTTTTGAGGGCCCCCGGATTAGCCAAGTGGTTCTGGGCGTTAGCCACTTCGCGCTGCATTCTGTTGAGGCCACGGGTTCGAATCCCATTGAAGACCATGGAAATTTTAGGAATAAAAGTGCAGCTGGGTTAAAGTGATTCATCAATAAATAAGCGCCCCTTCGTGTCAGGCCCAAGAGGTCAAAATTTTGACGTAAAACTCACTTTACCCTTTAACCATTTTCGGGGGTCTCCGAACCATTCTATTCCACCGTGAGGATCAATGGAGGCTGCAATGGGGCTTTTCAAGGACGTCTGGAGGTAAAATTAGGTGTCGTTTTCCGAATAGTTTTGGACCCTTAATCATTTTTCTGGCGCCACACATCAACCCAAACAATGTACAGGAAGTTTTTTTTTTCTTTTAAAAATAATTCTTTGTTGACAGATATAATTTGTGCACAATTTACATCAAACTAGGGGCCTGTTGGGGTTTGGGATCTACAGTAGGTAGGTATGTTTGGATCGTAGTCGTGATACTATTGCCAAGTCTTGGCAACGTCTACTATTTAGAGCAGGGGTTCCCAACCTTTTTTTACCTCGCCCCCCCCTAGGTTGGTGTGAACACCATTGCGCCCCCCCTCCCCCTTTTGTTCTATGTAAGTATGTATAGGTACTCTCCCCCTCCTCAAAAATGCTAGGTATAAGTATAATTATGTTATAATTTAATGAGTAAATTCAAATTCAAACGGAACGTTTTATTAACAGTAGGTAGGTAGGTACCTAATTAAAATATTGAATTTCATGGCTCATTCAATTTTTTTATTTTTATTTTTTATTTTTTAATGCTTAATGTGACATTTGACTTTGTTTTTCGGTGACTAATTTTATTTTTATTTTATTTATTATTTAATTTTTATTTTATTTATTATGTGAACATCTCGATGGGCTGCAAGATGAACTTCATGCAAAGAAACCATAATAATAATATGGTAAACCACCCAACAAATTATTCCTGGAATGCAAAGAAACCATGATAATATAATATTAATGATATTATGGTTTCTTTGCATGAAGTTCATCTTGCAGCCCATCGAGATGTTCACATATTATGCGTTGTTTCTACAAACGGATCTTTCCCAAAAAACCTTAAAACTTAATTAAATTAACTTATTACTATTTATAAGTATTCATTAAAATTCATTCATAGATTAAAATTTATTTTGGCCCTTTGGTCCCAAAAGGCTTCAATTGTTGTATGGGCCCCGATCGCGCCTCCCCTGGAGACCCTTCACGCACCCCCAAGGGGGGCGCGCCCCCCAGGTTGGGAATCCCTGATTTAGAGATTCTAAGTGAGTTCCTAACAATCAGGAACAACACTTACAACGCAATCGTTTACTCGGGCAACGTCGTTAGGGAAGTCCGAGTTGAGGACGAAAGAGGAGGTTTAGAAGAAAGGCTTTAGGCGAATGGGATTCGAACCCGTGGCCTCAACAGAATGCAGCGCGAAGTGGCTAACGCCCAGAACCACTTGGCTAATCCGGGGGCTCTCAAAAATACTTTGAAAACGACACCCCACTCGATATCATACCCAATAAATTTTGCAATAATCACGAGGACTTTCAATAATTGAAAGTCCTCGTGGAATTATTGGGACGCCTAACGTTTAAATCGGCCCACAGAATTCCGGCGGACACGACCAAATTATATGTGAAGCCGTAATATATATAAAGATATTAATAAACTCTTGTGTAAAATTTGCAGCGTTTTTATTAAGTGAAATTTCATAATGAACAGTTATTAGGACTTTAGATTTTTTTAGGTGGTTGAACATCTCAATATTTTAACCGGAGGAGCTTGAAAATAAATTACTCGCAGGCGATGGGAAGTCAATTTACGATCCACTCGAGGATCGCCCTGGAGAAGGCGAAAGAAAGTTAAATTAATAATCTGAGATGAAGGCTGAGCCTGAATTTAAAGGCTGGAACGATCAGGAGGAATTTCAAGGACGGGGTACCTCAGAGGAAAAAAATAAGTGGGGTAAAGTGGTAAGGGTGAAGAAAAGTGGGGCGAAGTATAAAAAGTGGAGTAAAGAAGTTGTTCAAGAGGGTGGAGTCGGTTGAGGACCTTTTTTTTCTTCTGAAGAATAATGTGGCCGAGGGAAACGCAGGTCACCTGCTACGACGTTTTCACGGGACACTGACACTTGAAAGGACTGCTCCGCCCACGCCTCTCTCCATCTAAGGTCCCACCCTCTGCTGGCCTCCTCTAGTTTAGCCGCCTCCGCTAATGAGTTATGAACGACCTCCCTTGAAGTACAGTAGATTATGCCGTTTAAAAATAGGCCTTTATCCTTCGGCGTCGTTTCCTCCCTTCTAATTCGTCGTGGGTGGTGTTTTTAGGGGTGGGGCAGTCACACGAAGTGACACTGAAAATGTGGGTCATATCAATATTTCACTCGGCTATGTGGATATAAAGCTAGACAATACGTCGTGTGGTCTTAGCTCGGTTTTATAATAGTGGTTCCAACTCATGCTGACACAATCGGTAGATTATACTTTAGCGCCAATAACTTATTTAAAACGCTGCAAATTTTACACAAGGGTTTATCATTCTTTGATATAGGTAACTTGTGCAGAAATTTAATTCTGTCGATGAAAAAAATTTAATTTTTTTTTTTGGATTTTAATTTTTCGAAAATGTTTTCTTTTTTTTGGATTTTTTTCAATTTTTTTCAAATTTTTTGTTTGTTTTTTACTTGAAAAATATTTGACCTTCTGGGATCTTTCCAAAATCCCATTTGTAGCCCAATGAAAGCCCTTCAGATCGCAACAGTGAAATCGGATCGTTCCGGGACCCCAAAAAATGGATTCTACGTTTAAAAATACCTCGAAAACGACACCTGTCTCGATCCCATTGCCAAAAGCCTTCAAAAAACCCTCCCGTAGCCCCATTTTAGCCCCATAGCGCCCCACGGGTTTGGGCGACCGGGTTGAAAACCTTGCGGACACAACTAGATGGTAAACCAAGTATTTTGTCAAATTTCAGATTTAAAAAAATTCCTACTGCCCAAAATGGCCCGGACGTCGGATCTCTTACGTTACCGTAAAGTGGGGTGAATAGGCGCAGTGTGGTGAATAGGCTCACTTTTTGCGAAAAACGTGTAATTTGAAAAATACGGCGAACTAATAACGATAAAATAAAAAATAAAAAATAAAACGGGAATCGATAGGGGAAGATTCAATGTATCGATTTATAACTCAATCGTTATTTATTTCGACGTCCATTGGCGTTTGTACTGTTGGTAACTATGGCTACCCGGAACAGCTTTTTTGGTTAGGGGTCCTAACTTTGCCCGCACAGCAACAATGGTTGCTGATATGAAGTTGATAACCGGCTTATCTGATTTGTAAACATTCTGTGATGATACTGTCAAAATTTCGATTCCGTGCGACAGTGCTGTTGGAGGCTGCGGCCTATTTTGTAATTGAACTCACGCTCGATTTGTAAAGTGGGGTGAATCGGCTCACCATGCCGAGGGACTATAAACCGAACCCTGGCGTCAAAATCGCCGGAAGAAATCAAGCGGGCGGTTGTTGGCGTAAAACAAGGTTTGAGCCTTCGGGAGGCTGCGCAAAAGTATGGTTAGTCTAGGCAATAAATGATTCTAGGTGGAAAATTTCCCCCTAGAATGAAGAAATCTCTTCTGAACATGAAAATTTAATGTTGAGAGCAGAAGCGATTTTTTTCACCGATGTGTTTAGACCCATGGGAGGATAAAATACGACCTTAAAAGCGAGCGGGGGTGGGGGAGGCCGAAGAAGGTCGGTTATTTCGTATTTTCGCTCCTAACTCGAAAACGTCCTACAGTAGGACGGTCCTACAGAAATATCATCTATATGAAGAATGAACCTCACAACATTTGCTACACAAGTGTCCCTATTCGTTTTTCGCGTAACTATAATAGTTTTGGAGATATTCAAGCTTAAAAGTGAGTAATATTAAATATTACTTACTGAAATTTTCAAAAACCCACTTGTTCTCACAAAAAAAAAAAAAAAACAAAAACAAAAACCTTGGTGTCGCCCAACTGTCTTTGTCCTCAAACCACTGAGCCCATTGGTCCACTGGTTGGTAGAATCGAGAAAAATATTTTTTTCCATGTAAAAACATTGAGTGAGCCTATTGACTCCACCTGGTGGACCAATCGGCTCAGTGCATAAAAAACGTGATTACGTTTTTCCCTTAGAGGGATGACTCTTGAACAGGCGAGGAATCGAAAATTGACGCCAAGACACATGAAATGCCGTTGGAACGGTTTCTCTATGTGGTTCAGATTTTACAGCTTCTCAAACTCAAAAAGTGAGCATATTCACCCCACTTTCAAATTTTGAGTCCGATCGGAGTCGTCGACCTTCGTCGCGAAAACATAGGTGTATTCCAAGAATAATAAACCAAAAATTGATTCTACGTCCAAAAATGCTTCAAAAACGTTACCTCACTCGATATCATACCCGAAAACCTTCAAAAACGCCTCCCGTAGCCTCTTTTTAACACAATAGAGCCTTGCGGGTATACCCGCAAGATGTATACGACTAGATGAAAAACAGAGCAGTTGTATACAACTAGATGAAAAACAGAGTATTTTGCCTCAGATTTATAAGAATTCCTACTGCCCAAAACGGCTTGGACGAGTGACAACTATGCTTGCCAAGAGGAATTTTTTGGTTTATGATTCAAATTTTTGCGCCATCTACACTGAGAGAAAAGATTTTTTAGTGGTTAGGTTAAATCCGAAATAACCTCGAAAAGAAATTGAAACCACCTAGAATCAATTTATTCAACCTAGAAAAAATAGGTCCAGGTTAAAGTAACATCGAAAAATATTAATACAACCTAGACCCATATAGAAACAACCTAATCCGTTATTACCCGCCCTCTGACCACAACCTGGAATAAAAAAGTGTCAACCTAGACCAAATGTGAACTTCACATTTGGTCTAGGTTGACATTGTGAAGACCTAGAAAATATATTACCTACCTTTGACTTTTAAGTGGGGTAACCTAGAATTGAATGATTTGACCTTCCATATAATTCCCCTCCATTAAAGTCTCGGTTGTACAACTGAAAACAACCGAGAGATTTAAAAGGCGAGATTGTTACTTTAGGTAACAACCCAGAAGAAAAAGTTAGACTTTCAGTCTCGGTTAAAACTACCGTAGTACCACAAATAGTTTTAGGTCTAAACAACAGTGATTGTAATTCATTCAATAAATTCCAGGTTGTTTCTACAGTACGCTAAGCGGCCGCAGAGAGCGCCACTGTAGGCGGTGGGCGTTAATTCTCGTTGTCTTGGCACCCCTGCTATTTAGCCGGTGGGGTTGAGGCCAAATCTTTGCCAAATTCTAATCATCTAATTTCTGTCATATTATGACGTCACATTCAAATTTTTGTACTGAGTTGGAAACAGATACAACCCAGATAGATAGTTGAAGTTGATAGAAACAACCTGCAATGGAAGTGGAGCAAACCTAGAAAGAAAAGTGGACCACCTAGTAAATTATTAGGACCAACCTGAAAAGAATAGGAAGCTACCTAGAAATTTAACTGGTACACCAGGGATAGTAATTGAAACAACCTCGTAAATAAAGGGGCACAACCTAGAGAAAAAAGGGTTCTAGGTTAATGCGCCATGGCTGTAAATTGTTTGAGGTGGGGTGAGAACGTTTTTGTTTTAGGGTAAATCAACCGTCTATGAAAGTGAAAAACATTGAATACCAGGGTGAGACAACCAAGACATTAATGTTTTTAACCTAGACTGTAAATGGATGGAGGCGGCGGCACACACCGTGAACTTAACCTAGAACTAAAGTGTGGGGGTGGCGCATTTTAAAACTTGGTTGTTTGCATTTTTAGGAAGGTAACTTCACCAGTATTTTCAATCTAGGTTAAATTATATTCAACCTAGACTAAATTGTTCCACCCTAGAATGAAAACCAAAAAAAATCTAGGTTGGCAGCATTTAACCTAGAAAAAAATCGAAAAATAACCTAGAATAGGCCCTTTTTTTCTCTCAGTGTAGAAGTCATGATCCTGCCTGTAAAAGTACGAGTCCTCTCTCCATCCTGGATAATACTTTATTAAAATTTGAAAATATATTCAGAAGTTTCAACCTTAAACCAGTTTGTTCTAAACGTGACTCTAAATTTTGGCAATTACTTGAGGTGAGGTGAGATTCCTTTTTTAGCGTTCAAACGGGAAGGAAAAGCCCTTTTTTTCGGGTGATTGGTTTTTTCCGTTCAAATGTTTGAACTGTTGATGACTTCGGGATCGTGATCTCTGTGGGCGGTCACCGGTGGTAGACTCATAAAACAGAAGTGGCTTCGGCAGTTGCAACCGGGGCAGGAGTTAATTGAATCATCCGAAAGAAGGACTGTGATGGGTTAAGAGGTTCTGTCCCCACTGGTTGGTGCCAACAAGTTATAGTTGTCCAAGTTAAAATGGCAATTTCCCGGAGTTCCCATCGGCCAGCTCGAGTCAAATTATGAGCCTGTGACGCTTTTGTTTGTTGATCCGGCCGCTGTGGAGGTCTGTTATCGCGCGGTTGAAATTTTATTAGTCGCTAGCCGTAGCGGTTGTTTCCGCGCAGGGAACCTGTTGCGCTCGACGAACAAACCGGCTTCAGAACTTTATGTGCCCTAATTCTCTTTCCATTGATCACACAAACAACGTCAGCTTGTTTGTTCGGGAGTTGACGAAGAAGGGAAAGGGTCGAGGTTCCCACCCCCACTGGACCAGCATCTCCGGTGCTTTAGAACACAGCAGACTTCCCGTCACCTCTTCACTCAAAGGCCTCCCAAGCGTGTAACCAGTAGGCCACCGCGTGGGATGCAAAAATAACGGTAACCCCACGCAGATCTCCTTCGTGCCCATCCTCACGTCACCGCTAACCCTATCAGAGTTTGGCCGGACAAAATTTACCTACACGACCTAAACTTGGAAGCTAAATAAGCGCCGCTAGGTGTCGCATTTAAAGACGGCGCGAAGACACGGGGGCATCGCCTCTTCCACGCAGGATGAAGTCGGCAGGCTTGAGGTGACTCTCCCGATTCCCAACAAAACATGAAAAATCACCACTTTGCTTGCTATCACTTGAGATGGATCATCCAGATATGGCTGAAAACATTTTTGAGCTCAATAGGAGCGATAAAAACCATTTTAAGCTTTCCGCCAACTATTTCTATTTTGGATTTTTGACTTCATTTTCGGTAATAGCTCAAAATTATTAAGGCTCAAAGTTCAATAGTATGTTTGTAGTAAATTTTAGTGGTAGGGTCTGGAATTTATTAATCCTAGTTCTGCTATCTGAAATTTGTAGTTATATTTTTGTTCCACCAGCAACCACAAGTTCACACCAACAGTAACTGTTGGTGGCATTAACAGTTACTGTTAATGGCAGCTACGAACTGGATAAACAATGTGTTCTGCTTTATCCGAGTGCAAAAACACTAAGAGCCTCTTGAGAGGGAACACAGTAGATTAGCTCGACAAAAAGCTTGGAAAACGGGTCGGAGAAAATGAGACGTTGTGCCTAAGCAACTTGAGACTGTTTTAAGAGCGTTTGATTAATTAAGCTCCATCAATCAAGCCGTTAGAAAACAACAACGCCATTTGAGGGAGAGCCCAGTTTTGACGGCGCTAAGGCCACTTTCCCACGAAAGCGAGAAGTTTTAGTCGCGTCGTACCTTTTTATGTCTGAAGTTTGGGGAAAGTTTTCCAAATGTGACAACGGAGCCAACTTTCACCAAAGTATGGAAATACGACTACTTCAACGATAAATTCCTACTAATACTATTCAACGATAAATCCCCACTGATAGTAATCCGAGAAATTAAGTGTGGACTACTTCATCGTTGCTGCTAAAAAGGGTCGCCTCCATCGCTGGCCCTTGTTTTAATTCTCCCATGGCGAATTAATGTAATTGCCTACCTGCTACCCAACTGTAAAATGTAAATGTAATGTTATACATCAACAAATTTTAATGTAGAGCTATGCATTGTTTATTCTACGAAACAATAATTGTTTAAATAACAAACAAAAAATTATTTTGCTCTTGGTCCGTTTTGGATTGTACCGAGCCTACGACGAGTCAACGCAAATCAACAAAGTGCGGTTACACTTTTTCTAATCTACTTACTTCATTCGCTCGACGGTAACAACCTAGTAGATAACGTAAAGAACGCCCGTTGTATTAACGAGTAATTTTCACGCTGATGTTACCTAACCTCTCGCTCGAAGGAGAGGTCGGTTGGTGTGTCGTGAAATACTAGTCATTTTTCAGTTAGCTGCCATTAAAGCAACATTTCTTGGAGGTCGATACAAAGGCAGAGTTCGTCGATTCGCTTGAAATTTATCTGTGTGAAAGAACTGAAGTGTTCATCCAAGTGCCGTGATGAGTGAGACTGCTTTATAAATCCTACACCTCAACGTGCTTGGTATGATTTTGATACTTAACCTGGCGCATACTTCTCACAAATGGTTCACTGGGAGATCGGGATGTTTTTACTGATTTTATTAAAATGGAATGAGGGCTCTTACGGGCTCAAACCACTCGGCAGTGTCTTCACCAACACCTCTGTCGCGATGGCTCAGGCGCATGGAAATGGGCTGTCGTCAATCGTAAGCCAGGGTACTCTTCCCGGACTACAACTAGGCTCTGCGGGATCTAAGGTGAGAGCAAATTTCATAAAGATTCAAGGAGATGACTACCAATTTGATGTAACGAATTTATTGTTCAGATTTTGAGGTCCAAAAATCCGGACCTCAACGGATCCACCGTTTAAATCTAATTTAATCGAACTCGGTGGACACCAAAAGGTTTGTATGAAACCTGTACGTGGAGTCATTTCCCTAATTTTTATTTTGGACATGAAAATGTTTTTGTTTTTAGGGGGGGGGGGGGGGGGGGGTTTGGATTTTGCAGGTTTTTCCTGAAGCCCCAAACCTCCTTTGCAGTTCGCTTTGAATGTTTTCAGGCCAATTGCAGCCCAAAAAACCAGATTTACTTTGCATGTTGTGGGGTTTTTCCAGCAATTGAATTTTCAAGATTTATTAGCAAGTTTTTAGATACAACCCATACTTTAAAAAAAAAAAAAAAAAAAAAAAAAAAAAACTAGGGGTAGGTTTTTAAAAAGCATTTTCAATGGGACCTCACTAAAGATTCAAATGAGACATAATGCAGGACACCAGGCTGTCAACAATAAATTATCATGTAAATAGTTTGTCAATAATCAACTGTGAATATAATGCTAACATTTTGCTAACGTTTTTCATATCGTTTGACAATAATAAAACCTAAAACTACTAAAGGTTAATACCTTTGTGAAACACTGATCTTTCCTTACGAATCATCCCTGTGCAAGAGAGAGGTTCTTGAAAAGCGGTTGATGATTGCCAATTTATTTATAAATTGATAATACGAAAAAATTAATTTTTTAAACTCATTCATTCGTCAATAAATTTTATCAACTTCTTTTTCAAGGTTTTTTGTAGTCCAGGCCAATTTATCCACGAAAACGTTTATAAACGTTTATATTATTCACGATTCAATAATAATATTCAATTACTGTTTCTTACAAGGTGGGGGACGATGTCGGAGCTGCTACATCGTTCGGCATTAGCCGGACACAGAAAGCGGACACGGTGCTGGGAGTAGGTGCTGCTCAATCGAAAGCTTTAGCAGCTCTCAGCAGAATATTGTACGGCAGGATTCGAACTGATCCCGTCGGAAGCAGCCATCGCCGAGATAAAAGGTATATGAAGCAAAAGAGCTCCGTTCAACTCTTAAACCTTTTCTATCAATTGATAGTTCGGTTCCTGTACAAACGCTCACATCACTGTCCAAAAGAATATAAATGATGGTAATGTTACCTATTAGAACATTTGATGTTGCATTTGAAAAGATTCCGCAGATAGCTAATTCACGTTTTATTTCATTTTCCCCAAGGTCGATGGCCACTGCAGTTACGTCACTGAACCAAGTGTCCGGTCCGGGATCCGTCGGAAACATGGGGTCCACCGCCGTGCAGGCAGGGCCGGTAGCAACCTCAATTAGCCTGGGCACACTCTTGGTTAAAATCGACCACTCCATGGCGGCGGTCAATTCTGCGGCTGCGGCTTCCCACGCGGGTGAATCGGATGCGTCGATGACTTTTTCGAACTCTAATATGTACAGCGCTGAAGAAGAAAGTGACGAAGCCCCGCTGAAGAAGAAGCTCAAGTGAGGAAACACAAACTTAAAACTGAAGTCTAATAAAAAACGCTGCAAATTTTACATTAGGGTTTATTATTCTTTGATATAGGTTACTTGTGCGAAAATAAGTTCTATCAATAAAAGAATTTTGGAAAAAAACTTTTTTTGCAAAAAATGTTTTTTTTTTTTTTTAAATTTTTTTCAAAATATGTACCTTTGTTTTTACTTGAAAAATATTTGACCTTCTGGGATCTTTCCAAAATCCCATTTGTAGCCCAATGAAAGCCCTTCAGATCGCAACAGTGAAATCGGATCGTTCCGGGACCCCAAAAAATGGATTCTACGTTTAAAAATACCTCGAAAACGACACCTGTCTCGATCCCATTGCCAAAAGCCTTCAAAAAACCCTCCCGTAGCCCCATTTTAGCCCCATAGCGCCCCCCGGTTCGGGCGATGGGGCTGAATACCTTGCGGGCACAACTAGATGGAAAACCATTAATTAGTATTTTGTCAAAATCTCAGATTTTAAAAAAAATTTCTACTGCCCAAAACTGCCCGGACGGCGGACGGACATTTCGGATTTAGAATCTATACTTGAAACGGATTATGTCAAATTTTGAGGCCGATCCGAGTCGTCGACCTCCATCGCGATCACATAGGTGTAAACCAAACTGCCATGGAGGAATAGAGAGGAGAGCTCACTCTGTGTTAAGCCGCGTTCCCAAAACGCCAACCCAGTGATGGAACGGCGGGGGGGATTGCGACTGCAGCGCGACCCCTACGAGACGTAGTGAACTTTGAAGGTGGTAAGTTACCAAAACTGAACCAGAAGATGGCGCCCTGCGAATTCCGACTTGTCGTTTGCATTTACAGTGTACACAACTACACAATCAATTTCGTTTAACGAAATTCGTTATTCAGAGATGGTTCCTTCAATTTTTCCTTATTGTAGTAGCACAACAGTGGAAGATAAATCCGTTTAGTGAGGTATTTGGGGCTTTCCTTCGTAAGAAGGGCTAGTGGCTCACTCTAGTCGGATTTGAAGGTACTATGAGTAGTTCACTACGTTCCGTAGGGATAGCGCCACCGTCGACTATGGCACATGAAGTCCTATTCAGTGAACTCTCCTCTCTATTCCTCCATGCCAAAATGCGAAAGAGAGACTGTACGAATTCCAACCAAGACACTTCGTCTTGAACAAGATTTCACCCACATTGTATAAAAAGAACAATCCTCGGGAATTCGTTAACAAATTTAATAATTAAATAATGAATTATTCATTATTTGCCTATTTTCTTAAAAGCTTTCCGTAAGTAGATAATGTATGAGATTTTAGTATTTCGCCCACAAGATAACGACTAACTTAAATAAGGTACATAATATTATTAGAAACGAGTATGCTCCAGTTCCTAAGTATTAACAACCTATGTACGAGTATTCCTCAGAGAAACGATAATTAATTGAACCCCACAAAGGGGATTTTTCTTCCCGGAATTTTAATTATTTTCATCTAGCTCCAAGTGAAAGACGTGGATAAAACTGCCTTTTAGGTCTGAGCTCATTAAGAGCTCATTAGTGACTTTTCTTGTTCCCCCATTATGCGTTGTGAAAAGAGGAGAATCGTTTGTTGAAATACCTACCTACCTACTTTCCTACCTACGGTTTTTATTCCACCTCGTTGAGTTAGATGGAGTTGATGAACTATGTCATGATGGAGTTGGAAGATTTACTTTTCATGGTTGTATTAAATGGGGGGGACTTACCTAATTCAAATTTACGTCGTATTTTTCACAACTTGGGTTACAGGATGGAAGTACAAATTTTGTACTAACATCCTGTAACCACCCAAGTTGTGAAAAATACAACGTAAATTTGAATTAGGAATATAATTTTAATTCCGAGTCATACCATTTAATGCTATGACTCGGAAAATAACTTCTCAGATTTTTGGAGACGTTATTTAACTTATAAGTTCAATCGTGAAATTTTGTCAACATTCGTTGTTCTGTGGATATTGAATAGAGATTACAAGTTCAAGCGATAATGACTCACAAAATCACCTGTACGTTATTTTAGAAGCGATTATAACAATAAGAATAATTGCTCTGTTGGTCAGATTGACCGTCTTCATAAACCTGTTGTAAACGTTCCCATAGCAGACCCTCCTAGAGAGCTACGGCAATAAAGTGAAAACATCCGTAAAGAACACTTGGGAAAGTAAGGCTACTGTCAATAAAGGCGGCTCCCGGAATTTATTCCGAGGAAATGATGTGCGCCCATTACCTAGGGCCACAAGTGCACCCATCTTGGGACACAAACTCGTTCGTACCATGCTTCAACGCATGGTTCATAGAGTATGAAATGATGGACTGTAAACATCTTACTCTTGTCATTTCTTTTGGATTATTATTTTTGGATTCGCAGTGGGGATAAAATTTTTTTTTAATCTGAAATTTTGCAAACTACGGGAAGGTTTTTTTACGGTTTTCGGCGATGACATCGAATGGTGTGTTGTTTTCGAAGTAGTTTTAGGCGTAGAATTCATTTCGGGGGGTCCGAGAACCGACCAATTTCTCTGTGGGGGTCTATAGGCCTTTCGTGGGACTACCCCATTTAATGGTGCTTTTGAAGTACGCCGGGAAGTCGAATTGGATATCGTTTTACGAGTATTTTGGACGCATAATCCATTTTTCAGGGTCCCACATCTGTCCAAATTTTTCAAAAGAGGAATTTTCTTTTTTCTTTTCTTAATACGGTGTGTAGGCTACCTAATTATGATTTTATGGATATAGAAATAATTTCAACAAAATTCATATTAAAGAATTATAGACCCTTGTGTAAAATTTGCTGCGGTTTTAGTTTGATGTAGCTATAAGCAATATGGTAAATTTCATTTCCCAAATAAAGGAATGATTTCATGCAAGAGATTCTTGTCCATGTCCTGTTCATCTCTCACAAGTCTATGCATGCCTCGACCCAACATTGACAAAATGCCTGCTCGGCCCCTTCCCTCGCTCCATCGACGTATAAAACGTCACTCTAATGAAAGTGATAAAGTTGGCCTTTTCCTTCGCAAACAGGTTCGGTCCTGCTTGCCAACGTCGCCTTCCGCCTAAACACCTCTTTATCACTCGGTAAGACGACGGTCCCCAACCCACAATTCTTTCTATATCTGACATCAACAACAGTCTGAGAGGAAAAGTTACGTCTTTGTACACATGCTGGAAAACTTATCGCACAATAGAATCCTAAACGAACGAACGCGCTGGGTGCTTTTCCGTATCAATATTTAGCAAGTTACGGCACTTGACGATGCAAATCCTCTCGAGCTTGTGTATGTGGGCCCATCGCACATTCTCTCAATTTCGCATTTGTCGGAGTTGGGGTGAAGTGGGCTTAGCGCAGAATATCGAGTTGCTGCATGACCGTATTGAAGCTGTGCACCATACCTGATGCTTGCTTGCTCATGGATGATTCGAACGGTCTGATTTTCCAGGATTCTACCACATTAAATCACTCCTACAGTTAGCCGACGAATTCTCTCCGTAATTGAAGAGGCTAGATACATGTCGAAATTCAAGAGATGTTTGTACACTACCTAACGATTTCAAGAGGATATTTCAAAGATGCGTGAACCAGTGGGGAGGAATTCGGTAAATGAAGTGGAATGGTGGCGGAGGGGTTTGAGAGGAAACCCAACCGAATTCCATTGGGATCCAGAATTAAGGGACGGGCCAGGAATTACCCTAATTCTCCCAATTCTCTTTCCAGCCATATCCGCCCGCCTTATCCTCTTTACTCCACCGGATTTCACTGGCTAAAGCCCGAGCACTCAGTCCGGTTAAAAAGTCAAAGCCCTTCCACCAACCCCGTGAATGGGAGCCGGCAAGTGAAGATTGTTTTCACTAAGCTGGAAGTTTTCACCAATTCATCACGCCGGAAGTTGTAAAAAGGAGATTGTAGCGTGCACTAAACTTCAAATTCAAATTAGAAGAAATCTAATCAAAATAAACTAAATAAAATAAATATTATTCTTTAAAATAAAAACGCTGCAAATTCTACACATGGGCTTATCATTCGTATAATTCTTCGGCAACAATTGTGCAAATAGTAATTATATAGAAAATTTTAAAAAGTCAATAATTATTATCCAACAGCAATCATTAATTCAATTTAATCTCATTAATTATCTAAAATTTCAAAATTAATTAATTTGAAAATAATTTTAAAAACTGTATTCCCGGTACAGTGTTTGGACAGAATCTGTGACAGATCTCACAGCGTTAAAACTGCTGCAAATTTTACATTAGGGTTTATGTCGTTTTTGGAATCTACAAATTTTGAAACGTATAATGACAAATTTTGGATAACAATCTATGATAAACTAACTCTAATAAACCTATGATAGGTTGATTATTCTGAGAATCATAAATCAAAATGAATAACAAGATGTTAGAGGGGGAAATGCCATGTATAAACCACTCTTCGAAACCCCCAACTTTTTGTAAAATGATGGATCCTACATTCAATTTCTGTCTATTAGGTATCGTAAATTCGATCATTACAAACCACTCTCGTAGAGTTGAGCTTGTAAAAGTTGGTGACATTTGGTAGCAGAATGCGGGAAAACAGTTGGAAACTAAGAATCGATCACGTTTATCGAATTCAGCGGGTAATGCTATCAAACCGTTTCCTGCCTAGTGGGAAAATCGCTTTGATGGAATATTTATTTCCACCTCCGCCGCCGTTCAGCGAATAGATCAGACCTGGCAAGAACGTGATATTGTCGGAAGTTGGAGGAGAAATGGTTGTCGTTGACGTAATAATGTTTATTTGATGCGCCGTGTGGCTTCTCTCTGTCGGTACATCAGTTTCAAGGGAAAGGTCGACGACGTGAGCGAACAACCATTTAAAATTTTGATAGATTTTCATGCTTAAATTTAATCAAGACATTCGTTAACGAGTTCCGTCTGCAGGATTCTGCCAAAATTCGAACAGCCAGATTTGGTTAAAGATTTGAAAGAATTCTGAAGTCAAATTCTTCACTATTCGAACTCACTCAACACTTCGACCAGTCATGAAATGTGGAGTCGTTGCTTTCCTCTGGCGTCGATTGATACGTTAAACACTTGTTAGACTTGAAGTGCCAATCAGCAGGAAACTGATTTTCTACAACCCCCATAAACCCAATGTGTGGAAGCATTCTGAACCAACTTTTGGCAAAAGGTGCATCTTCTCTTCACTGTTCCGTAAGTTGTTGATGGCAGATGATATGGTAATATAGATTCGAAGCATTGCATGAAAATTCTATGTTAATCTATTATGATTGCAAATTGCAGTTATTTTTGCTCTTATTTTCGTCGATCCGGAAATTTCCCTGATTTCCGAGGAGGAAATAGAAATTTTGCAGGGCCCTGTTGTCCAGGATTCCATACTTGACAAGTCAAGCTTGGAAGCAAGGGAGCCGCCCCTCGGTACAACTGCGACAGCAGGAGACATTACCCAACACGACCCTTCGTGCCAGGTAAGCCAGTTTTGTCCTGTTAGGTACTTTCAAGGATCGGCTGGACTTACAACATCCCGACACTTCGGGTGACCTGAAGAACAGATCCTCCATTACTGCAGCTGGAGTATTCTCAGAGTCTGCAGATCGCAACAGCTTGCATCATGCCTCTGATGAATCTACTTCGCACTCCCTCCAGCGTCATCCAAAACACCTGGCGGCGTAACCACGGACGGTGCGCCGGACACACTTCGCTACTCACACCAAAAACCTAATCAATTAGGAAAAACAACACATGTAGGTACACACCCAACACAGGTGTGTTGGGGTGCCCTACAAGTTACATTATCCCACGAGAAGAGTCATTTGGCGTTATAACTCTCAATTTTCGAAAATTCAGGCTCAACGCAAACTGTGTGGAGTCAGATTAAATCGACAGTTTAACAACAAATTTTGTTACCGACTAATCTGATCCTTTTCCTGGAACCCAGTAAATCAGTTGTCATTTGTAAAAAAACTATATGCCCACATATCAATATATTAATTTCGATATATTGCCGGTTTAAATTCTTTATATCGGTATTACTCTTTTCCAAAGCCCATCACAGCTGCTTCATCGGCTTCAAGGCAATGTTTTGAATGTACATTACCTTATCTTTTTTGTGGGGTAAAAGTTTTCTAACTGTCATATGAAGTAGAACTACACCGCTGCCAAGCAACATCTTGCGTACCAGTAACTGGTACCTATAGGTACCACGACAATGCACCTTTTTCCTAAAGTTACCGTGTGGCTTGGCGATTAAATCTTCTCAATTTTAGAATAGGCTCTAGTACGAACAATAGTATGTGCCAAGTTGACAGGCGCTTTTGTCAATGAAAGTTATAAAACAATAATTGTTTTTGACAGTTGACAGGCGCTTTTTTCAATGGCAGTTATAAAACAATAATTGTTTTTGAATGTTTTTCGAACTTTGGATACGAATAATTCGTTACCATCCTAAGTTCGAAAAACATTAAAATAAAGTAAGCCCCTTTGTTCCGCCGGAAATTAAGAGGAAAGAGCAAGAAGCTTCACAATCAATAATGATCTAATTTCAGGTTTTGAGGAAGGGAATCCTCTTACGGGAAATACTTGACAAGAGTTCATAGGACCAGCCCTACCTAATTGTGGAACTGAAAGAGCTTCCGGGTAAAGTTACTGCCGGTCTCTCATTCATAAGGACTCGTGACAGGAACCGAGTTCTAACTTCTGGAAGTATTCCTTTGTGAGTTTAAGGTTTTCATGTTCTCGAGTTTTTTTGTCAGACTTTCATTGTTAGCGAGACTTTTCTAACTAAGAGTAATCTGGTAACTTCATGTGCAAGTGACAGGCTCATTTACTTATTAAAATGCTAATGACTGATGATCCGAAGGTAATGAAGTCAAGTCGTTGCACAGTTTGTGTATACTACACAGTGAGCAAAGTGGATTAATTTAAATAGATGTGCAGATTAGAACTCAACGCTCGTAATCTCCATCGACAGAATGATCACTGATGGAATCTGTTAGAGCTTACAAATCAAACAACATGCCGCGCTGCGGGTGGAGGCTGAGCCTGGACTTTGTCGATCTGCACAGCGTCTTCTCCTGCTGAATAGGCCACCAGGACCACCTCCACGCTGTCGTGACTCCGAAGCTTTCTATCCGCAGTGTTGTCATCGGGCTGGAAATGAAACAACACCGGAGATTATTGTTCGGATGTTAATTAATTAGGAATCATTCCTAATTCAGGGTTGAAATAAATTTAAATGGGGCATTATTTTTACAAGAAAAAGAGAGAAAGAGGGAAGTCAGCGAGAACTTTGATAGTGGCTCAGAAAATGTCTCTATTTAATAGAATTTCCGGTAGCCGGGTTTTTTTCGACGGGAAATTTTTCTAAGGTTGTGATTTGCCATCGAGGGGTGGAGCTGAAGTGATCCCGACTGTAAGAGCTCCGGAGCTCGACTCTTGGAATTGTTCCCCGATAACTCGGGAGGATTAATGTCGTTAGCGTCGTCGAAATGGTTCAACCCCCTTCTCCCTAATCTGCCATTCAGCCTTGGACGGATTTCGGGTTGCGGGCAGGTCATGATCGTTTCCCAAAACCGAGGCAACTTCGGTGATCCGATCTCAACACGTCCTCAACCAGAATTGACGGGACGTTCGCTTCGATGAACTAACCATTGTGTTGATCTCTGTGGAGACAATTTGAGTTCTATGCAAGGGGTCTTATTTGAGATCTCGCGTATGTCCTATTGTTGTTGGCCGAACGTGGCACCGCTAACGAAATATTGCATACCCCACTATGGTCAGTCGGTAGATCGTGAAGCTAGCTGGACAAAAATTCAAAAATGAAGGTGATTTTGAAAGTGTGGTGAAATAGTGCATACCTAGTGCCCATTTGAACCGTGGATTTAATCTTTATTGAGAGTTGGAAAACAAGGGACAAACAAGACACTTAGCGATCCGGAGGAAATGTCAGCAGAACACGTCAGACCAACCTTCAATGATCAGTCGGCACTTAAAACAGTAGGAGCAACCTAATGAAAGGAGGAGCCTACCTAATGATTATGTTTCAGATGAACACTTGGAAATTTCAAGAATTGACTTTGCCCTAGCAAAGAATGAATTTTTGTCATAATTTATCATAATGTGTGTTGATGCGGTCTCCGAAAAGTTCAATCTTTCCTCATTGTTAAAAAGAAGGTATTTTTAAAGACCAAGCTGTATTTGGCAATTTTTCAATATTTTTTGCGTAATAAGCGCAAAATTTTAAGCGCTGTATTGTACAACATACAATAAATATTGAGTTTGCAATACAGCTTAAGCGTGTGCAAACTGAAAGGTAATTTATATCATGCGTAAAATGTGACATGGAAACCGATTAGTGGGTCTGATGGGTTAAAACTTGATCGTTCTTTCCCCAATCCAATAAGAAATCGAAGTGTAAATTGACTGCCGGAGGGAGAAATTGCAGAAGTATAACGAGCTAGTCCCTACGGCTTCCGACGAGGCCTTGAATGAAGATAGGGGTTGGAAAACGTTTTCGAGACGTTAATCCTGACGGGAGAGGAGAAGCTGGGCAACGGCCCGTGAAACGGAAGCGATGGAGTGAGTGAAACCATAAGTGGGGACTGTGAAAGGTGAAGGGGGGGGGGGATTAGATAGTGGTATACTGGATGGGTGGGGTGGGGGTAGGGTAGGAGATAGGGCGGTGAAACGTTTCTCACTCCTTCAACCAACTTGTCATTCTCAGACCTTCCCATTACCCCATAGTATGCCCAGGGGGGACATCTCCAAAGCTGCACTTCAATCATCTTTGTAGGCAGGTCATCATTGGTGGTGGATCATATTATTGATTGAAACACGCATTCACTGCCTGCACATCCGAACGGTTCTTTCCAAACAATATGACTACTAAACTGCTGACAGGACGCCACTCCTTCCCCGCTCGATGTAGATGGCGGTTGTGGGGTAGCCTTCCGCTTTTCCTACCGTTCCTGCCCGGCTCTTTATTATGCAAGGTGATATTTTGGCTGGAAAGGGAGGGGGGGACCCCGGTCCTGGGCTAAGTCCGTTGACCCTTTGTCTGGTCCCGCGAGAGCGGTCACAGACTTGGGAAATTCAGACTCCTCCTGATATTCACCGTTGTCAGAACACCAGCAGAGAGAGTTCACCTCTGAAGACATAGAGAAGATAATAGATAAGATAAAGACTTGGGATGCCGTAGGCCGCTTTGTGCTAATTGTGCTCAAGGACAAAGAGGTCAACAGACAATGAGAAAGCGGAGAACGAGAACTTATCAGAGACGAATGGAGAGCCTATGGGGGAAAATATAATTTAAAAAACACAATAAATAAAACCAATCCTGGAGTTCTGAAGAGGAACAGTAAAATGAAGACCACAGGGGACCAACTGTTCGACACTTTTCAGGCGAGCATTTTTACAGCGGAA
Source organism: Pilophorus perplexus (assembly GCA_955831195.1). Taxonomy (NCBI): domain Eukaryota; kingdom Metazoa; phylum Arthropoda; class Insecta; order Hemiptera; family Miridae; genus Pilophorus; species Pilophorus perplexus. Next base: position 12,780,542 of record OY037015.1, on the reverse strand, counting down.
AACATCGAAAAATGTGAAAATACCTAAATTTGCCTTTCGAACAGTAGAATGTGGAAATGTAGCCAATTCCAAGATTCCCAGCGTTACCCAGTCAGAAAACTATGCCGAGCCGTAGGGGAAAGTGCCGGAGGTAGATAATACATGTCATGTTCAGTGGAAAAGGGGGGTTGCACAGATTTAGATTTTGAATTCTACCCTAACTTTCTAATATTTGGCTAAAAAGTAACTTGCCTAGCCTCCAATAGGTACCAACGAAAAAAAAAAAAAAAAATCTTTGAAGGATATAATATATCATTATATATATAATTCATTATATTATAATGAAAAAACGAAACAAGCAGTTTGAATCAGCAGGGGTTTAACCGCTAGTCTCTCATCATTCAGTGACGTCACAGTTCCAGTGAATCTCTCACCGGGAGTGCTAGTATCATCAGCTTTTATGATAAATGTATTGCAATCATTGATGCGACGGAAAAAATAATTCATAATAGACAACACATAAATGTGTTGAACTATATATAGTTCAAAATCCTTATCAGAAGGATTCACGGCGATTCAATTTTATGCTGTGATGAGTAGTGAAGAAGCAACAGTTGCTTTGGGCGGAACATTTCCCACGTCACTTTCACGCTTTCGGCGTTGTTTACGTTGATTTTTATGCTATTGCTTCCGAGCCTGCAAGGCAGCGGAAGCATTTTTTTCACTTTTGAAATGACAAAAATTTTTGTTCTCCAAAATCAAAATTTCCACTCGCGTTTTGCGTTTTGGGTTCTCCTGAACAAATTAGGTTCCGTGTTTGTCTGGACATTTTCTTGCCACAGCCATTACTTCCACAATTTTGATCGAATTTTAATCAAATTTTCGGGAATTGTGTGGGTATAGCCCTAGATGGTCCCATATCAGTTTCATCATGATTGATACAGCGGTACGTCCGGCGCATGCGCGATCGTACGTTTCTTGTTACAGTCATAACTCCGTCAATTTCGAATTAATTTCGGTCAGATTTTCAGGGATGATGCGGGCAAGGTCACGCGACGTCCCATGACATTCATGAATAAATCATGATTGCATCAGCGGTTTTTCAAAGGCAGACATTTTCGTTCAAGCAGTTATCTACATTTTCTGGAAGCGATTTCAGGCGACCGACTATTGATTCCCTTATTTTTACAAAAAGTACTTTGATAAAACGCTGCAAATTTTACACAAGGGTTTATTATTCTTTGATATACGTTACTTGTGCAGAAATTTGTTTCTGTCAATGAAAAAATTTAAAAAAAAAATAATATTTTTTATTTATTTTTATCTCAAAAAAAATTTTTTTTTTGGATTTTTTTTCAAAAATGCTCCACCACTCCTTAGACCACTCCTTAGACCACCGTCGTTTTTTCTTTCGCTTCTTTTGCCGCTTCACGGCAATGTTGCGATTAGGAAGCCCAAATCTGAATGTGACACCATTGTAAATCGAAAAAGCGAAAGCACGATCGCAACGAACACTGTTCCACTTCTCTGCTTCGACTGACGAGAGAGTTTTGATCAAAAGATTGAGGGGTGATTGTAACACGCTTGAAGCTCCCATCAATCGGAGCCTACTAAAGCCTTTTACCAATGGCGATTTGGCCTTTTAGTCTCCTTTTCCCTCTGATTTGCCCACAATTTATAAGAAACCTCCCCTTAACTAATTTTCGAAAAAAAATGTGATAGATAAAAATTAATAAATAAAGCCAGGCATGGAAACAGGGAGCGGAGAAGCCAAAAATATGGCTAAGCACACGGGCCCAGAAGTAATAGTAAATTTGTATTTGTAATTATGTATTTGCAGCAGAGACGATTTGACTGGTTAGGGTTGCAGTTGGTAGAACTACACAAAAAAAGCTTCCAGCATCAGTGCCTGCGCAGCGGACCCAGGGGGAATACTTTACAGATTAAGCATGGATCCCGGAGAGTTACCCAGGTAAACATCAATCCTCCATAATATGTATTTTGTATATTATACAATTTATCGTCAGAACCTGTTGGCCGCTCCTTTTTTCTTTTGGCCGCTCCTTTTTTCTATTGGCAGGAGCGGCCAATATTCCGTGTTCACGGTTTCTTTTGCGCCTTCGGAGCTCAACCAAAACTAGAGGATACACCCTCACCTATAATGTGTACAACAGACATCCGCAGTGTGAGGTCAGTTCCTACAAGTTCATTTTTCACTGTTTTTATAGGTCAATTCTTAGTTGGGAAATAACGAGTCCAAAGACAAAACATGGTCCACTGTGCAAAACAAAAACATTTTCCGATCGCAACAGCTAAACGTTTTTCTGTACATAAAACTCACAATGCCCCCTCCTCCCGTTCGATCTTCTCTCAGTGCGAAGTTTCATCTAATTCTGATCTCTAGTTCATCGCTAACATAATTAGCGTCCGGTAAGGAAGTAGGTAATAACGACCTAATTAGTAATTATTACTTATCGTCTAACATGGAAGAATACTCGTTCTCAAGCTATTAGAAGCTCTTACGAAGCAATTAAGTTGACTAAAGTACGACGGAGAACAAGCAACTTTCTACAACCACACGGAAATCAAGGGTTGAAAGGAAGGGATGTTTCGAGGTAATAGGGCATTGGCTCTTTCTCATTAGCAGCTCTTTACTGGATGAGGTGTTTCAATGCTCTGGCCGCGTAGAAAGGTAGTTCTTGGAGTTAGGAATAACGCAAATGCCGAACGGTGATTTTCCAGAAAGAGGACTTGAAACTGGTAAATGCGGTAGGTAGGCAGGTGGAGTTGTTATGGGAGCATCGTTATCTGAATAGTGAGCAGGGTTTTCTTGCATTTATATTAAAGTCAGGTGAATTGTGAATTATGAGGTCAAAGGTTGCTGGTTCGATCCCAGCCGCCGCTAGACATCTTCCTTAACAATCACCTTTCGGAAGGAAATGGCAAACCGCCGAAAGTATTCTGCCTATAAAACTCTCAAATTTACCGTTCGGAACCGCCGTTAAACAGTAGGCCCCTACTTCTTCTGTAATAACTGTTCAACACGCTCAACAGAAGTTAGTAGCGAGAGGTCGCCAACGCCTGTTTACGGCGTTATGCATTTGTAAGGGGTTCTTTCATCCCGTTTCATCGGGTTTCTGGATTCCCAAAACGTACGAGTTACCCGATAACAATTTTCATACTGGATCACGACGGAAACAAAATTTTAAGAAAGCCCAAATTTCTCCTCTGTCAGCTTTTAGAGAGTTTAGAACGTGAAAAATAATTAAGGGAAGTGACTCGCTAACGAGGGTCCTCGTAAAAAAGATCTGGCAACTTGAGTTGATACTTACGCCAAAGTTAACGAGCGGAGGTGATTGCTTGGAAGACGGAATGACGACGGACGTCGGGAGAAGCGTCTCTTGACAAGTTTCGTTGCCGTTGCAAGTCCTTTCACTCCTCCAATTCCCCAATCGGCTTGCCTGGTGGCCCGAAGCGTTGAAACATGGCAACACCTGGAAGGAATTATACCATTAAATTGATATTCATGAAATTAGACACGCCAAATCAACCTCGGACATTTGCCAAAGCACGTTGAAATGCTAATTGCTCTGGGGCTTTGAGTTCCTCGCCCATTGGAGGTGAAGAAGAGGAATTCAATACAATAGGGAGGGTTTGTTAATTAACAAACGTATGTTGTTACCCCTCGTACGGCCGTTGTCACCGTTTTCAACAAAGCTCATTGGGAGTCGCAACTACCTCTCGGGCTGATACAGCTGGTGCCAATCTGAATTGTATGGGGTTTCTGCACCTTCTTTTGACAATTGAATACTCTCTTCAGGATGAAAACTAATTAACGAAATATCGGTCATTCCAGTCCTTGTATTGATACATTAATATGAGAGTCGTCGATGGTCGTGAATGTGATGATTACTTTGTAAACTGAATCAAGGGGGCAACGATAAATATCAATGAAAGTTATTTTGGAGAAAACTGAAACACAAAGTTTCATGTCCCAAATTTTCTATGTGTATCAGCCTAACTGTGGTTTTCATGAAACATTTTACTCCAATAGGGGTGTAATATTTTGGACGGATTCCAAGTGCCAATGAGTCCATAAAAGGTAAATCAGGATAATATTTTTCACATGTTTTGGAAAACTTGACATATTATTGGGAATTTTGCACTTGAAATGATTTTATTTAGTAAGGGTAATTTAATATTAAATATTAAAATTTAATTTAATTTTTTTAATTTAATTACCTAACAAATTTTGATTTTTTTTATCAAATTTTGATTTGATTTGATTTTGTATTGGAAGTTTTATTTGATTTTAGAATGTAAAGGGGATTAAATTTGATTTGATTTGATGATTGGAAGTTTTATTTGATTTGATGATCTTTTTAAATAAGAAGACTACAGAGGAAAAACGCTGCAAATTTTCTACTATGGTATATTATTCTTTGATATAGGTTACTTGTGCAGAAATTTAAATCTGTGTCAATTAAAAAAAATTTAGAAATTTATTTTTTTTTTTTTGATTTTTTTTTTTTTTTTTTGTTTCTTGAAAAATATTTGACCTCCTGGGATCCTTCAAAATCCCATTTGTAGCCCCTCGAAAGCCCTATGGATCGCAACAGTGAAACCGGATCGTTCCGGGACCCCCAACAATGGACTCTAGGTCCAAAAATATTTCGAAAATGACACCTAACTCTATCCCGTAGTCAAAATCCTTTAAAAAACCATACTGTAGCCCCATTTTAGCCCCAAAGCGCCCACGGGTTTGGACGATCGGGCTGAACACCTTGCGGGCAACACTAGATGGAAAACCGAGTATTTTGTCAAAATTTCAGATTTTTAAAACTATTCCTACTGCCCAAAACGGCCAGGACGGCGTACGGCGGACGGACATTTCGGTTTTGGAATCTAGACCTCTTGAAACGGATAATGTCAAATTTTGAGGCCGATCGGAGTAGGTGTATTATTCCAAGAACAATAAACCAAAATTGAGTCCGCAAAATCGAAGGTATTGGCCGCCTTGCAGAGTTATGAGTCATAACTTATGACCTCTCACCGGAAACTTGGCGGCGGAACAGAAGCAGTGAAAGATCCAAGAGTAAACTCCCTATGACAACTCACAACACAACCCCGGGACAGGAAAGCCAATATTTGCCCTGACCTGAATATTAATCTTACCTTCGGAGCCGGTCAATAGAACACAATCCGGATATTTACTTATTTTGTTTGGGTTGATCCCTTCGCATCTGTTTTTACACGTCTATGGAAGTCTTCGTGCTAAGAATTCGTTCATATTTGCAAAGAAGTGGATCTGGCTTCTTTTTGTCGAGCTTTCCTTTCTAAAACGATCATTTGACCCTCAAAGGGAAATCTCATCTCTTAGGTTTCTCACAACGACCAGTCGATTCACGTTTAATGAGAACAACTTTCCCGGCCAATGGGCCGTTTGCAGCGCGTTCACTTCTCGCGTTCTCATGAACTTCTCCCTCGTTTCACGATTTCATCAGTGAATCAGGAGCCAGGGGAAAAGGTTGTTTTGGTTTATTATTCTTGGAATAATACACCTTTGTTTTCGCGACGGAGGTCGACGGCTCCGATCGATCTCAAAATTTGACATTATCCGTTTCAAGAGGTCTAGATTCCAAAACCGAAATGTCCGTCCGCCGTACGCCGTCCGCCGTCCGAGACGTTTTGGGCAGTAGGAATATTTTTTTAAATCTGAAATTTTGACAAAATAGGTACTCGGTTTACCATCTAGTTGTGCCCGCAATGTTTTCAACCCGTGGGGCGCTTTGGGGCTAAAATGGGGCTACAGTAGGGGGGTTTTGATGGCTTTTGGCTATGGGATCTAGTTAGGTGTCGTTTTCGAAGTATTTTTGAACGTAGAATCCATTTTTTGGAGTCCCGGAACGATCCGATTTCACTGTTGCGATCGATAGGGCTTTCATGGGGCTTTCATAAGAATGGGATTTTTGAAGGATCCCAGGAGGTCAAATATTTTTCAAGTAAAAAAACGAAAAGTTTTTGAAAAACAAATTAAAAAAAAAAAAGAATTGAATTTCTGCACAAGTAACCTATATCAAAGAATCATAAACCCTAGTGTAAAATTTAAAGCGTTTTCATTTTCTTGTCGATTGAATCGTTGATTGAAATTTAATCTGCTCGACAAATTGACTACAAGTTACACAAAATAATGGGGGATGACACTTTTATCCAATTTGAGTTGATTTCACTGCTCTATAAAAAATAGTGACCTGAAAGTTGCCGGCCTCATGTTATCACGGATTGGGGTTTTCGAGGGTGCTGAATCCGAATCCGTTGTCCATTATCTTCCGATTGGACGATTTTCCCGATTTTTTTTACATTTTTATGGTTTTTTTTTTATCGTATTGTCGCTAATTACAACTTTTGAGAGTTCCGGTTGGTCTAATTCGATGCAGGAGAGTCTAAAATTTAGATATTTAATATGGGGGATTTGGAAGGTTTTGATCATGGTGGAAAAAAATGGGGTCATATTTGGATTCAGCATGAAATGTTCTACAAATCTAGCCCCATTATAATTTTTTGGACGAAGTTCGTGATGACCAGGAAATTACACCGTAAAGTAAGAAAAAAAACCATAAAAACGTCGAAAAATCGAAAAAATCCTCCAATCAAAAGAAAAAACAGACAACGGATTCGGATTCAGCACCCTCGAAAACCACCATCCATGATAAAATGAGGCCGGCCACTTTCAGGTCAATTTTTTGTAGAGCCGTGTCATTCAATCTTAGTTTTTGCATTGGGAGTCGATTCGACACAGTCGAGTATAATATACAGAGTATATATCAGGATATGATTTTTATCTAACGGCCTCAACAGTTTATTTCCATTATGTTTGGATTCGAAAACGCTGCAAGTTTTACAAAAGGGTTTATTATTGTATTAACTATATAATGTAAATTGTTCATTAATTATTAATTCCATGTTAAGTAATAATTAATTTTAATACCATGTCGTTATAAAACTTCTTTGAACAAAAACAAAAACAAAAAAAAACATGTTTTCTTGTATGGATACGGAACCTCGAACATTAGATGCGTCTAAAATTACTCGGAAAGCGATCATTCGATTTTGTGGGTCCTTCAAAATTCCCATGGATAGATTCCCACGGTTCAATCGAATGGTATTCTCAAAAATGGATTTTAGGTTCAACAGTACATGGTAAACGTCATCTATCTCGACCCAAAATCCGAAATTCTTCAAAACTTCTTCCCGTTGCCCCATTTTAGCACCCCAGAGCCCCATGGGTTTGGGCGATTGTGCTAAAAACCTTGTGGACACAACAAGATGGTAAACCAAGTATTTTGCCCAAATTTCAGATTTAAAAAAAAAGAAGGAATTAATAATTTTGAGGCGGCAGTTCCCGTATCTGCAAATTTGAACAAACGCCATAAAATTTGATATTTTTTATGGCTTTTAAGATTTTGGTTTCGACATTTTAGCCATCAAAACCACACAAGTGGCCCTCTTTTGTTCTGTCCGAAGTGACTAAAGGCAGCTGGGGACTAAACGTCCAAGTTGAACTTTTTCTCGCATTTGTTTGATGTGACACTCCAGAATAAATAACGGCGCTTGGATTTGAGTGAAGAGCAAACTTCACTTCCCGAACTGGTTCGAGTGACCTCAATACGACTGTCGTGAGCTTCGCGCTTTGTCCCAACAGCGCCTCATTAAGCTGTCAGCCCTCCATTGGGACCGGAGAGTAGAAGTGGGATCACTGCGAGGCTCAAACTTTATTGGTTCGGGGATTTTCTCTTAAATTGATGATTGATCATAATGAAGTGGGCTATTTTGTCAACAGTTCAAGTCTTCAGGGGGGGGGGGGGTGACTTTACAATGAAAATTTTTAAATCGCCGCATTCTGTTCAGAGAAGTTTTAATTTCATTCAATATCTTAATGTGAGCTAAACTCCAAGGGCGCCGAGGAAAGTGGATTGTATATAGATGGAATTTGACTCATTTAAAATTTACCTTATTCCTCGAGACTCCGCTTACCAAAATTTGGTAATTAATACTTGGCAATTAGGTTTATATTAACGATGAGGAAATTCAATTCCACGATCCTAACTATATTACGAACTTTTGACAGGATGTCAGACAGCGTTGTCTCGAGCTCATGAATCCCATCTACATCCAATCACGGAGAGGGTTTAACGTTCACTGGTTAATCCAACTTGGGCTTGAGAGCACTGACAATATTTACTCTCGCGGCAATCATACATCTACACGCATATCAACACGCTTCACGCCTCCATCGAACATGTTCGTACCAACCAACAAAACCTAACGACAAAGCGAATGTTTGTGAGGGAATTTCAATCGCAGGTTAGTTTCGGATGTGGCAGTAATGAACTCTACTAAGGATTCACTTATTCCAAGCACATAAACGTTGAGTCCCCATTTCGAATTCACCGCTACCTGGTTACTGTTTCCCCAGTCAGAATGACCAACTTATTAGGGCTTATGCAATTTCCAAGTTCCAACGATTCACGAAAATTTATTACAATATTGTTATTAGTTATTATTATTACAATAACTTCAAGTTTTCATTGTTTTTGAGTGTGAAGAGAGGTTGTTTCAAATTCAATGTCGATTTCTAATCAATTTCTAGTCAACTTGAGTTAACTAGAAATTGCAGTCACCTCCTTGGAAAGTTCAGTTAGTTTTATTTAACTCTGATCAGCTCTCGTCAGCTCCCCTCAATCTAATGAACTCTAGTCAATTTCCTATTTATGGCCAGTTTCCAATTTCTAGTCAATTTCCAACAACTTCCAGTCGTAATATATTATCTAACAAATATCCGGTCAATTTTTAACAGATTGTAACATGAGTTTTCTAACATCGTTTTAGATAATATAACAACTCACACAAGAAAAATCCTTTCGAAAATCCCACATGACGGTCCTTAAAAGACCCAGTGTGCGCTACGGAAATGTCTATGACCCTTCTAAATAGATTGTGTCCAAAATTACTTGCAAAGCGACCCCTCACTCCACTTCCTGGCCAAAGCCCTTCAAAAGCCCCACACAACGTAGACCGATTGGGCTGGAATGTACGCATTGTCCAACTGTTAAATTCTTGAATAATAGTGAAAACGGCCGACGGATGACATTACATTGTAATGAAACACGAAAAGATAAGTTTCGAGGTGAATGAAGGATACAGTTTTTTGTTTAAATGTAGAAATTATTCAATACCGGTAGACTGTAAAATACTTTGTTTGATCTTATTGAGCGCAGAATGAAAGGATTGGTGTTACAAAAATTATTCCTCTTTACAATACAGTCCATTATTCATATTTAATATGAAGGAAATTTCTTTCAACAGCGCGTTATCTCATATTCCAAACTCGACTACAATGCCTATTAAATTTTAATATATTCATGGTGTTTGGATTTTTCCCTTGGAAATACAAGGTACCTTTATAATCTTACAAAGATCCGTTTAATATGTACGCTGAGGCATCAAGCTGGAACAACTTTAAGAGGCCGGAAGCAAACGTATAATGAAACTCTCAAGTTGTCGGGACAAAGTCAGGCGAAAACTTCCCCGACAACCACTTCAAGCACTCAACAGTCAAGAATCGCTTGAGTTTGAACTTCTCAACTGTTACGAAAACTACAAAGTTTCACCTTCACTAAGGCGGTGAATTCCGAATCTGTCCTATGTCCGATTTAGCGATTTTTCAGGAAACACGAAAAACATGCCTCAACTCAACCAATAACACTGGAGACGCGATTTCTTTTGCGTTTGACTCATTTGGCATCACTAAATGAGTGCGACAATTTTGAACTAATTCAATTAAGATGGGAGCCAGTAAATTGAGGTTGAAAAATGAATGTAGTCAGTTTTGACACGTACTGTCGAATTGAGAGAGTTTGCTTCGGACTCATGAAAGTAGAGAGTTTTGGAACAAACCCCAAAGTTTGGGAGCCAAAACCAGTGGAAAGGAGACAGTTTTTCTTGATTCTGAAGTCATTTTTCGATGGAGCGCGGGAAAATGCTTCATGGATTCAGCAGAATCCACTGCTAACTAGATTTGGCCGAAAATGAATGTAGACAGTTTTGTAACACACCGCCTCAAACTCCTTATAAGTCTTATAATCTGTATTGATTGGAGGTTTTCGGTCCGATGCTGATAACAAAGTCCAGTTAAGCTCAGTCTTTGACTTGAAGCGAGTTTTCCATGGAAAATGAAGGAGAAAATATAATATAGATTTCAGGAACTGCTACAGCTTGTTTGTGTTAAAAAGGGTAATCAGGTCAGATTTCTCATTTATTGCGAGAAACAACTTATAGTTCCAGTATAATAATATAACAATAATTGCTTGAAGTCATCTTCGGAAATTCGGAAAGCCTCTATTATGATGCAACTAGGGGGGCATCTCCTGCTGGCTACGGCAAAACTCGCCCATTCCGCCCTGGCCTATGACACAACTCGCTTTTGGTTTATTATACTTGGAATAATACACAGGTGTATGTTTATAATACATAGGTCTATGTTTTCGCTACGGAGGTCGACGACTCCGATTATTATCCGTTTCAAGAGGTCTACATTCTAAATCCGAAATGGCCGTCCGCCGTTCTGGCCGTATTGGGCACTAGGTAGGATTTTGTTTTTTAAATCTGAAATTTTGACACAATACTTGGTTTACCATCTAGTTGTGCCCGCAAGGTTTTCAGTCCGATCACCCAAACCCGTGTGGCGCTATGGGGCTAAAATGGGGCTATGAGAGGGGTTTTTGAAGGCTTTTAGCTATGGGATCGAGTTAGGTGTCGTTTTCGAAGTATTTTTGGACGTAGAATCAATTTTCGGGGGTCCCAGAACGATCCGATTCAACTGTGGCGATCAATAGGGCTTTCATGGGGCTAAAAATGTGATTTTTGAAGGATCCCAGGAGGTTAAATATTTTTCTAGTAAAAAAAAAAGAATTTTTGAAAAAACAAGTTTTTGAAAAAAATCAAAAAAATAATAATAATTTTTTTTTTTCAAAATTTTTCTCATTGACAGAAATAATTTTTGCACAAGTAACCAGGATTAATAAACCATTGTGTAAAATTTGCAGCGTTTCCATGTACATAATATGTACATATTATGTTATACCTACTTTTTTCCATAATGAAATACAGAATAACTGTTTTTTTAACAATACGATTTCAAAATTGGATTCACCGTAACAATGTTTGAGAAAACGATACTGAAGAATATAGGAAAATAAGAGAGTCGTAAATTGTGATAAACAAAGAACTTCCGGGTGGTTTTCCAATGATTTGCCCTCCTCCTCTTCCTCATTCTCCTCCTTTTCCTTCCTATTCCACCTCTTCACAGTGTGAAGGTGGGAAATGAAATAAAACGACGCAAGGAGAAGTCGAGTATTTATTCAATTCCCGATGCAATAAGTATTATCGTTATAAATTACGTTCAATATTTGGGTCGCGTGACTTTACTGGCGAGCTGTTCAGTGCGACAAACCCAAACGTAGTACCACTAAGCTCATAATTTGTGTGTGCGCGAGGCTTGCCAAGTGTTTATTTCAGACAGTTCTTTCCTGTGGCCGGAGCAGAGGGGAATTGCGGAGCTGGAAAATTATTCTGCGGGTTTTCCACTCAGAGGAAGTTGAAACAATTGGGCTATACGTTATAGCCTATACCGAACTTGTTACTTCCCGCTTTTGCTACTGAGGATTTTATTTCTGCTGGGTATGCGGCAGAGATAATGTATTGGCGTGACGAAATCACGAACATTATCAATTACACGGTCAAAAATCACGTCGTTCAATGAGAGAAATTCGGTCAAGAATCTCGCTCTTGGTCACTTCTGAGCAGGAACGAAATAAGGGGTTTGTTCGTATCGTTTGGATAAAATCGAACACTTTTCATAAATAACTGGCAATAACTCGCTCTTCTGCACGAACATGAGACCTTCTCATTTCCGTTCAGCCGTAATTTTTTTCTGTCGTTATTTCTCAGGAATACTTCCTTTGCTTGATAAAATATATAAGAGCTCCACAGGTTTGAAGGGAGGAAATCGACCACGTAATACGTAACCACGTTCTGACCATCCTACATCGTTGAGCCGACCAATAATCCTTATTGCCGTGTATCACTTTTGGTTCGCTTTCGACCGGATTTCCCCCTTTCAATTATCTTTTGACATTAAATTGCCGAAAGTAGCTTTCCACGTTCCTCCCACTGAGACGTAGAAAATTAGGACTTACAAAAGACAAAATTTGTCTTTTGTAAGTCCTAATTTTCTTATTAAATTAAATTTAATTTAATTCCGCAATTGTTTTGTTGCTCTCGTGGGAAAAGTGTGTCTTGCGTGTTGACTTACCTGTTTGAATTCCTTTCGGAAGTTATCGTTGAGCCAGGCGTAGAGCACTGGGTTGTAACAAGTGGACGACATCGCGATGGAGTGGCCCACGAAAAAGAACAACTGGTAGTAGTGCCAGTGAGCGAAATCCTCGTCGAGGTCGTTGTACAAATTTATGATGTTCAGTGGGAGCCAAGAAACGCCGAAGACGGTGACCATAGCTATCAGCATCCGGTTAGTCCTCCTTTTCCTCTCCCTGTCCGCCTCCTCTTTCCGGCTGTTCTTTGCTCCGGGTTTGCTCCTCGCCCGGTCGTTCAGCTTCATGGACACCCGAATGTAGCAGAAGGAGATGATAAAAAACGGCAGGACGAACTGCAACGTCGTCGTTATCCCACTGAACCACTGTAACAATGAAAGCAACAAATCGTGAAAGCTGTTCAACACAAATAGAGTTCAAACACTACTTGATTGTATACAATCAAGTAGTATACTAAAATCTTGCATCATCGTATACATTTCTTTTGAGGCGTTTAGTATCAAAACCAGCTGGTTCCATTTTTGAAAATTTTTCAGGAGAGACGAAAAACGTCTGACGTCTATGCATCTTGATTTAGATGAATGGATTAGGCATTTATGGGTGGTAATCTAGGGTTAAAGAATGGAGGCCTAAGATTGCTCTACTATACATTTCATTATCAATAAGGCTTTGTACAAATTTTAAATTCAAATTGAATCTTGGAACGAGCTGGTTTTGTTGTGATGCGGGTGGTTTTTTCCAAATTTCGACCTAGAAATCAGTGTTTTCTGCTGAAAAACTGCTATTTGTGCAGTGTGTTGCTTCCAAGAAGTATCCACTTGCTTTTTAAATATCACGGTCATGATAAAAATAGGTAGGTACTATTTTTGCACGAGAAGGGCATAAAATGGAACACATTCATTACAAAAAATGAGGATTTTGATTGTTTTAACTGACAATCGTTTTGTTCAATATTGGAATTCTAAAAAATAATTCTCGACAGCAGCCAGGCGGGGATCACTTAAACGCTACCTGTTGCGCCATTAGCGGTGGTTCATCAGATGAAGCTTAGATTCTAAGCTTGGAACGAGCTGGGTTTGACGGAAACTTCGTTTTTGAGGCCGTTTTTCTATGGGAAGGAGCTGGATTTGGTGGAAACCGTTCTAGGGGGATGTAAAACGGGTGTTGGACTTAGAAAATAAAAGAAAAGGTGATTTTCGGAAATTTGTGGAACGAGCTGGTTTTGATACTAAACGCCTCTTTTATCCGGTTGATTTGTTAACCACTCACATCGTTATGGAATATCATCTACTAACTTCTATCTGGAAATTTCCCACCTGCCCACGGTGGGAACTCGAGGTTACAAACCAGGATAGCACCTCGCTAAATATTATTCAGAGGGGTGCTCAGAATCACCAATGGGCGGGTCTGTTTGACGAAGATGGGAACCTCACGGCAGGTGGTAGCAATTAAACCACTGGCCTGTGAACGAATAAGCCGATGCTGTTCATGTTTTTCATCTGTGATTCTCTTTCACAGCGGTCAAAGCTGGTCAAGCGAAAACAAAGGGGAAAACGTAAAATAGATCATTTTCTTATTTAATAGATGAGAAACAAAGTGCGTCAACGTTTGAATGGAACATTCGGTCTAGTCCTGGAGCCGAGCCCGAAAATCGCATTTCATTTTGGGAGAAGGTTTGACCATAAATATTACAAATCTAGTCGATTCTGAGAGAGGAAATGCTAGTCTGCCATTTCAAAGCGGGGGCTACCAAAAATGGCGGCCATGTAAAATTTTCAGAAAATGCGAAAAATTTACTCATTTTAGGATGGATGAAACTTTTACACATGATAGTTTATGTGGAATTAAGGATGTTTCCATAAGTCTGCCTAATTTTACCGGGGGCTAAACCCCGGCAGACTCAAATTCAAAAAGTGCACTTTTAGGGTTCAAAATTTACAGTCGTTGGGACGGTTCAAAATTTTACACGTGATTATTCATGTATAATGAAGGACTTTGACACTAGTCTGCCGAGCCCACGCGGGTGTTCAGTACTGGCAGACTTCAATTGAAAAAGTGCCAAATTTTGGAATAAATTTCATCAATTTTGGGAGGTTTGAAATTTTTATGCGTTGAAGATCTAGTGGTGTAAGAACGATTGAGCGTAGTCTGCCATCGATATTCGGGGGCTTTCCATTGGCAGACTCGAATTCAAAAAGTGCAAATTTTGGATTTAAAATTCAACTATTTTGGGAAAGCTGCAATTTTGGTAAATTGTAGTGTCTAGTGTGTGTATGCTTTGTAACGTAGTCTGCCATCGATATTCCGGGGCTTTCCATTGGCAGACTTACTTTAAATAGAAAAAAACCGAAGTTGCAAATTTCAAATGTAAAATTCAACTACTTTGGGAAAGCTGCAATTTTGGTACGTTGTAGTGTCTAGTGTGTGTAAGCTTTGTAACGCAGTCTGCCATCGATATTCCGGGGCTTTCCCAGTGGCAGACTGACTTTAAATAGTAAAATACGGAATTTTTCCACTTTTGAGGTAAAATATTACCTTCCTTGGGATGAGTCAAATTTTGATATTTGATTACATTGTAATACTACCAAGGCAGAGGATACTTTCTGACATCGTCTGCCAATGAAATACAGGTGTTCTTCTCGGCAGACTTACACTATGCTCTTATAGGTATTCATCACAATATAGGCTTTTTATTATTATGGTCCAGTCAAATAAAACATCTTACCTTGCAAAATGGTGGTGGGGGGGGGGGGGGGGGGTAGATCTTTTTTGATACGTTGTCTGGGTGGATGTGTACATGAACAACTCAAGTTTGCGACCTCGGAAGCCGACTGGAACATTCTCAAAAACACGAAAAACCACAAAATTGCCCGTTTTTCACGCCGAAGGACCACTTTTTCGATAAAAACCTCGATATCATTTTTTATAGTAGGTAAACAAAATTTATAACAATAATTGTTCAAATTATTTGAGACAGATTGGTTTTCCTAGCATTCATAGATCCAGCTACTCAATATTTAGCACGTTTCGCATATTTGGCCAACTTTAGCGATTTTTGCGTTTGTATCACTCGGGATAATTGTACGATCATTTCTATTATCATATAAACCCACCCAGAAGCTTCAGAGAGGTCTGAGAGGGTACTCTCCCGTCCCTCCCCCCATCCACTTTATTTTTCTTTCTTAAATTTTATATATATCATAATACCCAATTAAAGATCGAGATAAACAATTAAAAAAAATACACTACTACCAACCGAGAAAACGAATTTAAACCAAAATATGAAACGTCCAATCTTACACCGCTCTGTAAGCGTAAGCACGTTTTTCAAAACGTTTTTGGCTGTAGCTCTGAAACTATTGGCCCGATTCCAAATTTCTTTTTTTCTCGTGAAAGCTGATTAAATTCCCCGTCACAGTTATTCCATGTGAAATTTTGATTTGATCTTTGATATGGGAGGTGTGGGCACGGCAAAAAAGTGGCACATTTTTAAAGAAAAAAAAAGAAGTGTTTCCTTGCACATCTCTGCCTATAACTCGGGAACGGTTTGTCTGATATTACTTTTCTTTTCATTTGGCGAAAGCAAGTGTTATAACTGAAAAGGACTTGAATTTGGGTGTCTTAAAGTCATCGGGAGGGGTGTTTATGAACACGAAATCGAGAGGGGGGGGGGGGGGGGGGGTTATAACGGAAAAGTACCAAATACGATTCCTCTGGATAAATAGGATTCGTCTAGATGAATAGGATTCCTCTAGATAAATCACAAAATTGGCGGATTCGCCCTTTTACCTCCCAGCCGACGATATGATAATAGAAATGGTAGTACAATTTTCCCGAGTGACACAAACGCAAAAATCGCTAAAATTGGCCAAATATATTTGGCACGTACATATGCGAAACGTGCTAAATATTGATTAGGTAGCTGGATCTATGATTGCTAGGAAAACCAATCTGTCTCAAATAATTTGAACAATTATTGTTATAAATTTTGTTTACCTACTATAAAAAATGATATCGAGGTTTTTATCGAAAAAGTGGTCCTTCGGCGTGAAAAACGAGCAATTTTGTGGTTTTTCGTGTTTTTGAGAATGTTCCAGTCGGCTTCCGAGGTCGCAAACTTGAGTTGTTCATGTACACATCCACTCAGACAACGTATCAAAAAAGATCTACCCCCCCCCCCCCCCCCACCACCATTTTGCAAGGTAAGATGTTTTATTTGACTGGACTATAATAATAAAAAGCCTATATTGTGATGAATACCTATAAGAGCATAGTGTAAGTCTGCCGAGAAGAACACCTGTATTTCGTTGGCAGACGATGTCAGAAAGTATCCTCTGCCATGGTAGTATTACAATGTAATCAAATATCAAAATTTGACTCATCCCAAGGAAGGTAATATTTTACCTCAAAAGTGGAAAAATTCCGTATTTTACTATTTAAAGTCAGTCTGCCACTGGGAAAGCCCCGGAATATCGATGGCAGACTGCGTTACAAAGCTTACACACACTAGACACTACAACGTACCAAAATTGCAGCTTTCCCAAAGTAGTTGAATTTTACATTTGAAATTTGCAACTTCGGTTTTTTTCTATTTAAAGTAAGTCTGCCAATGGAAAGCCCCGGAATATCGATGGCAGACTACGTTACAAAGCATACACACACTAGACACTACAATTTACCAAAATTGCAGCTTTCCCAAAGTAGTTGAATTTTAACTCCAAAATTTGCACTTTTTGAATTCGAGTCTGCCAATGGAAAGCCCCCGAATATCGATGGCAGACTACGTTACAAAGCATACACACATTAGACACTACAATTTACCAAAATTGCAGCTTTCCCAAAGTAGTTGAATTTCAACTCCAAAATTTGCACTTTTTGAATTCGAGTCTGCCAATGGAAAGCCCCCGAATATCGATGGCAGACTACGCTCAATCGTTCTTACACCACTAGATCTTCAACGCATAAAAATTTCAAACCTCCCAAAATTGATGAAATTTATTCCAAAATTTGGCACTTTTTCAATTGAAGTCTGCCAGTACTGAACACCCGCGTGGGCTCGGCAGACTAGTGTCAAAGTCCTTCATTATACATGAATAATCACGTGTAAAATTTTGAACCGTCCCAACGACTGTAAATTTTGAACCCTAAAAGTGCACTTTTTGAATTTGAGTCTGCCGGGGTTTAGCCCCCGGTAAAATTAGGCAGACTTATGGAAACATCCTTAATTCCACATAAACTATCATGTGTAAAAGTTTCATCCATCCTAAAATGAGTAAATTTTTCGCATTTTCTGAAAATTTTACATGGCCGCCATTTTTGGTAGCCCCCGCTTTGAAATGGCAGACTAGCATTTCCTCTCTCAGAATCGACTAGATTTGTAATATCTATGGTCAAACCTTCTCCCAAAATGAAATGCGATTTTCGGGCTCGGCTCCAGGACTAGTCGTTTTGCGACGGCAGTTCCTACTCACGAATAAAATCCATCCGGACAGATATTTTAGGAAATTCCAAACGATATCTCTGCACAATATTCTTCGGAATCTCCCTTCGCGTATGATCCCGGAATGTTGCAAAATGAAGCACGGAATAATGGACATTCGAGCAAGCTGGTGGCAAAACTGATATTGGAAACGGAAGAAGGTATTCAATCTTCCACTTCTGTCGCCGGCGTTCGACAATTTATATGCATACGTTGGTAAGAGAGACGGGGAAGAGAAATTGAACCGAACGCATCGCATACCAACTAAACGTCCTTATCTGAGTTTCAGTTTGGGTTGAATCCGCTTTGAACGGTAATTTGTAAACGGATCTCGCTTATACGATCATCTGGTTGGCGTTTCTGTATTGGCTCACAAGAGTAGGTGAGTACCTAGCAAGAGTAGCTCTTACTAGGTGCCTTTAGCTCTTCCTATGTTGCACCAAGGTCCTATGCCTTTACTAGCCATGAGTAAAATTTCATTGGAATTGAGGAAAAGCAGCCCTTGCGTTACAATGTTCTATAACTGATGCCGATATTATCTATTAGAAATGGTTTCAGAATAATAAACTGTGCATTGTTCGAACTTAAAAGTTCAAAATTTAGGACATTAACTTCAAAAGGATAATGAATAATTCATTCTAGTTATTAGGGAGACGCATATTTTAAATACTGAGGGAAATGTCAAAATTTCAGATTTTATAAAATCCAGAAAAGTCCTGGACGGCGGGCAGCGGCCGTGCGTTTGGACAGTTGATTGGTAAACGCTATCGCCTAAATCCGAAAATAAGGCGCTTAATTAATCAATGAAGGTATGCCCTCTTGTAAAACAATGTTTCACGTCGACTACACAAGTTGAATATTCATGCAGAGTTAGCTAGCAGCGTTGTGGAACAGCGCTTTGTCCTGTTTAGACCATAATTGGATCACCGGTTGCCTGTTTCAACCTTGCACCCTGGGGACGCAGATATGGGAACACAATTGCCAGGTTCCAGCTCCGAGTGAATGTAGGATTGTGCCCGAGGTTTGTTATCTCGATACTCGCCCGGAAGTAGCTTCCGTCTTAATAAGGGTGGAATAACAATGCTTTTTGTCAAATGATATTAGGTACTCCTCGGTTGTGGAAATTCGAATTGCACTTTTTGGAGTTTGCAAGAGGAAGTGTTGTTAGAAGGGAATTTGGGAAAATATTACCGATAGGATGTCCTAGACTGTATTTCTTTCTACCCAACCAATGTGATTTCTGTTGTTCAAACTCTCCATTACATAATATGTAATGGAGAGTTTCTTCAGTCAATCATTAATATTATTAATGATTGACTGAAGAAACCTCCGAAAAAAGGTGCAAATGTTAAACAAGGGTTTATTATTGAGTGGTATAAATTGTTCCATTAATTATTTTTCAATATAAAATATTTGAAAAGTAAAAACTAAAAAGAATAGTGAAGTCAATTTAAGTGTGTAAAGTGAATTCTACGTCAAGATTTTTGACCTAATCATGCAAATAGGTTGCACAAACTTTACTCAATCCCTTAAAAATCTAACAACGCATCAACCCAGAATTTACGCCACCACACCAGCAATATGACGGTGGGTAAAGTTCGCAATACGTGCCTGCGAGATTTGCTCCGCTTTCCCGAGCAAGAGCGGCGGTTGATTAGTTTTTGGGTCATATCTCAGACAAACGGGAGGATTATGCAAAACAGATTCGAAGCTGTCATAGTGCCATATCAACCAACATTCATCACGCATTGGCGAGCTGCCGTTGAAAGTGACTAAGTAGAGTGCATAAATTTTAATCCTGGCCAACATTCTCTATCAAGTAAAGGTAAGGCGTTGGGCTCGTGTCTACTGTAAGTTCTCCATAGGTGAGCTACGCTACAGCACAACATGTTTAATACACTTAATAGTGGGAGTTCAGGTTTTTAGTTTTTTTAATTATAATCTTATTATTTACAATAGAAATTAATAATTATGGCCAATTCTTCATCATAAAATTTAAATATTTATCTCCGACACTCATTACTGGCCCATGGTATTGGGCCTACCTCCCATTGGCTCTACAGCCAATTATGCTAACACTGCAAATAAAATAATCACTTAGGAAATGTTACATTCCATCATAATTAAATTTAAGAGTTAATCCGACTTTTTAATCAAAAATGTCTTAAGCGAATTGGAACGTGAAAAACTATCTTTGACTTTTATAAAATTACTTACTCCAATCTCATGTACAACTCCTTCCCCCGTGAACGGTGAAATGAAAATGAGAAAAATGAAAGTACGGAGGAGGGAGAGAAGGCAACAAGACGAGTTTTTTCCAATAAGGTCCTCTACAAAAAGAAAGGAAGTCTCCACTTTGGAGTTTATGAGTTCCACTCTTCTGTAATCATACTCTCCCGTAACCCAGGAGTAGGGAAGCTGATTCGTAAATCTGCAAATTAAACGCTGATTTCGCTCGGGCGGCAGTTTTTTTTTTTAAGGGCACTGAACGTGATGTTATTTATTTGAAATTCCAAGGCAGTAATCTTGGCTCCGGTTCTTCTTGGTTCAGGAGCGGTATTAAATTTAAACTTGTCTTCTTCTGAAAGTAGATAACGTTAGGATGATGTTTGTAGAATGATAATATCATTATAATGTAATAATTATCACAGTATATTGTACCGTTTGATACATTCATAGACACGAGAGAAACCCCTCCCTTATTGGGGAGAAAAACTACTGTGATCTGTGTAGCTGTCAACTACTCAGAAGAGGAGTCATTTCTCACCCTAACCACCTCATTGGATTAGAACTTTGCACCGTCGCCAAAAAGCCACACCCTGTCAACTCCCAAGCGTGAAAAGGGCTTCCTCCTGATGGTATGATTCTACTTCAATAATATCTGATTTATAGGCATTTCCAGCCAAAATTACCATAGTAAGGTACACAGGTTATTAGGAATCAGAGGTTGGGTTAGGGCTGCGCCGCTATTCATACGCGTTCTCAACCACGACGTTTGTGGGGTTCCTTCCTGAACCGTGTTGTGAGGGATAATAAACCCTATCTGTCTCCTTCCGCGCTCATCGTGTGATTAATAGAATAAAGATCCTGATCCTTTTGTTCTCGTACGCGGTTATATGAGAGGAGCCGAGGTTGCCACTGTGCCAACTAGCACTAGTGGGATCGTTGGAGCTCCGCCATTTATGTATGCAGCTCCGCCACCTACCTATCTCCGCTTCATCCCTGCAGTTTTCAACTCCGCTTGTTAGCATCTCCGCCAGAATCCTTACCTTCATACCTATACTGATTAAGGGTAAAGGTTTATTCCCAAAATTGCCATGGTCTTCATATCAACGGAGATCGAATCAGTGGCCTCAACACAATGCAGCGCGAAGTGGTTAACGCCCAGAAACACTAGGCATTAGCCTTCATCCGTGATGTATTCGTCGCATAAGTAGATCTGGGATGATCTACATCAAATCGAAAACATACGCATTTCAAACTTCGAGTAGATCCAAGCGGCACCACTTATCTCGGTGGTGCCGATCCAAGAGAGGAAAACTGAATGTGAGACGAAGTGCTGGATTTCGGTTTTCAAGTCGTGGTCAAGATTTTCAAAATATTTTCAGAAATAATCGCAACTGGTTTGATTTTATCGAAGACGGAGAAGCTTCGTGGCAGAGATAGCACGGAGAAACGGGAAAGGGCGGAGGGAGCGAGGAAGAGCGGAGATGAATAATTCATATCATATTTATGATAATTATTATCATCCTCCTATTAAGGTTTCATTTGTTATTAGATAGTCAACGAGCGGAGTTGCAATGTTTGATACCTTCTTCAACTGGCGGAGATGCATACGCACTTGTAGACAAGTATTTTGGTTAGCCGAGACAAATCATTTCGGCAAGAATGATTAGCTCATACACACCCTTCGTGTAGGTACGAAAATGTGACTCACTAATTTTCAGATCTGAAGAAATTTCTCACACAGACGAAGTCCTGAAGGAATTGCCGTGAGGAGTACTGGGGAGGTAAAAGGGAGTTTTGAAGGTAAATGGACGTCAATTCCAGCCAATATATTCCCTTTCATCCCCTTTCTAGAGCGAATGTGCCTATTTAGGGATGTCTCTCTTGACAAAAAGTGAAACTTTTCTACTTGTATACAAGTAGAAAAGTTTCACTTGACGTTTGAAACAAAGTCTCGGAAAAGATTTGACAAGAGAGACCTCCCTAAATAGGCATATTCGCTCTATAGAGAAAGTTGAATAAATGAGAAGAAAGCGAAGTGAAGAAATATTCCAAATGATGTGTAAAAGACCGTCACCGAAGCCTGCGTATGGGGGCACTTTGCAAGCTAAATTACAACTTCGGAGGAGACGAGGATGATTCGTGCCACACGTTCTTCGAGAGCCACCGTGGAGACCTCAGTACGTGTTTGAGGCTCTCCCGCCAGTAATAATAATTATTGTAGGCCTACAATTATTGTAAGCAACATCTACTCGTATCTACGCATCAACACCTCGTATCAACACCTTCTCGTGAGTCCAGCGACAAAGTCAAAAAAATAAAATTGAAATAAAATAGAAATAAGTAGATAAAATAATGATAAATAGATAAAAAAACGAAACATAAATAAAGAAATAAAAAATATAATTATTAAAAATAAAAAATTTATTTTTTATTTTTTACTAATTATATTTTTATTTTTCAAAGTCAAAAGTTTTTTATTTTCTCCACTAGCTATTTTTATTTTTAATAAATAAATAAAATATTTAAAAAACACACGAGAGAACACTGACAAAACGGAAGATGAGGCTGAAAGGCAAGACTGGGCTGTCCCAAAGTAATACAATCGTTACGATTATCTATCGTTGTACCTAATCGTTACTACGGTAGTTCAGGGACAGAATCTGTTGGATCTGATCCAACAAGAAGAACACATGGGTTAGGATGGGTCTGCAACAGTCCGACAATGTTTGGGGTCCCGGGCTGGCCCCATTCCTCCATGCATGGCAGAGCTGGAGCTACCCCAAATGATACCGAACAGGTGGTCCCGGGGTGGCTCTCTACACGAGGGTTTTGGAGTGGGGTTTTAGTTAGCGAGAGCCCGACAATACCCTGGAGAAAGAGTCCCTCCTCGTGCCTAAGCACTTCCCCGCTCCAGGCGAAGAAAAGAACGCGTACCAGCAGGGTCCTAGATCGACTTATAGGGAGTCATCGGGTACATCGCATTATAACTCACTAAAAAGCTTCTCCACTCAAGAGCAGATATTGATACCATGGTATCAGCAGGCATGGTTGTGATGGTGTATATTGCAATCCAAGTATGTACTCTACTATATGAGTCGGTAGTGCTGGAGAGTGAAGGCATAGGAAAGACTCTCCGACATCATTCATCGATAAAAGTTTCAACAGCTCTCGACCACCCCATCATAGGAGTTTTGAATTTTATGCAAATTCTTTATAGCCTCGAAAAACACATGAGTGTTTCTCGGGAGTGGGTGCCTTGGCATGAAGTGTATTATTCATTGTGGGTAGAACCTGAAAATACCGTATCGGTGTACCAGATTCCCAACATATTAAAGTCATCACTCCCAATAATCCTTTCAATTGACCAGCTGATTGAGTAAACGACAGATTGAATAATATTCGAAACCACGGCATGAACTCGAGTTTGTGGGCGGTTATAACATCCACTCTATAGAGTGTAGCAAACGAACGAACCAGAATTCTCGGGATTTTCTATCGAATTACATAACCGCCTTTCATCCCAGTTTTATCGGGCTCTTCCGATATGGGAGTTGGTGGGGAGTTGAAGACGATTAACCCCCTCTACTGCCTCGTTCGGGGCCTAAAGATTTCTCTATCAGACAATTTTTCCCTCGTTACATAATCTGAACAAACATTTACAATCCTCTCCTCCTAACGCTTATCCCCATTCTTTTTCGGGCTCTTTTCATGCCAATTTTGACATGAAAATGTCTTTGCTCTGGCCTCCCTCCGTTGTTGTGTAACGATTTTGTGACATCAACACTCCTCCTCAACACACAATAAACAATATAGTCGGCAACACAACTACGAGCGTTCATTATAGAAACAAACGCTTCTTAGCTAACGATGTTTCGTGTGATTTGAATCAATTCGGGAGTATGATAAGGCTGAAAAAAATCAGCGAAAAAACGAAGAAGCGGAAAACTTTAACAATTCTAAATTTAGCGTGTCAATCAAAGACATTTTCATGTCAAGGTTCGAGACTCTCACGAGGGTCTCTCCCAGTTTTTTTTTTTTTTTTTTTTTTTTTTTTCCATCTGGGAGTCTCTTTAGTACACTAATGCCGCAGTTTATCTGTTTCCCAGAGGACGGTTGAGAGCAATGGAAGCGACCGCAGGATTTCCTCTTCATGACCATGAATAGAGAACTCGAGTTCACTCCGGTAGTTTCCTGTGACAAATTCACCGTCATTTATCATAAACGGACAGGTTAAAGCGATAAGCCTTCTTATTCGTATGATGAACAAATTTATAATATTTCTTGCGCGTGAGTGATGAGCAATATGTTATTGTACATAGATGAGATCTCACGCTCCTCATATGGTAGGCAGCATCTAATAACGCACCCTACTAAACAAGAGAAGCTTATTTTCAGAGACCAATCCTGAACCGGTCTACAAACGATGTAGCAAAGAATTATTTTCAACGATGATATTTCGACCCATGTTGAGAAGACAGCAGTACAAGGATGGGAATTCTCGACGTTCTGATAACAGCTGAACGGAAATGAAAAAGCTCCGTGGAAGTTGTAGCCTAATTTCGTTTTTCCACTTGACTCAGTTCATAGAGAAAATAAAATAAGGAAAGTTCACCAGTAAGGCGTCTTCTCACATGTTAAGCTTAACATGCCAAAAATACATATAGCACCTCCCTCAACATGTTAAATCTACACTAAACCCTACCTGCTTACTCATTAGACTAGAAACGTCAAGTTGTTTCAGATGCAAATGATGAGGTGAAGAGAACAATAATTGTACAAAATTGTGCTGCTTTCTTCTTTCCATCTGCTTTCATCATTGATGGCGTATTACGTTATTAACCTTTGCCTCTATGCATTCTAAAAATTTCTCCTTCCAGTGTTTCCCCCTGAGCCTGAGCTGTTAATAACTCGGTTTCTCTGAGGGAACGTGGGGTTTCCAATTAAAATTTAATTAAAACTCCAGTGTGTCGGCTTTGGCGAGAGCAATTTATTGTCATCAGCAGATTTTGGGAGAGGTTTCATACGCAATTCACTTTTCGTGCCACCGTGATAGCGAGAGTGCAAGAGTCTGAGAGGTCTCAGGGGTTAAATTCTAATAAAGACGTTATAACAGGCTGATATCCCCGTGAAGGTTCATCGAACGAGCCCCGTTTACTTTCCTGCTTCACCTTGAAATTACCTCATCAAACCACGTGGCTCAATCCTCTTCTTTACGAGATTGCCGAGTGAGATTTTCACTCTGCAGCCCAACTCACTTCCTAACCGTTTGACATTCTGGTAAAACAGACAAAATTATCAGTCCAGCCGTTCAGTGGCGTTGAGTAAACTACGTTTCCCTCGATCAGCGAAGTTACGCAACGACGTGGTTAGTACCTACTTGGATGGGTGACAGCGTGATAGCTTCTTGATTCATTTCATTCAAAATGGGAGATTGACTGCAATTCGCTAGGTTCTGCCGAATTGGAACAACTCTCCCATTCCACTTTCAAATTTCCACAGATGTTATGTTTGCGTTTTGAGAATGTTTTTTATATGTAACATAACTCGAAGACCACGTTCTCCCGTCCATATCAGGGATCTTGGCAATAACACGCATGGTTACAATGTTTTGAGATTGGCGGTCCACTTAAAATAGATTACCGCGCCAAATTGATTAGATGCTTGCCTATAGTTAAGTGTGAACTACCTAACTTCCTCCAAGAAGTTCGGTTGAGATCTGACTTTATCGGAGTTACTCGAAGGGCTCAGGTAAGTTGGTTCGTTTAGAAGTTGGCCCTTATCAGCATCGATTATCGTGGTGGAATGGTCTTTCCCAGGTATTTGGGATTTTCGTAGTTGGAAGTTCATCCTCCTGGAAAGACCTTCGAACAAACGAGTAGTTTTTAAATTTTGTTGAACCACACTCGCCTTCTAACCATTAATTATTAACTTTTACATCACCAGGAAAATACCATCGCTTCAAAAATGGGATCAGAAACGTGAAAAAAAAAAGTTAACTACGTGATGATGGGGAAGGTGGAGTCTGAGCTAACTCAGCGATGGCTGTTGTCAAAAATATCGATGATGAATCGAATGGAAGTTACTTCCAGTGGAAATGACGAATGGCTTTCACCCCGTCGGCCTGTTTTTAAAAAGCCAAGTGAAGAGATCGCGTGGAATTATATCGTATTTCAACATCAACAAGGATTTATCACCTTTCGGGAAAGTCCCAGGAAGATAATATATTTGCCACAGTGATCTACATGAGCTTATATCGACAAGAGAAATGTTGACCAACAGTAAAAAAATTGTTTACTGGGTAAATTTAATTTACCCTTAGTTGGCATTCCCATCCAGTTCGTGCGAAAATCAATGGAAAGTAACATTTCCATTTTTGTTGTTCTAAGCAATTTTTTGAGAAAATTAAGTGTAATTCTATTGTCTTGTTTTCCATTGAAAGAGTGTTATAATTGGCAGGATTTCTACATACCTACCTAATTCGCTCCACATTGTTTGTCTTTTGTATCATTTTGTGGTTACGCCTGAACGGAACTTGATTGAGAGCTGCACTGTGATTGGAAGTTGATAACGTAATTGTAAACCAATGAAATGGTCGGAGCAGTTTTCTTCCGTCTTTCATTCATTCTAGTATTTGGCATCACCTAAACTTATATAATAATTATTACATTACGTGTATGTAATTATTACATACATAATGATAATAATATAATTTATAATCTTTTTTAGGCGTAGAAAGTGAACTGAATATTTGACATGGATATTTTTAAAATTCTCAGTTTAAAATTCAAAATCCACCTGTAGAACATAAGGATCATTATTGTAGTTGACGTAGTACTTGAAAGCACTTACACATCTCAGTGTCTCGTTCGGCCAGGTCTCTTCGCACAGAAACCTTCCTTCGTGGAGGAAGTGCTGAACGTATAGGCCGTACGGGAACATCAAAACAAGCGATACGACCCAAATCAGCACGATGATCACCCCGCAGGTTTTCAGCTTCATCCTTGGTTTGAAGGGGTAAATTATGACGAAGAACCTGTCCACAGCTATGCTAGTGAGGGTGAGCGTGCTGATGTAAACGGATGTCCCTTGAGCGTAGGCCACCATGTAGCAGAGGAGTTTGCCAAATGCCCATCGCTCTGAAAAAAAAGAAAGAAAAAACTGTTGATTATGCTATTAAAGAATCGTTGAACTTAGTTCAGTACAGTTTTCTTGTAGAAGGGAATAAACAAAATTTCACTTTTCGACTGAATTTTCTGCGCTCCATCAGTCAGTTGACAAAATTGTATTTGACTGAAACTCAATGGTTTGCTGTGGAACTTTAATTTTTTCTCAGTTCAATGAGAAATTAAATGAGGATAACTATATGACATATAGTTATATGTACATTGTACATGTTTGATGCAATTTTGGCAAAAAAGCCTCTAATTTCAGATCCTAAAAGCAAAATTTTGTTATACTTTCACTTAAGAAAATAGATTGCAAAAAGAACGAGAAAAATTCCTTCAGGTTCTGCAATAATTTTGATTAATCAAAGATTGTTATCGTTATACCGTCTGGTGATCCTTTATTTATGAAAATGAACTGTCTTATGGTTTCGTTCCTTCACACAGCCATTTATACAAAAGCTAAGCATATTCGTATCGGATACACGAACAAGGTATACTGGACAATTTTATTTGGTGAGATGGCAAGAAATTGCAATGGCTGGGAATGGAAATGAACATGGAAGTTTGAATTGGTGGGATGGAATTTCCTCTCAGGGACCTAACTAAAGTTACTGCCTTCAAGGGCAAAGGTTTTGAAGGGGTTGGTGGTTAAAGGCCTTTGATTTGAAGGAGGCTCAATCAGGCAACAGTCTTTGAAGAAGGAGAGGAACCCTACCTGTCGGACTTGGTCAGGAAGTCGACCAGCCAGCAACTGTCGAACATGCGAATGGAATAGTCTCAGTATGCCCAAACTGAATAGGTAGGTATGTGAAATCGTTCCAGCACAGAATGATGACTCAGGAATTAAATCAGGAGGACATGTAGGTTGGGGGGGGGGGGGGGAGTTCAGAGAGAAGCATGTCAGAGTAGTACTTAAAATGAAATTAATGTTATGTATTTTGTTAATTAATACATTAATATTAAGTACCTAATTATTACATATTATGTAACTGAGAAAATTCTCTCAATGTGAACTTAAATGTCCGTCATTTCAGAGAAAACACTCTTTAAAGGTCACTCTCAGCGACAAGCGTTATAATATAATATTATTACACCTTGTGTATCCTCACCCAGAAAGCCATTTTGGCCATTCTCCCAGAAAGCGACATTTTGATGTCCGGAGCGTTTTCCAAGCCCCATTATAATTTTTTGAGTTGATTTTATACAATGATTATGAGAAAATTATTATATTAAATATATTTAATTTAAATTTAATAGATTATAATCGAATTTTGACTTTATCTAGAACCGCTCTTCCCATTTTTCCAATCAATGAGTTCATTCAATAGAAAAAAAAAAAAAAAAAAAAAAGTGTAAAAATCTAGTCAATTTTTCCATTTTCCGTCCGTGTCCAGGTTCGACCTTCACAACTTTGATGTCTTGAAAAGGGGGTTTTCGCGGGTTAATCGAAAATTCGCGCCCCCTCAGCACCTTGGTTAACGTCTGGAGATTCTCCCTCAGGGGTTCTTATAATTTTAGGTTAATTTTCTTTGAAAATCTAGAGAAGAATAATAATATTATTCTTATTATGTTTGTCCGGACCTGTTGCTAGTATCAGCTCGTCCAAGAAGTTTCTTGAATTTTGACAGACACAGCTGTTTTTTCCCACTTATTTTCTCCCGCCATTCGATTCCCGCGCATCTCAGCTGTCTAGAACACCCGCCGAAAGTTCGTTTCAGTTTCTTTCAAAGTCTTTAGCGTCCTTTTAGCGTCCAATTGTCTCCTCCTGGACGTGGCTGTCCAATCACCTTCCTTCATTCTCCCATCAGTGATTTCACGGTCACTGTTTGAAAATAAAAAATGATTTTTTCTGACGTTTTCATTTTTTTTCTTCAATATAAGATATTGAAGAATCCAATCCACATAATATGTGTCCAATCCACAAAATATTATTTTGTAGTATTCGTGATTGGATAGGCATGAATCATTAGTGATGGTTACCTGAATGTATCTTTTTTTTTCAAACAGTTTGGAGAAATGTTGAAAAAATATATATAAATTTTATAATTTTTTTTTCTACATTTTTTTTTTTAAACTTTTATTGCACCAAGTTAGCAAACTTATCATTAGTTTACAATTGATGTATACTAAATGACTTGCAAGAAGCTATGACACATGACATAACACTGCTTCTATGCGACTTGTGTTTTGTGCAACTGAAGCACTTGTAATCACTCACTGAGCTAACTTTCACAGGGCATCCCACTCCCACAGGTCATGAGGTTTTGTTCTTCTGAGCAGGCCTTCAACGTCGAGGAGCTGGACAACCTCGCTGTTGATGTGTCCCCGAAGCCTCTGCTGATGAGCTAATGCTTGTTTTTTTGATGACTTCTTCGACAGTAGGAATTTGAAGTTCCTGGTTCAAAAATGAGATTTGAAAATGTCGCTTTCTGGAAGAATGGCCCTTATACAAGTTATGCTCAGCAGTGAATTCAAACGAGCTCTCCAGGCAACGTGTGACCACATTCGTTCGTGATAGTGGGGAGAACAGCTTAGGAACCAGGGCACCGGTGCGGTTTGCAGTTTACGCAGAATACAGAGTAAACCTCACCATTCGCTAAGACCCGTGTATATGTCGCAGCCATTTTGCCGAATCAATCCAAAACTTAAACTTTGAATTTTAATGTTTATGACATTATGTTGAATGAATAAACAGCTCCTGAACACACTAGGATTCTGAACTGAATGGAATTTGCATGGTGAGCAACAACAAGTTCTTTGAGCGTCGTTTAAAATTTCACTCCAGGCGAGCTGTGATTCGATTTACATTCTACGTCAGTCAACACCAACTTTGTCGTAGGACAAAGAAAAGAAGAAATCTTTAATCGAGCGTACCTACTTGAGATGAGACTGAAGTTCTCGAAGTTTTTTCCCCCCTGATGAGACTTTTCAGCTCTGCCTGAGGCAAGTGAAAAGAGCTTTTCATTTCCTCAAAGCCCAATGCCGTCCAATTAGAACTGTCTGAATTACTCGTTCCTAACTCACCCTAATCTGTGGCGAGAGGGTTTTTTAGATCTCGAACCTTCAACAAATTAGGAATAGAAGCAGTTTAAAGTTCTTCATAAAAATTAGCGATGTAAAATACGTTCACTATTTTGTTATTCGGAACGTTTCGTTTTTCGTATTCACTTTCCACATTCACGGGAACCGGAAAAGTATATTGCCCTGATTTCTATGGCACTGGCATGGCAGATAAAATAAATTCTTATTTCACTCTCAGTTAGGGCGAGCTTCTGCCTTGGACAACCGTTCATGAATATTGATGAGTTCGATAACTGTCCAAACAAATTTCTGAAAAGCGTCCTCCCATTTACAGAGGAAGCTGAACGACATGAAATAAATCGTGAAAGACATTAGTGTGAAAGTGTTTGTTTTGCAGAAAATGGGCTGGTAGGGAGGGAAAGGGGTCTAGCACATACATCATTATTGCAGCGACATCCGGAGCAAGGGGCCTGACGTTACCGAGTAGACGCTCTCTAACGATGATTCAAAATGTAGTATTCGGCAGATAATGCGGGTCGATCGTAACGCATTGGGATCGTAGGATAGAGAGTTTTGTTATCTACCAACTATTTGTCTTATTCAATTCATGGCCAGAGGAAATAGTGAAACACGCGGTCAGCGGTCTCTTCGTTTTTCATTATGCGAAAACTGTTTCTTTTCCGGTTGTACGGCTCAGTAAAAACAGCATGGATTTCTCGACTCGACCTCTGGATTTATATATAAATCCACTATATATATAACTCTATAGAGTGGTGAGATAGATGTAAAATTCTGGATGCCAAATATATCTATAATAGATATAGGTATAATAATTATACCTACCAATATTAAATATTATACCAAATTTTGGTATAATACTGTTAGGAAGCAGCTCCAGTTGATGGCAACCAGCAATGCACATGACAATGTCATTGTGTGGTGACATCGCAAAATGGTGGACTAGTAGTTTTGACTCAAAACTTCTGAGGAGTGTCTGGGTCGAGGAGTCTGTGGAACTTGAACCGAATCCTCACTTTCTTTGGTCAGCTACCGAAAAATTGCCCGTAGATGGGGGTTCTGAAATGCTGCTTACGAGCGCACCCCAGCGTCGTACTTCCTAACTTCCTCATCCTTTTCTGTGTGGGACCGCTGACCATGTTGCTCTGTGTAGTTTGAATAAAACAAATAGTGTGGATCCACTAACTATGTGTCGTTGTCGAAGTATCGAGGTAGAATCCATTAAATTTTGTCAAAATTCGTTTCGAGAACCTATAAATTCCGAAAACGAAATGTCCATCCACCATACGAGATGTTTTGGATTGTAGGTAGAGTGTTTCCATTTTTTCGAGGTCCCACTTTTGTACACACTACATTTTTTTTTTTTTTCATCTTTTCAAAAATATTTTTTTAATGGCGCAAAGTTAATTTTTGCACAATTACCTAACCAAACAACCTAACCAACATATTGTGAAGGTAGGTACCTAATTATTATTCTAGAGGGTTACCTAATTATGTATTAATCCTTGAGTAAACTTCCTGCAAATTTTACACAAGGGTTTTTCTTTGATAATATTTATATTTTTTATTATTTGAAAAAAAAAAAAAAAAAAAATCTACTTGGTTTGAACATAATATGTTCAACATATTATGTGGGACCTCGAGAAGATTATGCGCCCAAAATTACTAGGAAAACATTTGTCATCCTTGAAAATTAATCAGAAAATTAATCATAATTATTAGTCTGTTCATTATTTCTCAATCCTCCCTTTTTGGCGGTTTTCCGTTTGAGCTAGCAGCCGTGGATCCAAAACTCCTGTCCCCAGCGGCCATGATGCCCAAGCGGTAAGTCACTAACCAAAGAAAGTGAGGATTATGTTCATGTCCACGCGCATGCGCATTACCATTCCTAAGACTCCACGACCCAGTCACTCCTGTAGTTTTGGTGCTGGTGAGAGTGCTGAATTTAATGAGGCATCCAGGAACCTTTGATTCTTCACCATTGATGTCAGAAGTGAGATTAGGACGTGATCAATTGAACAACGAAACAGAAAACAAAGACGTTCGTCAGGCTCCCGAGGGAGATCCGATAGGAAGTTCAGCGAGAGAGAGAGAGAGAGAGCAAGAGATAAAGAAGATGCCATCACATTGAGTTGGTAGGTTGCACCTTTCCAACTACTGTGTAGAAAAAGCTGTCACTTGGGCCAAATGACCTGAAAATAGAGGCGACTGTGAAATGTCGGTGCAAGACACTTCCTCACCTGCTACCCTATTAACCCGATTGATAATGGGGACATTTAATCACCTGAGACAGATTGAAAATGGGAACATTTCATCAACGGCACGAAAACGTTTGATAACAACCGTTTTCCAGTTCCAGTTCTCTTATTTCCCGCAAGTCAACAGTATTGTTATCGGATATGCACTTTCGGATAATTTTATTCGGTCTGGAAGTGATTTCCTACAGTGCTTTTCATTTCCCAGTCACTCCAGTCGCACCTGAGCATAACACATTTTTGAAATTACCCCTTTCGTTTTCTGTTCTATAATTTGAACAAGAAAGTACATATTTCTTCCGCTTCCACTGATTATGATGGTCGATCATGGTTGAGTTCAGCGTCAGAGGTCTCCACCACTTCTCCCATCTCACTGTCAGTCACAGTGGCCTTACAACATCCTTCATGTGACATGGAACTCGCCACAAAACTTCGCTGAAGAAGTCTTGATGCATAAACATTATATTTAGTATTGCGAAAACTCCCGTGCCACACTAAGCGTTCTCCTCGGCTACTACTCGACACCTGCAACCTTGACTTGGGAGCCATAGCTGGTTACTTTAGTTCAACCACCTTATCCACCTTATCTCACAGTACTCTTTACTTAAAGACATGAAGAAGTCTTTATTTATGAGATGGCTACGGCTCTGATGATGTCTACTAAATTGAAAGACAGTGTACACTATCCAGTGAATGTTACGCAAATAGACCAATGATGGCATTACTGTCAGTTCACCTAATGGAAATGTCATGTTGTTCACATAGTGACCACCTAATGACCACCATTGAGAAACATAATGTACGAGAATCTAATGCACTGTGAGAGGCTGTGCATCATATCAGGCGCTACAGGTAATTTGCACAAAGTATCTGACGATATTGTCAGTGTATATGGAAATGCAGTTATCAATATTCTGGCACATCGTCTATTCAGGGGTTCAGTTGCATGCTTACGAAACGAGCCCTCTGATAACAAAGGAAACTTTGATTCATCAAGAACATTAAATGTGAAAATCTTGATATGTGGTTCCAACTCCACATAGTATGTGGATTGTATTACAATCGTTAATAACCAAAGTCTCAGTGTTGTGAACTGGTTTTCATACCCCTCTATGCCGCCAGGAGCATGTGAGCATCATCTCTTCCCCACACGTCGATTTTGGGGAGGTCTGAGGTCACTCCCCCGTCCCTGATGCCCTCACCAGTCAATTCACATTATTCTATTCTACTTACGTCGACTAACGCATTTTTCTCAGATCCGGAAGGAACATTCGATCGATCAGCAGGAGTCTGTGGACCTCTTCTATTTTCCGGTTATTGCTGGCTTCGACCTGGGGAAAATAGACTCCTTTAAAACAGCTGAGTCCTTGAAGCCCAGGGCAGATCTCGTTTTTACGAGCTTACCCGTGGAAAATAGGGACTCGCCTTCTGGGCGCTCGGAGATGCGGTCTAAGATTGCAACCCAGTGGAAACGTATTTAAAATTTATGTGACCCTCACCCATTTCTAAATTTGGTAGGACTACTTTGATTATTGAATTTAATGGCGAATTGAAATGCGAATTCTCCTTATTATTAAGTTGTGCGTCAGTCAGAAGACGAGAGGATAATATTATACCATCCTGCCAGAGCCTACAGAAGATTCATTGGAACAAGTTAGTCCAAATTAGTCACAAGGATAGTGATTTCGTGCGACCGAAGTCGACATTGGTTGAAAAATTCGTGCTTAACAATTCATTTCATTTTTGAAATCTATTTGTGGCTGCGAAGCTTAAATTCGCTCGCACGCCCCACTTCGTTCAATCGCGGGCCATGGGAAGCGCCTTTTCCGGCGGCGTGAACGAAAGTCCAGCTTTTCCCTAACGAGGGAGCTGCTAATTACTCGGGCTCTCCGAGCGTATTTTTGATTGGACCCGAGGACCGGTCACCCCTGGCGCCACTTCGTCCGGGGAAGCCAGATCAGCGGGACCAATATTTTTGCGCGAGTTCCCCGGATAGCAGATCGCGACATCTCGTGTTACGCCCTGGCCAGGGATATTCAGGTCCTCACTTCAACTTCCTCCAAAGATACCAGGGGTGACATCCCAGTTACGCTGGAGCCCTTCCCTCAAACACACAACACAAATATTGATAAAACTATTAATCAATTAAGAACACAATACATATTTGCATGTAGGTACACCCCAACGTCAGCAGGGTGCCCAACTCGACTGACTCATCATGAAACTTGTGAAGACAAATTTTGAGGCCGATCACAATTTTTTACCCCAGCCACAAATACATAATATGTTTTATTACATAATATTATTATGAGTATTATTCCAAAGATAATAAACCTAAATACGTATGATACATTGTATGCCTTCCGCTTCCCCCACCTTTTAAAACTCCCTATATCCCTCAAATAATACAATCCAATACCACTTTCAACGGTTGAAATTGCAGAATTTCCTTCGGAAATTCGCAAAAAGAGGATCAACAAGCAGCATCTTTATTATCGTAGCAGTTTTTACAACGACGAACTTGTTGTCACCATTTTTATGAAGTAGTGTCACGATGAAAACAGTACAACAATAAGTCTTCTTGAAAACTCGAGGGAAAAGGGTCCAATAATTAAAACGCCAGAATAGCGCACTCGTTTGGGTTCCTCGCTGACGATACGACCTAATTGAAGATCAAAAGAAGACCCAGCTCAATTAGCAGTACTGACGGAAAGGAAAACAGAGAGCGTGTCTGTCACCTACTCAAATCAGAGACTTCCTCCACCTGTGAGTTGCCCTTATGAATTTCAGAGAGGCACAAGGTTTCTGCATAATCCCGAAATAGCTAATTAGCGGTTATCGTTTTCGTGGAAGGGCGTTTAGGTTGCGCAATTTGTGCAAGTAGTGCAATGTAATGTAGCAATGCAGCATTGCGGGATCCCGCGGTGTTTTTACAATCTAACAAATGCGGGATTCTCAACGCGGCATCATGCGGGATTTCTTTTGCTACAAAAAAAAAAAAACAAAAAAAAAAACGCGTTTTCTGTGGTGTGAATCGCAACCTGCACACTGTAAATTACATTCTCATTGCCTGTGATTCATATAAGTCCTCCTCATGTCTGTTGTGTTTTAGTTCACAATATTTTTGCTAGTATTTTTTTTGGTATCTACGATCCTGCTCAAGATCCAGATACCAGGTATCTAACCTTTCTGAGGGGAAACAGGGGCTGTCTCCAGTTTGCATAATATACAGTGGAGTATTATACTAATATTATAAGAATATTATACTAATATTATAAGAATATTATAATAATATTCTTATGCTTTCTGTTTGACGATTCCTCCCACAAGTGTGGAGTCAAAGAGAGCATTCTCTACAGCTGGATACCTATTCTGCAATCAGCGCCGACCGAATTTGGGTGAGAGAAACAGTTTCTCTCACCCAAATTCGGTCGGGGCTGATTGGTGCTGAAAATGGGATTGTTGAATGAACCCAGGAGGTCAAATAAGGTGTGGTTTCCGAGTAATTTCGGACGCAAATCCGATTTTCGAGGTCCCACATCTGTCCAAACATCTCACAGAAAATGAATTTTATTTATTGTTTTTGTCAAAAGTATTTAATTAATGTCACACTGTGCCTGGCACGGTATTAATTTTTGCGCAATTAACCTATATCAAAGAATAACCCTTGTGCAAAATTTGCAGCGTTTTTGTAAATAAATTGCGTTTTTTAAACTTCAAAACTAAATTTTATTATTGCATAGGTGTATTATTTCAAGAATAATAAACCCAAACTAGAGCACTAAGATAATAAAATATGAAATTTTGACGGAAAACATTCAGACTTATTAGATTTAACGTTGTGGCCCATTGTACGGTGCCTCGGAACTTGGTTGAGGGATCGGGAAAATTCAAATCACAATAAATTATGGGCCCTTCAAATCGTAGTATTTTTTTACTGTCGGGATATTCGGCATCTCTGGTACCTCAGCTTTCCCCATAAAGTCATTTTATGTGCTTTTTGAGATTTGTATCGTCTTGAAAAAGGGGTCTCTTTTGAAAGGCTACACTCGAGAATTCGCGAATAAAAGTCCCCACAAACTTTCCGTGCTGACGGAGCCTATTGACAGCTTTTCGCATCCCCCCTATTAACAGAAGCGGGGACACAAACCGTCGGTGATCGTAAACGGGAACGTTAACGATCCGCACGATGGGTAAATATGAGCGGACCGGGTAATAAAGTCGCTTGAGTTGGGTAATAAATGGGATCCGATATTAGAAGATAAAGTTTGGCGGTAAAAGGCTATACCCGCGCGCCTCCACAAATGATCAAATTATGGGTTTACTGCCATCAAAGGAGATTAAAATGCGAGAGTACGCTCGCATCGCGCTGTTTCGTACGATTAGCATGCAGCCACGAAGTCGGTATGTTAAATTTTCACAGCTTTCCGTGCCATTAAAAAATTTCACCGACCTTTCAACCTTTTGATGTCTCTCATCCGGGTAGCTTGAATTGTCGACGAACGAGCGTGTCCATTTCAAAATTTTCTTTTTCATAGAAGTTTTTAGAATTCGGTTTATGTCTCCGAGTAAAGAACCAAGTGATCTGAAGTGGTCTGCTCGTATTGCATGGGAGGGGGGGGGGGGGGGGGGTCAGATAGAGAGCACTTCCGCCCGTCTCGCATTCTCGATGGTCTGGACCTTTGTGCGGAATAAGCGGCGACCATCGCCGGCATTCTTCACGAATTACAATTATACTATAATAACTATACTACTATAATAATACTATAGTAACTATTGATTTGTCTGTGAACCACATGTATGATGTAGTGACCTGGCCTGAAACGGGTGTAATTCGTTCATCTGGGGTGTATACTTGATACAAAGGTGCATGCTACTTACATGTTCACACCGCATGTGTCACACACAATCCATATCTTGAAAATGTTTGCCATCACTATGATATAGTGATCGATACAATCGGGTTTCCGACATATCGTTACCAAACATCAACTTTTTTCGGCTGGTTCTTATTTATTCTGCTATGTATCAATCCATCGGTACCCCTTGAAAGTCCGCAACCAGTGTGTTTCATTGAGTTTGTGTGTATAATAATTGTCATTTTAGTAGTTTTAATGCCAATCCAGGAGTCAGTTGTATTCATGGGAGTCGGTTGAGTGTTTTAGCTAGGAACAAACCGGGAGTCAGTCGTTGGGAGTTGGTTGAAACGGGAGTCAGTGCGGGAGTCAAATGCCCCGCTGACGCCACCGTCGCGCAGTGGTCCGAAATCGCGAAAAAGCGTCGTCCAAGGGTCGATTCGATAGTCCTCCCTATCTTGGTGACATGGTGATGGACTCATCAATCGAAATTTACGTGATTCTGCGAAGCATTATTTTCCTAGGGCATTATTTTCCTGTACAGGAAAACACTGAGAGAAAAGATTTTTTTAGTGGCTAGGTTAAATCCGAAATAACCTCGAAAAGACATTTAAACCACCTAGAATCAATTGATTCAACCTAGAAAAAATAGGTCCAGGTTAAAGTAACATCGAAAAATATTAATACAACCTAGACCCATATAGAAACAACCTAACCCGTTATTACCCACCCTCTAACCACAACCTGGAATAAAAAAGTGTCAACCTAGACCAAATGTGAACTTCACATTTGGTCTAGGTTGACATTGTGAAGACCTAGAAAATATATTACCTACCTTTGACTTTTAAGTGGGGTAACCTAGAATTGAATGATTTGACCTTCCATATAATTCCCCTCCATTAAAGTCTCGGTTGTACAACTGAAAACAACCGAGAGATTTAAAAGGCGAGATTGCTACTTTAGGTAACAACCCAGAAGAAAAAGTTAGACTTTCAGTCTCGGTTAAAACTACTACAAATAGTTTTAGGTTTAAACAACAGTGATTGTAATTCATTCAAAAAATTCCAGGTTGTTTCTACAGTACGCTAAGCGGCTGCGGAGAGCGCCACTGTAGGCGGTGGGTGTTAATTCTCGTTGTCTTGGCACCCCTGCTATTTAGCCGGTGGGGTTGAGGCCAAATCTTTGTCAAATTCTAATCATCTAATTTCTGTCACTATGTGCAGTCATATTATGACGTCACATTCAAATTTTTGTACTGAGTTGGAAACAGAGACAACCCAGAAAGATAGTTGAAGTTGATAGAAACAACCTGCAATGGAAGTGGAGCAAACCTAGAAGGAAAAGTGGACCACCTAGTAATTTATTAGAACCAACCTGAAATGAAAAGGAAGCTACCTAGAAATTTAACTGGAACAACAGGGATAGTAATTGAAACAACCTCGTAAATAAAGGGACACAACCTAGAGAAAAAAGGGTTCTAGGTTAACGCGCCATGGCTGTAAATTGTTTGAGGTGGGGTGAGAACGTTTTTGTTTCAGGGTAAATCGACCGTCTATGAAAGTGAAAAACATTGAATACCAGGGTGAGACAACCAAGACATTAATGTTTTTAACCTAGACTGTAAATGGATGGATGCGGCGGCACACATTGTTAACTTAACCTTGAAATAAAGTGTGGGGGTGGCGTATTTTAAATCTTGGTTGTTTGCATTTTTAGGAAGGTAACTTCACCAGTATTTTCAATCTAGGTTAAATTATATTCAACCTAGACTAAATTGTTCCACCCTAGAATGAAAACCAAAAAAAAAAATCTAGGTTGGCAGCATTTAACCTAGAAAAAAATCGAAAAATAACCTAGAATAGGCCCTTTTTTTCTCTCAGTGTAGGTACAAGGTGTTAAACAACTTGATCGACTCCCCAAACCTTCTTTTCAGCCTCTCCTTCAAGACCCCGCAGTTTTCAGCACGCTCTCAAGCCTCTTCACCTTTTCGCCGACAAACTATCTCCTGAATCGACCTCTGTCTAGCTTACCAAGGACTGCAAATCTTCTCCTGGAGCTTCACACGAATTTAGAATTTTTTCGTCTTCCATCGGGGTTCAAAACTGCCATGGCTTCGTCCTTGACTTCCTGGCCATCTACAGCTTATCGACCTAAACTAACGGTCACTAAGTATCGATACCCGATACTGTCGGGCTATGCATCATCACATGGAGGAATAGAATTCTATTCCTCCATGGCATCATCAATAGAAAAATATCGATATACCTATCTGAGGAAAACGGTCCTGTCGATATCCTATTAT
Source organism: Pilophorus perplexus (assembly GCA_955831195.1). Classification (NCBI taxonomy): domain Eukaryota; kingdom Metazoa; phylum Arthropoda; class Insecta; order Hemiptera; family Miridae; genus Pilophorus; species Pilophorus perplexus. The sequence continues at coordinate 12,740,848 of OY037015.1, read as the reverse complement.
AAGATGATCCCTATCATAAGAGCAACCAGCGAAGTGAACCCTGTGGTGGATTCAAGAGTCTTTCTTCCATGTCTTTCTTCATCGCCTACTTATGAAGTTTCAAGTTAAACTTGAAGCAAACTAAGACTCATATCGCCTCCAGCGTCATGATGTTAAACTCCCGGGAGCAGTCACGTCAACTTCACAACCAGTATAGTTATAACTGTTACAACGAACCCAACTGATAAACTCACCTTACTAATGAATGACGAACGAACATCTTACCACCGTCAGGATTAACCAGGTGATGAGAGAGAAACGAACGTCAGATAATTAGCATATCATCTTCCAAGTTCTTCAACAAGTTAACCTTCTTGAATGTCATCATCATCGCTGAAGAGGCCCTCAGAGAGTTATGCCCTCTCCGAGTTTAACGAGCTCCTCAACCTCCCAGTTAGACCGATCGTCGCCGACTGGAGTGACAGGGGGTTTAGAATTCAAGAGTGGGCTTGTTGGAACTCAGACTTTGACCCAAATCGTCCATTCTGTCAGAGCAAGTCGACTTCCTCGGGACTGATACAATTCAATTAAGGGTGCGTTATGAATAATTCTGGTGACTCAAATGGAACGAGTTGCAAATCGCTTAATGACGTCAAAGTTCAAGAGGCGTGTAATTTACGCTTACTATGTGTGGTCATTTCCTTGAGACAGTAACATTCAAAGTTGAGATTGATCGGTTATTTGGTTTTGAAAATTGATATGAATTATTGACGCTAAAGTGACCATTAGCCTCAAAATAACCACGTCACATTTTTCTACCACAGGACGACTGTAAAGAGTTGTGGGGCTACTAGTAAGGGCTGGTCGTTTTGTTTTTTCTGGCCCCTGAGAAAGAAGGGTGACTGATGAGAGGCGACGGGGGCCTTGTTGACGCCTTCCGAGTCAATACATCTTGGAGTGGCGGGGGGAAGAGAGCCGTAATGAACCAATTGGACGATGGTGAACGGACGCCATTGTGTTCAGAGGGTGGGAGAGAGAAAAAAATTGGATGAGCGAGCGAGAAGGAACATCGAGGCAAAAGCCTTCCGAAAACGAGACCCTAATGTAATGATTAGGCGCCGATCGGAATGGAATTGGCTTCACCGGATTGTAACTCACCAATTACTCTTGTCGGATTATATGTAATGATCTCTGGCACAATGCCAGTAGCGGCGACTAGGGTTGAGTTATTGGTGGCACAAGTTTTTCCAGGGTCACCTGATTCGAATTGGCAATTGAGTATTTAGGAGAAAAAACGCTGCACATTTTACAAAAGGATTTATTATTCTTTGATATAGGTTAACAATTATTGTGAAAAAATTAATTGTGTGGCATTAAGAAAATATTTAAAAAAAAAAAAAATCTGTACAATGTTCGGACAGTTGTGGGACCTCGAAAAAATGGATTTTGCTTCTAAAATCATTCGGCAAAAAAGGTAAACCTACAATACACTGGCCTACATTCCAATTATCTATGAAAGGAAAACGCAGGTCACCTTCAACAAGATCGATTATAATAATTATAATCGAGCTTGTTGAAGGTGACCTGCGTTTTCCTTTCATAGATAATTATCTATTATAATTGGAATGTAGGCCAGTGTATTGTAGGTTTACCTTTTTTGCCGAATGATTTTAGAAGCAAAATCCATTTTTTCGAGGTCCCACAACTCATAATAATTATTATTATCAGCACTTGCTTACTCTTCAAAGAGGGATTTTTCGAGGAATAATTTTGCTTAAAAGCAAAACTTGAGCTCGGGGATTTCCTTTCCGTCGTTCGGGGATCCCCCCCCCCCCCCCCCCCCCCCCCCGGAATTACTCGTAAGGAATTGTTGAAGTGAGGATTTTTTCCCACAGTAGTAAATGTGGAGACTTTTTCCGGGGATTTTTTTTCTACATTCCTACGGCAGCGCCCTTCAATTTAATTCCTCTACAATGGCCTCAGGGTTCAAGAAACCTCATGATATTATCCTTGGACTTCCTCCTCAGTCCAAAATTAGCAAAACTCAATGTAAGTTTAAACAAATTTTCACTTCAATTTTATTCATTAATTTCATTTTGTAGGAGTTGGGCAAAAAATGGTACAAACTTGGTATTTTTTCAAAAAATCGGCAAAATATTGCATTTTACCAAAAAATCGGCAGAATATGGCATTTGAAGGGCTCTGTTCATTACCAAGGAATGTGTTTAACCTTACAACGCTATACATCTGCAGTACAGTTGGAATCGCTAGACGCTCGTAATAATTACGACTACAGCAATTGAGGGCACAAGCATTAGAGAGTTCCTAAAGAAACATCCGAGATACGTCGGCCGTTAATTTTTATCGCCGGAAGGGATTTGTTTAGGGAGAATCAAAGAAAAGCTAACTTCACATAACACCCTAACAGAGATACGGTGTTATCAAAAGTCACGCTAAATTTAAAGTGCCTCTATTTACGTTATATTAGAGTTCCTAAAGTAACATCCGAGATACGTCGACCGTTAATTTTTATCGCCGTAAGGGATTTGTCTAGGGAGAATCAAAGAAAAGCTAACTTCACATAACACCTTACGAGATACGGTGTTTTCAAAAGTCGCGCTAAATTTAAAGTGCCGCTATTTACGTTATATTGCTCGAAATTAACGGCGTTATCCGTAAGACCGTAAGCTTCATCGCCGTAACTTTACGGCAATAACGGCCGACGTTAGGCATAAGGACGCGTAAGTTATCGCCGTTATTTCTGCGCATGTGCGAAATCTCGAGTTACGTCGACCGTTAGGTAAATAACTCATCGCCGTTAGGCAAAAAGTGGCTTTAGGAACTCTCTATTACTATATAGGTATTATTACTATCTAACTATTACAATATAGGTAATATCTTCCTACACGGACCTCCTCAATTTGGGAGTAATATCGGGAATAAGTAAATTCAATTTTTTTTTCTCCGTATTAGTAACGTTTAGCAAAATAAAAAAATGAATAATAATATTTAAAAAAACAATAAAATAAAAAACAATTTAAAAAATAAAACTTCCCTCATTCTGTTTGAAGTAGCTCTATCACAGTAGAGCTAAAAGAAAATTTCTTATAACTTATATTCAATATAAGCTATAAAAAATTTTCTTTTATTAAATTTTAATACTTAGGTCGAGAAAAACAAATAATAAAATAACCGTTATCCTCTTTCTTTTATTTTCAATTTACTCATTTATTTATTTATTTTTGTTGTTGTTGGTGTCAAGTAACATCACTGTAGATCTATTAGGCATAGATCTTATAATAAGAAATATAAGTTCGAGTTACTTCTTCGTCGGCATCAGAATCAATCTACACATCCAAATTCTGCTCAATGGATTCCTCCTCCATCTCAAGTTCCACCAGAATCCGCCGGAAATTTTCGCCATTGATGAATAGTTTTCCTTTTTTTCAGCAACAGAATAGACGGTCGTAATATGACGAGTAACACGTAAAAGAATAGACATTCGTGAAAATTACGAAACGCTAGACAGTCGTAAAAAAGACGAAGTGACTTACCGCAGATCCAAAGTTTACGTCCTCAAGAGCGTCGGGCGGTGTTTAGTTACAATATTAAACCATAATAATATTATACCATATTATGGTATAATATTATTATGGTATCTAAGGAGGGTGACGCTTGGCGTTTGGTTCGCATTTAGTTAACTATAAATTTAGAGCTTTAAAGCAAATGAAGCGTGTTCCACGTTCCTCCAATGTTTAGCCGTTAGGTTCAAGTACGTTCGGGGGACTGGGGGTGTTCCCCAGCAGTCCTTACACTAAGAATAATTCTTTACTAATAAGAATAATAAATTATTTATTCCTAAGAATAATGAACACTTGTGTAAAATTTGCGGCGACTTCTCTCACTTTTTCTGCGTTGTTGAGACCGATCAAAATTTTCGACCCCCGTCTTGAATGCATGGGTTTATTATTCCAAGAATAATAACCCCCCCACCAAAAAAAGAGGTGGAGTTGGTGCTGAAATTACTAAAAGCCCGCTTCCCTTGTTTGTGTATGAAACCACTGAAATTTTAAGGCTTCGTGGGGCAGTGTGGCATCTAATCTGTGGCTCCCACGTTTTAAAGGAGATTTTTTTTTCCCCGTTCGGGTGATGAGCGGGTTTCCGCAAAGTGGAAAACCGCTACCTATTGAGTTTCGGACGGTGAGTTGATAAAGCGAAAGAACCCCCGAAGAGTGATCCAATTATAAAACCACTGAGTTACCCCGTGTACGAATCGGAATTTGAACGATTTTAATCAAAAGAGGAGCGTGTAGGAGTGACTGACTGGCAGGGGACGAATGAGATTCTACCGAAGGTTGAATGAGGAGAAAAAAGTATTTAGCGGATTAAACTCGAATCATCCTAGAATTGGAATAAACTGGTAAAGGCACGGGTTCTTTTGAGGATGGAAAATTCAATATTTCCCTCTTTTGAAATTGCTTTCCAATCAGAGTGTCGAATTCCGCTAATTTGAATTCACTAAGTTGATTTTAGAGCAAAAATAAACTTAGTGAATCCAAATTAGCGGTCACGTGGGAGGTTGTCACTTCACCTTACCGTGCGGTTTTTTGCTGATCGTGATAAATGATCAGAGAAGTGAACAAAAACTTGGATCGATTCACTTGGAAACAATCTAGCTACCATGCACCAGGGCATCCACCAAAATCGACATGTTTCGACGCAAATCTGGTATTTGCGTCGTAATCGTGTAACGAAGGGGTACCAGATGTAGTAGAACCAAAAGTAGTAACTGCTGTGGTAACTACTCGAGTTGAATTCAAAGGAACGGCTTAAACGACTTTCGGATGTATATCTCCGTCTCGAGCACTTTTTGCAGACTTAACGACGGAAAATAGCACGGTGGAGCTTCATTGTTCTCATTTCAGCAGCACTTTGGCAAAGGAAGTTCTCTCGACCCTCGATTACGGTCTACCATAAAAATTTGAATAAGTACCTATGGTTATAACTTATTGCCATACATGCCAAAAATGCATATTTTAATTAATTGGTTCATTTTTAGGAAAAGGATGACGTTCGAGTACTTGGAAAATTTTTGGCTCATGAGCAATTGGTCTGAAATTGGAGTTTCGAAGGGGCTGCAGGCGGTAAACACGAAAAAATGGGGCTACGGGAGGGGTTTTTTGACGGGTTTTGACTATAGGATCGAGTTAGGTGTCGTTTTCGAAAATGTTTTGGGGTCCCAGAACGATCCGATTTTACTGTGGGGATCTGTAGGGCTTTCATGGGGCTACAAATGGGATTTTTGAAGGATCCCAAGAGGTCAAATATTTTCCGAGTAAAAAACAAAATTGTGAAAAAAGGGTTAAAAAATGTTTCTTTTCCAAATCTTTTTCATTGACACAGAACTAATTTCCGCACAAGTAATCTATATAAAATAATAATAAACCCTTGTGTAAAATTTGCTGCGTTTTTACCACCGATTTGCGCTTTAGACTTGTCCAATCCCAGACTTCCGCTTTTGATTGGTATATTTTTGCACTTGTGATAGGCGGCCTGGTGCCCACGGCACCACCCTCGAGCTAGTATTTTAATGAATCCTGTGGACACTCCGCAAGGATGCCTTAGTGACCCCTGGCCTGATCTCACGAGAGTGGGCTTGTACCTGTGGATCTTTGGAGTCCCACGTCCTTTGGAGGGTCGGGGGGAATTGGAGGTGGCTTCGAGGCTGCGGCAGATCGCCGTATCTGGACGTATGACAATGAAAACACTTTACTCGGCCGGATCATCCTCTACACTCAGTGCCTGTGCAGCGGACCCATGGGGAACCCTTAACACCTCGAGTGTGGACCATCACATTCCTTAATCCACATTGTCAGAAACACACCCACATGTAGGCTCACTCATCACCCACACTGTGGGGTTACTTTGCACCACTTTAGGTATACGTTCATATTGCTATTTTGGGAAATTCTGCAGTTTTATCGCAAGTATTTTTTGATTTTCATATATTGAAAAAATACTTGCGATATACGATATAATATAATACATTATCATCTGTAGGTCACATATTATATGACATACCTTTTATATAAGGTATTATTAAATAGTAAGAAATTTTCTAACTAGCCAACTACACTTATCAAATATCGTCACTAAGTCATCATATCAGGTACACTTTGATTTGAAAAGAACTAAAATTGTTTGTTTTCGAAAAGTTTGATCGGGTGATTCTATAATTAAGGAAGATGAACTATTGCCATAGCTCGGATCCGCGAGAATAATAGGAGGGAGTATATTTTGGACGAGCTCCAAACCCCTTCAAACACAGGAAAACAATGAACGGGTTTTAATGGATAGCCGTGTGAAGTGGGTTGAAGTATAAATCGAACAGCCCATTTTCTTTCTTCAGATCCCAGCCGGCTATCATTTCAGCCCGCCACTTCCTAAGTCACTTGAACTGGATCCAACACATAAGTGCTGTTTATTGGTCCATACACGCCTTCTCAGACACAGAAGTTTTTAGGAAATATCACCCATCTTAGCGGCTGTTTTCGATTGTTTTTTGAGCCGTGAAATCTTGGTTCTTAGATAACAAGGAACCTGCTTATTCCTACTGAATTGAAAGGGATGAAAACTGGTTTAATAGGAAAAAATGTTTGAAAGGTTGAACCCCGGTTCAAAGGACAAACCGGTTTGGAAAAATTAAAAACACTGCGGTCAAAAACAGGTTTGAAGAGGTAAAGAACCGGTTTGAAGAGGCGTGGCCAGTTAAGGATAAAGGGAAAACCGGTTTGAAGGGGCAACTCAAAATTTGATTCTTTCGACAAACACGTGAATTGTCTCTATTCTGATTTTTTTTAATCAATAACTTATTATTAAATTTTAATTACCTAATCAATATTTAATAATTTTTACCATGACCGTGACAACTTTATTCAGATGTCTAAATAAAATTTTGAAAACTTGGCGACGGCGTGAATGATTTTACCGCAGATTACACTAAGTTCTTCAAGAGGTGAAGGTATATGAAAATGCCAAGTCCGTTACATCCCTTCCATTCGCCAAGCTTTTTTCCCCCCAACTTCAATTCCCTTCCTTTTCTTCGGAAGATCCTGTCTGGTGCTTGACAATCTGAAATGTCTTCTGTCGACTGCAATACCGGATCCGATTGTGTAGGTAACTGTTCCCGCTGCAAACAGTCGTTTCCGCTGTCCAACTATAGTATCTAGTTCAGCTGTACGGGGTAAATGTTTACTGAAGGACCGAACGTTTGCAAGAACTCGGAGGCTCTAAAATTCTTTCTGAGAAACATTTGATGACATTAAGGCACAATTAGTGAGCTTATTCTTCGTACTGTAAAAGGACACGGTGGATTAGTATGAAATTATCACTTTCAGTGGAGAAACTCTCGCAGAATAAGGGATCCATCCTCTAGAAAACCCCGAAAACATCATGAGAGTTCATTATTTCCCTTCTTTCGTGCAAAAAATCCTCAAAAATCCTTGAACCTTAACATTCATTCCGCCGCAGGTCTCCAAGGGAAAAAGATAACAAGAATCTCAGTAACATTATGTAGGCAGAGCAGAGCAATCCGTCACACCAAAAGTACCTTATAGCATCACGTACGGCTAGGGAGGGATATTGGTCCACCCAACAGTCTCCCGTTACTCAGATCCATTTGGTTTTATTCAACGATGTTGGAATATGTGTAGCGAAGAAAACCGTGGAAATCTCGATAAAATTCTTGGCCTCGACAAAAGGGCGATTCCAAGACTGTCATTCTCCTTGTTTTGTACCTACCCTTTTATAACCATAAATAGGAAAATATGAATTTTTTATTTTTAGCCAATTTTTATAGTTTCAGTTTTTTATGGGCGGAGGAACTTTTTTCAGTAGCAATAAAATATTTAATTGTTCAATGCATTGTTCGTAAAAACTAGAAGTAAAAGTTGAGTGTGTAAATTAATTCGTTATTAACAATCTTTAAACAAGCAATGTTGAAACTATTTAGAGTGGTTATTTCATTTTAGTAACAATGTTATTTTCCAGGAGCCTTCGATTACTCAAGTAGAGAGACTTCTTTTACAGAGCACACGAGTGACTCTAAGTGGTTATAGTTAGGACTAAAAGGGTTGGCCCCAGGCTGCCAACTTATTCCAGGCTGACTCAATGTTTGCGAACCCGTAGGCTTGGTTTTAATGGAAAGCCACTTTTTCTGTTCCGCTTCAGGATTTTTAATCTCGAAGTAATTCAATATTTGCCCAAAATTGTGTCAACACTCGAAAGGCTTCTTGTTAGGTATTTCTGCTTCCATCTCTGTCAACAGATAGCCTGTTTGCCCGTTGACTCAGCTAAACGTTATCTTTCACGGGAACCAAAGCTGTTTGGAAAAAGATGGAAAACATGTTCGGTGCAAATCCCTTTTATAAATAAAATGTGGTTTGCGTTGATATTAGGTTTTTATTCTATTTTTCGGTTCACCGTTTCATTCAGTGACCTAAATAGGGATTGAGCAAGGTGGCTAAGGGGGGGGGGGGGACTGCTTGGAAAATGTTCCGTACTTTGGAGATCTGACTAAAAAATACCAATAACAACCTCCATCGATACCAACGTCTAGAACAAATCGGGAAGAACAAGAAAAAGAGAAGTTTTGCTGTGAATGAGAGTTAAGAATAATATTCATATTGTGTTAACACAACGCTAACTAGCGTTAAGTTGGGGCGCGACACATTTGAAAGAGAATGGCTTGTGTTTCCGAGTAGTTCTGATGAATGTTGAAATAATTTCACAATTAATGACCGAATATTGGAGATAACTGTAGCTTCTTGGACATCTTGAAGACCATTTGAGCCGAATTCCATCAAACTCGGTTGAATGTTCGTGGAGTAAATTCAGGAAAATTGAAAATTCTGCCGTTTCGGTTAATATTCCCTTAACAGTGAACCAATTTTTATGATATCTGGTCCCGAATCATACTTTTCCCACTAATTTCTTTGATTGATCATTTCGATATTATGAAATTATTCGTGTGAACACGTTAAAATCGACTGTTCATTTTTTCTGACGGTATTGTTCTGAGTTCAACCACAAAATTTACGTTTAATGTAAAATAGGTACTTACGTAAAAATGAGTACGTGGGAGTGAATGGTACAGCCAGTGCGCAGAGGAGGATGTCAGACAAGGCCAAGTTAGTGATGAAACAGTTGGTGACGGTGTGCATAGCTCGGTTTCTTCCCACGACATAACAGACTAGCCCATTCCCGAACAGCCCCAAGACGAATATCGATGTGTAGAGGATGCAAAAAATGGACTGTATGATATTGTCATTGATAACGTTGATGTCTTTCGAGTACTCAGAAGAATTGGTGCCATTGAACAAGTCCAGGTCGATGTCTGATCTGTTCATAACTTATCCACAGGACGAGGACCCGGACCGGATCTCACAGCCGGCGTGTCATTTCTGCAACAAAAAATGTAACCACCCTTGGTTAGCACGGTGGGGAAAATCGGAAGTTAAAGAGAAAAAACGATCGAATTTCCACTTCACATTTCCATTTCCTCTTGTTTCCAGTCTATCAAACAGACCGGGCTGGCAGACGTTAGAGAAACACGCGAGTGGAGCAAGCCACACCCCAAACACCTGAATAATTCAGATCCTCCGAGCAGGCACCCACATTTCACTTTACATGTTTCACGGCTCAAAGAACGTTTTAGTATGCCGAGTACGTATATGCAAAACAAAGTTTTTGCTGCATTCGGTCTGATTTACAGACAGAGCAATATTACGATTTTGGAATGCAGTTTTTTTTCCATTATTTGAAATTTGAGCTTGTCGTTGATTCGAAGTGTCTACAAATTTGCAGCAGGTTTAATTACGAAGACGAAATTGTTTCGTCAAGTCTCCATTCGGTACCCATTCGATAGATTTGACGTTCACGTGACGATACGGTGTTGTTATTTGATGGCAGATCGCATGATTGATTGCGTGGTACTACGAGACTCAACCCCACGTATATTCCATTGAATTAGTGACGTTTGTTCGAACCAGTGAATATGACTTGTCATTCACAACATTTGTCAACATATCATTTAAAGGACCATCAAATTCATTGAATGGCTTTCAGGGACATGAAGATATTACAGTACAGACACATTTTTAACTTTATTCCGTCTCCGTCTAAGTTTAACAAAATCAACAAAGCTCATTACCTACACCGCATTGAATAAACTCAAAAGCTGCCCGTTTCCATTCAGCTTCAACATAAATGATTGACAGAACTTTGTTTTTTATCCTTTTCCGTCTCGTCTCGTCAAATGCAGAAATGAAACCCGTCACGAATGCAATTCCTGTTCACCCTGAAAAGCTGTAGGGAGCTGTATTCCAATAGGGAGGCTCCCTGAAATAAGATTTTCGTCTTCCGACAACTCGAAACCAGACGACATTCGATTTACGCGACATGATTCTATAACATTCTATATTATAATATCTGATTTCAGGGAACACTGCAACAATTTCTATAAATAGAAATTGTTGCAGTGTTTCACCTACCGACGTCACTTACTTCAGTCATCATCGACCGAATTTATCGCGTTACTTTCTTCATCCCTGGTCGTTTAATTCGCCCTCTGCCCCTCAAAATTGCAGGTCTCTCGGTCCAATATTGTGACCGCTATTGGGAACACATACGAAGACAAAAGTTGTGAAATTTAACACACATCGTTTCGAAGTAGAAAATTCATGATCATGAAAGGTGGTTTCTGTTAAATTAAGGCTAATGGCGAAGAAACATGCACTACGCATCGTCCTCTCTCAATTTAAAAGAGAGTTAGGTGAATTAATTAAATCCTTTTTGAACAGATGTGAGAGTTTTGAGAACGTGGTTGGAACTTTTTAGAAGTTCCTGATAACATGCAAATAGATCTTACGCCAAACATCACAAAACAGGAGCGAGGATGAAAGAGGCTTCTTAGGATTCTGCTCGCATCGGATGCCACTTTTGCTGTATGCTAATGGCATTTGTTGTGTCCGTGTCTCTTTTTTCCCGCCCAAACTTTGGGCGCCTTTACCTTCTTTGTACGGATGTTTATGAAGGAAACCGAAAAGTCTGAAGGGGTTTCCTCCGACGTTCCCGCCCCAAGCACTTTTTTTTACTCTGACGTATCCGCGGAAGAAGAAGAAGAAGAAGAAGAAGAAGAAGGAAAAAAACGACAAAAATCCCGTAATGGTATAAAACATGGGTCTCCATCCTTCGGGGCTCACAAATAGACTTTTTTGCTCGGCCTGTCTCGGTCGCGACTGATTCATTTCGAGGTTGATTTCGTTGTCTCGATGGAGTAGCCTCTCAGTTTCCTCAGAGTCGGCATTTAAATCAGGATTTTCTTCTCGACCTAGCTTTTGCGATCCACCTTTTTATTCTCTTTACGGCACACAATAATTGTTGCTCGTTGGAAACCTTGAGGCCATTTCATTGTACTTGAAAATATAATTTATTTTGCAGATCAACTCTAAATTATGTTATATGAGTTGAAGAATGAAGAAAGGTTTTTGATGGCTAAGGTGAAATAGTGAGAATTTTTATAGGAATTAGTCATAATTAAGAATACTGAAATTTAAAGTAGAGCATAAAAGTGTTTCTGAAAACACCCGTTGATTGATTTAAGAGTACGAATTCACTGAAAATGTGAAACAGATCACCCACAACTACCTGTCCGGAACACATCCTGAAAGGGCAGAAGTTCGGAATGAATGCGGTGCTTTTTGTGGCCGCAGACTGGAACAGCTTTGAACTAAACTTTGCCTATCGATTGATATCTCTTCCACTAGTCGGCCCCCTCACTTTAGATTACGAGTTTGCAAAGTTTTCCGCTTTTAGTTCTGAAAGAACCTAGAACCGAAGCTTTCAAGTGCAAACTCCACTTGAAAAGGGCCAGTCTATGTTCAGATGAGGTGTGCTGGTCCCCGTTGTCATTTCGGGTGTGCGTAAACTCGGAATAGGCAATCATCACCATGTCTAGTGAAAAGGTTCCTTGACTTCACGTTTCTAACTTGATCACCAAACCAGGTGGTTGTCCAATTCAAAGGCAAGTTAGGCAGGTTATAAAATCTGAGGCGGTGGTGTCAAGTCAAGTCTTGACTGGTAATTGAATGTAAACAGCCCTCAACAGTTAAATCGATACTAAAAGGGACAACTTATCACTCCGCCCTTTCTGTTGAATCTCAACTAAGAGAATTTCTTAAAATTCCGGATTTAGATTAACTTAAGGATGCGTCAACAACTGTCATATTTTTAAAGATGTAGGTAGGAACAATAATATTGTTCCTTCCTATCATATTATGATAATTATATAAAATTATTAATCCCGTTTATTTTTAAAGGAGTTGGGTGTCATTTTTGTGTGTGGATATTTTAGCTTTTTTAACAGTTCCTTTACATTTCCTGGGTCTCCATACACGGTTACAACCATTTCTGGAGAAAATGCGGGTTGAAATTTCCGATGTCCATGGAAGTGACCAAGTGCACCAAATAAACTCTTTTCAAATGACAACTTGCCCTACGAAGTCACCGTGGATTTTATCGAATAAAATACCTATTTTGCTGCTCATTATAATAATTACACAGGTTTACAAAAAAAAAGGTCAATCTCAGGTGCCGCTGAAAAAACCATCAAACTCTATGTTTTTTGGGGTGCTGAATCCGAATCTGGCCCCCGTTTTTTCCGGTCACGTCCAAATTTTCGAGATATTGGCAATTTTTCGTTTTTTCGACCTTTTTCCGTTTTGAAAATCACAGCTAAACGTGCGGATGCCCAAAAATTCCACAAAACTCTCTTGTTACTGGAAATTTATCGCTGATTCCGAAAATATATATGAGTTGGTGTCTAAAACCACGAGAAATGTGTGATTTTGCCAAAAAATGTTGAAAAAACGTGTTTTTTTCAAAACCAAAGTCACGTTTTTTGATACTTTTTACCTTCTAGCGTGAAAACTAAGGCCGTTAATAAAATTTTTCCAACGAGGTCTTGTAGGTAGATTGTTTCTGCGTCGAATGGGACCAACCGTGATTCTTTACCTTCCATAATGAGGGAGCTATGATTTTTCAAAGTTTCTGGGGGCTTGTTTTTCAGGGCTTCAAGTGCAATTCCGTGAGTTCTTGATGAATAAAACCATCTTTGAGTCGGTCTGAATTGATGCCTCCGAGTCCAATATATTCCTCGGAACAAAGTTTTGTTGTGATCAAGTTGCATTGCCGACTCCAGGAGTTCATGTTCTACGACATGGCCAAAATGGGTAGAAACTTTGAAAAATCATAGCTCCCTCATTATGGAAGGTAAAGAATCACGGTTGGTCCCATTCGACGCAGAAACAATCTACCTACAAGACCTCGTTGGAAAAATTTTATTAACGGCCTTAGTTTTCACGCTAGAAGGTAAAAAGTATCAAAAAACGTGACTTTGGTTTTGAAAAAACCACGTTTTTTCAACATTTTTTGGCAAAATCACACATTTCTCGTGGTTTTAGACACCAACTCATATATATTTTCGGAATCAGCGATAAATTTCCAGTAAGAAGAGAGTTTTTGTGGAATTTTTGGGCATCCGCACATTTAGCTGTGATTTTCAAAACGGAAAAAGGTAGAAAAAACGAAACATCGCCAATATCTCGAAAATTTGGACGTGACCGAAAAAAACGGGGGTCGGATTCGGATTCAGCAACCCAATAAACATAGAGTTTGATGGTTTTTTCTGCGGCGCCTGAGATTGACCTTTTTTTTGTAAACCTGTGTTATTGTTCCAATTTTTCGAGCATATTATTAATATTATTATCATTTCCATTTTTCAAGTCCCTATGGCCAACGATTCAGAATTTCTACTTGCGATTTGGTACACTTCCCTTTGTTGAAAAATTCGGTAAACTTCTGAAAAATTGTAAAGTATTTCACTCCATGGAAAATCAGCAAAAACAGGATGGTTTGATCTTTTTAACGACATGGGACAGTTTTAACGTTTTTTAAAGTTAAAAAAAAAAAAACTAGTGCCACAGCACCACTTCATTCAGGCTTAAGGGTCTATGTTTGTTTAGACCGGGAGATTCAGCACAATGTGCCATGTCATGTCGAAAAAAAACCAAAATGACCAGCTCAACCCTTCCCGTGAGACTCACGGCATGAGTTGACTTTTGAAGAATGGCCGCCCTCAAAAATTTGTTTTTTCCGTGAAAACATTTCGAGATCTCCGCGACTATAAAAGATATCGACATGCTTTTTTTTTGTTCGAAAGATCTATTATTCCCATTTGTTGTGTTGGAGCCGATTTGCCAAAAAGTCGTGCATGTGATAGGTGCAGAAAATAGAAGCTTGAAAAATGTGGTCCCGTTCTTGAAGTGCCGATCGAAATTCGTCCCATCCACCCAAGGTATTATTTTCAAATTTCCTTCCAAGGCAACCTTTGTCAACGTATTTAGTAAGTTGGATACAATTTTCATAATGATCGGGCTGATAGTTCAATAGGAACACGAGAATAAAATTTATTCTGGTGTACAATTTATTAAATTTGGTGTACAAAAAGTTTGTCGTATTTAATACGACAAACTTTTTGTACACCAAATTCTGAGTTTGCCGATTCTTCCCGTATTCCCTTTCATTCAGAATCGACTCATAATTTTGTGAGGCTTGGTACAGATGTATAGAAGATTGAGAAAAAAAAAATCTCAAATCGTTCCGATGAGTGGTTTGGCCACAGCGAATAATTTAAGTCACGAGGTGTGCGCGCGGCTAGGCGTCGATTCAGCTCACGAACCTACTTATTTCGGGATCTTGAAAATAATATCATTCATTCTTAGTTTATTAGCAGTAAAAGACGCAGGTGAACGGAAAAATTTCCAAGAATCGCCGATGAATCGATACATACCAAACAGGTATATTGTCTGAATCACGATAGGGTGTAGGAATAGCTACTTTTTTCCTTACTTGTTAGGCTCAAGGTATAAAAGGATAAAAAAAGTTTTCACGACATGAGCAGACCGTTTCTGTTCTGGCTGGTAGGGAAAAGGAAAACTCGTTTGTATTCCCGAGAGAAACTTAGATCCGTAAAAAGGGCACGCAATAAAATATTATAACTCTTTCGAGGAACGTTATTTTTTTTGTCGTCCCCGAAAAAGATATAACTGAGGACTGTACGGGGTTGGGTCTTCCTCACCGACACAACCCAGAAGTCCTGTGGGTTAGTATCTAATCTCATCTAAATCACGGTGACAGCGACAGAATTAACTTACTGTGTGATATTATCTGACACCAAATTACCTGGAACCCAGATGACAAACGATAAATGACGAGCACAATTTGACCTCGACACTGATAATTAACTCTCGGACAAACGGGCTCCTTATGTAACGTAGTGCGGTTCTATTCAATCTCGCCGTCGCAGGCACTAAGTGAGCTCAAAGCTTGGAGGCAATGATGCAAATGCGCTCAGTTATCAATTATTTAAAACGAATCAACTACGAGACGAATGGCTCACTTATCCGCCGGAATCAGTGCAATTACTGTCAAATAAATTGGGAGAACGCCATCATTCAACAAGGCTACCTCATGATTTTGGCGAGAGGGTGACGGACGTTTCAACAATTAATATGTAAAATGGCTAGTAAGCGGATGAGAACGACGGTGAAATAAAATATGCAAAAGCATACGAAAACGAGTTCAGAAAAGAAAATATTAAATATTTTTGTTTACGAAAGGTGCTTACTGTGAATAGTGTTGTCCATTTCTCTGTATGTGTGGGATGTTGTGTTTCCACTGACTACAATCCGCAAGTACCAAGCGATGTGAGGAGGTTCATCATAGAAATTTCCCTTGAACAAAAGAGAAAATAGAGAAATATCAATCTACAAAATTTCGTATCATTTAATGGCAAACAAAACAGGAGATTTATATAAAATGGACTGTTGTTCCAAGTGTAGTGCCTGTATAAAGTTACCAAACTTTTGTGACATCTAATAACGATTGTAGGTACCGAACCCCAAGCGTGATAATAATACCTAGCTAAGTAGATTCCTGAAACGAAGGGCTGCGCAAAGTGATAAAAGCGCCAAAAAATGATGATTGTATCGATAGTCTATCAATAGTATCGATAGTCTGGGACTATCGATATACCATCGGCTTTGCTTTTTGGTGGAAAAAAATAGTCATCTAGTTACTTGAAAAAAAAGCAGTTACTGCGTCTCCCACTTTGAATTTTTCGCCTTTTGATGTGAATCTGGATGTGAGATGCCTCGAAAGTCCGATGTTTGGAATTGGTTTGAGAAGAAATCAGAGGGCACATCTGACACTTGGAATTTCACTCTTCGTGGAAATGAATCCTTAAAAAAAAAAATAAATAAATAATTAAATTCCTAAAACTACTGGAGTACTTTGCCCTGACACCTGAACAGGTATCCCGGAAAAAATGTCATTTTCAAACTTATTTTCCCCTATGAAATCGAAAAATAGCCAAAGCTTTGGTGTATCGAAGTATTATAATAAACGGGACAATATTAATCGTTTCGGGAAACATATGGAAAACTATCGATGGTATTGGGGAAGAGATATAAAACTATCGATAGTTTTCCAAAAATATATACCTACTTATTATCATTATAGCGATTCCTGTCACATTTATGTCACAATTACGTACAAGTACGTACTTATTACGAAAAGGCAATTTCCTTCGTATTCGAGGAATAATTATTGATCATT
The DNA here is from genome assembly GCA_955831195.1 of Pilophorus perplexus. NCBI lineage: Eukaryota > Metazoa > Arthropoda > Insecta > Hemiptera > Miridae > Pilophorus > Pilophorus perplexus. Next base: position 12,724,135 of record OY037015.1, on the reverse strand, counting down.
TCGGTCTCACTTATTAGGTACGTTTCGTGTGATCTCATGTGAGTCAATCCTTGCTGGATTTACGAATCATTGCGCAGAGCGGTTACCTTTGACAGAGCGGTCACGAATTGACTTCCAACTGAATCAGCATTAGCAACCCATTGTAAGTAAAGAGTGAATTCAATCGGTTCAAACACACGGCCTCCCCCATTTCTCCAGTCAAGCTCGGGATGTACATTGATGTATGTTGAACATCTGTCGATACTGCGACGTTCATTGGTGTAGATGGTCACATCAAGCAACAAATGGACGATCGGGTTGGTATGGGAATATTATAGGATTACCAACAAGCGCAATCACCGGTCTGTGGTATATATACGATTTTTTGTTACTTCAAACGGAATTTCGCTAACAGAGAAACACGCGTGAATGATTTCGGCAGTTTCCTTTCAACCTCCCGCCACGCCAATTTAGTTCCAATAAAAGGTAAACATGTATAAGATAATGCATTATAATGCTTTATACCCGTATGAATTAAAAGACCGTGAGCACATACTTCCACTGTGCCTAAACAGTGCGGCTGAATATCGCCGGGCCCAACATCATTAAAGAGTTGGGAGAGGTAATTGGCGCTCCCAACTCCCCGAAATTAATATTCCAAAGACCCTCATTTACTCTCAAAGCTCGTTTCGCAGGGCCGCAGGGGAAAAGCTCTCACCCGGAAATGACGTCGGAGGTGGAAATTTCTATTATCAACGGGTCACCAAAAAGATACCTACTACTATTTGACTAATTGAGATGGGAGGACAGAATCTTATAAAAATTTTTTATTTAAATAAAACAGAAGGAATCTTATAAAAAGTTTTATTTAATAAAACTTGATCCTGGAAAAAAAATGTTAAAAGAAAGCTTGATACGGAAAAAATGTTAAAAGAGGCTAATTAATTCATTTTCTTCTCGGGAAAGTTCCTGAAGTTTCTGCAAATTCAAGTGAATTATTATATATATTTTTTTTAGAGGAACCCCAAAGCCCCTGAATTATTTTCAAATATTTATCTCCATTGGTTCGAAATGTTTGTAAACGCCATAACTCCATACAGGTCACAATTATTCACCCAATTATTTTTTTTAAAAAAAGGTTATGGTTGATCTTCCGGAAGCCAGAAAAACTCTGAACGAAATGAAGAAAGAAACTTTGTGGGAATCTTCCTGCGGCCTGGAGGGGACGTCCCTAGACGGCCATTAATATACGTTTTCTCCTTGATTACTTCACAAACATTTTTTTCATCTCCCCTTTTTCGGGGATGTTTGGGGTTGAGCCACTTTTCACATCGTGGGATCCAATTCACATTTATTTCCCGAAACCACGAGTTTTACGGCCTTTCCCACAACAACGTCAAACTCTTCAGCTAGCTTTATGTAACGGAGTGATAGAACTTTGGTAATGGTATCAAAAGCGTGGCAGAACTGGTAAGTCTATGTTGTAGAACTGCTAGTGGGTTTCCTCCCTCGGAGGCGATGAAGGTGGAAGGTTCTTTCAGAGTGCTTTCACTGCAGATGTCCGGATAAGGCACATCTACAAATCTTTCGGAAGAGGAGGCCGGACTGACTCCTGAGGGTTTAGGTACCGATAAAAATGGGAGTTGCCTCAGGTAACAATGACTCGGTAGGTTTTAAGAAGTCCGCGTTCCCAATATATCAAGTCTGCTGTTGCCGGAAAATAATATTTTCTATATTATAGAATAATTGCTCGAGAACTGAAAATCGTTTCTTGGAGGTCCCGAATGACGGATTTTGAATTCGCGACGGTTTCCAGGTAGTGCTTCACATTAAATCACAAATTTTGCGAGCCTAAAAACCACGAAATATTTGCCTTTTTTTCGTTTATAACATCTTACGGAAGATATCTTCCATATGTCACCATTTCTTCCATTCTATGTTGTGCGTCGAATGGCTTCGCTAAAAAGTTGACAACCCTCAACTTCTAACGCCTGTAGGTTGAAAATGACTGCTCCGATCGAAAAGTTGTAGGGAATTTGAATTTCAGCCGGATTCTTTCTGAAATTTGAAATCTTCTCACTCCAACGCTGTGGTTACATAATAATTTTAAACCAAAAAAGGTGAACCCCCAAATTTTCGCTGAAACAGCCCAACACAGGAACCTTTTTTCTTTTTTTTTTAATTTTTTTAAAAATATTTCCTTAATGACACAGAATTAATTTTTTTACAATTAACCGATATCAGAGAATAATAAACCCGTATATAAAATTTGCAGCGTTTTTTATTTTTATACATACTCAACCCTCACTCAGTCACTCAACCTAAATAATTTCTGCCACCTCTTCGCCTTTCCGACTTTTTATTAAATCTATTTTATCATCCCAACTACCGTCAGAGTAAGATATTTTAGTTACCTAAAAATCACAGGTGAATGACAATTACCTACTCTATTTAAAAAATTAAAAATGTTGTCAAGATCCAATTATCAACGTAGGTCAATCAGGTACCCAAAGATCACAACAGTACAGGGGAGGGAAAATGATGACAATAGTTGTTCATTATAGCAATGAATCTAGAAATGATATAACGTATAAAGTAATATAATGAAAAAGTGCAATTTCGTGGTTTTTGTCTCTCAACCTTGAAACCGTCGCAGTCTCACGTAGGTAGGTAACCGTTATTCAGGACCCCCACGAGGGACACGATTCCCAGCTCTCGAGCACGTTTTAGGGACTGGAGCTGTTTTTTGCACCATCTTTCCTGGGCTATTCTGAGAAGAATTTTTACCTTTTCGAGATATAACCATGTCCCGAGATTGTTCAAGGTTTTGTGAATTTCTACACGCGCGCTTCCAATTAATTGATAGGTACTTAGCAAACTTGGCAAACATTGTTGGTTTCGGCCATTTTATGCATGGGGCTTTCGCACTAAGGAGTTTCAAAACCTCTTCATCGTTTGTTGTATCTTCATTTTTTGGTGATCCTTGTAGGGAATGGCAATATTGGCCAAGTCAGAGTGCCGGTGACGTTTTAATCTTCTGCGCCCGACACTTCTTGTCCGAAAATCGGCTCAGAAACCTTTTTAGCTTTTAGTTTTTTTTTTTTTTTTTTATGTCGAGGATTTTGTAGCTGGACGCGACAATTCAGCTCTGATTCTCGGTGACAAATCAATTCCCGTCGAGGATGAGAAAGAACGTGGATTGGAATCTAAGGATGGTTGGAGGGTGAGCATAGAAGAAAGTAATTCTTATCAATAGCTCTTGAGAACAAAGGAAACTCCTCGTCCTTTTAGGTCGTTTTCATCCCTTTCCCTCTGTTCTGGTTATAATAATTCCGCCTGAGGATGTGGAAAGTATACGATCTGAACCAGCTCCCGTGCCGTCATCTTCCAGCCTTTCATCTTTCCTCCTTTTTTGTACCTTTCTCTCTCACACACACACACACACACACTCAGCTCGAATCGTGGTCCAAAGGGCCGTATACCTTTTCCGCGGATCTTCCTTCTCTTTTTCTCATATCCTTCCAATACTGGGGGTTTAGGGGTGGAAAAGGCATTATCGCGTCAGACGAAGGGCATTACACCAGCTGTGTGGCCTGTCATCGTTATATCCGCTGGAGGACCTAACTCATGGTCACCAGACCGCGCGAGTTTTCCGATGCATTAAACAGGAAGATTAAATTGGAAAATAAAACACGTCTCGCAACGGTTTGGCAACAAGGGCTTTTGTGTAAAGAAAGAAAGGAGAGATACTATGTTTCTCATTTCACTAGACATGTTTTGTAAAGTTAGTGTCATCATAGCGTCGATGCGCTTGATAGAATTTCAACAGAAGGATAATAAATTCTTCTGTTTTTAAGTTGTCGTTGTCCCATCATTGAAATCAATCCAGGGATGATAATACGCGAAAGCTGCCGGTTGAGGAAGATAAATCTCCTCTCAAACTTCGCCGATATCGAACTAAGGGCTTTTGAAAGTCTCGTATTCTCTACGAACTTTGGATGAAATATAGCACTCTCATGAAAACGGAAACAAAATAATAAATCGGCGCCATGAATAAGAAGCTAAGTAGAACTTTGAGGATATCAGAGTACATTAAAAATACTTGTAACTGAGTTTAATTTAGATTCGCCAACTAGGAAGTGATCAGCTTCAAATCTCTCAACGTTAAATACCCGAATTAATTTACCAAGTATGTATCGTCATATTAGTAGGAACCTGTCCGCTTATAATAAACGAGGCATAATTTTGCCGAAAATAAAAAACAACGTTAAAACCCTTTGCGAATGGAGTTATGACAATCATTAAATGATTTTTGTTCCTTAAATTGTCTACAGTGGTTAGATTACATCCATGCAACATGATGGCGATATCCCTTCCATCCCATAAAAATCAAACATACGAGTATAAGTGTAGCTTTTTTGCGAAAGAGTGCAAAATACAGTTTTTGCTCATTTTCACTCGAAATCAAGAGATAATATCTCATGGAAAATTATTCCTTGGCGTTAGTGCATTCAATCCGGAATAATTTATTTGACCTTTATTCTGTTTTGATTTTGGTGTGATTTTATTATTTTTATTTTTTATTAAATAAAAAATAAAAATAATAAAATCAATAAAAATACAAATTAATAAATTTTATTAATTTGTATTTTTATTCCATCCTTAATATTATTATTATTATTATTTTTTTTTTTTTTTTTTTTTTTTTTACCGATATCTAACTGAATTGTAGGTTGTACCCTTTTTCAAAAACCTGCCTCAAATGCAAGCGTGTTATAATTGATCTCATCAAGTTAGTTAATTTCTTCAAGTTGTTACCAAATTCAACCTGTGTACCGTACAAAAAACTAACTAGGTACCTACCCCATTCGGTATTCTAGCTCAGAATTCTCTTGACGTGGTAGACCCTACTGGTTTAATTAAGTCAGAGCTTTCATGTTTAACTTCAAACAGGCCATCAAAAGGACCAAGTTTCTCCAAGAGTGAAGCCAAGTTCGAAGTTTCACTGATGTACGGTCACGCATGCCAAACAAGTTATTCCCCGAGAGGGCTATTTGTCCCCAGGTCCTGCTCACAAGGCATTTGTGCATTGCGTAGGTATATCCCCCGTCATATCCCCCGATCTCATCCCTTACCCCTGAATCATTTAAATTCATAAATATTCCTATATTCCAAATTCGCATCCACGTTTTAGTTATTTTCCTCACGTGGGCCCTTTCTCATGGCTCACCCTATGAGTCACATCCCTTGAAGTTCAATGCTTGAACTTATCGTTGTTGTTCATTCCAGATATCTTTTCACTACCCATACCTATCAGTCCATTGAACTACATTGAAATAGATAGCCCTTTTCAACCAAATCCCATGATTATTATAATAATCATCACAAATTTTGTGGTATCAGTGACCTAATAAAACCCCATATAATTGGATAAAGAAGTGCTTCTTCAATGCTGAGCTTAAGTAAGGATGTTAGGCTGTCAGTGAGTCGATTCACAAGTCCCGGCTCCTCTATGGAGAAGGCGTCGACGTTCTGCTAAGTTCGGTTGCTTTTCTGCTGCCTTCCGTCCTGTCTATTTGTTGCTTGCTGTACCGAGTTTTTTGCAATCAACTATTGTGTGGATCGAATCTCTTGGAGTCATCATTGGTCTCGACCCTCCACGCACTCCGGGATATTATACAATACGTGTAGGTCGATACTATTATCGCACCTGGAGATAACTTTATCTTTTATTCAACATATGGGCTGACCCCCCCCCCCCTTCCCCTCCCCCTGCTAATAGATTCCGCCACACCTTCACCCGCCCTTTTAGACCCTAAATTATGCAAACTGTACTTCAAACTGACTCCCAGAAGGAAAATGTGGTCGAGTAATTACGCAAGCTTACGATTCATGAGCGTTATTGTGTGCACAACCAACATTCGGCCCTCCGTTCACGATGAGGTCATCATTGTGTATTAAATAAATTTTACCAAACTACGGGGTATTACCAGCACTGCAACCCGCACAGGACTCAGAGATGATATCAACGCGATGCAACGCTATTTACAATAATTGTAAATAGTTAATTATTATCTCACGGGGTGTTTTGTAGTGCTTTGCACAAGACTTAGTGTACCTGGCAAAATAATCGTACATCGTGCACCATGGTGGGTTCGGCTCATCATCCATTGACTCCAAACGTGGTGTGTCCATGGACCAGAATGGAACTCAATCTATAAACATTCAATCGCTCATTCATTAGCTAGGCATACACCAGCGGATTTTTTCGACGGATCGCGGATTTTTCCGAGAATTTTGGGAGATCCGTTAGATTGATCCGCTCGTTAGTGGCAAGGGCCAGACCGAGACAGATCCGGCTGAAAACCGCCGAGGGAAACCCGCCGACCCATTCCTTACGTGAGTGGGGACTCGCCGAGTGGATCCGCCGACAACGTGATCGGCCGATCCCGGTCTGTCAGTTTCCTACATACACGAGCGTATTTTAAGTGCGGGATTGGATTTCGTGGGTAGAGGTTGTAGAGTAGGGAATGTCAGATTCTCAAAAATGAATCGATTTAAAAGGGATAAATCCACCGATCTCACCCAGATCCGTCCGACACGCTCGACAGATCGGGATCTGCGGATTTGACGTGGGATATCCGTTGGTTTCCCCCATAAACGAACAAATCAAATCTGCCGACGGATTTGTTGACTAAGGTTCTCACGGATCGATCTGCTCGTGGGTGGGCGACGACAAACCTGAGATCGGCGGCTCTGATCCGTGGGAATATCGGCTGATCTGATACGAGAATCTGATCCGCCGAAAAAATCGGTTGGTGTATGCCTAGCTATTGTGTTTGTTGGCCGAGAAATATGGAAATGTATTTCATGATAATAAATATTCGGGCGTCGCCTGATTACTCTCCAATTGAGATCAGTTGGGGGAACCACCTAATTTTCATAGCACGACTAGCCGCTCGCCTACGCACCCAGCTGGTAGGGAGGGGGGGTAAGTAGCATCGATGGACACATGGGATATCCGTTGGTTTCCCCCATACATGAACAAATCAAATCTGCCGACGGATTTGTTGACGGGGATTCTCACGGATCGATCCGCTCGTGGGTGGGCGACGACAAACCTGAGATCGGCGGATCTGATCCGTGGGAATATCGTCGGATCTGATACGCGGATCCGATCCGCCGAAAAATCCGTTGGTGTATGCCTAGCTATTCACACCCCTACACCATCATCAACCGGACCGTCAACATCAACCCCCACCATCAGTATGTGGGGAATGTAAATTAGGCAATATAAACCCCCAAAAGAGATAGATAATATCTATCTCTTTTGGGGGTTGATATTGCCTACATAATATTATTATGTAATGTAAATGTTAAGTGTACAAATACATATCATCTCTAATGGGACAGGATACATGAGACACCATTGAGACAATGATACACCAGTTGGAACAAGCGTTTTCTGCATAGGTACTTAAAACCCTCGTTTGCCCAAGGAATTCTCAGTCTCAGTACACCTATCCCAATCACAGGTTTAGGCTATACACTTGCAACAATTTATGGACAAACAAACGCCAATCTGATCCCCTGCGTGTTGCAAAGTACAAATGTAAAACCCAAGAATAGCTATATCCGCAATTAGTGGGGAATAAAATCCTCTCTCAAGACTTCTGTAGATATACTTTCTCGACTCGAGTCAGACAGGGAGCCACTTTCGAGTGCACCGGGGGGGGGCTCGCCGATTTGAATGATTGGTCGAGTGGTGATTTATATAAATATAACATTTATAAATGTTAATTGTGTAAAAACCTCCTGATCCTTGGAATTCTAGCTAAACATGTCTATCTCGGACAGAAGGGCCTTGGCTCGCTCAGCCATTTACTCGGACCATGGGGCTCGCTTCGATCGCCAATTTTTGTGAACTTGCACCTGATATAACCCCGCTAGTGATAAAACTAACCAAAATCACTTTTTGCATTCGAAATAAGTGAGAAATGCAATCGCATCCTCCCTCAGGCTTGCCCTGAACAATCCGGCCAAAGAACAATCGTAAAAGTCGGGGTCGGCTAGTGAGTAACTGAACCTAGAACCAAAGTTCAATTTACAAAAACAGTTACATCGGGGAATTTCTCACCGTTGGAATTCCAATCCAATCCCGTGGATCTTGAAAATAGGTACCTATAACCCCACAATATGTCCGAAATTAGCGAGGAATAAAATCGTCTCAGAAACAATTTCTCAAACTTGCTTCGCTCAGCCACTTTCTCGGGCGAGTGGGGCTCGGTTTGCTCGCCCATTTATGCTCACGTGCACCTGATCCTACCCTGTTAGTGATGAAGAGTGATGGAATCCATAGAGAGAAAAACCGTCGGGAGAAATCACACATTTCTGATAAAAATGTATTTCTCGGACCGTTGCGGTCGGTGGGGGGAGGGGAAGCTATATATATTATGGGAATATGAAAATTTTAATGTGAGTCAGCCACTTCAGAAGAGTCCATAAAATTTGAGCCAAAGCACGATCTCCACCATGGTGCACGCACCTATCTCATTACTTTAGCAGTCATTGTAGGCAGCTGAAAGGCCTACACTTTGTATTCTCTTCCACCTCTTAGATAGATGAAATCTGCAACCCAAAACTGTGATGCCAAACAAGAAGAGTTGCATTATTAATTTTCTCGAAATCGAGAATAATGCAATTTGAGGACCAACAATAAACTTCTCGCAGCACAAATGTCAAGGATGGCTTTGAAACAACAAGTGTTTTCTCATGGGTCGAATCAAGTTTTTCAGATAGGTAGGCATAGGTGTTGTCCTACGCATTGTTGTCCATTATGATTCATTTGCAATTATTACGGTATACCATAAATCTATGGATTTTTACAGCTTTTATGCAACTGAAACTAATTTTCGACTGTTTTGGTTTCTGTTCATTTATCTTCTGAATATTCAGTCTAGTATGTTTTTGCGACGGGGTCAAAAGTAGGATCGGCCTAAAAATTCGTCATTATGCGTTTCATTATGCTTAGATAAAGGTAAAAATTTATTCCAAATAAAAATATCCGTCCTTAGTCCGGGCCGTTTTAAAACTTTGGCAACAAAAACACATTTTGTTGACAAAATACTCGGTTCTCCATCAAGCTGTGCCCGCGAAGTTGTCAGCCCGATCACTCGCGTGGGACTACAGGAGGGATTTTTTGAAAGATTTAAGGTAGGGGCTGAGTGGGATGTCGTTTTTGAAGTATTAAATACTTCAAAAACGAAAATGTTTAAGACGTAGAATTCGTTTGTGGGGGTACGAAAACCATCCGATTTCACTGTAGGGGCTATCATAGCCCCATAATGGGGCTTTTAAGAGATGCCAGGAGGTCGAATTAGGAGAGGTTTTGGAAATAATTTTGAACGTAGGACCCATTTTTTGGGGTCCTCCATTCGTCTAAGCTTTAAACACATACTTCCTTTTACGAACGTCGGTTATACCGTCAGAACGAATTGTGACGGTAGAACCGGCGACCACTGTACCTATCGATGACCGGGAAAATCGGCTGCCCTATTCGATAGATTTGGGAGAATGAACTACATTTTTATCTCTGGCACTATCGGACAGTTTTTATCTCATACGCGGAACGTGCTTGAGTTCGACGAGCGCTATTCTGTTTTTTCGGGGATGTTTACAAATCACAAGTGGGGTTTCGAGAATACAGCGTTCGACGGATGAATCAAAGTTGACCTTCTCATCCTGAAAATAGACCTCATGTCCAATAAACAAGCTGAAGGATTGTTCCTTATGACGCGCTCTTCATTTCTCCCTCCCGTTCTCCGCTCCCGGGAATGAATGTCCGAGAATGAGCAACGTGGCACATTTCACTTCTATTCCCCGAAATCTTCCTGAACGCGTATTAATTTTTAAAATACTGAAGACTGTTCGTTGGTGCTATCCTAGGACCTAGAATAATGACAATTTATAATGTAGTACGAGACCCAAGCATGAAAACTACCATCCGCGTTGAAAAGCTTCTCAAAGCAATCTCAAAGTTGGGGCCGCTTTGACATAGGTTTAATATCTTAGTGGCGAGGGCGTAAACTTGTTAAACTGTCAAAAGTTATGAAGAACGATGCGAAAATAGCTGCCCGCTCATATTTATCGGAGAAGCAATCAATTTCTTCATAAACACGAATAATGGTGAACATTAATCATCTGTTGGCCATTATTGACGTTATCATCGTTTTCGAAAATAAAATGTTTGTACCTAATTGGCTCAATAATTGAGCTTCACTATTTCTATTATTATTGCGATTCACTATGTCATTCATCACAAACATCTCGACTACTAACCTTGTTTCAATAGTTGATTATTTCAGTTTGCGAGCGTGTTCGGGAGCTTTATCAAAGAAAAAACAATCAATGGATGAACGAGTTCTGAGTTTTATCTTCGACCTTTCGGGGCGGCTTGTGCTTGGCGTCTGTTGAATGAAAATAGCCTTGACGTCAAAAGGTATCAATCCCAGGTTCTGGGCACGAGAGGCACGGAGAAAACGTATCAAAATAACCATGGTGTGGGTGTTGATTGAGCCCAAAATTTGGATGTGTTCGTAACAACTGATTGGGTTTGATGCCCCCCCCCCCCCCCCACATTTTCTTTTTTTAAACGTTTGACGAGGTGGCTCATGCCACTGATATTGGGGGACAACGTGAGCAAGGAGGTCAGAGGGCACTCGTGTAAGAATTTTCGATGACCCCAGTACAAAAGACCGTCCGGTATTTCGCTGAAAGACGGAATCCCGCTTCTTCCCGCATGCCGCGTCTGCTTCCTCTGGCCAGCCGAACTTAGCTTTCGTACCTTTTGAGCAGCACCCACGGCTGGGCAATGGTCAGATCTTTGGGTCTTCAGGCGAGTGATCAATGCCGGGATCTTCATGAATTGGGTTTTGATAATATCTGCATATTATGCAGAAATATGCTTAAAACCGTCAAAATATGCTAAAACCTCTCAAATCGAGCAAAATACCTATGCTATTTCAATTTAACACACTTTAAACGCTTTAGATACCTTCAAAACGTAGAATCAGAATGATGATAACGTTTAAAGTGCAGGGAATAAGCCGTCCCCCAGTTCACTCAAGTGGAAGAGGTTGTTCGCGATCTTGCGGCCGAACGAGGAAGCACTTCCGCGTTCCGTTCATTGTTATCCATTACAGAGTGACGCGCGTTTAGGAGTGTTCCTCACTTCACCCAATGGCATTGTTTGTATTTGAGAGTATAGTCTTAGAAACATCGACAGATCTGGGATTCACGTCAATCAATCGAGAATAACAATGGACAGGATATCCTAGAAACAAAAACAATTTGTAGAAACGATTGAAGAAGAAATTTAACCACATGTAGGTACTGTTGGGGTGTTCATCCGACCTGCACATAAATCTGAATTTGCACAATTGGCTATTCTCAGGGTCCCTGAATCCGTATGACGCACATTCTCTCAGTTATTTCCATTCCTCCTGTTTATTTCAATTTCCATAGATTATCATTGTGGAAAGGCGTGTGCTGTTGTTCATGGTTGAGGTTAGTGGCGGCTTGCATAGCTCTAAATCGAATGGTTTGTTGAACTTGTAAGATTTGTACCACTCATATTTCCATTAGAATGGATGTTATTTGCCCCGTACAGTCAACGAAGAATTTAACAGTAGTTACATTGTTCGTTATATCTGGGGTTTCCTTCTCATTGTATTGTAGGTATTGTAGGGGTTTTGAACAAACATTGACACAGGCAGTATTCAAATTGGCCGACCCCGCTCTAAAGGACCAGGAGGAAAGCGTCAATAGCTGTGAATTGAAGTCCATACAGTACGAATTTTGTGATTGTCATAACCAGGGAAGTGTTATCGTTTCCTAATGACTAGTTCATCAACAATGTCTGCGTTTTGGTGTTACATTTTCGGTGGGCTGCCAGATAATTTTAGCGTCGGACAACGTCATCAAGACGATTGACGAAGTCAAAAATGCGAATAAACACTCCAACATCCTCAATTCCGATTTGCACGTTCAAGCAGGCGTTCCGTTCAAATTATTATTATTATTATTCCGTTCAAATTATTAGGCCTCAAAAATGCAATAACTATTGTCACGTTTGACGGCACTACCACGTTCGGTCATCTAGAGTGGGAGGGAGGTGATTTACGCCGGCGAAGAAAGATGGTGGGACGGATTGGATGGAAACGGCGGCAAGAAGAAACCGAAATTCGTCGAGATCCGTTTGACCAACTCGATAGTGCACGATCTCTACATCAAAAACACCCCATGGCACGTCGTCTCCATCAACCTCACCATTTCCGACGAATCTTATGATGTGATGGTAATAATATTACCACCCGTCGGGTGAGAACAGTAGTGACGTAAGTCCGAATTTTGAAAAATTGAGATAAGACCGGCAAAAGATCTCCAAGTGAGCCCTCTTTAACGTGCAGTTTTGGCGGATTTTTAACTCAACTCTTTACCGAATTAGCGCCACTTACGTCGCCCACTACTAGTTGAAAATGGGTATAGACCAAGTGTAATAGTGGCGGAAGCAGGCTGACGCCAGTTTGGTATATGGAACGTTTGTGTAAACTGAGCATAGCAGTGACTCTTTTTGATATCGGCCGTTTTCCATCTCGCCATGAACAAGATTTTGCGAGTTTATTAGTGCAAAACTGACAATTTCTCGCATAAGACACCATTGCACTGAAAGGACTTGCACTTCTTTTTTCTCTCTGGAAAAGAAAGAACAACACATATTTTGTATTTTATTATGTGACATTATTGTTAGTTCGTAGTCAAGTTTAAAAACTTGAATTAGTCTAGCAAGCTTAGTAAACTTGAGTCACCTTCTAAAATTTGCGATTTACCTGTTGTGATAGGAAATGTTCCTCGAATTCAAGATATTAAGTTCCTAGCAGCTGCTGTGAGCTGAAACGTTAATAATGATAGTTAAATGTGTAGGTACCTTCCACTAGTGTGCAAATATTTCGTCCCCACTGCTGACTATGATGAATGAATCATAGGCATGAACCATACATCTTATGCTTGTGAACTGGCAATAACTAAGGCGTGAAATTTAACTAAATCGAGCACTGACTCCACTTTACGACCTGCTACACTCAAACATTTATCAATTAATCGTTTGTGAACCTCGACAGTGCCCTAAATAAATTTTTCCTAATTATGTGGGTTATTCATTTTACTAAAGCCTCAGCATACTTTTGAAAAAGTAGTCACGCATTGATGCAGTACTGACGTAAATCAAAATTGCAATTTCTACCGGTCACTTTATGGAGCTGAAATCATCGGGGCTTGATAAAGAACGGAATTTGAAGTGGAAACAAAAAAAAAGCTTTTTATAATGATAATTTATAACCAAGTAATTAGAGTGGAAAGTTTTGACAAAACTTCAAACTCAATTATCTCGAAAGTACACTTTTGGTTTATTATTCTTGGAATAATACACCTATGTTTTCGCAACGCGGGTCGACGACTCCGATCGGGCTCAAAATTTGACATTATCCGTTTCAAGTGGTCTACATTCAAAATCCGAAATGTCCGTCCGCCGTACGCCGTACGCCGTACGCCGTCCGCCGTCCAGGCCGTTTTGGGCAGTAGGAATTTTTTTAAAAATCTGAAATTTTGACAAAATACTCGGTTTACCATCTAGTTGTGCCCGCAAGGTTTTCAGCCCGATCGCCCAAACCCGTGGGGCGCTCTGGGGCTAAAATGGGGCTACAGAAGGTGGTTTTTGAAGGCTTTTGGCTATGGGATCGAGTCAGGTGTCGTTTTCGAAGTATTTTTGGACGTAGAATCCATTTTTTGGGGTCCCGGAACGATCCGATTTCACTGTGGCGATCTATAGGGCTTTCATGGAGCTAAAAATGGGATTTTTGATGGATCCCAAGAAGTTAAATATCTTTCGAGTAAAAATTAAAGAATTTTTGAAAAAACACATTTTTGAAAAAAAAATCCCCTCAAAAAATTTTTTTTGAAATATAAAAATCCAAAAAAAAATTTTTTTAAATTTTTTTTATTGACAGAATTAAATTTCTGTACAAGTAACCTATATCAAAGAATAATAAACCCTTGTGTAAAATTTGCAGCGTTTTCTACTTACGTCACTACAGTTCTCACCCGACCTATATTATAAAGCAACATTAATTATTATACCTCTGGGTAACAATTCGAAATACGGACAGGGCTTGTTAACATGGATATGTTTTTGGGCTGGGGGTCATTCTAAAATTTGCGTAACGACACCAAACGACACCAACATTTGTTACGCAACATAATCGCGAAAACTATAATCACATGATTGGTCTGTAAGGAAGTTGGGCGGTTGGTTTCTAGAAACTGTTTCTACTCGACAAGTAGGTACGACACCAAAATTTGTGACGACGAGTTTACAGTAAACATATCCATGATTCAAATTGGTTACACGGCATCATGACATAAGTCCATTTTTGGCTGTTTTGAGTTAGTGGTGGGCTTGAAACTATTTTTTTGTGACTGATCGATTGGCAGCATAAGTTTCACGGAAAAGTCAACAGTATCATCGAGTTTGTTATCATGAAAGAACTCAGCTGTTGCAGATCATGGCATAAGTCATCTTTACCAAAGGGAGTCGCGCGCATCATGTGGTTGGAGTTATGCTGTGATAACGACTGCATTTTCAGATCTGAACTGAGTTATGCCATGATTATCTGTTTCCTTAGAAATAGTTTTTTGTCTCTCCTGAAAAGTTGTAAAAATGGACTTATGTCATGATGCCGTGTAACCGACGCAATGTTTTTCCGTGAAGCGGAGAGTTTCCAGGGTTTTATTTTTTCTCCAATTAGTCGGAACCTCTCAAAGGAAGAACATAATATTTGAATGTTTTTTTTTTTTTTTTTAATGTATAAAACGAAACGTTGTGTATACACAACGAGGTAAATACACTTTCGGACGTGTCGAGGATCGAGTGAATGATGCTTCTCCCAAGTAGAACAGTAAACGGTTCAATGCTCCCTCATATTTCGTGAGGATGCATTATGTATGAAGCCGGTCGAATATCACACGGCGATAACATGTTGAGAAGGGTAGAGATGAAGTTGATCCAAAATACGTCGCGTCGCGTCACCGCCCTCCGAAATGTGTTTGGGTTCCGAGTGGCTTTACTCCAGTCCAGAGACTGGAGCTGGAACTTTTTTTTTTTTTTTTTCATTAGGTAATCAAAATACTAACATTTTTCGAAAACGAATGAAAACAGAAAGACTTCGAATAATACGAGCAGAACGATTGAAGGCAACCTTACTATAGTATAGTAAGAGATCATTTATAATTGATTTCCTCTCTTTCTCTTTGGTTTAAAATTCTCAGAATAATACAACTATAGAGGCACATTATATTATAATACATGTACATAGGTACATATTACGTACCTATTCGCAACGCGGCTCGAAAATTTCGATCGGAAACACATGTAGATTCGGAAAATGAAATGCCCGTCCGCCGTTCGGATAGATGGAATGTTTCTAAAAATCTGAAATTTTTTCCAAATCGGTACTCGGTTTTCCATCTATGTAGTTGTGCCCGCAAGCTTTTCAACCCGGTCGCTCATACCGGGAGGGGTTTTCGAATGTGTTGGCTATCTAGTGGGGCGACGTTTTCGAAGTATTTTTGGGGGGTCTCAGAACCATCCAATTTATAAAAAGACGATTTCAGACGAAGTAGTCTATTTCCACGATAAATAAAATAACAATTTGTAGACGCGTTTCGGTTTACTAAACCATCATCAGTACAACTATACTGTGTTGTACTGATGATGGTTTAGTAAACCGAAACGCGTCTACAAATTGTTATTTTATTTATCGTGGAAATAGACTACTTCGTCTGAAATCGTCTTTTTATAGGATGGATTCCCACTATCTCGCCGCATCCACCTTACGTTACCATCCAATTTCACTATGGGAGTTTGTGGGGCATTAATGGGGCTACAAATGGGGTTTTTGAAGGATGCCATTAGGTCGAATTGAGTACCGCTTTCCATTAATCCATTTTTCAGGGTCCATAGTATGGATTTAAAAACTGAGTTCTTCTACGTTTGTTGGATAGATATCATCTATCCAACAAACGTAGAAGAACTCAGTTTTTTAAATTATTGTATTATAAATTAAATTTTATAATAAAGAATAATAGACTCTTGTGAAAAATTTACAGAATTTTTATTTTTCATTATGTACTGAAATAAAAATGGTAGGTAACATAATAGTTTAGTTATTGTGACTATAAATTCTTACAAAAACTACAAGTACCTTTGTTTTCTTCGGCCTGGTTCAGTTTATTACCTAGACGGTGAAAGGCAGAAAACGCCACCGTAAAAAAGCTTCTCTCGCGATAGCATCCCAATCCCCCAGAGCGAAATTGAGTGCGGTCCCTCAAGAATCGTTTTTGAGATAGCGTTTATAAACTCGAGAAGAAATGAGCCTCTTTCAGGGTGTACACCTTTCTCCGTCCTGGTTAAGTAGAGAATTCATCCTTCGGAGCGACGATTTTCCAAGTGGTGTTATTATGAAATGGGTCCCCTCAAGTCTCGAGAGAAAAAGCGGTATGTACCTCATTATTTTTCTCGCCGTGCCGTTTGGGGTTTCAGATGCAGAGGAAGATAATTTTCCTTGTTCGGACCCGTTGTCCCAGGCCTGTTGTCCCGGGCCCGTTGCTCTGCCCCTACCCAAAAAGGTTTCGCTTACTTAACCGAAAATGTTTAGGGAAAAACAATCTTTTCTTTATGAAAAAACCTTCTTCCGAGGAAGTAAGCTCGAGTGAGCGCAGAAGGCACAATATTAATTTCCTAATACCCACCGAAGAGAGAAAACGGTCGGAAAAACCAGAGTGTGTGTAATTGGTGTCATTCCGAGCAGACCAAAGCGAACGCCCTATTCCAGAAATTAAAGGAATTGTAAATGATGGAAGGAACCAATTACAAAGAGTGAGAAGAATTAAGCCACATGGACCTCAGGTTCGAACCAGAAAAGTCCTTTACGGGCGTGATTGAGGCGAATCGCGTAACGGGTTAGAGCCCAGTATTGAAGCAACCACATCCCGGACACCCCGCCAACTCCAAATCCTTTTCTGATTGGGGACTAGTCCCCCGGATTCAAAGTAATTGAAAGATCTTTTAATTATCCGAGGCACAAGGCCGTTTTCAAGAAAACGCACCCCCTTCCTCATGGCCGTGTGAGGAAGGGGCTCAGCCAAAGAGAAACCAAGGGATTAAGTCGAGGGGTATTAGGGAACGGATTTCCTCTTGACTTGATATTTATGCAGCTGTATCCCATGGGATTCAGAACTACTTTCACCTTTCACGGCCCCCGCTCACACAATACACATGGGTTGGATACTCTCGGTTATTCCGATTATAGATGAACTCGAGGAAGGTAAATGTAAAAAACACCAACGAGTTGAACAAGTTGAAATATCAAAATTTGATATTTCAACTTGTTCAGCTCGTTGGTGTTATTTAATATGCGATCAGTATTTTCCAAGTAACAGCATTATTGGGAAATATTAAACTTTGGAAGAAAAAAGAAAGGAAATGGTACATTTAAAACAGACTGTCCTAACGAATAGAAAATAGCAATAATATAACGTGAGTTACGAGTATTATGTAACATTATGCCATGTATTTGGGGCTGCGTAACTTGATGAAAATTCGGGAGTCGCCGTTATTAAACCATCAGCAGGACCCCTAATGAATGCGCAAACAGCGAGAGAGCTATCAATCTGGCGTGGGAAGAAACCCAGCGTTAATGTGCGTTCAGGGTCTCTGCAACCGGAGGGCGATCTATAATAAACAAAATACCTCTCAGGTTTCTTCAATGGTTGCTCGTGGAACCCACATCTACCATACCGAGCTCTGCCAACACCTGCCCACAACTCTGATGATTGATGAGTGAAATTCGTGGCAGAAGGGGGTTCCGTGCAAATGAAGTGGGGGGGGGGGGGGGACACCTCCATCGAAATTTTCCGGGAAATGACCAATATGCGTTATCCTCGACTATTTCGAGAGATACATTCGTTGAACAATTTGACATACCTAACACACGTGTACTGCGGCGCACAACAGCCATGTCGGACGGACGTTTTATGTTCAGACGTTAGATGAATTACAAGATTTCTCAAATTCTTGATTAGTCGATATCACTAACGCGAATCGTTGGGTTAAAAAAGAGCTCCCCTCTATTTTCTTAATTAATAAATTACATTTAAAGTACGACTAGCAACATCAAGAGTATAATATGAAATGAACGTGTTTCATCTTCGTAAAAGTATCTTTTTAAAAGGGAAAAAGTGGTTTCGAGTTTATCTGTCATGTGGTGAGGAAAAGAAGCCGCCTCATCCATTTTTCCACACTGTTGAAAGCTTGGTGTTTGCTGCTAAAACGGTTGTGTGCTCAGAGTTCAAACCTAATGGCGAATCCCAAGCACTTAAACCCTGGGATTAATTTCCTATTCTGCCGTTTTTCTTGCTCTGCGTGGATCTCGTGCGGTCAATCCCGGCTCACCTTTCTATTCTGCGGTAAAAACAACGGTTTGTCATCTTTTATGGCGCTTTTACGTTTTAATCCTGGTATATCTCACGTGAGGTACCTGCAGGTTTTATGATTGAATAGGGGTGGATCGGCCTTAATGAAAAAGTCTGAAGGGATCAAATACTTCGAAAATACTTTATGTACGTTCATCGTATCGGTAAGCACTGATATCAGCACTACAGCCTTCATATTGAGTGACCGGTATCACAACGTTTTCTTCAGTACGTATCAAGTAAGCGTCATAGACATTTCCTAAAACTTCTGAAGCAGTAGCCAGCACAAAATGAATATTTATCAATGTGTTATAGTTCTGTCTTGAGCAGAATCATACATTTTCTTAAATCATTTACATAATTTCCATTTTGCTGACATTCAGCAGAGTTATAAAACAGACTGAGTTTAGCTTTCTAAGATTTTTTCTTTCTTTTTTTTAAAAAAAGAATCAGGTCTGCTCATTCATGTCAAGTAGGGTAGAATATAAAGGTATCCGGGGTCTAAACAGGAGTCTGCGTATACGTGATGAAAGATTTACAGGGCGCTTTGAAGTGGGAGTCCGTTTTAGACGTCAACTTCCAACGCTACAAATGAGCAGACTCAAAGAATCCCATGTTACTTTTTGTTTGTGTTCCTCCTCTTACAGGATTCCCAAAACGAAACTCTCTTACACTCAATGATCAATAGGAATTGACTCCTTTGTTATTCTACATTGTTTAAACAATGTAGGATAGCAACGGATTCGTCAATCCATTCTTTTGACACGAAAATCACACTCATAAAATTTATCGTTTGTAACGTCGGAGTATGTGAAATTGTGGTACAGTAGAGGGAAATCGAAATACGCTGCAATTTTCACACAGGGGTTATAATTCTTTCTTATACTTAAATTGAGCAAAAATTAATTCTATATCAAAAAAATATTATTTTTATAAAATATAAAATTAAAACGAATTAATTCCTATAGATTATTTGGACAGGCGTGGGGCCCCGAAAAATGGATTACACGTAACATAACTCGAAAAACGACATCTAATTGAACCTCCTAGCACCTTTCAAATGCCTCATAGTAACATCGGATGGTTCTGGGACCCCCAAAAATGGATTACATGATAGAAAATACCTCGAAAACGACACCTAACTCGACCCCAAACCTTAAAAAAACCTCCTAGCTACGGTGACCTGATGTTTTTCTTCAAAAATGTAAAAGATTCGTAACGTGCTGGGAAGGAAATGTAGGAAAACCATGCAAAAAAATTTCTTAAATGCGAATATATTCTATGATTACCTAATAACCATAATAACTCTGCGTCCAGTGATTGGGATTTGACGCAGACGTTCTTCGTGGGTTGATCCACATATTTCAAAGGCAAAACCATAATAACCATAATATTTGAGTAAATTGTACTCTTGAACCTATTCAAGAGTACAATTTACTTGTACCGTATGATCATACTACGCATTTATTGATTTTTTTTTTTTTTTTAATTCCATAAAAAAATGTTAACAAAAATGACTCCTCTCTTGAGGGTAGCATGCGTGTCCAACGTCCATCGACTGAACTTCCCACGAACCACCCAATAATTGACGAAAAACGAAAATAAAAATGATGGGACAACTAGGAACGGAAACGTGTCAGGGTCTTCATTACCGAGAAAACTGCGAGTCTTCAATTCAAAAGCTATTTTTATTTTCATTTGATAAATTTCATAAATAATAGTTTGTATTGTTTTCAAAATCCATCATTCTACCCAGATTTCAAAACGTGATGGTTTCTTTACAGTATAGAGTGGTAAACTTGTGGTAAAGCATATGGGCTATACTCGTTCATAAGCAAAAATGGCTGAAAAAGCTGAAAGCCAGTCAGTATACCTACCCATTAAGTAAAATGTGGAATTATGATCTTCAGAAAATTGCCACGGAATAACTGACGTCGAATTCGGATTCTACGCACCGAAAAACATAAGAGTACCAAGTGAAAAGTGGTTTTTGCCGCTTTTGGGGGGGTTTTGCACCACTGTGCGGCGGACGGACATTACATTTTTGGAATCAGTGCATCTTGAAACCTACTCGCTTTAGTCGCAAATTTTGAGGCCGATCAAAATTGTCGACCTCCGTCGCGAATACATAATAATATTATGTACCTACTTACATATTATGTAGGTGTATTATTCCAAGGCTGATAAACCAAATGGAGAATGAAGAATCCAAAGTCAATTTTAACCAGTTCAAGATTTATTCTGCCTCTGTATACAGCGCACAGCACAGTTGCACCCTCGGGCGTTTTTCAAGGCAATGCCACAAATCCCTTCAGTCAGTTGACTGCCCATTCCATTTCGTCGGATGAATGGTCGCATGAATTTTCGGGCAAAACCCTTTTTCTCCCTCGGGGCCTCCGACCGTCAACAGCGTCACGTTTATTGAGAATGCGAGGATAAGAGCTCGGCCGAGTTCGGAGGGTGTTCAGACGGGGGGAAAATTCGAGAGGATGATCCCCCGAGGGGAACCCGGGCATAACGGGGATATGTGATGGGCTGAAGGAGTATTCTGGGACATGAGACGTGTTAAGCATGTTCACAAATTCCACCCCTCACGCCCATATTCTCCCCATAGTCTCAAACCGTACAGCCCTATCAGTCGGCAGTTGCCCTGAAAACCGTCTGGCAATCCCATATTGTTCCCTTCCACGTCTCTCCTCCGAAACGACCGAAGGATTGAGAATTGCAGTTTTCTCGGTAATGGTGGTATATCTGGGAACGGATATCAGATTCCTGCCGTTGGGTAGATAAGCACGTTGGATGACTTTACTGATCGTAACGCTCCTGGTACCTACGTTTCGAGGATTTTGTAGATGCGATTCCCAGAAATCACAATGGAATCATCATAACAAAAAAAGGCGCTACGAACGAGCTATCTAACACTCAATTGATTTATTTATTTGAATGAATAATTAAATAAAAATAATTTCATTTTGCAGGCGTAGGAGGGGATGCTCCTAAATCAATATTGGCTGTGTTGTGTGGTTGGCTGTGTTCCGAAGGCGCGTACACCATGTTCCAGCCGCCGTTGTGATAGGAGAAAGGGTAGGGGAGTTCTGGGATAGACCCACGATGCCTTTATTTGGTGTCTAAGTTGCATCCTGGGCCCCCTTCTCTGGAGCCGGATCAACTTCAACCAAACTCGCTTCGTTAAAAACATTAACTAGTTTTGGAAAAATAATGACAGGGAGCGTGCAGCAACGTCGTCGTTCAATCAGATCTACAGGATGTAGGTACCTACTCGTCTGCAGACGATGAGCTACCTTTTTACTTGAACAGTTCTGAGTTACTCTGACCTGGGTATTCAGATAAAGAGGCCTAGCTCAAGCAAGGCTGTCAGGGAATTCTTATTCCCTAATGTAATAATCGGAAGGCAATGGCAACCCACCGAAAGTATTCTGCCATGGAAAACCTCTCAAATTTGCCGTTCGGAACCGGCGTTAAGCAGTAGGTCCCTACTACTTCTGTATTAGCTGGTCAACACGCTCAACAGATGTTAGTAGCGAGAGGTCGCCAACGCCCGCTTTGGGTAGGTATGGCACCCAAAGAAGAAGAAGAAGAATGTAATAATATATTTCGCCGGACTGTGCACTCCAGGCTTTGTTGCCAAATTCAACAATGTCCGAAGTGTCCGAAGTGCTATTTGGAGGCCAAAAAATCTATTCCATTTCATCTGTGACTGTCCTGTGGTTCGTGGCGAACGTTTTTTTTTTTTTTTTTCTTCCACAATTACTTGGCCTCCCTGTTCTCTTTCAGTGATTTAATGGTTTGAAAGAAAATATACTGCTTAGTGAACTGTATTAGAACTATAGCTTTTTTCCTCAATGAAGGGTTTTTGTACTAATTATTCTGAAGTGAACTGTTTGAGAATTTGTTTTAATAGTTAAATAATGTAGTGATTTACCTTGTATTGTAGTAATGAATTCCTTACTACACTATTGTAGAAAAAAAATCCCTTGTGTCGCCGGAAGGCTTTTAAAAATAAACCTTTTCATTTCATTTCACGGAGGAGTTCTAGTCAGTGTATCTTTGCTAAATCTTTGCCTGATTTGCCGAGTATCGCTATAGCCATATAATATATGAAATACCCATTTATATATTATATAAATGGGTATTGCCGAAGTAAAGGAGTCGGATTCTTCCAATGTCCTTGTAGTCAGCGGGCCATGGGTCGCTATGGGGCTAAGGGGCTACGAGAGGGGTTTTTGAAGGCTTTTGGCTATCAGACCGAGTTAGGTGTCATTTGCGAAATATTTTTGGACGTAGAATCCATGTTTGGGGTCCCGGAACGATCCGATTTCACTCTGGGGATATATATATAATATTATATTATAAGCCCTATAGGGCTTTCACGGGGCTACAAATGGGATTTTTGAAGGATACCAAGAGGTCAAATACCTACCTACTTTCCTAGTAAAAAAATAAATGTTTTGAAAAAAAACCTATTGACACAGAATTAATTTTTGCACAAGTATTTGCAAGTATTTTGCACCTATATCAAAGAATAATAAACCCAAATAAATTGTTCAGCGTTTTTCTGTCTACTATGAGTCGTGATTCCATCAAGCATTCATCAGGGCAGCATAATATGAATATTATTCACCTGCCTCAACTTCCTCACAACTCACCAACTCTTAGAAACCGGCGTATTTTATTTTTATTTTTGTGGATTTATGTAGTTAATATGAACAATCTCCACAGGTTCAGAGACAAACACTGAGGGTAGGGCACCTCTTAGCCAAGTTTTCAGTGGACCCCTCAGCATATATTTACCTGCCTACTGATCTGGAAAATTCTTAGCATAAGCGTCACTGAACTGGTGCCTTCACTCTGTTGAACGTAAACCTCACACTCGATAACGCCGGAGGGGTAGACCACATTACATGTATAGGTACCGTTATAGGTACCTATAGGTACATGTATGTACCTACATTACTACTGTGTGGATTTTGGTACTTAATGCGAGCTCCAAAAATTATTGTACCTACACAGAGTGATCCATTTGACAGCAAATGTTTGTAAATTATTTCGCTAATGTCCACCTCTGTCAGCTGAAAAGATCAGCTCGAGATTACCTAATCCAAATTTAACATGGATTACTCAAGAGTAGATTGGAACTCGTATGACTTCATTAATCTTCGGGGGTGGAATCGATTAATCAACCCGAGTCCGCCTTTCCGTGGCCCCGTCTCATGCTACTTGTTGGCTCTCAGGCGTCTTCGGGTTTCCCCCTACAATTCATTCTGAAATTACTTCTTACGGAAATGTTTCGGAGAGGAAAATACCGAGTGACTTGACCCTTTTAACATTTATAGCACCACCCCGAGCAGATGTACGTATCCTCCATGAGATCTAGAAAAATAACATCTCGAGTAAAGAGATAATAAAACTGTCCCGCGGTGCTCGCTCGCTGCTCATAACCTTCAACTCCCCAGCTATCCGCTCTAAGCCCATGCAAAGATAATAGAGATGGCTGCCAGAAATAAAGTTTTTATTGACAAATCCTGAACGTTCCACAGCCATCCATTCAGACGTAGATTTCTTACGTTCTGTTGGAGACAAAGAATTTAAGATCCTGGATGTTTTCAGTGATATTGACCTTCCTAAGGGACGTCTTCACCATAATTATTATAGGTTTCAAACGTGTACGTCTTGTAATGGTAGTCATTCAATGTTAACCGTCGCAAGCGTTCTCTCCCAGTACACCCTTCACGTCACACCGAAACCCTAAACCGTGCAAAAGTTTTGTTAGGGTGCTTCCAAGTTAAACTCGAAGGTAGAATTTGGGTAGGGGATCAAAGGGAATGTAAGTGGTATACCTGACAGTGACACGTACCCAGTTTCCTATCAGAGACCTCATCCCACAGGGGTGTTGAGACACTGACAACCTGAAATTAAACCAGGGTCCTTTCAATGGCGCACATAGTTGATATGCGTTGAGAACCACTTAATCACTCTCTGAATACGGGGATAATTTTAACACAGCAGATATCAGGTGTCAGCGAAAATAGGTAAGCCCCCCATAATTGAGATTATAAGGAACCAACATGCCTCAAAATATTTTTTAAGTGATAGAAGGCTTCAAAATGGCACTCTAATCCCACCGTACGAATAATTTCCAAATTTCTTCAATGTGGCCCACATGAGGAGTACCTAATAGCGTTTTCCGCAGTAAAAATGCTTTCCTGTAAAGTTTCGAAAAGCTGAGTTATCTTCATATTCCCCTGTGGTCTTCAAATTTATTTTCCTATAATTTAAATATTATTTCTTACGATACGATGGTTTATAAATCTTATATATAAAATTATCGTGTCACAATGTTCGTTCCCATACTCCTCCGAGACGGCTTGATCGATTCTCATGAAATTTTAAATGCATATTCAGTAGGTCTGAGAATCGACTACTATCCGTAATAGATTTCGCCAACTCTCTTCCTTCGTCGCGAACGGAGCTTATTATTAAATGAAATAATATTTAAATTATAAGAAAATAAATTTGAAGACCACAGGGGAAAATGGGGATAACTCAGTTTGGGAACTGATGAAGATGCCGTGGTAGGTAGGTTGCTATCACGGTGATGAACGAACCTGGGATAAACGAATCACACTCCATTCAAGCCAATAAAATAGGTAATGCAATATTTCAATCGCAAAACCACAAAGACACAAGTACTTAAGCGCAATAGCAGCAGGAAAACAATAGGGATTCTTCTTGTGAATCACAGAAAAAAAAGAGAGAAAAAAAAAGAGAAGGCGGAAGACGAAGCCTCGTGTAGGTTCAAATTTATTCCAAATTTGATGATATCGATATTTTAGCTCACCGAGACACATTTTTTCCTTGATGTTTTTTTTCCCCCAAAATGTCCCGACCGCTAGAACGAATAAAAGTTGAATAAAAATTAAAGATGAACAAAAACTTCACTCTTTTCGTTCCCATGGGGCTTAAATATTCAAGGATCGGCGTCAGTATGAAACGAAATATTCCTCATCGACGTGCATTAGGAAAACACTTATATTTCCTTCAGCAGGGTTTAATGATTCAGTGAAAGCACACTATTAAATACCTAATGAATAGGACCTTTAGGACCTATTTATTTTTTCCTCTTCGAGGGAATTATAATACGATTCCTTTCCTTTCAGAAAATATCATTTTCCGAAGGCTCGGTGATAAAGAATATTTTTTCCCCAACTCGGATTTGGCGACTTCTAAATTATTCATGAGTTCATAAAACCTAGAAATTTCAATCTATGGTGGGGTGAACAAGGGCTTCTATAGGTCACGACGATTTGAGTTTTTTTTTTTTTTTTTTTTTGCTGGCTAACTTGTAGAATAACAGCCAGAATCGACCCTGTTTTCGAGTTTTCAATAAAGTTATACGCGCATCCAACCAGTTTCACGTTCAGTGTTAGGTAGGTTTCCTACCTAGTTTGAAGCCTCCAATGATGAAAATATTATCTCTAGGTAGGTATATGACCATTCCACATCAGCGGGGACGGTAATTGAGTGGGCCAATACAGGATCTAAATTAATATCCTGTATTATTTATAACCTACGAACGGTAGGTAACGAAGCTGAAATGAGTGGGCGAACGAAAACATATCTGCTTCCATCAGCCTCTCCAGTACATCATTGAACTGAAGCGATAACAACAACAACAACAACTTTCCCACTGCGGGGTCCGACGTTTTCCCGAGTTGGGGAAAGAAGGAAACGGCAGGTTACTTAGCTATTCGCTGTGTTTATCACCGCGGAGTTTCCCTTTTTTGGAAAAGTTTCCGCTCAGCCTCTACGTAGTTGGCTTGAGGGCGATAAATCAGACAGGAATATGGAACTCGGTTGTTGATATGTCTGTATTAATCTACTGTGACTAGTAAAATCGTAAGTTTACCGCACAAGTGGATCCCTTACGTGAGGGTAATAATATAGCATGTTATGTACGTTGATTCAGGGTAAATTCCGTGGAAAGGGAATCCCTTGTATACAATTTACCTATAGGTAAACATGACATGTTTACATGAACACATGAACACATTGTGTTCCAGGCAAGCCCCCGGGCGCTACGAGTTCTCCATGCTACGAGTATTCCATGGAGGAATACTTCGATTTCTGATATTTGGCTCTATAATACCACGGTGGTTATACGATCATTTTACGAGCCTCTTGTATCTCATGCAATGAAGGCAAGGTTCGACCAGTGCCGGACGCCTCGCGATCCGTCGGGCCGTGAGAGCAGTTCGCACTGCACGACGTCCGGCGTTCATAGCTGAGGGAAGGAGAGGGTGTCGTCTACCCGGCGGCTCGCCCCCCCCCCCCCCGGTCTGTGCCCATGATTTCAATGTAAAACGCCACTCGTCGGCCGTCGGGGAGTTTCTGACAGTGTGATAACCCCATAAGCCTCCCAACGTTTAATTAGGAATGGACATGCACCTGAATTTTGGGATAGGTAAATCATCTGGTTCTTCAAGAAGTTCTAGAAGTCGAAACCCTGCAAATTTTACTCGTGGGTTTATCATTCTGATATAAAATTTATATGAATTGAAAATTTATATAATGAATAATTTAATTATCCAAAAATTCAAAAATTAATACTAAATCAATTTAAAAAAATTTTTCTTGTAAAGTTTGTGGACGGATGTGGGACCCAGGGATATGGATTAAAAAACGACACTTGAACCGTTTCCGTTATCCTCCCTCCACCCGAAACCGCCCGATGCTGTGTGCGGAATTAACACCCCCCTCCCCCCCCCCCCCCCCATCGATTTCGACTTACACACACCCCTCCCAATGGCTTTAACGCACCCAAAATCAACCAAAATCGCGTGGGGGGAGGGGGAGGGGGAGGGGGTATTGGATAGGGCGGTTTGGTGCGGAGGGAGGAAAACGGAAAAGGTCCCGACACTTTACTCGAAACCCCTCAAAAACCCTCCCGTAGCCCCTTTTTAGCCGAACTGAGCACCACGGGGTTTAGGTGATGGGGCTGAAAACCGTGCGGGCACTACTTGACGGTGGACCGAGTATTTTGTCAAAATTTCCGATTAAAAAAACTCCCACTGCCTCAAGTCGAACCTGATTTAAGTAAATCACCTCCTTCGCCCCAAACCGGTTTTCAATTCCTTCCAAACCTGCTATGATCAAGTCAGGTTCTGAATCCTTCGAAGACCGACAACTCAACCTGTAGTTCAAGGTCAAATTGTGCCCACCCCAATCTCCAATCTGGTTATTCAAGCCTGATAACGTATGCCTGATCTAGACGCTTCTAGTCACAGCAAACTAACTGAATCATCCGATACTGCTGCTACAACTAAACCAGGAGGCGACGTATTATCAAGTAATCATCCTGACCAGTGTTCACCATCACTCTTCCTCCCAAAACATTGGTGGCATGAACGTGGAGTGTGGGCCTTCGGAACTCCGCCACCGACATAACACAAAAACTAATCACTTAGGAAAACTGCCTCACATAGGTTCACAAAATACACCCTTGTCGGCCATTTTACCTACAGCTTCTATGGTCTGTACCCACTCAACCAGTACGTGGAAACAACTTAACCACCTGTCCAAGAAGACGATGAACAGAAGAGATAGACACATTGCCATGATGATATTTTGATATAATTTCATTGATTGACACACAGTCTGTAGGGATGTCGGCTACAGTAACAACGACTTAATGAAGGGGTAGCCCCGGAAAACTCAATTTCCTGACTTTCATAACTTATTGCGTCCGTTGTACACAATGAAAACCGCCTCTGTTCAGGTTATCCGTCGCCAGGATGACTAAGAGTCTTCTCTACTCACACTAATGAAAACTCGGCTAGCTCGTGTCATCGCCTCGCCCTCCTTTAATCAACTACACTTTACCTTGACAACCGCGAATGTCACGCTTTTCAGCGGTACGCGTGCGGGTCATTCTCAAGAGTGAACGATGCTAGAAAAACCTTGAACCTTCTAATAGAACGTCCTATGAACGTCTAGGAAATCTTACGCCTATAAGTCAAAATGTGAGGGAACCAGGAGGATTTCTGATGAGGTGAATTGACTCGAGCACGTTGAACTTCTGCGGCCACTAAGATGAAAGTGTGTGGATAGTATCAATCTACACATTTCAATCCTCGGACCATGACAGTGTGAACTTCCAACTTAGTCCTGGCAAATGTATTCAAGCACCAACCCTCCACAGGAGCGAGGCGATATGCAAACTCCGATGCTCCGAGCGGGCATAGAAATATGAGCAAATAAGAACAGGAGGGGAAAACATGGCGTTCAGATGAATGAACAGCTAAATGAGAGCGCCCTGAATATATATAAGCTAACAACTTTGAACCATTTGCAGCTTCTAAAAGAAGTTTTTGAAATGAATAAAGATGTGCATTTTACGATATGAATAGAAGATGTATATTTTACCATATCCTACTCTAATTTCTCAAGAGTGGAGTTGAACGGTTGAGGTTGACCTTGAATATCTCCCAATATTAAGATAAAACGTTACCTCGATAGTCATATCTTCTAAATTATGTTGATAAGAAGTTCAAGGACGCCATAATAGGACCTGTACAGGGCAGCAAAGAGCGAGATGGCTTTATTGCCTCCAACAGTTGGAGGCAATGTTCTAACGATAAAATAATAATAATAATAATATGACGTTAATATTACTAACCCGGTGTAGTGTAGGGGTGTATAGAAAACATCGATATTTTCGCGTGATATAGTTTTTTCAAGCTCAGTTTTGAAGTTTCCAAACTGAATTGAGAACTTTCCATTTCAGTTTTAGAATGTTCTCTCTTTTTTTTCATAGAAAATTCTCAAATTGAAATGGAAAGTTCTTAATCAGCTTGGAAAAATTTAATGCTCAATTCAGTTTGGAAAATTCTCAATTAGGTTTGAAAAATTCTCAATTCATTTTGGAAAATGCTCAACTGAGCCTGGAAAACCTAGGTATATATCGATATTTTTAGTCCCGATATTTCGGAATATCGATATCAAAATGGCACTATCCAGTCCGGTGTACG
Source organism: Pilophorus perplexus (assembly GCA_955831195.1). Taxonomy (NCBI): domain Eukaryota; kingdom Metazoa; phylum Arthropoda; class Insecta; order Hemiptera; family Miridae; genus Pilophorus; species Pilophorus perplexus. The sequence continues at coordinate 12,694,523 of OY037015.1, read as the reverse complement.
TATTAAAAAAAAAAAAAAAGTATTTGTTAATCTACAAATTATCATCATTCAAGGGGAAATTCGGCTTATGAAAGAGAGAATGAATATTAGGGAAAGCACTGAGCGTATTGCTGATTCAATCGTAATGAAACTGACAGGGGGGATGTAATGTTGTTTTTACAGTTTATTCGTTTAAAATTTGACTACATGTAGGCACTATTAGGGTTGCTTTTTTTTTACTGATGACAAGTTGAATATTGACATGATTCTTCATATAACGATGTTTTGAAAATTAGTTGTAGTATTTACTGACAATTGCAATGTCTGTACAAAGAGATAACTGCAAATAAAGAGAAATTGAAATAGGGGACCATCTAGAGCTGCAACCACACAATTCCTGAAAATTTGATTGGAATCCGATCAAAATTGTGGAAGTTATGGGTATGGCAAGGAAATGCGGACAGACACGGAACAAATTTTGTTCAGGAGGCTCTGAAACGCAAAACGTGAGTGGAAATTTTGATTTTGGAGAACAACATTTTTTTCATTTCGAAAGTGAAAACAATGCTTCCTCTGCCTTGCAGACTCGGAAGCAAAATGGCGAAGGGGGGCGAGGGAGATTTCTGACAGGATCCCGTCATTCATCGACGATTTCCGCATTATAATGTTCAGGCTGCAACGATTGCTCCGCCAGGGTGTTATATAAATGAGCCGCTAAGAGGAAAAGTCCAACCAAAAGACCAAAATATCGATATTTTCACCAATTTAATATAATATTAGTGATATTATCACAGCTGCTATAGTGCTGCATTATTTCGATATTACTTTAAAATATTGTTCCGTTGGAAACAAATTAGGCAAAAAAAAATATATATATATACCTATATCGAAGATCGATATCGATATTTTTCACCAATATATCGTAGCACTACTTCGGTATTGTTTGAAAATATCTATAGTCGATATATCGATATTGTTCTCCGATAGTTGCATCCCTAGTGTAGAGTCTACCAGTCAAACATGGAGGGGTACAGTACTGCAGATCTGATCGGCCTCGATAAACGCGTTCATTAGAACAAACAAGCGGGTCTACTTCGATCAATTATTGATAAAAATCTATTATAGATAAAGAATAAATTAATTCGATAATTTCGTTTAAAAAACTGGTTCTTCGTAATCAGTAATATTCTAATAATTAATTATTCAACCTTCCTTCATTCTAATAAGTTCTTCTCTTCCAGTAACCTCTCAATCCTCATCCTCTCAAGCTCAGATAAGTCCGTATAGGTACTTATTGGCAGCTAGAAGAACTATTTGCGGTTGGAAAAAGAGCGCCGAATAAAAAATATAATTTTTCTGGCATTTTATGATTTTCAGGCAAAATATGGTTCGGCGCCCTAATCGAAAAAAAAAACGATACGAAGTGGATTTCATCTTTCAGACCGAATAACCTTTTAGTTGATGAAAACATTTGAGGGTGTGGACTCAGCGAAAAGTAGGACTATAACGATGTGGTTCAGAATATGGAAAGAGAGATAGCTTCCTGGTCTTTAGCCTTCGCGAGAACACTATTTATCCTGAGGAAACGAAAGCAAAAATATCTCTTGATGCCTTCTTTTCGCTTCAAGGTGTTACAGTTCGGAAAAGGGGGGCTCTTGGGAGTTGAATCCTTTCAAATGAAAAGATGCTGCCTTATGCTATCTCAGCGTCTTTCTTATCTCCGTTCCTAGAGGTTGCTTGGCACAGCTCTTTATTCGCCTTCTAATTCCCAGCCAAGCCTTCATCAAACAAAAGTCACCATCAGCAAAGTCTCCGATGCTTTTCTAACCATTGCAGCACAGTTCGAGATTCGGAGGGCTATAATAAAAGTAACTATACTTTTAGGCAGGTGGGTTGTGCCAATCAATAAAAGTTCGAAACTGGAAAAGTACCATTAAATGTTAAATTATCTTCACGATTTAAATTTTAAATATTCGGTGGACTGGCTCGGTTAACCCCCTGGAAGATATTTATAACGAACTGGATCAATGTCGACGAATTACTACGAAGCGCCGCGAATATTCCCATTATTAACAGTTAATCCCGTTAAGTTACTGATCTTGTGATGGAAACCGCACGGCTCTCCTTTGAGAAGTTCGTTTGATGAGTTTCTTCTAGGATTTAGGAATGGAACTGCACTCGAATTTTGGGTTAAATCAACCTGTACCATGTTGTCAGAAGTCAAAAAGGGAAAAATACACCATTTTAGTGACAAAACGTCTTTCACGTAATTATGACCGACTCAAAAACCCCATTTTCAGTATTATTTGATAATCGATAAAATAAAGTATTATTAAATTTTGACAATCGATAAAAGAAAGTATTATCAAATTTTGATAATCGATATAAAAAAAAAATCTAGACACGTTTCCATTCCTAATAATATTGTACTTCTTACAACTTTGCCAAGATAATTATTCAAAGCGTCAAATAGAATATTTCAACGCTAAGGTAAAATACCTCCAGGCGGTTCTTTATTGCGACTACCTCGGTGCGACTACCGTTTTACCCTCGATGAATAGCACTTTGAAAAAAGGAATGTTATTCTATGGATAAACTCATACAGTGCATAAGATGTAATAATTAGTAGATGAACAGGGATTGAAACTATAAATAATCCGTCTCCATTACAATAATTATAATAATTATTATTATGCTGAATTAGGTACGAGTGTCCGAATGTACAACTCCCGTGAACACCATCGTTTGGCCAAATGTCAATCAAGTGCTTTAATTGAAATACAAATTACTCACTGGTCAGTTCAGCACTTAGCTAATAGTTTCATAGTTACAGAAATCCAGGTTAGCACTTTAATATCTGAAGTTACAAACCCGCTGGCCTATGTTATTATTGTATTTGATGGAGGAGATGAAACAAATTTCCAGCAATAAATACAATAGGTAAAAAAAAGTAAAGTGATTTTTTTGTGTTAAACAACTGGTTTTCACAATTGGGGCAGGAGCCGACCCCGCACTGTACCTACTTGAAAAAGCTTTAGACATTCTTGCTCCGTAGAAGGATTCACATAAACTTGCGTTCAGAGGTGAATTGTCTGCCGACAAGGCAGGTATTACAAACGTGATTGACTTTTGTTCAAACATTGGTGTTCGTCCCCGCATTCGAACCACGCTGATCAGCCCCGACTGATAATACAATAGGTAGTGTTTAATAATAAAATTTGTTATGTGATTTCATCACCATTAAGAATGAAGCATCTTTAGAATTCATAATTTTTTTTACCTTTGATTAAGGGTATGTTAAATTTCAAACCGTTATCGTGTTGGACCACAAGAAATTTTAATCTTCATACGGGTTTTCGAATGTATCGCAGGGCGTTTGATTATTTTCAGCATTATCGATTGATATTCGTTAGATTAAGTTTTGAATAATTCTACTATTCCTGCCAGGCGTATAGTTTCCTGCCTGCCAGGCGTATCGTTTCCTGTAAATCTTGAAATTAGTAAAATTTAAAGTGGGCTGTCGTCAGGAACTGCCTAAAATTTCAACTATGCAAGGCGTTTATATTTTTCAATGCTAACGATAATCCTACTTACTAGATCTCGATATTGAAGGGATAAATTGTATCGAGTCGAGTTGAATCTCAAGGCAAACTGAATTTATCTTAGGGGTTGAAACTGCTGAACTCTAAACCGCGTGACGGACTGAGGGGGTAAACCGTCGGTGGGTCTTATATAGACTCTGGTTCCCCCACTCCTGTTCACCGTCTCAACACCCTCTCATCCGCCCAACGTGGGGAAACGGTAAGAAAACCCCGTCGGAAAATGATAGGGTTGACTAATAATTATTCATCCCATGTCTTCAAGTATTTGATACCAAACTATTCCGGGGTATGATCAGCTTGACACGGCAATCATTGACTCAATTATTGAGGAGTTTACTTTTAAAAGGGCATAATATGGATATATTATAATATAATATTTTCCAAATGGATATATTATAAAATGATATTATCCATGTTGGGAAAATTTTCGGCTTTTAGTATTTTCCTGATCTCATGGAAGGGTATATGTACAGGTGCATCGATTTCCCTCCTAAAGCGTTTCCATCCCATATTAAAAGCGAACTGAAAATTGTGTTTGCCACCAAAATGGCATATATCCCACCCATAGTAAACTGTGAATATAATATATATATATTATGTATCGTAAACCCTGGCCAACAACAACAAAAAAATGTCTGGTGCCGAGGAAGAGTTGGTGTGAGGGTTTTTCACTGTGCTGAAACGAACGGCAGATAGAACAAATCTGATTTCAAAATCGGATTCAGCATGAAAAATCTTGTAATCTCAAAATTTACAGTCTGGTGTAGGTACTTAATTCCACAAACAATTTTTTCTTTAATTTCACTAACCAATTTTTTCTAATTTCACAAACCAATAATTATTTTTTCTAATTTCACAAACTATTTTCTTTAATTTTACAAACATTTTTATTTCGCAAACAATTTTTTTAACCATTTTTTTTTTTTTTTTTTTTTTTTGTAATTTCACACAATTTGTGAAATAATTTAATTATTGTCTTTAATTTTACAAACAATTTTTTGTTTTTCTAGTGTACTCAATTTAAAGTCTGGTGTACTACTTAACTCACAAACAAGCGACACTTTTTTGAGATTTGACAAAATTTGTCTCTTTCATTTAGTGAAGGATAGCAATTCTTACAGGATTTTTCATGCTGAATCCGATTTTGAAATCAGATTAAAACTTTTTTAAATCTGATTTCATGATAGAACAAATTTTGTTCTATCTGCCGTAATTTTTTTCAAAAGTGCATTTAAAAATGTATACCTACAACAGTGTTTTTTTGGGAGGGGAGGGGGGTGTACTTTTTCAACCCGTGGAATGGAAGAGGATAGCTAAAATCGGGTTTCAAATTCGGATCCTGCACCTCATAAAACAGAAAGAGCGGTTGAAATTGAAAAATTAATTGGGATTTTGAAGTGCTATCTTTCAGACTCAAACGTAGCTACGAAATAGGTATATGAGCTAATGAGCTGTATCTCCAAAGCTGATCGGGCAAAACGGGTTCAAATTTGGATTCAGCTCATCGAAAAACTCTGACACCAACCCTTATTTCCACGGCACCAGACAACGCTTTTTTTTCTGCCAAGATACACTCTTGATGGTAAAACGGCTTTTAGAAAATGTTTATGTAGGTACATTTCTTGAGACTGAATTTAAGACAAAGGGGACTATTAATGTTTGAATAAAGATTTGAAGTTGAACAATAATAATTATTGTTCAATTATTGATTTGAGTGGGTGTGTTGAATTGAGCCACAATTTTGAAAAATATGATGAAAAAGGGATTACGGTATTGCCCTATCATAATAATATTATGATAGGCATATGTTGGTTCAGAATAGACCACTTTTCCTAATGATTTTGATGGATCGCTGTCCTACTCTGACGAGCCATCTACCCTGAAAGCGCCTCTACCGATGCTGCTTTGTTCAGCTTTGAAGGGATTCCTCCCCAAAGGCTGGGTCATTAGCCATCCTGAGCCTGCTTTCAACGCACCAATGGATTGGTGAAAGGGGTCCTCCTACCAGATAACAGACATACTGTAATGATTCATCTATTACCGCGAATGGAATCCGTAAAATCTTTTCACGTCATACGTCGATATCATCGTTTAAAACAAACTATTTATATGATTACTGTTGACGTTCAGAAAAATGTACTAGTTAGAAGCCTCATGCTCTGTGGGCTTGAGCGTAGAACCCGGCCAAAGGGGGATATGACACATGAGGCCATTAGTTCCATTGTTGGTTAAGTCCATTTCGGGTCAAACTTGGTAAAACACGAAAAACGGTTTGAGGGTAGTTTTTGCCTCGAGTCAGACATTTTACGGCTTCTTTTCATAGATTGGGCCTCTCCAGATCAAAACAAATCAAAATTTTGCCTAAAACTCTATTTATAGAGGTGGAATTCAATAAAAACGTATGGACTTAACCACTTTTGACACCAAAGTCTGGACGTAACCAGTTTTGTATATAAACAAGAAGCATATAACTAGTTTTGAAACTAAAATGCTGGGAACTGACCAGTTTTGAGACCAAAGAGAGAGTTTGAAGACCAAAAATCAGAGGCACAAAAAAGGATAAAGGAAACACATTGAAAACAAAACACCTCACAGCGACAGAAGACTTTGAACTCTTACTCTGAAAGCAGGGTGAAGCAGTTTGACCACCTTTCCAGAATAAAAGTTCCATTCCTACAGGTAGCAAGAAACTCGAAGGTTCAAAACTAGTAAAAGACCGAATCCTTTCTCTTAGAATACCTTCTAAATGGTGGGTGGATAGTATGGACGTAACCACTATTGAAACCAAAGTAGTGGACTTAACCACTTTAGAGCCCAAAATCTGTTATAACCACGTTTGAATCAAAACAGACTGTGGACTAAACCACATTTGACACAAAAGGCGCTTTTCAACCTTGAATTACAAGGGGATCTAACTACTTTTGACGAAAAATAATACCGCCAATCGATTCCTCGCTAGGAGAAACCTTAGAAATGGCTTTTAAATCGAATTTCGACAAAAATGGACTTAACCAACTTTGGAACTAATGGCCTCACATAGCTTCCTCGAGCTCAAAGAGTATCCCGATATACAACCAAATCGATTATTAGGTGATTACGAAATTGACGGACTGTAACAAGACAATTAACTTCGCGCATGCGCAGAGTGTACAACCATCGTGAAATTGTTGACCCATATTTTGACAATAAGGAAGTAACTTGGAGCAATACATATGTTATTATAACAGTAATATTAACTAATAGTTAATAGTAACTATAACTGTTATAGTTACTATTAACTTGGCAATACATATTTTTCAAAAAATGCACTTAATCGCTGTTGTGTTTATTACGCGACGCATTGAATTCATTGAATCACGTAAATTTTTTGGTGAATCAGTTCATTAAATGAACTGGAGGATGAGGCCATGGATTCCAAAACTGTCTACATTCATTTTCGGCCAAATCGAGTTAGCAGTGGATTCTGAAGCATTTTCCCGCGCTCCATCGAAAAATGACTTCAGAATCAAGGAAAACTCTCTCCTTTCCACTGGTTTTAGCTCCCAAAGTTTGGGTTTTGTTCCAAACTCTCTACTTTCATGAGTCAGTTCGAAGCAAAACTCTCTCCATTGGACAGTTCGTGTCAAAACTGTCTACATTCATTTTTCAATCTCAATTTACTGGCTCCCTTCTTAATTGAATTAGTTCAAAATTGTCGCACTCATTTTGTGATGTCAAATGCAAAAGAAATCGCGTCTCCCGGCTTATTGGTTGAGTTGAGGCATGTTTTTGTGTTTCCTGAAAAATTGCTAAATCGGACTTAGGCAGTTTTGAAATCAAGCAAAACTCTCTCCTTTTCACTGGTTTTGGCTCCCAAACTTTGGGGTTCGTTCCAAAACTCTCTACATTGGACAGTTGGGGATTCATCGACATCCTCCCGGGGCAGTAAAAACATATCGATTCCCTCCGCCTAAGAATCGTCAATGTCCTCCCAGGCCTCGTTACCCTCCCTTTTAAATTTTTCGTTTCCCTCCGTTTAAGAACCATTGATATCCTCCCGCAGCAGGATTGGTTTAGAGGCCAGTGCATTTAAACATCAAAGGTTGCAATAAATCCGACTTTAGTTTTGACTTTTGCATGTTGGTAGGAAGTTAGATTTTTAGACTACAATTCCTCACTATTTCATTTCCAGAAGTGGAGCTGGGGACAATTGGGCAGAGCAGTTGTTGAGTGGGCGGAACGAGCAGGCTGGAGACCGAGAGTGCTGGCTGCGATGGTTGCCTTTGAGCTCAATAAGTGTTGCCCTATGTACTCGGAAAAGTTCAGTGTTATATACCAAAATGTTCAGAATTGAATGAGGAATTCGGAAATAAATTTTGAAAAAAAAAAACATTATTTTTCGAAATTTTTCGTCATGACTCCAAATCGGCGTGTCGAAGCTGAGAAAAAAACGCTGCAAATTTTACACAAGGGTTAATTGTTCTTTGATATAATTTACTTGTGCGAAAATTAATTCTGTCAATGAAAAAAGTATGGAAAAAAAGTTGTTTAAATTTTTTAACCGGAAAATATTAAATATTTGTCCTCCTGGGATCCTACAAAAAGCCAATTTCTACCTAGCCCCATGAAAGCCCTAGATCCCCCCCCCCCCCCCAGTGAAATCGGAACGTTCCGGGACCCCCAATAATAGATTATCCGTCCAAACATACTTCGATACTGACACCTAACTCGATCCCATAGCCAAAAGCCTTCAAAAACGCCTCCCGTAGCCCCATTTTAGCCCCATAGCGCCCCACGGGTTTGGACGATCGAGCTGGAAACCTAGCGGGCACAATTAGATGGTAATCCAAACATTTCGTCAACATTTCAGATTTTTTAAAAAATACTGCCCAAAACGGCCGGACATTTCGGTTTTGGAATGTAGACCTCTTGAAACGTACTTATTATGTCAAATTTTGAGGCCGATCGGAGTCGTCGACCTCTGTCGCAAAAACAATGGTGTATTATTCCTAGAATAATTAACCAAAAAAAAAAAAAAAAAAAAAAAAAAACGAATAATACGCCAAAACAAGCGTTTAGAGCACTCCTGGTACAATAGGTGTCTACTCCTTCAAATTGGTTTTATTTCTACTCATGCACTTGCCCAACAGACATGAGAAGAAAACTGTTGGCAGTTTCCAGTAGGGAAGTTGGGTCGCTCTTCTTGTTACATTTAGGCGCCGTCTGTCAAAGCTTGGCATCGCGATACTACCGTCTCACTTAGTAAAAGGAAACCCGTGCGAGCGCTTGAATACCCAATCACCCACAGTCGCATCCATCGATCCAGGAAAGGTCAATCTTAAAATAGCCGGGATCATGGCCCACCATCGAGGACCCTCAATTTCACGGGAATTGGCCACCTCCCATATTCATAATAACTATGCTGTGCAGACTCTGATGAGTAAAACCGTCAATTGTGAATGTGTGTACTTCTGACGTAGTAATTACGCTGAGTTTCGATCCCTTCATAATTGTTTCTGTTTCTAATTTCTAAATTTGTGGACATAAAGACTTTTCAATAATTGAACCCAATTATTATTGCTTTGTACCATCCCTGGTCTCGACCCTAACCTCCCTGTTTTCAATGTACAGCTTGTATCGTTTTTAGCGCAACCTTTCCCTCAAAAAATGGAAAGGTGCGCTCATCTCTTCGACGGTTTTTTTTTTTTTTTTTTTTGTGTGTACCTATACATCACAGCATCACGCCCGAACGGCTGAACAGATTTTCATGAGGGTGGTCTCAATGTGATCAGCGAGTTCTGGGGGTGGTTATAGGCTATCAAAATCACCTCCGTCGTCGACGATTCGTCCGATCCCGACGACATTGTTTGGTCGTTAGATAGGTTGTACCTATTGTGTCAAGTTACGAATTCTTAGTTACGGTTTGTGTTTCGTAGTAACAGAAAGGTTGCGCTCTTCTATTCAATTCATAGTTGATGGTGATGTTGACCGTTTCAATTAATGTTTGACTGACCCTCAACAAGTTTCCAACAATATCTATTCAATTCAATTGATGGCTTGTTATTATAGTTACAGTGAACTACGTTGATGATGTCTCCAATAGGGAAGACGTCAAATCCCGTAGGTAGCTGCTTGTCAGGACATCAAGAACAAGCGCGTTTGCAAGGGCTACACCTATACTCCTTAATGCATTAGAGCAATTAACAAACGTTGTGATTATTTGGAGAGCGACAGTACTGTTACTGACAGTTACACAATCCTCTCCTGATACAATAACCTCAATTCAGGCTGACGTTAATTGGAATATTCGGTCCCCTCGTGTGACATAGCGGTTGGGTCAGCAGGTGTTCCAGGAGAATTACCCTTTTCAACAAACACCACTGCGCATGTGCGAATTTGAATGAGGTGTCAAGAATCATAAAAAGTGATACATCACACGCTGTACATGTACGCTGTGATGTAGCGTAGAGTAACCAGACGTTCCCCTTTCAAGGCGACAAGCCCCCTTTTTGAAATTTTCCTCAAACCCCAAGACGTCCCCGTTTCATAGGGGTTCCTATATGACTCTGATCAAATGATTTGATCTGATCAACATACATACCTATTATTATAATACTATTATAGTTTATAATGTTATTATTCGTGCACGAACATGTTCAAGAACATGTGCAAGAACATGTTCTCGATCACTTCACTTGGAACAAAATTAGTGCCAAGTGAAGTGATTTACGTTATTTAATGTCTGCTGGGTTCACGAAGTATGGTCAATGGGAAAACGTCTTCTTACGACAACATTTCGGATAATTAAGCAAACATCATTAGCGATACAAAGAGAACCTCACGGAGGAATAATAGGGTACTTGGTCGTGGCATAAAAACTAGGTAGGTACTGCTACAGAACGTGCACTTGGGAATGTGGCATTGAACTAGAATTGACATCGATTAATTAATGAAATCACTGAATTGAAAGCAATTGATTAAATACTATGGAAAAGATCAGAAGAACTGAGAACACGTTGTGAAAATTCAATTTGTAATTTTACAAATTATGATAACATCAGGAGACACGCAGTGTTGTTGGGGCCAAAAGTTGACAACTTCAAAGTGATTTTAGGAGAAAAGACGCCGCAAATTTTACACCAGGTTTTATTATTCTCCAGTATAGGTTACTCGTGCGAAAATTGATTCTGTCATTAAAAAAATATTTTTGAAAAAAAAAAATTCTTTACATTGTTCGGACAGATGTGGGATCTCGAAAAAATGGATAATACGTTCAAAATTACCTACTCGGAAAATTCTTGAACTTCTGGGATTCTTCAAAAATCCCATAATAATATTATGGGATATTATGGGATATTATGGGATATTATGTGGCCCCATGAAAGCCCTATAGATCCCCACAGAGAAATCGGATCGTTCTGGGACTCCCAAAAATGGATTATACGTCCAAAAATACTTCGAAAATGACACCTTAATCGACCTCATATCCGAAAACCTTCGAAAAGCCCCTCCCGTAGCCTCATTTTAGCCCCATAGCGCCCCACGGGTTTGGGCTATCGGGCGAAAATCCTTGCGGGCACAACTCGACGTAGGCCGAGTATTTTACCTACTGCCCAAAACGGCTTGGACGGCGGACGGCGAACGAACGTTTCGTTTTCGAAATCTAGACCTCTTAAACGAATAATGACAAATTTTGAGGCCGATCTGAATTTTCGATCCCCGTCGCGATTACATAGGTGTATTATTCAAGAATAATAAAACGAAAGTCCATACGGTTGGGGACAGTAAAAGACGCCCTTACGGTGGTTGATGGTGGGTTTTCTAATAGGTAATATTATATAGTGTGAATGCCCCAAGTATGTCAAAATCCGCCCTGTTAGGTACCTGAAATCTGTCTTTGGTCTGCCTTTGATCTGTCGTTGAATCTGAAACCTGTCATTGATCTGTTTTTTCCGATGTTGAGCCCAAAAATTCAATGACCTCAGCCAAGTCGCACAATAATAATATCATTGTGTATTATTATTATAATTCGCATATTACGTACTGAGCTAATACTATTATTATCTCCCTTGCACTACACAATGTCATGGGCTCATAGGTGACCCCTCCCCCAAGAAGAAATCCTGGATCCGCCTCTGGTGTCCTCCCAAGCCTTCTTCAAAACTCTGGTCATCCTGTAGAGCTACCGGATCTTGTACAGAATCTCTACAGAATCTCTGCAGAATCTTGAATCTGATAGAACTGTTTGTACACGTTTCTCAAGAACCTTCACATTGAGATTACGAGATTCTCAAAACCCGCACAACACGCTATCATAGCATTTTGCCGCACCAGACATCGAAGGGGCTACTGTATTCATTCAGCATTTTGAGAAGCCGTTCTCAGAGTAGGTACATTTTAAGAACCCGCATCAGGATTTACATTCTAAGTTTAAGGAAAATTTTCTATACTACAACGACTACATCACATTAAATTAGAATTTAAATCCTGATGTGGGCCTCTGAGAAATTTTGTTTTGTGATCGAGAAACGTCTATTTTCAAACCTTATATTTGTCCCTCCATAATTGAAGAAATGATGAAACGAGCCCTCCCACAAGAATTACCTCGACGCCAATATAGTATCGGGATATAAAAACCGCTCGTGTTGTTCTTCGCCGCACTAGAGGGGAAAAAATAACAAGACAGTTGCGGAGCCGTATTTTTAACGAAGAAACACGAACAAATACGTCGGCCCCAGGGTGGAATCGTCTTGGAACCCTTCCATTGGCCACTTGTTGGGCATAACTTAATCAACGAACAGCCCGAGGGTTGTCAGAGGGTTACAATCACCTTAATAATTGAATTATCTTCGAGGAGGGGATGTGACAATAGACGTGGCTCGTACGTCATTTATGTAACCAGGTGGATCACTTTATTGGTACGTAACGGACGAAAAGATGAATTCACTTTACAACCATATTCAATGTTCTTGTCCTGACTTCACGCTTAATGCGTGAGCCCATTTCAGGAAGAATAATATTTACCTTACGTAAAACGAGAAATAATAGTTGAATATTATTGATTATAATATAATCATATTATGTCATGAATTGACTATCTTAGCCTAATGAAAATGCCACTCAAAATTAGAATTAATAAAAGACAAGACAAAATTACAAGACTTAGTCTTGTATTAATAATTTCTAATTATGACTGGCACAATTGAGTCAGTCGGCCTCGTTCGTTGACGCCAACCCATTGACTAGTAGTTTTGATCTTCTAGGAGAGCGCAAGTGAAAATGTGACATGTCGCGGATAAATTTATCTCTTGGCAGTTCCTTCACATTAAAATTTAATGTGAAAATTTTAAATTCTAACATTTTTAGAATTCCAGGAAAAACTCTGGAACTAGTCACCAAAGACCATAAACAGGAAGGCTGGAGATGATAACAAACCAATCAGCGCTACCTACTGTATCAAAAACTTGCTCATCGTAGTTTCTAGTGAATTTATTCATTTGGACGTCTCTCACGCTGTGGTGAGATCAGTTGTAATTAGTTCGAAATGAATTTCAATTAGGAATAGACGTGTTTCTAGATTATTATAATTTATTTTATTTTATTTTTTTAATCGATAGGAGGCTTCCAAATAACACCAAAAATGTAGTTAAAACTTCTTTATATCTTCTTTATATTATATACATGTGAAAAAATTTAATTCTGTCAATAAAAAAATTTGGGAAAATAATGTTTTTGATTTTTTTTTTTTTCAAAAATTCTTTACTTTTTACACGAAAAATATTTAACCTCCTGGGAGCCTTAAAAAATCCAATTTTTAGCCCCATGAAAGCCCTATAGATCGCCACAGTGAAATCGGATCGTTCCGAGACACCCAAAAATGGATTCTACATTCAAAAATACTTCGAAAACGACACCTAACTCGATCCCATATCAAAAAGCCTTTTTTAAACCCCTCCCATAGCCCCATAGCGCCCCACGGGTTTGGGAGATCAGGATGATAACCTTTCGGGCACAACTAGATGGTAAACCAAGACTTGGTTTACAAATAATACTTAGGATTTTGTCAAAATTTCAGATTTGTTAATAAATTCCTACTTACTGCCCAAAACGGCTCGGACGGCGGACGGACATCTCGGTTTTAGAATCTAGACCTCATGAAACGGATAATGTCAAATTTTGAGGCAGATCCGAGTCGTCGACCTCCGTCGCGCTTACATTGGTGTGCTATTATTCCAACTTGGAATAACACACCAATGGAATTTCCAAGAATAATAAACCAAAAACGCCCTATTTTTTCGAGCTTCCGTTTAGGCGTGAACTGGACATAGACAGACAGACAGACACTATGAGATTTGGTAGTATACCTGGATAAACTACGTGAACGACTTTTTGCCACAAAAATTATGAATTTTTCCCTTTTTGACCTTAAAAACATGGCACAGAATGATATAACCCGAAATTCAGGTGCACGTCTAATCTTAATTGATTTTAAAAGCCTGAATGAAAAGCAAAATACTTCTGAATACATGTATTCAGAAGTCTTTGCTTTTCAATAAAATTCATTTAATGAATAAATTTTATTCAAAGTCTTTTCTTTTCAATAAAATTCATTTAATGAATACCCACTCACATTAATAAGTTTTATTAATGTGGGAAAGACATTGAATATCATCAAATACCTACCTTGAAAGTAAGATGTTTTAATGTGTTGTACACTACTCAATATGAAATCTTCATCTGCATCTGCAATGGGGGACAAAAATAGGTGTACTGCAACATTATCAGATTCTTATGAGTCTTAATAAGAATAATTAAATATGAGTCTTATTTATCTACCCTTTGGCCCAAAACACCCAAATCTGACGAGTTTCGATTCATACTATCTGTATAACACACAGATAATATATTATACTATCTGTAGTATCAGGCGGAAGATAAGGGGAACTAAGTAATTTAATATTATAATTTAGAATCAGAATTTAATTTGTACCAACACTAAATAGGTAATTGTGTAATCCGTCAGTAATACTATCACCTGCAAGAGACTCTGGAACCCAAAAGGTGAGGAACACGAGCTTGTCTACCAGCTGACGGCCTCTACCCGACTGTTTCAGAACGTTTATGGTTCGAATCGAATCCGCCAGAGCCTGACTTACCTCTGGGGTTCCCGCATTCGCTTGAATTGCCTACGACACATACCGGACAGTAATAGCCGAGCAATTTTCCCACGTGCCGAAGATGATGGAGACGACATCGAGGAGGCTATGAATGAAACCACTGTCGAGAAGGAAAGCACGACAGAAGTTATGCTGATGCTGGCACCATTAATTAACAATGCATAATATATCCAACTCAATTTTAAGTTGGGATTCGCAGATCCGTGAAAATCCCATAGGCCAAAAGAATTTGTGTTTTCAATTCCGGGTTTTTATATTATTAAGATTAGTGATATAGATTATTATTATTATTATTATTATTATTATTATTATTATTATTATTATTATTATTATTATTATTATTATTATTATTATTATTATTATTACTTTTCTTTATGCATACAATCATCATCATCTTGCATTAGGTATATATAATGTTACGTGTACCTAACAGCATTCCGAATGGAAAAGTTCGTCATTGATATTTTGAAAAGAAATTTGAAACGAGAATTATTCGGGAAGGCTTTTCAACGTTCAAAAGGAATTAAAAGCGTCCATAATTGACGGTCGGTCTCAACAGATTTGAACGTCGAGGCGAGGAGTTAGAATGAACCCTATCCGGGTTTGAAACGCTTTCACCTATCTGATCAGAGATCACGTCAGTCAACCAGGAAGGTCTCTTGACAGTGACGTCTCAATCACCAGGCAAAAGAACCTGCCGACAGAGTCTGTAGGGCATCTAATGCTCACCAGTTGTTAAGATATAGGCTGACTAGTAAACACCACGCGAAGTAAAATGTTTCAAACAGATTGGATTTTTTTAAAGAATTATTTTTGGCAAGATAAATATCCAAATGACGCTGTATATTGTCAGTATCTACCAGTACAACATGCCGCATATTTTGCAGCGTAACATAGCGCGTAGGTACTATTACACCTACTCATTGCATGTACCTACATAAGAAAGTTCACCTGGTAAACCCTGAGAAAAGAACCACCGTGATCCAGCGGGCGCTGCATTTTCTGGATTCTCCACTATTTTGGGCTGGGCCCCCCCTCAGAGGTCAGTCAACCCGGTGGTCTCACGTCTCTTCAAAAATCCTTCCTCCACATCCGCACATCCACTTCCACACATCCACGAGGAATCAGGAAGGGATTCACGTAAAGAGTGGACAAAAAACCGCACGGTTATCAACCTTAGGTATCTACCTGCGTACCTTGAGGTCCCCCCGCAAGGTCAATTTAGTAGGAAGTTCCATTCAAAACCAAAACAGTAACCGCAAATTGGCCATAACAGACCCATCGAAATGCAGCGTTAAATAATTAGTTTTTCACGAGTTTTTTTTTTTTTTTTTTTGTACATTATTTTGTAATAATTACCACTCACCAGTGGTCTGCAAAAAAGTTATTGCGTAAAGGCCAACTACCTCACAGCCGGTTTTAAGACGAAACGCTTACGGCTTGTAATGATACCAAACTATTTGCGATAAACCATGTTTGAAGGCAAAGTATCAAAGGTGACAGAAAGAAGGTTGCCTAGTGGAATTTGAAACATTGAACGAAAAAAATCTCAAAACCATTCGATTTGATCCAAACCGGGGAGATGGGTTTCAAGTGACGACGCATCCAAAGGTGAATCCTGAGGAGATTCAGGAAGACGAATACGCCTCCAGACGCAAACATTGACTGTCATGACATTGTGTCAACTCAGTCGCAGCGGTTAGACCCCCCGTCACAAGACCCGTCACACCAATCATGAAGGAACTTCTGCAGTTCAATAATAGCCTTCCCGTCTATACATAGAACAAACAGCAGGGACGTTTTTTGAAGAGCTAAAAAATCTCTCGCATCTGCCTCGAGATGAGCACGCGCCCCCAACCAATGTATTTGTAGCTCGGAAAGAAGCAACTATTTCCGTTTCGGTGGAAGAGTCATCTGTCACCTTTTTTTCGGCAAACCAGCCTGTCGGTAACCAACCTTGTGGGAAAATGGGATTTCACATGATATTATCATCTACATCGCAGCAATTATTTCAAAAAATAATGAACCAAAACGCTGCAAATTTTTCAGAATATTCTAAAACTCAAGAATCAAAACCCTTGTGTAAAATCGAGCAAAACTTAATTATAGGTATTTCGAAAAAAAAATTTGAAAAAATGAAATAATTACAAGGTATTATAAACACTGTATTTTTTGTAGTGTTTGGAAAAATTAGGGACCCCGAAACATGGGTTCACCGTCCGAAAATACGTACTCGAAAAAGTTCTTGCGAATACTGTAAATAACACCTATTGAATAAACTTTCATAAATTTGATAACTACCAACCTGGTTTTATTTTATTCATGAAAAATGATTCCAAAAACTACAAATTTTTACATAAATTTGAGTTGGTATTTCTCAAAGACTAATGAGAGCACGTTATGAAATTTTTCGCGGTGTCCATTCAAGCCCACTGTGCCCCGTCGCGAATACATTTTTACTACCTATGTAAAAAAAAAGTCGATTTCGCTAGATTGAATACATTACTGTCGGGTATTACATGCTAAACACTCAACCCTTATGAACTGTATTCTAGTGCGGCATCACCATGTAATAACTGGGTTCCACCATGATTGGATTCATTTTTCCGCTAATGTATACTCGCAGCGGGGATCAACAACCTCTGGAAGCGAGTGAATCTCATCCGTCTGGGAAAATTGCTTACTCTTCAACACACTTTGATATCACTCGGTCTAATCGTAGTTGGATTTTCCGTATATGAATGGTTCCGAAAAAAAAAGTGTCAGATCCCGCCCAAGGGATTGGAAGTTCGAACAGCCCTACGAGGACCGGGAAGGGCCGAGGTCAACGAACTCTTCGTTCCAGCATCAATTATCCCAAGATCTCTTTTTGTGAGTGTAGGTGAGAGAGACAGCTCAAGAAAAAGAGCATGTGCGCTTGAGGTGTCTTGAGAGTGCCTTGAAGGTTGGACAATGTCCACACAACGAGTTCTCGCGGGGGAAGTAAATGCCTAGTAGGTACAACGTGGCCTAAAGGAGGGGGGATTTTTTTTTTTTTTTTTCAATTATCGATCCGATGCGTAGGCGCACCCTGAACTGATCTTGCATGTTTTATAAGTTTTTTACTGAAGCCCAGAACTTTCACAGAAGATCGTTTTGAGTATTTTTTGGCCATTCGCAATTTAAATACATATATAGCACATTTTGGGGGGTTTCCATAAAATGTTTGGATGTTTTGGGCAATTTTCGTGTTTTTCCCAGCAATTTAGTAGCAAATTTTTAGTAGCAAGGTCTGAAAATACCCAATGATTGTGAGGCCAATAAAATCTAAAACTAGTATAGGTAGGCACTAATTTGTGACAAATTGTTCTTTCCTTACAACCCATCTCAAAATCCAAATTTATTTCTTAACTTTTTAAAATTATGTTGTTGGAAACTTGTTAATTGAAGCGGTCAACATCACCATCAACTTTTAAAATTATAAATAAATAGTATTTATCAATCAATTTCAACAACTGCTTGTTCAAGGCTTTTTCGTTCAAATACTCACATCTCATATCTAAAGCGCATATTAAAAGGGGATTTCACCAACATTCTGGGCTAAACCCTTATAGGTTTTCTTGTTGATCTGAGCCCGATTGTTCACACTGGCAATGTTATATTACACCGATGTGATTATAAATTTGAAAGTGACAGGCTTCCAGGGTCTCACTTCGTCAGTCCGCCGAAAAGGGGGTTCGTCCACGTCATGCAACGGAACGATCACAAAAACGAAATTACCGCCAAATAAAAATGTAAGAGACAAAGATACCGTTAAATTTTCTCTAGTCGTAATGATAATTATTATCAGAAATTAATTACTCTTTCGAGATTACGTCGAAAGACGTTTAGTTTAGAATAGGTAGATGACATAACGAGAACGTTAATGCCACGTGTGAGATAACCTGAAAGTTGTATTGGAAAAACATGATAGTTCTAGGTCAACGATACCTTTCACGCTTGTTTCACGTGCAGAGGCAGCGGGATGCCATATCTGGTAGGGGTAAGAATTGCAGCCGTTTAACGAGTACATACGCAAAGACGTTGCCGTTTTCACGAATGAAAGTCATCCAATGTAGCGCGAGCGGTAGGCATGTGGGAACTGACCCAATGGTGCGGGTGAGGGTGGATGAAGCTACGTGTGGATGTTAACCTTAGCTGGTTCGTTTTTAGTGGTATGATGGGTTCTGAAGGAGCTATGTCCAAAATCAATAATTGATTGAATTATTGTTCTTGAGGAATGGGAGAATGATGGGCCAGGTTAGGTTTCCCAGGGTCCACACTTGAGGTGTTGAGGGTTTCCCCTGGAACCTCTGCGCAGACAGTGTGCTTTTGAAAGCACTCTAGTGAAAACTAGAGTTGAGATACAACAAACCTTCAGCCGCAGCCTCTAAACCACCTCCAGTTTCCTTCAACCGTCCCACGAATGCGGAACCACCAGAAGAAGTTCCTGGGTTCCCCAGAGTCTACCCATGACATCCACCCATGAGATCAGACAAGGCTTCCAACACCTCTGCTCCAGTCTGGGATTTCCCCATTCTCAGCCAGAATAGAGTGATCGGACATGGTGGACTGGCGTGAAGGAGAGATCAAGTGTGACGGCAATCATCATGATGGCTGTGACGTGCAGGGAAAGACGGGGTCCGACGTTGAACCGCTTTGTATTTTGGCGCAATTACTCCGGGTGCATTGTACCTGCGTAGGGACACAGTGCATGTTACAAACAGTGAAAAAATAAGCCATACTGTCTCTCTCTTACTAGGTATGGCCGGTACTAAGGTACTTGGATAGACTCATTAGGACGAGACGCCCCCACAATTCGTCTCAATCCGTCTTTTTTTTCAGGGAGATGCAACATTTACGTCATATGGCGTTGGCATCTGCTTTGAAAAAAGGGGCACGTGCGCTTCCTGAGCCCTTAAAAAGTGATTAGGTCCACCCCTGCGGATGAGGCAAGCTGCTTCCGCGTGAAGTGGGCGGCGTTTTCCCTTGAAAACCGTGCGCCACCAGAGTACGTACGTCTCGTGTCGTATTGCGTCCCTCGGAACCGAAGAATCACTCGTCCATTCATGCAGGGGAAGATAAAAGGAGGAAAATTATCGGGAAGGCAGCTGGTTGAAAAAAATATCAGCTGTTGAAAGGGCTGATCGGTTTTGGAATTGAGGATTATGTGAAACTGAAAAAGGGTTTATCGAAACCCCCCACGGGGCGTGATTGTCTGTACCTTTATTTTCAAAGGGGAAAAATACGTTAACTCTTGACTACAATAATCGTCAGTAGAGTTAGTCATATGAGAAGCACCTTTCTTCTTTTCTCAAATACCGTTCAATAAATTATTTAAGTCTGCGGATCAATAATCAGGAAAGATTGCTCCTGAGAGTCCATATCTATCACCAGTCACGGTGTTAAATTGTTTGGTTTATTATTCCGGGAATGATAAACTTATGTATTCGTATCAAAGTTTGTCCTTACACGATTCAAGATGCGTGGATTCCGAAAATTAAATGGCCCTCCGCCGAACGCCGCACTGTGGGCCAAATGACCGATTCAGGTGGAAAAAATTCTTTTATAGTGGTTTTCCTATCAAAATTGAATGCTGATTACGGTAAAAATTACGATAAAATTCATTCTTTAAAGGAAACGTTAGAAAAACAAAATATCTTAATTTCCATGAATTTCCAATTGTTGGTGTTTACTGAAGTTCCACTATCTTCAAGTTCGTAATCTAACATACCTGCAAAATTTGTACGTTTAATGTAACCATACACATCACCACAGCCTAGAAAAATAAGAATAAAAGTAACTGGAGTGAAATAAATTTAAAAATGTGAAATGAATAAAACAATAAAACTCTGCAAAAATAAAGACGAAACCTACTACGGTAGAGATTGAAGAGAATCTGATAGAAATTTGGGTTAAATTTTAAAGATGTGTAATATATGGTATAAGATATTTAATAATATTAATTATCTTATTATGCTATCTTATTTCATATTATGAAATAAGATAGCAATGAGGAATCTGAAAGAAGTCAAGGGATCACAAAACCACTTGTTTCCGTGACGGCCGTTCTTTGGCGGCATCC
Organism: Pilophorus perplexus; assembly: GCA_955831195.1. NCBI lineage: Eukaryota > Metazoa > Arthropoda > Insecta > Hemiptera > Miridae > Pilophorus > Pilophorus perplexus. The sequence goes on along the minus strand of OY037015.1, from coordinate 12,673,683 downwards.
TCCATTCTTCCACAAACTGCTCCCGAGGGACCCTCACCGATTTAATATCAAGAAAAACGCAAAAAATCGCAAAAAAGTGTATTGGGCGCCATGTATTAAATAAATATAAATAAAAATAAATAAATACAAGTTTTATGATTCTGCAAGAATTCAGGATACTCGGATTTGATTATGTACAGTGTTTACCATTAAAGTGTCTTTCATTAATTGCTACAATCATCTTTTTCGCCATCATCAGGGAGAGTAACAGAAGAGGGCGCTCGCGAGTTGTGAAGCTTGCAAGGGTTCAATGAAATAGAACACTTCGATGAGATGAACTCTTGAGGCACCCAAACATACCAGAAGTGCGGAACAAGAACCAGATGATTACTGCAGGTCAAGGGTATGATGGTGTGAGTAGGGTAACAGAAGAGGCACTGCCAGCGGGGGTAAGGACGGATCCAGGCTCTGGTCACAAGGGCGTTGACCTTCCCAAACTCGAAGCTGCTCCTTCTCAGCGACCGGCCGAGGATGACGGAGGGAGGTGCCTTTAATAATTTAACATACCATCTGTATAATCGGTCGTGGGGCGCACCGTGTCATCTCGAACCCAGCTGCGAGAGAGTATTTCCCTCTCCTCCCCTTTCTCTCATTCTCTTTTTTTTTCTGAGCCTTTTCAAAGTCTATTTCTATGAAAGATGTTCATTTTTATTCTTTCGGATCATTGTTTTCTCGCGTGTCTCTCCAATTTCATCTCCCCGGGAAAAATAGTTGAGTTCTTGAACAGTTCTTGAGCTGTGGGGCGGACGAGGGTGATCAAGTCTCAATGAGGAATCTTGATTGGTTACTCCGTGGCGCCCAAGAGCGAAGCAGCACTCGGAACAGGCCTATGCTAGCCGGCTATTACCATTCTAGATGAAACTACCTGGGAGGCTAGAAAGAAGCTTCTTCTTTTGGAACAGTCCTCAAAATTGAATTTTCAATGGGTCTCACTAAAGTTTTTTTTCTTTTTTTGAAAATGTACAGCTAATGTGCTAATTTCATCTACAGGCACATGCTGTCGGTAATAATTATTTATACTCCCAACGAGGGTCCACCTTTTTACATTGAGAAGGGAAGCCTATTTAGATGCGTTTATATTTGGAATGAAAGGAGGAGGGTTTTTTGAGCTGATTTCCTAGTTTGAAAAAGATCTTTACGCATCCCTGTGGGTGCAGGTAAGGGATCGTAGGGTGAGGATGTCAGGTATGGAGGAGGAAATCCCTCGAAAAAATGCTCTTTCGCCCTCTGCTACCACTTCCGTGTTGTCTAGACGCTATCTAAAACTTTTTTCTATTCCAAGCGGCGCTTTTATTTCATGCATTTTCACCCAGCAGTGTGAACCCGGAAAGAACGAGCATAGCATGATTCAGTGATTTTGTTAAAAGTTGAAGTACAGTTTAAAAATTGCATCGATGCAACGTGAATTCCTCCACCTGCATTCAACGTTTAATGCTGAGACAATTTGAATATCATAAGTTATTCATAACGAATCTGAGATAGGAAAAGATGGTCGAGAATGTGCATCAGGCAATATTTCTTCGTCGGGTTTGCATTCCTCGTATTAACTAATCCTATCGGTAACGTAGCCCCAGGGGACGCAAGGAATAAAAAAGAACGTCGTGAACTCTAAGGGGGAAAAAACGGGGAAAATAGAAAAAGGGTTGATGCTATTAGTAAGGATAATGATGGGCGCCCGGACGAGGTCAGATGGCCGTCCTTGTGTTCCCGTCCGCTGCGATTGGGTGCAGCGTTTCCTTGCTGGCCTCACCCTTCCTATGCATATCTTCTCACATTGGTCACCCTCTCGTAATGACTCTGAAAGGGTGTTTCATTGGGGACGCCATCAAGTATTTCACACCGTCTAATTAAGATTCTTTCCAGCGAATTCTTCCCGATCGGTTGGGGGTTCAAACTCAGCCACACCTTTTATTGAGGGGCTCAAGAGTTTTTGCGAGTCACAAAGACACTGGAAGAAGAAGATAGTTAGTTATTCATTGCTGGGCGATTGGGCATTAGGCTTCGAAAAAGTGAACAGTCCAGGCATGTCTAGTGTTGGATTGAACATCAGATTCTGTTTAATATTGAGAAAATCTAGATAAGTGAAAATTGAAAAACAAACTCCCAATTTTTAACTGAGTAAAAATACCACAATGTGCACCAAACGTAATAATACATCAATGCCGCAATAAGACGAATTCACTATTCAACCTTACAAGCTACAAATCTATTTCCTCTAATTAGAGGAGGAGTGCGATGGGAAGTGCTTTGAGATCCGTGAACTACACTAACAATGGCGCTATTGTCTAAGTCCTCCGAATCCACATGACTTGATCTCTTTCGATCAACCTTGATAAAAACCTATTAGCAATAGAACACGCTTTCTCTGAACCGCCGCTCAATCTCGTTGGCGCGTTTGTTACTTGGCGGATGAATGAATGAATGAATATATATTATATAGATTCATCCGCCATTGGCTAATTGTTTAATACTATATATTATTATAATATAATTGTCATATAATAATATATATAACATATTTGCAGTATTGTCATAACGCATATTATGCGTTATGACAATACCTAAACCAACTATGATGGAATATTATTCTATTGGTGAGGTTTTGTCGAAACTTGATCATCAAAAATCATGACGAGGCACTTGTGTAAGAGTGAGGTTCAATATTTTTACCAATCAGTACCTACTTAAATTAAAAAAAGAAAAAAAAAACAGTAGAAACGACTCCTTTAAGTTTTAGAGGAAATAGATACAAAAAAAGACCATTGTTATAATAATTTTCACAGAAATAATACTATGGCTCTAAGCAGAGCTTGCAGGGTTCGATTTTGTGTCACCCATTTCCATGAAGAAAACCTCAAAATCCCCATTATATATATTTTTGTGAGTGTCTATGTTTAGTAGGTAATTATAACTAAATGAGTAATCATTAATTATCCCCTTCAAGGATTCCATTGAAATGGTAGTCACAAAATCCAATCCTGCTGAGGGTCCGAAAATTTCAGTCATAAAATATCCACTCTTCACAACGTCAGTTTCGTCGATAAACTGTGGCAAATGTACAACACAAGATTTTTATCACTAATACCATCAGTCATTTCGGCAACCGTTCCACAAGAAGATAAGCACTAAATCGCCCGGATCTGCCCGCCGAAATCAACAACATTCTTTTTGGACACGTCTGGCCCTAAGGTTCGACTGTGGGAACCACAAACACATTTCAAGGTGAGTGGGTTACTGTCTGAAAAATGGGAATATCATCATTTTCTCCAATTGACTCCTAATTAAGGTGACAATCTGACGTTGATAAGGTTGTAGAGAAGCCAAATAACCCATTGACCTCTAGCCGAATGATTACACCGTTACGAGAAACCTTGGAAAATTAAGATAAGGTTCCGTTTAAACGGAAGAGGTGAAGATTACGATTCACCACCCTAAAAATTAATTACCTAACTGGATTTGGCCGTTCGATTCCGCTTGTCTTCTCCAAGTGATCGTTAATTCCTTTATATTTACTAATGTCTGGTTTGGTTATTTGTTTGATCAAAAAGACCGCTAATTCTAGTCTAATTCAAAACGCCTTTCAATGGGTAAAATAAAACTGATCTGATATCTTATTTTACTGAAAAGAAGCCTCGCATTTTTTATTATTACCTATGTAAAATGTTTTCAATGTTCTACTTCAACACCTTGCTCCAAAATCAAAAATTATTATTGTTTTTGGAGCAAGGTGGGCAAACAATTATTGTTTGCAACAATAATAACAACAATTTTGCAATAATGCAAAATAAGGCCAAAGAAAATAGTCGCAAGTGTACCTAGCAAAAATAGTGAAATAACAATAATTTTATTAATAATACTTAGGTAATATTTAAATGAATTAATTTTTATTGAATTAAAATAATTTTAATTTGACTATTTTTGCTAGGTACACTAGTTCAAGCTTGAACCGCTATTCATGAAAATTTTTGTTCACCTCATTTTTTGTTCCAAGATTATCGTCTGAAGAAAATAATTTGATTTTTGGGCTTGGTTGGAAGACAATTTAAAGAAACATGAGCCTGGGAAGGGACAGGAGCAGAAACAGAATGCGGCATCGAGGTAGATGTTGTCGTGAAAAGCCATTATTTCTATCATGATTCATAAAGGTTGGGGTTTTTATTCAACATGAAGGAAGGCAGTTGATCATCCAGGAAGCCTCTTTTCAATTGTTACGACTAGAGGCATTCCCACCCCCGACGTAATTCGAGAAACAGCAATGCCAAGGAGGTTGAAAAAAATCAAGATGCGATGAGGTCGGCTAGACGGGTTCAAGACATCACCCCTGCCAGAGACAGGTATGCGGAAAGGGTTTCAAAAACCCACCCTCAACTACTATACCTCCTTTTTTCTGCGCTGAGTCCTCTCCAATTAATGATAAAGCCTTCAGCCCTTCGGGGACGTGAGTGAAGCCCTCGGAAAAAAATCCATGATAATAAATAACGCCCTTAAAAAATTCCTCCACTGTAATTTAGACTCGCGTTTCGGGAGTCAATCCTTTCTTTGTGCACCCCTCAACCATATGATCGTGGGATTTCCCACCCCTCGTCATCTTCGGAGCCCTTTTTTAAGGGAGATTTCGCGCCATAAGGGATAGGAAAAGTGGGAGGGCCGCAATTTGAAGGCGGAAACCTCTCATTTCATTCGGGACTTAGATAGAAAAAAAAACTTCAGAAAATCTCGTACATGATAATGATTGCACGCCAGAAACTAGTGGTTATTGCAATTCAAAACTGCGTCCGGGTCGTATTTAATAGCGAAGTTGAGGTAGGTTCCGCTAATCTGAGCGTAGGTAATCGGTTTACCTTCTTGTATGTGTTCAACGATGTGAACCATTAAACAGGTGTAAAACATGTCCGGTGATTTATTCGTCGTTAACAGTAGGGGTAAAACGAACACTGCCATAGCACACTTTTTATGAGCTCCTTAAGGTCTGATCGAGAGAGATCCTTCAGAATGCACATGAAATACTCCCGCCGCTAATTAACACCGAGTGTAAAACTCTATCTTTGTTCATAGTTTTATATGCAAACGGGAGTGTGATTATAAATTTTCTGCTTTACTCATAAATGTTTGTAAGTATACAATTACTATATTTCCCAAGAAAAGAGGATGCAAAAGTTACATAGATTCAGGTTTACATTAAATAAATTTTATGCCTTGAAGGAGAATGATATCCTCCAACAAGACACATAAAATAGGTATTTTGTTTTATTACCAAGTTTGCTCATTTTATATGTTTACAAACTTTCTTTTAATAGAACAAGCAAAACTAACTAGTTTAAGTCAAGGATTTTTGGAAACAGCCATAGTTTTCATCCTCTTCTACGCATTTCAAAACGTTCTTCAAAGTGCGGTTTGTTCAAATTGTCCGCCATCCCCCAACCTGGTGAAATCTAGGCTCCTGTGGTTTCCACAACGGTCTGAAGAAACTCTGCAGTTGGCCAGAAAAATTCCATCGGGGTTTCTATGGGCCTCAAATTACGTCACGTCGCGCCGGGTGCGTTGCTCCCGAAAAGTTTTGTAGCCGATTCAAGACCTTGAGGCTCCTTCGTCAATGAACAGCCTTTCTCATTGAGTCTGTCGATGAAAACACGCGTTGAGCCGCCTTTTACGAGACAGTTGTTTTGGTTGGACCTCCACTCGGGTCTTAGTTTCCAATGTTGGCCTCGAACATGACGTGTTTTATGAGGTTTCATTTGACGCGAATAATTCGTCCTTTAGTCGGTTCAACACAGTCTAAAGCAACAAATCAGCCTAACCAGACTAATAAGCTGTGAGAGTGTATATGAATAATGAATAATACAAAGAGTGAATAAGACTACTGGCATAATAATTATGCCACATTATTAAAGTGAAACTTTTATTAGATCGTCCCAAATTTTTTGGTCTGTGTGTCGTTTCTTGTAACGTCACGCTACCGTTGATTTTCGCTTACAACCGATTCGTTGCTACGGAACTTCATCTTCGCCAGTTATAATCGTACAAAAATCGTTCGCCATTCGTTGGAAAGCTCTCGATTTATCACGCATTTCTTTCGTACTTGTTCTTTGTCATTATGTCCCCATTTTATATTTATTGATGTTATTAATGGATGCAGTAAACAATGCCGCTTGTTTTGTTGTTATCAGTTGCCACTTTAGAAATCAATTTGAGAAAACGCCAAAATGAAGCCGTGGGTAGAGATACAAGGGTAGGTGAATGAGTAGGAAATGGGGGGGGGGGGGGGGGGGGGCAGACATAAAAAACGTGTCCATCGATGCTACGTACCCCACTAGGGGAGCGAGCGAAGCGAGCCGGAGAGACTAGTGGGAAAAAAGTTTCACTTTTACCGTGGTTTCATAAAACCACACCCCAGTTTTATTTTATGCCCTTTTTTTATTCATTCTATATTCTTGGAATGATGCACAGATGCATCATACGTAGATGTACATATCCACGACGGGGTCGGAATTCAATAATACGTTTCGAAATGTGAAGATTCCAGACATGAAAAAGCCATTTTGGGCAGAAGGATTTTTTTTTTTTTTTTTTTTTTTTTTTTTATCTGAAAGTTTGACAAAATACTCGGTTGTTCATCTAGTTGTGCTCGAAGGGCTCCCTCTTGAATTTCAACGTCGAAGGGTGAACAGTGTCCGTCATTTGAATCTTCTCTTGCTGTCCGTGAAGGACTCCCTCTCAAAGTTCAACGTCCAAGAGTGAATAGGAGAGATTTTAGCTCACTCAGCTGATCAGGACAGAGCCTTTGGTCTTTGATTCTCGACCTATAACTTCCCAACCTCCTTCTTCGTTCTTCGCTTGTCTCAGAAGATCTGGCGCCCGCTTATTCGCTAGCATTAACGCTGCAAAGCAATTTGCAAGTAGTTTGAAACCAATCAATGAATATAAACTTAAGAATCAGTACTTCATCTACCTCTTCTCATGGACTCACCGCGAGCTTCACGTTAGCTTGGAGACACTCCCCTGGGAGCTCAATAAAGCCGATTCGAAACAAATCGAAGGACTGATTCAAAGATCAAATTCAAATCGCAGGAAAATATCATCAAAACCACATCAGACCGTACATAAAGACCGGACATAACGACGTGGCAACAGAAAAACAAACACACAAACAGTCAGACAAACGCCCAAGGGTGAAGGGGAGAGGGTCATCAGTGCGGTTAGCACTTTTAGAAAATTATTTATTTTTTACTCAAAAAATATTTAACCTCCTGGGATCCTTCAAAAATCCCATTTTTAGCCCCAAGAAAGCCCCATAGATCGCCACAGTGAAATCGGATCGTTCCGAGACCCCAAAAAATGGATTGTACGTCCCAAAATACTTCGAAAACGACACCTAACTCGTCGATCCCATAGCCAAAAGCCTTCAAAAACAATCTAAAATTTGACAGTTTGCCTAGGCATTTAGTAAAATGACTGATTTGACAGATTGACTGCGACGTATGCGCTATTCCTGGGACCAACTAGCAAAACGCTGCAAATTTTACACAAGGGTTTATTATTCTTTGATATAGGTTACTTGTGCAAAAATTTATTTCTGTCAATGAAAAAAAAAAAAAAAAATATTTATTTTTTTATTTTTCTTGAAAAAATTCTTTATTTTTTACTCGAAAAATATTTAACCTCCTGGGATCCTTCAAAAATCCCATTTTTAGCCCCAAGAAAGCCCCATAGATCGCCACAGTGAAATCGGATCGTTCCGAGACCCCAAAAAATGGATTGTACGTCCCAAAATACTTCGAAAACGACACCTAACTCGATCCCATAGCCAAAAGCCTTCAAAAACAATCTAAAATTTGACAGTTTGCCTAGGCATTTAGTGAAATGACTGAGTTGACAGATTGACTACGACGTATGCGCTATTCCTGGGACCAACTAGCAAAACGCTGCAAATTTTACACAAGGGTTTATTATTCTTTGATATAGGTCACTTGTGCAGAAATTTAATTCTGTCAATGAAAATAAATAAAACTTTTATTTTTTTATTTTTCCTTAAACCTTCTCTGGACTTCCACAAATAATTCAAGACCAAAATTTGCCAAATCGGTCCAGCCGTTCTCGTGTTTTAGCGAGATTAACGAACAGCAATTGATTTTTATATATAGAGATTATTTATTGTTTATTTATTAACTACCTATCATGTTTAGGTATTTATTATTATCCATGTTTTATTTCTGTAAATTCGTAGTTGTTGTGGAAAATAACTACTTTTATTGGTAGACAATTTTTAATTCCTACCAATCCAGTTGTAATCTTCCTCTGGAAGTACCAGCGGATCTAAAGAAATTTCAAAAATTTAAAAATGCGTAATTTTGAATTTTTCCCAATGTTTCAAACATGAAAATCAGCTTTTCTCGGAAAGCAGAATTTGCGAATATCCTTGTTTTTTCCCTGTACCCTTCGTTTGTTATTTATAAATAACAAACGAAGGGTAATTATTACAGTATTGCGAGGAACAGTGAAGCGGACTCGTTGAATAAGGTTAAACAACATTGGCCCCTGAGATAGCAAATTATGTGGTGGACCCCTCGCAAATTTGCTAAGCGAACTACACCTGCACAATAAACTGGAGTAGATTTATCACTTGAAACACGTAATCTCCGCCCCCAGACCCTTAGCGACATCGCAGCCTTAAGTGGCTCGCGCATACGACGATTTTATTGTGAAGAGAAGCTCGGGGAATTTTCCCTTTTTCACTTAATTCCGTAAATATATCGCGAAGTTGAATTTTTTTCTCGGGATTGGGACGATTATTTACATTAAACCAGTTGGACGGCCTCTGGTATAGAAGAGTCTCCTCCAATGTCATCTGGCGGTGTCCTCCGATGTAGCAAGTCCCCAACCAGTATTTTTTTCTTTTTCAAAAAACCGGATCAATAGCTATGCCTTACAACTTGGGGTTAGCTTGGATTGATCAGATAATATTGGCTCGCTTGGGCTCTGCCCTTTTGTTGAAGACGTTGCCATAGGAGCGTCAATATAATTATCAGAGGTAGTTAGCTCCCACATTTACGATTCCTAACGCCATGCCGCTTATCACTAAGGTCTTTTATAGGCAATGATTCCGCTTTATCATCCTTAATTGGCATATTTGTCGCATTGTGCTGAAGTTATATGGATGAGAAAATACTTCGATTGTGTAACGCAAAATGATACGCAATATATTATATTTTACTATTTGAGCTAGGTATTTTTTATGTACGGTATTTGATGTTCACGGTAATGTTTCTGAATTAAGCACTGGACAAGGGGTTCAAAATGCTGTGCCCCCACAATTATAAGCTTATGGCAATATTATGTTTAAATTACGTAAAAAGAATCTGTGGTTTCATATTTTCACCTCAACAATACCGTTATTCAGCCGAATAAAGGTTACATGTTACTACCGGATCAATCCATTCATAATCCTCCGGTTCTTTACGGTCAGGGCTCTCCAATCCTTCAAGAACAATGGCCAACTGTCCGACAGATTGCGTCCAAGAACAGATGCCCTCTGAAGTCGAGGAACGAGGAAGACGAGACCCCAAGGGAAAAAACACTGGGGGAGGTCCATTTCGGTCAAGCGGAAGAAAGCAAGTCAATATTGGTTGTATGGAAGGCAGCCCAGATGGACCTTCCGGGCTGAGGATTTGATATCCGAGACGATCCGCGCTTACCAAAAGCCGCCCAACTGGTTTACCAGAATATTGTAGCGTCAAGGAGGGGTCTTCCCGAAAACTCTTGGTGCTAGAGACACTAGCGTAGGATTTCATTAGTGTCAAGCAGAGCCATCACGTATCCCATGTACGCTTGCCGCGTCGTTTTCCGAATAATTTTGGACGTAGAATCCATTTAGGGGGGGGGGGGGGCACATTTTAAAACGACGAAATCGGACTAGGTAAAAATTTTCAGACCTTTGTTCCTAAGAAGCTGTACTTACCTCAAATATTGGACCTTTTTCGCGTATTTCGAAGCCCACTCTCAAAAAACCTCGTCCTTTCCACCTTCAAAATGCGGAGCCCTTCCGCGCCCTTGGAAAAATGGCATTTGAGCAGATATTAGGTAAGGGAAGGGGGTTAAAGAAGCAGAATCACGCTCTAATAATAATAATAATTAGATTACAATCTAATAGTTTAGTCGCGGATTATAGATACCATTCTTGAAGCAAAAACTTACCCCAATAATTATTGGGGTAAGTTTTTGCTTCAAGAATGGTATCTATAATCCGCGAACCAAACTGAGAGAAGCGTAGGATTCGCATCAAGGCCTCAAAATGCATTTGTTTAAGCTACTTACCTTCCAAAATTTGTAAGGTACGTATTTAAAACTGAGTTTTGACAATATCAGAGCAATCCTCGTGATAAATGTTCCAGGTTCGGCACAAGTTCATAAAATTATGGCGAGAATCTATTTTTGGAACATTGATGGTTTCCTAGTGAGAAAGTAGACATAGAATTATGTTAAATTTATGGTTTTCATTAATTTATTTTAGAATTCCACTTTGGAACTTCGGTAAATGGTTACCTGTCTCAATGCTCGTAATTTTTTGAGATACCTCCGCCTATGATATAATATAATAATAAATAGAATAATGTTATTTCCTGTTGTGCCGAAATTACAACGTGTATGTTTGGATGTGCCAACTTTAGCTATTATGACCTCACAAAGTGGAAAAACAGTTTTTTTCGTCGGTTATAGTTACTATAACCGACAATTATTATAGATTGTGGTTTTTTTAACGTAATTTGTGAGGTTGAAGTTTTTTTTTTTTTATACCTAATTTCCTGTTAGGATCTTTAGGCCAAAAAAAAATCCCGTCCAATTGCCAACTTCTGTTTTTCACTTAAAATGACTCAATAAGCGTTGGTCTTGTTTCACCCGCCTGTAATAAAATGAATGTTAAATACATTTAATGAAAACCTCATCCGAAAACTGCACATCCTGGAAAAACTTGGGTAATTGCATTTGGAGGCCTTCCGTAAGTTCGGTAGGTAGTAGGTACCTATAATCGTGTTCAAGTTGCTATGTAGTCTGCACAGGAACTACTTTCCAAGCTAACTACCTGTTGATCGTGCGTGTTACTTCCGTATGACGTGATCTTCCAATAATAAACCCGCCTTATTGGTTCTCTAACCCTCATTATCTTTAAATTATAGGATACCGTCTGTTGTAGTTTATCTATAATAGTGTCCACACATCAGCTTATTAAGCGAGTCTTCCCCGTTGACCTGAAAATAGTCCGTTTCAGTCGTAAATGTTTCAAGATCTAGTTTAGATAGAAAGCACCTGTTACTGGTGCTCGTCGGTTAACCTACCCATAGATCTGCATTAAGCGGAATACCATGCTCAACTGAAATTGTAATATTTCGCTGATCCTTGCAGAATCCTAATAACGGTTTATGTTAATTTTGTCTAGTCCCTGTGAATAATTTTGAGTGACATCAAGTTGTGGTTTGTGTTCTTTGGTTTAGGTGATGAACGTGTTTCCCGAAACCAGTCTCCATCAAGTTGCGCTAATAGGTCCGCGTCAGGCAACATCATAATAAAAATATTATTTTTTTCCCCTAAGAGCTTGTGATAGTAAAATGCCCTAAATCAGGGCGTTTTCATTGTTTGAGATCAATCGGATGTAGACATATCTTATTAGAGGAACCTGGCCCGTCGCATGTCGTGTGTAGGATGTCTAACTTATCGTGTCAACTTAATAGATACGTATTCGTAATAAATTACGCGCCGACCTAGATATATCGGAAACCGTTATTGATTTATTATTGTTCAGACCATATCAATGTTATCGAAAGCATCTATGAGATCCGTTAACAAATCATATTCATCCACGCGCAGGCAGCACAAAAACCGCACACCTACATCGGTTTCTTTAATGTTTTCCTGCGGGGCGGGTTCCTTTGTCAAACAGCCGAGGATCCGGATCCAAAAATATTGACCTATTGATTGGGCCGCACTTGCTAAAGCTGAGGCCCCCACATACTCCCAGCAGGAGAGCATCCTTATGGCTATGAATGAGTCCAGATGGTTAAATACTGACGTCGTACTCGAGAAATAATATTATGTTCGAGCGAGGTTATTGTGGAAAAAAACTACCAAGGACAAGATCAAGGGTGGGGAATGATATGCTAGTAGAAATGACTTGGGGTCACCAGCACCTCCGCTTCCAGGAGGGATTTTCCCCTTTCCAGCCAAAAGTATATTATCGGACATGATAGATATCAATCACTGTGAGTGATGAATACAGGCGCGAAGGTGGGCACGAGTGATACCGACCGTGTGGCCTCAAGTCATGGCAATCGGTGAAGGATCAGTCACCTCATTAAATCCGTGGAAGCGGTTGCTCGCAAAGAAGCAGATGGGCGAGGAGTTTTCCGTCTTCCGTTCGATGATGCCCATTGCAGAGTGATGCATATAATATACTAGTGGGCAAATACCTGGCTTTGCCCGGGTATCGTTTTAAAACCTTCCCCTTGTCATGTTGAATACCAAATTTCACGTTATTTGGTTGTCTGGATCTTGAGTTATAAGGGAACAGACAGACAGACAGACAACAAATGCAGCACTATAGCAGATTTAAAAAGTCGGTCAAAACGTTTCTTTGAAAATGTAACTTTTAATGTGTTGTATAAACACAAAGAAAAGATTGTAGACGTTTTGGGCAAAAAAATGCGATAGTATCGTACGGGCGCCAGGATTCCTTTCTGGGTATTTTGCGAAGATCATCTCGAACAAATAGCGAGTCCAGCCGCAATGAACAAAAGCAATCGGACCGTCAGCACGGAAGAACGCGAGGCATCCAGGCGCAGCGCAACACCCAGACATTTCCACAACTCCCGTTGAGGTCGTGACGGGATAGCGGGAAACTCCGCCGGCCAGTCGGGAAACGGTATCACGATCGGGTTAATGAATCTAACGTTAATTACAAGGACGTCTGATGTGACGCGTTCTTGGCAGATGCGCTCCAACACCTTCCAGAGAAACATGCAACTCATTGTTTTCGTGGGGATGACTGTTTTTTAACCGGATTCACTTTTAGCCGTCACTACTCGTAATTCGGCTCCTGAATAATGATTATTAGCGTTATTCAGCCGGACCACAAGCCCCAAAATTTAATGTTGTGTAATACAGATCAAATTTAATGGAGTGACGTCATGAACCAATCACAACAAGGCGAATTATGAAAATTTATTTACGTCTGTACGGACTTCATCAACCGATCCAATGAAATGATTTGTTATGCAAGTTCCCAGATATCACTGATTACGACGAGAATTTTTTTTAATCTCATCTAAAGGAAAGCAAGGGAAAGAACGCTCGGCATTGAAATATATTATTTTATTTTATTTATTATATTATATACCAATTATAATCTCGAAATTAGTTAGTTTGAATTTTGCATACCTCCATTCCCATTCGGAAACAACAATAAATGTAATACGAGCACATCATACCAGCCTTCAGAAGGTTAAACCATGTCCTTGCTGAAGAATTATTTATAGATTACAACCTATAGCTATCATTCCTTTTATTGCTGAGTGATTTGATCTTCTCCCCCTGGTGTTACTGTGCCTACTGTTCCCCATCATTTGCGGTTACAGGGTATTATCGAAACATGATTCCCTTTTGCCCTATCGCAATCTTGTTCTCCCCTCTGTAAGGTCTTATTATACTGGCCTTAATCAAGTTTTATAGCCTTGTTTCTTTCTTCAAGAAGCTGACGCAGGTTGTTACGTTTAAACTAGGTGTGGTATGATAATATTACATTACAACGTCAGGAGTGGTAAAACATTCTGTTGGAGCGAGGTGATAATATTAGGAGGAGAGGTGCTGGAAGATTGGTGCTTGTTAACAATTTTCAGTTCTGTGAGATTATCGTTGAATTGTTCTGTCTGGGTGTATAACAATTTTCTATCGTGCGATTTTCTAGGCGTATTTAAGAGATCCTCATCATTCTCTGTAAGCGAATACTTACAGGACGCACGCTAGCAACGACAGTGCGAATAATTGATAAACTGATAGCGGAGGATCCTTGAAACAAAATCGACAATGTAAAACGCAACCTGCCATGTCATTTATTGAAACGTATTTTTATCCAGAGCTTCTTGTTGCCTCACCAGCTCATCAACTCTTTTCTCGTCTCTATTTTTCAATTTTCTTGACGACGTCTTCTACTATTCGAGGCCTCGAGGGATTTCCGATTGTTACCTGTCACACCTCAGAGACGAACCAGCTTCTTACAAAAGCCTCAAGACAAGAACGGGCATCAGTTTGTACAACGTAAAATTATTTTTCTTTCTAATTAGAGACCGGGCCCGTCCTATCCGTTTTGATTCTTGCCCTTCTGTAATCAGCACCGCGGTCCTTCTAATATGTTGTTTCCTTTTCGTGTTGTGAACGACCACCAAATTCGAACTCTGAACACTTCTTGCAATTCGATAGCGTATTTTTCTCAGGCGCGTGTACTAAGTAAGTACGGAAAAATAATTCTTCATAGTATGTTCAACAACTGTTTTTCTCCGAATTCAGAAACTTTTCATAATTTGAATGAATATGTACATAGGTATATACCTACTCAGAATTCCCATCGAAAAAAAAGCTGCTAATTTGTAAACAGGATTATGAGGGTATTAGTTTTTACACATGTGTTCTTTGGTATTAATTGTGCACAAATCAATAATTGAATTGAATTATTCTTAGTCAATGAAAAATTATTTTTTTAAATATTCCCGTACAGTGTTTGGACAGCGGTGGGCCTACGAAAAATTTTTCATCATTTTTATCAATTTAATTGATAACGCCTCAAAAATTTCTCGGGAAACGACACCTCATTGAACGTCTTGCCATCCTTCAAAAGCTCCGTTTGTAGCTTTACGAGAGCCCCATTCTTCCCTACAGTGGAATCGAATGATTCTTGACACCCCCCCCCCCCCCCCCCAAGGATTCTACGTTCAAAAATACATCGAAAACGACAACCTTTTTTGATATCATAGCCGAGAATCTTCAAAAACCTTTCCCCCAGCCCCACAGAGCCTCACGGTTTAGAGCGATAGGGCTGCTGAACAGCTTGCGGGTACAACTAAATTTTGAGAACCGAGTAGGTACCTATTTGGTAAACATTTCAGACTTTTAAAAAATCCTATCGCCCGGGGACATTTTATCTCAGAATCTACACGACGTCATCTTGAAAGGAACATCTTGAAGTAGGTATAAGAAAGCCGATCGAAATTTTGACCCCCGTTGTGAAAACATAGATTAAAATTCTGAGAATAACCATCCAAAATCGTTGGGTCGGATGATTCAGGTTATGCCAGGCCATAGATTTGCTATGCTTGAATACATCACAGCAGGTATTAGGTGAATTTGTCACTGCTGCTGAAAAACACGGTCTGGCAAAATTTGATAATCCTTTTCTAAACGCGCCCTTTTCACGCTTTGCGTGCGAATAAATTGCCTGTTTAACCGCAACGTGCTAAATAGCGTGCACAATTTGAGCCATTTATGGCAAGGAAACATAATAGCATCTAAGCGATTCGACATGTCGGGCTGAATATCCGTAGGCTTATGTTTTTGGATGTGTAGAATCCAAAAAAAAAAGGAAACAAAGCTGCAAATTTAACATTAGGGGTTATTATTCTTTGATATAGGTTACTTGTACGCAGATTAAATCTGTACAAAAAAAGTTTTTTTTCGATTTTTTTTTTTTTTTTTTTTTTTTCACTCGGAAAATATTTGACCTACGGAGATCCTTCAAAAATCCCATTTGTAGCCCCATGAAAGCTCTATAGATCCTCACAGTGAAATCTGCTCGTCCAGGGACCCCCAAAAATGACTTCTACGTCCAAAAATACCGGTACCTACTTCGAAAACGACACCAAACACAACCCCATGCCGAAATCCTTCAAAAAGCCCTCCTGTAGGCCCATAGCGCTCCACGGGTTAGGGCGATCGGGCGATCAGAATGAAAACCTTGCGGGCACAACTAGATAGTAAACCAAGTATATTTTGTCAAAATTTCAGATTTAAAAAAATTCCTACTGCCCAAAACGACCCGGACGGCGGACGGACATTTCGTTTTTGGCTTTAAATCGACTTTTTCAAAACGCGGGGAAAATGGGGCACGAGATGATGGTTGCCTCTTCAAAAGTACATGTTGGAGAAATGTTTCTCAAAAAATAAGGGCGGGTTTTTGTTGTTTTTTTTAAAGCTTATTTTTAGCATCTAAAATTGTCAAAAATGTCTTTCATTTACCTTAGAACGTTTGGAAATAAAGAGAACTATATACTGGCTATTAGCTTATTTGGTTGCTAAAAAGACGTACACGTTCATTAGCTGAAGAAGGTCGGAAATCGGACTATATCATCAATCATCATTTCTGAGCAAGTGCACCGTTCTTATCGGTCGATCTTGAAGGTTTTGTGTCCGTTTCGTCTCACTTTGGGTATCCTTGTACCTACACATACATTGGGTCCGAAATTTTTTATTGCAACTTTCATTTTTTGATTTTCGTTCCCCTAAAATGCTCAAAATTTGAGCAATTTATTTTATTTAGTCGCTGCGTCGCTTAATGCAAAAAAAAAAAACGCCTCTTGGTTCATTCTTATCTTCATTTTTTTTTTTTTTTTTTTTTTCTTGTCAACTTCACTCCTTTTTATCGTTCGCTAGGTACCTAACTCAACTCACCGAAACAACCTTTTTAAAAAGTTGGTAAGGGACACCAAAATCGATACAATATTGCCATTCGACATTTTGCCTTATCCGTCTTAAATTGAGATCCAGCCAAAGATTGAGAGCCCAACATTCGGGCATAAACCGATGACATTGAGTTTTATTAAATGGTATCATAGAAAGTCAGGCGTAAACTAAACACAAGCTTCATCACGTAATGAAGTGAATATCTGCTGAATATTGCATTTCAGCACTCTACAAGCTTCAATTAATTCGCCTTGAAATCTCGGACTCGGAGGTGGGTAACTGGGTTAAAACGATATCAAATGCGCAAGTCGTTACAACCGCACCATAGCAATCGCAATATTCCATCATTATTATGTCAGAGTAGCCTAAAGCTCGGCCCTAATCGGCCCAGATGGAGACATGACGTCAAACTGGTGCAATGAGATCACCGCCGGTCCGTTTCGGCCTTGTTGAGTAAAAAAATCGTCGAAAGACCACCGAAGGGGATAAAACAACAACCCGGAAAAGGTGTGAGAATTGCGTTTGAAAAAGAAACCCGTTGCGGCGATGCTATTTGCTCCTATTAAAATTGTCGAGCAGCTGGAAATGATTATAAGCTAGTGAAACTATTCATAAACCTGCTCAAAATTGAGCAAGACTTCAGGCAGTAGCAGCTCATTATATTGTCTAGCTGCAGGGAGTTAAAAAAATTGCTTCCTGTTGCGATTGCACACTAGAGTCAGTGCCACAAACCGCATCTACCTATGCGCTATGAACCAAAAATGCTCCACTAAAAAAAATCAAACCAACATGCACCAACATTTTTTATAAATTTGATTTATTTTGAATAATATTGTTTAATAATAATATTTTGCAGAATATGTTTTATATTATAGTTGATGGTGATGTTGACCGTTTCAATTAATGTTGTTGGAAACTTGTTGAGGGTCAGTCAAATAATTATTATTATTTATTATAATTATTTATTATTATTATTTGACTGACCCTCAACAAGTTTCCAACAACATTTTATATTATAAAACATATTCAATAAAAAAACTAGTATACATACTGGTTTGATCAACTTATTAAAAAATCAGGAAGGTTGTTATGTATAGAAATTGTTTGCCAACCTTATTTTACTGGGGAAATCAGCTCCTTGGCCGGGAATTATATAATATATATATATATTATATAATATAATATATCACGAGCGGCCAACAGGTTCTGAAAGAAAAAAGGAGCGGCTAACAGGTTCTGACGATACCTATTATATTATAATATTATTATCTTATTCCCTAATAATTTTATTACAATATAATATATTATATTAAAATAATATTAATATTATTTAATTTTTATTATAATATTTAATATTATATTATGTTATATTATTTAATATTAAAATAATATTCATATTATATTATATTAATTTCTCTGGTCAAGTATTACGCCATGCCTGGGATAGATTGGTCCGCCCATGGAATACCTACTCTCGGACTGCTGATTTCCACAGTAAAATCAAGGTTGCAAAACAAGTAGCATTCTTCATAGGTATTATTTGTATGTGACGTTCGGCAAAACAGATTTCCCACAGTGCTTGTGAGCAATATGGAGGAAGAAACGTGGCTCACCCGACGGATTTCGAAAGGTACCGTGAGATACAGGTGATTATCGCAGAAGGCAATCTTGGAACCTTCAAGATCTCGACTACCCGGATGAGGTATTATCCGCACATTTAACCCTATCGATGAATCAACTTGTGGGAATTGGGGCATCGATGCCTGCGAAGGAATTTATTTTGGACTGGGGTTTCCCATTCACGCTAGCAGGGAACTAATGTTGCCCCCGTGTTTTCCCGGACCTTAGTTCTGGAAGGATTGTTTTGCAAAAGCAAAAGCTAAAAATAGCTCACAATTACGTCAACCAGGACAAATACTACGGGTCAATCAGAAACTGACTTTCAAAACCAAAAAAAAAAAAAAAAAGTTGAGCCTCAGTTCCTGGAAGTAAAGCACTAGGGGCAATACGGAAGTAGCTGCCGAGAGGAGGTTCCCATTAATTCAAATTTTTATTGCGCAAGGAAACCCTCGGAAAAACGCTGGAAAGTTTTCACTAAGGTTTATTATTATTTGATAATAATAATATAAATTATAATAAAATTATTATTATAAATGCAAAAACTAATTTAAACTTACCAGTCTGCAACACATAAGGACATTTTATGTCTTTAGTTTAGTCGTTGCTAGGGAACCAACCGTAACGCTTTTTGTTAACGCTTTTTTCGTTTATGTGCCAAAGAAAAATTAATAAATAAATGAATTTTCCTATACGGTTTTAGGCAGAAGTAGGACCCCCGAACTTGGATTATGCGTCCATAATTACTCGGAAAACGACATCTCATTTGACCTCCTCGCATTCTTCAAAAGTCCCATTTGTAGCCCCATGAATACCCCATAGATCCCCACGGTGGAATCGGATCGTTGTGGGACCCCAAAAATGGATTGTACATCCAAAATTACTTCGAAAACGACACCCCACTCAACCCCATAGCCGAAACCCTTCAAAAACCCTTCCCGTAGCCCCTTTTCAGCCACACAAAGCCCCACGGGTTTGAGTGGTCGGGCTGAAAACCTTACGGGCACCACTAGATAGTGAACCGAGTATTTTTCCGAAATTAAGGATTTAAAAAAAAACCTACTATCCGAAAAGGCTCGAAATTTTCGACAAGTACCTAACCTATATCAACAATAATAATACACCCTTGTGTAAAATTTGCAGCGTTTTGAAATAAACGAGTCATGAAACGGATAATCTCAAATTTTGAGGCCGATCAAAATTTTCGACCACCGTCGCAAATACGCGGGTGTATTATTCCAAGAATAATAAACCAACATTTGGGGTTACCGCTTGAGTTTCTCCGCCGTTTAAATATCAGAGATCTATCTCTGATATTTAAACGGCGGAGAAACTACAAGCGTGATTCCTAAACTACGGGCAAATTCGGGTCTAGGGTGATTCCTAGGTCTTCTTGAAGAATATTTATAAATATTCATCGTTTAAGATGACATACCTACCTACATTGTAGGTATCACCCATCATGATATTGATATTATTATGATCACTTATTAAGTGATACCAAACAAATGTGGACTTCTTATAACGATTTTTAACCATGGGTACCTTCATTCTAGTTGTAAGACTAGGAAAGTGGGAAATTTTAGGTAACATGATCAACAACTGCAGGACGATCCTGGGTTACTGTGCGAAGAACCACACTTTGTAAGGAAGGAAATATTCGACGTGTGAGAATTTGCCTTGAGACATCTTGTAACTGAGGCACAATAGGTATAATATATCCAGAATAATATTCTGGATATATTATAGTGTTATTATTATTCTGGATATATAATATTATTATTCTGAATTCGGTAGGTAATTACGGAAGACTTAGATGAAACATACGCCCTATTAAATATATAATAATTGCATTTTACAAGGTGTATTTTACAAGCAGGAAATTAGAATGTTACGACAAGCCTGTCGTTGGATAATCAACATAATGAGTCAAGACTCAGACAGTTTTTTTTTCCCCGCCAATGAGTACTCTTTTTGTAGCCGAAAGATCCGGGAGCTGAGGATTCGGAAGTCGAGTTCCAACACTTCCGATTCCAACCCGCAAAGCACCCGAGCGTTCCTTTTTCCTTGTAATTACTTAACATCTCAAGGTGGTCCGGTTTATGACTATCGATATGTCATTCTTGAACGGTCTGTTCCGTATGCAACTATTAACTCCCGAGTACGAAGAGGCATTACAAGTACCTATGTAAACGACCATATAGTCAGTTTTTTTCTTTTTTGTAAATTTTTTTTATGGACAAGACACTGAATGAAGGATGCAACTTCCTTCCTTGAAACCGGTGCCCACGTGGCGAAAAAAAGGAATGAAAGGTACGAATCGATTGTTTGTACTGTAATAAAAAATAACATGGAAATGTGAGCGCAATGAAAGATGCTAACAAGGCCAAAACAAGTCGTTTGGTAGATACGTTAAAGCCGTAGGGGAACCGACTTGTTAGCTTGAGTTTGAAAAAGCTGGAACGAGGACTGGACTCGGTTTTTTGCACACTGCACTTTTACATCTTCCCATTGATTTTCCAGCTCAATGTATCGAATATCATGGGTTGAAAATTTGTATTTTATTTTTATAAAGTGCCGTTATTTGTTCCAGCAGTCAACAGATGAAACAGAGCAGACTCAAAAATGTAGAAATTGCGCAAATGGCATTTGCTCAAGGTACAATTTACACATCTTTATACATTACCTGGCATTTACTTTTACTACGCCTGTCCGCCTATGCCACGATCGTCTCCCACCTTTCAAAATCTTTGATATCTTCACGTTTATTCAGTCTGAAGCTCACTCAGAATTATTGCGAATAAATTAAACCTGACGACATAAATAACGATATCTTAAGAGTGAGTTAATCCCTCACAACTAGTCTCCCTTTTCCTGACGGACTAGCTGAATGTGCAATTAGAGGGAACGCGATAAACTTATAAACATCAACTTGGATCAAGAGCGGCCGGGCTCACGATCTTGACCTTTCCTACATTGAGAACCAACAGCTGAGTCCAGGAAGGTAATATCACCCCAAGGTTAGTGGGCCACTCTCGGACGGCACACGTCGAATCCGGACCGCGAACTTTCTCTCCTGTCCATTTTCATTGCAGTTAATTGTGAGGCGTCTGACCTCAAAACATTGACGCTCGATACGTTATGGGTCGGGTTTTCCTTTCCACGGAGAAAGTCGTCGGTCGTTTGAGAGCTCGTCATTGGCAACCTTTGCGAGCACCCACGCCGTTTAGTCACTTCAGCTAACTATTAACAAGTTTATATCCACTCGAAGAATTGATACACGAATGTTGCCCGAATCGGACTTCCCTTTGCACAATAATTCTTCGTAGGAATCCATCTGAAAACAATAACTAATTGATGCAAGTTCTTTACAGAGGGTTTAGCTCAGAAAATTTATTTCATTCAATTATTCGAACTGACTTCATTTGAGTCCAATTATATCTGGCATAAATGAGTAAAACCTCCCATCAATGGAGTCAAGATCTTTAACAGCACTATCACGATGTGCTCTACAAACCGCTCCATTATTCGCACACAAACAAATATTCATGTACAAAATCTATATTTAATGAAAATCTATAATCCTCACCAAATAGTTTTACAGAAATAGAGAAATTCTTGTCCGGCACGTCTCCGACGGTTAATCTTGGAATTTTGGCAATCCACCGTCCATTTCGCAGTGCATTCCTAGTACAGTGCATAGATAAAAATCATTAAAATTTAATATTAAATCATATTTTAATTAAATAATTAAATTTAATTTAATATCATCATTTAGTGATTTAAAGTACAATTTTTTTTCCATGATTTCTCACTCCTGTCGTGTCCAGGGTCACGCTTTGAATTTTCCCAAGAGTTGAATAACTTATTAAATAAGGCAAATTTTGCCTACAAACAGTTTTCCTTCAAAATGAATGTAGTAGTGTAGTAATATCACTGGGATTGCCCACATAACGTATTGTAACCTACAGATTAAACCAGAGTTTGTTCATTAGTTTCAATCAAAACGAAGACAGTGTGTTCGTTCGCCTCACTCCTTAGTCGTTCCATCTTTTAATTCTTGGTACGATTTTGCCATCAACTATCATCTCATTTTATTCCCATCAGTAGTGCACAAACCACGAGGAAAATGAAATTTCACGAAATCTGTGATGCAGAAGTAGCCAAGCTCCAGTTGAGACACTCTGCAACTCCTTTTCAACCATCCATCCTTTGGTGATTCCTTTGCGTGAGCGGCCACACAATTCTGCACGCTTACCTGCACGCTTAGGTGAGAACATCTCACTGAGGATGAGCCGAATCGTTTCGGTGATGGATTTCTCTGCTTCACCACTCAAGTTGAGCCCTCGAATTGCTCCTCCTCCTGACTTGTCAATGATGGATAGCCGCCGCTCGTGCTACATGCAAGAGGGGGTTCAACTGTTTAACTTCAACAGCAAAATTATAACATACCTACTCGTATCACCTAGTTAATACGCACCCTAATGAATAGTCGTAGTAGGTGTGCTGACCGGGAACCTTAAGCAAGAAGCTTATTTTAGAAGAAAAATACAACCGACCCACTTTCCACGTCCCTACATATACGGCCCATGCGTTTCATTTCCAATCTGTCTTCCTAGGGTGGAGTGCCGAAGGCAATGTTCTTACGACAGGTATCAGTTACAGGTATTAGTATCAGTTTGGTTACCAAACTGAATACTGTATTCTTCTCTCGAAAATCACGAACACAATAAAAAATTCAACGACTAGAAAATTATTGCGACTCAACTCGATCGAAACAAAAGGAGGCAAAACTGTTGGCAAAATTTACCAAAACAACCTGGCAACATGCATGTAAGGAGGGCGCTAGTTGCCAGATACTCAAAAGAATCGGCAACGCCAACCCCAGAAACCTCCAGGGCCACCGACTACCACGTATTCCATCTTCTTGGCATTGATTTTCAAGCGAGCTCGTTCAAAAGCCTGGTTCAGTCTTGCCAGCATGAACTCGGCATCCTCCTTGTCCTGAACCACAATGACTTGTTCGTCGGCAAAATGCAGCAAATGGATGAGCTTGACCCGGACGGGCACACCCATTACGTGGCAAGCGGGATTCCATTTCCGAAGAACTGCCTCCAGATAAATTTTAAAGAGGGTGGTGACATGCTACACCCCTGCCTCTGGACTTTGGTCGTTCTGAATTGCGCCGAGACCCGTCTTCCAACCATCACTGTCGCCCGACATGAGCCATACTTTCGTTCATTGATACCCTCATTTCATCCACATCAACTCGAAACCGAAAAATCTCACATAAGTCCCGGTGGACAAAAAATTCCAATTATTTTTAAACTCTCCTATTTCCTTAGAATTACCCTCTTATTGGCACTTGCTCAATTTATACCATGTTCGAGTTTGGATGGCGGTAGCGATGTAAATCAATACTCCACTTGTCCGTGCGTGAGGATGACGTAACGTCGGGATCGTGTTACTTGTAACCACCGTGTGATCTGTGGGTGAAACGCGCTGCGTCGCGCCGATTCTTCGGGCACAGAAATCGCCCCAACGCGTCCTTGAGGCATTCCCTCCATTATCACCCCTCTTGCAACTGGAACAGGTATCAGAAATGAGGGGGTAATTCCAGAAATATTAATTTCATCTCGCCACAAATTTATCGTTAGAAACGCCCCGACGCGAACTTCAGGTATCCATGTACACATACATGGGTCCGAAAATTTTTATTGCAACTTTTATTTTTTCGATTCCCCCCACCCCAAAATTGCTCAAGTAACGCACTGAGCGTCGACCAAATCGGAATGTATAAAATTTCGGAAAATAACTCCGCACTTTTTTTCATCAATGGAATTTGGTTCATTTCCCGCTTGAAGACTCTGTTGACACTGTTATACAATCAACTAACGACCGTGAATGATGGTAATAAAACGATTCTTCAGTCTGATGACTCACTCTCATCCCAGTTGTAGACAAGGTTTACTGACCGTCTCACGAGCAATAGTCATCATCGTTTGCGTAGACTCATTGAGAGTTAATTTTCCAAATTTCTCGGCGAAAAACAAACCAATCAATCATATTAGGATCTTTCAGAGCCGAAATAGTTGAGCCCCCATTAAGGCCATTTGGGTGTTTTGGTCTGTTTTGGAAATCCCGCGTTTGAAAATGGCGATTGGCTATTTTTTGTATTTTCTAGTCATCATGAGTCCGCGATCAAACAGGAAATGCATTCATGAGCGTGGATCGTTCAAGTTCGGCAAGAGATGAGGAGCAGTTTGGTTCATTATTATTGGAAAAATCAAATTTTTTTTTTTTTTTGCGACGAGGGTAAAAAATTATGATGAGCCTCTTCTGTAACACGTCGAGATCAAAAATGTCCGTCCGCCGTCCGAGCCGTTTTGACCAGTAGGAATTTTTTTTTTTAATTCGAACTTTTGACAAAATACTCGGTTTACCATCTAGTTGTGACCGCAAGGTGTTCAGCCCGATCACCCAAACCCGTGGGGCTTGGGCTAAAAAGGGACTAGGGGAGGGGGTTTTGAAGAGTTTCGGCTATGAGGTCGAGTTAGGTGTCGTTTTAGATTATTTTTGGGCGTCGAATCCATTTTTGGGGGTCCCAGAACAATCCGATTTTACCGTGTGGATCGATGGGGCTTTCACGGGACTAAAATGGGATTTTTAAAGGATCCCAGGAGGTCATATAAGGGGTCGTTTTCCGAGTCATTTTGAACGCATAATCCATTTTTCGAGGTCCCAAACATTGTACAGAATTTTTTTTTTTAATTTTTTCAAAAACATTTTCCTAATGACAGAATTGAATTAAATAAAACCTAGTGTAAAATTTTCAGCGTTTAAAAAAAAATCTGTAATGTTGACAAAATACTTGGTTTCCATCTAGTTGTGACAGCAAGGTTTTCAACCCGATCTCCCAAACCCGTGGGGCTAAAATGGAGATACGTGAGGGGTTTTTTGAACGTTTTGGTTTATTATTCTTTTCCATAATTTTGTTTATTGACAGAACCTGTATTTCAACCTGCATAATGTTCTACAATCTACGGACCGTTCGAAATTTCCGTTGCACCTGTAAGATAACCTTGATGAAAATAAATTTACCTTGAGCGCTCACTGGACGCCATCGAACAGGAGAACCGTTTGCTTGATCTGCATAACCTTGATTACCAACTTACTGTTCTGCAAGTATCGATGGTACTTACACGATGTTTGGATCTTGTGGTATGTAACCACCATAGTGGACCATTGTAGTTATCAGCGATCCAATGAGAAAGAAATAGCTGTATGACATGGTTAATACTCCTACCGCTACAACGTGTGGATTTATCAGTACAAAAAGGAACGGCAAAAGGTTGGCGTGGTGATGACTGAGAACATAATCGAGAGTCGCTGAAAGTGGTATCGACGTCCTTGAAGGAAGCTGTTTCGCAAAGTCTCTCTGGAGTCGCCACTTAATTGGCGGCAAGTATGCATTTATAATTGCAGGATCTGGATTGAGGGCGGTCTTGGGTGCCAGTGAGGCAACGCCAGTATCTGGGTTGGCCTCATCACTTGAACTGATTCTACTCGTTCGACGAGGGCTTTTTTTTAGGTGGTCCACATTTATCACGGGGCTTCGTGGGGAGCACGAAAATAACAAGAGACCAACCAGCGCCCGCTGACTTTGTTGCAGTTGCGGACTGGAGTGGAAAGCCAGAGTGATACTTCCTCAATTTAAAAAAAAACAGGCGCTTTCAACTTCGAATTCATTTATACCTCCTTTTACAACCTTTGATAAGATTCAGAAAATCTTGAAACCAACCACTAGTTGGTACGAAACCTACCACTCTCCCTCATCCAGCCGAACTGCGAAGGCTGATTGGATATTCCCGAAAAATTATCTCGCATGCTTTCTGGGTCAGCTCAACACCTCCAGGTTCTAATAAGAGTGGGCATCGCGATACTTACCCAATCTTAAGCTGTAGGGTCATTTATTGGGCGAGCTGGTCTGTCAACAAACCACGCCTAAGGATATCGCCGCATCTGCGCGAAAACAAGTTTATCTAATTGAACTGGACCGAAACCCGAGGAGTAGTGAGTAGTGGAAATTTAAGTAGGTAAAGAAAATAAGTGTAGAGTTAAAATTTAACTCTACTCACCTAACTCTACATTTAATGCAGGTCATCTTCTTCTGAATGAGTTGGTATACCGAGGCAGTGTCGGACTGTCCATGTTTACTGGCATACCGACTACACCCCTCTCCTTATGAACAGGATGCCCTGGAACCAATTGTTCAGTATAACCTACTTCAGTGCAACTGTCATTTGATTTTGTCAAAACGATTTTGAGCGTTTGCAGGTCTTTCCGATTACACCCCTCCCATTCTCGATTTCTCTCTTTTGGCTTATTATTCTTAGAACAATGCACCCATTGGTGTATAGATGCATTTGTGTCGAAGATCGAACATTTTTATCGTTTCAAAATTTGCCATTAGGTCTACGTTTTAAGGCGTAGATTCTAAAAACGACGTGCCCGTCCGCCACACTGAGGGACGAAACGGCCTTATATATTATTCAGGGGACAAGATGAGAACATTGTTCTCCTTAATACTAATAATAAAATGTTCGACTAGGTCATTTTAGAAGTTTTTTTTCATCATGGTGGGATACGGATTACCGAAATTAACTCCTGAGTGTACCTTCGAAATTGGGAGAAAAAAATCAAGTGCGTAAAAAAACAGATTTCAAATTCCGATTCAGCATCCTAAAAACCATACAGAACCTGTATCAGGCCCTTTGTCATCGAACTTTTAGATCAATTCACTTTTTGTCCACTTATTCAAAAATGAACGGAAAATTACCTCAAACTTTTCGTTAAAAGAGTCTTTTGGGTGGAGCCGCACAATGCCGCAGGAAATTCCTTCATAGTTTGTTAACTGAGTATGCCAGGAATGCACCCATGCTATCTGTTTTGCGAGGAAAGTTGAGGGGAAAACTTGCGAGCTGATTATAATCGATAATTATCGCTCGAAAATACAGCGTTTTTCGGTAAAAGTGGTGTGCCCCGACTACTAAGACGTCCAAAGCTTCCCCCCCCCCCCCCCCCCAACGATTAATCCTTCTACAGACCTCAAGGAATGAGGCTATGATGCCTGAAAAATTGTTAAAAAATCCCTGGAAGCTTCTAGGCTACAACTAGGGGGCTACGACAGCCAACCCCGACTGTATCCCACCTGGCCGCAGACCCAACAACTCGTTTTCCCATAGTTTTTTTTTCTTGAAAAAAAAAAAAAAGAAAAAAAGAAACACAGATTTTTGTGTTGGAGGAGGAGGGGGGGAGGAAGCCGCCTAGCTTTCGGTCACTCCCTGGCCTACCACCATCCCAATTCTCTGTCAACTGCTCCAAACCCTGATTTTTCCTCCACTTTTGAAGCTTAGAAGCGCCCTGTGGAACAACTCTTGGTGGTTTAATATGTTTCTCGTCATTTACTCGCCTAAACGGACTTTTGGCATTTTTTTCAAATTTTTTAGAAAAAGTTAAATTTCCCGTTTTTCCCACTTTAGGAGCTCAGATAAGCCACATGGAGCTACTTTTTGGTGGTTTCAGACTTTTATCGCACTATGCTCGCCAAACTGGATTTTTTTTAAGACCAACTTCAGATTTTTCCGACATCTGGAAGTGCCCTAGAATAAAGATGACCAAAATCGTGTCACCCTCCTCCTCCTCCTCCTCCTAGGGCTGTGGCTTTAATACCTAATATTATATCCCTGGAAGCTTCTAGGCTGCAATAAACTTGACCAACGCAACGCGTCAAAACTGCCATTTCACCTCATTTTGTGAGTGATTCTTGAGAAAGACTGGGGCAGGCAAGGAAAAAATTGAAACTTCGTCTCCTGAAACAATGTCATTGTCTCCTGATAGTTCGTCTCCTTGACTACATATATATATATATGGAATAGGTACCTATATATCCAGCCCGCCGAAACCGCAAAAGATTTTTTTTTTTTTCAATGTCCCTAAAAATGGCCGTTTTGCTCACTGTGCGCCGTAGTTTTCCAATTCGCCGTTCTCTTCTGTAATATTCTTCGATGTTGCAAAAGGGAAGCACGCTTTCCACAGAAGGCCTTCATAGCCTTTTTCGCATATTGTTATGATGAAGTGTGTTCTGCCTTGCCGACTAGAATCGTCCGTAGGTAGGTAAATGTAGGTCGTAAATGTTTTCCTTATTATGTCGTTTCGGCGTTTTTGATCAACACGAAGCTCGACCTAATTGGCCAGAAAATGGTCTAGGTGCCTCAAAATAATTGAGTTTAAATACGAAGACGACGTCACTGATCAGTAAGCACACATTGCCCCTTAGGTACGTACTTTTATTAAAAGCGGTTCCGCAAACGAAGAATCCCTTATTTGTCGGCAACATTCTTTTGAACGCCGGACTAATGTTGTATGTCGCTACCATATTGGCAGAAGACTTACAGACAGACTAGTCTTTTGTAGCGGCGGTAGCAGTCAATGCCACTTGTCGTTCAGTTGTGGTTGGTAACATTGATTTCAACGTTACTCACAAAGACTGGCTCCAGTAAAAGTGTCTGTCGCCATAAATCACTTTACAATGGGAACTGCTTCGTTTTAAGGCTGATCGACTCAAACCATCCACTTCGAGGTGATTCGTCACGGTATCAAGGGGCACATTACGTTGTGAAATATAATTCACATGACAAGTTACAACTTGAGGGGTAGGTACAAGCTACCCGCAATTTGAGGGTCAGTTTATGCTATATGAAGCAGTCTTCGTCCATGTAGGAGTAAAACATGACATGGTTTAACCACTTCGTGGGTATTTTCTCTCACCACGAACGCAGGATTGCTTTATTTTTTTGACAGTTTATTCATCTGAATTCAACGTCGTTGAAGAGCTTCCCAAAGTATTTTCATGGTGGTTTCAAGAATTAAATTGTACAATAAAAAATTCTTGTTATTCATAGAAACTCGCCTTCAAACACACAAAAAAACGAGCTTCTCGCTCCGCGCCGTTTCTCAAGCCAATGACACTGGAACCGTGTTGGTAGGTGTGTTTCCTCACTACCGTGTCAGACCATATCATTTCATCACACGACTAGACGAACGTGCAGTTGCAAGTCTCTGGGAGGGCGATTCACCGTAAATATCTTTCCCCTTGAGGGAGTGAAGGCGTTGCATAACCTCCAAGAGGCTTCCTCCCGTCATAACCTAGGGTAATCATCTTTTACCTTATTGAACATAGAGACCAGGAAGCAATAATGCTGGCTGCCAACTAATAGCTCTAAGAAATTGATGCTCCGGAGGGGCGAAGGAACGAAATCTGTCACGAGAAACCTAACAATAAAAATAAATTTGCAGCGGGTTTTTAACATTCTTTCATGAACACTAGGCATAGTCGCATTCCATATAATTGAGGCAATGATAGTGATGTTTTACACGAATCAACATCAATAAAATCTAGAAAACATCCACTGTCATTTAAAAGACATTTGGTTCTACAGCACCATCAAAAATTACTAGGTAGTCAGTTTGTGCGTCGGGCAGGAGAGGGAACGAGGGTACAATATAACTACAATGTCATTGTAGTTATATTGTTGCGGATGAGTAACATTCCTGCACGACCTGGTAGATTAAAGCGTGACAGAGCGGAAGGGATCTAGGCGACCAGTGATAACGAAACCTATAGGAGACAGTAACAATAATTGTTACTTGTTGATGCTTGCCGAGTATTCATAATTATTATGAATACTCGGCAAGTATCAACAAGCCTTGCCTTAATTTAGTTCGCTTCTTGTATTTTTTGCTTCCGAGCTCCTTTTGGCTTATTATTATCAAATTAATCAACTGTTCGCCCGCCGACCAGGCCGTTTTGGGCAGGATTTTTGTTTTAAATCTGAAATGGGGTCTGGTCCTATGTCGGAAAAATAAACAAGTTCGGCCGAGAATCTTTCCAGTGGCCCGCAATTAAAGGCACGAATCGGCAATAGGTCGTCAGCGAAGAGAAAATCGCGAAGGAAAAACCCGAGTTCAAACTGTACCGGAAACCTTTCTAGAAAGGCGAAAACTAATCCGCCAGAGCGCACTCGCACTGACATGAGAAAAGATACCAGATTTTGTGGTTTGTTCTGATGGTCAACTTGGTTTTCAACGACCTTGCACGATACTTTACAGTGATGCGTATTTCGATACTGAGCGCCAAAGTAATAAAGTAATAAGGCGAATCTGACGATTCGATACTGAGCGAATCTGACGATTTCGATACTGAGCGCCCTTTTCCGCCGAGAATTCGAAATTACTGAATTTGAAAGGACAGTACCTTAAAACGAGGCCATTAGACTTCAAATAAGACAGGAAATTTATCTATTTCAATTTTACACTCTTAGGGGGGTAGTTAACCCCCGTGCCAGATCTGGCACAGTCGTCACACAGAGAACATTTCCAGGAAGAAGAATAATGTTGATATGTATCTAGATTTAATCTTTATTTATGCAAATAAATATTCCCAAAACAATAAAATGGAGACAAATAATTATGAATAATTTAAACTCATAAGTACCCGTTATTTGCTACTCGTTATTTAGTATGATATTTCTTGAAACAAGAAACGGGAAGGCCAACGTCACTTTACCAACTTGATTTGATACAAGATGCCCCCAAAAGCTCCAAGACCGACCCTTCATGCCAAAAATAGTGCTCTCAACAGTCATCAGTACGGCAGATCGGACCATTTGATCGGCCAAATTGAAAAGAGAAGGCGGTGTGCCTATGGAACCTGTTCATCACGCCCCAAAACCATTTGTATGAAATTGTTATAACTCGTATAAATACGAGTACATTTTTATATATAACATTTTCATACAAATGATTTTGGGGCCTGATGACTAGGTTCCATTGACCCAACGCCTTTTCTTTTTGACAGGGCCGATCAAATGGTCCAATCAGTATCAAAGATTGAGAGCAACATTTTTGGCATAAAGGTCGGTCCTCGAGCTTTTGGGACATCTTGTATCGAATGACGTTGGTAAGCACGATTTTCCGGAGAAAACCAAGTTATGGTTTTCGCTCTGCTTCGAGTTGAATGATACGCTCGTGTTCTAGCCCATGGAGGAAAGATATTTCTTTCCTCCATGGTTCTAGCCCAGAGTTGATTAGCCAGGCCACCACCATTTCTTCCCTCTGATACCAATTCTGTACAGATTTATATCCAGATCCATTCGATCAGTCCCACCCATGTTACGGTTGTACTGAAGAATGCAATGGGGTTGGGGAACAGAAATTATCTTCTTTTCCTCTCCAGAGTATCTCCTTGGCAAAACTCTTGGGTTCTAGGGCTTCTTGGACGGTGAGACCACCCTCAAGTAGTACTCCTTGCCTGAACAAAAAAGTTCTTAAAATTAGACTCAGTATGACGACTGTGCCAGATCTGGCACGGACGATTTTCCATGGCCATCATTACTTATGGCATGATGTTCGAGGTTCAAAAAAGGGTTTATTACCCGTATACAAAACTAAATAATAGAAATAAATCATTGAAACACCAAAAATTAAGTATTTATATAAACCAGAGCACTTAAATCATGTTGAAGTCGGGATTTTTGCCAGGACGAAATCTTGAAATCACTAGAAATTCACTGAACCCAAGACAACTGCTGATAATGGAATGAAAATTTGAGAAGATGTTTACAAGGACATGTCGAAAGTGGGGGCACACCGCGGGTTCGATCATGAACGGAAAATCTGTGAAGTCGCCTCTTCCCCCGTGCCAGATCTGGCACAGTCGGCGGAAAAGGGTTAAAGCGTGACAGAGCGGAAGGGATCTAGGCGACCAGTGATAACGAAACCTATAGGAGACAGTAACAATTATGAATAGGTACTCGGCAAGCATCAACAAGCCTTGCCTTAATTTAGTTCGATTCTTGTATTTTTTGCTTCCGAGCTCCTTTTGGCTTATTATTATCAAATTAATCAACTGTTCGCCCGCCGACCAGGCCGTTTTGGGCAGGATTTTTGTTTTAAATCTGAAATGGGGTCTGGTCCTATGTCGGAAAAATAAACAAGTTCGGCCGAAAATCTTTCCAGTGGCCCCCAATTAAAGGCACGATTAGGCAATAGGTCGTCAGTGAAGAGAAAATCGCGAAGGAAAATACCCGAGTTCAAACTGTACCGGAAACCTTTCTAGAAAGGCGAAAACTAATCCGCCAGAGCGCACTCGCACTGACATGAGAAAAGATACCAGGTTTTGTGGTTTGTTCTGATGGTCAACTTGGTTTTCAACGACCTTGCACGATACTTGCACTTTACACTGATGCGTATTTCGATACTGAGCGCCAAAGTAATAAAGTAATAAGGCGAATCTGACGATTCGATACTGAGCGAATCTGACGATTTCGATACTGAGCGCCAAAGTAATAAAGTAATAAGGCCAAAGTAATAAGGCGAATCTGACGATTGTTTTGGTTTTTGTCGTCGAATTCAAATTGCTAGATTTTTTTCGTTTTATCTGGATTTCCGTCACAGTGCCGTGACAATATTTACTGAAAAATCACGGAATAGGTACGAAGGAATATTTATTCCGTGGCGAAAAATAAAGGATAAAAACACAATAAAATTTAATGGAGGTTCTCCGCCGAGTGGTGGTTATCTGCTTTAATAAACTTAGTCTTACCTGCGCTTGGATAAACCGCTTGTGAGCTTGCAGCCTCACGTCCGATTTTTCATTGGTCAGTGATTCGACAATCACACAGCTTTCTACTCTGAAGCCGAGTTTGCGGTTCCGTTCAAAAAATTAATTTTTGGTGGCTCGCCCAAAATTCAAATTCCACTGGAGGGGCCCAAAACCCACTTTTCTCGTATCCTGATGTGAAGATCAAGACACGGTTCCAGACCCCATCCATTATGTCCATTCCCAGTTCCGAAAATATTTGACCCCCTGGGATCCTTCAAAAATCCCATCTGTAGCCCCATGAAAGCCCTATAGATCGCCACAGTGAAATCGGATCGTTCTGGGACTACCAAAAATGGATTCTACGTCCAAAAATACTTCGAAAAGGACACCTAACTCGATCCCATAGCCAAAAGCCTTCAAAAACCCCCTCCTGTAGCCCCATAGCACTCCTCGGGTTTGGGCGATCGTGCTGAAACCCTTGAGGGCACAACTAGATGGTAAACCAAGTATTTTGTCAACATTTCAGATTTTTTTAAAAACTCATACTGCCCAAAACGGCTCGGACGGTGGACGGACATTTATATAAGATTGAACTTCGAGAGGTCTACGGAAGGTTAATGAGCCCATCCGTTCACTGTCACTTTTGAACGTTTCTCGATTTCATTAATCGCCTTATTGGGGAAAGTTCCGTCAATTCAGTCAAAGAAAGCCATTAGGATAGCTAGTAGGGGTAACGTAAAAGGTGCTAATATTTTATTTGTTAGTTGTAACTGCCTTGAACCTGCCTGATGTGTCCTGCGACGAAAGTAATTTACCTTATTAGGATAGGCATCTTATGAAATTGTCTTCTCATGGCAACACTTCGAGTTGCAAGACTAGAAACGTCAAACTCCTCAAAATTGTGAATGAGATTAAGTTTTAACATAGATTCCTAGTAGGTACACATTTTGTAATGAGCAGTTCCGTACACGAAAGCGAGTAAGGAACTGCACCAAGTATCTAATAGCCTGGGGTTGTTTCCCTCAAAATATTCAAAATACCTACTCTCCTGTGACAAGGCAGGTGGCAAAAGACGAAAAAAAAAAAAAAAAAAAAAAAAAAAACTTACGACACGACAAAAGTATACCTGAAAGTCGTAAGTGAGCTTCGAAAACATACTGATCCTATTCAAAATCCCCTTCATCCCCTATATGAATATACTTGGCCACAGCTGTCATCCCACAGGAAAGTCCAGCGAAACCGACTTCCCCACGCAGCTTCCCACAGCTTGTGACAGCCAAACAAGACTGAGTCACTGAGATCAACTTTCATTTGGCACGAATATTCAACGATTCGTCGAAGGAACAACACGGAGAAAGGCATTAGACGCTTGCACTTTCTCCTCTCTTACCTAAACACTTACATAAGTTCACATCATCTTCCACTTTATCATTTGTGAACATTATAAACTTGAACAACAATCGACTTTCCAGATTGAAACCCCCGATCAGCCCAAAGATTTCAAAGGGAATGATAAACCACAAACGTAAGATTTTACGAATTTATTTAGCCAAAATAATAGCGACCCTTCAGCGTAGACAATGAGGTGCGCCATAACAAACGAATCTGTATATTTACAAGCACAATTAAAAAAATAATAATTAAGATACGTGTACCTTAAAGTGACATTATTGTTAATCGCGTGTAAACAGGAAAATCTTTCTGCGGTTTGATCTTGAAAGGATTACTGTCATTCACAGAATGCGACTGAAAAATATTATTTTCGCAGTATCCAGGAACGCGAGGCGGCAGTAAATGTTTCTAAAGGATAGTAGATCTTATTCAATACAAAAAATACACAAAGGTACATAAATTAATTACCATTAAATACAATTCCAAAGGCAAACGTACATCAGTCAGAAATTATGATCAGTCCAAAACTAAAGTGAAAAATATAACCCCGAAATGTAGCTTTATCGCGATGGACATTCATAAAGTACTTTATAAGATAAATTAAGGAGATAGTAGATAAATACAATATTCGCAATATGCAGCTTCCGGAGAAGTTTCGGTTAGAACGGCTCGTAATTATAGTGATACAAAGTAGGATAAACCGTGACATATATTTCGTAAGAATTTGCCAGAAAAGCATACATGTTGCTATGAGACTTTGAGAAAATCT
This sequence comes from Pilophorus perplexus, assembly GCA_955831195.1. NCBI lineage: Eukaryota > Metazoa > Arthropoda > Insecta > Hemiptera > Miridae > Pilophorus > Pilophorus perplexus. Next base: position 12,638,485 of record OY037015.1, on the reverse strand, counting down.
AAAACTCTTCGTTGTAAATCTCAGAATATTATCTGTTCAATCTTGTTCGGTCAACGAGTTAAATTAATTAAGATTAGTTGTTTGATACAGTAAAAAGAACAAAAATAACTAGGTATGCAGGGCAGTGTTGGTTCGGAAGAGGACCTCTACAACTAATTGAGAATGGCTGAGTAATCAGGACGCGACAGAGGTAGGTGAGTCATCCAATTTCTGTGCCCCATCTGAAACAAGAGAAAAATCTTTATAGAAAACCATTTGCACAAGTTGTTAGAAAGCCATGTTGGAAGAGCGAGTGCTTTGTTACTTTCTAAAATTTGAATTAATTTAGATTTTAAGATTAAGAGAACCATGAAGGGATTTTGACGACAGAGTGACGAACAATGTAAAATTGTAGGGATAAGATTATGTGTAAATCAAGAAAATAACCCGACGGCTCACTGAGCACGCTGAGGGTATTTTATAAACCTGTTCCCCATCTCTCGCTTCTGCAGCTACAGGTCTATCTCACCGAGCGCCCTCTCAGGACTCCAACGTCCTTGAAGGCGCCTCCACTTTACACCCTGCAGTTCTTGGTTACTGGGTCATGCAGAAAGAAATTCACTCCACGTTTTCACGTTTTCCTCCAGTGTCGGGGAATTTTCACGCGGAAGCGACGAGCCCATGTTGTGTAATTAGGAGAATTTATTATTTTCAAAATTACGTAAAAGAGTAGACGGGCATTTCATGTATGAGGCATTTTACTATCAAACATAGATGAATGTTTAATTTAGATTTTCACAAAGCCTGCTTGCCGTCATTTTTGTGACACGTGACCCGGACAACCGACTGAATACAGACTCGGTTCGGTCCATCGCAAGTTTAACCGACGAGGCGCCTGCGTTATGAAAAAAATGTGAAGGCGAAACAAAAGCTTTTTTTCCCCTCTTCAGAAAGCCGCGACTTTCTGAAAGCTCCTCTCGCAAGGAACTAATTGGAGATCGGCCTCAGGGCAGACGGATAGATGCAGCATAATGCCAAGGCCTGACGACTGAGTGATTGTTCCTCTTATAGACTAGTTGCACAACGGCTATAAAACGTCCCACGGGAATTCCTAGCTAGACGGAAATGCATTGGCGTTACCTTACGCCTCATCAAAAGGGTTAGGAAAAACAGGCGGCAATATAAAATTGCACTTCGTTTTAAACACTGCACAGTTTCCTTATGGATGTCCTTCGCTCATAACGCGTGTCATGACGGTGGAAACTTTGCATTATTCTTTAGGGGGAAGTGCGGAGGGTGTTAATATCAGTAAGGTGCATTTAGAAGAGAAATCCGCTGGTTTATAGCTCCAACTCCGAGGAGTCAATGGGATAAAATGAATTGCCATTTATTTCTGTTCAATAGAAACAACGATGGCACCCCAAGTTTGCTACGTCAGCAGGGCAACTCAATCGGAATCAAAATACCTCTGGCCTTCAAAATAAATCAATAAATCTGAATCCTTTTTAACCAAACTCATTTTTCGGATTAAAGTTAAATTAGATATTTCATTCGTAGGCTATTTTGAGCTACTCACCATTCGCCTGATGAGGGTGGGTTTATTTGTCGTCAAAGGCATGTCAGTCGGCGTGAAACTGTCCAACACGTCTTTTTCAGTCTCTGCTCCGCATCTGTGATTCCTGACCAGGACCTAAAACAAAAAATTAACAGAAATGAAACGAGATAATCCGGAGATTTCTGCAAGGTGCGTCAGATGTTCAGGGACGGCACCAGAGCTGACGGGGGGGGGGGGTTAAACCCTTGACCTTCACGATCGAGCTCCAAATCACACCCGGATACGCCGAATTCCAGCTTCCGTCCGGTCCTAACGCCGAGTCCGATGTTTATTTTAATGCTTTTTTTTTTCATGTCTCCCACGATCGAAAAGCCATTCCCTGGAGGGGTCCAGAAAACCCAAGAGTCCCGCCTGGTGCATGACAAGGTGACGTGTGCAGGCGGCAGGAAGTACCTTGCTCCCGGCCACGCCTTTCCAACATCCCCCATCAAACTAGGAAGAGCAAGAACGGCACAAGGAACCTTGGGGAGGACTTCTCGGCATCAAGTCTTTGATTTAATTATAAAAACTCACCCGCTGATTCTCCCCTTGCGACACATTTAATGCCAAGGTCGGGATACGCGTTCTTTCATTACATTTTTTCCTTTATTTATTTATTTGTGGTTCGTTAACTACGTTCCCTTCCCCGCAGTCACTTGAGGACAATTTCCACAGGAAAATGAGCTTTGTATTTTAATTACTTTTGTTTTTGAAGTGATACAAAATGACGAAGGCTTAGCATTAAACAAATTTTATCGTTGGGAAGAAAAACTAAAATTACTTCCAACGTGAGTGCGGGACGACCTTCAAAGGTGTACAAATTTCGCACATTTTTTTAATTTTTCATAAATTTTCATCCTTTCCTTTAGAAGGTCAAAGGTCGATGAAAAAGACATAAGTCCGGAAATAATCAATTAAAATGGTTGAATTAGCCCTACGTGGGTAAATTTATTGAGTAAATAAATTTGTTAAAAAAAAAGAGGTTGCAAGCAGGAAGTAGTTGAGAAATTCGGAACCGAACTTTACTCTCGCCCAGGAACACGTTCAATTAACTGAAAATAATTAAAATTTTGGAGAGTTGAAACAACTGCCTTTCGTAGGTTTTAACTAATAGGTAATATTAGTTATTATGCATATTATGCAAAAATAGCTATTCAATTTGACGCTTTTTGTCAACCCCAGAACAGCGGCTTCGGCATTCCTTTGTTCACTGAAGAAGTCACAGATGTTTATCTTAGAGGGTGGTAGTGTACATTTTTTTGCACTTACAAGCCAGGGGGAGGGGGTTGGTTCTAAAAAGAACCACCCAAACACGCAGGGGAACATCAATTGACCGGTCCGGGGGAGGTCGTAAATTTTTGCATGTGACTTCGAAACGCGGGACGGGAGACCCCCCTCTCGTATAAAAGAGCTTTTTGGAGGGATAGTTAAAAAAACGACCTTGTCCATCAACGTACCTGAAAAACACGTATGCAAAAAAGTCGGGAAACAAGCCGGTTCTAAATGGGAAACGCCGAGATTTATGGGTAACACGAAGTGTGTGAGAGGTACTTGTACCGCTAGGCAAAAGAGGACGGTTTCAATGCAAAAAAACTGTCAATGATCAAAAAAAGTTAAAAAAAAACTATCCCGAAGTAAAGACTGTTGAAAAAAAAAGAAAAACTCAAGTACAGTGCTTTCCAAGTTTCAGGAAAGATGCTACGGTCTGTTCTTCGGAGTGATTTACCGCGTACGGGTTTCTCGGTATTTATGAACCATTGAATTCGTTAGTGCTAATGGTGTCGAGAAAACATCTAAAAAAAATCAACTTGGACAGGATGTTCGGAGATGTGGGTTTATAAGCGACTAAGCGATGGAATGACGAGTTGGTCGATTGTGTTCTGAGACCCTTGTGACAACTTCGCGAAGGCCAGATCGGTGGCATTCCTGGTTTATAGCAAGGTCAAAACCTCGATTCGAACGATTACATAATATTATAAAACCACGTTGTAGGTTTTTTTTCGGCGAGCTTCAATCGACGTCTGCGGTTTTTTAGACGTTGCGAATTAAAGGAGCCAATCAATTCGAGATAAGAGATCGAAGATGGGCGGAGCAAAAACTTTTATCTCGATCTCCTGAGTCGGACGGTATTGGGGAGTGAGAGGCGGGAAGAAATGACGCGGTTCAAGGAAGACCATTGTGATCGCCAGTAAAGCTCAGGCTGGTGACCCCAGCCGGGTCGAGAATCCCTAGCGCGCGGAAAGTCCTTTGACTCAGCGAATTGACTCCCCCACGAGGAGACGAGATGAAGTACTTCAACTAGAGAGCGAGAAGACTTGGTAGGAGTTTGAAAATCAAGCCGTCATCAAAAAAACTCCAAACAGCCGATTTCCGATCTGGTCCGGAGATGATTATCTCCGGAGAATGTGATCCTTCCTCAGTGTTGTTGTGGTTACTTGTGAGTGAGACCGGGAGAGGGAGCTGAGGCCGCGGGGTTAATGACCTAAACGCCGAACACACACATCGAAGAGCTCTCTTCCATATTACACAGGTCGAGTTCCTAGTGATCACGTCCGTCACACATGAGGATGACAAGATGTTTGAATTGAAAAGCGATGCTGGGCAGAACAATTTCAAAACTTGGGCCACGCGAATTAACTGGAGCATACCTTCTGCGTGCTTGTTATTTAAACAACAAGTTTATCAACACACTAAATGGGTTTTTAAAATCGTTTACGGGTGAGAACTAGATTGTCAAAAGAAATAGCAGAAAACAACTAAATACACGTACCACAGTTAATCAGTGTCATAAAGAAGAGCTAAACACACAGAAGAAATTGGGATACATCGCATGTGGGTTAACGTGATGTTACAAAGCCTGCGGGAACATGGGGAAGGTATTGTCATGTTGGACAAAGGTGGGCGAGAGCTCCCCGCGGGCTTATCAATCGGAAAGGTTGATAAAGTGCTTGAATGGCCGCGAGTGGGTCATGAATGGCAGGAAGAATGCGGAAGGAGTGTGACAGTAAAACTTACGGATAGAGCAGTGGCCTGGTCGGAGCATTGGCAGTGTGGTTCAGTCGATCGGTGCATCTTTGCCGGTCAAATCCTGTGCGAGGATTTTTTCTTGGTTGACGAGTTGGGGGCTTCGTTCAACTTGCGGCAGTCTTCAGTAGAGCCCGGTGGGGTCCAAGCTGTCAGGCCCGATGGAAGTCATTTTTTGTTTCAAGTTTAAAAATCTTCCGTCAAAAGTAAAAATTTGAAATGAATTACAGAAATTTCGAAAAATTTCTGCTCGACTGTCTTGAACACGGTTGACGCGTCTACGTTCAGTAGAGACCGGTGGGGTCGAGAGTTTTCGCAGACATGTTGATGTTTTATAGAAACACTTGGAACACAAATTTATAGATATCCAGGGGAACTACGGTAGGCAGTGTTCAGAAGCAGTTCACCCGATGAGCTATCGGCACGTACTGTGTGTCAGCCCGCGCGGATCCCAGTAACCATACACTCGCCAGGTGCGCCAACTCCACCGCACAAAAAATCCCCAAGACCTCCCGCCTCCCACGTACGCTCGAGGCTCACGTAACAGTCAATCTTCCGAATACATTCTCGTTACTAAAAATACTGGGATTCGCGTATATTTTTCTCTCAAACGACTAATAATAGTTAACACATTAGCGCCAGCTTGTCTCTTGATCCGACAAGATCGTATGACTGGCCATTAAGAACAAAATGACGCGCGAGTAAGGATACTGGAAGCACTTTTAGATAGGTACCTTATTTGTTTATTAAACGAAGACCGAAAATTCTCAACTGATTTAAAAGGATAAGTCTAATCATAAAGGTGCGATTTAACAATCATTATGATATACTTTGTGTGCTATGTGTACAGGCAACTTACGTAAAATATGTCATTTTCACGCATAACTTAAAAAAATAATCACGACTGGATCTTGCAGCAATACGTCAACGATATAATGTTACGAATAAAATTTATGAAATAAATCAAGACAAGCGTTTAATATAATACATTATATTGTTTAGGGCCATTTGAAGAAATTCCCCAATTACGGAAACGCCAAATTTAGGGTTGCCATGTCCATTTTTACGAATAAAGGACATCCAATTAAAATAAAAGGACAAAAAAAAGGACACCAGCTTACCATATGAGGACAAAAAAAAAAAAACGCTTTTCATCAAGCGTCTGGCTCCTGAGGCCATGAAAAACAACAGTAGGTACCTACTTAGCACCTAGAGTGTACCAAAAATAGTGTTGGGCGATTTCTTTGAACCTGGAATTTCGTAAAGTTCGATACATAACATGATTCAATTGAACGGTTTATTAGATCTACACAGGAAGTAAAACTGATAATAAATGATACCTAACAACTCGCACATAATAAATACCGGTAATAATAATAATAAATTATTGTAGGTACCTACTTCCTTCATAGGTGGCCTTTTTTTTTAAAGGACGGATTTTTTTGAAAGGACTTAGTAAAAAAAAAAAAAAAAAAAAAAGGTGGGCATAAAAAGGACATTTCCTCTTAAAAAAGGACGTATTACCCAAATTACCCAACCCAAATTGCTGTTTTAACGTGCTGAATATAAGGAAATCACAGAGAAAACCCAATATAGAACTGCGTTCTACAAGTAACCCATTCATCGTGCACGTAATTTAGACAATAATTTTCTCCGATTTTTTTTTTTTTTTCAATTTGAAAAAAATCTTCCCCTCAATAACATCCCAATCGTAAATTTTACAGCTCTCAGACTTGAAAATCGACTCTTCAACATTTCCAGGCCTTACGTGGTGAGACGGCTTGAGACGTCCGGCCCTGCAGGGAAATTTCCCTCGTCTTGGGAGCATTGGTTAGGCCCCGCCCACCGGCGTGAGAGGGGATCAGGAAGTATTCAACTTGTAACCAAAGGGGGTAGCCCCGAAATGTATCAGATATATTTCTTTCACGATCCAACCCCTGCCCGGAGGAGGAAAGGGGGGTCATCGTGTTTGCCTGGCGAGCAAACAAAACTTGAAACTTCTTCGATATTTTCATCAACCTTCTCATATTTTTTGGAACACTTGACGAATCCTAGTGACCCAATTTTCTGCAATAAGCACATTTTCTTCATTATTCATTAGTAATAAAGAGTATTATTGAACAATATTACGTGTGATGCATATGTATGTGTAAAACAGATTAAAAATATTGTTTGCTTCCAACCGATGCCGATTTGGGGGAGAAAGATTTCTATGGCTCAAATTGGAATGAGGCGCATGGTCAACAGACACAAAAGTCTTCTAAGATCTACAGCCTAAAAATATGACCGGAGCAAATTTGTGCCTACCGTAATAATATTATGGTATTATTAGATAATATCTAATAATATATTATATTATAATCATTCACCTTATTTTTATAATAGATACCCAGTCCGCCCGCAACAAACATAGGTAGGTAGTATTTTATACGTTTTGAAGATTTAGAACAATTAAATTCGGGACATACCTCTGGGACCCCTGAGGTATGTCCCGAATTTAATTGTTCCAAATCTTCAAAACGTGTACCTACAGTTCGGTCGAACAGTTTCTTGATAAACTCGGTAGTATTTTATAAATATAGATATGGCCATTATGCTTATTTCAAGAACTCTTTTATTTCCAAAATGTTTATTAAATTCAATGGACGTCTTTATCTACATTCCTACCATTACTTGGTGAACTGGGATGCAATTAGGTGATCGTGACGCAAGCGGGGATTTTCATGGGGTTTCCACAAATGAATCACGGGGAAATGGACTCGGCCTGACGTTTACCTATCGGAGAAAGAAAGGAAATCCGATTTCGGAGATGTTTCGTTCCGAAAGTCAACATCCTGGAAGTAATTATATCGCAGGTTCGGTACGGATGTGTTCGGATGAGGATTCACTACGTGACCACTGTGGTCGTTATACATTTAGCAGCTCGCTCAATAATAGATTGATGGTGGCGTATTTTCATCTCACTCGAAATTCGGAATCTATCGCCCAATGGATCAAGATTTTGCTCCCACAATGTAAATCCGTATTTCATTTTAATCTTTGGATTTAATAGGAAATAGAAAAAAATGCGCTCGATGATCACCTTCTAGTTGATTAAAAAGTCGAAGTTCGGATGCGTGAGCTTTGCAGAAAAATACTGCACAAACCTCCAGATCAGTGTTATAGAACCTGATTCTTTTCGTCTTTTTTGTGTACCGTGGGGTACAGAAGGACGAAGTACCTACTGGCATCGGAGAATAACTCCAGCCGGCAGATGTAGGTCGTAGGTCGATGACACTCAAACGAACATCAACCCCGCTCTATTTACCTTGAAGACTATCAGTAACGCATTGTGCAGCTTTGCCTGGCCACCGCGAAAAAACAACAAACACTTCATCCTCGTCCATAAGCGATTTTCTTCCGCTTTTGATACCGCTACACCGCTCATTGCTATTCGTCACGTGCGGCCCTCGTAAGCATAACGATTTGATTGTCGATTGCCTGTTTTGGTTTAAGGTAAACGGTAATTTACTCCCCGGAAAAAAGTCTTCAGAAAAAAAAAGTCCCCGGAACGAAAAACAGGAAAAAAGTTCCCAGCACATTATGACAAGTTTAAGGAATAGAATAAACAGTTGGCGCTGTGAAATAAGACCGTCGTTTTTACTGTCTGATCATACATCATACTGTCAGCAACAATTTAATTCTTCTTCGTTACGAGAAGGCGTGAGAAAGAATAGGTTCTTGTGTCATCTCAATTTGCTGTGTTTGATGTAAAACGACATCGATTTCAGGAAGTCTTCATCATCCGTGGGATTTTCTAGCTCCGAGTATCACAATTTCAAAAGAAGGGCTAGGCAAATATTTCCAGCAGATTGTTGATTGATTTCATTAGCACATTGTTTCATGGGCACCTTTGGGTTAATCGCGTTATGCGCTTGCTGTTCTTGGACTTGTGCTGTCGGGGTGAGATCCAGTGAAATCTCAAGCCTGATGCCGGAAAAAAATCCCCAGTATTTTCCGGTCCCGGAAAAAAATACCCGGAGAAGAAAAGCGTTGACTGAATGAAAATGTCAGGAGATGATAATCTCATGTACATGATATGAACATAATAACATTATTATTTGGGTGATTCTTCCATTTCATTGGATTTTCTGTTTTCGAACGATTGTGGCTTCTGTGGTAATTTTTGCGTACATTTTTGGTAGTGAGTGACTACTAGTCACCCTTCCCTCGGGTTTCAGTCAAATTTGGGGCGGATAGCCCCTTGCAATCATACCTAAAATTAGGTTCAAAACGTAAAAACCTAATTCCCTCATCTGTCCATCGGCCAGAGTTGCTAACTTTGATGATGAATAAAACCTCTATTACAGCTTGTAGCGCTTTCCTTATTTTTTTGGTGGCTTTCTTATGTTCTCAACTAATGAACTGTTTGATGGGTAGCGCCCCAAATTGTCTACAAAAAAATGTGCCGCCTGATACACCCGTGTCCATAGGATTTTGCACAATTCCCTCACCTTTTTTTGAACATGGCGCCAGCTCTATCCAGTATAAATTTGGACATTTGGAAGTGTTGGTAATGTTGACAAAGTTCCCGCCAATCTCAGGAAAACCTGTTGCATACAACTTTCCTCCTTTATCAGTTTGTGCGAAAATGTGAAGCAATCAAGACATCATTCGTCATGTCAAAGACCTAATTCCCTCATTCAACAATATTTTTACTCAGGTGAGATGGGTTCGTGTTATTTTTGCATTAATTGAAGTGTTTTCAAAGGGAGATATGTGTTCCATTGTTGTTTTTTCTTTACAACACATGTAGAGGAGTATACCTCTGAAAATCCTCCAAAACCTAATTCTCCCACACCTAATTCCCTCACTTTGCTTGTAGTGAGTGAATTATTCTCATGACATAATCTGGGCTTATTACTATAGTTATTATCAGAGATGTATTTAATTTTACCAGTGGATTTTTCCAATAGATGGAATGGCATCCATTATTCCAAAAGTGATCCCTGGGTGCAAAGGGACAATGAAGGTCTACCAGGTTGTGTGCCACCGCTGTGATACTCCTGGTTCCAAAAAGGTTCTACAAATGAAACGGCTTAGCTATTGTGATTGCCTAAATTGCGACAAGTTCGAAGAGCACAAAAGTGGTTCGAGTCTTCCCGTTCGACGTTGAGGTGGTGGACAAAAAAAAAAATTTTCAAAAAATTGCTTCGACTGAAATTTGATACAATTTGTTCCTTCTAGTAAGTATTCTAACTAAGCCTCAGGACAGAACTGATTTCTTTTTTATAACCTTGTGCAATCATTAAAATTTAATGATTAATTTTATCTGAGTGAAAAATGACAATTTTTATTTTTTTGTAATTATGCGTAAGTGAATAATATTCTAGTATATTATACTAGTCGTTAGGTATCTTCTTTAAGAACCACAACATTCAATTTGTGAATTCATATTATGATAATAAAACGTTTTACGGGTTCAATTGTACATGTTATCTAATTCCTTCACTCGTTACCTAATTCCCTCACCTCATTGATTTTAATCATAATCATGTATCTCCTTAGTAACGCATTTCTATGAACCAAATTTTTGTGATCATAGGCAGGAGCCTATTTTGAAGGGATTCACAAAAAAGAAACAAAAATATTTTTTGATTTTCATCTTACGGAAATGTGAACTCGAATTTCCAATGAAATGGGAGAATGACCCATTTACCCCCTACGACAAAAAGTGCAGAATAATATTATTGGAATTGCCTGAAATGGAGCTACGTGGTTTTTTTTTGTTTTGTTTTGTTTTGTTTTGTTTTGTTTGAGGCTATGATATCGAGTGGGGTGCCGTTTTGAAGATATTTCAAAAATCCATTATAGGGAATCCCAGAACCATCCGTTTCCACCGAGGGGAACCACAGGGCTTTTGTAGGGGTACAAATTGGGCTCTTGGAGGATGCCCCCTCCTGAGGTCGAATGAGGTTTCGTTTTTCCGAATAATTTTGGATGTAGAATCCATTCTTGGAGCCCCACATTTTTCAAGGAGAACAATTTTTTAATAAAATAATTCTTTATTAACAGAATTAATTTTTGGATAGTTTATACTATAGAATAAGAACCCCCTGTGTAACATTTGCAGTGTTGTAATAATGATAAATTCCACAGCTGAACGTTTTGGCGCATAAACCTCGAAGACAAATTTTCCGAACGAATCTTTCTTGCGAGGCTTTTAGGAAGTGTCTTGAGGGACTTAATGATCAGTTGATTTCCATAACGATAATCACATTCTCCCAAGACTATAATCTGGTGTTCCGAAAATGATGACAGACATCAGCCTCATGAAAGCCTAAAATCGAGATAAAAATTCAAGATTTTCATCCGATCAACTAAACACTTACCTACTTACCGTACTCTAATCTCGTCTTTAAACATGAATTTTTCATCGATATAGTCGTTTTGACCAACGTTACCTTTGTTGCTGCCCACTAAAGAATTGAACGTTCAGGTTCAAGGCACACCCGGAACAAACGATAAGGATGTAGGTCGTGGGTTCAATGACTCCCGAGCCTCAAGCCTGAAGCAGTGCCTCAACGAGTCCCTTTCAGAGAAGGAAAGAAGAAGATGATGAAAAAAAAGGAACGTGAGCTCTAAAGACAAGAGGCCCAAAAAAGTAAAGGACCCCCGAAGAACCTTCTTTTGTAGCCGTAACTCTAATTTTAGTGGTAGGGCCAGTTCGGAGATTCATAAGCCGGGCCTAACGAATGGGACCCTCGTTATATCCACTTGACTTGAAGGAAGGGCTAAGCTTCATGGCTGATAGAATCGAATTACACTCGTTGATCAAGGTTAATAAATGCATGTCAATGCCAGGAATAGTCAATTTTGTCTTTCGTTTTATACAGAAACAGCGATTGGAAACACATTTTGTTCAATAATGGACAAAGTAAGCGGTTAGGCAGCAGAATTCAAATCTCAAAGCCAGACAGTAAACTCGTTGTATCTTGATATCATCTTTTCATCCTACTCAATAACAGATAAATCTACGAAGAAAATCTGCCACAGCTACAGGTACACTAACCTTCTCCTTGTTTTCACGGCTCCTATTAGCAATTCTGGTCCCTCGCACAAACCTTATGTAACTGTGACGCATGGTCTTGTGAAATCGGCTAATACCAAACCGTCTGACGTCTTTGATCTATCAATTGCAATTATCTCTGAGAAAGTTTCCATTTCGGATAGGATTTTCGGTATTCCCAGGCAAGTGGACCAAAAAGGGAAAAGTGGAACATTTTAAGGAGCTCAACATTCTCAATTCAGGAATCTCAAGTCGTGTTGATTGTGTTTCCTTCTACCCGGGAAAAATCAATTTGATATCCATCCGATTATTACCCTAATAAATCGCAAAAGTAGTGATCCTCTCGAACGTCAGTAAGTCCAATATCTCTGAAAACCAAACATAATTTACCCAAGGTTACTAATAGGATATCAATGACGTCAAAAAATCCCATTATATTGGATATTCATAAATGATCTCTAACCATATCCTGTTAGGCCTAGCTACCTCCTACAGGTCGACCAAGCTTTCTCTACCTCAAAGATTTTTCCCATTTTCAAACGCATTTTAATTTGTTTAAGTTAACTTAATACCTGTCAAATATGCCACATCGGCATTATGTAGTTTTTCTCAATGTCGCCAATCTTGTTGACTCCCCATTTTCGCATATTCAGGTTCTGACGTTTAATCGGAGCGTCTAGACGACGGAACTATTTTAATAGTTTCCTATTTACTAAGCAAACAAATGTTTACACCTTTTCATCCATCAGAGGATTAAACTCTCCGCGGCTCCTAATGGTCAATATTCTTAATGATCACTCTAATTTACTATGATGGTCTGCGAAGATATGAGGCCTATAATAGTTTATTATATATATACTTATTTAGTTCATTGGTTTATAGTTCTTGGAATAATACACCGAAGTATTCGTGACGGATTGGCATCATCATTCAATAATGAACGATTACAACCATATAACAGCTAAAAAAAAAAGTGTGCCATTTTTTCCGGGATTCATTTTTTTTAATCTGAAAATTTACAAAATTTAATGTTATCAAAATACTCGGTTCACCATCTAGTTGCGCCCCCAACCCGTGGGGCTTAAAACGGGCTACGGGAGGGGCTTTTGAACGTGTTTCGCTATGATATTGAGAGGGGTGTCGTTTTCGAACATTTTTGGGGCGTAGAATCAATTTTCGGGGTCCGAGAACCATTCGATTTCACCACGAGGATCCATGGGGCTTTGGTGGGGCTAGTTTTTGAAGGATTTCTGGAGGTCGAATTCCGTGTACTTTTGGACGCATACTTAATCCATCTGTCGGCCCCGGCAGACGGATTAGACGGACCCCCCCGGGTCCGACATCTGTCCAACCATTGTAAAAAAAAAAAAAAAATTGTTCATTGACCACTTTGCGGTGTTTTAATAAATATAATATTATTATAATCGCCTTTTTCAGTAACTTTCTTGAAACCACCAATCACATACCATTAGCTGGTTGTTATGTTGTATATTGATGCCAGTGCCCTTATCTGAGATGAAAGTAACTAGGTACCTGCAACTCGCATAAGGTTTTGTAACGCCTTCCAGGCTTTTCCCATACCACTTAAATACAATGACAGTATTGTGAGTTTATCAAAGTAAATCCTGCCGCCAAGTGGAAAATACCGCAGGGTGGTCTTTAGAATTGGTCGTAAGGCAGACCCGAATCAGGTAATTGCTTTGTATGCCCTCTCAGCAGCGAACATGAGATCCCAAATACCTTTTGTCAACTGAATACCGTACATAGCTAATATGACAAGCCATATTTGTGAGTTATTGCATTAGCAACGTGACATGGGTTCGTTACCCTTTCATCCGGAGTTAATCTGGACATTTTCGACAGGCACAGTCCCAATTCTGCAAAAACCCACTTTACCGAACCATTTACAATAGCCGTATCTGACTCTGCTCGTTAGGACGATGGGCGGAGCAAGGTATTTTCATGGTAAGGTGACCAATTACACAAGTTGCCCACAAAACATTTGTAAACCTACCCGTCTATTTTCGAGCCTACCTACTTTCTGAAATTAAAGTTGTCCTCCCAACGGCAGAGTCAGTTTGGGCGTCAATATGTCATAAATGGATTCACGGACGAAACGTTCCCGGACAAAAACTTCCGAACAAAAAGTTCCCGAAGTTACAGTAAGTAGGAGAGTCGTATAATAATAAAATTTAATGTTTTGATCACAGAGTTGGTACACAAGTCAATGCAAATCACGGCTTAAACAAGCCATCAATTGAATTGAATAGATGAGCGCAACCTTTAGTTATTAATATTTAATGAGCGAGAGAAACTAAGAAACTGTAGGTATCTAGCGACCAAACTATGCCACACAACACATCATCCACGTGATGCTCATTACGTAAACAACTGCACCCTAACGACCGATGCTTAAGAAAACCTTTTGCCGATCAGAGGTAACGAACGGCTCAGGCTGCAAAAATCGTTTTGGAGTCGTTGGAATCAGCCTAAAAAGCTCATTCCATAGACCCTTGTACCAACGAAATCGGACAAAAACTTTCGTCCCCCTTTTGAGGCCTCCTAGTTACACATCAGAGATAAACAACTTTCGTCGTGAAGGACCTCCCGAAAACCGATGAAGGGAATGAGGGAGGAAAAATCAAGGTAGCTTATAACCACCCCCCGAACTCGCTGATGACAATGAGACCACCCTCATGAAAATCTGTTGAGCCGCTCGGGCGTGATGCTCTGTACACAAACAAACAAACAAACAAAAAAAAAAAAAAAAACATACATGTCGAGGAGGTGAGCGCACCTTTCCATTTTTTGGAAAAAGGTTGCGCTAAAAATTACTTCTTTACTTCAAAAATTGCCGAAAACTCTTAAACCAGTCATTAATTTTACCACATTTAAGTATCTACTTATTGGGTTACCTACCGATCTTCCGGTCCATTTTTAGGCGCTTTGTGTAATAAATCTTCAAATGTACGTCTATTCTGGACCAGGTTATCCATAACACAGTAGGTGATCCCTTATCAATATATTTCTGATTACACACATTTTGTGACATACTGAAGGGAAAACGGCGGGCTGCCGTAGACGATTTTATTGCGCGACAAGTTTTGGGTGAGTGACCTTAAAGCAATATTTTTTCTTTCCCCAAACCCGGAAGAAGTTCTGAATCATTATCAGGGTGTCTCTGTGGAACAGCGAAGGGGGCAAGTCGTAAAACCTAGGTGCCATATATTAAACTTGCAAAGGGTTTGAAAAGTTGAACACCCCTGAAAATACCGTTAGAGAAATTCTCTTGTGTGTTGGAAGTATTGAGCTATGTATTTCCCCAATAGAACGACACAATTTTACTATGCGTCCATAGTCAAAATTAAATAATTAAAATTAAGTCCATAGTCAAAATTAAATAATTAAAATTAAGTCCGTAGTTAAAATTTTATAATTAAAACAAAAATTAAACCAAAACAACTTGACCTTTTCGAAAAAACAAAAATCATTTCTCGCTACAATCTATATGGCCTATTTTTCTCAGCATTCGAAAATACACCACGGTCTATAGGTATAAGTTATAATAAAGATTAACATGAGTTAAAAAGTTTCTTCTACTAACTTCACGCGTGGATAAAAAGGAAGAAGCTGGATGCACTCTGATAAAGAATAATGGAGATGGCCACTCAATTTTAATGAGGCTGTGATAGGGATACTTTAAGGTGACCTACATCCCCAGGCCTCGTTCGGTAGGTACATTCTAGTAGAGACAGTGCTTTGAAGGAAGAGCGGGGTCATTAGTGTGCAGACACTCCGATATTATAATGTTAAACGTACCTACCAACCGATTCAATAGGGGACCAAGTAATGTGAACTTGGTTATTCACAGTCTAATGTAGCATCATTATGCCAGTGGACTTCGTGTTTTTTTTTAACCCTAGACGCTCATATTTTTGTGATAACAATATATTGGGTAAATATTATTTCCCCAGGGGACGTTCCTGGGAAATATTTCCCCAATCGAGTCTAACCTTCGACAAATTCAATAGTTCTGGGCAAAAAACGAAGGGAGAGTTGACTCTGGGCAAACCTTCACAAAATACAATGGTTCTGGGCAAAAACGCAGTGGTTTTGGGCAAACGATTTAGAGAAAAAAGAGTGGGTTTGGGTAGATACGTATTTTATTGGTGAACAAGTCACAGTTAGGTATTGAAAGACTTTTGGGAAATTTGGCATGTTCCTATGTAGTAGGGATATTATCTCCAATAGCGGTTTGGATTTTCGGGAATTTTCGCATAGAGTATAATGATAATATCATACTTATAATTAATATATTATACTTATTATAATATAATGCTCAATTACAATATAGCTCAAGGAACGTAAAATTTACATTAAATGTAAATTTTGATGTTTTCGTCGAGTAGGAACACAAATTTAAAGACAAGTGGAATTAGGCATTGAGAAATGATATAAACTCGAATAGCATTAGAATTTTCCAAGGAGTAGGAACGCAATAATATTGTCATCAGTAGAAACTTCTTAGTGCAGGAACGCCAATTTTGGCCAGAAACCCTGCCCACTTTTGCCATAACGCATCGCGATTACAAAGACCTGTCACTGTCCCCATGGGGAAAGTTCTGCAGAACGCAGTGGGTTTCGGCAAACCTTTCTGAGAAAAAAGAAGTTGGTTTGGGCTAATGCGTATATATTCGTTGAAAATCATGTGAACATGTCATAACAGTCATAAATTGGGTATTCGAGAAATACCGTACAATGAAAACGCTGCAAATTTTACACAAGGGTGATATAAATTATCCAAAAATTAAATCTATATCAATAAAATTTGTGACTTACAATAGTACCTAAAATTTTCCTGGAAGAAACTTTCCCATTTCAGACTCGTTAGGAAAATCCCCACAAAGTCACTACGGAAAAAACTGTCCCACGTAAGTAAAAGTGTACGAAATAATCAACTCTCAAAGGAAACATTTTACCCGTAAAAATGGTGCAATGCGACTAGCCTTCAACTCTTCAAGAGTGCGGGGTTTATTGGTGTCAACTCTGGCTTTTGAATGACCCCCAACTGTTTGCACGAATTTCCCTAAAGAGTTGAATATTTCATACATTTTTACTTGGGAAAGTTTTTTCCGTGGTGACGTTTTGGATGAGAAAGTGCTTTCCTGGCGAGTCCAAAATGGGAAAGTTTTTACCGGGAACGTTTTTCCCTACATTCAGTATTCTTTAGCCCCCAGAAACAGGCTTCTAGCCAGTTAATAACTAGCATGATATGCTAGTTGCGCTGAATTTAATCCCTAAAGGATCAACCCCGCATGAATTTTATAGTGTATTACACTAATAAATTATTAGTTAAGACCCCAGGGAAGCCCCTTCTCCCTACATCCGATGTGGCCAGCGGGAAATTTTTAAAGTCATCTTGGAAAAATTACAATTGATTTGGTGGTTGCAGAATTTAAAAGGTTCCAAGAGCTATAGTATAGCTCTTGTATTCTATCTGTATTACAACCGGTTTGAAGAGCTGTACTAGCTAAATAGGTACAGAACCAGTCCGGATGGCAAAAAACTGGTTCGAAGTCTTATGGAACTAGCTACCGAACCATAAAACCGGTTTGAAATTAAGTAGAGCTGTTAAATCGGTCGCAATTGCAAAAAAAAAAAAAAAAAAAATCAAGTTTGAAGTGAAACAAGACCAGTTTAAGCTACAAAACCAGGCAAGGAGCTATAAGCCGACGACAACTATGATTTCCAGTCATTTCTATTCAGTCAGCGCTATTTTTTCTTCGAGGATTTTTTTTCCCGGAATTGGGATATACTGGGGATTTTTTTCCGGGAATTCGCATTTTTGGCTTGAGAAGGTTAGCCAATGGCGAAATGATTGGTAATTAAGCGTTTTAACGCGTGGCCGAATGAAGTTCAGAATGAACACGTGATGCTGTGCGGTAGGCGATTACGCGGAAGGTGGAAAGCGCTGCAGCTGATGAAAGGCCGACAGAAGAGGACAACGTTCGCCCTTGTGGGTCGGTGAACTTCACGTAGAGGCGGCGTGGAAATCGAGTCGCCTGTTGAAAAAGAAGAAGAACCCGTGGAGTTCACATAGCCCGAAGAAAGGGGCAAAAGGACGGGCATACCTTCCACGCGCGGGAGAAAGGACGTGGTGTGGGAAATAGACGAGTTTTTCCTAAGGAAGGCAGGAGTGCCCCAACGAAACCCTGAAGATGGCTCCCCCCTTCCCGGTCGTCTGTGGGCCTCGAGGCAAGTGAGCCTAGAGATATGGGTCAGTCCAGGACGTTGAACCTCTGTCGTGATCTCCCTCCTCGTTCTCCCATCCTTACGAGTTCCTTCAACAAAGGGGACGGTCCCTCTCGACGCACACGCACGAACAGGCTCGTTTATTCAAATTAAACAGATCAAAAGAGGTTACCACCTATGATATCACATCTTGTAACATCCCGGCTCAATGAGAACAGGGAACCCCCTGAGGTACCACTTTCTGGATCCGTCTCGCTTCTCAACTGCCTCGGCTGACCAATATCCTTTGAAGAATACCTCAGCCTCTTGTTCTTTGCCTTTCAACAGCCCCTAATAATAATTATTATTAATTGCTGCCTGAAACTTTTTTGTTAAAGCACGGCTAAATGATAACAGTATACTGTAAATGATAACAGTATAGTCGTCTCACATTATAATGTGAGACGACTATATAACCATTAAAAATGTTTTTCCTAAACAATTAAATCTAAGTGTGCGCCGAAGGGCTCCGCAGTTTGAAGAGAAAGGACAACGCGGATTTTTGGAATGGTCAAATTATTGGAAAGGTCAAATATTGGAGGTATAGCTTTTTGGGAACATCTGGCTGACTATTTTGAGACAATCGCGATCGGTTGAATTCAGAGACAATCCATGAAAAACGCTGCAAATTTTACACAAGGGTTTATTATTCTTTGATATACGTTACTTGTGCAGAAATTTAATTCTGTAAAAAAAATAAAAATAAAAAATAATTTTTTTTGGATTTTTATCTCCAAAAAAAATTTTTTTTTGGATTTTTTGTTTAAAAATGTGTCTTTTTCAAAAATGCTGTATTTTTTACTCGAAAAATATTTAACATCCTGGGATCCTTCAAAAATCCAATTTTTAGCCCCACGAATGCCCTAAAGATCGCCCCAGTGAAATCGGATCGTTCCGGGACCCCAAAAAATGGATTCTACGTCCAAAAATACTTCGAAAACGACACCAAACTCGATCCCATAGCTAAAAGCCTTCAAAAAACCCCTCCCGTAGCCCCATTATAGCCCCATAGCGCCCCACGGGTTTGGGCGATCGGACTGAAAACCTTGCGGGCACAACTAGATGGTAAACCAAGTATTTTGCCGAAATTTAAGATTTTTAAAAAAATTCCTACTACCCAAAACGGCCTGGACGGCGGACGGACATTTCGGATTTAGAATGTAGACCTCTTGAAACAGATAATGTCAAATTTTGAGCCCGATCGGAGTCGTCGACCCCCGTCGCGAAAACATAGGTGTATTATTCCAAGAATAATAAACCAAAAGGCAGGATTTTTGCTTCCCTGAATTATTTTCCGTAATCCGTCAAAATTAACGCAAGTTTCACACTTGGATTTATTATTCTTGAACAAATTTTTAAAACCGGTATAAGATTTTCACCGTGTCTGAAAAGATGAGATGGATTTACCATCTCATCTCTCTATTCCATTATTTATGGAATATTACCACGAAAACGACCCTTCTTTCGACCTCAAAGCCAACGTTTGCAGCCCAATCAAGGTCGGATGACTGTGATACCCCCATCAATAGAATCAATGTCCAAAAAATCTGCGAAACCAACACCACTCAATATGTAAATTCACCAGCCCGACACAAATACTCCCAAGAGGGGCCTCAGGGAGCGCTGCGGTCGACGGCGAGATTAGTCGGTCCCGCTTCTCCCGCGAGAGGCCTCACCGCTCAGGACCTAAACGTCCCTAATCTCGCTGCCGTATAATATTATCATCCATCTGGCGAATGATATTATCATCCATTGACCCGGTCAATTTGACCGTTTAATTCCACATGATGATTAATCGCAGTTTTGGTTGGCCCCGAGGATCAGGCAGTGCCTGACAGGCACTCTTTGGCGACACTTTGTTTGTAGTAGTCGGGAGATCGGACCTTCTTAAGAGTCTTATGATAAGACTGCGTCGGCTGGCCAGGCTTCAATTGGCGACATTTCGTGTGTGGAAGCCACCCAGCTGATTTCAAGTAAAACTTGACTCAGACATCAATCCTGACACTTCAGCACCCTTCTGAGGATCTACGCACCCTATGCCAACACGACAGTTCTGTCAACCTGGGGCTCGCAATCCTCCAATAATAATTATTGTGCATCGATATCACCTTCCAGGTCAGCAGATCGCGACACTTCGCGTTATGCCCTGGACAGGAATATTCATGCACCCCCTCCTCTTCCTCCAAAGACAATGGCGGCGTAATCCTAGATATGACGCTCGAGGCATTCTGCCACCTTCGCAACACAATCAAAGATGAACCTAGCAATCAATTAGGAACACGTTTTGTGCATGTAGTTACACTCCCATCCCTTCAAACGAACGGGATGGCTCCTTCCCCACTCGTCATGACCAACAGTGACAAGGTCGCCTCGAGGCGGATCCATCCCGGTGATCGGCATTAGTACCATGACCATACTATTTTCCCTGCGAAGGGGGAAACACCGAACCATAGCAGAGGACCAGGCGACAGTCTTCTAAAAATCGAAAAATTCGGTTCGGTTCGGTGAATTTCCTTGAATCGAATCATTTTTCCTTCCCTTCACTATTCGTGAACAACGTTTTGTTACATTGCATTCCGTAGGTACTTGTTCACTCACCGAGATGCCGACATAAGATAAGTTTTTGACAACTCCACCTGTCAAAAGACATTCTACGTCATTAAAGATGACCATTCAACACTCCGCTTGTTAAAAATTTCAAAAAACCATGACGGCCGGGGGGGATTGTGAGGCGTTTGAGGGGGCTTTTGTCCAGTCGGGCCCCTCTTTTTCGCACTGGCGATGACAACCTCCTTCAAAGAGGTCCTTCGGGAGATGAAGATACCCGGAAGTGGCCGTTCCTGTAATAGGATGAACACCCTCGAACGTGACGGCGGTCTTGGGAGAAGGAGGGTCGGGAACGTGGGAGGTTCCAGATGTGATACCTCAGGTAAGAAAGCATCACTTGAGAATAGAATGGCTGTTTCCTCCTACGGGGCAATTAGCCTGCAGTAGAGATGTTTCTAGGAACTTGCTCTCAGAAATATCGGTTAGTGGTGCAGAAGGATTGAAAAGCTGGCATGTGATCAATAATACATGAAAGTCAGCGTCAACAACAATTGCAATTTACAATTTTGGTTATTTGAATCTCAATTTCAATTTAATTCCACGAGTTACGATCTAAAGCACTTCTAACCAGTTTGGTTCCTCTGCAGCATTACATATTCAGAATAATTGACGAAACTACCTCTACCCGTCCGCATTGAACTTATATAATCCGAGTGTGACTCACGCGGTCACAATTTTGAATCCGGGTAGGGTAATCGCGTTTGGGCGGATGTGCCCTACTACCAAAGCAGTCCGTTTAGCTGAAGAAAAGTAGGAATGATCTTTGGACGGAGCGTGTGAGAGTCAGGAAATCCCCGATTGCATCAGTGCAACACTGTGGATTAGTTTCTGATTTAGGGACCAGTTTGGGTGGAAAGTACGGCTTCAACATCAACTAGAGACGAGCTTACAACGACCTCACAAAAAAAAAAAAAAAAAAAAAAAATCATTTTTGTAATTTATTACAATGTGTTTATAAACACAATTATTTTATTTTTAGATATTGATTCTGAGTCACAATATCAATTAATTTCAGAAAACCCAATTTTGTTGTTCGTTTATTATCAACCCATTGCATGTTCTGGCACAGCCGACAAGCATGAGGTCTGCCACGGAAACTGTGTACATTAAGGA
Source organism: Pilophorus perplexus (assembly GCA_955831195.1). Classification (NCBI taxonomy): domain Eukaryota; kingdom Metazoa; phylum Arthropoda; class Insecta; order Hemiptera; family Miridae; genus Pilophorus; species Pilophorus perplexus. The sequence goes on along the minus strand of OY037015.1, from coordinate 12,616,829 downwards.
ATGGACCGTGTCATACATAATATGTATTATAAATTTTTGGTTTATTATTCTTGGACGGAGGTTGGAAATTTTGGTGCGCAGAAAAAAACTTTCCCAGAAAAGACCTTCCCGGGAAAAAACATTCCCATTTCAGACTCGCTAGGAAAACACTTTCCCAGCCAGGACGTCATCACGGAAAAAACTTTCCCAAGTAAAAGTGTACGAAATAATCAACTCTTTAGGAAAATTCGTGCAAACAGTTCGACACGAACAGGACAGAGCCCCACGGGTTTGGGCGATGGGACTGAGAACGTTGCGGTCCCAACTAGATGGTAAACCTAGTTGGTCTCTGGTGTCATTGGTGTCGTCATCGTCTTCGACGCCACTCTACAGGGTGGCGCAGATAAGTCGGCTGGATTTTAAGGAGTCGCCAAATCGTCAATTTTGAAGATATAGGGTTGAAATGAATTTTAAAATGTTAAGTAACAATGGAAAAGGGGCCTATGGGGCTTTCGTGGGGCTACAAATAGAGCTTTAGAAGGAGGTGACGTTTTCCGAGTACGTTCGAACGCATAATCCATTTTTCAGGGACCCACATCTGTCTCTGTACAGGGATTAAAAAAAAAAAAAAAAACGTATTGTCATAGAATTAATTTTTGACAATTTATATCAGATAATTTAATAATAAATTATAATTTATAAAATTTATAAATTATTATTTATTATTAAATTATCTGATATAAATTGTCAAAAATTAATTCTATGACAAAAAACTTTTGTACAAGGATGTAAAAATTATTTTATATTTAATATAAAATAATTTTTACATCCTTGTACAAAATTTTCAGCGTTTTTGAATTATTAGCGTTTTGGCCTAGGACGACCTAACCCGAAATTCAGCTAGTTACTTAACTGTCCATTTCTTATTGAGAACAATAATAACACATCCTATATGAAGAGAGATTCACGATAAGTACCACACACAAGTAACACACTTGTGAATCGTCGGAATCTGCCATTTCCCGTTGCTCCTATACAAAATTAAACTCACGGCGAGGATTGTATTGGGAATAACGGACCTGTCTCGGTAAATCGCACGCGAATTAACTTGCGAAAAGTTTGATTGACAAGAAGAGGGTAGTGGAACACTGCAAGTCACGAAGCTTTCATTATTTCAATAATATTTCTGCCAATGTCTGCGGCGAAGATTATCATGCACATCGATAGTGTAGAAACCTCTATTTGAATGTGTTTGCTAATAAAATTGAATGTTTCTGGTCCAAACCTTTTTAGGTTTTTCGTGTGTTATCGTTGATCATATGGTAATTTGCCGCTAACATAGATAGGTAACGGAAATTGTTAACTTTTGGTTTTACAATGTGAAATGACTTCTTATTCGCAAATGGGTCATTTTTTTCTGGTTTCTTCGTAAAACGTTGGCGCGAACGTGACGTGAATATTCAGAGCACCTGCTTGAATTTCACTACCCTACTTTTCCAAACGCAAACGTTCAGCAAAAGTGGAAGAAAAGAGGGCTCATAATTACTGTCTTCTCATTAACACAAGCGACGAGCGAAAGAGATGAAAAAGGTGTCATTCATTTCACTTCACTTCGCACATCGTAAATGAATATGTAAAGCTTTGACCGAATGACACATTGGAAATGACAATGAACTTTGTTTTTCACTCGGCGTTCATTTTTTTGCGACTCGGCCCCGCAAAAAATTCACTCTTGCTGTTTGACTTTTTTCCTCCGAGGACAAAGAAAGGCGTAGAAATGTCACGAGTTCAAAATGCCGGCCTCTCAGTAAACGAAGGATTGAAATGCGTAGTGGTTCCTCTCGCCAATTTGGCGCAGTTGTTAGCGCGTCCTACTTTCCTACTCATGACGTTGGAAATTATTCAGTGAGTTCTGAAAACACCTTGCGAACAAACGTGTAACATCGTTTTCTTTCGCGAATATGTGTCGGCAGTTGATTACCACATTGGTCACCACTTGTGACGCGAGTGGGTGAAATGTTTTTACCAACAATAAGAGCTCCTACAGGACACATAGAATTTTTATTGTTTCAATAATTGAAACAACAATTATTGTTAATCAAACGAGGGGTTGCGTGAAAGAAGCCATCCAGTTCTCCAGCCTAGAGATTTTTCAGCGATGTGGTAATTTAGAAAACAGAACATTACTGGACTAGTTTCGTTTGGGGAGAAAAGGCTCTTTGAAGAGAACTTTTTGGAAGAAATGGCTTCTTCGGTAATTTTCGAAATAAAGGTAGGTTACCTTTCCCAGGTGGCATACGTCAAAGTTTGTCGAGTCCATGTCCTGTCTTTTATGGGCGACGGGGTTGTGAGGGTTAATGATGGACCCAGTGGGTTTGAATTATAGTGATATTCGTTAGCCATTCCTGCTCTAACGGTCTGTGTTCTTTTTGCAGACCTGAAGATGCTAAATTAGCGAAAGCGCTCGTGACAATATGTATGAAGTTGTAGGGCTTACGAGTATAGCCTACCACTTCAAACCCACTGGGTCCATCATTAACCCTCACAGGTGGCATACTCACCTGGAGAGCATCGACAAAATAGCCAAAATCATGGCAACATCCTGGGCTTAGAAAAGTCAACATCGACAACGTCTACTATCGCCTATCAATGATACAGACGAGTGATAATGATCAGCCGTTTTTAGTGATAATTCTTTCCGCCCAACTTTTGTTCCTACTGACGGTCGAGAAGACTGATGAAGGTCTACCTATCCTATAGTGTTGACAATTTATTGGTGAAGAAGATCTATTACTGTTTTACTGTTGTTTTTTTTTTTTTTTTTTTTTCTTATTCAAATGGTTTTTGGTGTCATTTCTCCCAAAGGATTGATGGACGGTAACGTAGAACCACAAATGCAGGATACTTTGGATTAATCATCGAAATGACCAGCCAAGGAAGATTTGGGAACAGATCAGAGAGGATCAACCCTCAAATCCAAATAAATAAACGAGGATTTCACAGAGTTCCTGAATTGGAGTCGTCCTGTTTGTAATTAATCACACACATTATTGCTTAGATTTCGCTATTATTTGCTTAAAAATTGCTCAACTATTGAATAAATGTTTCATTTATTCAAATTGTAACCGGTTTTTTCTTCATGTTTTCACTGTCTACTGCATCAAATAAAATGAGGAGAATCTCATACATTGGGTGAGATGCAAACATGATGAGTTTTCCTGATCGGCCCGAAACTGAATCCTGACATAAATATTGTAATTTTCCATTTGGACGGAAAATTTGTTCCAAACTTGAACAACCCTAAAATTATACGAAGATAGCAGATATAATGATTTCAAGGTAAAAAATCGATTCAGAAGGTCCTCAGTAGTACAAATAGGTCCTAAGCCTTCGAGTAAGGATTTTTGAGTATGAAAAGTAATATTTTTTATTGACGTCGGTACGACGTGAACCACCGGCCTAAAGTCACCGGGAGGGGAAGTGCAGGATTGACACTATCGCTTCCTTTTCGGATTCGCTAATGAACAGCTTTGTTTCAAACCTCACCTGGAGGACCCACGAACTGTTCGAAGAGGTGAACGAACTCTTCAAGATTCGGCAAGACCCTTTCCGCGAGGCCCAGTCCAGGAACCCTCCTTGGCAACAGGAGTCCCCCTCCGGAATCCGCTGGTGCCGCTAGATACACGCTTCTTCAGGATCGTAGGTGCCACGTAGATGACACCACGTGAGTCCCGAAGTTCTTCTGCTCAGAGGCTTTTCCCTTTTCCAACCGCTCCCGACGTCCGTAATAACACGCCAAAATTAGTTAGGCGTTTTATGGAAGTTTTTTTTTTTTTCAGTGACCTCAACAAAAACACCAAATGGGTTAAGTGAAAAAGTAGGTAGTCACTTTGGTACTGAGGCAACACCTCAAAAGATATTTTTTCTTCGATCAATTTGGAATCGGTCAAGGTGGTTGTGGCCGGTTGATTTGTCCTGTAACTTATCTCAATACATCACTTGCACTCTATCCAACAGCCCTCCCTGGTCGACGCTTCAATGGAACGCAGCACAAGATCTGACAGGTTGTTAAGGCTCGTTGGTTCAATAAATTCATTCCCGCTCGAGCAGATTTAAATGAGTTACATATTATTCCTACCGCAGGCGTGTCGTTATTGTCCGTAAATGTTATAAGGTGCTATCTCAACAGGACTTCCGTTAGCCTTGACGAGCTTCGGGGCGACATAATTTTTCCACACGTTTAAACGGCCCGGGTTTATGGTCAGCGCGTGAGGTTTTTGCGGGGGAATATTGCATTGTCTCTTTGACATTTCGAAACAGTCTTCCGTTCGCACTTCGTTTATATCCATATAAACACAGATAGAGATCTCTTTAAAATACTCCACCCGACGGGTGAGATAAATTGAACAAATCTTGGATAAAATTTATCAATTCCAACAATACGATCCAAGAATTTGTTAATATTTAATATTAAAATAATTTTCGTTTTTATGGTTGGTGATAACAAAGTGAGACCCAGAAAGTTCCCACAACTGGATAGCATTTTAATGCCAATGCAGGTACGTGAAACATAGTTACCCGGAAGTGACCCACTTCCATTGGTTGATGCCTGATGGCTAAGGGCCATGTAGGGAGGCATGACTGTTTTAATAATCAGCCTCCCACTACCGTGCACCGTAACCAAACGGCCCCATTCTGACGTCACGTCATCACCAGGACCTGCACAAGTCACTCTAGCTCCCGGGCGTATCCAGACAATCACACTAACCTATACAATGACTTTTCTCAAGGGAACTCATCTTCTGACACAATAGCCCAACGCCGCGAGCCGGCTTAAATGGAATCATTGCCCCACATCCAGATCGTTTTATAAGTACGTTTAATTTGAGCGGATCATTTTGTTCCCTGTTGTGTTGGCAAGTATTTTGAAATTCGGTTTTAGGGCACGTTAAATGCTTGTACGAAACCTACTATATGGGACATTTAAAGTGTGACTAGAGGGCTCTGAGACAGAATTTTGCTGAACCTAGGCCTCTCAGCTGTCTAGGAAACCAAACGAACCCCCATCTAAACATTCGAAAGCGGGAGTCCAGTATTTTCAATGGGGAATGGTGGGGGGGTCTTGCGGATGACAACAACGCACAGATATCAGTTAAATCATTTTTCTACGCCCAGTGTTGAATTAATTATTTTATTACGGGCGTGATCTGGATCGGAATGCAAGAGGGAAGTCGGATTGGAATGCGACAGTGAAGTCCCCCCCCGTAAACCGTCGTGCCTTATAGGCGCCTAAACGGCTGAACGGATTTGAATGGTTTTTTTTCTTAAAACCACCGTACTCGCTTCATAAAATATCCCTGCAGGGATCATGATTACGATCCCGGACCGAAATCGCCGATTCGAGCATCTAGGGAGAGGGGGAAACGGAAAAAATGGGGGAAAGCTGCTTTGTCCAGCTTCCCCCTACTCTACCGTATTATATATAATACGATGTACAATATGGTTTACATAATATGTATATTATACATGTATCTGGTGACAGTTTCCCCTTAATTAGGAACATTCTATTAATTATGGATATTTTCTTATTACCGATCAGTTTTTTAAATAGTATTTCTATGGAAATCTCATGTCTTGACTGTTTAACCAATTTCGAACAAAGTGGAGGAGTGTAAAATATGTACGCAAACCAGTCTTTCGGCCAATAATTGTAGGCTGTCTCCGTTCAACATCCACCTTCAAACGTGGATGGGGCCTGGAGGGGCATTTTTCGAAGGCTGCCGGATTGGCATGTGACACGGACACGACAGTTTGTTGCATACCCTCCAGCGTCAGGCCCTGACGAGAAATCCCCAGCTAGAGACCCCCGAGCCCACGGGTGGAAGGCGACCAACAAGTTTCATTGAGGATCGAGTCTGAGAGAGAACTGCTTTGCTGAATGGAAATGAAGACTGTTGGTGAATTTGCTTCACCCCGGACTTCTCTCTTATTCTGCTCATCTAATCTGTACGTCAAAGTGGGAAATCTTAGCAGGCACGGTGTTGTCATCATGCTTCATGGTGAATCCAATTGTGGGCCGTCCATCGTACAACTCTTCGGAAAGGACTTGACTGCTTGGTGGTTGAAAAAAGTTCGCCGACCCCTCAGAAAGAGCTTCAACATCTTCTTCCTGTTTCCGGCAACCGGCGCGACCTAATGGGTTGAGGACCCCAATCAACTTTCGCCCCATCCCCCACCCGGCAACGCTATGATAACATTTTAGCGCGTTCGATAGCATTCAATTACGTAGCATTAGCTGCCAGCCGCTTTTGTTGATGATCGGGATATTACACAATATACACTCATCAACCGGCTTGGGATAATAATTATTTCGTAAAGTTAATTATTAACTACCTACGAAATAGACAAACAGATGTCAGTACTTAGTTGGAAGATCTCCAATTAGGTAGTGCTTCAAAGAATCAGTCAACTGATCAAATTGTTGTAAGCCGATCAACTGAATGTCACACTGAATCACTTTCACATTACATTATTCCATTCTAAGGTAAGTTATTTTTTACTTCATCCCATGAGGTCCGTGAAATTGAGAATCTGAAATTGAAATTAAAATCAAATTTCAACAATCGAAGTGGTTATGGAATTTTTTCTTTCGTTGAGTACAAACAGTAACTGACGAGGCACATTCAGTTCGGCGAGGCATTCTTCGAGATCGTAGAAGTGAATTTCCCAAGCTTCCGCAGTCTATTGAGGAACTGCATTAATGGCAAATGATGAAGGCAAAAATATCGTAGGATTGTCACCGTTGACCAATTTGAAGAGCTTCTGCGCCAGAGAAATATTATTGGTTGACAAATTTTGTTGACGTCACATTCAAAAGCTGCACTAGACGAGGAAACACATTGTGATCTGCGGTTTATTGTATCCGGGAAGGTTGTAACCTTCCCAGTTCTGTTTCAACTTTGCCTTCTAACTAAATACAAGGTTCGCACTGCAGTTTTGTCGTTTATATTACATTCCAACTAGAAGGAGTGGCAACGATGAGCGAAGTTCCGGAGGCGCTACGTCCAAAATAACGCCGGTTACCCAGGTCCATCGCCCGGTACCAGGGTACCGTTTTCGAAGTATTTTTGGAAGCAGAATTCATTTTTGGGGATCCCGGAACGATCCGATCTCACTGTGGGAATCTATGGGGCTTTCATGGGGCTACAAATGGAATTTTTGAAGGATCCCAGGAAGTCAAATATTTTCCGAGTAAAATATTTCAAACTTTTTTAATTTTGAAAAAAAAAAAATGTAAATTTTTTTTACAGACAGAATTGAGTTTTGCACAAGTAGGTGCCTAACCTATATCATAGAATAATAAACTCTTGCGTAAAATTTACAGCGTTTTTTTTTTTCTACTTCTTCGTTCCCAACTTTGAGATCGGGTACCTAATTTTTTTCCAGGGAAGCAAAAATGGAGAATTTTTTCCGGGGAGTTTTTTTCCGCATGCCCGTTCGCTGATGTCGGTTACAGAGTGACTCGCGAGGGGTGATTCCCCACAGTTGTATAGAAAGATGGGACTTGCACGTGCAAGTACATATATAGTACTATAATATAGTATTGGCTGTCTTGTCTGGAGATTATATTATAATCTCCAGACAAGACAGCCAATTTGTTTCTTTCACCCTAGGCACTGAGCGAATTCAAAATTCCTTCGGGCTTATGGGGCTTAATGGCATAATGATGCTAGTTCATGATAGAGCGCCGACCCCAAACAAAAGCGTTAGATTTTCACTGGGGAAGTTCAGTGAACTTTGGCAAAATGATATTTCGGTAAGGTTCACTGAATACATTTTACTGTTGTTTTCCAATACCCCACCACCGGTTACATAGAGTTCGGTGAGCGTTGCCAAAATATTTCGATCTTGTTCTCAAATGAATTAAACACCGATTCCGACGTCCCAGGTCACGGAAGGAATAAAAGAAAGAAAAGAAATATTTTCCCCCGAATCGTCAACAACCGCAGACCGTTGACCCGCACGTATACACGTATTACACAACATTTGATCGTACCGTCTGGCGTTTGACAAGTGGAACTATTGAGGTACATACATTTGAATCGCCTATTGACGCGGATCAGAGATCATACATACAAAAAGTGAGCCAGTAGGTTAAATTATTCATAGGAAAAATACTCGATTCAATTGAAGAGTGTTGAGCTAACGTGCGCTATAGAAGAGAAGTATATCTTTCGGAGGATGCTGAATTATTAATTATTCACAGGTGTATCTATCTATCTATCACAGGTTGTCTGTCTAGTGTAAACATAAAACATAGTTTTCTTCCTAATAACGTCTACAAAAAAAAGTATTCCTCCGACAGTTTCAGCACTGATTTTTTATTTATTAAATTATAAAGAAGCTCACACAAATAGACAGAAGGTAGATTCATGCCAAACACCAACCCCGGAGTCTTCCTCATGAAATATACACGAGGAGACCCCCAGGTGGTTTCGGGGGGATGAAAACCCCCTGAAAAAACCGGGTAGAACAAGGACTCCGTCCCTAACGGGACGCTACGAGGAAGTAGAGGGTGGAGGCATAAAAAACTTCACCTTTTTTGCTCCAGAAGGCCGACAATGGGGGCCGGAGACCATCCATGAGAACCAGAATGAGTATTGTCCACGATTTTCAGGTATGCATATTTTTTTACAGACGGATCGGTTGCACCCACACTATTCAAAATGTTTTGGCCTCCGCTGGTTGTCTGCTTCGATTTCTGATTCATTTTTGGAGCTAACCTCTGAACCTCTGGGAAGTAAAAAAAAAAAAACAAAAAAACTTCGAGGTTGATCGCTCCAATAGAAGGCATTATAATGAGTTGATCATCCACACGCAAACATAACTGTTTACTTTGGCGACAAAAGAAAAGAAGTAAGAAAGGAAAGATTCATCGTCGATTTACAACAAAAATCCCAATTGTGGAGTGGAGTGGAAACTTAATATATTAAGTTATACATAAAAATGCGATACCTATTTGACATACTATAATAATATTATATAATATATAATATATTATATTATATAGTGGGTATGTAATATATTAGAAAATTTCTAATAGAGTATTTAATACTCTATTTCTACTTGAAGACCAGTCCACAACAATAAATATTGTAGATCAACAATTATTGTTCCACGTTCAAGTGGAATAGACAATAATTGTCTATTCCACTTGAATTATTTCGCTGAAAATCGTATTTTATAATATAAAATAATATTATAAAATGGACGGAGTTAGACCTAAGCAAAAACGCTGCAAATTTTACACAAGGGTTTATTATTCTTTTATATACGTTACTTGTGCAGAAATTTAATCCTGTCAATGAAAAAATTAAAAAAATTTTTTTTGGATTTTTATCTCAAAAAAAAAATTTTTTTTGGGATTTTTTTGTTCAAAAATGTGTTTTTTTTTTCAAAAATTCTGTATTTTTTACTCGAAAAATATTTAACATCCTGGGATCCTTCAAAAATCCCATTTTTAGCCCCACGAATGCCCTAAAGATCGCCCCAGTGAAATCGGATCGTTCCGGGACCCCAAAAAATGGATTCTACGTCCAAAAATACTTCGAAAACGACACCTAACTCGATCCCATACCTAAAAGCCTTCAAAAAAACCCTCCCGTAGCCCCATTATAGCCCCATAGCGCCCCACGGGTTTGGGCGATCGGACTGAAAACCTTGCGGGTACAACTAGATGGTAAACCAAGTATTTTGCCGAAATTTCAGATTTTTTAAAAAATTCCTACTGCCCAAAACGGCCTGGACGGCGGACGGCGTACGGCGTACAGCGGACGGACATTTCGGATTTTGAATGTAGACCTCTTGAAACGGATAATGTCAAATTTTCAGGCCGATCGGAGTCGTCGACCCGCGTCGCGAAAACATAGGTGTATTATTCCAAGAATAATAAACCAAAAGGGGGTAATCGACACTGACTAAATTTTCGGAGATCGCTGATCGAAGTTTTTCAGGAGGGCGCTGTCGTTGCTTTGGAGAACGTATTTAGGAAAAAAATGGTTTCCTAACATTTTTGGAGGTGCTCTTGCTGGCTATTGAGGTTTCAAAGCATTGCGAAGCGCCCTTATAAGGGTTTTGGGGGTTACATCCTGAATGCATATCTCTTTTTCGAGTTTTGAATCTTCAAAAAGGAGTTAAGCGCCAAATTACCATTCTTTCCTATCCTGAGGAATACACGTCGCTTACACCCCTTTTGCGGTTCTTGTTGTCACTTACACCCGTAGGTATTGCAAAATTCCTGTCGCTTACACCCTTTTTTTATTACGGAATCCACTGTCGCTTACACCCTTTTTGCAGTTTTGAAGTTGATGGCAATGAGAGAGAGAAAATAAAAATGGTAAGTAACAAGGTAATGGAGGTAATGGTAAGAATTGGCCACGGGTAACTTCCAGATTGCGTAACAATGGATGGATTGGTAAGCATTAAATGTTTTCATAAAATGTTCATCTGCAACTGAGTGGACTGGTCTTTCATCTAAACTGAAACGTACATTACGTACCTATAACAGTTATTACATAAAATCCCTTTGTGTCACAACCAGTAAAACTTTCCTCAGCACTAATAGTAAGTTGCATTAGATAGACTAGTTTATAAACGGCCATTTTCGGCAACACTGGGAATTGCGTCAAGGAGTTTTGCTAACGAATACCTAAGTAGAAAGGTAAAACCTAGTGACGTGAATTTTCATTTATAGGGAAACCCATGATTGTGGAAATACAAGTTCCCAAGTGGGGGTTTCCCACCAAACTTAAGATGGGCGCTTTCTACAGCGCAATGACGTAAATAAAGATTTCACAAGCGATAAGCGAGGGCCTAATTCTCGCTTATAAGCCCTGCATAGGAGACAAACAGTATTTTATAGGTTTATTGAGAAATAAATAACGCGAAAAAGTGGAATTCCGCAATCGCCTTCTCTGTTTTAGATTCTAGTTTCATCATATTGACGCCAGGTATTGTTCTTCTGAATTTGACCCTTAATCTTACCGGATGCCTATTAATTCAATAAGAACTTGCAGGCAACCATAATCCTGGATATTAAACCATTCCGAAATAGGAGGAGCCCAACACTGGTCGTCCCCTTTCCAAATAGTCAGAAAAGATGCAGCTAATTAAACTCATTTTAATTATCAGGAATGTAACAGCTACGTCTTGAGCTCTCTGATTCAACTGTGGAAGTTTTGGGGGTTTCGTGAAAATTTTTGTGAAAATCTTGTGAATCATCATACTTATGCTGTTCCCAACAACAACTCATTACGCAATTGTATTGTGTTGTCAGACTGTGTAAAAACAGGAGACATGTTTAGCCAATAACAAATCGAAGAAAACTTGTTTCAAGTACTGACTTTCACCAAAAGAAACCAAGCACTTTGCGTATAGATCAGCGACCTCACGTTTTCATTGAGTTGAAATGGTAACCAAAGGTTAATTCGAAAAAAAGAGTAAATCACCTACCAGGAAATGGGTCAAATGAATAATGAAGTCGTCAAGACGGAGGTACCCAACCATTAGGGGAAGACTTTTTTGTAGCTACTACGGCATGCTAAGTAGGTTCGGCGTTAGGTGAAGGTAAGGTGGTGCGCGGTTCTCAGTAAAAAGTTTGACCTCAGCGGAACTATCATGCGAGAGGCTCAACGAAGAAACAACTTCTACTGATGCGTTTTGCAGCACAATCCAACTACAAGATCAATTTTTCAGAACATTGAAACTCATTTTGACTAACCATCGATCGTAAACAGACGGAAACTGATGCTGACGTCAGATTTAAGGAAATTGAAATTAACAAAAACTTCTTTTCATAATATTCGCTCACGCAACCATTAAAATTTAATCAAAATTTGATAATCAAATTTTGATAAAACTACGTTTGTTAACATGTCTATCTAGTAATTACGGATAATGGGGACAAGTGATCATTAATATTGAAGAAGAACTTAATTGATTAATGATAGTAACTGTTGATAAATTCAAAAACAAATTTTAGTTCTATTTTTTAAAACTAACAATCACATGTTATTATAAATGAGATTGTGGGAAATGTCCCCCCTGTTCACAATACACGTATAGTGAGTACGTGTGAGTGCGTTCCTAAAATGGTTGGTTTTGAGTTGAGTGGAGTACCTACGCAAGAGATACTAATCGAAGAACGGGACAGTGATGGGCTATTATTTCTCTAATGGGGTATCACTCAAGTTTTGTCATAACTACCATGGTGTTACACCAACTTTTTTTGGTACCTATGACATTTTGTTCTGAGATTTTTTTCACACTTCACCTCAATTCTAATTAATTAGAATTTCAAAGAAAACTATTATAGTTTCTATAATGGGTAATGGTATTTAGACGTTACGTAATGTTTTTGAAAGTCTTTTGTTTTGAAAACCACCTTTACACGTCATAATCACTGTTCAAGATTACCACATCAAGGGATTCTCAAACACAATAAATCATACAACTGCAGAAAAATTTAATAACTACCTCTCAGTGCATTAAAGGAGTAAAAAGATAGTTCTTGAGGGGTTTTCAGACTTTTACAAGGATTGCGTAGGTACTTCAGAGAGCAAATGGGGGGGTTCGCATTGATTTTTTTATATATTTTTTTTCTGAACGTACTCCCTGAGAATGTAGGGAAAACAGTAGTCAGCCGCCTGAAATCGTTTCCAGAAAATTTAAATAATTTAACGAAAATTACGGCGTTTGAAAAACACGGCAATGGAGGGAGCGTGACGTCACTACCTCTTCAACCAACTAAGTGAGGGGATTGTTCCGCCCAGGGTTGCCACTCCACTACTCATCACAGAATAAAATTCAATTGAGCCGTGAATCCTTCTTAAAAGGCTTCAAATTTCAAGTATTGTGTATTATAAATAAAATTTAATTATGTTTTCCATCGTATCAAGTTATAATAATTATAACTTGATACACAATATGATAAATTTATAGCAATAATTATTATTGCTATAAATTTATCATATAAGCTGACGACACTAGCGCTCTGGGTGAGAGATTCACTGGAACTGTGAAGTCACTACCTCAAGACTGGTGGGAAACCCCGGCCGATTCAAACTGTGCGTTTCGTTTTTTCGTTATATCTCCTACAATGATTTTTTTTTTTTTTTTTTTCGTTGGTATTGGAGTCTGTGCACGTTACTTTTTAGCCATATTATTCAATGAGAGGGAAGATTTCCAAATCTAAAATCAATGCGAACTCCCCATTATCATGCAAAACATGCCGTTGGCATGTAAAATTGCTAAAATCTGTTGATAATTATCCCGCTTGACCCTCAACCATGTCATACTGTTTGTTCGTTAGTGACTTCCCACGAAGCTTTAACGTTTTTGGTGAAGCGACACGGAAGACGCCTTTGTTTTCTCGTCATTTTTTACCTTCGATCACAAAAAAAAAAGGTTTGGGATTGTTTTTTGATAGAAAGTCATTAACAACCGAGTTCTCCTAGGTCGGTACCATCAGACGAGTTACATTTTAATATTTCATAGGTCTTTTGTAGATTCAGAGTCGTTGCAACATCCCCTAAAAAAACTCATGGGGGTGGGGTCGGTTTTTTATGGACTCATCTCTGGGTATAGAGTTGCGCAAAGGGTGGGCCCAGGTAGATTTTTTATTGTTGATGAGAGATGAGAAAAAAACGTTGACGGGGGCGGTAAGAGAACTACCGGGGTCTTTGTACTGTCATTACACAACCATATCGGCTCATCTGTTTAGTTCCTGAATGAAAACAGCCGTTTTCGGAAGTGCGGATGGAACTAAGGATCTTTTGCATATGACGCAGCTTGCATTCGGGACAGATAGTTCTTTCTATTATAACAGACCCCCTGCCCTGGTGTTTAACTGCCGTAAAAAAAAGAAGGCCATTGATCGTTTGCTCTCTCCTTTTCAAGTGTTTCTTTCTACTTCCGGTAGTCCTTTTGATAGTGATGGACGACTTGTTATGATATGCTAAAGCACGCTTTAACGAATTATTGCGTCTTCTCTGGATCTTACACTGACCAGTGATGGAAAGTACCTACAAGAGGACGTTTTCCAAAAGCGGGATTTGACTCTATTTGAGATTGTGAGTGACTTCGATGGGCGTCGTAAGGCAAGACATCTGCACAAATCCGGCAGTGGTCAGTCAGTCTGTGGACACACTCAACGTGTTCCGAACCATTTGGCAATACAAACCATCTTGCAAGAGAAGAATCAAGAGGCTCAAGCTGCCCCCGGGGTCTGCCCCTAGGAGAGCGAATGAATTCATAAAAGACTGATGACACCCAGGTGAGTTTCGGTGACCAGGTGAGGAAGGAGTGACCACAGCCCATCTGTGGCGGGAGTGAAGCTTACAGCCTTTTAAGTGGCGATTAGCAACCCTTTTTGTGAAAAAGGAATAGCCTCTTCCTTTCTGCTCGCCACAGGCACTAGGTCGAGGGACTGGATGATTTGTGAGAGGTGACAAAAGGGCTTGACCACACACGCATCACCTGCGTTTTTGACCTGAGCCTCATCATCTCGACAGTTCAAACAAACTTTCAATTCATATTTTGCAAAAACTTGCGAAGAAATTTAGTTGAGGTTTTTGCTGACCAAGATATTGTTATTATTGAGTAAATACGCCATCAATTCAATTGTCAACAGCTGTGCGATAATGGATAACGTGAACGACGAAAATGGAAATAGTCATTCAATACGATTTTCGTCTGCCTTTTTGTTTGTCGTCCTATTTCCTGGTTGCCTGTTGTCTTAACGGGTTTCAGATAAGTCTCGAGCCCAAAAAGAAATATACGGACCGAACTCTAACCCGGAAGCGGAAATAGTGCAGACTGCAGAAAGGCTAACACTTATAGTTTTGGAAGAAGAATAAACATCAAAATCGTGTGAGTGAACTCAGGTAGTTTCTGTGTTTATCAAATACGTGTGCCAGCCAACTGTAATAAGTTCTAAATGCATCATTATGACTACTAAATAGTTTGGATACAATGATTCCCTTTGCAGTTGTGTATCAGAGTAGACCAGAAGTCTCATAGTGTGGCCCGCGAATACCAGAGAAAAAATTTAAAAAATCGAACATAATACCTTACGAAATAAAATCCAAATCTTACAAATTATTATTATTATTATTATATATTACTATTGTTACTAATCAGTGCTACGTTCTTTAAAAAAATTAGTTTACATGCATTGTTGGCAAAATTATTTTAAATCGAGGCTAGGAAGAAATGGAGCACTGGGAAAACGCTGGGAATGCTCGACATATTAAGTCAACCAGAGATTTCCGTTTGTTAGAGAGAATTATAATATCTCTTATAGGTACTATTGTTTTTTGTTTTTTGTAATATTTCGTTCTTACTCATACAAAAGGTTCACAAAATTTGTTAACCAATCTAAAGTATTTAACACTTTAGATTGGTTATCAGCACCTGAAACAGTTTGTAAACCACTCCAAACCCGTTTCCAGCTACCTACTTCAAAAGGGGTGTCACCATTTCAAACTAGTTTCAGCCACTTCTGATGAATTGTCAACCACCGCAAACTGGATTGAAACCATTTCAAAGGGGTCGTCCACAACTGCAAACCAGTTTACAGCTGCTTTTAATGGACTGTTAACCACCTTACCTACATAAGTTGAGTCCGTCAACACTGGCTCATTTGGTGCTGGCGGTGAGCGCTTTCGATGTGGAAACATCATCGTCTGCCCGTTTGAGAGGTACTCAGTGAGTACTACTCACATGTTTTCTCATCCCGCTCGCCACCAGCACCAAATCAGCCAGCGATGACGAACTCAACCAATGAAGAATAGAAATCACTTACTGGCGGACCCACAAACTATTGAATATAAAATGTATACCTATATAATTTATATTAAATACAAATTAACTAATTAATTGATTGATTAATTTATTTAAATTGACAAAAATTTAATTTAACAATTAATACAAGATTGTCAACCACTTCATTCCGATTTGCAGCCATTTAAAAGCGGTTGTCAGCCATCTCACCTCTTTTTAACCACTTCAAAGTGGGTGACAACCATTCCAAGCCTGTTTTTGTCACTTCAAATCGGTTTACACCCACTTCAAACTGGGTTTTAGCCACTTCGTGACAGGAGACTGGAAGTACCACACTTGGTTAGTGGGGGATTAGTCAAACTGCGATTCGTTAGCTGTAGTAGCTGTTTCTTCTTAAACCATAAGTCCCTGATTCACAGTGAGGGTTAACTCGAAGGAACTGGCTGGGAAATCTAATATACCTACTCTAATTCTTGATTATTCAATATTCGATTTCCATGGGCTTCTGTAATGAGCTACTGCGTTTGATCTGTTACCGCGGATTTTCTCCTGAAAAAGACCTCCAGCTAAACAGTTTGGGAACCCCTGGTGTAGACGATTATGGAGGTCGATCTTACTTAGAGATGGGAGCTGCTTCACTACGTTCGGCAGTGACGTGTCACGAGACAAGTTGTACTGAATCGCTCAGATGATAACCACTTCTAATGAACGCCAGTACTATCGACGGAAATCGATTCATCGGTTAGATAGAGCCGAGTAGGAAATGGTTTGAAGAGGAAGCGACCAGCTAGCGGCGTTTTTATGAATAGACAAGACATATGGTGTATGGTTCATAGTTCCACAGCTCCCGATCTCGCCCTGGTAATTGAAAAGGTGGCGTGTTATGATTGTTAATTACAGAATTTCAATTTCCTCTCCCGCCCGAGCACCACACTCATTCTAAATGCCCGTGAAACGAGTGTTTCTAGGGGTTTTCCAAGCGTCATGCCAGTTGCTGCTTCCTAGAAACATGCGGCAAAACAAATACCAGCCTAAGGATTTGATCGTTTTCAACGTAGGTTACGTTTTTACGAAGACCTATTAGCCATAAAACGACCCCCCCCCCCCCCCCCCCCACAACACGAAATAGTGACCTCATCGTAGTAGGTAACTACTAAGTAACAGTTACTGTTACAATACGATCATTGCCTTTTCAAATTGATTTTTTTTTTAAGCGATTTAACTTGGACAAAAAGCGTGGGTCCGCTGACCATGTGTCGCATATCTAAATTCCACTTTTTTTAGTCTGCTGAACCAGGGGCTGAGATGTAACTTTAAGACTAAGACAAAAAGATAATGTGGGTCGCTGATCATGTTTCGTCTTCCCAAATTCGACTTGTATTGACCACGGGGATGCAACTAAAATGAGACAAATAGTGCCAGTCTGCTCACTATGTGTCACAACGATGTCACAGTCGTTAAATGTCGTTTAGAGAATTAGTTTCTTTTTATTTTTATTTTTTAATAAATATTTGGGCGCTCTGCCTCAATGATGAAAGAACCAAGGATTAGGATTTTTCTATCTTGAAAACATTGCCACATTGGCAGTTCGCTTATGGAATAGGTAACTATTCGAAGTAGTCTTAAACGGTTGACATTTACCACGCACCCTCAGTCCCTGATCTTTCTCCACTTTGAGGCAATGATAGCGCACATCAAATCTGAAACTGATTTCGTCAGCAGTTTTAAGCTGCTCATTTGCTCGATTAGCGTTCATTTTATTACCGTCATTACTAGCAATACTTTTTTTTTTTTCTTCCGCCCAACGAGATTTTTCCCCCCTGTCGATCATAAACCCCTTGGCCCACATAGAATCATCGCGTCAATTTCAGCTGGAACACCGGAATGGAGGAGAAAAAAAAATGCTCAGCGCCTAACGGAACTCTAGTGGGGAAGGGGAGGAAAGATAGAGCCAAAGAAAGCTATTACGTGAATGTGATGGACCGTTATGGATTCAGCGTAATATTGCTGTGCTACTTTCGGCTGTTGGTTGGAGGGGCAAGTTCATCTGAGTTCACTAGCCCCGCTGTATACGAACAGGGCTAACCATGAGCTGAGTACATTTGCGAGGGATTTAAACCACTACTATTTTAACCGTCAACCATTTTAGCTAGGTAGACATCGAAAGAAAAAGTATGAAGTAATAAGTAATAAAGAATTAACGAAAGTGACATACCTAATGGTAATAATCGTACGGGATTTTCAACATGGAACATGTTTTAGCCTTGAGCTAACTGGCAAAAAGTGTCCCGTTTTTTGGGGGACGCGGTCATGCCACGAAATTTGTGACTAACTCCCGCAGTTTTCATCGGACAGAAATCGTTCGCTGGAAAGCTCTGAATTTATTAGACAAGGAACATTTCTCCAATTTGAGTGTAGCTGTACGGAAAGCTGAGTTATGCGCATGACATCAAATCATTTTTGTTTACTAACATGTGACCGTCCACAGGAAAACGTACCTTAGCATCCGGATTTTTTGTCAAACAATTGCCAATTGTCAATCTCTTTCTGCTTGGCAACGTTACTAGGCAAAGCATGTTCCATGTTTCTTGAATTTTAGCCAAATATTCAAACATATTCCTGAAAGTGCACGGGGAAGCAATGTCGTTAAATTTCATTCCGCAACAAATTTCACGCACTTTATACAAAAATTACATCTCGTTTCGGTTTTTGGGTCAATTTAATTAGGTACGAAAGAAATTCGTATTGTTTCGAAAGAAACTAAAATAATTGCAAAATGATAAATTTGATGGTAACATAATTAGGTATAGAATGACTCATCTGATTGTAGATTCAAAATTTGAATGTTGATTTTTAATAATAATAATTATATTATTCATTCCATAAAGACACCAACTCATTCACGGCTGTGTTAACGTATAAAAAAAAAAACTCATTTGTAAACTTTTTAACTAAATAATAGTAACTATATATAAATAATAGTAAATACTATACAAAATAATTCAAAGTTATACTGGAAGCTGAGAGTAACCTATGAAGCTGTGAAAGTTTAGGACACCCTGGACCAAGGACTCCCGCCGGTGTTGAACGTGGGATAGGACAGACGCCGAATGATTCAATAGAGAAAAGGCGATGCGGTCATCGAGCTGCGTCACAGGACGTCATCCGCGTAAAAGTACATTCCGAGTACCTTAGCCGTAGTTGAACCTTCAAAAGTAAAAGGTGAATCACCAAACAATCACGGAAACTTCATCAGAAATATTACATAAACGAATTAATAGCAACATCCACTTCGAAATACTTCGAAAATGACTCCCCACTCGATGTCATAGCAGAACACCTTCAAGCCCTCCAGATGAAGAACCGAGTATTTTGCCAAAATTTCAGATTAGAAAAAAAGCCTAGGTATTGCTCAAAATGGCCTGAACGGCGGACATTTCGTTTTTGGAATCTACCCATGTTGAAAAGTATAATGCCAATTTTCGACTCCCCCTCGCCAATATGTATTAGGTATTCTATTATGTAGATGTATAATTCAAAGAATAATAAAGCAAAATAGAATATAAAAGTTCTTATTTGCATTTTACAAGATTTTTCATCTGTTTGGCCACCAACATAGCTTTTTTTCTGCCCCTCCCATAAACCGCCCTGAATCATGAAGTAGAAATGATCCACCGACGATGCATATCTACGTATGCAACATTACGGTTATTAAATTTTTTCCTGGGCACAAAGCACCGAGCAGACAAAAGAAGCAGTCAGCGGTGGGATCCCAAGTCCGGAACTCCCTGGTCAAGTGTCCATACCATATGTTGGCATCTGTTATGACCGTCCATGTGTGCACCTGATGGAAGATTCGATCACCCAAACCAATGGCTGGGTATTAAAATTATTCTACTGCCGAGGGGGAGGAGTGCGTTATCGGCCGGCTGTTCGTCGAAGGGCGGCCACTTGACCAAACAACGATTATTTTTCTTCGTCGAGTCAACGTCTAGATTTCGATCAAAAACTTAAGAACGCGGCAAATTTTGCGAAGTAGTGAATATGAGAGCCTGTTAATTTTAGAATGGAACATGCCTTGAGTTAACTGGCCAAAAGTTTCACGTTTTAGGGAGACGCGAATATGTCACGAAACTGTGTCGCACCGATTTTTGGTTTATTATTCTTGGAATAATACACCTATGTTTTCGCGACAAGGGTCGACGACTCCGATCGGGCTCAAAATTTGACATTATCCGTTTCAAGAGGTCTACATTCTAAATCCGAAATGTCCGTCCGCCGTCCAGGCCGTTTTGGGCAGTAGGAATTTTTTTAAAAATCTGAAATTTCGGCAAAATACTTGGTTTACTATCTAGTTGTGCCCGCAAGGTTTTCAGTCCGATCGCCCAAACCCGTGGGGCGCTATAATGGGGCTACGGGAGGGTTTTTTGAAGGCTTTTAGCTATGGGATCGAGTTAGGTGTCGTTTTCGAAGTATTTTTGGACGTAGAATCCATTTTTTGGGGTCCCGGAACGATCCGATTTCACTGGGGCGATCTTTAGGGCATTCGTGGGGCTAAAAATGGGATTTTTGAAGGATCCCAGGATGTTAAATATTTTTCGAGTAAAAAATACAGCATTTTTGAAAAAGAAACATTTTTGAACAAAAAATCCAAAAAAAAATTTTTTTGAGATAAAAATCCAAAAAAAAAATTTTATTTCTTTATTTTTTCATTGACAGAATTAAATTTCTGCACAAGTAACGTATATAAAAGAATAATAAACCCTTGTGTAAAATTTGCAGCGTTTCTTCTTCTTTTTCTTATGATTTTCACGCACAACCAAGCCGTTGGTAGGAAAAGGTAAGGAAAACTCCCGCAGTTTTCATCAGACCGAAATCGTTAAAAAGCTCTAGATTTATCACGCTTTTCTTTCGTACTTGTTCTTCGTATTTATCAGAAATTAATCCATTAATAACGGTGTTAAAAATTGTTAGTAAACCGTGAGGTGTCGTTTTTAAAGTATTGTTGGACGTAGAATCTTTTGGGGTCCCGGAACGATCCGATTTCACTGTGGAGATCTATGCGTCAAAAATTAAATGCCTCATGGGCTACAAATGGAATTGTTGAAGGATCCCAGAAGGTAAGGGGAAGTAAGGTGTCGTTTTCCGAGTAAATTTGACGCATAATCCATTTTCCGAGGTACCCCATCTGTCAGAACATTGTACCGATTTTTTTTTTTTTTATATATTCTCTGAATGACACAGAATTAACCGCTATCAAAGAATACCAAATTATCCTAAAATATACCCGTTACGAGCAAATATATTGAAAAGTTGAAACTGGTTAACGAAAAGTTGAAAACTAACCTGGGTAAGCAGTACAATTGATAGCATTCTGTTTTTAAAAGTTGAAAACATAAAATTAATTTACAGCCAACATCGATGTGCTAGTCAACGATGTTTTGCGACATCGATTTTTCCGTCACGATGTTGAGTGTGAAGCGCGTAGAGCCGTCGAAAATGGTGAGTCTAAACGGTTTAGATTAAACCGATCAAAACTGCTGCTGAAAGACAAAAGGAATAGAAATTGCGTATTTTTTCGAAAAATCATAGCGAGTCTAACCAGGTTAAAACGGCTGATAAACGAAAGAAAGAAAGGAATCACGACTAATTTAGCATGTTGATAGCTAATGAAGCATGTTCCATGTTTCATGAATTTTACCCGTAGGATCTAAGCAAAAGCATCCGAGGGCCCAGATACCCGAGTTTATATCTATCAAATAGGTATTTTATCAATCATCTAATAGGTATGTGCAAACAGCGTAGTAAGTTTTAAACTTTTTAGCTTCATCGTCAAAGGCATACGGAACAAATGTGCTTAGTAATGATAAATTACGGTTTTTTAGTTAGGTAGGTATCTTCAAAGATTGTACTTCAGAAGCGCCCCTACTACAGAAAAAACAAATCTGGCGAAAAAGCAACTTTTCCCCACTTTATATCAACTACTAACAAGGCTTAGTAGAATAACGGAGGAAACAAAAACTTTTTCTTTTTTTCAGCCCTGTCTCACTGTGCGGCGTCATGAAAACGTAGAAGGAGAAATTTTGGGGCTGATCCGAATTTTCGAACCCCGTCGAATACATAGGTCTGTGATTCCAAGAATAATAAATCAAAATGGCGGTCTGGAGCCCATGAGTTAGCCATAACCAGCAAGAAACCCACTTTACGAATCGAAATTGCCCTTTCCAAAAGTCGAAGACCCCCAAGGGATAGCCGAAACCAGGTCTGTGTAGAAGCTCCGAGTGAACTCTTTCTCGCTCGAAAATGCGGGTGGTTGGCATAGGAAAAGGGGCGTTAGCCCTAACGGACCCCCCTTTTTTTTTGCAAAAACACGAGTCATCCACCCCTTTTCCGCGTTTATTTACTTCCCCAAAAGTGTTCGGAATATCGGCCTCTAAAGACAACAAACCCGAGCCCGACGTCCCTTTGGGCCGAAAACAGGTGGACAAAAGCTCTACACGGTAATTGGTCTTTCTAGTGGAAACCCCATTTTTTCTCCCTTCTTCCCCCAAAAAGGCTGTCTTCTTGATGTGTTTATTGGTCAGGTCAACACTAACAAGAGTTCGGTGTCTTTCGCATGTCGGAACCCGTCCACATTCTGCCGACAGGTCGTCACTACGTCAGACTGTTTTTACTTCGACTTTTGCCTTGTGGGGGGGGGGGGGGGGGACAACCTAACGGTACTCGGAATCAGCTGTGTCGATGTAGGTAACTAACCTGTCAATATTAGAAACTGCTTTGGGTCATCAATCGCCTCCGCATACACTTGAGTACTCCCCGAAAACCGACTGACCACATTTTTTTTAGAAAGGTTCACCATTCATGTTCTTTTTCCGAGATCAAGGATCCCACTGCGTCAAGTCTTCTAACAGTCTGGCAAGAAAATTATGTATACTCAAAAAATATCGGCATGAATCTTTTTCCCACCTCTTCAGAGTTTTTGAGGCTTCTGAGGGGGCGGACTTTGCATTTCTCAAAATTAAATCACAAAGAGATTCAATATGTTCACCATGAACCCTTCAATATTATACGCTACCAATGTGGTAAGTAAAGACATGCCCCATGTGTGTTCGTCAGAGTATTTGGGACGGGAATTTGATGTTTCGTGCGAAGCACGGGTGTCCCAGCTAGTTACCTATACAAATAACACGGGGGGGGGGGGGTCACAGGGTGGTGAACTATTAACATTTTATTTTAAATTAAAAGTTCATAACACGTTTGCGGCTGCCAAACATACGTAGCTGGACGGGTATCAACCAAGGAGTAGGACCTATTTCGCATGGCGCAAGATCGCGAGAGATATGCGGAAGTGATCGCCAACCTTCAATAGTAGATGGCACTTGAAGAAGAAGAACGCGTTTGCAACTTTTCTCACTAATCCAGCCCCACAGCTCAGAGTGAGCAGAACAGCAACCCAAGAATGCAAATTCACACTACAAGCGACAAATTGGAGCAAAGGTTGTCAAATACAATTTTTGAGAAGATCGAAAATTTCCTGCTTCAGCGTTTTCGGAGATCACTCATTTTTAGAAACCCACCAACAACACTTCACACTTATTCGTGACAAGGGGATGTGAAGGGGGCCTTAAAAAACGGCATAACTGCGAATCTTTGCACCAACCTGCCCTAATTCAATGATCTCCGACATTGCTTGGTACCTACTTAATTTTCGATTAAAAGAGAATAATTATTATATATTATAATAGGTAACCAACGTGCAAGTAAATTTGCAGATTTTGTCATGAAGGGATGGACCTAGGAGGGATCTGGATGATCTCAAAGCCACACGTCGTGCCATATTTTCACCAACTTTTCAGGAGGGCCAAAAACTTATTCGAAACCATGGTAGTGATGAAATACCTAATAAAACTTTATTATATGAGAAAATTTTAAAATGTTTTGGCACTCATAAAATTAAAACAACATGAAAGTCGTTCAAATGAAATAAAAAATTATATCTATTAAGAAAACAAGTTTTATTTTGCAGGGGGTGATACTATACGTAGCTGTGAGACCGTCGATCTTCAGTTTTATAACAGCAGGCCTACTCACTCACTTCCCAGACTGACGAAAACAAACGGTTTCCCCTCAAAGCGATCAATTTCCAACTATGGACAAGTGAGTTTCCTGCTTAAGGTTGTGTAAGAGGAGGTTTCCTATAACAACCTTTGGATCGGAGGTGGTCGGCTCGGGCCAGGTTGGTGGTCTGGCCTTTCGTCTCCACCAGAGTGCAAAGGTTCGTGGCCTGAAACTAGGTCGTAGGCCACCGCGATGCTCCCCGCGAAGGGGGAACCGTTACTACGGTACCAACCAAGTTGAGGAGGCGGACTGCAGCAACCCACTGCAGCAACGGTTCCTTTTCCCCAACTGGTATCATTGTCAACCGCAGGCATCCCCGCGGAAGGTACCAACGGAGGCGGGCGAAGAGGGGAATGTCGGCCTAGATAACTCCCAAGTGTGAAAGGGGCAACTCCCCAAGTTCAATGGCTCGCGGGGTGTGGAAGGGTCGTCAGGAAACGTTACCTCAGCAGTTACGGCAGAGCCTGAGATGTTTCTGGGACGTTGATGGAGGGCACCAAAGCGTTCACTAATAACTGCTCATTATAAATTTTGCCACACGAATCCACTTCAAGGTCGATTATTGTCAATTCTTTACAATTAAAAACGATGGAATATTCAAAAGGTTTTCAGTAGAACTTCCATTCTATGTGGTGGGCAAAGGTTTATCGTTTTGAGGTTTTCAAGTCCCCATTAACTAGGAACGTACGATACTTCCGATATGTCATGGTATAGATACTTTTCTTCTGATACTATCGATACTACTATCAACTTTGATTCCAATATTATCGTGGTATTGATACACTTCTCCGATTAAGTATATCGGAAGTATCGATATTTGGTAACCAATATCATTCCTGTTTAATATTTTTTCAAAATTTAGATCCTTTTGAGGATGAGATCCTCCACAGATTACATCAAATCGACTATTCGGGATCGACATCATACAGGATCAGGATTCTGCGAAAAAGTCAAGTTTCGCGACTACGAACTTTTACCCCATTTTGACTAGTTTTGATTTGACATGGCCGACATCGTACTGCAGTAAATACCAGAATTGAACGTACTATTAGTAAGGCTTACTTCAGAACTGACGAAAACAGCTCGCCTTATTATTGAAACTCCACGCGATCCTACCTACAACTTTTCGAGGGGAGAAGCTGCCGCTGGGAAAAAATTGCCAAGCGTCAGCGCTACCTAGTGACGACGATTCGAACTAAGTTATCACTGCCATCAGATGATAGATTCTATCAGCTTGTCACTGCTAGTTCAAACAAACTTTTGTAACTATGTACCAAACTCGAGGAACCACTTTTTGTCTTTCTATTTAAATCGGCACTGATTTACGACGTCAAAACCACAGTAAAAACATCAAAATTACTGGCAATATCTATTTGCTTCAGTAATAATTACTGAGCGTTTCTGCGGTTTCACGGGTGGTTTCTTGGAAGGGTGAAATTTGAATTAGGCGTTCTTTGAGAATGATGGACACGACCAAAACAAGCTACGCCATAGCATAATAGGTACCTACCTATTCGTATAAAATCAGAAAAATTTTAAATAATAAAATGGAATAGACAACCAGAATACTTTTTCGTTAAAAATCGCAAATCACAAAATTCTTTTTAGACGTGTTACCTAGTTGGACTCATTCGTCGCTAGGTAGCGGTGACTCTTGGCAATTCTACCCCAACGGCAGCCTCTCATTTTTCGAGATTTTCGCTAAATTTTCTAATGGACATGCGAACCCCTCCCAACTCTTACTAACTCCGATCGTGATTAAACAAAATATTCGAAAATTTTATTCTTTCACAGAAAACCGCAAATGGGAGGAGAAGCTGGTGGGGTTTCATCCTCCCCGAGCAGATCCCCAGGCGACGTGACACAGATCTGGTCAGCAAGTTCATTGAACTTGAAAACGATCAACTTGATTCACCACATCTCCAACAAGAAGCCTCAGCCTGCTCATCTCAACCATCTTCTCGTCCTCTGCGGTCATGAGCGCTCGTATGAGCGGGTTTCAAAGGGAGGGGGAGCCTGAACGAGCCAATTAGGTTCGTGCGAATTTTGTTCATTTTCACTCAAGGGTACAGCGGGCTAACTAAACCTCTGTAAATTTGGTTATCCTGCCGACAATCTGAATCCTCTCATCTGAAGCAAAAAATTGTCAAACTGCACTATGGCGTGATCTCTGAGCTGCATTCCCGTCAATCCACCGACGGGGGGGTGTCTGGAATGTTGTCACTGGAAATCAAAGAATTATCCATGGGATGGCTTTGGAATGACTTCCTCACGACAGTACGCCATTCCTCGGGTAAAACATGGGGAAGGGGTGATCAATAATTGAAGTTCTTGAGCTCGGGAACCGATAAATCCTAGAAAATCAACGGTTAGAACCCCTCAGCCCCGAAGCCCTCGCCAGATCAGATTCGCAACGAGCGCGAACGGACGTTGAACCCCAGGGAACTTTTCGCGGTGCCCAATTATGATCGCGCTCCTAACGGTCTCAAAGGCGGAGGCTAGTTTCATGAAACAAAAAGAAAAAATCTTGAGAGAAAGGTACCTACCGCATGCCAAGAAAAACAATTCAGATATTGACCCCTTCGATCGAATCTAGCATCATACGTAGTTGCGATTCGTATCACTCAATGAATTGCAAAAGGTGAGTAATAAAACTGGAAATTTCATTTTTTGGGAGTATTATGGCATGCATACAAATTTAACGGTATTAGGAAAAATTGTTGGGTGACATTTGGTAGTTCATTCGATTCTACGCCAAAAAATATTTCTGGTGTCAAAATCAAAATCAATGGGTGAACAACCTTATAAGGTTCTACACATGAACAGGTCAAGTCAAAGGGTCTTAAGTCGAATCATCAACACCCAGTTCAAAAAGAGCACTGCGATCGACTGGTTTGAAAGGTGAAAAGAAAATATTGCGCCAGCTTCAGTAGTCTATTGACGGATGGCTGCACAGCCGAAAAAAAGGAGTCCGCGAAAGAAAAACGGCAAGAAAGAGAAGAGGGAGGAGGAAGCGCAAGGACCAGGCAAGGCGGGGGCCAGTGAACTCTGCTGGAACTGTGTCATCTCACCCCGAGTACGCTGAACCCACAGCCGTATATAGGGCGTCGCAAGACTACACGTTTGTCAGCCACGAATCGCTTCGACTGCCCTTGTGGGCCTCACGTCTTCCTCCGCGATTCACATGTAAGAACATGGTTTATGTTAAATAAAAGAAAGTCTCCCTTGTTTTTCTCCAGTTCAGGACATCACAAAAATGTAGTGTGATGATTTAATCATGTTCGATCTCTTTCAAAAGAGGAGAGTCTCAGTTGGATATCCTCGTGAACAAAACGACGATGTAAAAGTTCTAGTAGGTAAAAATCTAAAGTACCTAGCCACAAGAAATGTGCATTCAACTTGGCGTAAACGAGGTGGGTAATAAATCTTTTTACACGAGGGTTCATTATTCTATGTTAGATAAAAATTGCCAAAAATTAACCATGTCAATAAAAAATTATTTGAGAAATCATAACATGAAAAATTATTAAAAACGCTGCAAATTTTACACAAGGGTTTATTATTCTTTGATATAGGTTACTTGTGCAGAAATTAAATTCTGCCAATAAAAAATTAAAAAAAAATTTTTTTTGGATTTTTATTTTTAAAAAAAATTTTTTTTTTGATTTTTTTGTTCAAAAATGTGTTTTTTCAAAAATTCTGTATTTTTTACTCAAAAAATATTTAACATCCTGGGATCCTTCAAAAATCCCATTTTTAGCCCCATGAAAGCCCTAAAGATCGCCCCAGTGAAATCGGATCGTTCCGGGACCCCAAAAAATGGATTCTACGTCCAAAAATAATTCGAAAACGACACCTAACTCGATCCCATAGCTAAAAGCCTTCCAAAAAACCCTCCCGTTGCCCATTATAGCCCCAGAGCGCCCCACGGGTTTGGGCGATCGGACTGAAAACCTTGCGGGCACAACTAGATGGTAAACCAAGTATTTTGTCAAAATTTCAGATTTTTAAAAAAATTCCTACTGCCCAAAACGGCCCGGACGGCGGACGGCGGACGGACATTTCGGATTTTGAATGTAGACCTCTTGAAACGGATAATGTCAAATTTTGAGGCCGATCGGAGTCGTCGACCCGCGTCGCGAAAACATAGGTGTATTATTCCAAGAATAATAAACCAAAATAGAAATTAAAATTAAAACGCTGCAAATTTTACACAAGGGTTTATTATTTTACTAATTAAGGGGTTACTTGTGCAAAAATTGAATGTGTCAGTAACTTTTTTTAATTTTATTTATTTATTTATTTTTTTTTTTTACTTAGAAAATATTTGACTTCCTGGGAACCTTCAAAACCCAATTTGTAGCCCCCTTAAAGCCACACAGATTCCCACGGTGGAATCGGATCGTTCCTGGACCCCCAAAAATGGATTCTACATCCAAAAATACTTGCAAAACGACACCAAACTCGATCCCATAGCCAAAATCCTTTTTCTTTTTTTTACCCTCCCGCAGCCCCATAACTCCCCACGGGTTTGGGCGATCGGGCAGAAAACCTTGCGGGCACAACTAGATGGTAAACCAAGTATTTTGTCAAAATTTAAGATTAAAAAAAAATGCTTACCTACTGCCCAAAACGGCGTTCGGACATTTCAGTTTTGGAATCTAGACCTCTTGAAACGGATAATGTAAAATTTTGACCTACGTCGCGATTACATAGGTGTATTATTCCAAGAATAATGAACCAAAACATGTTTAAATTCAACTTAATTAGGATTTAAAAAATTATTAAAAAATTAAAAAACTGTATTCCAGTAGGTACAGTATTTGTACAGATGAGGGAACCCGAAATAGGGATTCTGCGTCCGAAAATACTTCGAAAATGTCACCTACCTTGACCCCATTGCTAAAAACCTTCCAAAACACTTCCCGTAGCCCCTTTCAAGCCCCATAGAGCCTCTCAGTATTGAGCAATCGGACCTTGCGGAGTCAACTAGATGGAGAACCGAGTATTTTGTCAATATATTAGATTTTTGAAAAATTCCTAGTAAGAACCCAAAACGGCTGGAACGGCCGGCGGCCATTTGATTTTTGAAATTTACACATCATGAAACATAATATTTTCGTCGTATTATGACAAAATTTATAATAATAATAATTATTATTAGTTATAATTATTATAACAACTATTTTGAGGCCAATCATAACTTTTGACCCCTGTCTACGAAATAGAAGGAGTTGCGGTTATCTGGGTGGGGGGGGGGGGGGGGGATCGGGGTGTCGGGTCGGTGAAACCAGAGGGTGGCTGGTGGGATCTTTCAGTTTACTTACCTTACGCCCAACAACTTCAAACCAAATACCTCCGTAAAAACATATTCTGTGTTAAACATAGGTTCATTATTTAAAGAATAATAAACCAAGAAGAATCAGATTCACGGATCAACATTAAATGAGCCAAAGCTAGGCTCTGAGATCCCTGATGTGTCATTTCGAGGGAAAACGGTTGCGGCAGGCCCAACCAGGAGGTATGTGAGCCATCGTTACGTGGAAACTCTTACAGGGTAAATTATTGTCGAAACAAACGGGATGCTTAAGAGAGACCCACATATTATAGGACTTCGGGAAGAGGAAAAAAAAGTCCTCTGCCTTCACACGATTGGAGGTCCTAAGGTTCCAAGAAATGCTCCCGACCGGGAACCAGAGTGACCTACTTACAGGATGAAAAGGACTGAGTCAAAGACCACTTCAATTCTGTAAGATTCGACTCACCTGATGAGTCAGCGTCAATACGTAATAAAAAGTCTTTATTAAATAAAACATTTCTTGGTATCATACCATTATTTTAGTCCATGTTAATGTGTTGGTTTTTATTGCTGGTACTTGGGGGTGTCAATTTCAATAATTACTATTTGTTTATTTCATTTGCTGCTTCTATTTTGGATTATTATTCTTGGAAAAATACACCTATGAAATCGTGACGAAGATCGAAATTCTGTTCTGCCTCAAAATTTGACGTTATCCGTTTCATGACACGTAGATTCCACAAACGAAAAGTCCGTACGCCGTCCGAGCAGTTGGAATTTATTTCAAATCTGAAATTTCGACCAAATACTCGGTTTACCATCTAGTTGTGCCCGAAAGGTTTCCAGTCCGATCGCCTAAACTCGCGGAGCTAAAAATGGGCAACGAGAGGGGTTTTGAAGGTTTTCGGCTAGGGGGTCGAGTTTGGAACGTGAAATCCATTTTTGGGGATCCCAGAACGATCCGATTTCACCGTGGGGATCTATGGGGCTTTCATGGGATTTTTGAAGGATTCAAGGAGTTCAAATCCATTTTTCGGGGTTCCACATCTGTCCGAACATTGTACAGAAGAAATTTTTTTTTTTTACATATTTTCGAAAATATTTTCTTTTTGACGCAGAATTAATTTTCGCACAATTAACCAAGAAAGAAAAATAAAACAAAGAGATAATAAAGATTATCAAGGAATAATAAACCCTTGTGTAAAATTTGCAGCGTTTCTTATACAAGTTTTTCAGTTACTTTGGTGGTTACCAGTGGCTCAGTGGTTTGAGCGTTGGACTGCTGAGTCAAAGGTTGCTCGTTCGATCCCAGCAGCCGCGAGACATCTTATTTATACTGATAATCACCTTTCGGAAGGCCATGGCAACACACCGAAAGTATTCTGCCGTGAAAAACCTCTCAAATTTGCCGTTCAGAACCGGCGTTAAACTACAGTTTGAGAGGTTTGAGAGGTCCCTACTACTTCTGTAATAACTGGTCAACACGCTCAACAGAAGTTAGTAGCGAGAGGTCGCCAACGCCCGATTACGGGTATGGCACTCAAAGAAGCAGAACATTTACTTTTAATTTAATTATTTTAATCTTTTATATTGTTTATTATGCTTTCCCGGTTTCTACATTCACTTCTTCATTTTTTTAAAAATTTGTTCACCTAATAGTACAGTCATCTACTCTGTAATAATTACAGCTACAATTATTGTAGCTTTTGTAGGTGTTTGCAGGTACTATCATGTTGTATACTGGGTATAACCAGTAGTGGTTGATAGGACCATAAATTTGTTTATCCATTTATTGTCGTCTCATGACTATCCCACATTTACTGCCGGTAACTGAAGTCCCCATCATTTTCCAAATGCGTAACAGACATCATTTTCTGCTTATCCCATTAGTTGGTCCTGAAGATAGAGGAAAATGTCTTATGAACGTCAGCATTTACATCGTCTTATTTGACCGAATCTTGACATCTTACCACCCACGTAAAAAATGGGTTTTCATTCCACACAGAAATGATTTTAAAAACTAAAGATTTGGATTAAACGGCGTCCACGACAGGCTGAACCCACATTCGTCGTTCAAAATTACGAAAATTACACCCCACATGGCTCCCGTGGACAAGAACCTATCTATCAGCTAACGCTTCAAAACATGATGAATAGGTAGATTCGTGACCTCAATCGCAAAGCAAAGCTGGAAAACGACTCTTGACAGAATAATTCTAAATTATTTAAAATCCACAATCTTTCTGTTTTTGGTTCCCGCAAGTTGTAAAGCAGTTGGATTCTGCAGTTTCGCTTACGTACGTATGAAACAACATCCCTAGTAACAAACTTTAGAAATCGTTCAGTTCAATCGTTGGGTTTTCAACTCAAGTCGCGCCTAAATATCAAAAGGAGGGGAGAAGAAAGCATTTCAAGAATCCGAATGAGTATTTGAGATTGTTGGGCCCACTCTGACTTGAATACTGAGTGGGGACCGGAGACCGAGTAGGAGTGGACAGAACATTTTAAGGTGGTTCTTATCTTTTTGTTTTAACGGTACCGGGCCTTCCGCTTGGACTTGTAGCGACGGAACAGGCTGGCACCGCTTGACCCAGATTTTATACTTGATACGAGGAGCCTCAACGTTATAATTGTATTATGGTGGCCAATCTTTGTTTCCAATCAGGAGAAGGGAATTCACAAACCCTCCGCCATGTTGACCACTGCATGAGGAACTCCAGGGTAACATACGAATGATCTGTCTCTTTACAGAGAAGTGTGCCGCCAACATTTCAGGTGCGATTGAACGTGGAAAAGATATAAAAATAAGAAAGCGGACACCTGAATAGCGAGTGTTTCTTCACTTCCGCGACTGAAAAGGAAGAGAACTTTCGCCGAGGAAAGTCCTGTGAGAGCGAACGACGCACCTTCGAACGCTATCAACTTACAGGAGTTTATCAAGTCAAAGAGTGTGTAGTTACAAACATACTATTGCCTATTTCAAGTGACTTCTATGCCATCATGAACGGTTTACATCTCCACACTAAAAGCTTCAAGAGAACAGTAATTTACGAAACGGATTTGTCAAAGAACCTTCACAGTAATCTTGAATACCTGCAGTAAGTCGTAATCGTGCAGGCGAACGAGACAGAGCAAGAGACATAATTCATGATTCTAACCGATACCATTCGCACGATGAGGAGATGGTACGCCTGTTCCTGCCGCAGCCCACGAGATCATATCACACCAACGCTAGCCGGCTCGTTCATCCGCATAGACCTGTCTGCACAGCCTGGTTGAGCCTTCCTGGAATGAAATCATGGATTATACGACTGGAACATTACAGTTATTCCAACGATTTGTTTAGCCTTGACTGTTCGAATCTTTTACCAGTTTGATAAAATTAGAGCATTGTCTGTTTAACCGTTTATTTGGAAATTGTCAGCGGTTTAGGGATTTCAGCCCATCATCAGCCGAATTTTGGTAGTAGGTAAACAATAGTTTTGTATGTACAGCGGGTCATAATCGGTTACCTATTTATAGCTGTAGGTTATTATAGCTATAGGCTATACCTATATATAGCTAAAAAAAATTAGGTATAGCTATATATATATATCCCTGAAATCGTACGGAAGACAGGCCAAAATACACTGCCAAGGCAATGGCACATGAGCTTCCTCGTGCCAAGTTCAAAACAAAATGAACGTAACAACTGTAACAAGAAAATTACGTTCGCGCATGCGCAGGTAGTACCACTGATTCAATCGTGATGAAACTGATAGGGGACCATCTAAGGCTATACCCACACAATTCCTGAAAATTTGATTGAAATCCGATCAAAATTGTAGGAGTTATGGCTGTGGCAGGAAATTACGTTCGCGCATGCGCTGAGCGTACCGCTGATTCAATCGTGATGAAACTGACAGGGTACCATCTAGAGCTATACGCACACAATTTCTGAAAATTTGATTGAAATCCGATCAAAACTGAGAAATTTATGCCTGTTTCAAGAATTTCACGTTAGCGCATGCGCAGAGCGTACCGCTGATTCAATTGTGATGAAATTCGTATGGGACCTCAAGGAGCCTGATCCGCATAATCCCTCAAAATTTGAGCTAAATTCATTCAAAATTGTGGAAATTATGGCTGTAACAAGGAAATGCGGACAGACCCACAGACCCACAGACCGACAGACACGGAACCAAATTTGTTCAGTAGGCTGAAACGCAAAATGCGAGTGGAAATTTTGAATTCGGACAACAAAAATTTTTTTCTCCCGAAAGTGAACACAAGGCTTCCGCTGCTTCGCAGACTCGGAAGCAAAAAGGAAATTTCGGAGGGGCGGTAAGGAAATGTCTTCTCGACAGGTTGGCAACGATGCTCCACAAGGGGGGGTAAACGTTCACTGCGCATGTCCTGGACTAGAAGTTCTGAAAAAGATCCCAGACTGGTTGAACAAACCAGCCAAAAAGAGGCGTACATACAAACCTTATGTTAACCCCTGGAGGTAGAAATGGAGGGGGCGAAGAAGTGAGAAATGGACACTCATTTGAATTTTGGGTTAAATCATCCTGTTCTCTCTCTCTCTCTCTCCGAAGTCAAAAAGTGAGAAAAAAATCATTTTTGACGAACAGGTCTTTAACATTGGTGGTCAAAGTTGTTCCCAACGATTTGAAATCCTGACCGTGACGTCATGGAGGCAACTCGTGAGATTGGCAAATCACCGACCAATGAGGAGCCGAGTTGCCTAAGTGACGGCAACCAAAACAGCTGATCGCTTGATCCTGCCGCAAATTCAAGCTTTCCCATAAATGTGGGTGGAAAGTTGTCGAGGGTCGGTCAAATAAGACGAGAATAATATCCGTTTTAAACTCTGTTCCAATGTCCTCCAAAGTTATTCCTCTGAGTCACATTCATTGAAACGGTCAACATTATCATCACCAATTTCCCATAAATTAATATGAACTTGCGATCAATGTTTTGAACCGATTTTCGTGGTTATTTGGAAGCTTTCTATCGATACAAAGATCTATTATGGGATGGGAGATCTAGTATAAGCATGTCCATTCTTCATTATGATCTCATAATTTCTTCACTAGTTTTTCAAAATTGTTGTGAATAACGTCCACTAGAAAATTCCAAAATTCGGTAGACACTCTCTTTTACATTAAATGTAAAAGAACATTTTACATTAAATTTTGATTTGAACATTATATAATTTCGTAATAAGAAGAATATCGGATCACACAGCGTAATATATTTCTGTGTATTTCATTTCACTTCCACATAATTTGTGTATGAACAAAACGAACAACCTGCAGAACAGTATGCACTACTTGATGGCAAAACTTCCAGATCTAACAAACTTCGACCAGCACAGCCTTCCATAGAACGTCGTTAAATCCCTATTTTTCAGGCTGTGGGCTCCCACAAGTTCTAGGTTAAGTCCTTTAGTTATTCCAGCCGTGGGGCGTCGTCAAGACGGGAGTCAAAAGTAGGTCTACAGGAGTGGGCTTCTTCCTGTGACCGTTGATTCATGAACCCGGTGGAATGGGGGCATGTTTTTGACCACCCGACCCCGATAACCAACTGCTCGCTCATGTTACGCCATCAACTTGGTCTGTATGTGCACAGATTAAAACTAATAAAATACCAAAGGACGTCACGGTTGAAGGCATTCAATGAGAAGCAGGAGATTTTTTCATATATTTTGGTAACATTTGCACCGTAATAAAAATGTCGTCAGTTGGGGATGTCAAGCAGACGATCAAAGAGATATTTCAATCGACCTAGTTCGTGGGATCTTGTGTATCGATTACCTAATCACCAACCTGTGTTTCTAAATACATGCAAAACCGGGGGGGGGGGGGGATCCAAGGTATTTTCGTTACTTCAAAAGCCCCCCGGAATATTAGTAGATGGACACTTGGAGTATTACACAAATGGCAATCCAACGTATTTGTCATTAACAAGACCCTTCAAAACGACTCGAGCTACCTACGTGATTTTTATAAATCACTTGTCTAGAAAGAAGGAACTTCAACGCTCATCAATTTCGAAGACGTCGTGCTGACAATATTTTCAGATGCCAAAACCCACTAATAAGCTAATTTACATTACAGACAAATGTCTTCTTTTTATTACCGCTGAATTTTGAATGTTGTTCATCAAATGCACAACAAGAAAGAGAATTGCGTTTTCAAAACATAAATCACCAGCTTCTTGAGGTAGATCCGAACTAACTGTCCGATCAAAACTACGTCTAGACTTTTAGCGCCTTCTTCTGCGGCTAAATAACCTCGACTTCTCACCAGTTGCGCCACGACGTTCGATTTAGACATAACTCACTAGCAGGCAAACCATTTAGATGATGAGCATCAGGGCCACAGAGTCTTATGTGAAAGAAAATGAAATGGGATGAAGACCCACTCAATTGTTTGGTTCGTAAGTTTCGAGTAATGTATTACACGGTGCATTAGTTGTTTGGCTTTTTATTTGCGAATGAAAATTCAATTTCCGAATTTCCAGATAATTTTAAGAACTTCTACCGTACATTAAAAAAAAAGAAAGAAATACAGAAGAAATGGAGCAAATTTCACACAAGGGTTTTTATTATTCCTTGGTATAAATTATCCATCAATTAATTCTGTCAACAAAGAGTAATTTAAAAAACAATAATTTTCAATTATAAATTATCCATCAATTAATTCTGTCAACAAAGAGTAATTTTAAAAACAATAATTTTCAATTATTGAAAATTTAAAAAAAATCTGTTTGCACGGTGTTCGGCAGATGTGGGACCCCGAAAAATGGATTCTACCTCCAAAATCACTCTAAGCACGACACCTTATTCCACATCCAGGTGTCTTTCAAAAGCCCTATGTGCAGCCCCTCGAAAACCCCATAGATCTCCACGGTGAAATCGGATCGATCTGGGACCCAAGAAAATGGATTCTACGTCCAAAAATACCTCGAAAACGACACCCCACTCGGTACCATAGCAACCATCAAAAGCCCCTCCCATACCCCATTTCAGCCCCACAGAGCCCCCCCCCCCCCCCCCCAGGGTTAGAGCGATTGGGCTGAAAACCTTGCCGACAGTAGATGTTGAACCGAATATTTTGTCAAAATTTCAGAATACACAGGTTGATTATTTTGAGAATAATAAACCAAAATAGTCTTTATACGAAGACAATTCAACTAGGTACCTCCTAACTTCCCGGCATGTCTTATTTAGGGGTTCGAACCCCTATTTTCCCTTCACACCCCTCACAGTGAAAAGGATCCCCGGAAGAGTGACGAAGAAAGTGTGATGTAATAACCACCAAAGGGAAAAGTTCTGCTACAGAAGAAAGTGGCAGCCCCTTTCTCAACTTTCTTCCAGAGAAGGTTCTCCTTCCTGGGTTAGCTCCGCGGGGTTCTGATGTAACCTACGGGCGAGGACCTTCCTCTTCCTTCCAGGACCTCTCAGCTGGACTTGAACACTTTTATTTGCCATTTTCCGTTGAAAGACGAGCCAGCAATTGATGTATGGCGACGCCAACGCTCTCAAAAATGAGGGAATCGTAATAAGGTATGATCAACTTGCTTACGGAATCTCCTCTGAAGAAAACATCCAAATTTTCCAATTGTAAAAAAATTGAAACAAATATGGGTGATGGGTAAGGGTGACTGAAGGAGCTTCGATCATCAAAATGACTCGGACCTGAAATCAAAAATCGGCCATTCAAGCAAATCACTACAATCAAACATATCATATTTTACTGTGGGTACGATAAGATATGTCCGTAGGAATCGCCTTTCTGTATTAATCACAAATTCATCAACAATACCATTGAACGGACAAAGAATGTGAAATGGGTCGAGAAAGGGAAGGGGGCGTGAATAATTTTCGAACAAAGAAAGTCGATATAGCCAGGATGTGGAGCACACTTTTGTTTGGAGGGCTTGTTCGAGAGCACCAAGTTACACTATGAGGAGACCCAGTCCTTTGTGTGCCAACCATTCTTCAGAAGGTTGACGCCAGGAGGATTTAGTTCAGTGATGTCCTGGCGAAAACAAAACACCATTGGGTGAAGAAGGAAACTGTTTTTCCTCTCGATCGGACCTAGCGACATTTTTTACATGACATGTAATTTCTGTAATTTTACCTACGCTTAGTTCAGAAGGATTACATTTTACGGAAATTCCTTCAGTGAATCAAGGGGACCTTGGCGGATCTTCCCTCTGTTTCGCGGACAAACTTTTTCTTCCCCAGAATGACAATCCTTGCTATAATTCAGAACTAGAACTCTTCTTGGCATGGGTACTATCTGAAAGCTTCAAGTATTCCCCCCAAAGATGGCAGTGATATCTCCATTTCCGTAAAAAGTGGTCATAAGTCGTTTTCCCCCGGATCTTCTTCATTTGTGCTAATGCCTCTCAAATCGGACGGCTGAAAACTTGGAAAAATTTCTGTAATTTTACCTACGCTTAGTTCAGAGGGAGCTCAAAATTACATCAACCAGGGGTCGAATTTTTTTAGTGTTTGCCAGCAAAAGGTAGGAAGGTTCAGAAGAGAGATCTTTTGCAGTCTAAAAAAAAGTAGGAATCATCAGCATGACAAGAAACTTTGTAAAAATAGGAATAACTGGTGTAAAGCCAATCCGTAAATTTAGAAATTTTATAGAAGATTCGGCTGTGTGAAATCACTCAGTGTGCAGTCACGGAGACCCAAATCAGACCCTGCTAAGGCCCAGACAGTTGACGGCTTCACGAAGTGGTTGTATGCCGACGGTGCAGGGGTCTAATCCAATGAGGTGGTTAGGGAGAGAAAACGACTCCTCTGCTGGTTTGGGCACTAAATTGCTTACTCTAATAAACAATTTAATACCCAAATCGAGGAGTCTTCCCAGAGGAGACGTTTGTCTCCCTAGCCACCTCAGTGGACGACTTTTTTCAAATCTTCCTCAACTCTTTCTGATCAAAACAAAAAGGAATTTTGAGCCGACGTCCGTCGCACAAGTGAGGTCGAAAAAGCACAGACCTACCGAAGAACACAATTTGGGTATTGGAAATGGAGCAATTAGAGGCTTTTTTGAATCTGTCTTCCCTCCAAAACTTCTCTGACCGTGGTGGCCTCTGACGGGAGACCCCAACCTCCCATAAGTTGGAAATCAAGAAGCGAGAGTAAAAAATTTGATGACCAATGCTCTAAGACTACAAAAGGTGGGCCTTAGGTGTTCAATTTCATGGGAAGACAGAAAGTTAAACGTCTCACACAGCCTTCCTATCCACATCCGTCAATGAGCGATTGATTTTTGTTCAATTCCACACACAACAGAAACTAAAATTCCTTTAATAGAAAAGTATTTCCAGACAAGAACGTATTTCCCGGTTTATGGTGCACAAGATAAGTCCGAGAAGGATTCAAGGGATGTCTACTCCTCGGGAGCCGGGAGGAATGCGTGAATGAGAGGTCGGTGACTTGGTGACCCACTTGCTTGGCAAGGTCAGGGCATTCCCATCGCCCTTCTATCACCCACTCAATCTCTTGATTTTTTTTCCTTACAGCCCATGGTTCAAGGAACATCCTCTTGTGTAACCAGCGGAACATAACCAACAGAGGCAACTACCTGAGTAATTTCTTAATGCCTTCAATCGTTTCTAGTATCTATTTATTTGCGTAATTCATCAGCTGAAGACTTGAAAAACTCGCTCATAAGCCCATCTACATTTCAAGGGGGGAAACTCAAGTAGCTCCGATTCGTAGCCTGCTTCTCGACAATAAGAACCATCAACACCCACGAACTCAGATCCAGGGACATAAACATTTACGACTAAAAAGCTTTGAAACTCAACTCATAATTCAGAAGTACAAACGAGCCGACATTGACTCGACCCCAGTTGGGCGTAAGGTATTTTTACAACCACCAGCCCGATTTTCGAAGCCCCTTGTGCATACGCTTTTTTCGGAGGAAACCGGTGGGAAAGAAACAAATATGATAACGAACCAACAACCCCTCATTAATTAAGCTAAACATACCAACTATTAGTATAGCAAATCAAGAAAAAAAAAGGTGATTCGTTCGGCAGTACCTAACGCTTTAAAATGGATCATACCATCAGCAAAAAAACACCATTGCTTTTATCCTATACGCTCTCCAATCTCTGCGAATCGAGGATTTAATATATTCAAGCAAAACTTACCATTCAAGTTTTTCTCTCATTTCCAACCTTTCACGCAGATGTCAATTTCTGGTATATTCCATTATTATTGTATCAGGACCAGCCATCGAAGAGTTGAGCGCCTTATGGAGTAAAGATGCACCACCCTGCAAAGCGTACAAGACCAATTGGTATAGTCGGCTTGGAAATGGAAGGCCATAGGAAATATCGAAAGAGCCACTATCGATATCAAATTACTTACCTATAATCGGAAGGAACTTTATCGGTAATTTGATATCAATGGCCATTTGGTATAGTTGTTCCTTCATTAATTATATGAAATAATTTAATTATCCCACATCGTTATTTTTCATTCGGTAAGACTAGAATGCTTGGTATTCTTAACGATGGTAATACTGAATTCTTCCGATATTGAAAGAATTTCGATTCGATATTTGTAAAGCACCCGTCTCTTTTCAGTAATTTAATACATTATGAACATAATTTTTACTCCAACTGTGTGACACACATTTCTAGGACTCATTTGAAAATTTCAATTTCGAAAAGGAGTGAGGGATTGGGTATCTCAGCTCAGTATCTACCATTGGCGAATGAAATCAAAGCACCAAATCTTTGTAACCTACATCAACGGTTACAAAGACGGTTGAGGCGGTAGCTTGAGACCAAGGAGGTTAGAAGAACTCCTTCTAAACTCCTTGCTTGAGACACATGAGCTCATGTGCCCTTTTTCCAGAGAATGCATTAAATGAAAAAAACAATTTCTACATCACAGCCATCTATATAATATGCTGTCAAAATTTCAAATCGATCCTACAAGAATCGATAAAGATATCGAGATTGACATTGTGTTACCTTTTCAGTCAGAGGTTGGAAAATAAAAAATTATTAAAAATTATTAAATTAATTTTCTTGAAATGGAAAATATTTCAGATTTGGACCTTTTCCGTTATCGTTCCCCCGGCCGCCCGACCCAAGCTGTTTACGAACCTGCTGCCGTTATCGTTCCCCCGCCCGATCAAATAGTAGTTCGCATTTTATTGAAATATCGTATTTCAGATAGTCAAACAAACATCAGTCAACCAGTCAACAGTTCGTCAAATATGTATCAGTAGATGAATCAGGGTAAAGTAGTACGTAAAGTAAAGTAAGTTCAGGGAAAAGTAGTACTCGGAGGCCAGAAAATAGCGATTTCCTTGACAATGTCTTCGAAAGGGTCCTCATTCCTTGGAGCACAGGACTGACTTCACATGAATTCACAAAGGTATGAGTCGAGAGTCCGGCGTACCCCCACTTCATTTTGTTTCGATTCTTCGCTTTTCCCCACAAACGCACGGCAACTTCCTTCTTTCTTACACGGTCGTTCAGAGAGAAGTTCATTGTAATAAGGCCCCATTTCGGAAACTGGTGGAAATGAGAAGGTGTCCTTTTTTAATAAAAAAGGATTTCTTTGAGAGGACGCTTAGTCAAAAAAAATAAAAGGACATAATATGTCCTTATATATAAGGACCCTCCGAAAAAAGGACATGTCTTCTTAAAAGAGGACTATGACAACCATAGTTTGGACAGATGTGGGACCTCGAAAAATGGATTGCGCGACCAAAATTACAGCTTAT
This sequence comes from Pilophorus perplexus, assembly GCA_955831195.1. NCBI lineage: Eukaryota > Metazoa > Arthropoda > Insecta > Hemiptera > Miridae > Pilophorus > Pilophorus perplexus. The sequence goes on along the minus strand of OY037015.1, from coordinate 12,575,834 downwards.
TTGACCCCCCCGCATCCTCCAAAAATCCCATTTGTAGCCCAATGAAAGCCCCACTGATCCCCATGGTGAAATCGGATCTTTCTGGGATCCCAAAAATGGATTTTACGTCCCAAAATACTTCGAAAACGACACCTAACTCAACCCCATAGCAGAAAACCTTAAAAAAACCCTCCCGTAGCCCTTTTTTAGCCCCCACAGAGCCCCACGGGTTTGGACGATTGGACTGAAAACCTTTCGGGCACAACTAGATGGTAAGCCGAGTATTTGGTCGAAATTTCAGATTTGAAAAAATGCCAACAGCCCTAAATGGCTTGGATGGACATTTCATTTTTGGAATCTACCTACTTGTCATGAAACGGGTAATGTCAAATTTTGAGACCGATCAGAATGTCAGAATTTTCGACCTCCCTCACGATTATTTGTGGCCTAAGTAATTACATAGGTGTATTATTCCAATAATAATAAACCAAACCAAAACTTCAACATATTTCCAGATTTAGATCGTACATACCCAAATGGCGATTGGTTGAGCAGGGATCTAGCTAAGGGTGGATGAGGGGCTTGCTTGCAATCCCTTATGAGGCAGTGCAATAGCTTTATTGATGATGTCCATCAACGATGAAGGTTCCGTTCCATTTTCAGAGTGTGGGTTGATTCTATTTGTCGACAGGTCCTTCATTTTCTTTCCCTTCATCTTCTTCTTCCTCTTTTCGTCATTCCCATCTTCAATTTTCGAGTGGGAAAGTTGGCTCTGACCACGATTGGAAAAAAGGGAGAATGAAACATACCGTTCATCAGAAGAGTTTTCATCGTCGGTTCCCCAATTGATTTTTCCCTGCATGGTGATGGGGAGACCCTCATCAGACGCGTTCGACTCTTCCAGAGATGAATAGTACAGACTGATTACATCATCTGTTGGTGGTGAATGACTAAACGGGAGAGATTTTATGGGGGGCTCCTCATCAGAGGGTTCGTCAGTTTCTTCAAGGGCTTCAATGATAACGGGTGAAGGTTCTCGAGGAGACTCGGGTGTCGTAGGAAGGGGAATGTCCACACTAGCTTCTGCCGTAGGTTCACCGTCTTCAGTCATGTAGCATGTAGGCTCCACAGCTACACCAAGATTTAAATTGTTGATTGGCATCGGTGAACCAGCTTTTGAAAGCCAATGTTCTCTATCACCAGTTTCTCTTCCCACCATCTCAACATATTCTTTCATTTTTTCCATGTCATCAATCACTCTCACTTCGATTACGGCTGACGGCTTACCGTCACTACCATCCCGAAAGGCCAGAGTGAACGCAAACTGTTGTTCCATTTCTTTGGTTTCCCGTATTTCCGGAAATTCCGCCGTGGCCTCCCCAAGAATGTGTCCTTCTTCTTTCCTTGTTGATGCCCTCTTGGAGGGCAAGACGCATTCATCACACTGAACATCAGCAGTTGGTGGAGAACTCTGAGACCCAAGGTGTAGGTTCACTTCGTGAGGGTCCGACCTGGTACTATGGTAGATGAAGCATTCGCTACGTACCATGTGGGCCTCCATGTGCCGGAAGTACTCTTGATCGTTATCAAACCGAATCCGACAAATTTGACAAGCAGAAACACCGGTCCACGTTTGGGAAGTGCAACGTGTATCATCGTCCATTTCTGAAATGACAAAATAATTCGTTGAAACTTCACAAAACAAAATCATACAACTGTGGGGTGAAAAACGAAAAACATGTTCTAGCTTGTCCATGGACGCGTGTCCATGGACTGCAGTAAAATGTGGCCGTTATTTGTAAAAAAAAATGAAAACCATAAATCTCCCTAATGGGGAGACCTTTTAGATAATGTCTATGTCAGGACAACAAAACAACGCCTATTACCAACAGAAGTAGTAACCAGGTAGTAACCAATAAAAAACGTTGCATCTTTTCCGTGATTACACAAATTTTTCCTGACCCCCTCGCCTTAGACATAGATGCCAAAAAAAAAACGGTGGCCCAACTGCGGTTTTTAAATTTGTCAATACTATTTTTGGTTTTTCGTAATTTCTACCCAGAAGGAGAAAGCGTCAGACAAAAATAATTATCATAGGAAGGTACCCTCCTTTCCGTAAGAGCACAAGATTCTGCGTCGAACAAATACCTACCGACCGAATTGTTTGAAGCCGTCTGCCCGAAACCGAACGTTTTTCGATAGTGGGTTAAAAAGGGAATTATGAGCCACTTTCAACGAAAAAATCATCACACCACCATCATTATCATCTAATTACTTCGATTACTATCTTGGTAGTTTAATCATTTGGAGCATTTTCAAAATGGGTCAGCTGACCAGGAACCCAATTTCGAAAATTCCAAAATTGACTATCAGGCCAACTCAATACATCTTTAGTCGTGTTCCAAAAACCGCAAAATTTGGGATTTAATATTATTGGGTCTGGGGTATAATATTGATATGAACTAAAAATAACATTACCTATTAAGTAGGGGAGGATGGGGTATTTAGAGACAGGAGGGGGTTATAAGAGAAAATTGGCGGGCAGCTAACAGGAAAGGTCCAAATCGTTGAATTTTCACGTACAGCCGCTCTCTCCTATTCCCACATAGGGTTAATAAGATACAGATGTAAAAATCATCAGTAGGCAAGTCAGAAACACTTCCAGGGAACCTCTGGGGTTATAGGAGACAAGTGGCAACTGAAAGTTTCACCTCTCCAGGATCATACCAAAAAGTGTTTCGAATTTTCAAAATTTGCAATTTGCCCAATAAAATGTCAGCCAAAACTTTCAGTTCTGAGCTCCCGGGAACAGCTCATGGCTGCACCAAGGAGATTTTAATGGGAAAAAAACATCAATCACCTTAGGGCACTCCAGACAAATAGATAGCAAGATAAAACCCACCACCCACCCACCCCCACCGACCTTCATTTTTTCAACAAAATTTGTTGAAATATTACCCCATATGAGGGAAATAATAATTATTGTAGTACATAATAAAGTAGTTGTCGTACAGAAATACGGCAAATGGATATTAAACAGAATCACATCAGAAATGTCAGGAAAAACTTGCCAGGATCGAAAAGCCTCCTTGTTTGCCAGACGAAGCTATCACAGACATCCCAAGTCTGATAGTCCCAAGGGTTGAGTTAGCCAGAGGGTCAATTTAGGGATATTTTTATATCTTCTTAGATCATCTCACCAAGAAGGGTAAGTATAATTCATGTACTTTTATTTTTAGTTTTTATTATTACCTATTTATTTATTTATTTTATTTTATTTTTTATTTTATTTTTTGTCAAACGCTTCCTTTGGGGAAGAAATGGCCAAAAACCAAAAATAGTTTTGGATAATCGCGGTATTTGGGCCATCAAAACCCTTCAACGTTCACCTCCAACTGTGACAGTTGGACCCAATAGGAGCGATCAAACCCATTTTCAGTTTTCCGCAAATCATTTCCGTTTTCTCCCCAAGATTACTGGACTACCACTCCCAACACTCCTTTTGAACTCATATTTTTTATCAGATCCTACATAAGTTTGAGTAACATAAAAATTCACCAGATTTCAGATAGCAAGCCACGGTTGTCTCTTGCGACAAAATGGAGAGCTGGTCTTCTGGCAGATCGGCCGGGTCCTTAGTTACTGTAGTCTCATGCACTGCAACAAACATGTTTCAATCAGTCAGCTTCTCCTAACTATCCCATGTATCTCAAGGTTTAATAAAGGTGTTTTGAAATTGTTCTTCCGAACTACCTATATAAAATTTGCATTAATTGGACGAGAAATCACATATAAAACTTATGATAAAATTTTCGACATTCAGTCGTCAAGGTTTAATAATAAAGTAGAAACTCCATTAACCGGGGTCCGATTATCCGGGAGTTCCATCAACCGGGGTAGTTTAGAATTATCCGGGAGCTCCATCAACCGGTGTTTGTTGTCTGCATGTATCGTTTTCGTCGTCATTTTGGACCTCGTATCGATTTTTAGGGGCTCCAGAGCTGTCTCACCACTTCACGAGGCTATTAAGGGGCTTCAGGTGGGACTTTTGAAGGACTTTCCTCCAGGAAGTTGAGTGAGGTGTCGTTTTCGTTGCAAATTCTGCTTTTCTAATGTGTTTTCTGATAATTATTACATGTACATAAATGCGTTCCAATTATCCGGGTTTTCTGATTATCCGAGGTACCCCCCGCCACGTCCACCCCGGTTAATGGAGTTTCTACTGTATATACAATCGTAAAATTTACGAGTACATTTAATATACAACTTAAGTGAGATTTTGATTTACATAGGAATTCATCAGATTTCAGATTGCAAGCCATGTTTGTCTCTTCCGACCAAATGGAAAGTGTGTCGTCTGACAGATCCGCCTCTTCGGTAGATATCGCATTATGCACTGGAAAAAAAACCCGAACAAACTTTAACAGAATTATTCATCTCTGCAAGCTGAGGTTACGTTAGTCCAAGGGCCTGGTCCCTATTGATTGTACTATGATTCTGATAGAGGATATCCTGAAGCCTAACCAGTACACATAATCACAGAAAATCACTGACCCAGAAGTTGTCGTCCTACTAAGAAAATAACATTTTCATATTAAAGAAGATTGCCTATCAGCTTACCAGACGTTTCAAGAGGCACATCATGACTGGTGTCATTCTGTCCCTCAAATCCTGGCTAGCTCGACCGGCAAGTCGAATAATATTATGAACTTTACATCATTGAGATTTTACTCTTTTACATCACTATGAGAATACGCGAAGAACAAATTTCGATGCTTAAAAATTATAACAAGATTTCTCATGGAAACATTACATAACGTTCCTAAGATCGAACCGTTGATAATTATTTAGAATAGGTAATTATTATTCTACAACTCCGCTCTTGTTACCTTTGTAACACTTGGCCGGGAGAATAAAGTGGTACTCGGGTACTGCTTACTTTTTTTGGGACCATCAGGATTGGACTTCAACTTTATTTTGTTAGCCGCAACAGGGAAAAAAATGAAAATGGATGGCCCTTGGGCAACGGTCGAAAACGAACAAAGCTGATATAACAGTTATAATATAACTGTTATATCATCATATTTGTAGTTACTACAAATATGGTGCATTCCTGGGTGCTGATATAACAGTTATATATTTGTAGTTACTACAAATATGGCGCATTCCTGGGTGCTTTCCTTCATGCTCCCAAGTACCCAACCCCTACAGCACCCCAACTGTTTCGAGTTCATTTATGCTCCCAATTTCATGTGAGCGTAATCATTTATGCCTCCCGTACTCCGCAGACTATAATTAACTCGGCGGGTCATGAAAAGTAAGCTTCACGGAGGAGGGATCCAAGACATCCATTCGCTCCCATCTGTCAACTAATCGTGGAGGCTGCAAGTTCGAGCTAGGGATGCTAAACGATTCCATTTTCGGAATTGTTTAAAAACGTAAGCACGTAATGCAATAAAAATTCCGAACGGTGAGTTTTTTTATCAAACAAAATAGGTATTTAAACGAGTAACAAGCAAAACATAAACAAGGAACAAGGCCGCCTGCGGCCGTTTGCCCTTCAGCCCTGCGTTATTTCGCTGAAGCACCCACCAACATCTTCCTCGTTATAATTTTGACCGTTCCATGCCTCTGTTTTGGCAGATAAACTCGAAAATCGTCACAAAAAGAACAAAACGCTTGCATACAAGTCTGCAACGCATTAGGACATTTCATGATTATTAGGAGCTAATAATCATTGAGCATATTTCGTTACGTAACGTAACGTGACATAACGAAAATTTGGTTGTGTGCCATAGCAAAGACATGAAATGTCAAAACCCGACCGTTACAATACCGATAAACAATGAAGTTGTTAGGCTAACAACGCCTACTAGTAAGTAATCAGTTGTATCCGAGTTAAGAAATTTATGCAAATGTCCAAGTCTTGTAATTTCGTAAGAGAGACACAGTGAGACATTTTCTTGTGCTCGCGGCAATGTAGCGTTGGCATGCAACATGAACAACTAAAGCTAGTTTTTTTTACTAAAACTTAAGTTTCACATACAACAGGTAACATTAAATTAAATTTTCTTAAAGAGTGTTTATCGTCGTTTCTAAAACCCATGCGAAACATCGGATAGCAATACGTTGAAAATGGGGGGCTGAGGCCATCGAATAGGCATCGTATTGAATACTGGTATGGGTGATTCTCTGCGAATTGTCACATTTGACCCTTGAATTTTTCATGAAAAACTTCTACGATTTTTGAAATTTTGTGTGTGTTATTCTCATCTTTATTGGGCTAAGAATGAATCACCCGAATTTCCCTTCATACAAGTTTTTCGTTTTCAAGATACAGAATTTCAAAAATTCTGATGGGACAGGGGACTGTAATAGTGGACACGGGACTGTAAAATTAGTGGTAATTGTGATGAAATAAAGTATTTAATGCACGATCACCTTACACATTCCAATCACGCCCGTGAAAACATACATGTTTATGCCGTTCTTTTGCAAATAGATTGTTTACCCTTAAAAATAAAATTCTATATGAGTAAAGTCAACTCCTTTACAAAACTGATGGAGAAAAACGGAACAACCGAATGGCCCAGTCAGATCCAAAGTTGGGAAAACTCCACCAGTCTGAAAGCATACCTACATACGGAAGCATATAGCCAAATTATGATAAATACAAGGAACAGAATGGCCAATTTACTAATTCAGGACTGAAAAGGGGGAGTAAAACCGAGCTTAACGCTGAAACCGTTGTTGTAGTTGTCACTTAAGTTGCTTCCATCACCAGCTTCATGTTTATTAGATTTATCCAATTTAATCTATTTACTTGTAAGTAAAACTCAAATCTTAAGCGCTTGCCGAGTGTAAAGTGAAGCGAAGTGCACATTGACAATTTAGAACTTGGATCAACCTACTGCAGGTCAAAAGTTGCTTATATCTAAAAATTTCTGAAAATTTAATGATGTCCTACAAGCCAATAAAATTTCCGATCTATTGCAATCGATCGGAAGAAGAACAATTGTTTTTCTACCAGTTAACACTTCTGAACCGAAGCACCGTGTACTTAGTAAGATGTTTATTTCATAAATACACGTAGGTATTCAAAAACAACAACCTATCAAGTACGATATAAAAGGTTTGTTCCAGAATCTGATATGACAGGCATATCTGATATGACGGACTGTAAACGGACATCGATAGGGACATGCGCAGTTGAGATAACTGCTCTTTCAGGTCGATCTTTAGGTTGACCACAGTTGGACGGGAACCGACAGCTCAAATGAGTGTGGTTGGGAGATGTCGACAGCTGTCAACTTCTTTCGACAGACGCCGTCAGACCTGGAACAAACCTAAGATCTGGGGCCCCATATAAATCGACTCTACAAGGAAAATTACTTCGAAATCGACACCACTTCATTGTCTAAATTTCCTGGTCAGTAGACCCCTAGTGATGGTAGTTGACAAAACAATTTTCTCACCTTGGAGCCTCTTGGTTTTGGTCTTCCGAGGCCTTATTCGTTTTCCTGTCAACAATTCAATATACTTACATTGAAATTATGAGGATGAGTGATCACTGCTGATCACTAGTGAACTATGAAGATGAGTGGAATTGCAACTAACTCAACGATTGTACAGATAAACTCATTACCAAGCACAAGCATGAAATTTAATACCTACTTTTTGCTGGATGGCACTCTGGCGAATCTTTTAGGGTGTCCATTGCAGCAAAACACTCGGAATCGGAACCAATCAACTTTTCAATTTCCAACCATCTGAAAGCCACAGCCATATCATAGCATAAATGTTATGAACTAGGTAGGTACTCATCACTTGAAATAGACATCAGACCATTTCCACTATCTAGGTACACAAGGTGCTCAATCGGATCCAAGCCAGAACATTACGGCAGTGGAGCAACTCCAGCCAGACCGACTATTCAGAAATTCTCTCATTGTAAACGTAGGTATGCTCATGATGATGGGCGTTCGCAGTGGCAGATAACACGGTAGCACACGCTGAACGAATAGGAATTTACTTACTCTATTCAGAATAAGCTATTCTAGAACGAGGAAATAATAAACTTACAGCGAATACACTCCACAAACTATTTACCCGTCGATATGTTGGCTTCATACTAAATCAACATCTTCAAGTGCAAAGGTGAGCAGATGCCTGAACATGAACATGACCTTAAGTGATTAATCAGTCAGCGTTGCCAGCTGCCAAGGGAGCCCTTTGAGAGACAAATACGGGGAACTTTCCCACCAAAGCGGGGGGATTTTTTGCGGGCGTTCGGGGTGGGCCCGCCGACCAGGTACTTCACGTTAGGTACTTCACCAGTACATTGATAATGAGACCATGGCTACTACAGCTAAATTTCAACGATTATGCAATAATATTGCTAATATTTGATTTATAAAAGATGTAATGCATTATTAAAAACTCGTACAATCACAGTACTGTAATTATTATTGTAAATGGGTTCAACCGAAAACGTATTCTGATTTTTCGAGCAAACGATGACGAGTTTTTAATAATTAATAATTATTTTCATCAGAAGAAACTTTTCAAGACAACCGTGTTGTCGTGAATGAGCAAAGTTTAAGGCCCCTTCAGGGAGTGAGCTGTTGAGCCAAACTCCAGTTATGTGTTGCGGAATAACCTAAATGCACACTCGTAGGCACGACATGAAAATTATTCGTTTTCCCAACGGATGCGTTTCGTTAAAAAAAAAAAATGTTTCCCCCCGAACGAAAACGTTTTAACATAATATTATGTTTTCATATTATGAGATCACGCGTGGGTAGCATCCGTAGCCATCAGCAGGCATCCGGGGGGGGGACTGGGCATACGAAAAAATAAGGTATACCTAGGTATACCTAAAAATAAGGATGTTATGACTCCGCTCACCCCGTGCACTCAAATAAATACTCGAAATTAGCTTTGTAAACAAACGTCTCGGAATCACCGGGAAATCAAATCAATACCGAACTTTTTTAACTTTATTCGTAACCACCGTGTGATTCCGCTACTACCGTTTTTTATTCATTTCCCTACTGGAGGGGAAATACTCATACCTACCTACACTTTCAGATCAAAAGAAAGAACAAGGAAGTAGTGGTTGAAAATTTCGCAGAAAACCCGAGGCGGCTGTTATTGAAAATTTAAAGGGGGAAAAAATCAACTTGACATTGTTGGGTACGTACTAAGTCTTGTTGTGTACATTTTGTGTTATTGTTGTGAATTTAGAGGGGGAAAAATAACTAGGTACAACACTTGACTTTGTAAAAATTATTTGTATGTTATGTTGTATTATTACTCAAGTTAAAGCTGTGTAATATTATTTACAATCTTCGGTAGGTACCTGTACCTACCTACCACTCTTTTTTTATTTTTTTTTTTTATTTATTTATTTTTTTTATATAAATGCGTGCAAAGTTAAGATCATTTTGGTTTATTATTCGTTGAATAATACACCTTTATTGGAATTATAATAATCGCGACGATGGTCGACAATTCCGATCGACCCTCAAAATTTGACATTATCCGTTTCCCGTGATCTAGATTCCAAAACCGAAATATTTGTTTATAAACAAAAACAAAATTTGTATTAACAAGATTTAACCTGAAATGTTGACAAAATACTCGGTTTACCATCTAGTTGTGCCCGCAAGGTTTTCAGCCCCATCGCCCAAACCCGTGGGGCGCTATGGGCAACGAGTTCGGTGTCGTTTTCGAAGTAATTTTGGACATAGAATCCATTTTTGGGGGTCCCGGAACGATCCAATTTCACCGTGGGAATCTCTTGGTCTGTCATGGGGCTACAAATGGGACGTTTGAAGGTTCCCAGGAGGTCAAATATTTTCCGAGTAAAAAAAAAATAATTCCGAGTAAAAAAACTTGTATTCGAAATTTTGTTATTGACACAAGTAACCTATATGTAAGAATGATAACCCCTTAAGTAAAATTTGCAGCGTTTTTAATTTCAATTTAACTTGTAAATCATGTTTAAGTAGAGGATTTGTGAAGAAATTAATTTTTTTCTCGTGATTCTGTGAGCGATTTCGACGAGTCATTAAAAAACCACCAGTGTGCCGGGATCAGTAGTTTAATCTGTGGCCAGGATTGGAGGGAAATAAGGATCATGGCGAGCAGGCATGTGTTTTCACTCAATCAACTATTGATTTTTATAATTATATCAGTCCCATTGCTTAACAGTGATATTTGAAGGGGTACCTGACGTGTTGCTTAAAATGAAATTTCATCAGCATGCTAGGTTTGATTACGATATTTATTTTTGTGATGTTGCCTTTAAGTATTTTTAAATTTATGCGTGATTTACGAAACGACCTGAGATGACAATTTAACGATTGAGACTGAAAGAATTAAATTTTCTTAAAAAGAAGTATTTTTTCAATTTTCTCTTACAAAAAAACTTTTTTTCAAAAAAATATTTAATATTATGGAGCGTTTAATAGGGGGTTTGGGCGAAAACTGTGACTGATCCTGAAGGGTACTTGGAAAGTCGTCGACACATAAACTGCTCGAAAATGGTCGCGGAAGCATTTTTTCCAACTTTCTTTTAGTTTCAACTCAAGGGTTGAGAGTCATAGAAAGAACAGGCATTGGAAAATCGCCGACACATAAACTGATTGAAAATTCGCTTAGTTTCAACACCCCCTGTTGAAGCTGAAAGATCGAGTCAAGTCTTGGAACTGGGCGCCTGGAACTGATCGAATATTTCTTATACCTGCTGAAATGTGAGAGGGCAATCACCCCATACTGAGCTCCAAATGACCCCGTCTTGAATGACACCTGCTTTTAAAGGGGTAGAATCTCAATGCTCAAGAAAATTGAAGTAGGCTTAGAAGCGAAGCTTTACCGATTGGAACACTAAAGTTTTTTTTTTTTTTTTTTTTTTTTTTCAAAAAAATTCTGAAAATACAAACCCCACTAGATTGATAGCTGCCCATCGATTTAGATGTGTGCCCATTTATTTGGCGCGCGCCAAATTGGAGATACCGACCCTAACTTTGTTATAACAAGTGGGAACCCCAATTTTTGGTTTATTATTCTTGGAATAGTACACCTATGTTTTCGCGATGGGGGTCGACGACTCCGATCGGCCTCAAAATTTGACATTATCCGTTTCAAGAGGTCTACATTCAAAATTCGAAATGTCCGTCTGCCGTCCTAGCCGTTTTGGGCAGGAGGATTTTTTTTTTTTTAAATCTGAAATTTTGACAAAATACTTGGTTTACCATGTAGTTGTGCCCGCAAGGTTTTCAGTCCGATCACCCAAACCCGTGGGGCGCTATGGGGCTAAAATGGGGCTATGGGAAGGGGTTTTTGAAGGCTTTTGGCTATGGGATCGAGTTAGGTGTCGTTTTCGAAGTATTTTTGGACGTAGAATCCATTTTTGGGGGTCCCGAAACGATCCAATTCCACTGTGGCGATCTATAGGGCTTTCATGGGGCTAAAAACAGGATTTTTGAAAGATCCCAGTAGGTTAAATATTTTTCGACTAAAACCTAAATAATTTTTGAAAAAACATTTTTGAAAATAAAAAAAAAAATTTAAAAAAAACTTTTTTGATAGGTATAAAAATTAAAATTTTTTTTTAAATTTCCTTCATTTACAGAATTTAATTTCTGCACAAGTAACCTATATCAAAGAATAATAAACCCTAGTGTAAAATTTGCAGCGTTTTTATTGCAGATTCAGATTCTAGGGTAAACGTTCAATCTACGACACTCAATGACCGACCCCTCAATCCCCTCACACCCGGGTGACCATTATTACGAACGTCAGTGACTCCCCTTGGGTCGATCACAAATATTTTATTCTGTCGTATTTTTTTCACACATATTCGTAAAACCACTCACTACCACTTTATTCTGGAAGTGTGAAAAAGATTGCACTTTGTAGAAATTCACTAAAATTCGAACTAAAATTCACTAAAATTCACTAAAACATTCGAAGGAGACGGTATAATGAAATGAATGATTAATACCTAATTGCCGAACTTTAGTGAGGCCTGTACCTTGATTCAGCCTGCATTTACGATTTCTTTTCGTTGTCATTATTCGGAGGGGTGTCGGCGATTGTCGAAAATGGGGTGTCGGTCATTGCTAAATTTTCCAGAGGGGTGTCGGTGATTGTCGAAAATGGGGGTGTCAATCATTGTCAAGGGGGAGTCGACCATTGAATTTTTGGACTTTTTCCAGAGAACGTAATTTCTCCATTATTGTAGAAAACGATGGACAAAAACGGGTATACGGACTTCAAGTAGACGTCTCATAGCAACAGTTAGAAAAAAATAAAAAAATAAGAAAATGCGAATAGAGAGATTTTGAGCCAGGATTTTGAGGAAGGGGCGTCGGAGATTGAACGTTTACCCTACCCAAAATTTAATGAATATCGTTGCCCAATTTTTCTAAGCCACTTCCAAAACTGGCCAAATAATGGGCAAAAAACTGATTTTTTACGTTAAGTGAAGTGAGATACGTGACTACTTTTAACGCAGAAGGGATAGTACCATAATGTACCTGAATAAAGTGACTACTGACAAACATCCCCTTCAGCGTTTCGACCCAAAATTATTTCATCATCAGGCGCATAACCTCATCAGGCACAAAAATATTAGCGGTGTGTAGGACAATGTCCGGACGAGTCTCGACCGCTTTTTTTTGGCCCTTATCATGCCCAAAAATATTCCCAGGGTGTTGACCAGCGTGGTGATCTCAGTTCTCTCACATCTAATTTATTACCCAATGAATTGTGGAGGGCGATTTGAAAAAGGTAATAACGCGACATTTCGACCATGTTACCACCATCCTAAGGCCCAAAATATTTCTGATTAGAAAAACCTAATGCCCGCGCGTAGTTTCAGCCGTGTCTCCATCATCCTCATGACAAAAATATTCCCAAGTTGAAAAAGACAATAACCGCGCTATGTTTCCACCATTTGTCCATCATCCTCAGGCCCAAAATATTTCTAATGGAGATACCTTATAGCACCCGCGTGTAGGTAATTGTAGACAAGAAATATCAAAATTGCTTGTTCATATTTGTATGCTGCTAGAACGAAAAATTGCCTTCAGAAGTAATAAATGCATAAAATTATATTTAAAATTAGTTAATTGCGGTCTGTAACGCGTCACAGACAAACAGACAGACTGAAATGTGCAGATCAAGACCAAGTAGAGCTTCTCTTCGTTCGGCGAAAAGAAAACATCAAGTATATTTTCAAATAATAGTTATTTTTGTTCAATATTACTTGAACTTTGGTTTTTCATTTGGGAATGCATACCTACACGACAAAAAGCTTGGCAAAGGAGGATGGCCCCCGGCAGAGGGTTGGGGTTTGGTTAAAAACAGGGCCCGCACGGTCAGGCAGGTAGCGGGTTTTCAACCCTTTTTTCGAAGGAACGCAGGCGATCAGTTTTAAAGGGGTGGGTTTTCTACTTACTTCAACACCTGGGTTGAAAATACATCGAAACACCAGTCCTAAGCTTTTCTCATAGTTCCAGGCGATCAGTTTTAAAGGGATGGGTTTTCGCTGTACTTCAACACCCGCTGTTGAAGAACGGCGAAAGAATTTTCGCTCAGTTTATGTGTCGATCACTATCCCTGGAACCAGTGATGAACGCAGCGCAGCCACCACACAACACACAGACATTTAATCAAGTTTATGTTGAGTACTTCTCTTCAAATTTAGACGATTATAACATTTAAAATTTCATATATTTTCTCGTTGAGGGGGGGGGGGGGGGGGGCGCCCCCCCCCCTCTGGATCCGCCACTGTGGAGGATGTCAAATGTTTTGGTGTAACCGTTTGCCAACAAATACCAAATTACAAATCGTTTCCAAAGGATTTCTCATGACCGCCTTGTCCATTTTCACGGGACTCAGCAAGCCTCCGGGTCAACATCATCATCGCACAGGTCGGTACCCAAAACTATTCTGGATTACTTTGGTTTTTGTTGGCCTCCATATTTCGTAATCACGATTCCAAGGAATTTCCAGGGAGAATTTAATTAGGCTTTTCTTTTCTCTTCAGCTTCTTTACTGTAGATCCCGACGTTTCGAAAGCGTGCAAGCTTTCATCCTCAGGGCATCTAACAACATTACAACCAGGAATTAGGCTACATCCCTACTATAACCTAAAATTTATCACCTAGTTTGTCGCAACACGGACACGGCCAGCACATAATGGAGCTCACTTCGTAAGAACGTGAACTCCATAACAAGCTCAATATAGGCCTACTCTCTTGAGGCTTAGTTACATACCTGTTTTTAGGTGGTGCCTTTTCGTTAGCAGGACAGTGAACTTGAACCACTGCAGAAGCGTGACGTAAAATATGCAACCCCTGACGGCTCATTTCCAGCCTTGAAGTTAAAATTAGGTCCCGCACGGTCAGGCAGGTAGCGGATTTTCAACCCTTTTTTCGACGAAACGCAGGCGATCAGTTTTAAAGGGGTGGGTTTTCTACTTACTTCAACACCTGGGTTGAAAATACATCGACACACCAGTCCTCAGCTTTTCTATTAGTTCCAGTCGATCAGTTTTAAAGGGGTGGGTTTTCGCTGAACTTCAACACCCGCTGTTGAAGAACGGCGAAAGAATTTTCGCTCAGTTTATGTGTCGATCACTATCCCTGGAACCATCCTGAATACCCAACCTGGAAGGTAATAAGGATCGGTCCATATTAAAAAATATATAAATTCCCTGGCACATCGTTTTGAAATGTTCGGCCATGGGAAATAATGTATGAGCGAAGACCCTTTAGATAAAATTATTATTATTATTGTAATTATTATAATGAATAAAATTATTAATATTATTATTATTCCCAAACTCTCATTGCAGAAAATTGCAGAGTGACGAAAACTACGTTTGAAGTTGAAAAGTGATCCTAATGGTAGCATCATGCGGCACTCTGGAGAAACTTATAGAATGGAAGACAAAAGTGATTCCTCACACGGCCACCAGATCGGGAGACACCGCGGGGAACTGGCAACTATTATAGGAGTATACAGTAGGTATACTGTATACTATAATAGTATACAGTATACCTACTGTATACTCCTACCTCCAACGTTCCCCACGTTCTTCAAAATGAACCGATTTAAATTGTACCGATCATTTTTGGGAAGAATCGAAACGAATGGCGGGGTGTTGGACCAACCAGAACAAGCGATGGCGAGGTGTTGGACCATGGATTTCCGTCCCACAAAACACAAACTATAAGTAGTTAAGAATCTCGTCTACATAGCACCTGCACTACTCAGTTCCCATAACATGCATCAACAGATCTAATCTATTCAACGATTTTTATTTTAGATAAGCAAAAAGGGAAGAAATTAAGAAGGAACTAAAAAAAAAAACTAACTCCGTAATTGTGAATCAACGCCTGCACTGAGATTCTATCTCAATGGTAGGCCTTCTTATTTTCTGTGCATCCACATTTCAATAACTGTGGTCAGATGCATTACTGTCACTGCTTAATTCAATGGTTAGGATTTCTTGGGTATTAGCAGTTAATGTCGATTGATCAGACTCTCCTTCAGAATTACAACTCATCTTTGGGAATGACTCATTGAAAAAGTGTCTCAACTTGGAAAGGAGTATTTCTGCGCTTTTGCTTTTTTCTCCGTTGCTTTCCAGGTTCAAGGTTCGAATAACATTTTCTGTCGTTGTTGGTTCGATTTCTGATTTGGCTTTTTTACAACTTGGCTCTGTTGCGGCCACTTGATCAACATCGGGGCTTTGTGGTTGGTAAATGTCTGTCGCATTGCTTTCCAGACCATCATCTGCTTGAGTCTGAGTAGAATTGGGTGCGTTTTGAACGTCAAAGCCATGAGTTTCCTGTGGTTGGCTCATTGATTGTGTCACTGACACCAGCAAACATTTGTCCAATTGTTGCGAGTCGTTTGGCGCTTTGGCTTGCTTTCGCTTTGAACAGGATCGGCACTTGAATTGGAGTGCCGGAAGATCTGCGTCGTCCATGAAGTGCGTGAGAGGTCGATAATGGCATTCCAGATTTCGCAACCAATGTAGCCCGTACGAATTGCAGTGGCAGTGGTTACAATTGGTGCCTTGCCACGAATGAGAAAACGGCGCGCAATCATTCGGATCAATTTTCAGAGGAACGATACGTTTGACATCAGGTTCTTCTTCCAGTTCAATTTGTGTGCCTTCAGTGTTTTCAGTTTGATTTACTTCAGGGTTTGCATCATCCTTAAGTTGCTGCGACGAAACAGAAGGAGCTACATGAACTCCTTGAATGTGTTTAGCCATTTGATCTTCCTCTGAACATTTATACGAGCAATAGTAACAATGGAAAGAACCAACGCCGTTCATAACATCGCTTTCAGGAATGGAAGTTATCCTTCTGGTCGGCCTCGTTCGAGATCGTGAATAATGTACAACCATATGCTCTCTTAGTTCAGTGGTTTTGCTGAATTTAGTTGAACAAATATTACACTGTACCATTTCAATTGAAGTGTGTGTTTGAAGATGTTGAGTGAATTCAGAGCTCGATTTTGAAACAAAGTCGCATTCCGTACATGCCATAGATTGGCTATTGTTATGAATACGCTCGTGCCCTCTCAACTCGTTTCTGGTCTTACTTTTGAAATCGCATTTATCACAATGGAAAATAAATTCTTCTGAGTGTTGTGGCATGTGAGCTGTCAATCCCGAAGGCGTTTCAAACGTTGATGTACAGTCGAGGCATCTGAACAGGATGTGTCGACTGTAATGTGTATTAAGTGTTTCCAATGTTTCGGCAGGAGCCGAACACAAATTACAACGTAACGCATTAGCACTGACATGGGGTTGTAGGGCTTGGAGATCGGCGTTTGGCTCAAATGTTTTCGAATGAGCTGTGGCAATGTGCCTGTTGAGGTTGGGCATTCCGGGGAATTCTAACCCACAATGTGGACACTTGCTTGTAGTTTGAGCTACTACAGTGGTAGTATCGTCTTCTTGCTGAGCCTCTTCTTTCTTTATTGATACAACTTTGTGTTGTAGTTGATGATCACGAAGCCTCCCGATGCGGCTGCACTGGAACGGGCAAATATCGCAGGCGTATCGTTTCTTCCCTGTAAAATTACACTTTTATGCATCATGTTACTCGGAATAATACAAAGGTAGTGTCGACTGATGCAAATGACTGCGTTTGAGATGATTACCGATTGAAGTAATTGTTGTAATTACTTTGAAAAGTTAAGAATTAGGTGGGTGTCCGCCATTTTGGTTTATTTTCTTTATTTTACCAACCTGTGTGTACTGCCATGTGATCCTTCAAGCTGCACGATTGGGCTGTCTTGTGTCCACATATTTGACACGTGAAAGGTTTCTCGCCGGAATGGATTCGCATGTGCCTTTTTAGGAGGCCGCCGTCAGTTGCTTTGTAACTGCACATGTTACAAGCATAAGGTTTTTGTCCAGTGTGGATCCTGAGGTGCCTCTCCAAATGGCAAGCGGAATTGGTTTTGTACGGGCAAATCCCACAACCAAGCGGCTTCCTATCGCTTCTCCTCATCTGAATGGTTGGATAAATAACCAATTACAGTCAAGTACCAATGGAATATTGTGTCGTATTTTCTAGAACCGATTAAAGGGCGATGAATTTGAAAGAAATGTTTACACGTTCTATCGTATAGTAGATGTGTTTATATGAAAAGGAACACAATAACTACTCGACGGTACCTAAATAGGCCTCATACCAGTTTCGTTTTAACTCACTTGTTCTTCTAACTTCTCGTTAGAGCTCTATCAGAAATGGTACGCTTCTGTTCCACTGATGAAATCCCTACAAACCACACTTTTACTATTCTATCGACGATAATCAGTACAGTGTGGAGTTTTTACTATGTATCAATTCGAAAATTTCAGCTGTTGATGGAAAACCACCTGGAAGTTCAAATTTTGATTTCAGCATTGTATGCAGACGACGATATCAACAATTGTATGAAACTGTGATGAACCAGAAAAACGCATCAACAGAAAATCCCAGTACGAATGATAGTCTATGGTGAGGAAAATGAAGGTCAAATAAACAAAGCCATTGCGATTCCTTTCGTATTTCATTTTTTCAAATTCGTACAAAACCAGCTTTGAAAATATAAATTACAATAAATAACTTACATTATTATTTACAAGAGTTATCTTTGGTTAAAGCCTAATTGGTCCAGGTCTTGTTCGTGCACTGTTCAGTCTGTTAGTTCGTAAATTAGATTCGTATTAGGTAACTATCTCTTTTAATAACATGAAAGGGATTTTCGTAAATTGGTAACATAATTTCGAGGTAAAATCCAAGTTCGATTTCTTTCTAGGCGAGATGAAAGGTGCAGCTGTGCGTTTGAGTCATGCACTGAGTCATCAGCAGAAAGAAGACGAACAAGTGTATGATAGAAATTTTAATGATTTTCAGCATGAAAACGCCGTTCACTCATTGAAGTGAGCTCACTTCTAGATGTATACGCACT
The DNA here is from genome assembly GCA_955831195.1 of Pilophorus perplexus. Lineage (NCBI taxonomy): Eukaryota > Metazoa > Arthropoda > Insecta > Hemiptera > Miridae > Pilophorus > Pilophorus perplexus. The sequence goes on along the minus strand of OY037015.1, from coordinate 12,557,360 downwards.
TCCTGACTGTAATCATTTATTTCTTCCTACGTTGGCGGACGTGGGATATCGTAGATAAATACCTAATGTAATGACTAGTCAGCGAGTATGGATGTCGTTCAAAATATTGGTCAGTGAGTCAATGAAACTAGTCGTACAGTTCGTAGTTTATCACATTGGAGTCTTTTGGGACCCCATGTCGTGTTTCGTTTTTCGTTTTCACATTTATCCGGTAGAAAGATTTCTTCTCGTGGTTTATAAAATCCAGTCATTTCACGATTCAAATCTGAAAATACAACAAATTGACAGTGTATAAGAAAGCATTTAGTCGGAACAGAAGATTTAAAATTGATAGTTGAACGTTTTCAATATTATTGGTAGGTTTTGGCCGTTGACAAAAATACAAACCACGTCAGCAGCGTATCTTTTAAAAGAGCTCGTGAAAACATCCGAGTAAAGTGGTTTATAATCTTACTCACATTAAGCATGATATTTGACAGGTGCAGTCGTGTACGCCGAGTAAGCCAGCTGTTGTGCTGAGCTGTCGTAACGAGCGTACGGCCCTGGCGCTGGTTCCCAACCTGATGGTTCGTAGCTGGAGGCAGTCGTGGGTGGTCCGTAGGTTGGAGGCCCATACATTGGAGGTGGTACCGTCTGGGAAGGTTCCATTGAGGCAGGCATGGCCCCTGGCATCGACGACGCTGGTGTCATGTTCATTTTTGCCATTCCCAATTTCTGACAAAGCTGAAAAAAATTAATTGGATCTATACGTTTTTCCATTAAAATTTAATGTTGAAATATTTATGTCCAATATTTAATATTGAAAAACGCTATTGGAGGGACTATTTACACCCGAATTGTAAATTGTAAACTTTTGAAGCTGCTTATTATTTCTATCAGCTTTGAATATTAATGAGACTTCGACAAATCACTTTAATAACGTATAAATTCTGGGTAAAGTACCTGGAAGACAAGGAATCCAGTGATAAGCAGAAGGGCGATTTTGGACATGATTAGGGCTTTAGTAGCTTTCAGTCCAACCATAGCAAGCATTATGGGTGTCAGTGCTTTGAGCTTGAGTTTCACCAGCATTAACAGCGGGAGAAGCATCTTTTGTTTCATCATGTCTCGGGCTATAAATAAACAACACACCATGAAATTAAATTGTATGACAAATTGTACGACAAATATCAATTTTAAAATTGCAATAGTTATTTTAATTATAATTAACAATTTACTTTAGTTCTGTTAATTGTTTATCATAATTATTTGTATCTAATTATAATTATTTAAAATGATTTAACTATTTAATTTACTAACTTATCCGTAAAATAATGTGTTAATTCGTAAAATATTTTTCTGTCATACCTCCTCTAGCTTCATTTCCGTCACTTTCAGGGAACTCAACTGAATAATCTAATCCTCTTCCTGGTCTGAAGAGTAATGTTGCTCCCTCAAATACCTGCAATCAATTTGGATGTTATTACGTTATAAGAGAAGTAACACCTTAATTACCTAAAGAAAAAAAGCGGAGTTTAGTTAGGTAATTCCTAGGTAATTCCTCATCCGTAGTTGAGCACTGAGATCTAAATTTGATGGCATTCGGTCGATGTATGTGACATTCAAATTGACCATTCCTTGCATGAATACGTAGATTCATGCTCACCTTATGAAAGCTTAGTGTAATGATTATTCATGGGTGCTTTGGAATTGATTGGGTAAATCGAGATGCTCCTACTACCAATATTATGACTAAGCTTGCCAACAGCGAATTGGAGCACGTTCATACATGAACGTTCGTAGATGATAATATATTATAATATATTATCATCTTTCTAGCATCATTTGCATACCTTTTTACTGTTAATGAGTATTGTTTGACGAAAAAACTAGCTTCCGATCTACCAGCTCTCTTTTGTTTACGAAAAGCCAACATGAGTAACTCATTAACTGTCAAAAGTGACAAGCGAGTGTAGTCAATCAAGTCAAGTTAAATAATATTTATATATAATAATATCAAGTCAAGTTAAATAATATTTATATATAATAATATCAAGTCAAGTTAAATAATATAATAAAAATATTATTTTGTTGAGTTAATAATTGGATTGGTAAAAACTACGATACCTGAGGCAGCTCAATCTTGAATACGTTCTCTTTTGCGATTTCTTGAAGTCTCCTCATTATCATCTGCCCTTCGTCTTCACCTGGCAACGATCGCGGTCTTCCCAGGTAATCCAACATCTACAAAACATAAAAAAATATTTTGAATGAGCGAGGAAACTTTTCGTAAAGATAAAAATACGTTTATATATTTTTTCAAATCAAATGATCTGTTTTCAATGTTTGCGAATCAAACGAACGGGTGGCCCCTTCCGCGGCAGGTGGAGAGAAAATTAAAAAAGTTTCATAGGATACTCTTGAACTCACTCCATTGAAAGAGACTCTTTTTATATTTCCCGGATGTTATAGGGACGATATTCAATCTTGAAAGTAGCAGTTTTCATTCAACCCACGAGAATTTGACTCCTTTTCAGGTATTTGATTTCCTCCAAAGGCGTTTTATTAGGCAGTCAGCTCTTTTATTATTATTTTTAGCTTATGTCATATTTCTAAGTGTTTAGTTTTTATCAGTTTAATTGTGTTTTGATTATTTTTATTATTCTCCCAATGGCATAATAATCAGGTTGAATAGTCATTTAAGTAATAATAATAATATAATAATAATAAGTGTTTGAATAGATGCCAAAATATATTTGAGCTATTTTATGAACATTGAAATAAATAACTATATGGTCTATATTGAAGGATATTTTAAATATTCCAACCTCTTTCCTCATACACTGCTCCTGTGTGGACGTTCCCAGACAGTTTCCGATAGCTGAAGTCAGCATCGTCTCGACGGAGGCGTATGCCAATGTTCCACACGCGAGCAGTAGGAAGAGATGCCTCATGGTTAGTCACTAACAAACAACAGGCCACGCCAATCGGATCTACTAACTTTATAGAACGATCAGGGATCCGGGGTAGGGAAGGTTTTCGACGAGGGATACGCATGGGGGAGAGCTCCAGGTGGGGCGCACGGGCCTCCGTTCCCCGCTCCACCATCGCGACGATATAATTTGATTGGTCACCCGTCCTGCTGGCAGACAATAGGGATGAGGTGTATTCGACTACTTTCGATCATTAGACTGTAGAGTGAGTTTGCCGAAACAGTTTCGGGTCGGATGGAGTAAGTAGGAGATAAGACTCAGGGACACCAGAAGGGTCTGAGCCGTTTTGGGTAGTTTTTAAAAATCTGAAATTTTGACAAAATACTCGGTTTACCATCTAGTTGGGCCCGCAAGGTATTTAGCCCGATCGCTCAAACCCGTGGGGCGCTATGGGGCTAAAAAGGGGCTTTTGAAGGTGTTCGGCCATGTCGAGTGGGGTGTCGTTGTGCTAATTATTAGCTGTTTTGGCGATACCACAACATGAACGACAGTCGAGTGTTGCGGGTCATTGCCTAAGCGTCCCTTCACTGTGGAGAGAGAAGAGGGAAAATTTCCAATAATGGTGTTACCTACTAAGTATAGCTTGAGCGTGTTTTACATGTAAAAAAATCATATTTGAATAGAAGAAGATGTATCTATTTATCTTCCACCTATGTAAGCTTCTCCAAAATCACAGCGGGCCTGAGCACGACGGTATTCTTCAGATTCTTCCGCTTGTTAAAACATCCTACATCCACTTTTCAAGAGCATCGTGATTACGTGCCTAACAGCTAAGCTCGTAATCCCGAACCCCCAACTCGCAGTTGAAGCAAAATGCCACGTAAATGATTCAACTTCGCTTCATAATTGTTCCCCCGCGTAGGAACACTAATTCGTCCAATCGAACCAGCGAACGCAGATGTTGACTTGATACGCTGTTAGGTAATGTTGCGGAACTTGGTAATGAATGTTCATTCATGAATTTTAATGAATGTTCAATTCATCGGAATGCACCCCACATTGTAATCGAACTAGTGCCCAACGTAAACCGCATCCCCCGCCAGTTACAAGATTAGGCACTCAAACTTTTCGCTCGAGGCCGTGTCGGCGCATTGACAAGTTTTGAGACCGCGAGACCATCACTTTTCCCCTCACCGGCTGCGATTCATTCTTGAAGTGTGACCACACCGTTCGGCTGCGATTGCCCAGGGGAGTTGAGTCCAGGCTGAGTCGAAAGCAGTGTACCAACCATCCTCGAGGGTCCCGAATAAAACCCCACTGGCTTCCAACTTTTCGTGGAAGTTGGAACGAAATTGGTTCGGAACTCTAATTGGAAGTAATTGATAATAGATACCTCTCGAGGTTATCTTCTTCCTGCTAAAATATAGTAAAGCCAGTGCTACGTGTAGGGAAGCTTGATGATGGATATCTGGGCAGAATTTGCTAAAAAAATAAAAACGTTGCGAATTTCACACATGGGTTTATAATGTAATGTATTATAATATAATACATTACATTATAAACCCATGTGTGAAATTCAATATAATATTATTATATTCTTTGGTACAAATTGTGCAAAAATTAGTTCAGTGGCAACATCAATAACACAGGTTTACAAAAAAAAAGTCAATCTCAGGCGCCGCAGAAAAAACCATCAAACTCTATGTTTTTTGGGGTGCTGAATCCGAATCCGACCCCCGTTTTTTCCGGTCACGTCCAAATTTTCGAGATATTGGCGATTTTTCGTTTTTTCGACCTTTTTCCGTTTTGGAAGTCACAGCTAAACGTGCGGATACCACAAAAACTCTCTTCTTACTGGAAATTTATCGCTGATTCCGAAAATATATATGAGTTGGTGTCTAAACCACGAGAAATGTGTGATTTTGCCAAAAAATGTTGAAAAAACGTGGTTTTTCAAAACCAAAGTCACGTTTTTTGATACTTTTTACCTTCTAGCGTGAAAACTAAGGCCGTTAATAAAATTTTTCCAACGAGGTCTTGTAGGTAGATTGTTTCTGCGTCGAATGGGACCAACCGTGATTCTTTACCTTCCATAATAAGGGAGCTATGATTTTTCAAAATTTCTGGGCGCTTGTTTTTCAGGGCTTCAAGTGCAATTCCGTGAGTTCTTGATGAATAAAACCATCTTTGAGTCGGTCTGAATTGATGCCTCCGAGTCCAATATATTCCTCGGAACAAAGATTTGTTGTGATCAAGTTTCATTGCCGACTCCAAGAGTTAATGTTCTACGACATGGCCAAAATGGGTAGAAACTTTGAAAAATCATAGCTCCCTTATTATGGAAGGTAAAGTATCACGGTTGGTCCCATTCGACGCAGAAACAATCTACCTACAAGACCTCGTTGGAAAAATTTTATTAACGGCCTTAGTTTTCACGCTAGAAAGTAAAAAGTATCAAAAAACGTGACTTTGGTTTTGAAAAACCACGTTTTTTCAACATTTTTTGGCAAAATCACACATTTCTCGTGGTTTTAGACACCAACTCATATATATTTTCGGAATCAGCGATAAATTTCCAGTAAGAAGAGAGTTTTTGTGGTATCCGCACGTTTAGCTGTGACTTCCAAAACGGAAAAAGGTCGAAAAAACGAAAAATCGCCAATATCTCGAAAATTTGGACGTGACCGGAAAAAACGGGGGTCGGATTCGGATTCAGCACCCCAAAAAACATAGAGTTTGATGGTTTTTTCTGCGGCGCCTGAGATTGACCTTTTTTTTTTGTAAACCTGTGTAAGTAATTATTATTTAAAAAGAAAATCGTCTGTCTTGAGCCTGAAGGCTAAACACTGTGGAACGTAGAATACGTTTTAACGTAGTAACGTTACAGTGATGGGAAAAGTGATGAGGAAAAATGAATTTTAAATTGATTACAAATAATGTAGCTCACCCAGCTGATCAGATCGGGGTCCTTCATGCCATTCGTCTCGTTCTGTTTAGGGGAGTCTCCTATAGGGGAGAGAGTTTAGCTCTCTCAGCAGATCGGGTTAGAGCCTGTCATGTCAATAGTCTCGTTCTGTCTCAGGGAGGCTCCCTATCGAATTTCAGCTTTCTAGGGTGAACAGGAGAGAATTCAGCTCTCTCAGCTGATTGGGCTAGAGCCCGTCATATATAGGGGTCGCAATCCCGCAATGCGTGATCCCGCAATCCCGCGGGATCCCGCGGCGTTTTTCCAATCTTGCAAATGCGGGATTCTAAACGCGGGATCCCGCGGGATTTTGCGGGATTCCTCTAGTTTAAAAAAGCCGCGTTTTCTGTGGTGTGAATCGCATCCTACAGACTGTAAATCACATTCTCATTGCCTGTGATTCATATATGAATGAGGAGGACTTATATATAAGTCCTCCTCAAGCCTGTTGTGCTGTAGTTCACAATATTTTTGCGATTATTGTGGTATCTACGATCCTGTTCAAGATCCAGATACTATAGTATCTGGATCTTAGATATAATATCCTCTTTCGTTAGATAATATCTAACCAATCTGAGGGGAAAGAGGAGGCGCTGTCTCCAGTTTGCATAATATGCAGTTATAAGTACTCTACTGCATATTATTATACATTCTGTTTGACGATTCCGATACATTCAGAGAGAGCATTCTCTACTGCTGGGTACCTATTTCTGCAATCAGTGTCGATCAAATTTGGGTGAGAGAAGCTATTAACTCACTGACCTTCTCTGGTGGTCTTTCTTTCAGCAAGTTGGCTATTTCCCTGCTGCAGAGGGGATAATATCCTGTGGATGGTAGTGAGGGAGTGAGATGGTAATATTATTACCATCTCACTCCCTTCAATGCATTTATTTCCTTATATTTGTTCAAAATGTATTTTTAAATACATTTTGGTTTATTATTCTTGGAATAATACACCTATTCAATAACGACGGAGTCGAAAATTCTGTTCGGCCTCAAAATTTGACATTATTCGTTTCAGGATGTCTTGATTCCAAAAACAGAATGTCCGTCCGCCGTCCGAGCCGTTATGGGTAGTAGGAATTTTTTTAATCAGAAATTTTGACCCGTAGGGCTTTCATGAGGCTGAAAATGGGATTTTTGAAGGAACCCAGGAGGTCAAATAAGGTGTAGTTTTCCGAGTAATCCGTTTTTCGAGGTCCCACATCTGTCCAAAAATCTCACAGAAAATAAATTTTATTTATTTATTATTTTTCAAAAGTATTTTCTCAATGGCACAGTATTAATTTTGGCGCAATTAACCTTTATCAAAGAATTGTAAACGCTTGTGCAAAATTTGCAGCGTTTTTGTAAAGAAATTGCGGTTTTTTAACCATATTATGTTAGTAATTACAAAATTCTGCGGGATCCCGCGGGATCCCGCGGGATTGGCATGAATCCCGCGCGGGATCCCGCGGGATTGAAAATCGTGCGGGATTGCGACCCCTAGTCATATAATAGTCTTGTTCTATCTCACGGAGGCTCCCTATCGAGTTTCAGCTTCCAGGGTGAACAGGAGTGGATTTAGATCAGGTGACGTGACAGGAACATAATATTGATATTATCAAAAAGTTCTGCCAATCATTAATGATGATGCCTAGTTTTTTCGCAGGCATGATGCACAGAAAACCTGGAAATACCAATTAATTTCCAAATTTGTACCACAAAAAACCAGCTGTTTTCACCCAGACACGTTACCGAACGTTTTTTGGTATCGCGGGTCTTTTCCGTGCCGGTTTCGTGGGTCGCTTTTCGGTAAATAGGTCTCCGTAAAAACGTATTCTACGTTAAAAGTACTCCCGTACATTGTTTGGAGAGATGAGCAAAACCCGAAAAAAGGAGTCTACGTCCAAAAATACCTCGAAAACGACTCCTAACTCGACCCCAAAGCCGAAAACCTTCTTAACCCCCTTTTACCTCCTTCTTGAAAAAATGGTACCTAGTGTCGTTCCTCCTGAGACTGTTTTGCGCACATCTGAAAAGTTCACGAACAACTCGGATGTAAATAAAAGAGAACTTTTTTTGCAATATTCGAAAAGAAAAAACGCAGCAAATTTTACACAAGGGTTTATTATTCTTTGATATACGTTACTTGTGGAGAAATTTAATTCTGTCAATGAAAAAATTAAATAAAATTTTTTTTTGGATTTTTATCTCAAAATAATTTTTTTTTTTTTGGATTTTTTTTTCAAAAATGTTTATTTTCTAAAATTCTTTATTTTTTACTCGAAAAATATTTAACACCCTAGGATCCTTCAAAAATCTCATTTTTAGCCCCATGAAAGCCCTAAAGATCGCCCCAGTGAAATCGGATCGTTCCGGGACCCCAAAAAATGGATTCTACGTCCAAAAATAATTCGAAAACGACACCTAACTCGATCCCATAGCTAAAAGCCTTCCAAAAAACCCTCCCGTAGCCCCATTATAGCCCCACAGCGCCCCACGGGTTTGGGCGATCGGACTGAAAACCTTGCGGGCACAACTTGATGGTAAACCAATTATTTTGTCAAAATTTCAGATTTAAAAAAAAAATTCCTACTGCCCAAAACGGCCTGGACGGCGTACGGCGTACGGCGGACGGACATTTCGGATTTAGAATGTAGACCTCTTGAAACGGATAATGTCAAATTTTGAGCCCGATCGGAGTCGTCGACCCCCGTCGTGAAAACATAGGCGTATTATTCCAAGAATAATAAACCAAAACTCGATGAAACATACTTAATAGAGTTTATACTTGATACAAGAGCGTTTTATATAATTCATTAACAAATAACATCCTTATGTTAGAGGTTTTTTTACTGAACGTCTTGGGAGCGAAAAGATCCCTCGTTAGGAAAAGCGTAAAGATTGAGTAGGCGGGGATATGCATACCCCATGGGAATGTCTATAAGTCGAGAAAGAAATTATAAATCAAGGTTGGGAAATCAATTCGCGATGATTATAGAGCTCTGAGCGAGATCATACCGCAGCAACGTATTTGTGCGGAATAATTACGAGCTCTTTGAACTCAACAATTAAAAACGGGAACTTCGGTTGGATCCACTTTTACCTCAATGAAGCCCCTAATTCAACAATAGAGTCGTTTGCAGGTCTGTTCCACAGACCGCGTTGCCTCTACGGCCCCACCGACGGACAGATAAAAGAACCCTTTAATTGCTAAAGTTGCCTGGGCAGGAGAGGGAGGAAAAGCATGATGTCGCCTAAAACCCTCGTTCCCTCCCCCATAGAGCCTCACCCTCGACAACCCCCAGTTTTTCCCGTCCGACTCAGCCTTCCGGAAAGATTAATGGAAATATAGTTGGAATGACGAGGTTGCGGGTGGCGAAATGGAGGTATCCCACTCCCTGCCTGCTGCTATTGTTCATGAAGTGTATTAAACATCCACCCTTTCTCCAATGCCGTTACCATATGAACTTCTTGCCGTAGAACTTTCATGGATCAATGGTGAGTCATGTATAGGAGAGTAAAAAAATATAAAAAAATTACATGACACAAATATTAGTATTTGGAGTGTATTTAGTGTGTATAGTGTTGAAATGTACTCAAGCCCTGTATAAATTTACTTACTTTGCTTAATTGATACGATGACCCTAGGAGTAATGAGAACTTTCAACTTCAACATCATGCGTTTACGTGCACGTAAATGCATGATGTTGAAGTTGAAAGTTCTCATTTCTCCTAGGGTCATCGTATGCCATGGCAAATCAACCACAGCATTGCAAAGCAGCAGAGGGTATTATATATAATATATCCCATCATTACCTCAACCACAATTCCTCACAGATGAGAGGGAACGTCATTATAGATTGTGAAGATTAATGATAACAGGCTCATAAATTTACACCCTCGAGGATGAACAGGGGTGATGGCTTTAGCGTTGAGGATGTTCGTATAATCATAAGCCTGGGGGCACATGACACCTCGCCCTGGTAGGAAACCCTCCCACTGCTTTCAACACATCAGATATGATGGGATAAGCCGATGGAAAATAGCTCCGTTAGATAATATTTCCACGAAACGTGATGCCAGCTAGTCCCAGTAATCATTCCTTCTTTCGGTCCGCCCTGTCGCATTTTCCTCCAATGTGAAAACTCCTTCCAGTCATCGACAAATACCGGTAGGCAAAGGGAGAAGTCGAACAGGATGAAAATGGAGATCCCCCACTACGGCTACTCCCTCAATCCCCAACCAATGTATTCCATTTCTTTCTTTCTTATTCTTCCACGACTTTCGATATCGTTTTCCCTTTGGACTTACAAGTAAAAGTTTCCGAAGATCCGAGGCTACGAGGTCTGAATAGGAATCAGAAACTTTTACTAACCAGAGCGTCAGGTAAACGTTATTGGCGCACAGAATAATGTTAGGCCTAGGTTTAACTATAATGATTGTACGGAAACAAACTCAACAACGCGATTGATAATATCATAATTGATTAAAAGACCTATGTTTCAGGTTTATTATTCTTGGAATAATACACCTAGGTATGTATTCGCAACGGGCGTCGAAAATTTTGATTGGCCTCAACATTCGTCCTTATAAGTTTCATAATATGAAACTTATAAGGACGAATGTTGAGGCCAATCAAAATTTTATTGTGTTCACGCAATATTATTGTGTGAACTCCAAACCGCTGCAAAATTTACACAAGGCTTTAATATTCCTTTATATAGTTTAATCGTGCAAAAGTTAATTCTCTATCATTGGAAAGGGTTTTTAGAAAAAAATCTAAATACAATGTTTGAACAGATCCTCGAAAAATGGATTATGCGTCCAAAATTACTCGGAAAATAGTTGAACTCTTAGGATCCTTCAAAAATCCCATTTGTAGCCCCATGAGAGCCCAATAGATCCCCACGGTGAAATTGAATCGTTCTGGGACACCCAAAAATGGATTCTACGCCCAAAAACACTACGGAAACGACACCTAACTCGACCCTATAGCCGAAACCTTTCAAAAACCTCTCCCGTAGCCCAACTTTAGCCCCACAGAGTCGCGCGGGTTTGGGCGATCGGGCTGAAAATCTTGCGGGCACAACTAGATGGTAAACTGAATGTTTTATGGAAATTTCAGACTTTTTAGGAAATGCGTACTGCCCAAAACAGCTCGGACGGCAGACGGACATTTCGTTCTTGAAACGCAATATGTCAAATTTTGAGGCCGATCAGTCGAGGCCCTCGTCGAGAATGCTTGGGTGTATTATTCCAAGAATAATAATCCAAAATGTCCATCAGCCGCCCGCGCCGTCCAGGCCGTTTTAGGCAATAGGAATCTTTTTTTAAATCCGAAAATATGGCAAAACACTCGGTTTACCAGCTATAGCTGGTATAGCTATAGTATACTAAGTATACAAGTCTTGTGGCCGCAAGCTTTTCAGCTCGATCGCCCGAAGCCGTGGGGCTAAAATGAGGCTCCGCGAGAGGTTTTCGGCTATGGGGTCGAGGTAAGTGTCGTTTTCGAAATATTTTCGGACGTAGAATCCGTTTTTGGGGGTCTCAGAACGATTTCACTGTGGGGATCTATGGGGATGTCATGGGGCTACAAATGGAACTTTTTTTTTTTGTCGAGGTCCCACATCTGTCCAAACATTGTACAGATTTTTTAAATTTAATTTATTCAAAAATATTTTCTTATTGACGCAGAATTTATTTTCGCACAATTAACCGCAGAATAATAAACCGTTGTGTAAAATTTGCAGCGTTTTTATTTAAATTTACAATATTATTTTCAGATTATTTGTTATCGACAGATTTTTTGTCAGGGCGTAGTCCCAGCCTGTCAGTGCCTACATTCCCTCGCAAACATGCTCACTCAGTGCTGTCTACCGATAGGTAGACTACCCCTATCGTGCAATGTAATAGTATACTACTGTTCTGTTACAGCGAGGGTTTTCTGGAAATCGCTTCTGCATCATTCCAGGACAAATGGGGAAACACTAATGATTATTGACATTTATTTTCAATCTGTCGATGACTGGCCGCTGAATGTTTTGCGCTGGTGACTCGTGAAGTACCTCTGGTTTTTAACTTCAAAGCTACAAGTTTATTTAACCTTATAACTTTATCCAGGGTCTTTACGAGGAGTTCCTACCATCAGCAGCGCACACTTAGCTCAGTGGCTAAAGAAAAGATGTGCCCGGCCCTAAAGTGGAAGACGAAGACTCAAACCACCCTCTGGGTATTTGTGTGTTTCGTTGTATGAAGTTAGATCGAGTTGAACGCTTGTGTCGTAACTAAGAAGGCCACAGGCGCCAACCAAACTCGGCTTCGCGAGCTTACTAGAAAGTCCTGAAAAGCCACCGTGACTTGAGTCGGTTAGTTCTAGGTGAGAACTTCTCGGCTCCCCCCGGCACCAACCTCTATCATTCTTCGTGGGCTCTTTGCCAAAACCACATCAGGACCTCCCGAATGAGCTTCCATGGAGTCCGGCCTCAATCGCATTCCAATATCGCATTCGGATCTTGAACTTTCTTTGGCCGATGCGCTATTCATACTAACAAGTAAACGGCTCCTTCAGAGATTGGCACGAAAAAGAAAGTGATCTGAAGGAAGTCTGCTTTGTGACCAGAATGACAAATCCATCAGCCTGAGGCGTTTACCACATAATAGGTGCAGACTGGTGTTCCGAATTCTTATGTATGTAACTTATCTTATGTATACATAAGAATGACGATTTCAAGACCAAAGTGTCTGACGAATAATCAAGCAATGATTTTATTTTGGAGTGTATAATTAAAAATGTGGGATACAGTGTAAAATTAGAGATACGAAATCGTCCGCCGATGCATGAACATTTTTATTACAAACCGCCCTAATAGCATCGGATTGGGAAGCTTCTTCTCAAAAATATTGAATGGTTCGATACAGCAGCTTAAAAAAATCCAAAATCTTATCCGCCTTGTTGGCCATTTGACTTATTGGCTAGGTCATGTATCTGATTGACCTTGTGTTGTCGACAGTAAATTTTCCGCTCCCGTCAGTTTTTTCCTTTCAATAATATACCCCCATCAATCTTCCGTGATGGATAGTTTCCCTGTTCAAGTATTTTCTGCCATCGCTCTTAGCGCGAGTTAGATGCGTCAAAATGTCAGAAAATGGCACCATTCCTAAACACTCGTTTCAAGAGGAGACAGCGCTAACCCGAGTTCACTTCCAAAAATATTTAAATAATTTAAATTATTTGTACAGAACTTACAAAACTTTGTGTAGTAAAACCCTGTAAAAAGGATGTGGAGGGTGCACCTACATGAATTTGTTTTCCTGCGTCAGAATGTAAAATCATTGAAGTGTGTGTGGTGTGTTTAGTAGAAGGCCAGTGGCCAATCCACGATTTCGTCACTCTCTGTTGTGGAGGAAAAGTGAAGGGAGTATGGGAACATCTGTAGCAGCGTTCGAATTGTCTTAGTCAACAGGCCTAGCAGAGGATGCAGCCACAATTGAAGATCAGCACTCGTCAGGCTTACGTGAATTGTACGTGAAAGGGTACTGTTACTGTGCGAGATCGACGGACGGAAACTGGGGAGATGCTGATACCCAACACGAAGTGTCGTGGTTGGTATCAGTTCGTCCTGGGTTCGCAGTGGAACTGAGATCAATTGTTGCAGCTGCCTCAAACGAATTGTCGTTAATGACGGCCTGACCTACTGATCCAGTCTTTCCCGAACCCGCTGTGGCAGCTATGAAGACCTTGCCAGTGTACCTGGACTCTATTCTCTCAATGCTTATCGACATTGCGTGTAATGTCACGTTAAATGAACAGGTCTCGATTTGAATATTAAATTTCCCTTCGTCTCCAGAAATAAACGCTGGGCCGTCGACGGGAGACCAGTTAATTTACCAGTCGCCACAGATTCTAATAAACTTGATATTTTTAAATTTCTTTGAAAAATATCCGTTATTGATGTATGGGAAAATGATATATTTTTCAAATATCGATATGTTTGACAATGTGGGCTTCCCTACCAAGCTAAAGCATGTCACGCTAACAGAGATTTCGGGGGAACCCGAGTTGGCACACTCGTTAAATAGGTTCAATACTGTTACTGTTGGTATCAGCAGCATAAGGGAGAATGAAAATTATCTGACGGCAGTCCAGAGGATATAATTTTCACTCTGCCATATTTCTACAGCTTCGTGACGATCGTTCGTAAGCATAAATTGTACCGCTAAGGGTACGGTCGAAGATGGCAACTAGTTTATTAATCAGGGCAGCAAAGTTGCCTCGAGCACCCGTTATATCGCTATTGTTCGGCCCTGCTCGTGTTCAACTAGATCAGCCACCCCCAACTTTCCTTTCTCGGACGCAACAATTACAATGGGCGATGAATTCTGAAATGGGGCTTGTGATGAATGAACTTTTGCCTGGATATTATAATATTCAGGCAAAAGTTCATTCATCCCGTATACGGGATTCAATTTTTGTTAGCGAATTATATCGAAGAGAACCTTCAATCAGAGAGAATGGTTGCTTTACTTCATAACTCTTCACTTTTCATCTTCTACTTGGTGAAATTGTTATTGTAATGGAACCAGCCACGTCTAAATTATGTTCGGGTGAAATTCATAATTACCTAAAAGGTATTCGACCAAAAGCCAACTAAACTTTAATTGTTAACGTGCTATTTGTTCACTTCCTCAACTCATTTGACGCAAAAATTGACTAGTTGAAGCTAATTGAAAAGAAAAGAATCTGAACAAGAGCTTGAAAATGCCTTCCTTAGAACTTTTGGATAGTGGTGCTCTACAAGGTCGAACAAGGTCTTTTCTTCTTTTTTCGTGAAGCAGAACCATCCCACGAACGATCCGGATAAACCCATCGAATTTATAGGAATCGATGGAGTTCTCTCACATTTCCAGTTGTTCGGCGGGTCAGACCCGAACGGAAGATTTTTCCGAAAGCACCTCGATTCAGGATTCAAGAAAAAACCTGCAATCAAGGTGAGGAAATGTTTGGACTTGGGTCATTTAACTTTTCTCTTTGATACGATGGGTTTGTTTCTCTCTGACAATCTAATTTGTAAAACTAAAACGGAGTGATCGCTTCCTTGAACTATTCCCATTTTGCTATAGCAAGTTTCATGAAACAGCTGTTTCGTTTGCAAGAGCGAGATTTTTACCACAACTATTCTTCCTGTTGAGTACTTTTTCAACTTTATCCTAATAATTATTGTTAATAATTTTATTCCTGGCCTGAATGTGATATTTAATTATTGTTTGCTTTGTTTTCAAGCTTTGTACGATCAGTTCGTACACAATCTTTTTTGAGGGAGTGATTTCAAACAGGCAACATTAGAAATAATTCATCCTCATTCGAGTCTTAAAGTGATTCCGAAACTAGTATATCGGCCCCTATTAGTAACTGAAGTTCTTTAGGTTCCCACATCACTTCATTTTAACTTAGCATATTAATGTTTTTTCAAAAATAATAATTATTTTAAATAATTATTATTTTTCGGTTGGTAATAATTATTACCAACCGAAGTATTTTTTACGTATTTTGAATTAATAATGGATAGGTGGTGGGTGGAAAGTTGCCATTCAAACGGCCTTCATCATCATCAACAATTTGATTTGATATTAAACATCAAATAAGAGCCCACTCCAACAAAGATGAGAGTCCGCTTTTCTCGAAAATAAGAAAATCGTTTTTGAAAGTTTCAAGACTCGCACTTATTTTTTAGAAAATTATTTTTAAAATAGTAGGGCGCGCTAAATTTTCGCTAGCCCCCAAAGATGCTGCGTAGCTTTGTTATTTTGGCAAAAGTTATATTAAATTTTCGGGCGATTTCTGACGATAGATGAATAAAAAAAAAAACCTCAGAAGTATGCAAAAAAGATGAATGTCAATCAAAAATCTGCGAAAAAAATTAAATATCAATCAAATCACAATGGTAAAATAGGGTTTTGAGTTAGGTTTTGATTGAGAACCAGAAACTGAAGTGAAAAAAAGAAGAATATTTTATTGACGCAAAAAGTACTTACTCAAACATTGTATTGTATTGTATTGTAAACGACATTAAATGTAAATAGATAAATTTTATCTTTCTTGCATTGTCTAGAACTGACTAATCTTTTTTGCATTGTAGTCCGAAACTTCCACGTTCGATTTCGGCTGAAACAACCATCTTTTTTGTGAATTTGAGGTTACCAACAGAAACTACTTGGTCTGAAAAAGGTATTGCCAACCTAAACTCATTTTCGACAAAAAAAAAGTGACCCTCATCTTTCTTGGAGTAAATTTTACTGAATTTCATGTTTATTCTTTTCGATAAGTTTTGATGAGAAAATGATGGAAAGTTTATAGAGAGAAACAACCTAGTTATTTTGTAAAACATTTACAAAAGGCGTACTGCCCGAAAATTGGCTGAGGGCTGAGGTATCAGTTTATTTGGGAAAAGGGGTCTCTCGCCCAAAAAAGTTTGGAACTCCGTGGTTTAGTTGGTCAACAACGATGGATTGCTACAACCGTTTGTTTTATACGCTTTAACCGTTTTAAGATCAAAATAGTTCCGTGATATTACTATCTAATTCAATGAGTAATCGAGAAAATTGGTGACGTACCTACTACTTTCAAAACCACCTAAATAATTACGTTTTGTTTTGCCAATCAATTGCTCATTTTAAGCTTTTGAGCATTCGTCAAACACGATATTCTCGGTTATGAACTAACTCAGTACACTGCAGTTAAGCTTTAATATAATCTTCACAATTTCAATCCTCCCTCAGAGTAATATTTTTTGAAGGTTTTCATAATCGTGTTATCGATTAAAATATAACAGTTAGTTGGCGGGGAAAAAATTGATGACAATCTTGTTTGCGTTTTTATTTACAAGGCATACATACACATGATAGAGTCAATTTACGCAGAAATTGACATCCGTCAGTTCACAGTTTAAAAAATAACAATAAATTATTATCTTTCTAGCGATTCGGTGGACTTAGACATAATGACTAAAGTTTAATACTCCCCGGTAACTATGACCGTCAGACAAACATGAGTAAGTCCAACGATAGTTTTCCAACGTTGGGCTCTGATTTGGTCGCGGGCTTGTAGAATTTAGGAAGGTGATCACTGGTCGTTGAGCTGTTGTTCGTAAGCGCTGTAGGCGAGCTCCTGGGCGTCTTCAGCTTGGGGCAGGATCAGGTTCCTGGCGGCGTAGTGGTAGGGGTCGGCAATAGCGTGAGCCACAGGAACTGTCTGGTCCGAGGCAACCTGCGATTTGGATAATACCTAGTGAGAATCAGATTGAAATCTGCTAACCATTGCATAGTTAAATTCTCTAATTCTTTCACGGCCGATTCCATCCGGTAGCTATGGGATTACCTTCTTGCAAAGGTTGAAAATAGCGAGAGCCAGGGACGTGACAAAGCTGAAGAAACCAAGCTGAAGGGCATTCCACGCCTTGAGTCCGAGAACGCCAAGAGCAAGAGGGATGAGTGTCATGGCTTTGAGCAGAACGAAAACCATCAAGGGGATCAACATCTTCCTCAGCTTGCTCTTCCTTCCTGTTACGATACATAAAATTCATTATTGCCAGGTCAGCCGAAAATACTCATGAACATTCAGTTTAAACGCATTTCGGAATTGTCAACCGCAAAATTTATATTCTGGGCCTGTAGAACGGGTATTTTGAGGTAAAGATCAATCTTACCACATAGGGCTGACAGCCAGTTTTTTCGTAGTTCTCAAAATGTTAATCTACCCTCATCCCCTCAGGCATTCTACTAATTTCTATCAGACCTTGTCGTAAATCGTTTGATTGGGTGGTTCTTACGCCTTGACGAACATGGACGAACACAAACGGGAAATATAATCACTGAACTGTTTTAAAAGTAAGAGCAGAGTTGGAATCCAATCAAAATTTGATACAAACTCTCTCTCGCTTTCGGAATGTATAATTGGATTAAAGTTGTGAAGGGAGCCAACAGGAGAGTACTTCTATATTAAATCGTGGAGGGTTCTGTAAATTGAGTAACTTTACTGTCAAATCCCATTCAGTCAAACGGGAATTTTGTTTTAAGTGGATCTTGAACAACGCAGAATAGAAAAGAAGCTAATTTAGATCAACGAACTCAATTCCGCCGTAAAAAGACTCCCCAAAGTATCTCTTACAAAGGTTCTTTTGTCATTTGAAGGCCGGCTTACCTTTGCCTTCAACCGCTGACGAGGTGTCGAATGTCAGGCTCACTTTGCCATCGTCATCTTTCGGTGTGACGGTCACTTTGGTTCCACCAACGTCGACTTCGAGTTCGTGAGTGTCCAAAACGTCCTCAACCCCTTCGGTGAGGCTTCTTTCGGCACCTTTCCGGCTCTCTTTGGTTTTAACCAATTTGACGCCGTCCATGAGCTGGAAGTGAATTTTACTGGTTATGAATTATTTTGATTTTAAGTGGAATTAAAATGCATCAATAAGCACGATTCGGTCCTGAAAGTTTCATTGGAACGTACTTCAATAGTGTCCTTGTGAACAGCATCCTTCATCAAGTCAAGAGCTTTGTACTTGAGGCAGGCCAGAGGATCCTTCCCCTCCTTGCACTTGTCCTTGAATTCCGTGGATGCGGCGGTCGCAGCGCCGATAACTACAAGAACGACAAAAACCGAACTGCCCTTCATGTCTGTCTGACGGCCTGAGAGAACAAAGAACCTGTGATAGACCGAAAGCTATCAGTGAGCGATATATACTCGTATAGGTAGGGGGCTCAACGGGGTAACCTGTCAGTGGTGGGACACGGTGGGCAACGTGGTGGTGGAAGTGCCCGCCCTGATGATGGAGAGTGGAACACTCTTATTGGCAAATCACGCACCAACTCCCATAATCATTTCACTTTCGTCAAAAGCCCCGATATCGCTCTAATACGAAAGTTTCTGAAAATGGACGGCTGCTCAAGTCGACAGTAAAGTTCCCTCATATGGTAGGTTCCCTACACCTTTGTTAAAATCGCTTTTTGAACCACTCATCGTTCCAAAATTGTTAAACCAAAATTTCCTTCCATACGTGTGCTCATACTGTATCAGAATCTTGGCTCAAAGTCCTTCGGTGAGGATGATTAGCTCTAAATGTAATTTTTCCTTTTCCGAAAACAGGAAGCCGAAATCATTCACATACGGAAGTCATAATCATTCATAATAAATAAAAATCACACCCATCTACCGTAAACTCGAATCTTCAAGAGGGGGGGAAAAGTTTTTCAGGAGATGTAAGCAAAAGGTTGTGTGGTGGTTTCTGGAAGCCATCTTGGGGAGTTTGGAGCTGCTACCTAGTGGCCTGCCTTTGGAAGCTTTATCCGTCAAATAAGGTGAAGGACTGATCCAGTCCGGATGGCGATGTAATTATGATAAGTTTCAGCACCACCTACTTATAAGAACGAGTTGGAGATACCTAACTAAATTATGATTTTGGAACACTGCTTTACACGGGTTAATCACACAGTTCAAGTCAGGTTCCAAAACTTACTATAGTAAGGTCCTATAGGACCTTGTGTTTTGTAATCATTAGGTTGTTGGAGTCACTAGTTTTTCGCGAATGTGGAAGTTCCGAAGAAACATGTACGAGTATGTATACTCACTTCTTGATCACCAGGATCCCCCCCCTTTAAGGGAGGAAGGAACCAGGAGCTCTGGTGATTTTCCTAGTAGGTTGCCCGAAACGTCGAGGTCAGCTCCCTGATTCCCATCAGCAGCAGTTAAAGGAAATTAGATCAGACGACCGTCGTAGAAGCATCTAGTAACATCTCCTCCATAACTTCCACAAGAGAGAAGCGGAGTATCCACAATCGTGGTCGAAGCTTCGAGGTAAATTGTGGGCCTCTTGGAACCCGATGGTGGAAAGGAGTCCGTCTTCCCGACGTCTTTGCTCAAATCGTAGGGTGGATCGGCGAGCTCCCATGTCAGATTTGGGGTTTCCTACAAATTCATCGAAATAATGCGATCAGCCATGGTACTTGCAAATAAAGGGCGTACTAGCATAAAATACGACTTTTATAATAATTATTTAGTATAACAAGGCGAGTGTGGGCTGAATCAACAAAAAATGTTGTGGTTATTGCAAAACATGGGTTGGTTGTGTTCGCAGTTCTGAGTGCTCTTAATGGACAGAATCTGTCTGATGCGATAGGAACTTGGAAAAAATTAACTAAAATTTGAGTGGCTCAAACCTGTGATCCGCTGGCTTATATGAAATAGTATAACCCAAATAAATAAAAGGCTTATACTTACTAAATAAAAGCCAAATTTTGACGAATAAAGACTAAAATCACATAAGTCGTCGGTTGAGATACTGCAGAAAGTTTCAATGTAAGATTCTGAAGCCACCATCAACTTCCACTCCCTTTTATTCATGTACCGACAAAAACAAATCGATACTGAAACACTTTAAAGGTTCCGAAGCTGTTAAATGACTTTTTTCTCATTAGTACCTACCTTTACAAGGTGACGGGAGAAGAAAGGAAGTCAGCGGAGTTTTCACCTCGAAAAGGAGTGATTGAAATAGAGTGAGGAAATTGCATTCCTTCGAGGAGACGAGCAACAGGAATCACTGGCCTTTCAGAAGGAAGTCCTAGCTGCTGTTTTCAAGGGATGAAATCCGTAAACTATTTTTTTCCCCCGAGCGCTTTTTAATTATCGGAAGACATTATTCATATCTGGTGATTTCTTCTGTCATTATTTGAGTCCTATCGAATGAAAAGACAGGTCCATTCAAATCCAAGAAGGATAAATCGATTGGTATAATGAAGAACATAGGTTGAAATAAATTTAAACTGAAGGAAAATAAGTTCAAAACAAAGACTGTGTAAATTTGTAATTTGTAAATGTAAAAACAAAAAACTTTCGTCCATTCGAGCGTGGATTCGGGGAAAGCTAGGTCCAATAAGTTTCCATTCCTCCAGCATCAAGCAACGACGTGATTATGGCATTTGGGACTCCGGAACTCCGCTCAACACCTATTTAAATTGTTAGGAATTTAACCACACCAAGGGTCACACAACAACCCCGTCAGTTCCCAGAATCGTTCACGAAGGGTTGACGGGGAGCTTTGGGAAATGGGCTGTAATGCACATAGCCAACTTAAACACTTAATGCAATGACCACCCCCAGAATCCAACCATCCCGACGACGTCGATGGTGAACAAGTAACGCCCTCAGCCAGCAACTCGACATCGGGCGAATGATCCAAAGAAAAGTCCGGCGACAGAATCCGAAAATCCCCGACATCCCAAATGGCTCCGGAACTCACCCAAACCAGGTCAATAGTGCTAGCTCCGGGGTGCGAAAAACACGCGAAGGAGTCTGGGGAACCGCTAACAGAACGTCCATTCAAGACCATAAAACAATAATCCCCGAGGAAATCAACAGTCTTTTGTCCTTTGAGTCGAGCGTCGCATCAAGAGACTTCCGTGATGCCAATAAATGGGAACCCTCAAATAAATCTACGTCGCCTTCATGCATTGCACCCATTTTGCTATTCCAGTCGCCGCCCAAGACAACTCGAAGAATAATGGATACTCTCCAAAGCGGACACCAATTCAACCCTATCCTCCACGGTGAACCCCTCGTTGAAGTAGACAGCTCCCAAAATCAACGTTTCACTGAAAATGTTGACAAGAGTAAATGAAAAATACCTAGATTCAAGAATTTTTGTACAAGATACTTCGATGTAAAAAACGATGTAAACGATCGTTGCGGAAAAAAAAAATCATACCGAATTGATTCAAATCAGTCGAAACAACGGTAGCTATGAAGCGGTTGTCTAAAATGAACAAAACATGTCAACAACGGGATTTTCGCTCGTAGTTTTGTTGCTGACTATATTGTTTATTGTGTGTTAAAGAGAATGTCACAAAATCGTTACACAACGCCGGGGGAGGCCAGAGCAAAGACATTTTCATGTCAAAATTAAATTTACTTCGTCTTCACTGATAAAAACGACAATTGGGCGGGAGCGGTCTAGTGCGAGGTTGGCCGCATTTCCTCGAAGAAAGCAGGCTTCTAGAAGACATAGCTATGTCGGAGTCAGAACATTCGATCCCGTCCAGTGAATTAATAATTCTAATGACCGCCTGGATTGTTGTTGGGATCCCGAAAAAAAAACTTGGTTTTTCCTCCACACTTTTTTCTCGAGGGTATTGATCAAGCGGTCGTGAGTCTATTTTTTTCGTCATCCCCTGGAATTAGGTTTTAAAACTCGTCTCCATTGCGCCAAAGCGCTTGACAAGATTGTCGAGCTTAGCCAAAATTCTTTCAAAATTTCTTCTCCAGCGCGTATAAACAGTAATGAACGGAATGACGAGATCCGAATATTATTTCAAAATTTCATACTTAATAAAAAGTTCGAAAAAACACATTTGTCTTTAATCACGAACGACGAAATTTTGAAGCAAATTAATAATATTAGCACCCGCCGCGAGAGCATCGGTTGTTTATTCGGAGAATAGTAAACCGAACCCGATTGCTTTTCAATAATTAAAATTATTAAATTGCAATCACTCCTATGTATAGGAGTATACCAGGTATACCAGGAAGGTTCTAACCTCGGGGTACAGCCACTGGGGGTTTTAAAAGTTCAATTCCGTACCTTATTCCAACTGTACCTACTAGCTGAGGCTCTCCACTCCAAAATGTAACTCCGCATGAAAGCTCACAAAAACGCTGCAAATTTTACACAAGGGTTTATTATTCTTTGATATATATTACTTGTGCATTAATTTAGGTGTACAAAAGTACTTCGATAAAGACACCTAACTCGATTCCATAGCCAAAAGCCCTTAAAAAAACCTTCCGTAACCCCATAGCGCCCCACTGGTTTGAGCGATCGGGCTGAAAACCTTGCGGGCTCAACTAGATGGTAAACTGAATATTTTGTCAAAAGTTTAGATTTCAAAAAATTCCTACTGCCCAAAACGGCCCGGACGGCGGACGGACATTTCGGATTTGGAATCTAGACCTGTTGAAACGAATAATGTCAAATTTTCAGGCCGATCGGAGTCATCGACCAGGTCGATTCGACCTCCGTCGCGATTATATAGGTTTATTATTCCAAGAATAATAAACCAAAAGTTAACTCGTCTATCATCTCCCTTCCATAGCCATTTGCAGCGACATGGCTTTTTCGTTTCACCAAGCTTTTTCGCTAATTTCTTCCGCTTAATGCCAAACGGGTACTCGTGTAAGAGCGGCTATATAATATACGTAGAATTTTGCATTATGTACCTACGTAGAATTTTGGGGTGGGGTTTTGTTCAGCTGCATTACCATCGTTAACTCACTCTAGTTTTATTGAATTTATTGATTTTATGGACGGTATGCTGCATGAGATTTTTCAGCAAAGTAATAAGATGTTGGTAATAATGGGTGATTTGAACGTCCATTTTGAGGCTACCTCCAATACAGAATTCATCCGCCAAAGAAAATCTCTAGAGGTTCTGCTTAAATCTTATGGACTGCTTGTGGAGGCACTTGATTCCCTTGAAGGCAAGATGCTCACGGGTTTGCGGCTGTTTGACCTGTCTAAAGCTTTTGATTTGGTTCCCTTCAATTTATTGACTGAAAAGCTTGCACATTATGGCATCTCTCCAGTTAGCCTTTCTTTCTTTGAGAGTTATCTCATGGGCTGGAAGCAGGTAGTTTTCTTTAATGGTGAACAGTCCGAAGAAATAGGTATTCCATGTGGTATCAAGCAAGGATCTGAACTAGGCCCTTGCCTCTTCATAATATATATAAACGATCTAGTATACCAATGCCAGGACACGTTCTTCCTCTCCCTTTTTGCGGATGACATAACAGCTGTGGTACAAGGGAGTTCAGTTGAGGGTTTGGAAAGTAACATGACTGCACTTTCAGAGTTGATCGAGTCATGGTGTGATGTAAATGGTCTTCGCCTCAACTCTGATTAGACCCAGAGCTTAACCTTCCAGCTGAATGGCCCTCTCACCCGTTCAGTGAATCTGCTGGGTGTAGAGGTTGATAATAGAATTTCGTGGGCTCAACACGTCGACAAGCTGTCATCAAAACTCGCCTCCTGCAATTTCATGTTGCGCCGATTGTCACGATGTGTGTCCCCTGAGATCCTCAGATCAGTGAATTTTGCCTGCTTCCATAGCCGTTTGAGTTATTGCGTGCAGCTGTGGGGGAACTCTCCACACAGCCGCCGTGTGTTCGTCCTGCAAAAGAAGGCTCTCCGAATACTGAAGCACCTTGGATGGAATGAGAGTTGCCGAGGGCATTTTAACAGCTTGGGAATCCTCACCTTGCCGAGTCTGTACATTCACTCAGTTTTGATGTTTGTGCGACAAAATGTTAACACGTTGCAGAGGGGCAGTAACTGCCATCATTACTCCACAAGGCAATGCGAGTACCTTACCATTCCCACGGTCCAACTGACAGCCTCGCTGCGGACAGACCCAACTCAGAACGGCTCTCGTCTGTTTAATCGGCTACCAGAGAGGCTGCAGAGCTTGCCCATCCCCGCTTTCAAGCGAGCCCTGAAAGATATTCTGATCGAGGCGGAATTGTACAGTGTAGATGAGTTTTATAATATCTCATTTGCCTCAAGCCCATAAGTTCGCCTGGGTAGCTCCATTCTCATGTTGTCAGGGTTTGTTTGTGAACTGTACGATGGGGCCCAAATTGTTGCTGTTTTGATGCTTGTGTTTTTTGCATTACCGATGTAATTTTGTAATCTTGACGTTTGCATTGTCATATGCATATCATATATCAAGCCCATAAGTTCGCCCGGGTTGCTCCATTCTCACGTTGTCAGAGTTTGTTTGTGAACTGTACTATGGGGCCCAAATTACTGCTGTTTTCATGCTTGTGTTTCTGTCATTACCTATGTAATCTTGACGTTTGCATTGTCATATACATGGATTTTGCAAATAAAAACCAGTTTGATTTGATTTGATTTGATTTAAAAACGAGGTGCAGACGGAAGGAAACAACGTGAAAATCGAATGCTACGCTTGTACGCCAATCGATGAGTATTCGTGTGTGTGAGATGGTGGGCGGGTGTATAATATACATGTATATTATACAAGATTATCCCATGTTCGGAATGAATCGCCAATTAAACCCACTACCACAGTTTTTTAGGTGGAAAATCCGTAGAGTGGAGATTGGTGATTGGGAATAATAATTCATTTTTACAGCCTTATTGGCAACTATAGCCAATACGGCTGAAAAATGAACCTTCCCTTCAGTTTTGTCGGAACCCCCCCCCCCCCCTACATACCTCCTCGTACCAAATCCATCACAGTTATCTAGGCTACATGTTTGATGTGGGCAATTTCCCGTTGATTAAAGGGCCCACTCCGAACAGCATCTGTCAAAGGCCGGACCGAGCCTAAGTTAGTTCGGGTGGCAGGCATCTCGAATGTACACTATGTAGGCTCTCTTTTATAAACTCACCCACTCATCAACTCCTTCCTCAGAATAGTGAAAAGGTCGTTAATGTAGGATCAATCAACCCATTACCGACTCCCTCTGATGTCACGCTCCTTGCCCGTCGGGGCTCTGCGCATTATCAATTTACCGGTTGCCCTTAATTCATCAATTTACCAGCTCCCACAACCGGCCCTGTAAATTCCACCTTGCCTCCTTCCGGGAATAAACAGCTAAGCGTCTTAGCAAAATCCGATTTGAGGGATCTCCTGATAATTCCATCCCCAAGAACTTAAGGCTTCCTCCTCAAATTTCACTTGACTTCCCAGGAGCATCCTCAACAATGAGCTAAAGACCAATCAAACAAAATATAATGGTCTCTCTCGCTAACCATATTTTATACATAATTTTTGACCGAACGCTGAACATATTTTGATGAGAGTGGTCTAAATTTTGTCAGCGAGTTCCGAAATTGGGTATAGGTACGCTATCGAAAACTTCTGGATCATCTTGACCGGTGAGAATCAAATGGTCCGAGTAGGTAGGAAAATGCTGCAAAATTTAAATAAAGGTGTATTATTCTGTGATATAAATTTAGCACAAGTTACATTGGATTTTTTTCTTTCAAATTTCTTGTACAGTGTTTGGACGAATGTGGGACCCCGAAAAATGTGAAAATGTGTCCTAAATTACTCGGAAAACAACTCCTCATTCGACTTTCAGGCATCTTTCACCGCCCCATAAATCCACACGGTGTATGAGGATGGGTCTGGGACCCCCTAAACAGGATTCTACTTCAAAAAAAAAAAAAAAACTCCGAAAACGCCACCTAGCTCCCCCCAGCCGTAAACCTCCAAAAACCCCTCCCGTAACCCTTTTTAGCCCCACGGAGCCCGATAGGTTTGAGCGATCGGGCTAAAAACTTTGCGAGCACAACTAGATGGCGAATCAAGTACTTTTCGAAAATAATTTAACTATTAATGATTTAAAAACTGTTGATTATTGGAATCTTCACGTAATAATATTATGTTTCATAAACCCCTCCCGTAGTCCCTTTTTACCCCAAAGAGCCCCACTGGATTCAACGATCGGGCTGATTATTAATAGAAAGTACGTTAGAAAATGAAGAAGGTCTGAAAATTATTATTTTTTCTTTTTACAGTTTTTCTCAAACGAAATTTTCAACTTCGATTTATCAGAGGTAATGTATATTTATGATTCCCAAGGTGATTTTTGGGGCATTGGAAATTTTGGACTCGAACAGGAGGTTACGTTTAAGAATTCCACCCTTGTAACTGAGACTAATACCCAAAAGAAAAAACGGGTTACGCTTCAATCAATTTGTGTAACACTCGTCAATGATTATCTTTTTCGCAGAAAGGATTCCGTTTTCCCGGGCTCAGCTCGCTCCGAGTATGCCTAGAATAGTAATGAGCCGTAATGGAAACTGATTCATTTTTCGTAGAAGGCACGAAGCTGATGACACTTTGAGAGGATTAGGGGATATAATTTGGGGGTATCATCCTTGGATGTGCTCAGTACATTTGCCTGAGTGGTGGACGGATCGTGGGGTATTTCATGAGCACCGATGTGAATAATTAATGTGAACCAGTTCATCATGGAGTCGAGCATAACCGAAAAGATACGCTAAGTGAAAATACTGTATGCAAGGGACCGACATAACTTTCACGATAGCCCCCATAAATAAAAGCCCATCACTCTGGAAGGTTAACTGAAACAGTTAATTTTGATTTTAACGTAGCGTTCATTATCAGAATAAAATCATCTAAAGGCATCTCTCGATATTTAAATTTAAAGGGGTCTGCCAAAGTTGATTTGAAACAAAAAGTCAATAAAAACCAAGGTTGATAAAGACAATTGAAAACAAAGGTTCCCATAATATCCACTCAGGGTCAGGTGGGTATAATAATATAAGAAAAACGCTGCAAATTTTACACAAGGGTTTATTATTCTGTGATATAGGTTACTTGTTCAGACATTTAATTCTGTTATAAAAAAAAATTAAAAAAAATTTTTTTTTGGATTTTTATATTTCAAAAAAAAATTTTTTGGGGGATTTTTTTTTTTTCAAAAATGTGTTTTTTCAAAAATTCTTTAATTTTTACTCGAAAAATAATTAACTTCTTGGGATCCTTCAAAAATCCCATTTTTAGCCCCATGAAAGCCCTATAGAACGCCACAGTGAAATCGGATCGTTCCGGGACCCCCAAAAATGGATTCTACGTCCAAAAATACTTCGAAAACGACACCTAACTCGATCCCATAGCTAAAAGCCTTCAAAACACCCCTCCTGTAGCCCCATTTTAGCCCCATAGCGCCCCACGGGTTTGGGCGATCGGACTGAAAACCTTGCGGGCACAACTAGATGGTAAACCAAGTATTTTGCCAAAATTTCAGATTTTTAAAAAAATTCCTACTGCCCAAAACGGCCTGGACGGCGTACGGCGGACGGACATTTCGGATTTTGAATGTAGACCTCTTGAAACGGATAATGTCAAATTTTGAGGCCGATCGGAGTCGTCGACCCGCGTCGCGAAAACATAGGTGTATTATTCCAAGAATAATAAACCAAAAGAAGAAAAAATGTTTTTCTCATCGTGATTACACGAAAACTTGTCGAGCTCCAGTTATCGAGTATTAAATTTTGCAACTACTCCCTCGTACGTGCTCCTCACATCTTTCCTGGAGCGGTTAAATTATGAGAAAAGGTGCAAATAAAGGAAGGTTAAAATCTCAAAAAGATGGAAAACCGCGATTTCCCATAAACAACTCATGCAAACACGTTATGTTGTTTTTCAATCTGAATGCTTTTCCCTGGTCCCGGATTTTGTCCTACTGGAATTATCCGCGTGGCGCTCCATAATACCAATAGCTGGAAATTGTTTATTTATTCATTTTATCAAAATTAGATAAATTTAATGGTTATAGAGCTTATAACACGATTGTGTGACGAGTAATAAATTTGAGAACGTACCTAACCATTTCAATGAAAAAAATGAGTCAATATCAGAAGTTACGGTTTAGTTACGGTAGCGTGAAGTTCCTTTTTTCAATTGTCGTAATTTGTGCGGCTAAAACTACAATTATGAAATTTTTGTCACTACGAGTTTCAAGTTGTACGTGAATAATAATGTCACACCAGATTACATTTCTTTCTATATTATGTTCAGTTATTCCTATGTTCCCTTTTTGACATACATTTGACACTTTAGTGCGCTTCGGAATGTGCATTCAGAGAGAAAAACCACGTTTTTTTTTTTTTTTTGTGGAAAATATGGTGCAAATTCCCGAAACCCGCCGTTTTCCAGTTTTGAGGTTTGACTCAATCTTTGGCGCGTTCTAGTAGGCGATCGAGTGCGACTAGGAACACTTGTATTTTTTTTATAATACCATTTTAATTTACAATATTATAGTCAATTTGTCTACATTAATTTAGTACATAACGACTTTTGCGCTAGACCGCTTACTTTTCAAGTTGCACGCCAAAAACAAAAAGTGCCAAAATGTTTTTGTTTCTGTTCTGCAATTTTGGGAAGGTTCCGGGCAGCACTTCTGACAGAAAACCATGGATGCGTGTTCAGCAACCCTAAAAGCATCAATAGATAGATGAATAGATATATATATATGTAAACAAAGGGAGGGGAAACACGACTCACTCCCTGCTACGCAATATCAGAATAATAACAAAACGCCATCTTCGCAAAACCGTGTTGGCAGCGTAGGCAGCAAAACAGCTTGGGCGGGTGAACCGAAAGAAGACCATCAGATGGTAAGCCCGAACATAGGTAGGTAGGTATGCCACAATACCACATATATATTGTAATGGACACTCCAGGGATGCTAGGGAACCCCATCGAAAAAACACCTGGAGTAAAAGGTAGAGAGAGTTGTTGAAAAGGGAATACACGTTGTATGTTGGACATTGTTAAAAAGTGTTTTGTTTACATTTGGGGGCCCGTCCGTTTCACGTAACTGCCAGCGATGTCTCGCCCACCCCGGACGATTTCGACACGGCGCCGTCCTGCAGACGTTCCTGTCACTCCGCCTACCGCGGCCCTCGTTCCGGCCGCGTCCCAGTCGTCCGCCACGCGTCCTCCTTCCCGACGTCGTCGAGAGGGGCTTGATGCGCCGCTACCTGTCCTGCAGCCGTCGACGTCAATGGCTGATCCTCAACCTTCAACGTCGTCCGAGGCGCGTATCTCAAACCTCGAAGAATCTTTGAACAGGATGGAACGGCTACTAACGCAGGTAACAGCCCACTTGCCGCTCCAGTCACAAACTCTTGTGCCCCACTTGCCACAGCCCTCGCCTGCCCCGGCCCGAGACGAGCAGACGCACCTCTCAGCTGCCGTACATAGTCCTCGGTGCCACTGGCCAGCAAAACTAAGCACATACGATGGTTCGGTAGTTTGGGAGGAGTTTGAAGTTCACTTAGAGGCAACAGCAGTTTTAAATCACTGGTCTACAGCCATAAAACGGGGGAGCCTGGCTAGTTGTCTACGAGGCCCAGCCTTGACACTGCTGGCGGACTTGAGTCAGGACGAAAGGTTAGATTATGGGGTGCTGATAACCGCTCTCTCTGAACAGTTTGGACGAGCTCGCCACCAGCTAACCTCTCGCCTTTCTTTGAAGAAGCGGAGACAGCAACCGGGTGAAACGCTCACAGGTTTGGCCAAAGAGATCGAGCAGCTTGTAAGGGGGGCGTATCCAACTGAGAGCCGAGTGCGGAGGGATTTGCGAGCAGTGGAGATTTTCGTGGAAGCCTTGGCCGACAGAGACCTGGCAAGGCTAGTAGTCCTTAGTAATCCAGCAACCATCCATGAAGCTCTGACCATGGCGATGCAATTGGAAGCAATGTCACAGGTCCCTCGTAAGCACGCAGCAAGTCCCTGTCCAGAACGTCAACAGAAGCTTATAGGCAAAACAGCATTTACACAAACGACGATGACCCCACATGTAGACATTGTACGAACGTGGGGGGAATTGATATTTGTAAGAGCAGTTATCAATCAGTCGAAGTGTAGTATGCTCGTTGATTCAGGAGCAGGCATCTCTATTTTGCGTACAGATGTGGCTAAGAAATTGGGCCTCACGATTCAGCCTTCGCAACATAGGGTGCTGCAGACAGTACAGGGAGGTCTAATGGATGTGGATGGGGAGTGCTTTGTCACAGTGACGTTTGAACAGCCAAATTGCCCGAAATGGTCTCAAATGTTCTTAGTTGCTCCCATCAAAGACCAAGCAATCCTTGGTATAGATTTCTTGCGGGGGACCACAGCCTGTATTGATGTTGGCCGAAATCAACTTGTCATGGATCGAATGGTGGTTCCCTTGATGTCCCACCGTGAGAGTGTTGCCAACCTGCGACATCTGCGACCAATGGAGGAAGAGGGTTGGATTAGACAAGCTTTGGGTTCGTCTGATTTACCGCCTAATTCGGTGGAGCGAACGAAAGTTGTTGCCCTTTTTCAGGAATACCGTCGCATCTTCGCCACAGAAGGTAACCTATTGGGTAGGACCCACACGGTGGAACACTCAATTGACACTGGCAATCATGCTCCGATAAAGCAGGCTCCTAGGCGCATACCTTATGCTCAAGAAGCGCATGTAGACAAGCTGATTAAGGAAATGCTAGACCAGGACGTGATCGAACCTTCCACTAGCCCTTGGGCCTCGCCCGTAGTGTTAGTTCCTAAGAAGGACGGATCCACTAGATTCTGCGTTGATTTTCGGAAGATCAATAAGATTACAAAGAAAGACTCCTATGCCCTGCCCTGTATTCAAGAACTGCTCGACACGCTTGGAGGTTCAGAGTGGTTCTGCACCATCGATTTGAAAAGCGGTTATTGGCAAATTGCATTAAGTGCGGAAGATAAAGAAAAGACAGCCTTCAGCATCTACCGTAAAGGGCTATGGCAGTTCAAGGTCATGCCCTTTGGTCTCACAAATGCCCCTGCCACTTTTCAACGCCTCATGGAAGCCGTGATTCCATCGGAGCTTGCTTTGACGTATCTTGATGATGTGATTGTGTACGGACCGGATTTTGAAACGGTTTTAGACAAGCTCGGAAAAGTCTTGGATAGATTGGCCGGTGCAAATTTGCAGGTGAACCCTAAAAAGTGTTCCTTCTTTTGCCGGGAGACAAAGTATCTAGGCCACATTATATCCCGAAGGGGTGTGCAAACTGATCCGGCAAAAACAAGTGCAATGAAGGAGTGGCCTACACCGCAGAACAAAGGAGAGCTCCGTTCGTTCCTTGGTACGTGCTCGTACTATAGGAGGTTTGTAAGGAGTTTCTCAGAAATAGCACGGCCTTTGAATAAGTTGACAGAAAGTCGAACACCCTTTGTGTGGGATATGGCCTGCCAACAGAGTTTTGCTCAGTTGAAACAAGCAATGACTACGGCACCAATCCTTTGCTATCCTGACCTGAAGCAGCCCTTTAAGCTGGATTGTGATGCCAGTCGACATTCTGTGGGGGCTGTACTGTCGCAAATGGTTGAGGGTA
Organism: Pilophorus perplexus; assembly: GCA_955831195.1. Lineage (NCBI taxonomy): Eukaryota > Metazoa > Arthropoda > Insecta > Hemiptera > Miridae > Pilophorus > Pilophorus perplexus. The sequence continues at coordinate 12,525,546 of OY037015.1, read as the reverse complement.
CAGAACGTGTTGTTGCTTATTACAGTCAAGCTCTGTCCAGACCGGAACGCAACTATTGCCCTACCCGTCGGGAACTTTTAGCTGCTGTGAAGGGCATCCAGCATTTCCATCAGTACTTGTATGGACGCCACTTTACACTGAGGACGGACCACTCTGCTCTGCAATGGCTTCATTCCTTCCACCGACCTGAAGGCCAGTTAGCTCGATGGATTGAGTTACTTGGGCAGTATGACTTTAGTGTGATCCATCGGCCAGGTCGGAGGCATGGTAATGCTGATGGAATGTCCAGAAGACCATGTGGCGAGGACTGCAATCACTGTCGTCGACGAGAGGAAGCTGACGTGCTGCCAGCGAAAACAGTTTCCTTGCAGTCAAATGAGTGGAAAGGGAAGCAGGTCGACAACCCTGCCATAAAATTCATCCTGGAAGCAAAAAGTATGGCCGGCACCAAACCAGCGAATATGGAATTGTTGGAGAAGGACGCTAGAGCAAGGAAGCTCGCTCACAGATGGGACTCTTTAGAAGTGTGTGATCAGCAATTATTTCACCGTTGGAATGGGCCTAGAAACAAAACTTGGCTTCAATGGGTGGTTCCGCCTACGTTGATTCAAGCCGTTCTGGAGCAATGCCATGACAACCCTGCAGGGGGGCATTTTGGATTCTTCAAGACGCTCGGAAAAGTCAGGCAGCAGTTCTACTGGCCTGGAATGAGTACCGACGTGCGAATGTGGTGCCGAACCTGTCAGACATGCAAGCGGTTCAAGGGTATGCCAAGATCAAAAGCACCATTACAACAGCATGCTGTGGGAGCTCCGTTTGACCGTATCGGGGTTGATTTGATGGGACCTTTTCCGGTAACTCATAAGGGAAACAGGTACGTGGTGGTAGCTGTGGATTATTTCACGAAGTGGCCCGAAGTCATAGCCGTACCCAACCAGGAGGCTGAAACTGTGGCAGGTGTGTTGATGGAGCATGTCTTCAGCCGTAATGGAATACCCTTGGAGTTGCACACGGACCAAGGGAGGAACTTCGAGTCGCAGCTGGTGAAGGAAGTTACCGGATTATTAGGGATTCAAAAGACAAGAACCACTCCACTGCATCCACAGTCTTCCGGACTGGTCGAGAGGCTGAACAGGACATTGGCCAAATACCTGGGCATATTTGTGGATGGAAATCAAAAGGATTGGGACGAGAAGCTCCCATTGTTCCTTTTGGCCTACAGGTCTGCACCCCATACTACCACAGGCTTGTCCCCAGCTCAGCTGGTTTTTGGGAGAGACCTTCGACTCCCAAGCTCGCTTCTTCATCCAGCACCCCCAGGTCAATGCCCGACTGCCTCTGTTCCATACGCCCTTTGGCTGCGGGAAACACTGGAAAAGGTCCGGGAAATTGCCAGCAATCAGGCGAAGCTCAAGATGAGGTACCAGAAAGAAGCCTATGACCGTCGAACCAAGGTCCCAGGTTTGGCCGTAGACGATTGGGTTTGGGTGCATGATCCAGTCAGGAGGAAAGGCAAGTGTGCCAAACTTTTGCCTCAGTGGACCGGGCCATGGGTGGTGACCCAAAAGATCAATGACGTGCTATTTAAGGTGAAGCTAGGAGGAAAAAGAAGAGTCCTACATGCGAATCGACTGGTGAAGGCTGAAGTCAGGCCTGAGGACAGGCCTTTTTCGGAAAGAGGGACCGGTGTAATGGACACTCCAGGGATGCTAGGGAACCCCATCGAAAAAACACCTGGAGTAAAAGGTAGAGAGAGTTGTTGAAAAGGGAATACACGTTGTATGTTGGACATTGTTAAAAAGTGTTTTGTTTACATTTATATATAGGGAACCCTAAGACCCCTATAGGGAACCGTAAAGATTACGACGACCTCAAAACTCTCATTTATTTTTCATAATTTCACCATACTTTACAGGGAACTTGTCTGGTCACGATCTTCAAACAGTTTATAATAAAATTTATTTTATATTTAATTTATAATAAAATAAAAAATAAATTTTTTTAATGTATTTAATTTATTTTATAATTATATTAATGTATTTTATATTAAATATAAAATAAAATTAAAAATAAAATTAAATATTATAAAATACATTAAATTTTAATGTATTTTACAATAAAATTTAGTTTATATTTAATATAAACTTATTAAAAAAGAAAAATTTTCCTGCTAAAAACCTGCAGTAGATTGGTTGAAGGGTGAAAAGGGTTTAAGAAGAAAAGGGCCAAAATGAACAAAACAGTAAAGAGGCCACAAACGATCCACCAGCCCAAAAGTTGACCGGACATCCCGATTTCCCCCTCGTAACCTGAATCCGGAAGGTCGTGTGGAGGGTGGTGAGCTACCCCTAGGAATAAATTAATATCAGAACAACACAAAGAGAGTAACTGTGGTATCAGATATGGTCTTTCAACGTCCGGTTGGCGTTTTGTATGGCGTTGGACGAGGGAAGTGGTCGGTGCGTGTTCCCAAAGCCCGCTTCGTATCCCTCGGTATGTTTTGCTTCCTCCGGCGAGCACTTGTCATGCATACCGGCTGACCAAAAACGGCCCGAACCTCCGCCAGACACTTTCTCGGTCGAATTCCATAACGTCCTAATCAAAATGTTTCGTGACTTGGACTGGGTCATCGAAACGATGGCAGAACCGACGATTTTATAGCTTCATCACTTTCTCCTCAACGTTCACCAGGCTGCACGGGACAGAGCTAAACAATGAACGGGATCATTTTCAGACTATGAATGAGGAAAGTGAGATAGAGACGTGAGAATACCAAATAAAACCGAATACAGGTATTACTGTAGATCTACAAGAATAATTATAATTATTATAACTGCACCTAACTGCACAGTTATTGTGTATTTTACCAGAATCAGAATCAGAATCAGAATCAGAAGAGGTTTTATTTGCCGATTACATAAATGTATATGACAATGGTCAACAAGGTGAACAGGCTGCAATTTAGTCAGATGTAAAAATTTTGTACACAAAAATTTGTCCAGTGAGCAATTTAGCTTGAGGGTCCAAAAAAGTTCATTTATCACTAAGACTAATTCTGCGAAGTCAATTTAGCTTATGGTCCTAGAGGTAAGATGAGACAAAAACAAAGAATTCATCGAAATTATAGGGAGCAATCTGAATTAACAGCTCTTTACAATTTTTCTTAAAAATAGAGTCGTTTTGTTGGCGTAAGTAAGAAGGCAAGGCGTTGTAGAATTTAACTCCCCACCAGTTTGTAGAGTTTCGACTGGCTGTCAGTCGTGTAAACGGGGGGACAAGTGACTTGGAACTTTTTGTGCCATAAGGATGAGATGGGTGGCAGAAATCTGTTATATTGGTATGGACATATATCAGGCACTCAAAAATGTAAACGGCCGGTATAGTCAAGGCTCCTAATTCGACGAACGCGTCCCTACAGTCACTCCGGTAGGCTAAGCCTGCCACAACTCTTATTGCTCTCCTTTGACTACTGAAAATCATGTCACTGTGCGGGGAGTGTCCCCAGCAGAGGATGCAGTATGTGGCCTTGCTTTGGAAAACCGCGTGAAATGCCGACAAGACCGCGGATTTTGAAAGTTTGTCAGTTAGTCGACGTAAAAGGTAAGCGATACTGTTTAAAGAGCGAGCCAGTTGTTCGCAATGAGCTTTCCAATTAAGTTTTGGGTCAAGGAAGACCCCCAACGTTCTTACTTTATCTGGGTTATTTTCGATACCTGAAAGGTCTCTGAGTCCCAGAAACATTTGTTCTGTTTTGGAGTCATTTACAGCCAACCGGTTGCTGTGAAACCAATCTTGAATCTCTCTAACCAGGTCAGCAGTTTTTCGCTTCAGATATGTCAGGTCAGCATCCACCGTGAGCAGTGTCGAGTCATCGGCGAATAGAGTCATGTGACCTTGAGTTTGCTGGGGGAGATCATTGGAAAAGATCAAGAACAGGGTAGGCCCCAACACGCTGCCCTGAACTACCGACAGTCCTCCCAATTGCGCCATTTGGGAAACCTGGTCGCCCATTCGGACCAGCTGCATCCTGCCCTCCAGATATGATTTAACCAAGTTCACTGCATTACCCGAAAAGTTGTATTTGGGCAATTTTGCCAAAAGAATATCATGTGGTATGCAATCGAAGCACTTTGATACGTCTACCATAGTGGCTGCGACGTAATTCCTATTTTCGAAGCCAGAGCTTACAAAATTGGATGCACTTAGAATTGCTTGGCTTGTGGATTTTCTCGAACGAAATCCGAACTGTTCAGTGCAGAAAAGGTTATGGTCTTCAAAGTGATCTTTGATTTGCTTATTTAAAGCTTTTTCAAATATCTTCGAGCATATGGGCAATTTAGATATAGGCCTATAGAGTGCCATAGAGTCGAGGTCACCCTTTTTATGCAAAGGAATAACTTCTGCTATTTTTAGGGCTGTTGGGAAGAGGCCAGAGTGGATTGATTCATTGATTAGGTGCGTCAATGGGTACACCAGCGCCAGAGCCGCTTTTTTGATCATGTTTGAGGACAGGCCGTAGTAGTCACAACCACTAGAGTTCTGGAGATTTCCTATGATTTCAATAATCACTTCCGGCTCGACTGAGGAGAAGTCAAACTTCGGCGACTCATTCGTACGGAAATCAAGTGGGTTCTTAGAGGTTGAGGGCAAATTTGCCACGGTATCCCGGCCAACTGATAAGAAATAGTTATTAAAGTCATCAGCTGAAAAGGGAGGGTTGTGAATAGCCTGATTAGCGTTTGGTTTATTACCAAAGGAAATACCCATATAGTAGGTACCTACTGTAACAAAACACTCTTGAACAATGTTCAACAACAACGTGTGTATTGACCACAACTATTTTTTGACTGATTCGAAACCCCCCATGTGATGGTTGCCATCACATTACCCCCCTCTTCAAGTCGGCGAGAGCCAGCCGGTTGACGTGGACCATCTTCGTCACTTTCCCGAGCCGAACCCGGTAGAGCACGTCGTTCCTCTTCGCCATCACGACGGCTGGAGTTTCGGGCAGCGCCCCACCGTTCGTTTTGGGTCATGCAGCCAAACCCAGTCCCCAAGCTTGAACTACTTCTGCATGGCTCGACGGTCGAAACGCTCCTTCTGCTGCCGCATCTGGACCCCTATGATTCTTGTAGCGCACTCTCTGGTTTCCTGCATGTGCTTCCGAAGAGAGAACACATACGGAACCGAGACTGGCTCTTCCCTGACAGGCCAAGTCCTCTGGTAGCTGGAGCTCGCGACCATACACCATCAATGCTGGCGAGAAGCCAGTCGTGACATGGGGCGCACTCCTGTAGGCCAGCAGGAAAAGTGGTAGCAGCCTGTCCCAATCATTCTGCTTCTGGTTGACGAACTTAAGTTCGTTTGTCAGAAATTTGGTTATCGATCGATTGAGGCGTTCTACCAGCCCTCCTGACTGTGGGTGGAGTGTGGTCGACCGAGTGTGCCTGGTTCCCAGGAGGTGGCTCATTACCTTAATCAACTTTGATTCGTAGTTGCGCCCCTGGTCAGTGTAGATTTCGGACGGAACCCCATGCCTGCTGCAAACGTGTTCGACAAGTGCTGTGGCAGCTACTATTTTTTTGACTATTTTGACTATTTCGAAACCCCCCATGTGATGGTTGCCATCACAGTACCTTTTGGAATCAAACTCCTCAATTAAAGAGGGGAAAACTGTTTTTTTTTTTAAATTTCATTTAACCAATATTAACATGTATAGGAATTATTACCCCAAATTTTGGATTTGTTTGACATCCCTACCCCAAGATACGAAGGCGTAGGCCTACCTTCAAGAAGATCCGGCAATGCAAGAATGTCCTCCGTTTCGGAATGATTTTTTTTTTTTTTTTTTTTTTTAATGTTTCTATTACTTCTGCTTCAAACTCAAACCCTTCAATTTTCTGTTGCTGGCTGAAACGGATGAGGGGGGAGGGGGGGGGGACGAATAACATGAACGTAAAAAGGGGAGCAGACTCCGTTGGTGCTTGGCTAATCATCCTCCGCTTTCATCTTTTAAAATCGTCTAAAAATAGGAGCAGGATTTTAATGAAAACCCAGGCTAGGGGCGGGAAGGAATAAAGAAAATCGGTGGGGTTTTTTCTTGTAAAGCTACGAAAAATCGCTCTCATGGAAAGTTACTTTTTCTTTTTTCAAGATTCTCACCAATATCTAACTAGAATCCCGATTTTATTATTAATATTTTTTTTATACCTTCATTTCTTATCTTTTCCTACACTGAAGCGTCAACAGAATACTGAGAAGGATTCTCGATTTTTCAAATGTTTCAATCCTATCTAGGTTTTGCTAGGACTGGCAAAAATGACATATTTTCGGGTTACTTGAAATCCCCGGCAAAATCTTATCGGTAGATACGGCTGGGATGGACGAAGATAATTTTGCCCACATTTTGAACTTTTCACGAATCTCTACTACGAAATTAAAAGATTCCACCCATTCAGAAAACAATGAACCATGGCGGAAATTGGACTTCATTTCTATCTTGAAGTTGAACCGAATCACGTGGTAGATGAGTTCCAGTGACAACGGGATTTAATACAAAATTTGTAAATTCATTTAATGTTTCAATAGTGCTTCCAAATCGACAGGTTCAAGTTCGGTTATGCAAACACGTACGAAATGGCTGGGGGAAAATTATTAATGAATACTTACGTAAACTGCTTCTCTCAGTCGTACGGAGGATACAACCCTCACAGCACTTCAAACAGAGGCAGGTCCTGAATTAATATTATCGTAGTCGGCACAGGGTACCAGACCCTCTCTCACAACAACTACACGATCTACGACGCCATCTACGACCCAATTGAACGCTCAACACGTTCAAAATGTTCTGCAGAGATAATCAAGTGCTTATGCAAGAATGCTCTATTTCATTCTCACCTGCCTCGTACTATGTCATGCCACGACCTAATCTATTTCACGTTAATTTCGCCTACTTGCAATTATTTCTAGGTTTTGAAAATATTTTTTTCTAAACATCTTCGCTTGTGATTCCTAGTTTTATTAATTTTACTTTTTTTAATAAAATTTTTATTTGGATTTTTTTTTCAAACATTTTTTGTTTTTTATTCGAAAAATATTTGACTCCGATCGGCCCCAATCCGTTTCAACAGGTCTAGATTCCAAAACCGAAATGTCCGTCCGCCGTCCGGGCCGTTTTGGGCAGTAGGAATTTAAAAAAAAATGAAATTTCGACAAGATACTCGGTTTACCATCTAGTTGTGCCCGCAAGGTTTTCAGCCGGATCGCCACAACCCGTGGGGCTACGGGAGGTTTTTTTAAAGACTTTTGGCTATGCGATCGAGTTAGGTGTCGTTTTCGAAGTATTTTTGGACGTAGAATCCATTCTTTGGGGTGCCGGAACGATCCGATTTCACTGTTGCGATCTATAGGGTTTTCATGGGGCTCCAAATGGGATTTTTGAAGGATCCCAGGAAGTCAAATATTTTTCAAGTAAAAAACAAATTTTTGAAAAAAAAAATCCAAAAAATGTTTAAAATTTTCTTTATTGACACAGAATTAAATTTCTGCTCAATTGACCTACCTATATCAAAGAATAATAAACCCTAGTGTAAAATTTGCAGTTTTTTTTTTCTTTCTTTTTTTCTTGGTATAGCACCGACTCTTGAAAATTACGGATAATAATTGAAGGGGTGGTAGACCTCTGCGCTCTCGGCAAAAACCACACTGCGATAATTCAAGGGTACAGAGGACAAAGAGTATGATTGTACAAAAAAGTTCAGGAACGCAAATGTAAATTTTATCAACTCGGTTAAGAAGTCTATTTAAGTTAAGGTGTTATTGCATTTGGGGTTATAGGCATGGTGTTGGTGACCATTTATGATAATTTTAACTTGAATAGACTACTTACTAGACGAGTTAATCAAGTTTATTTTTGTGTTCCTGAACATTTTTGTAAAATGGAGTCTTACCCTTTTCCCCCTGTACTCTTCAATGATCTTTTAATTATTAAAGACGGAGTATTAGGAGTAGCGTCAGAAACCATTTTCAATAAATTAACATTTTTTATTTACAGGTAGTAATTAAATAAAATTATATACACAGTCGAGTCTATATAGGATGGTGGTTTGGTAACGGTCGTAGACGGTTTATTGCCTGGAGTGAGCCCTGTACGCCAAGTCGGAGGATCTGCCGTGGTAGTGTTCGTCGACGTGGTGATGGTGATGAGGGTAGTAGACTTCGTAGTTGAGCACTTTGGGTTTCGTGAGCCGGAATATGACCATAGCAGCCGTCAAGACGAGGGACAGCAGGCCCAGGGTTAGGGCCTTCCAAGTTTTCAGCGCTATTAAAGCCATCGCAAGGGGGATGACGGCCGTCGCTTTGAATTTCAGCCCCAGGACGAAAGGGACGACGACTTTCTTGATGAAACCCCTTCCTGTGAAATTAAAACAAAAACGTTAAAGGAACCTATCCACGGTTTTTTAATCGATTATGAATAATTTATAATGAAGAAAAGGCTTAACTTTTTTTTCCAATTTAATAGAGGAGTTTAAACTCCTCCCAAATCCCCCCCCCCCCCCCCGGCTCCTCATCCCTCGGTTTTAAAACCGGAGAGGAAGTTGAAGTTAGTATTTGTTTCCACAATTATGGGAAAATAAGATTCAAGGCAGCGGGCCATGAAGAGGTTGGCACATCATGAATATTTCACATTTAAATAGTGTTTCTCTAGAAAGTGGGTTTAAACTGAGAAACAAATCCACCCGCTGATTCTCCAAGATATGACGAAGGGCGATAAATTGCTTTCCCTCCGGTTTGGATATAAAGTTGGACCGAGAAAATTCATTTGAAATGAGAAAACTATAAATTTCTAGCTTTGATTCAGGAAGGGAGGTATAGAAGCGTATAGATATGAATCTCAAATGGATGCCAACTCATTTGTCTCTCGCATAGACAAGTGCTGTAACTCCCCGTCGCTATAACCGAGACTGGAGAAAAATTACTTTTCACCGCTCCATCGTCTTGTTGCTTATTCAACATTTCACTGAAAAAAGAGGTGGTAAAAAATGGAATGTGCATTTGGGTTACGATATGCTAATACCGCTCTCGTTGAGTCGAGTCGTTTATTACCGAGTTCCTTTTCATTTTCAATAGCAAAATTTCGTGGTAGAAAAAGTGGGCCGTCAAATCAAAGAAAACAATTCGAATGATTCCTGACAGTGTTCTTCGAAAGTAGATGCTGTGTGGTAGATACCTTGATTCGAATCAGCTTCGGCAAGTGGAAGTGTAAGTGATTTGGGCAGGTTTTCAAGCATTTCGTTTGAGACGAGCCCCTTTGCACCGTTCACCAATTCCTCTGGAAGATCCAACTTGAGCGAATGGCCGTACAGGTATCTGCGTCGAGAAACAGACAAGAATGAGAAAATTTTCAATTAATGACCTACAAGAACAACATAACCGCAAAACGCACCTCATACGACCCAACACCTCAAAACTACACTAGTAAACTGCCTATATGGCACATAATTAGCAACAATGGCGGTAGATTGAAATTAAGTACAACACCCAAAAAGTAAATTTCTACGGGCGCACCTTTCCAGTTTCTCCAAGGTTGTAGCGGATGCGTCATTGCTATTCAGTTCGTTCTCGCTCTGGAAAATAATGTGTGAATCAGCATGGTTTTCAAAATTAGTGAGTTATATCGGCTCAAAGTTTGAGAATTTCAATAATTGACGCTCCATTAAGATTTGAAGTAAATTTTACTGCAAAACTTGGATGCTAGATAATTATTACCTATCTATCAAAGATTTGAAGGTAACGGAGCTTCGAAAAATTCACAAGAATTGTTTAGTTTACCGTAACATAAAACGAGTAAATACATGGAATCCTTCCAGAAAAAGATGTTTGGCTTAGAGTCATAGCAAGCAGCCAAAGGGGATCCGGGTATCTGCATAACAAAAGAAGAAGCATCTTTTGTGTGTAAACAAACAGAGACCACTTGACACAAATCCTTTTCTATACCTCTGATCCTACTGAAGATACCGTCCTAAGATGGCTCTCGTGAGTCATCTTAAGTCCAACTTCTACGTTGGGTTTTTCGAATGGAGTGTGTACTAACGAATTCCATGCAACCCTCTCAAAAGTTGCAAATTGATTAAATTCAAGTGTTCTTGTCACTCTTAGATGGTAGTGGTGTTGGCCGTCTTGGAGGATTTGTAGAGGGTGAGCCGTAAACCCTCCTTGATTTCAAAATGTATTACATGTATACATCAAATCCCAGTAATAAAACTCAAAAACGTTTTAAAACCCAGAAGCAGTACACGAGTAAGTTTTTACGGATTAGTTATGGCGTAGACGAATTTGTACAAGTTGAGGCTTGGTTCGCCAGTTCTTCACAAACTTATGATTACCATGGCTTCGAAAGAAAAAATTCTGTGAAACATCTAATCCTAGTTTTTTTTTTTTTTTTTCTTCTCTGGCAACAGCAAATTTACTCGCGAGTTTCCCTCAGATCCGCCCAACCGTGGAAAGCTGGCAAGTTCTGAAAAGCTTTCCTTAGGTGGAGCTGCTTTCGCAATAAATCTCTCACAATAACTCCCATCTGACGGCGTTCCCAGTGGGCATCGATCATACTTTCCAGCGGAAAGAATATTCACTTTTCAACACTTGAAATCGTGTGATAGGGCGAATTGACCTTTCCATTGATGTGGTCGATAGCTTAGTCTGTGTAGAAAGCTCTTCATTATAGTGAAGGAATGCGAAATAACCCTGAGTAAATTTTTAACGAGCTCTATTACCGACAGCACTGAAGGAGAAAATTAGAGAACGAAAATTTCGATCCCACAAAGTTTCAGAGCAGCTCGCCCTAACGATTCAACTAATTCACCACCAATTTGGCCATCCAGTTTAGTTTCGAGAAATTGTAAATAATCCATTCTGTGCTTCCCTTTTTCGTTCGAGATTCTGATAGGAATGGCTTAGAGGAATAAAATCAAAGAGGAGGGCCCTAACGAACTGAAGCCTGAGTACCAGAAACCTTCGCCCGCCCACCGTTCAAAGGAGGTCATCGCGTAATGAAATTCGTCCGGATACCGGTGGAGAGTTTGGCAAAGGATCAGCTTTCCTGCGAATCTTGTTACAGGGCATCCCAACATCTATCGAGGTTTGCTCGATTGTAAACTGCAGTATGTGAAAGTCAACTTGTACAAATCTGTTTAGTTTATTCGTATTAACTTCGATAAAACTCACAAGAACTCAAATTAGAGCCTAAATTAGGTAGGTACCTCCGGATTTGAAACGATAGCCAAATGCCTCGTTATCCTCAGCGTGGGCAGGACCGCAGCTCTTGTCAGCGCCTGCCTTAGATTCCCTTCCAGACATCCTTCCTCTCCTGTTACAAGGCAGTCCAGAACGTCCAATCCGTAGCATACCTGGAAAAAGGATATTTCTAAACAGATTGTTACAAGAACCACAATTTGTCAATCCAGCATTGGACAGATAAATTTCACATATACAGCTTTTAAAAAACCAGTTTCTAACTGGTGTCCCCCTTCACATGGCATACCTGAAGGGTGGCGAGAGCCGCTAAAATGTAGGCGCACCACCGGCTCATTGTGGTAGGATTTCGACTGGCGCTTGATCGATTGGCACGGAACGTTTTTATATGCCGATCCACTTTGGCGTTCGGGGAGTCCCTGCTCTCACTTTTGTTCTAACTATGGAGCGTACCTACCTCCCACTGGGTCCCGAAAGGGGGGAAACTGCGGATCAGCCATTTATAGCAAGCTTTTACCTTCATGGAGATAAATTTTACACTAGGGTACCTATATCATTCTTTTACACAAACTGTGCAAAAATGAATTCATCAATTAAAATATTATTTTTTTAAAAATGAAAACGTTTTTCTACTGTGACGAATGTGGGACTCCAAAAATGGATTATGCGCCCCAAATTACTCGGAAAACGACACCCCATTCGAATTTCTGGCATCCTCCAAAAGCCCGACAGATCCCTATGGTAAAATCGAATGGTTCTGGGACCCCCAAAAATGGATTTATGTCAAAGAATACGTCGAAAACGTCACCCACTCGGTCCCATAGCCAAAAACCGTCAAAACCCCGTCCCGCAGCCCCGCGGGTTTGGGCGATCGAGCTGGAAACTTTGTGAGAACAACTAAATGGCGAACCGAGTTTATTGCCAAAAATTCTGGTTTTCACAAAAATTCCTACAGCCCCTAACGGCCAAGACGGCGGACGTGCATTAAATCAAATTTTGATTTTTGAAATCTACGTGTCATGAAAAGTACTACGTCAAATTTGGAGGCCGATCACAATTTTCGACCCCCGTCGCGAATACAATGGTTTATTATTCCAATAACAAACCAAAAATGCCCCAATTATATACTGGGCCTCATTTGATGGGTTTCTTAAAAGGCCAGACCAAAGGAACGCGTGAAATCTAGAACAGAGAAAATAACGCTACAAAAATAAGAGTGGTCATAAAAGTCTGGGACCACAATGCAAAACTAAATTTCACCAAAAATTCACTCGACTCCCACAAGTTTATTTTTAAAAAACACCTGTATTGCCTCACATGCTGCACAGATTGAGACGATCGGACTAAAATCCTGAGTACCATCATGATTCACAAAAAAATAATGTGGGGGACGATACAATCTTTAACCCTTGGGTGAGCATATTCAGAGAACAAGAAACCGTCAGTGGCAAATCACCCTGGTGGCTCTGCAACAGGAATCAGCGAACGGAAGATGGAAATACTTCCAAGCTGGGCTGGATCGCGAGAAAGCGCCTTCGGTTCAATTCCCATACCGTTCACAAGCGCATTTTCTATAATATTCCTAATAAAAACTGTATAGACAATTGTCGAATGTGGGTGTCCGGATAACATCCATAACTAAATTTGTGTACAACCATATCAGACTTTTTCAAATGTAGTAGTGTAACAAAATGGGTTAAACTATGACTGCCATACAACTTGACGAAGTGAGGACCATATTATGTACATTGATAGAACATACATTTTCAACAAGTTCGTTCCAAATATGGAACCAAATTAACCACACTCAAAATAGAGGGAAAGGTTGTTTTACGAAAAATGCCAATTTCTCGGCTAATTTCAAAGGTGCATACTGGACTTGATAAGGTCACGATGACAATAGTAGAATTCGTCACTTCGCAGTTAATACAACCAACAACGGCCTTAACAGAGGAAGCACACATCGAGGAAGCAACGACGACTTTACTGCTATCACTAGGCGAGAAGTTCGCCAACCAAATTTATGTGCTGTTTAAACAATTTGGATTCATTACGAGAGTTCAGTGAGACTCAAACAAAAATAAATTTCATAAAATTGGTATGATAATGACCTAATTTTAGTGGTATTACTAGCACTCAGACATAAGGCCTCGCTTCGCTCGGCCGACCACTTTATCGGGCATCACCACTTTCTCGGACAGAAGGCCTCGCTTCGCTCGCCCAAATGACAGTCGCTCAATGCGCTAAATTTAACGGGTGTACGTCGTCTTCCCACACACCAGAATATATCCGAAATTAGCGTAAAATGAACCGTTTCCCAAAACTGCCCCCCCCCCCCCACCCCAAAACGTTTCCTCGCCCTCTCCACCTTTCCGAGGTCCCTGACAGCGTCCCGTATTAAAGGGCAAACGCGCGCCGGATCTCTTCAAATCGTTCACATTAAACTCGCCGTCTAAATTCGATCATCGTCGGAACTCGTAGTTTCGGGAATTCAACCCCATTTCAATCGGACCATGAACAACAAAGATACAAATAGTTGCATCAATTTGCGCGCGCCAAAAATTTGGGTTCTCAAACCCCTTATTTGAAGTTAAACGGTTCACCGGACCCGTAGAAAAAATCGCCGTATTTTTATCGCTTACCGTTTAGGAGGAAAAGGCTCTTGACATACATACATAGTCAGCCAGCCAGCCACAGACACGGTGAGAATTAGTGGTATAGACTAGATGCTACGGCTCGCTTTGCTCGCCTACGCACCCAGCTGGGGGGCTCCGCCCCCCAGACCCCCCGCTAGTGGGGTGCGTAGCATCGATGGACACGTTCAAACCCCTACTCAGACATAAGGCCTCGCTTCGCTCGGCCGAGCGCTTATTCGGACAGGGGGGCCTCGCTTCGCTCGGCCGACCGCTTAATCAGACGAGCGCTTATTCGGACCTCCCCTAGTGGTAGTTAAACGGTCGGCCGAGACGATAGGAAAAATCAGCGTATTTTTAGGGCTTACCGTTTAGGAGTAGGCCATTGACATACTGACATAGTCAGCCACAGACACGGTGAGAATTAGTGATATAGACTAGATGCTCCGGCTCGCTTTGCTCGCCTACGCACCCAGCTGGGGGGCTCCGCCCCCCAGACCCCCCGTGGGCCTCGCTACGCGAGGCCGGCGCCTCGCTTCGCGAGGCCGATCGCTTAAGCAGACATGTGGGTGAATTGCCGCTTGTGGGTGTATTGCCACCTGTGGGTGTATTGCCGCCTGTGAGTGTATATTGCCGCCTGTGGGTGAATTGCCGCCCCCCAGACCCCCCCTAGTGGGTGTATTGCCGCTTGTGGATGTATTGCCCACTGTGGTTGTATATTGCCGCCTGTGATTTGGGTGAATCATGGTACGAAAATGATTAGCCGAGCGAAGTAAGGCCCCCTTGTCAAAGTGCTAGTCTATTAGCTGAGCGAAGTAAGTCAAAGTGCTAGTGAAATCAAATCAAAACTCACAGTAAAAAACCCGGTGGGGCGCTATGGGACTAAAATGCCGAGGGGGTAGAGTTAAGTGTCGTTTTCCAAGTATTTTTGGAGACGACCTATGGAGCTTTCATGGGGCTATACGAAATTAGACCCCCTGTCAACGTGCTAGTGAAATCAAATTTCCACCATCAATAATAATAGAACTACCTATGTGGGTGGCCGAGCAAAGCGAGTCCCCTGGCCGTTAAAATGATCGGCTGAGTGAAGTATGCCCCCCCCCCCCCCCCCCTCCCAACCTGTCATAGTGCTAGTGAAATCAAATCAAAGTTGAAAACTCACAGGAAAAATATGGGGCTAAAATGGCGAGGGGGTAGAGTTAAGTGTCGTTTTCCAAGTATTTTTGGGGAAAGGGGAAGTATTTTTGGGGAAATTAAGGCCCCCCTGTCAAGTGCTAGTGAAATTAAGGCCCCCCTGTCAAGTGCTAGTGAAATCAAATTTGAAAAGCCTTCTCTTGATAATAATAGAACTACATATGTCGGTGGCCGAGCAAAGCGAGTCCCCTGGCCGTTAAAATGATCGGCCGAGTAAAGTATGCCCCCCCTCCCACCATGTCATAGTGCTAGTGAAATCAAATCAAAGTTGAAAATTCACAGGAAAAATATGGGGCTAAAATGGCGAGGGGGTAGAGTTAAGTGTCGTTGGAAGGGAGGGGGTTGAAGGAGGGGAAAACGGAAAAAATCCTTGAGGGCGCTCAACCTATCTCAGAACGTAGAGCATTTTTGAATTTCTCGAGATTTTCAAGAATATTATATATATTAGTGATATAGATTATTTATAAGGGTCTTGCTTGATCGCTCGTACATATAGATCCTTGTTTGGGGGGGGGGGGGGGGGGGGGGGGGAGTAAGGACCCCCTGTCAAAGTGCTAGTGAAATCAAATTTGAAAACTCCACCATCAATAATAGGAGAACTACCTATGTTGGTGGCCGAGCAAAGCAAGACCCCTCTGGCTAATAAAATAATCGCCCGAGCGAAGCAAGACCCCCCCCTGTCATTTGAAAAGTTTGAAAAAAGCCTCCCCTGGCTGGTAAATTGATCGGCCGAGCGAGAACCCCCCCCCCCCCCCCCCCCCTTGGCAACGTGTCAAATTTGACAACTCACAGGAAAGAAACCCTGGGGTGCCATCAATAGTTAGTTGCTCGCCTACGCACCCAGCTGAGTAACCCTAGTGGGGTGCATAGCATCGATGGACACGTTCATAACCCTGCATCAAGGTCAACTGCTCCTTCAACATCAACCCCCCTGGCTGATAAAATGATCGGCCGAGTGAAGTATGCCCCCCCTCCCACCCTGTCATAGTGCTAGTGAAATCAAATCATAGTTGATAACTCACCGGAAAAATATGGGGCTAAAATGGCGAGGGGGTAGAGTTAAGTGTCGTTTTCCAAGTATTTTTGGAGAAAGTAAGGCCCCCTGTCATAGTGCTAGTGAAATCAAATTTGCAAAGCCTTCCCTTGATAATAATAGAACTACCTATGTCGGTGGCCGAGCATTGCGAGTCCCCTGGCCGTTAAAATGATCGGCCGAGTGAAGTATGCCCCCCCCCCCTCCCACCCTGTCATAGTGCTAGGTGAAATCAAATCATAGTTGAAAACTCACAGGAAAAATATGGGGCTACAATGGCGAGGGGGTAAAGTTAAGTGTCGTTTTCCAAGTATTTTCCACCCTTTGTAAAGTCCACCCTCAATAATAATTATTGAGGGTAGGTCAATAATTATTATTGACCTACCTACATATTTATTACATATAAATATGTAGGTAGGTAGGACATTTGAATCCCCTGGCCGGTATAATGAAAACAAAGAAAAAATATGGGGCTAAAATGGCGAGGGGGTAGAGTTAGTGTCGTTTTCCAAGTATTTTTGGACGTAGAAGCCCCTGGCGGATAAAATGATTCCCTGAAAATTTCATCAAAATCGAATCAATAGTGGCTGAAATCCCCACTCCTTTTCTTTAGTTGAAGGAGGGGAAAACGGAAAAAATCCTTGAGGGCGCTCAACGTATCTCAGAATTTAGATCATTTCATCAAAATCGAATCAATAGTGGCTGAATTTTTGAATTTTTATTTTATTTTAATTTTTATTTTATTTTTATTTTAATTTTTATTTTTTAAATTCAATTAAATTACATTTTTCGATAATCGATTCAGTTTAAATCGATTCTACTTTTCTCGATAATCGATTCAATTTAAATCGATTCATTTAATTTACATCCATTTCCTTCTGGGAGACCTTGCGCATAGACCTAGGGAGCACCCCTTAAAGGCTGATGTCCCACCCGCTCGGAGTGAAGAGTGTAGACGGGGGGGTATCGGCAAGTTGGTAAGCCGAGCCAGAATTCACCCGACGGGTCGCCCGCCCCGCGAATTAAAGAAAACTGCAAAACTCAACTCGCCCTTAAAAGTCGCTCATCGTCGGAACGAATTTGGTCGATATCAAGTATTAAAATTCGGATCTCTAGGTAGGCGTAGGACGAAACGCGAAAAAAATCCGTCTATTAACGGCGGAATAAGACGCAAAAATTAATTGAGCGAATTCGCGCGCGCCAAAAAATTCGCGCGACCCCCTTATCGGACGTAAAATTGGTCGAGGAATCCGAATCCGGTGAAAAAAATAGGGGTTCCCATTTGAAATAAGAAAGTTGATGTCAATTGCGCGGATTTGAGCGCATTTTAGAAAAATCTCGACCCCCCTATTGACTCTTAAACGGTCCACACAGACGATAGGAAAAATCGGCGTATTTTTAGGGCTTACCGTTTAGTCAGAGTAGGCGATTGACATACCCAGCCAGCCAGCCAGCCAGCCAGTCCGACGGTGAGAATTAGTGGTTTAGACTAGATGCTCCGGCTCGCTTTGCTCGCCTACGCACCCAGCTGGGGGGCTCCGCCCCCCAGACCCCCCGTGGGCCTCGCTTCGCGAGGCCGGCGCCTCGCTTCGCGAGGCCGATCGCTTAAGCAGACATGTGGGTGAATTGCCGCTTGTGGGTGTATTGCCACCTGTGGGTGTATTGCCGCCTGTGAGTGTATATTGCCGCCTGTGGGTGAATTGCCGCCCCCCAGACCCCCCCTAGTGGGTGTATTGCCCACTGTGGTTGTATATTGCCGCCTGTGATTTGGGTGAATCATGGTACGAAAATGATTAGCCGAGCGAAGTAAGGCCCCCTTGTCAAAGTGCTAGTCTATTAGCTGAGCGAAGTAAGTCAAAGTGCTAGTGAAATCAATTTTCAAAAGTCTACCCTCTACCGCCCGAGCGAGGAACCCCCCCCCCCCCCCCCACCTCCCTGCCATAGTGCTAGTGAAATCAAATCAAATTTGAAAACTCATAGGGAAAAAACCCATGGGGCGATATGGGGCTAAAAAGGCCGAGAAGATGATCAGCTGAGCGAAATAAGACGCCCCTCCTGTCAAAGTGCTAGTGAACTCAATTTTGAATACTCCACCATCATAATAATAGAATAGAACTACCTATGTGGGTGGCTGAGCAAAGCGAGCCCCCTCTGATCGGTAGAGCGAAGTAAGCCCCCCCCCCCTCCCCTGTCAAAGTGCTAGTGAAATCAAATCAAAACTCACAGTAAAAAACCAGGTGGGGCGCTATGGGACTAAAATGCCGAGGGGGTAGAGTTAAGTGTCGTTTTCCAAGTATTTTTGGGGACGACCTATGGAGCTTTCATGGGGCTATACGAAATTAGACCCCCTGTCAACGTGCTAGTGAAATCAATAATAATAGAACTACCTATGTGGGTGGCCGAGCAAAGCGAGTCCCCTGGCCGTTAAAATGATCGGCCGAGTAAAGTATGCCCCCCCTCCCGCCATGTCATAGTGCTAGTGAAATCAAATCAAAGTTGAAAACTCACAGGAAAAATATGGGGCTAAAATGGCGAGGTGGTAGAGTTAAGTGTCGTTTTCCAAGTATTTTTGGGGAAAGAGGAAGTATTTTTGGGGAAATTAAGGCCCCCCTGTCAAGTGCTAGTGAAATCAAATTTGAAATGCCTTCCCTTGATAATAATAGAACTACCTATGTCGGTGGCCGAGCAAAGCCCCTGGTGGATAAAATGATTAGCTGAGCAAAGTAAGGCCACCCTGTCAATAATTTGGAAAAAGAATCGATTCTAATAATAATAATAATAAATACTAATAATAATATTTTATAATAATAATACTTTCTAAATCGATTTGATTTAAATCGATTCATATTTGAGAATCGGACATCCCTCGGACGACTTTGCAGGGATGGCCGGGAGATATCGACCCCCCAAAATCCCCCCCGGAGAAGAAAAAACCCCCGCAATCTGGGGGAAAAACCCTGATTTGGCTGCACTGCAAGGGGATGACTGGGAGAGATCTCGTAGACCTTGCGAGCTCCCCTTAAAGGCTGATGTCCCACCCGCTTGGAGTGAAGAGTGTAGAAATCAAATTTGAAAACTCCACCATCAATAATAATAGAACTACCTATGTGGGTGGCAGAGTAAGCGATAAATAAATTTATTTATTTATTATTATTATTATTATTTAGTTGAAGGAGGGGAAAACGGAAAAAATCCTTGAGGGCGCTCAACCTATCTCAGAATGTAGATCATTTTTGTATTTCTCGAGATTTTCAAGAATATATATAAATTTTTTTATCGTGAAATGTACCAATGTCAAATGGCCGAGCAAAGAGAGCCTCCTGGCCGTTAAAATAACAATATAACCTTCAATAACAATAGAACTACCTACCAATGTGGGCAGCCCAGGAAAGCGAGCCTCCCCTGGCCAGTAAAATGATCGGCCGAGTGAAGTAACCCCCCCCCCCCTCCCCTCGCTGTCATAGTGCTAGTGAAATAAAATCAAATTTGAAAACACAGGGAAAAAATGGGGCTAAAATTTGTTAATAATTTTTTTTTCCGATTCAATTCAACTTTTCGATACTTTTCTCGATAATCGATTCAATTTAAATCGATTCATTTAATTTACATCCATTTCCGTCTGGGTGACGTTGCGCATAGACCTTCCGAGCGCCCCTTAAAGGCTGATGTCCCACCCGCTCAGAGTGAAGAGTGAGGGCGGGGGGATAGAGGGTGTTGAGAGGATGGGAGTGAAGCCGAGCCAGAATTCACCCGACGGGACGGGTCGGTGGCGACGGCCCAGTTTTTTCAAAACTCAACTCGCGCTCAAAATTCACTCGATTTCGAAATGAATTTGGTCGATATCAAGTATTAAAATTCGGATCTCTAGGTAGGCTACGGACGAAACGCGGAAAAAATCCGTCTATTAACGAAGGAATAAATCGAAAAAATTAATTCAGCGAATTCGCGCGCGTCATAAAATTCGCCCAACTCGCTTATCGGACGTAAAATTGGTCGAGGAATCCGAATCCGGTGAAAAAAATAGGGGTTCCCATTTGAAATAAGAAAGTTGATGTCAATTGCGCCCATTTGAGCGCATTTTAGAAAAATCTCGACCCCCCTATTGACTCTTAAACGGTCGCCCGAGACGATAGGAAAAATCGGCGTATTTTTAGGGCTTATAGTTTAGTCAGAGTAGGCGATTGACATACCCACATACAGACACGTTGAGAATTAGTGATTTAGATTGGTTTTTCTGAAAACTCTCTTTTCATACTTCTCTGGTAGGTTTCTAGGAAATTTGAAAAAAAAAAAACCCTGTATGTCCGGTTAAAAAGAAATTCCTTCACGACGTTTGATCTCAAAATGAAGCTTTCGAATGACGACTGGCCGGCTTTGAATACGAATGAGGGTTTGGTATTGAATCACCACACGGTACCTTTCTCTCGTTTAAACGACACAAGGTCCCTTAGACCAAATCCTATTTTAAAAAAGACTGCTTGAATTGTAACCAAACTTAGTAAACATTGAGATGAGCTCGCCAGGAAGGAGTACAAGAGCAGGTGGGCACTTCAAGAAGGCTATTCGTTGGACAACCACATCACGGCTCATTCAATTACAAAAATATTATATTATGTATACCATAGAGGGAGAAGACTTTATTCTCCCAAGTAAAACTAAAAGTCTTTTTCCCGGGAAATAAAATAAAGTATGGGGAAGTATAAACCTCTAGACATGAAAAACTGTGGTAAGAAAAGTCCAGCAATTATGTGACATCACTATGAAAACTGAACTTTACAAACCGCTGTTATCCATTCTGATTTTCCTGATTGAGTTGGGAAATGTCATCAAATGGCTCCGGCTTCTCTGAATGAGTTTGCACTTCGAAGAGGTTGGAATTGTTACGCTCCCTGGTGTTTGCCAACGAACGGATCGTGTTTGTATAGTTTGACACGAGAGAGCGCGGAGAGACTTTCATTCCAAGTGAATTAAATTTGCTAGCAGGCACGCAATACCCACTTGTAATGCAAGTAACCGATAGAGATTACTACAGATTATGATCTTCTTCCTGTAACTCAAAAATAAAATACAGAGTTGCTTGTGAGGTACGGTAAAAACTGCATTCGCCCCCGAAAAGGATTGGTTCCAAGGAACCGCATTGCCACTCATACCTTTGGAATGCATAGGATAGATAGTCTCACCTTGCGGATCAGGTAGGTACTGAAAAAAAAACTATTTTAGCAGATTAATGTAAAAGGATTCACGCAAAATTTTGAAAGAATTAAAAGGAACTATCATCAAAATTGCCACTTGTACGTGCGAGAACAAAAATGACTGAAAGAAAGAGTTTCCAAATTCCAAAAAGTTTATCCTCGGCTAGCTCATAAGAAATGTCTCCTAGAGAGGAACCTCAAGGAGCAGTACAACGAGTCCAGGAGTAGCCCCATGTTTAATACTAGTTTAGTATATTAAACATAAATGACAGAACGTTAAATATACCGTAATTCAAGTTTAAATAGGCCCTTACACCTGAGGATAATAATTTAACCCTACTTACTAAAATAATTTTAAAATCAGAGACCCAAGCCAGTCACTGCCACACATATTAATACTTTGAAAACAACCCTCCACTTGATCCAACTTCTAAAAAAACACTTCAAAAAGCTCTCCTATGGCCTCTTAGAGCCCCTAGGGTTGGTAGGCCAGTCAAAATTTGATAGTACCTACACTAAAAATCGCAAGAAAACGGCTAGTTCTAATAATTAGAACTGGGAGAGAACATTACTGGGAGTGATCCTAACAACGTAAAACAATTATTGTTTTACGTTGTTAGGATCACTCCCAGTAATGTATACCCAAGTTTGAAGCTTCGAAAAACCTGAGCTCGCTGCGTGAAAGTCGTAAAACCTCAGTTTTGGCCTTTTTTTTTTTTTTTTTCTGGCTTACATAATATGTAAGAGATAGGTATATTATATCTCCGTACGGATGCATCCTACAAAACAAATTATGTACTCCTACCTTTTTTAAAGTACCTAACAAAATTTTCCAACTTTTGAGACCAACCGCAGCTCTGTAAGTAAGTCTAATAGTTTTCGAAGGACAGCTTTTCAAAAAACTTGAAATTTATCCATTTGGTCACGTTAGAGCGATCGGAGTAAAACCCTTGCGGGTCCACACAACTAGACAAAGACCTGAAGACCCATTAAATGGTAAATTTTACACCATGGACTGCAATCACAAATCGTCGCTTAAGTTCTATCATGGCCTATCTCAAAAAGTGCAACTTTCCAGGAGAAGCAAAAAACTGTTTTGTAACTACAGTTTTGATGCAAATTGAACATTCTCTCATAATTATTCATCTATCCTTAATTACAAATGTAAAGCACTCGCACTAATTGATAAAATAATTGTTTTAAACAAATTGCCTTACGGGACACCATACTTAAGGGGGGCCATGATACTTAATTTGGAGATGGGTTAGGTCATGATTTGGAGATGATAAGCCATGATCTGAGAAGTTTCAGATAGGCCCAAAGAGCAAAAGAGAGCAAAATGAGTTAGGCCTTGATCGCGTTTCCCTTAGTTACGAATAAACACTGGCGGTAACTTAAGAACCAGTGTTATCATCCTATCCGGTGTAAAACAACGAATCTAGCGATACCAAATACTCAAAATCGCATTTTTTGAGATAGGCATGATAGAACGTAAGCGACGAAATGTGAATTCAAGTAAGTAGGTATACCTACCTACACAACTACACGTAGGTATACCTATAGGTATACGTAGGTGTACCTATAGGTACACTAATCAGGTACAAGATTCCATAGTGACCTACCATGAGGAAAGCCCTGCATCATTTCACACATTCACACTAGCAACGCGACTAATACGATAGATCTGTTGAGCTAATGCGTTTAGCATCTAGCTGTTAATTATAACCGGCTAACCTGAATATTCTACAAGGAGCATTTAACGAGGTCGAAGCCCCATTAATGTTAGGGACTTATACGTCGGGAGGAAACTGAAGAGAAGGTGAGGGTAAATTCTGAAGCCCTCAACTTTACCATGAATATGTATGCAAGTACCTATCTCAAGTTACTTTTGCCCCCGAGGTGGGAGAACAATTTTCTTCATTGGCTTCACGAACTTGTTTCCTAGGAAACAAAAATCAGTTGAATGGAATGGGGAAAGAGTAACAGATACTGTTGCTGTACCTACCTCCTAACTAGGTTCATACTTACGGACAGTCTTATCAGCTTGTCAAATTATATTAAAGTCACCGGGCAACACAGTGCAGATTCAGAAATTTAGGAATATTAAATAAATTTAAAAATTTTTACTTGAAAAATATTTGACCTCCTGGGATCCATCAAAAATCTCATTTGTAGCCACATGAAAGCCCTATTGATCGCAACAGTGAAATTGGATCGTTGCGGGACTCCAACAAATGGATTCTACGTCCAAAAATACTTCGAAACCACTCCCTTAACCCCATTTTAGCCCCATAGCGCCCCACGGGTTTGGGCGATCGGGCTGAAAACCTTGCGGGCACAACTAGATGGTAGGTAATGTGAGTATTTTGTCGAAATTTCAGATTAAAAAAAAAAAAAATCCTACTGCTCAAAACGGACATTTGGGTTTTGGAATCTAGGCCTAGACCTCTTGAAACGGATAATGTCAAATTTTGAGGCCGATCCGAGTCGAAGAAGAATGAAGAAGAATCTTCTTTGGAATCTGATTCCAAATGCCCCCATTAATCAATTTTTTTTATTATTAAATTGTACGGATGGAGTGTTTTTTCCTTAAAATCTTTGAAAACGTCAGGAAGAAAGGTTCAATCCTAAATTACCGTACAAAAGGGCGATACCTTACAGGTGATACCGTACATCCTACAGAGCCCGGAATTACCGTACAAAACGGTAATTACCGTACACCTGACAACACTGAGAGAGAACCAGACCTACCTACCTAAGACTTACTTACCTAAGTCTGGTTATAAAATTTATAGTTATTTAATAACTGAGTTATCATAAACAGTGTAGCCAGCTTCCAGTTGTGTTGCCAAATCTTCCTCACAACCTCTTGTTTCTTTCCGCAGACCCTCCAATCTTTCACCGCGACGGCTGTCATCAGTAGGTAATTAGGACTGTCATCAGTCATTTTGAGAAATACTCGATTTTCGTTCTAGTTGGCGTCCGTTAGTCCACCCCATTTCCTTGTTAGCTGAAAATAAAGTAAAAAAATAGACAAATAAAGACCTCACACTCTGCGCGAGAGACGTGGAAATTCGACAGAACAAATCAAAATGTAAACATTTTTTGTAGGTAGGTATGTATCAACATTTTACACGTTACGAATTTCTTATATTTTATATACCTATTGGTTTTTAGAGAACCTATAATACCTATATCGTAACGCATTTTTGTGACACATTTATACTTTTCACACCTCAACCTGGAATAAATTCGTAATGCAACTTTCCTGACACCTTTATGCCCTTAAACCTCAGTAGTTTAATCTGTGCCTTAACCTCACTTGTCGTAGTCTGTCGACTCCAAAATTCCCCATTCGAAAAATAGTAAATAATATAAAAACGTTTTCAATGAAAAAAAAGGTTGTCAATTTTCACGAATACAAAAATAGTCACAAAATTATTTAATAATGGTCGCCATCACAAAAGTACCCGTCATAATGTAAAATGGTCAGCCATCATTGGTAATATTTATTATGATGGCTGACCATTTTACGTACATTGTGACTATTAATAGTCATCATGCAAACCTCAACCCCAGCACCTCATTATAATCTAGGTTTGGCTTAGATTACTGTGCATAAAATGGAAATTTTCCTCCTTGGTGAGAGTTTACAGTAACAACTCGTTACAATACATCAAAATGAGCCACGTTTGATTCTGCACACCACCAACGAAGCCAAAAATCTTTTTTGGAAGACAAAAGTATGACAAACATCGATGGATGGATACATCGATAGCCAAACGTCGAAAATCCACAAAACATCGGCACCCAACCATCGATGTCTTTCACAAAACATCGATGTATCGTTGCCATCCCTGGCGGTGTTTTCTTGAGTTGTCAACCTCAACGAACGATATCAACTCAATAAACTGAAGTTAAACTTAGTTAGAAACAAGTCTTGTTAAACAACCGTTGTTTCCTTCTTTATGAATGTAAGCATGTCTCGCAAGGGTCCGGTTTTGAGGAAACGGAAAAGTGTTTTTCGTGAAGACGACCTGGTCGTCAAGTTGACGCCGTCAACGTTAGG
This sequence comes from Pilophorus perplexus, assembly GCA_955831195.1. NCBI lineage: Eukaryota > Metazoa > Arthropoda > Insecta > Hemiptera > Miridae > Pilophorus > Pilophorus perplexus. The sequence goes on along the minus strand of OY037015.1, from coordinate 12,500,175 downwards.
GTTGGGTAAGTTTTGAATGAGTCGACTCAATGAATCGACTCTTTCAAATGAACCGGGTGAGTCGACTCGCGGCGTTCCAAAGAGTCGACTCATTGCGAATCATGAAGTGTCTTAAAGGAGGGGGAAGAGAGTCGTCTATCCTCAATTCTGATTGGTAAGATACGAGTCGACTCATCGAGAATCATGAAGGAGGGGTGGAAGAGAGTTGGGTATCCTCAATTCTGATTGGTTCCGTGGTTTCTGTACAGGGTACCAAGGTTCAAACTCGTGCGTATTTTTGTTTTCGTTGTTGATTTCTCTAGGTATTCTCTTTTACTCTGTCCTTTCGGGAGTCGAAAGGACAGAGTAAAAGAGAATACGGGGAGTCCCTGTTTGTTGTTGTCATGAGCAACAACAAAAAATAGCATTATTAAATAATCCTAAATTTTAGGATTAGGTGTGCTGATCATCTTCCACAATTTTGAAAAAAAAAAGTTTTCAAAAAACAATTTTTTTTTTATTGACAGAACTTATTTTCGCACAACCTATATCAAAGAATAATAAACCCTTGTGAAAATATTTTACATAATGTGCAGCGTTTTTAGCGCAACCTTTTTCCAAAAAATGGAAAGGTGCGCTCACCTCTTCGACATGTATGTTTTTGTTTTTGTTTTTTTTTTTTTTGTTTGTGTACAGAGCATCACGCCCGAGCGGCTCAACAGATTTTCATGAGTGTGGTCTCATTGTCATCAGCGAGTTCCGGGGGTGGTTATAGGCTACCTTGATTTTCCCTCCCTCATCCCCTTCATCGGTTTTCGGGAGGTCCTTCACGACGAAAGTTGTTTATCTCTGATGTGTAACTAAGGAGGCCTCAAAAGGGGGACGGAAGTTTTTGTCCGATTTCGTTGGTACAAGGGTCTATGGAATGAGCTTTTCAGGCTGATTCCAACGACTCCAAAACGATTTTTGCAGCCTGAGCCGTTCGTTACCTCTGATCGGCATAAGGTTTTATTACGCATCGTAATAACAAAAAGGTTGCGCTCATCTATTCAATTCAATTGATGGCTTGTTTCTTAGCGTCTAATGCCAGAGCCAAAATGCAAAAAGAAGTTCATTTTTTGCTAGGTAATTTGGCTTTCAATACCCCAGTTATTTATTGGTTTTTCTCATAAAATTTATAAGCTCATCTAAATGGGTAGGTACATAATAATAAACCCTCTGACCATGGAATAAGGAAGAATTTCTTCCAGCTATTTCTTCCATGCCCTCTGACCGTGAGTCGTCTCGTCAGCCGTCTCACGCATCAAAATCTCAACTTGAGATTTTCAAGAGTCGACTCAGGAAGAGTCACGATTCATAAAAGAACCGGTGATTCTTCGGGAAATCACGAGTTGACGACTCGGAAGAGCTGACGACTCAGGAAGAATCGCGATTCAAAAAAGAACCGACGATTCTTCGGGAAATGGCGGGTTAACGACTCGCAAAGAGTCGACTCATAAGTCGACTCTTTTTAACGAATTGAATCGCGAGAATCGACTCCTCGAAAAGAGTTGACTTTCCCATCCCTAGTCAACGTTCCTGTCATGACAGCACTCCAGTCCCTGACGCGGCTGGCACCGCCAGCCTGGCGGTCAACATCGTCTTTGTGTTCTTCAAAGAAGATCATTAAATTGATTTGAAGATTTCTACAGTGAGTCGAGAAAATATCAGACATTTTTAATTCCTTTGGATGTAGTTTAAATCAAATTTAGACAAAGCTGACGCTCTGGTCTGAAGGGGTCCAGTAGTGACCTCAATGAGGTGTCACACAGCTGAGATTCATCGTGGGCTTAATAATATGCAAAATACATGGGAGCTTCAGGAAACACTTGAATAGGATTGGGCTGATAAATTATTTATCTACTACTGATTCAGATCTAAATCTAGTTCTAATTTTTTTTAAATATTAAATTTAGACAACCTCTTGAAGTGCCAAGACACTTCACCTCAAGGTTACGGAAAAAATTAAATGTTTCATCATAATCTTATGTATCACCATAAATTTTATGGCGATACATAAGATAGTGCAGGGCAATGTTGAGCAAAGGTAAGCGCAACCCCATAGAATGGTCCGATTTGCAATTTGTTTTAAAAATTGGTCTTTAGATTGTGACATTTAAAAAGCGCATAAAATAAAAAATTGCATGAGAAGATTTTTTGATCCCATAACTGGCTTAACCCCCTAAATACGTACCTGCGGAATACAAAAAAAATACTGTAACCTTTTCAGCGAAAAACGTTTAAATGTTTTCTTCTAAGTTCTTCTTTTTTCGCAAGTTCAATTAAAATTGTGGATGTAATTTTCAGAATATTTCCTCTAAGTTGTATATTTGCCCAACCTCTAATGTAATTAGAGGTCATGTAGGAACGTGCCTAAAGTCGAGCATGAGGAACGTTTGGGTATTCTATCTTGTAAAAGCTGCTGCGTTCAAGTCCTGATAACAAAAATTGATCAGGACAAAAATATTCCGTTCTGGATATTTGGCTCGTAGTTATGCTTGAACTACCTCTCTCAAAGAACTCGACGGCTCCTGCTCGCCCGTTGAGCGAAATTCTGCATTAGGGCTTCCATTTTGAGGAGGAAGTGGCATTACAGAAAGAGCGAGGCAAAGAAAGTTTGTCTGCCAAGTCATTTCCACTCTATGTTCTTTCATTACGAATCTCAACGTAATCCTCTTACCCAGTTCGCTTTTCAGAGGGGGTTCCCCCCCATTCTCCCGAATAAACATCCGCCCACGGAATAAAACAAGTCAATGTAAAACGCCGGATTCCTGAAAAGAGACTGCTCATTGACTTTCAGGACGCGAACGACCTGGTCATGTTCTCGTGCAGGAGAGGGAAGTTTCCAGAAGTGACAAATGGACGTTTGGCCCAAATGAAGGAGACGGATGAGACAAGGCTCGCTCAGTCTTACATCGCTTAGGATGGATTATTCGACATTAACAAAGAGTCACAAGTGGGAAACATGTGAGTAAGTTAGAACCCAACACTCTATGGCTCTTTATCCAAACTGTAGTTTACGCAGACCTCCTTGCGGTTTGTTTCAATGAGTTCCTCCCGTGTTTCCGGCCACCCAGCCTCCCTTTGAAAATGGTCTGCTATTGTAAACTTGTTTACGGTCCTACAGATATTTTGTTTGACCCATATGAAATCCAAATGAATACCTCGGGCTAAATGGCGATCCCAAACACAATTATTGCCAAAGGTATTTCTGGTAGAAAGAGATTCGCATTTTCGAATTGAAAATCGATAGACTCTTTTAATAGCAATCATCGTTTAATAGCGATCATCCAAGTAAGATTGCTTCTTTTTGAGGCTGCGACGGGGTGGTCAACTCTAGAACCGTGAGGGGGCATTTTTATCCTTAATGGTTAACGCACGTTAAGCGCAACTCATGCTGTTTTGTACTTTATAGTTCATTAGGTAGAGCTTTTAATTCCGGATTTTTTTTCCAAGAGCTTTTCCACATGTATAGGAGACACCGTTGGAAAAGCCAGAAAAACCGCAGCTCTCCGCAGTTTCCACCGTCATAATGTTACATCAAATCTACCATACGTTTGGCGATGCATGTGTTACCTAACCGCATTGCGCCGATTTTTTCCCCCGGCCGGGTGTGAAGGTTTAGCAGCTGCCTGAACCCCGAATGACAAACAATGTGTATGCCGGTTGTAATTGTGTGTAAAGGAAATTCACTTCACCCAGTTCCCTTTTTCATCATAATGAATGCGCTATAGTTTACGAGTATCTGTTTAAGCTCTTCCGTCATTAGGTTAATCCATTATTTTTGGGGTGATTGATTTGGTGGGGAGGATTTCGGGGGTTTAGCATGCCGATCTGAAATTATCAATTTTTTAGCGTTTGTAACGACAGGAAATGATGATTATGATTCACAAGAGTGAACATTAAATATTGATAAAATTAGGTCTACTTTTCACAATAAATAAACTTTTCACTTTTTTTAAATGAACGATAGATTCCTGGTTCAGAGCTGGATGAATGCTTGAGGGTATTTTACAAATTCCCAGTCTCCATCCTCCTCAGGACAAAAACATAAATTTCCAATCTCCTCCTTCAATTAGCAATAGGCACCAGACACTGACCCCCATCAGTTTTGAATCCCGCACAGATTTCTCGGCATTCTTCTTCATTGCAGCATAATCTCACCTATGACTTGGTATTTTGTTTTAGGAGCCTATCAAGCTTGACAAACCCCTTTACCAGTAGCATTTTCTAAAAGGGTTGCCATTTTCGTGAATTTATTCGCTTTGTATTTAACCGATTAGGATTTAATGGGCTATTGAACCTCATGTCGACCAGGTAATATTAAATATATAATATTATATATTTAATATTATATCCTTATACGTTTCAATAACATTAGGGCACCATTTCACAGTGACGTAGATGGACACCCTCATTTTAAAATTATGTCAGCCACAATTGATTGACGTATGTATCATCTGCGGACAATCACAGTGGGCGTCAAATAATTGTCAATGTTCAATTAACACTTTGGATATACTGCATTCGTGTTGGCGTAATAGTACGACCAACCTTAGGACTAAACATCATTACGACGACCAATAATTTGGGTGATTGTTCTCATAGCTAACGAAGTGTGTTTGTTCAGCCCACATTGGCTGAATGGTGTTACGGCAATTTCATGCAACGTCCAACAGGTAATCGTCAACATTATTGAAACAGGCTGGTCGAAGATCTGACATACTCCCATAGCTGGGCAGGTTGGCTCGTACCAGCCTTCCTGAAAAGGGGGTGCATTGGTTGTTCAGACACCACACACTCAACGACACACAAAACCGTTACGACGTAATGTGTGCTGGTGATCCATGACACACATGGTATAATTTTTTGAAACCCTTATGGCGGATGGTGTCCACCCATAACCAATGAATGGGGGTCACCAATGCTTTGGGATGGCTAGGCGTGAGTAGTAATGGTGTGGAATGCTGACGAGCGGTAGAGAGGGTTTTTAACATTCCGTTTTTTGGTTTAAATAATTTCCTTATTATTGCAATGGTTTTTTTTTTTTTTTTTTTTGGTTGGGCATCGAAAAACAACGCACACCAGGGCAATCCTTCTCGAAACCATGTCCCACGAGGAGGGGGGGGTTTGAACTAACACAGATCACGCATCGCTTGAGTGTTGAGTGTGCGTCATTGTATGTGTCTTCATAATTGCAGGTTTTTTGTAAGAGCTCGTCGTGTTAGTTGTAGGGTGGGGAAGACAGTTGTACAACTACTCTCGTCCTCGAACCATGCCAACAAAACGTGAATATAGGCAAACTTCCATATTATGAACCTAAATGTACGTACGTGACAATATACGGCGACTACTAGTAAGTGTAGTACGAAATCCCCCAGTTATTGAATGAAGGTACCAAACTCCACTTCCACAAATGTAACAATTATTCCAAATAGAGCATTTTGTGCCCTGTAACTCGTGCAGGTATACGCATCGTCTGAGGGTATATGGTTGCAAACGTTCCCGTCACTGTCAAGGGATAAGCGTTATCCCTGCGTACCTAACACAAAGTTTTTTGTGGTTTTTTGTGGTTGGGGGGGGGGGGGGGGCCAACACCCTTACTTCCATGCTAAAGCCACCCAACGACCTAGCTTGATCGTCAAGGGAGAGGCAATTTGCAATTTGACCATGTCGACGACCAGTTATTGCAGTCTTGGACAACAAGAAACAGATTGTGACCAAGCCTCGCGAGCTTTGCTGACCTTTTCCTACCTTTACACACTCTCCTGGACTTATCGTAAGTGAAATCTTCGGCGGCTACATATAACGGTCGTCTGACACCTGTTGGTGACAATTTTGAAACATTAGCCCACATTGGGAGCACCAGGTCCAAGCTTTGGAGACCTTTGCCCTCCCCCCCCCCCCCCCCCACAACACTATCTACGCACCGTCGTAGCTAACTGAGGATGCCTTTTTTAAAGGTAGTAGGCCACCATTCTCCTTCACACACTAGGAAAAAAAACCCTTACGCAGCTTGAAAGCGTTTGTTCAAGCATTTTGGACCCTCTTTTATCACCATAAGACAATGTCACCACTCCTTCGACGGCTGCAGACACCTTGTGAGCTATTTCCTAACCCTTTCAAATCCATCACCCACCTTCGAACCTGCTTTGCAAACATCCAACAACTTTCTAAAGCGTGGGTGGCAGCCAGTAAAGCGCCAGTTACAGTACGTAATTGGCTAGATGCTTGAAAGTGGAAAAGTGTAGTAACCCCAGTTACATAATAATTTTAGAGGTAATGATTGAGGTAATGGTAGAGGAAATGATTGAGGTAATGGTAGAGGTAATGGTAGAGGTAATTGTAGAGGTAATAGTAAAGGTAATGGTAGAGGTAATGGTAAAGTTAATGATAGAGGTAATGGTAATGGTAGAGGTAATGGAGGTAATGGTAGAGGTAATTTCAGAGGTAATGATAGAGATTATGGGAGAGGTAATAATAGAGGAAATGATAGAGGTAATGGTAGAGGTAATGATAGAAGTAATGGTAGAGGTAATTTTGGTGGTTGTGCAGGATATGATATAAACCATCTCATACACCACAAAACTATCACCATTAATACTAGGTACCCGATAGAGGTAATGGTAGAGGTAATGGTAGAGGTAATGGAGGTAATGGTAGAGGAAATAGTAGAGGTAATTGTAGAGGTAATAGTAAAGGTAATGGTAGAGGTAATGGTAGAGGTAATTTTAGAGGTAATGATTGAGGTAATGGTAGAGGAAATGATAGAGGTAATGGTAGAGGTAATGGTAGAGGTAATCGTAGAGGTAATTGTAGAGGTAATAGTAAAGGTAATGGTAGAGGTAATGGTAAAGTTAATGATCTAGTCCACTGAGAGTTTATTTTCCTTGCGGCGGATTCTGAAAGATGATGTGCATGCTCGTATTGATGATAAATCTTTAATCATTGAAAATAAGGTTTCTGGTGACCACATAGCTTGTGGGCAATTCGATGGGTCCTTTTGGTGGCTGTCATTTGCTCTGCCTCTTGCGATTGCCACCTCGGCAGAACGTGCATCGATATTGCGCTCTCTTGGGGATAGGGTTGTTGCTGGTACTTCTTCTTCGCGGTCTGTGCTTGGCAAGCGCTCTGCCGCACATGCCGCAAAGGGGGGGCGGATAAAAAAAGTAAGGTTTGTTGACCCTCCATCCACTGAGCCTAACACTGCCCACAACTCACTCATATCTCCTTCTACATCTTGCCATTCCAACACCACTGTGCCAATCAGTCTTGGTAGTCAATCAGTTTTGGATAATCCTGGTTTGAAATGGCATTTTAGATTAAATCATATGAACAAAAGGTATCTAGAAATGCTAGCTAAAATCTCTCCAGAAATGAAAGGGGTAAAATTTGGAAATGAGTTGTTGGAATGTTCAGATTGCTTGAGAGCGAAGGGAAAGAGAAATCCATGTACCGCTAAAAGACAAAGAACTAATGTAGTCTTCCATAGAATTTTTAGTGACTTAGCTGGTCCAATTCGTCCTAAAGCATACCGAAGTAAACATCAATACATAATTACCTTCACCGATGATGCAACGAGATATGCAATTGCTTTTCCCATTGAAAATAAAACTCAAGTTCACTTGGCACTAGCTAAATTCTTCTTGGAGATCAGAAAGTTATTGGGACCTGATACTAAAGTTGCAGAACTCAGGACTGATGCAGGCACAGAATATATGACTTCTGAGGTTCGTAAAATTCTAGCTGAAGAGAAAATAATTCACACACAATGTGAGCCAGTCACTCCTCAGCATATTGCCCCAGCTGAGCGTTTGAATTATGAAATTGGTGATAGGGTTAGGGTAAATTTAATCTCATCAGGCCTGCCAAGTTATTTTTGGGTCTTTGCTCTAAATCACTCAATTCATGTTCATAATTTAACCCCAAACGCCTCAAATGACATGGTTTCCCCTTATGAAATGGTTTTCAAAACTCCTCCGCCATTGAAGTATCTTCGTAGATTTGGGTGTGAGGTTTATTTCCTAGAAAATCATGCTAAAAATCGACCTAAATTTACACCAAGGTCAGATCTAGGTTTCCTACTTGAGTGCCAACCAACTGGGTATACAGTTTTTGATGCCCAAAAGAAGACTGTTGTTAGGTCAAAACACGTTAGGTTTGTTGAGTCTAGAACCTATGCTGATTATCTAGCAAAATCATCAAATAAGCCTCTCTTCGATGATCACCTCATGCGTGAAGAACTTTTGTTGGATGAAGTCAATGGAATGCCTGAAACCATGTCAGATGGTGTTCTGGATGCTTCTGAGAACGTGACCGGTGGCAAGGAGTCGAATGTGACTGGAGGCGAGGAGTTGAACGTGACCGGAGGCGAGGAGTTGAATGTGGCAACGCATCGAACGTGACCGGAGGCATTGCATCGGCTGTGACTGGGGGCAACACTACGAACGTGACCGGAGGCAACTCAGTGGTGGTGACTGGTAGTACTCAGCATCAGATCTGCAAGAAGTCGGACATCCTAGAGCCCTTACCTTCAACCAGCAAAAAGGGACAGAAAGAAGAATATATTGGTTGTTCTGGTGATGTGGACTTCTTCGAGAATATGGACGATGTTAATGATGAAGAGGAGTTCAAGCTGCACTCAATCATCTTAATCAGGATCCTGAGACGTATAGCCAGGCCATCAAGTGTCCAGATGCTGAACACTGGCTCAGGGCAATCACTGAAGAGTTCGATGCCATGGAGAGGTGTGGTACCTGGCGAATCATTCGCAGATCAGATATTCCAAAGAAGACCAAAACCATCAAGGCAAGATGGGTGCACAAAAGAAAGCGGGAACCCGATGGCTCAATAAGGTATAGAAGCAGACTGGTTGCAAAAGGGTTTGCAGATACCAACCACTATGACCTTTCTGAGATCTATTCGCCTGTTGCTAAGTTACCAGATGTTCGGTTCCTCCTAATTTTGGCTAACAAATATGACCTGGAGATTACTCAGATGGATGTCCGCACTGCCTTTTTGAATGGTAACTTGGAAAAACCAGTTTTCATGGAACCCCCTGAAGGTTTACAGGAATATCTTGGTGTGAAGGGTGACTTCAAGTCAAAGTATGTGTGTGCTGTGCAGAAGGCTCTGTATGGTTTAAAGGTGTCTCCAAAACGATGGTACCTCAAGTTTCAAGAAGTAATTTTGAAACTGGGCTATTCTACTTACCATTTCCACCCATGCATATTCGTCTGGCATCATGGAAAAGATTTTGCGATGCTCCTACTGTACGTCGATGACATCCTACTGACAGGAACTTCAAAATCCAAGTTGAATGAAACAAAACATCGTCTCAAAACGGAATTCGAAATAACGGACATGGGACAGCCCAAGAAGTTTCTTGGTATCCAGATCGAGAGAAATCGAAAAACTGGAACCATGTTTATTCACCAACGCGACCACATAGAAGCAATGCTGAAGCGCTTTGACCCTAATGGAAAGAAGACCAAAGACACCCCAATGACAGCACAGTCGTCTTCGTCCAATCGTGTGCAAACCAAGGTCGGCCCCAATCTACCAAACGTTCCTTACCGACAAGCAATTGGTTCCCTTCTCTACCTGCAAAGTGGAAGCCGACCGGACATCTCGTTTGTAACCAATGCGCTCAGTCGAAGACAATCAAACTACACCATTGAAGATTGGAAAGCGGTTCTCCGAGTTTTCTGGTACCTCCGATCTACCATCAATTATGGACTTCTGTACAAAGGGAAGTCTGAGACCTTGGAATGTTTTGTAGACGCTTCACTGGGGACAAATGACGAAGCTGGACTCTCCACTACAGGCTTTGTCATCAAGCTTTTCGGCGATTTCGTTTCTTGGAAAACGAAGAAACAAAATCATATTGCACTTTCTGCGCCAGAAAGTGAATATGTCGCAATGTCAATGGCATGCCGGGAACTGATAGGGATTAATGCTTTATGTAAACACATACTGAATTTAAAATTGGTCCCTACTGTGTACGAGGATTGCCGTCCTGCCATAGTTTTAACCAAGGTGGATGATTCAACCACTTTGCGCCACCTTGTACGATTGTCTTTTCACTATATCAGGGATTTGGTAAAATCGAAGAAGGTCAAAGTTGTTTGGATTGCTACGCAGGATCAACTGGCAGACACATTTACTAAGTGTCTCCCTGCAGACAAATTTTTGAAATTTAGGGATGTATTGGTGTCAAGGGTTGAATGAGGAAACTAACTGCGTTCTCTATTCCAGATAACTTGTTTTGATTCGAACCGGAGGCAAACTTTTACAGCACCGGAGTCTTGTAACGTTCCGGAGTCAAACGTTCTATGATGACTACAACACACCGCAACATCCAGTGCCTTTTTGCTGGATTGCTGAGCTTCAGTATCGCCTGGCGGCCAGTGATCTTCTCTACAGCTTGCATACGCCTCACGCGTGCGAGCTTAAATCTTGCTTTTCAGCTCCCCAGGCCCTTCAGGCGATAGGGGGGCGTATCAAGAAACCAATTCACTCTGTGAGGCGGTTTCCTATTTTGTAGTAATCCCATATGGATACACTGTTTATTGCATCTGGCCTCACTGATGTGCGTAGTCTCTCGAGGCTTGTGTACTACTTCACGTTGTTCAGTATTTTAGTAAATTCACGCGTTCTTGATTAATCTGTGTGTCTTTATTCGTTTCTCCTTCGATTGTGAGTATGATGAAAGGTTTTTCAATGCGATGGAATAACCCCAGGAGTGGGATATTCCGATAACTTCATATTTTTAAGCAATAGCAATGAGTTTTGGGCTCCTACTGTGTGATACAAATTTCCTTCAATTTCAAATTCTTTGGCAGTTTGACAATTCTGACGAGGTTTTTGGTTTATTATTTTCGAATTAATACACGTGTATATTCGTGTATTTCTCTTGGTATAATACACAATGTGTATTACCATTATACGTAAACCTATACAGATGTCATCTGTATAGGTTTACGTAATCGTGAAGGTGGTCGAAAATTCAGATCAGCCTCAAAATGTGACATTATCCGTTTCAAGAGGTCTAGATTCAAAAAACGAAATGTCCGTCCGCTGTCTGGGCCGTTATGGACAGTAGGCATTTTTTTAAATCTGAAAATTCGACAAAATACTCGGTTTACCATCTAGTTGTGCCCGCATGGTTATTGCCCAAACCCCGTGGAGCACCTGTGGGGCTAAAAATGGGCAACGGGAGGGCTTTTTTCAAGGGTTTCAGCTAGGTATGGGAACGAGTTAGGTGTCGTTTCAAAAGTATTTTGGACGTGGACGTATGAAAGATTCGTCAAGTCGGGTTCACCGAGGGGATCTATTGGGCCTCATGAGGCTACAAATGGGATTTTTGAAGGATGCCAGGAGGTCAAATATTTTCCTAATAATTTTGGACGCAATCCATTTTTCGAGGTCCCACTACATATGTTCGATCAATGTGCAGATTTTTTTTTTTTTTTTTTCAGAAATCTTTTTTATTGGCACAAAGTTAAGTTTTGAACAAGTTACCTTTATCAAATAATAATAAACCCTTGTGTAAAATTTGCAGCGTTTTTAATATGAGAATTTGGGTTTTCCAGTTTGTAACCCAGACGCCAGTTGAAAGTTCCTTACCACTGGTCAGGAGGAATGCCAAACAACATAGAAACAGGACTCTGGAAGGAAACATTTTCAGCTCACTGCTACACACGGTTTGTGACTGAGCATTTAGGTCCTAGTAGCCTATAAATTCTATTCCGCTGGACAACCCTTCTACCATCGACAATAGTCTCATTATGATAATCATATAATATTATTTTTCTTTTCAGAAATCAACGAAAATAGACTATCAATTAAGATTTCGTCTGAGGTCCATCAGTGGTTGATACTGTGTCCACTTGGAGTGAGTTAAAGCGATGATTATCTACGGCCATTCAATGCGTTGAAGGATCGATGTGGAGAACTATCTTGTCGCCCACCTCAACATCGAACCTGGAATGGGCTCCTTGAAAAGGTCGGGATTTTTGTGTATTATTGTTGAAATAATTAACCTATGTAATCGCGATTGAGGTCTAAAATTCTGATCGGGCTCGTAATTGGGGATTATATGTACATTCCAAGATGTCTAGAATCAAAAAACGAAATGTTCGTCCGCTTTCTAAGCCGTTTTGGGTAGTAGAAATGTTTTTAAAAATCTGAAATTTTTACAAAATACTCGGGAGGGGTTTTTTGAAGGGTTTCGGCTGTAGGTGTCGTTTTAGAAGTATTTTCGGTCGTAGTATAAATTTCTTGGGGTCCCAGAACCATCCGACTTTTGAAGGATTACATGAGGTCAAATGAGGTGTCGTTTTCCTGTTAATGCTGGACGCATAAACCGTTTTTTGAGCTCCCACATCTGTCCAAACATTGTACTGAATTTTTTATATTTTTATATTTCTTAGTGACTCAGAATTAATTTTTGCACGTTGATCCTATATCAAAGAATAAACAACCCTTGTGTAAAATGTGCAGCGGTATTTTTCGCACGGCACGGCAACCCTGTTCAAATCATTTCAAGTCACTTCCTTGTGTTGACGGCGAAAAGTTGGGAACGTAATGTAAGTATTTGAATGAATTTGAAGGTATTTGACAAGTGATAATACATTTGATGTCGCCAAAAACGGCTTGACGCTTGGTTTACTTGCATCTTTCAGAACATTCAAAATACGGTGGAAAATTGAAACGTTACTTCCCGTTCTCAGGCCCTGGACGAAAAATTAAACGAACTCAAATATTTTATTTTTCACAATCCCTGTAAAACTTATTAATGAATAATGGAGACGGGTTTTCTGCGATGTTTACCGGATTTCCTAAGTTTTGAAGGATTACCTTTCCATGGAAATTAAAAAAAAAAAGTTCAAGGCGCTTATTGTCGTGATTGAATCTGAATTATCGATTCCACGCTGAAAACTTCACTAGCCCCCCCCCCCCCCCCCCCCCCACCGGCACTATCCTTTATTTTTCCCCTGACAAGGTCGTCCAAGTTCCTGGAATAACTTGATGTACAGCCCTTTGATGGTTCATCCCTCCGCATTCCTCGAGAGCCAACTTTTAGGGCAAGAGCCGGTCAGAAGGGGTTGAGGTAGGGTGCGCCAACCCGTCAGTGCCACAGCAGCTCTCCTTCAGTGCGTATCGGGTGGTGAATTCGGTCTGTGCAACTCGATCGACTACGTAATACTGTAAGCCGATTTCAATATGCGAGATAGATGTTGATGAATATAAGTGAACTTGTAGGTGCACCTACCTACAATAATTGTCATAAGGTGTTGTAAGTGCTCAATGAGTTATTTGTGAAGGGGGGGGGGGGGGGGGGGGGAATTAATATCAACCAATGAAATTAATTTTTTAATTATCAACTTTTTTGTTGATTGTATTCTACCCAATTTTTTCTGTTTGGGAGTTTTGCAAATAATAACAAACTTGAATTAATTTTTAAAATTAGCAATTAGTCAACAAGTGTGTAAATGTTTTTCGGAAAGGCTGAGTTGGTTTTTTTTTTTTTGCTTTACTTTTGCTGCTCGAGGTCTTGATTACATTACACCTAGTTTTTTCAGTTTTGACGTTGTTAACATATAATTAAATAACTAGCATTATTCAGGAAAGCGAGAAAATAATTATCACGCTGAAAAATTATTTTTTGGGGAAAGCCGAGTTGATTTTTGCTTCTCTTCTGTCAACGTTCGTCTTGTTAGTGATGACAGAGGTTCATTTTGAGATGGTCAGAAGGGCCGAGCCTCTTGGTCGAGACTACTCTGCGAAAATAAAGCATAAAGCAATCCCCCCCCTCCCCAACATGGCTCTTTGGCAGAGGGCTGTTCATTAATTTGAACCAGGAGACACCTAACGTTACTCGCTGTTTGATCCCTTCGTCAATTTTCCGTATTTCTCGGTGAACTTCTGCGTTATTAAAGTATTGAAAAGAAGTAGAGGAAAAGAAAGAAGAAAAAAAAAAAAACTGAATGACTTGGTGTAATTCTCGGTAGGAGGTCCTTGTAATTTCAGCTGACCTCAGTTCTCTTTTTTCTTTCTTTTTTTTGTTGCAATATTTGCCTCAGCAATTCCTCTTAGAGGGGAAAGAAATTTCTTCGGGGTACGGCGATGGAATCTGGTCGACCATGGCGGAACGAGAATACAATACACAGATTCCGATCACTCCGTGTTTCTGTATGCGTGGCAATGAAATTCGTTCCGTTCCGATTTTCGGGGCCAATCCAGACAAAACAAAATGGAAGTCGGAATGGTTTTTTCATCGAACCGAAATCCTATCTGGTGCCATGTTCATTCAACCTACGCCGTCTTTGAAGGCCGGTGTAGAATTAGTGTCTTAGCTGTACTAAAATTTACATAATAATTCATTAACATATTTAATATTGAACAATATTACCTTCATTCGGAGTGTTGACTAATCATTCGTACTGCATTAAATTAAATTAAATGGAAATTTTCCAATCGGGCTGATTACTGAGGTTTTGTGGTTCTATGTTGGTTTAACTACATCAATGGGCGTTTATTCTATGCATATCGAATCGGTCCCATTTGCTCGCGAGCTGATTGTCGCTCACACTAACATCAATTTAGCCGTACCAGAGGTGGGATACCTTGGCTTAGTCCTTTGCGAAACGAGATTTTCCCCGAGTGGAAATGGCGTGTGGGTCGGATTGTTAGTGATTTGTGCCAACAGACTATACGCCCCCGGAAATGGTGTACAATTCACCATTATACGAGACCCCCTCCTCAATTTCCCTTACGAGTGGATGTGCTGCTTGCTCACTGCCAGACATTCAACTTGAACGGGGCCTCGCTCATTTTCAGGTTTCTAAAGAGCCTGCAAGGAAGGAGACAGGCAGGGGATCGTATTTTCACCGGCGCTATGTACCGCCGGTAGGGCGCTCTACCGGCTCTTTTTAGTAATTTACAATCGTCTCTAACCCTTTTAGGGGAAGCTATTTTCTGGGGGGGGGGGGGGGGGGGGTTCACCCCGTCAGCACTGCTTGAGTAGATAAATTAAGCGACACTCGAAGACTCTTTTAAACTCGATGGTCACGACGTATCCCTATCATCGCCGACATCGTGTTGCGCACAGCATTTTACGCCGACCACAAATCCACACCATCCCACAAATTAAATTGGAGCGTTTTCCAACAGAACCTTCACATAAATGGTACTTACAACCGCTTTTGCTGGAGTCAATAATTGACACAATTATTGTGTCGTACGCAGCTTGACTCACGTTTTGGTTTATTGCTCGTTCTCTTTTCTTTTTTTTTTTTTTTGGCAGTGGGAATGTTTTTAATAAATCTGAACCGTGGAAATAATACTCGTTACCCCTTCCAGAAACTTTACCACTCGATCGGACCACTAAAATTTGGAGCGGGGTAACTTCAGGATTAAAAGGGGTTCCAGACCAGTGCGACCACTCTGGAACGATTTTCCATCTACGAGAGTAACAAACCCTTGTGTAATCCTATTGGCGGCGTTTTTTCTCGCCAGTGTGTGTCCAACATGACTCCCAATACTGTGAAATTCCCAAATATGCGAGGATTTCTTCCAGTGGACACGTTTTACTTAGTTTTTTTCTTCGGATTCATGATGATTTGTTATAACTTGATGTCATAACTTATGACATTCGTATGCGACAGACTTACAATGTATGTCGTTCGATGTTGGACGCCACGAAAAACTTATAATTTCTATTCTATAAATTCGCTCGTTTTCGTAGTTACCTCAGGGAAAGGGGGGTAACTTCGTGCTCTGCGGTTTTCACTTAAGCTTCTTATGAACTAGGTGTCGAAACCACATTCCTTTGTATCTAATGCGTTATATTTAAGGTGACCGTACGTCCCGTTTTGAACAGGACAGTCCTGTTTTTGCGTGGAATGTCCTGTTGTCCTGCCAGGACCCGCTTCTGTCCTATTCAGAGCCCCTACCAGCTTGATCACACTTTTTTTTTTTTTTTTTTTTATAACATTGTTTAAAAGTGGGAGATGTTTTTGGAAACGGAAATTTTGGCGGTGACAAAGGGAAGTCGTCAGGAGGGCTGATATCACTCGATGTACCTTGTCTGGTATTTATTCTGCTTTGAATTTATTGTCAGTGAACTTATCATTACTTTTGTTATTTCCCTTTTTATCTCGAAAATCGATGCACGATGTTTAAACGAAGCTGTAAATTCAATGAAACGTGCTCGTGGATATGTATAGGTATTTATATCAAACTATCATTATTCATAATATGAATAAGTATATTAGTATATTATACTGATTTTTTTAAACTGCTGAACATGAATATGTCGCCGCCTTCTTGTGAAATCGGCCATTTTGTAAAAAGACTAGGCTAGCCTAGCCAGCCTTATTATTGAAAAAAGCGCTGAAAATTTTACACAAGGGTTTATTATTCTTTGATCCCGTAGCCCCATTTTAGGCCCATAGCGCCCCACGGGTTCGGGCGATCCGGCTGAAAACCTTGCGGGACCAACTAAATGGTAAACCTGGGGTTTCCTTTTCCCCTTACTTAAGGTTTCCACCGTGTTGGCGAGCCCAAAATCTATATGAAACCAACAGTTACTTTAACTAATTTCTGGAAAAAGTTTGTTATCTCCTTTACCCCAGTCCTCTTCATGTGTTAGCTCAAGATGAAGAGTCTGCATCAAAATGTGGTCTCTTATCTTCTACATCTCGAGCCCCCTTAACGGTAAAATTATAAAAATTCGCATTAATCAAAACAGATACAGATGGGAATCTATTAACCATCTCCGCAACGTTCTAAAACTTCAGTTTCTTGTAAATTAGGTTCACTTTATTCATAACTCTTATGAATTACTACCACCGTTCAAGCGCTCCTAAACACAAATAGTGTGGCGAGTAAATTACTGGAGTCAACCTCTAAAACCCCTCCGGTTCCTGCCAGAAGGACGCCACGGTAGTTGGACTCGGACAGGATGAGAGATAGCGTTAATCTGAGGATGGGTTGACCCGGCTGGTCGGAAACCGTCTTGACGTAATGAAAATTCCTTCACTTTAACTTCACTACGTATGTACGAGACAAACTTGGAATCAGAGCTGAACAAGTTTTTGAATCAAGTTGCAGGCTCATCAACATATCAAAGAGAAGATATTTAACGAGGTACATCTACAAGTTTTTCCGTTTCAAACAGGAAGCGTCTTCCCAACGAAATTTTAGGAAGGTTTTCTTTAAAATTATTACCATTAAACGTTTTCTCGGGAAAACAAGAATTTCAACGCAGGGGCGGAAACCGTCTGGGAGTGAGGAAGGCTCGAGAAGGCTTCAAGGGCCACTTTTAGGAGGGATTGAGGCGAAAACCAGGCAGGGTTTTTGGGGGTTGGCTGCCAGAAACTGGAAATTATGGTGTAATAGAGAAGCAAAGGACGTTAATGCTTCGGAGTTTTCCCTCGCAATTACTCCGCAAGGGGGGGGGGGGGGCTTCTTCAACCTCCGTGGCGCACTTCCCATGATAATAAACCCGGTATAATAGCCAAATAAGCAATTTATTTTAAAGCATGACGGAACTTTTTTTTTTGCGGGCGGTGGGCAGAAGGAGAATACCCGAGCGTTAGCGCCCAGATTCATCGTTAAATCTTACAGCGTCTAATAGCCTTCCTCAGTTTTTGAAAAACTTCGCCCACTCTTTGAGGACGGGTTTCAAACTAGTCGATTGACTTTCCATTAGGAACGGACTAAGCTTTCATGCACAGATCTCGACGGATTCACCAGAGTTCAAAGGAGAACTGACCACTGTCAAGGCAGGTATTGCACACTAGGTTGACCGAACGTCACACATTGACACATGCCATTGAGCCATCCTGTACCAAACCATTAGAGGTTACAATCAGATCAATGCTTCCAAGAGATCCAACATAATATATTATATTATATCACATGTATCGCAACGCTCCAACTTCCTCGCCTGGATAATATTAGTACGCTAATTTACATACTAGAAACAATCAAGAGTTGCAATTATGTCTCACAATTGGGGCTAAAACCATAAAACTATCACAAATAGAAAAGATATTTGGAATGACAAAGGAGGGTGTTACTTTTAGTCGAGTTGAAAGTTCTTATTCAATGCATATTAATAACAGTTACTAACTAAAAGTAACTGGTTTTGGGGAGGAGGAGAACCATATTTTTTGGTCATCTTCATTCTAGGGTATTTCCGGTCAGTGGAAAAATTGGAGTCACTGTGAGAGGGTGTTCAAATTATTTCACAGTTTTTATTTATTTAGCTTTTGCTTATTTACTCTTTTTATACCTAAATCAAACCTTCTCTTGTGAGCACCGTCAGTTTGTACGGTGACACATGCAAATATTTTCATCACAGGGGACGCGGAAAGAGGCTTCACTCAGAATACTGAAGCCTCTCAAAGGACTTTTTCACCAACCTCCTACCTTTTCCATTTTCTTTTGACCCGTTTTTTCCCCTTTGTTCCACTTTTCTTTCAAGGGCCTAAAGGGAGCAAATGGCGGAAGAAGGAATTGGACGATGGAGTGGCTAAGAAACTTGAGCCCGCCTTCTTATCAACTGCTCCGCAGCTCTCGTGACGAGCCGGCCCTACGGGATACAGAATGATGACGAGGTGCAGGTTGTGGGGGTATGACAACCCAGAGGCTCTTACTCTTTCATCGCCCTTCAACCAACAATGATGCTTTACAGGTGAAATTCCATTATGTCAAAAGGGAGAGCAGAAAAAGAGAATATTCCTCTCTTTAGGGGGTCGTGCCATTACACAAATGGGGCGTTTGCCCGTCATTATAGCAGTACTTACCTGGAAATATTTAGTAAACAACTTCAACGTGGTAAAATAGAAATTCCCAAACGATGTTTAATATCATCATTTATTCCTCGCCCAATAATTCATTTATGGGGCAACGATGAGCGACAAAAATGCTCAGACAAATGGAGTAGAGGCCATTACGAAACAAGGCGAGAGAGACTGCTAGCATTTCTCATGCCGATTATTTTGGTGATTTAAATCCAAAATTAGTAGGTAGGTACTAGAAAAACCAACGTTCCTCTTTTCTCATTCATCATAAAAAAATCCTATTTTCTTTCACTAAATTTTTCGTTCTATTCCGTTTGCTTTCCACTGTTACACGATATAATGCGTTAACGACCACTCCTGGAGCCAAAATATTTTCATTTAATCAACCTTTCTCGAGACCTCAACGGGGTTATGCTACGATTTAATAAATTATCCGTTGAAATGTTGTTTTAGGATCCAAAACTTTCCAAAGCATAACATTCGGGGAAATCACCGAAAAGTTCATGAAGTTGAGCAGCCTATTTTCGTGGCTACGGGGACATTTGTATTAAATTTAACTAATTAATTAATTTGTATTGTATTTATACAAGAGTCACAAATTTTGTGACTCATTAAAATTAATCAGATGATTAATTTTAGATTCAGCCTGAATTACATACCGGAATCATTCAGGTATGTAATGAGGCTAGCAATGTAATTAATTATAATGATTATTATGATAATTATAATAATACATTATGTATTTATTAATGCCCTTATTGCATGGACCCCCTCAATAATTATTTTGAAAAGAAGTGCGTCATCAAGTTTTAACGTCCTGACGGCAGTTGTAAAGGATTAGGTACATCACGGTTTACGTAGGATTACATCAAAGGGTTAGGTACCTACCTTTCGTGAGTACGCAAAACATTTTTCAACCAAAAACTACAGTAGGTTTTTGCCATGCACCATTTCGGCGAGGATACTCCGCGAGTCTGGAGGGGGGGGGGGGGGGGGGCTTATCAATTTTTATCCTGGTGTAGTTCTAATAATAGTTTCCCTGCTGTTTCAACGAGAAAAATTCATGGAGTAGGTACCTTCCGGATTATCAAATCTCTCGACTTTGACGAAAGCTGCTCGAAACACCAGAGCTGTTAGGTACCTACTCGAACATGGCCTTTCCACTCGCTTTATTGAAATTTGGAAAGAGCCCTCATGTTCGCTATGGTTGGGTGAAGGAGGTGGATTGGGTCCCTATCATTGGGAGTACCTATAGGTTTACATTACTATTAAGTATACTTAATTACATTACTACATATTAAGTAATGTAGAGCAGTTCTTCACTGTTAAAACTGCTCTACATTCCTATGAGGTGGTTAGGGACAGAAAACGACTCCTCTGATGAGTACTAAATTGTTTATTTAATAAACGATTATTGTAGCGTGGGGACCGGTTTCGAGCAGTTATACTCATCTACAGCCCTAACAAGAAAAATATAAGTCATTACATCACAGAGAACAAACATAACGGCATATTATGCTGAAGGTATAGGAAAGGCAATTTAGTAAAGTAAAAATGATGAAACCGGTGTAGAATGTCGGTGGGGAATTTGACAATAGTAATTTTTAGAATATGGACCCAATTTTAAAATAATAATTTTAGGAGCCAATTATTGGCTCCATGACTGATGTTACTAATACTAGGAAAGACTGAGGTGGAATAGGAAAACAAATAATTATTAGGAGGTATAAATTGTAGAGATAAGAAAAATGATGACATAGGTAGGTAACTAGCAGTTAACATGTTCAGTTAAAATTTAATTTATACAAATGGTAGGTATGAATATCATCATACAATAATATAAAATTGTGTTGGCCGCCGTAAGCCGTGTGGTTTGTTGGTACGGGATAACGCGTCCCCGAGTGAGTTTTTTCACTTTAAGCTCGCTGGCCGTTTAGGGGGTCGAAAAAATTACGAAAAAATACGAGCCGTATAGATCAGACCTAGAGGTAGACGTCGGTCAAATCGAAAATCCGAAATTCGCCCGGGAAATTCGTCGAAAATTCGTCGAAAAATCGTCTTTCTCCCGTTTGTCCTACGTTTTCCACTTTCAACTCGCGCCAACGGCCGTTTAAGGGGTCGAAAAAATTACGAAAAAATACCAGCCGTATAGATCAGACCTGGAGGAAGACGTCGGTAAAATCGTAATTCGGAAATTCGCCCGGGAAATTCGCCGGAAATTCGTCGAAAAATCGTCTTTCTCGCGTTTGTCCCACGTTTTTTCGGGTTCAAAAATACCCAGTAAGGAGCCATTTTTTGGGTATGGTATCCGCGAGCCAAATGCGCGCCAAAATATGGCCAATCCGATTCCGAAGTCGGATTTCAAAAAAACCGAGGGGGAGGGGGCGATTCCACGGTGAGAAGACAATTGGATCGTTTTAATTCGCGCGGGGCCAGGGATCTTAGAAAACGGAGGGTCCAGGGAACTTTGATAGATGGAGAGGCCTTTATGTAAAAAAAGTTGAATTGAATTAAAAATAATAATTTCCTAAACGGTAAGCCCTAAAAATACGCCGATTTTTTCTATCGCCTCTGCTACGAATAGGAGGGGCCGAGCGGAGCGAGGCCTTATGTCTGAGTAGGGGTTTGAACGTGTCCATCGATGCTACGCACCCCACAGGCGGCAATACACCCCACAGGCGGCAATACACCCCACAGGCGGCAATACACCCCACTAGGGGAGCGAGCGAAGCGAGCCAGAGAGACTAGTAATATTATAAAAATTTGAATTGTTGGATAGATATATGTTTTTTGATGTGAATAATGTGCGTAGGTAAACTCCTTGTGAGACTTATAATATTGAAACTGAGGGGGGGGGGGGGGGGATTTGAGTGCAGTACCCGTCACTCACCAGCCACGCTACGCATATACTACGAATACCTATACAGATTATAATAACCTATAGATTTTAATATATAGACATAATGTAATATATATAGACATAAGGTAAGTAGACAGGCCACGGATTTCCAGTAATCGTTGGAGTGTTGTTGAGGTTTCACGTGTGTCCAATTGCATTGGGTCCGAAGAAAATCAGACCTAACATCAATTACAGCAAAGATGGATAGTCCAGGGCGATGTTGCTGTGAGGCTACTCCCATTTCGTATAGTTTCCGTTTCCGAGTAGATTGAGCTGAGGTCAGCCGCCATTTCATCGACATTCCTGGAACCCGGGAATCGAACGGCTTCACCAATTGTGAGAAAGTCACGTACGGCATACCTCTCTGGCCACGTTAGGCAGTTCCACTTATGAGTTTCATCGGAAATCGCGAGTTTGACGGGGCATCACGAATCGATGCGGCGTTGATGATTCATACGTTTGGTCTGTATGAGAAATTACAGTAGGTACGTCGCGGGTGTTGAAAGAGCCTACGCGTTCTTGATAGTTTGTAGTTCGTGTGGTGTGATGGGCGGATTTCCGAAGGCCTCCAAAATCGGTCAAAATCAAGCGGCGGCTTGTTGGAGAAATGGGAAAGGATTGGAGCGAGCTAGCTTTCCGGTCCCCTGTGGGTCCGCTGTACAATCATGTTCAAGTGCACTGGAAGATGGGGCTGAGTGGGCGATCTGTGCGGTTGCACTGGAGATGTCCAGATACTCCGGGTCCGAACCTTCTGTCGCAGCCTTAGGTTTGTTCCTGCACAGTTCTTCACAGTATGCGACTTCTACATTATTTCTCCAACGCAGAAGACAGCAAACTCGTCACGATCCAGGCGGTGCACCGCTATTAATTTCTCCCAAAAATATGAACATTTTTGAAATATTTATGAAACACTTGAACTTCAAGTCACGAAGTGTCATTCTAATTGTTTAATATTTTTGAAAAAATTGGGACACAATTTTTTTGACATGAATATGTCTTGAGCATTCCAACGTGTGGTGAACGATTTTTGTGGGTGGAAAACCGACTGAGTTACATTTCCCTAGAGACCTACGTTTGACATGAATTTTCCTTCGAGTGTTTGTTTACTAATATCGAATGTAGTAACCAGGTGTGGTTGTGAGGTGAAATAAGTTATACCCGAAGACCACACAAAAACCCCTCCCGTAGCTCCTTTTCAGCCCCACAGAGCCCAGGGTTTGGGCGATCGGGCTGAAAACCTTGCGGGCACAACTAGATGTAGGTGACCGATTATTTTTCTCAAAATTTCTGATTAATAAAAATACATCAAAGTCCAGGGAGTCTGGGAGAGTGAGAGACCGGCGTTTTTTGACGTCCGCATAGTAAATGCCGACGCCGTCTATTACTCCTCTCGAGACTGGGACTCTACAGCCAACAGCGCAGCAAGGGCCAAACATGCTAAGTATGATGACCTGAGGTGTTCGTTCAATCCGTTCAAGCCGTTGGTCATCTCATGCGACGGGGCTGCGCTGGCCGAATTTGGATGTTTCTTGAAGCACTTGGCCCGCGCCCTGGCAGAGCAATGGGACCGACCATATTCCGTAATGTCGGGTTGGGTGAAAGTAAAGACCCAGATTGCGCTCATCCGGGCAGTGAACCTCCTACTCCGGAATACGCGTCGGCGGCTACGGTCACTTGGCACAGAAGATGGGGCCGGTGTTGTAGAGAAACACTGGGGAAACGACGACCAGTGACTGCTGAGAACGCGCAGAGTCATACGACGGCGCTCAGAAGGGCATAAGACGCCGGGCTGAAGGGCGAACGAATGCGGGCGGCCTTGTTCCTTGTTTATGTTTGTTTTTGTTATTAATTGTTACTCGCTATAAATAGTTGTTTACATAAAAAAAAAAAAAAATACAAAAAAATTCCCACTAGGTAGGTACTCAAAACGACCAGGACAGCGGACGGACACCTTCGTTCCTAATACATAGTATGCCATACATAATAATACATTGTATTATTATTAATCCACTTCACATCCCAAGTATCTCTTTTCCTTCATTTTTCGTTCGAAGACGAGCCAAGTAACTGGGAGCCGGGCGGGTTTGGCAACGAGGGTTGAAGGTCACAGGTGCGGCTGAATGTGGATGTGTTCTTTTCCTCCGACCTTCATTGAATAAACCCGCTCAAGATTTTCACGAAAGGCAATAACTTCGGAATATACTTACAGAGATTGATTCTCTCCAAATGGAAAGAGGGTATTTCTTATTTCGGTAGACCTTTGCGTTGAGGTTTTGATTCGAACGCTTCCTGCGAACAGTACGAAAACACTGCACAGCTTTTGGGTCCACACGTTTATTGATCTGGTGGCCAAAAAGTTTGTACCAAT
Source organism: Pilophorus perplexus (assembly GCA_955831195.1). NCBI lineage: Eukaryota > Metazoa > Arthropoda > Insecta > Hemiptera > Miridae > Pilophorus > Pilophorus perplexus. The sequence continues at coordinate 12,476,075 of OY037015.1, read as the reverse complement.
GATGCAATTATTGCATCAACACCACGACTCCATGCTTTCACGTCTATGCGTCGGTTTTGCTCTTGAGGACATAATCCGATTTGTTACCGTGCTGCGAAGATCTTCCATATGTAGCAGCTAACCTGTCCAAAGTCCAATGTATGAGGTTGGTTCTAGTTTTTTCCCATCCATCTCACACAACTAAAAAAAAAGGAGGGTTTGGGTTGTCCCCATACATCACGGTCAGCAGGCTAGGAGACAAATACGAATTTTAGGAAATGAGGCCACGTTTGGTGCTGGTGGTGGGTGTTGGTGACATATGTGTGCGGGTAGTTTGCCCTACTATTAGAAACCGGTGGAGGGAGCGTCTCCGGGGAATAACATAGGGTCGAGGACTTCGTGAAAAAAATATGTTCCGCCCGGGACGGACTCCTTGTTGATCAACTCAGACAGAATATCAGCAGTTAGGCTCCTTTTCTGAGGGCGTCGGTTTATTTGACTTGAGTGAAGTTGTCATTATAAAAAGGGAAAATCGGTCATTTGGAAAAAGACCTACCTTAAAACCTTAGGAGGTAGGTACGTGTAGTGTGGATGATCAAAACATAGCTTGCAGTCGTCAAAACATGAAATAAAAAAGAATGAAGAATGGACATGGCTCAATTATTTGGGTTAAAATTTAACCAGATTTAGTCATCGTGGGCCGCGTTCATACAACTCGGCAAGTGTTGAAAAAATCATTTTTGTGACAAAACGTCTTTCACGTTGTTGACATTAATCAAAAGTTGTTCTGAACGATTTGAATTCCCGATCATGTCGTCATGAAGGCGACTTGTGAGTTTGTCAAATCATGAACCAATGAGGGGCTGAGTTGACCAATGGGGAGGCTGAGTCGCGTGCGTGACGTCAAATCAAACACCTGATCGCTAGTCCTGCCACAAATTCAAACTTTTGACTTTTCCATAAATTATAACAAGATTATCAACTCCGTGGTTTTGATCCCATTTTCTATGTTATGTGGAAGGCTTCTCTCGGTTGATAATCAATCCATAAGCATGCCCAATGGACATTGTCCATTCCTTATTGTGGCAATTTTTTGTTCTTGTTTTTCAATATTCTCAGAATAATCAATGGGTATTAATAATAAATTTTGTTTTTTTCGATGGGGCTCGTAGGGATCTGTGCGGCTAAAAATTGGGCTTCTGAGAGACTCCAGCAGGTCATGTAGTTATGGCTAACTATATTTTTACTATAGTACTGGGGGACACCCCCAGATCCCCAAATTGTTAATGTTATGATTTAGGATCAAACCAAAATGTACTTTTTCGATAATTTCGCTGATTCAGGTATAAATCCTTCTGCGGCTCAGAGGTGAGGCACGTGATGGTGGGCAGAGAGGGTAGCGCAGGGAAGTGGTTGTGGTGGCGAGGGAACGTGCGATTGAGGGTGGAGAAGCTGGTATGCTTGGGCCTGGGACGGGGACAGGGACATTTCCAAACCGGGAGACCCTCTCGGAAAAAACACATTCTGTGTTAAAAATAGAATGAGGTTGGGATGAGTTAATTTCATCAGCCTAGAAGATATAAACACAAGAAAAATGGAGAGATGGAGGACGAGACTCGAGATAAACAACTGAACCAGTAGGTGGTAATCTTCTCGCGTCTACAGAGAAATATCTGCTAGTGGACACTAATAATACTTCTATTATTGTCCTTGGGTTGGTTCTCCCCACTTAGAATCTAAGATCTAATGTTGTCGTTGTTTTCTATTTTATCCTCGTGGGTCTGCTGTGTAGATTCAAAACTAGGAGTAGGTGGTACCATAAGAAAGACAGAAAATAAACACTGTAATGTAAGTCACTTTCACAAAAATAGATTTCGCAAAAAAACTCGATTTTGGGATAAAAATCGGTACAATCAATCGACAGCGAAAAGAACAAGCCATCAATTGAATTGAATAGATGAGCGCAACCTTTCTGTTATTACGATATATTTAATGAGCGAGAGAAACTAAGAAACAGTAGGTATCTACTAGATACTATCTAGCGACCAAACTAAGCCACACAACACATCAAAAAAATATCCACGTGATGCTCATTACGTAAACACCTGCACCCTTACGACCGATGCGTAAGAAAACCTTATGCCGATCAGAGGTAACGAACGGCTCAGGCTGCAAAAATCGTTTTGGAGTCGATGGAATCAATGAGCCTAAAAAGCTCATTCCATAGACCCTTGTACCAACGAAATCGGACAAAAACTTTCGTCCCCCTTTTGAGGCCTCCTTACACATCATAGATAAACAACTTTCGTCGTGATATGAAGGACCTCCCGAAAACCGATGAAGGGGATGAGGGAGGAAAAATCAAGGTAGCCTATAACCACCCCCCGAACTCGGTGATCACAATGAGACCACCCTCATGAAAATCTGTTGAGCCGCTCGGGCGTGATGCTGTGATACACAAACACACAAAAAAACAAACAAACATGTCGAAGAGGTGAGCGCACCTTTCCATTTTTTGAGGGAAAGGTTGCGCTAAAAATCGGAGCTAAAAAAATTTAATCGATTTGCATCCCTTGGTGCACAGATTAAACTACCTTGGTGGCACGGTCTGCACTTTCCTTCAATACAGCGAAGCGATTGCAGCCCTCCTCCCCTCACCGATTGGGTCCGTCAACGTGTCTTTTGGTTCTCCTAAGTATGGGACTTGGTGGGTCCCCGGCATATCTCGGCTTACTGTATCGGCTTAAAAGTTTTCACCGTTCTTACGAACTTCAAACTTGGAGGTACGTTGTCACCGAAACTGTTGATCGCCTGCCATGACTTTACACAAGTTGCTGGACAGCGGCCCGTCGATGGCATCTGTTGAGCACTTCGGAAACTTCTTTCATGATCGGAGCAAATGGACTCTGAGCTGATTTCTCTCGCTTCTTACCATGCAGCGAACATTCCTAGTAGGGATTAAATCCCTACTAGGAATGTTCGCTGCATGGTAAGAAGCGGATCTCCGACCACTATTCGGTCACGAAATTTTCGTGACCGAATAGTTGTCGGAGATCCGTGATCAATATCATGAGAACCATCGCTGGAAGAATACGATTATAACAATAATTTTTATAATCGTATACGATTGATTCTCTGATGTATCAGAGTTACAAATAATAATTATTGGCAGTGGTATAATCAGAGTTTATTATAATGTTCACATACCTAGTAACTGTATACCATAGTTGCTAGGATTCAGGTTTTTTGTCCAGAAAAATTCTTGGCGCTCAACAGCGTCTGCTTGAAATTCGCCATCAACACAAGATGGTGTCTTGAGTACAGCAAACTCGCCTGAGGTTAGATCTAACAGTGAGCTAGCTAGGTAAACCACCCAAGGCCGTAATAAGAGTTACAGGGCTACTGATACCTATGCATCAACTTTGGTTCTGCAAGTCGAGTCCCCAACACTACCTCGTTATGTCGTGGGAAGTGCACGGCCTGAGACCCTCAATCTACCTAGATGCTGCACTTGTTTACCTTGGGATGTTGTGCGATCTGTTGACTCCATCCAGGACATACAGATAATATCTACAACTGTATTATAATATTATTATAGTCTTGTGCATATTAGATATGTGCGTTTCGTCGATCTTCACCAATTCAGTTGTCCTGTAGGACAACTTTGGGGTTCCCTCGTGCGTCCTTTAGAAAATCCAGCACCAACCCGCCTAATTTTCCCAAACCCCCTTCAGGGGATTTATTGCAAAGCGTAAGGCCTCAGGGACTTTCAACTCCCACAGAATCCATTTTTCTTTCTATTACCATGGATTTAATTTTTGCGAAATTATCGCAATTTCTAATAATTAAATTAAAGCCGCAATCCCAGGGGGCGAGTAGAGGACGAGAAAATTCTGAAAGAGAAACGAACGAGAAACCACAAAGAAGTTGCTCCTTGTGCCGTATCAGAGTTCCGAAAGTTGCGCTAAACAGGGGTAATCAAATTTAATAGATATCACTTTCATCACTTTCATACTGAACACATTGAAGAGAGCAGGCCCCAACGACCGCCCTGCCAGGGCGGAACGAAGTGGAGGTTGGCTGGCGAAGCCAGAGGGTGGCCCCCTACCAGAATAATAATCCCTTGTGTAAAAGTTGCAGCGATTTAAAATTTGATCCATCCATTAAAAATGGTTCAAGATCCATCCATTGAGCTTCCCGTTTGTTATTGTTACAAAAGTTGATAATTTATAGCAGGGTACTTTACAGATAGTTCGTGATTATTTAGCGGTTGATGAAACTTGTAAGTATAAAGTGGAGACTTCAAACGATTCAAGAAGGTGGGTACAGTTAATTGGGAAACTTCGATGGAAATTCTTCCACTTCCTTCAATAAGTCGTTATCTTGAAGATCCGCCCGAGTTGTTATTTAACCCGAAGCAGCAAGTACCTACAACGGTAATTGGCATTCTCATTGAAACGGCGGACATGCAAAATAGGTACCGTCTATGTCACACGAGCTTTGTGGCTTATGACGTGTGTTGGATTTCACTAATAATTATTTGATTTTCGTGAGGTTGCGATGACTATCTAATCTAACAGCTATTGAAGTCCCTTTAGTCGGGTTAGTATAAATGAATATGCGGCAGTATTATTCTGTAACACTGCTGCATATTATGTGTCGTGTTTTCGCACACGAAAATACCATTCACAAAATAAAGCTAGCAAACTGTGGGTTTCCAGCGGTAGGGTTTATATCTCATCTCTGTTTGTGCCAACAAACCCCCTTGTTATGACAGAAAATTCTGCTAACATCTGATTGAAAAAAATAACTCATTTTCGTTGTATCGTGAGGGCTGAAAAAATGTAATTTGGGACTTTTTCGGTTCGTGCATGAATGGCGTTGATAAACTAAAATGTCTCGTTCATTTTATTCTTCCAAACTTGTCTGACATGAGGGATTGGTATTGAGATGAGACATTGTGGTTTGATAGTAGAACGTTAAAAAGGGTTCAAAGTTCCCTGAGGTATAATAATTATACCTCAATTATTGACCACCTCGATGAAACCATGAATAGGCAGCAATGACCTGGTCTCACCATAGCAGAACCCTCTGTCTGTTTAGCTGAACCTCACTGCTAGAATAATTTGATGCAGTCAACAAAAATCCTCTTTACTTGGCGCGTCATCTGTATTCTGATATATCCTATTTCTAGAATTCGGAAAATTTGGGAAAAATTGTCTCCGCGCGCGCAGTTGAAAAAAAAAAAGTCTGAATCCACCAAAACGTTACGCCACGTAAATACGCCAATAAAAGAAAAAAAAATCAAGCGTTGCCACCTGTGTGGGTGTAATGCCACCTCTTGATCCCGCCTGGTTGTCTCCACTTATTAGAGCCTGAAACAGGTTTTACCACTCCAATCATTAAACATGTGTATTGTATGGGTTTGTTACTAAGGAGTCTCCATACCAAATTATTCGCTCTTTAACCCGTACTTCAAGCGCTACTTTCGGGACGTGAAAACATATCACTTTTTTTGTTTTCGTTTGTTTCTATAAAAACCTGTACACCTGTACCTGTAAACTTTAGAACCTATTAAATGTAAATTTGAATTTTGGCGGAAATGCGTTTTTCTGCCCTCTAGCGCCTTTTTTGAACCAATTTTATGTAGTTACGAGGTTATCATTAAATGATAAAAATTTTTTAGAACAACCAGAATCTGGTATACGTATATCTGATATACTTGGTTATCATATGATAACCACGTATATTTGGCGTATATCTGGTTGTTCTCCAATAATAACCAGATGACCTCTAAATGATAACCAGGTAACTAAGAAATAAAATAGTTCCGATCGGTTTTGCGGTATTTATTCTAGTTTCTATGGCTACAAGTAGCATGAAATACTTGCGTGGACGGTTGATGCAATAAAAATCAACATTCTGACGTCATAATCAGTTTTTTGTCTCTCCTGAAAAATTTGGTTTTTCTGAGATACGAGTTTATTATAATATAATACTTAGTTTACCATCTGGTTGTGCCCGCAAGGTTTTCAGCCCGATCGCCCAAACCAGTGGGGCGCTATGGGGCTACGGTAGGGTTTTTTTTGGAGTCTTTTGGCTAAAGGGTCGAGTTTGGTGTCGTTTTCGACGTATTTTTGGACGTAGAATCCATTTTCGAGGGTTCCAGAACGATTCGAATTCACTGTGGGGACTTTTAGGGCTTTCATGGGGCTACAAATGGTATTTTTGAAAAATCCCAAGACGTCTAATATTTTCCAAGAAAAAAACAATTTAGGAAAAGAAAGAATATTAAAATTTTTTTTGACAGTTGATTTTTGCACAAGTAACCTTATATATATATCCTTATATCAAAGAATAATAAACCCTTGTGTATAATTTGCAGCGTTTGTATTGACATTCTCGTCCTAATCACGTTCTTATAGGAGTAGGTAGGAACTTAGTGACTCACGTTAGTAACTAGCGCATGCTGGGAGATGTAAGTTTTCCCGGGTAAGGGGAATCCAAATTTTCAATCGGATTCCCGATTCCCTAAAAATTCTGCCTTCAACAGTGTCAAAAGAAGGTGAGAAGGCGAGAAGACAGCAAAACGAGGGAAAATCGCAGGGAAATTCTTAGTTTATTGCATGTTCCTACTGTCCAATAATTATTTCTCATCTTTTATTTTTCAGTACTATTTTCTAGGTAGTATTCCTACCTATCGTTTTCGCATAACCTTACGTTTTTTCACACTGAATTTTTCCAAAATCGATCTTCAGATTTCCAAAAACGATCATCTTGTTTCATCAAGACAAAAACATGGGAAAACGAGTCCTAAAGCCTTATCAATAATTTATAAAAGCCTTCAAATGTCTCATCTTACAATAATCAGTATTGTTATTCCATTGATTTTTTTTCACGCTGATTCCAAATATATTATATATATACGGATATCCAAAATACTGTCATCCTGTATTCCTTTTAGAATATTATTGTTTACGCTTGACTGCAAATGTCCTCATTTTCGGTCGAGGCGTCTCACTCTAAATTGTGCGTTGTAGGTAAAATGTAATATTCCAAAAGTGAGCTTCGTTTCGACAGACGTTCCCCCTTCCTTAATTAGATGATTAAATATCCCTGTTGCGACGATCACGAACAAAGTCACCCCAATCACTCGAATGTCTTTGAAACAACCTGAAAATGGATAATTACTTAGAGGATGCAACACTGGTTTGAAGTTGTGTTAAGGGGTAACACGCGCACCTACTCGGTACTTACCTACTAATTTAACCAGCTGCTTAATTAACGTTAGCTAAAACGAATGGGAAATGCAAAATTGTACCGGTTTAATGATTACGGCGGGAAATAACGTGAAACTTGACTCCATCCATTTACCCCTTCGAGCATCCCCCTCCTCCCATCTTCTTCTAACTGAGATTTGATTAATAATGGGGTGAGTGAATCAGTAACATGACACAATGTCATGTAACAAACAATTCTAGAAGTTTCGTTTCCGCTGATTGGTGTTGACGGGTGTATTACGAAATACGATCATACGTGAAGAGTTCATGCTTGCGTGAACCAGGTTTGATCCTTCGATTAGAATGACTTTAGGTATTTTCCAACCCCTTGTCCAGGAGAAGTTACGGATAAGAACGCATGCGCACTAGAGTGTTATGACAACCGAGCGTATTCCAACCACCGCGAGGACAGTTCCAGGACCAAGTCTACCCGCTTTGGAACCTGTTCAAGACCAGTCCCAGGTTGTTCGGGATTTTTCTGAGGACTGCTTGAGGACAGGTTCCCCCACCATCGCTCGGGATGTGTAACTACGAAGTGGGGGGAGGAGGAAGCGCCTCTCAGCCAATCAGGTTGCACCTGTAATCGTCGTCTGCGGGGACAGTTCCCAATCTATTCCAACCACGCTGTGTCCAGAACTGGTAGGTATGATACAAGTCCTGTCTGCGCATGCATGGTACACGGTTGTCCGTAAAATGTTACGGACAGGGAAGTTGGAAAATACCTTGAGTCAGTTAAAAACTTGGTTTTTTTTTTTGGTTTTTTTTTTTTTTTTTTGTATGATGAGCTCCTTGAATGATTTTTTGTTTGTTTTTCTTGAAAAGGTCATCCTTCAAATGTTGCAAAAACGGGTCAACATCGCAGAACAGCCGGCTTCGTTATTTAAAGGCCCTTAGAAAAAATAAATATTTATAATGTATTATAAATGTTAACATTTATAATAATGTTACCATAAATGGTGGTGGTCAATAGAATATTGAATGCAGGGCCGGAGGTTGTTTCACACTCAGTGTGACGTGACGTTTTAATTATCATTTTTGATTGGTGTTTTGATTGGTCCGAGTTATGCAAGTTAGCCAATCGCTGAATTCGGATAAATTGGCAACCAGTAATTAAAAATAATTTGTAATAATTGAAAATTAAAAATTATTGTTAAAACAATTATTGTTAAAATTCACAATTATTGTTAAAACTGAGCAGCGACCTATCGCCAAACGAAAGATTCCAAACTTCTTCTTTCTGGGACAAACATTTGATCATGGATTTCTCTCGTTTTTCACAGTAAGGGAGAAATTGAGTCATGTTCAATCATGTTGTCAGTTAATTTTTGCACAAGACTTGTACTTAGTAACCTATATCAAAGAATAATAAATAGGTTGTTCGGTTTCTTTTCAGTTGAGTAACTCAACTGTTATTACGTTTCAAGAAATTCTGCTATTAACGGTATATTTTTTTGGGTTACAATTCGAAAAGTACAATTCAATTTAGTTTCCATTTGAGAAACTTTTAAGTTCATTTCAGGAGCTATTTATCTTTCCATGAAGTCTGAAACAACTCAAAAGCGAAAACGGCAGTGCATCTTCTTCGAGTTACGTCTATTTAAAAGAGATGTGGCCAAGTCCCGAGGGCTTGCGAAGAATATTTCCCAGGTAAAACCCGCGACAACTTTTCAGAAAGTTCCGAGCCCGTTGTTAATCTGAGGATCTGAGATAGGTTAAGAATGGCATCGCCTGGAGTGCTTTCCGCCCTTGCCAAATCCTGTTTTCCTTTACGGGTTGAGCCGCTTCTTGCTATACATAAGCGTTTTGTTTCGGCTAATCTGTTTATTTTGTATGATGGATTGAAGTCATTCGGTCATAGCGTTCCGACTTGAACGCTCAGAAGCTGTCATATCCGCCGCTCTCATCCCTTGCCCCTTAATCATTTTCCCTAAATTAACGATTCATAATTTTCTCTTGCAGTCTCCTACGTTTTGGATATATTTTCTTATTTTGAACTCCCAACACATATTTCCCACGTGGTTTTTTTTTTTTTTTTTCACCAAAACATATAATCATGTACCGGTGATCCTTCCCGTTATTCAATTACTTTTCTTTGCGCGTATCTTGGCAATTTCTAAGGAATATTTGTCTGGCGTCCGGTCTCTTCGTCCCTATTAAAACAGGCAATCACCTAGGTACAGCCAAACTTTTGAAATACTTTCTTTCTCACGCTTGGGTCTTGGTCATAAAATCCCAATTAAGAAAGCAACCCCTATTCAAACATTCTAATAGCTACTTTTCCCATGAACCTGAGTTTTCCCCAACTTAAGTTCTATTTTTCTTTCCCATTCCTGAATTCGAAAATTCTTCCCTACTCGCAGTTAACGCCACCCTTTTCGGAAGTAGGACCACCCGGGCGCGCCCTTAACTTCGCCTTGCCCCCTAAATTTATCCTCTCCTACCCTTGGCGATAGGCTAGTAGTGATGGTAATATGTATAAAACCCTATGTAATTAATCGGTACTCCCCTTGTATGTTACCTACCGCCCGTCAGATCCCCTAGTATGTTACCTACCGAATCGATGAGACAGGTCTCATGAGTATGTCTCCAAAGCGTAAAAGTAATTTATTCTTTTCGAGTAGAAGCACGTGTGGGTCCTCTCGTTCTCACTTCATAAGGGTGGTGGTTTTCATATCGTCTAAAAAAGCGTCGAAAGGGTCGTCTGGATGAAGTGATCACCACCATTCTTGATGGGTTTTCGTTCCAAAAGATTGCATGCACCATGCTGCTTAATACCGTACAAAGCAAAATTTGACCACTCTCCATTGCCTCTGTATGTGCTCCAATGTTTGGGTCCATGAAATTTTAAGAATGGTTTACGGTTTGTGGACGTAACCTTGGGTGCCTAGGGTGCCCTAGGCTATCTGTACTTCCGTCCCCACACCGCCCATTCTCTTAAGTTTGTCCCAAATTTCAACGCAAACATATTAATATTATATGTAATATAATTTAGATATAAATTTGTCGGGATTTTAAACATGTAAGCACCTGGTAGGTATCGATCTCGACGGGTAGATATCGAGCTCCTGGTAGGTAACATACAAGGGGAGTACCAATTAATCAGGAGCTTCTTCTATGCTGAGCTTCAGTAAGGATGTTAGGCTGTTAGTGAGTCGATTCACAAGTCCCGGCTCCTCTATGGAGGTCTGAGACGTTCTGGTCAAGTTCTAAGTTCGGTTTAGCTTTTCTGCTGCCTTCTGTCCATGTCATAATTTTCGCTGTTGCTGATTTACTGTTCCATGAGAACGAGTTAAAAGATTTCGTTTAGGGCAGAAACGACATAAGTGAATGACTTGGGCTTTTCCTGCCGAAATTAGGATATTTTGTCGTTAGGCATGTTGGCACGATTGTTGATTTAAAAAAGAATGTCCAATCACGATATTAAATCGTGTGGTTCCGGTCATTAGTTTGATGCCTTGCACTATTATGCCCGTTTTGATTTCCCTAGCTTGTGGGTTCACAGCCTCATTTAATGGTTTAGTAACTAAACCTTTAGTTTATGACTGATTTTCAATGAGAATGGATTTTGAATTTGAATGGAGAATTGAATTGAAATTAATTGCAAATTGAATAGAATTGAAATGAACTGAAGAGAGTGGATTGCACCATTTATCCTTTCTGTTAAAACCGATTCAAGTTTGGGAAGGAAAAGATTTTATGCCGTAAGTCTGGCTTCATCAACGATGCTGAAAGTGTGTAGTAAACATGCCGAAAGCAAAAAGGCACACTACCTTGGCCAAGTCGTCTTAATATTTATCATGTATATACATACTTGTATGTGAAATTCCTCAAAATTCCTTATCGAACACGCGTCTACTGTTGCTTTTCTCTGAAAGGTGATTCCTTTCCGAAGTAAAATGAACGACGAAAATCGAGTGCTCACGCACTCCCCTTGGCAGTCTCATTTGGAAACATTGATGAAATTTCAGAAGCTTACTAAAACTCAGTTTGAAATCATGAGCTTTCCCCACGGTTTAATATTAAAAGAGACGGTTTTATTTCAATCGCGAGAGGAAAAGAAGAGGGAAGTTTTTTGCCCCCCAGTTGCCAGGGGTGTTCTTTTAATCTTAATAAAAGAGTTCTTGCATGTTAAATAAGCGGCAAATTCATCTGACCGGAATAAATGAATCATTCTGATTGATCCGTTACCTGTATTTTCTACGCAATTCGGTCTGGGCTCTTTAAGAATGTGCCTACCATAATTTCCAACTGTTCATCATGAGGTATTAATAATTAATATCTATAAAAAAAAAAGGATCTTATCTGATTATGAATCTTATAGTTCATTATACCACTAGCCCGTGCATCATAAATCATCATTCTAGTTCTCGCACCATAATAATTATGGTGCAAGAACTAGTGATGTCTGCTCTAAGGAGGACTATACAACATTATGAGGCTGTTCAAGGGTTTCATTGTAGCTGTGTACTTAATCAGAGAAGGGTATGGGGTTGAAATTAGCTCACGCGATAACCGCAACGCCTAACGCGACGGTTCTCTCGTAATTTCTTGCACGGTGTAAGTAATATGTGTAATTGTAAAAGTAGGGGTGGGGTCTACCCGTATTTCAATGAGTTCCCTAACGACCTCCCACATCCTAACAATCCCCTCTGACCCCTCCATTAAAAAGGCTAACCTTCCCTCTTCATCTACCTCGACTCCTGTATTTATTTGCTTTCAAGATAAATTGAATCAAACTAATTGCACAACTCAAGAGAGAGTAAAGGTGTGGTATTTTTTGTGGGAGAGCCAATTAAATTCCTAATGGGCATTCCAGCTCTTTTCAAGAGGTCAAACAAACTCCCTTCGACCCCTTTGCCGGGCTGACGTTCATCATTCAACCCTTATTTAAAGAGATTTGTCTTTCCTTGAGGATGCTTGAACTCCTCAAGAATCTTAAAGGGCCAATTTGTTGTTTTCAACGGAATTTCTGCCAGGTAATTATTAACGCAAATTTCACTCCTTCAACAAAGAGGGATCTTCCTCTTGTTCGTGTTCTTGTAGCTTTAGCTGTGCTATCAGATTTTTAATATGTATATTTTTCTTAACCATCAATTTTTTATATTTTCCTATTGATATATTTATATTTTCCTATTTTCCTATTAATCCATCAACATCATCATCGCGAAAATGAAGGATCTGCCTTCTTTCTCCGTCACGTCCATTATGAGGCAATCAGACCATCACGCCCCATCAACCACTTTCTTGAGATGATTTCGAATAACTACTCAAGGTTTGATGATGTTAGCGTGGATATAGGGAACTCGACCGTTGACATTGAGTGATGAATCAAAGGATTAATGAAGCCCACCATCTGAGTTGGAGCTTGGGCACACCTGGAGAGGGGAATGCGATTATGAATCTGTTTCCATCTGAAAGCCGGTGGCTCCGAGAGCGAGAAAATAATTTACTGCCTCAACGGATTCCCTGGCGCAAACTTCATACGTGTCTAGGCAGAAAGGTCTAATTACATTTTGCATTTGAGTCCGTCTGCCAGAAGATTTTGCCTAATTTAGTCGACGTGAGTGTCTCTTGCAAATAGGGTTTCCATCTCGATAACGTCATCATTCTGATGTATCAAACTAAAACTAAGCACGAGAATTAGAAGTGAGGTGAAATGGAACTTTTACTTGAAGTGGAATTCCCTTCTGAAACTCCCAGAAGAGTATTCAGCCGATCCCGCTCATCTTCATTGGCTTTTGTTTGCTCCGTTTTTCTCGACGATGGAGCTGATTTCGGTTTCTTTTGACGGGAATCACGACGCTGAAGGAGACAATGCTCTTCTTTTTCTTTGAAACGTAGCAGATCAGATAAGGACAAATTCCTTTCACTCCATTTTCGTTCAATTCTAACACTCCCCTTCGTCCAACCGTCAAGTCGTCGTGTGGTGGTGTTTTAAGCCTTCTTTCATCGACTGATTGCAATCATCGTAATTACTACATTGCACAACCGTTGTAATTACCGTGAACGTATGAGTAAACTTTTTTTTTTCTTTCTTTACTTCCCACATTTCCGCTCAGCTCTCACTCGTACAAAGCTCATTATTATATCCTAAATTTTAATGCCACCGTGTTGCAATCCCTTGAGTGCCGAAATGATTCCCATGTGCCCGATTGCTCAGGCAGACGCAGGTGTTGTTCCATTTTCACGATGCTTGGGGAAAGAGGATGAAGAATCCAATTCCCTCATGGGGAAGTTAACCCGTTTAGGTTGATTCGTTTAAATGATAGGTCCTGATGGTAACCTCTCATAAAGTGGATTTATGCTCGTTGAGTACCTTTAATAGTATATATATATATCTTTAACGTTTTATAAATTATTTTTCTCAAAGAATCTGATGCTAAATGCATTCTCCTTAAAGACCCCATGTGAAAGCTTTTATTCAGGAGATCTGCGGGCATTGTTCGTTCTTTGTTGAGAAAGCTGCTCCCCACGATAAGCTTTTAATGGGTTCTTCAAAGTGGAACTTCAGCGCATACTGGAAATGACTGTTGACTTCGGATGTTGGTTTAGAAGAGCCTGCGTTCATTGGATGTTCCGCCTTAATCAAGTTCCTCCGCGTCCCCCGCTTCACTTTCATAATTAATGGAATAGTGTTTGACAGTCATTGTGAGTGCTTTTTTCGGTTTTGGCCTATTCTCCTCACTCCATTCTTCCCAGGTCCCGTTGTTTGCGTTGCTTGGTTGTATTCTTCTCCTTCCCATCCTCGGTTTGTCTCATTTTCCCTGAAAATAGTGGCCACGTTCTTCTGTGTCATCTTGGCGACGACCCTCTCAGGGCTGAGCCCCTTAATTTCTTTCGTTACCTCCTGCTTGAGATGCTTCCATACTAAGAAAGTATGCCTCGCGACCTCATCCTCCGTGGAGGCAGTACATACATCGACCCTCGGTAAACTTCTCCATCTTCTTGAAGAAATGGGCTCAGGAAGTAGCCCATCAGGGTTATGGTTTTTTTATTCTTGGAATAATACGCCTATGTTTTCGCGACGAAGGTCGATGACTCCGATCGGCCTCAAAATTTGACATTATCCGTTTCAAGAGGTCTAGATTCCAAAACCAAAATGTCCGTACGCCGTCCGGGCCGTTTTGGAAATTTTATTAAAAATCTGAAATTTTGACAAAATAATCGGTTTACCATCTAGTTGGGTTCTTTTCCGTTATACCCCCCCCCCCCACTCGATTTCGTGTTCATAAACACCCCTCCCGATGGCTTTAAGGCACCCAAATTCGAGCCCTTTTCAGTTATAACACCCCCACCCCCACGAACTCGATTTCGAGCCCCTCCCGATGGCTTTAAGGCACCCAAAGCCAACGAAAATCGAGTGGGGGGGGGGGGGGGGTATAACGGAAAAGTACCTCTAGTTGTGCCCGCAAGGTTTTCAGCCCGATCGCCCAAACACGTGGGGCGCTATGGGGCTACGGGAGGGTTTTTTTAAGGCTTTTGGCTATGGGATCGAGTTAGGTGTCGTTTTCGAAGTATTTTTGGACGTAGAATCCATTTTTGGGGGTCCCGGAACGATCCGATTTCACTGTTGCGATCTATAGGGCTTTCATGGGGCTACAAAAGGGATTTTTGAAGGATCCCAGGAGGTCAAATACTTTTCAAGTAAAAAACAAAAAATTTTTGAAAAAAAAATCCCAAAAACATTTTTGAAAAAAAAAAGGTTTTTTCTAGGTACAATTGTTTTCATTGACATAGAATTAAATTTATGCCCAAGTAATCTATATCAAAGAATAATAAACCCTAGTGTAAAATTTGCAGCCTTTTTTTTTTTTCTTCTCTCTCTTCTTCTTCCCTCAGAAATTTAACATGGGAGTCACAATCCCGAAGCAGAGGGGTCAGGCGCATCGCCGTGATTATTAGTGCCCCTTCGACCTGAATCAGGAGTTTGACCCCCTGGGCACCGCAGCCTCGAGCCCTCAAGCTGGGCCTATTGTACCCATTGAACCTCAGAGCAGATGCATCCATGTGTTGCATGTTGTGTCCAAGGTCCCTAAGCCTGGTTTTATCTCATGCATTTGTCATCATGCGATAGAGCCGCCTGAATCCCATCACGACAGTAGTTGCCCATCTCTCCATGTAGTTGATCAGTCCACTGTCGCATGTTGCTGATCAGCGTCGCTGACCATCTCCTCTTAGTTATCTGCTCCCACGACCTGTGTACTAGGCCTGTTCCAGTTCTCCTTTCCTTACCGTCTGTGATAAAGTTTTTTTCGCCCTTCAGAAGGTATATTCGCCCACTTCTCTATTGCTCCTCTGCCAACATTTCAATTGGGATGACACCCGCTATGTCTTGTGCTGGAGGTATTTTCACCACCAGCGGTATCGGATCGTAATTTAGAATGAACAAAAGAGCGGGAGGGTCTACGACGTTTTTTAAAATTTGAAGAAATCATCGCCTGATCTGTTATTGTTAGATGTGATTTTGACGGACCGACGGAGGTTGCCAACTTCAAAGGTTTACTGACCTCCAAGTTTGAAACAACTTTCGATAACTTGTCGTCAGCCTTTCATATGCCCAAACGGTGAACTTGCTACCAAGCATCACTCTCAGGAACATCCATACTATAGGAAGTACATAATAATATTGATATTATTAATTATATTATTATTACATGTATAATTATATAATATGTTATATTACATTGTCTCTTGTGCTCAAGTGGCACTTTTTAAAACTAAGAGAAGAATAGCCTTTCCACACTCTTTACCGCAACCTATACAACGTGTGCGGTGGACTAATTTTACTGCACCACGCACTCCCAAGATAATCCTCTTTAGGACTTCGCACACAAAACGTGGTCCGCCGGTCGGTGTGAGCAGTCCTGGGAATGAGGAGGCTGGGCTTGGAAAAGGTAATGGGTTGAAGGGGGACGGAGGCAACCTCTTGGCACTAATCCGAGCCCTGCTCACAAATTCCGCTGGAGTTTAGGCTTGCGAGGAACCGGGCAAATTCAGGTGGGACGTGGGACGTCCAATTCCCTCGTCAGTCATCAAACCCCCGAACGTTATTTCCATCAAAGTGCGACTGTATCCATCGCTGATTTCCACATCCCGGTCTGCATCGACTGGAATGAGGCGAAAATGCAAGAATGACTCGGCTGTCATTCTCAGATCTACCCGCAATCGGTATATTCGACTCATTCCTCTCGATTTAATTAGTTTCTCATGACTATCGATAGTTTGTTTTGTGGCAAACATCAACCCGCAAATGCAAGCAAGAGAAACGTTTACTGAGCAATCATTATAATTATAGTTTTGCTAGGTGAGTTGATTGAAAATTGTCATAACCAGTCTCGGAGTCCCTCTTTCTCTGTATTTTAGCGTAACAACTGCGATTAGTATTCGTCTTCACGGGCCTTCAAGCGCTGGCAGTTTGCAACTTGTAGAGTTGAGAAAATCGACCAAAAGTAGATTAGTACGTTACCAAACTCCGTCATCAGCCGTGCTACCTGTGTTTCGTCGGTTTGTTTTCAGTTCGTTCGTTAGGAAAAAGTTGAGGAGTATAATCCTAATTATAATAATTATAATTATATTCTTTATAATTGCATCAAAACCTGAATATAGTTTAAACTGATCAATTTACAAACTTTTCAAAATTCGTAAATGAGCATTACGCTCTCTAATACTGAAAAAAAAAAAACCATAACAAGGATGTTACTTGAGCTTCACAGATGTTACGGAGATTCACAAATCCTCAGGGGCTTCGTCGTTTGTGGTGGTTGGCCAAAGATCTCATCCCAAAATTCCTTGTGTGCATCAGGAATGGGGTGCAGGTCAGGTCGTCCGAAATAATCGGATTACGCCTAAGCCGATTTTCGGCCCGTAATGAGGTCCGACTTGAGTAAAAGGTGTGTGAGAGTGTCAGGTCGTCCTACCGAGTTCGAAGTCAGTCAGCTGGGCCGGCCTTAGTTGTTTTGCTGGACTTGGAACATTTCTTTGGAGTGATAGGAGTTTAGAAACCACGAATGTGAAAACTAATAACGGCGAACCTTTCATTTTATTCCATAGTGAATCTGATGGTCTCGTGATGTTTTCAACTGATCGTAATTTGCAGTTTTTAGCTCGTTCGTCTATCTTATACGTGAACGGTACGTTCAAGTGCCGCGCGAAGTTTTTTACTCAGTTGTTTACTCTTCACGCGTTCCAAAATGGTCATTATATCCCGACAGCTTTTTTCTTTATAGCCGACAAAAAGCAACATAGTTATGAAAGTTAGGATTAATGGTTGTAATTGGCGTTCTCCACCCCAGAAATGTTAAGGGCGAAGACAAAATTTGTGTAGCTCGGTAATAAAGGGGAAGTTTTATTAAACCGAACCACCTCCTAGAATACTTCAACGAAGGCCAGTATAGCCGCGGAGGATGAACAACAAATCAACCATTCATTTCTAAGTTTTAAGCGTTTCCCCCACCCTTAGGACGAGTTGACACTCAAAATTTTGAGCATGTGTCAAGTCGTCCTACGAGGAGGATTAACTGGGGGAGGACGAGTTGACACAACCCCCTTCGGACGAGCTGACACTGTAATCGGACGAGCTGACCGGAACCCCAGGAATGTACTGGTACAACTTCTTCAGATCCTCGATTTTCTTCACATTTATAGGAATTTTTTGGGTGTAGGCAGGGTTGTTTGATGGTTCAGGGATGAAGAGTCGAGAGTCACCTTGCGGTTTTTTAAGCAAGCGAAACCGCTCCTCTTTTATGGAGTCTATGAAGGGTTTAGCAATCACAACTCCTTGTTCTTGACTTGTAAATTGAAATTCGTAATGCTTATTCACAGCGAAAAAAGACTTTTCTTTATTTCGGACTGCTCGGCCTAAGTTTGAGTTGAAAGGACTTTTTTCATGAAGAAGGCTGGCCACCAAGTCCATGAGTGACATGTTTTACTAGAATTTACTTGAATTCGATGACCTCTCAATCAGCCCTTCATACTCTTCGGGAGAATAATATATTATATTCTGTCCTTACGGCGATTTTTTCTCTTCACTATAGCGAAATCCCTGTCGCAATCATTGAAGGAGTAACCTCGTTGAGGGAAGTGAAGCATGATTTTCGTAAACATTTTTGCAATTACCTACGAATGAAGGTCTAGCGGGATAAGATCGCAGTCAAACATTTTTTCAACAAACTACTAAATTACGCTCTTGTAGTTTTCTAAATTCAGCGACCCCCCCCCCCCCTCCTCCTCCTCCTCATCTACATCCATACATTGCAGCACAAATTGTGGTTTCCCCTCATGCATAATTCAAAGGTACCTAACTAGACTTGGTCCGCCCGAGGAGCATATTCCCGCTGTACACTAGTTATTTTACGATCATCACGGTAAAAGGATATGCTGTTATTTGTGGTCATTTCCCACGAGATGGTATCTCTCTTCGATAAGGAAGAAAAAAAATTCCTCTTCGATGGACGATACGACGCACGATATTCGTTTCTTTTTCAGACGTGACCATCGTGGTAAACACCCCCCTCAGCGGGTATTTTTCCTCCCATCCTCTTGATAGATAGGTAGGCCGCATGAAACTCGTTTTGTATTCACGACACTCCTGCTCTCGTGTGGTGTTTATTAGCGCGAATATGTGAAGAGTGGAAAGTCTGATAGGTATGGATTTTTTCGATTTCGTGTTGCCGACGCATCCTCAACTCTCTTTGCTCTTTTCATATCTCTGATTGTAAACGTGTGGGGATCTAAACTCCCTCATAGTAGATGTCAACGTATAACAAAATTCTATGAGAACACAACCATCAAACGGATTCATCAACATTGCCACCAATATCGTACATAAAAGAAGAGCCTCACAATTTTTCAAAAAAATTGAAAACATCAAGCTTTTTTGCCAACAAAATAACAAAATTGCGACGTTGTGTTTTGACTACAAGCAAAACCTTCCCCTTCCTGGTCTGCGGGATCAGGAGGTTTTTTACTATCGTCAGCTCTGGGCTTACTAATTTTGCGGTACAATTTTCAAACAGGTAAAGCGATACTTCAAAACGACACCTAACTCGATCCCATAGCTAAAAGCCTTTAAAAAAAACCTCCCATAGCCCCATTTTAGCCCCTTAGCGCCCCACGGGTTTGGGCGATCGGACTGAAAACCTTGCGGGCACAACTAGATGGTAAACCGAGTATCTTGTCAATATTTCAGATTTAAAATAAAAATTCCTTCTGCCCAAAACGGCCCGGACGGTCGACGGCGGACGGACATTTCGGTATTGGAATCTAGACCTCTTGAAACGGATGCAGTTCAGGTTGAGTAGACACCTTCCTCCCCCGCCTCGATTCCCCCATACTTTTCCAAGTACCCATAGGGTACTGATGGTTTTGATTTCCTAGAAGAGTCCCGATTTCCCAGTTCGTGGGATACGTGACAATAATATTATACTCTTGTGGGACCAAACAAAGGGATATTAGAGAGTTTCTACTACCTGCGCGGGGCTTGATGCGGCCCCATTTGCGTTCGTAAATACGGTATACGGGCGGCGCGGGAACGCAGGTAGTCGTACGTGCGGGACCACAACCGCATAAAGGGCTCTTAATCCGGGAAGGGACCGCATATAGAACCGCAAATAGAACCCCGTAAGGTAGTAAGGCTGTTGAACCAGTACCTTCTGGATAGATAACCCTTCACCGTCTGGCTGGTTATCAGTTGCTCAGGTCAGAAGGGAATTCCGTCCTCGTTCTTCATTAGTATTTTTGTGGTGACTAACTAAACTACTGCACAGAATAGGTAAGTGATATGCATCTATCTAATCAGTTTTCCAACTTCTAAAATGGTATGAAATGTTTGATGGGCGAAACCCACTCTACTTGAGAGTCTCCTGACGGTCAATTAGATAGATTCATTAGATTAGATTAGAAAATTTGGTAGATTCATGGGCAGTAGGTAGGTAAGTAGCAGTTTGTAGTAAAGTAGAGAAGAGCGTGTACATAAAATACACGCGTGTGTACATCAGTAGCGTGCTGTATTAGGTATAATGCGAAAAACAGAAATCGCTCTGTATCTGTTGGTACTGTGGTACCTAGGTACATGAAATGATATTTTGTTCATGAATAGTGTTACTTGTAATTTTTTTGGTACTAAATCTAATGAGGCCCGCCAGTAATTCAAGAAAACTTTAGGATAGGTACCTACTCAGGTAGGTTTCGAAGTGGACCACTCAATTTGAAAATCGCATGACACTGAAATGTCTAAACATTTTATTATTCAACTTTGGCTTTTTGCACAATCTAATTTACAGCCACGCTTCTACTTATTTTGTGCTTGGATTGCATTGTATTAAAATACATACCTACTGCATTTGTGAGTAAAATAGCCAGACAAAATGGGAATAAACAGTCACTCATGTAGCATAACAGGTTGAAGTAGCAAAATTTTTACACATAGGTATTGCCGTCGAAATTTCCTGGTCTCTTCATCTTCCCTTAAGTTTGCTCAATGTTTCAAAATAATACATAATTAAAAATATGGGTGTTTCCTTTTGTGCTAATTAAACATACTCGTATGAGTAAATATTTCAGAATTAGAACACAATATTAAAAACAATGTGTATCCTACAACTCACCTCAATTATATTTTTCACTTTCTCTCAAAAAAAGTAACACCTAGTCTAAAATCCCTATATCAACAAAACAATCACACTACTTCTTTCAACACCATGAGAGACACCATCAACCGTTGAGTGACGCTTGACGTGACTTCTCATTCCACGTTGGTGCCCCTACCACTGAAATCCCGTAAATAGCGTCTCGTAAGAAGTGGCTGTGCGGTTAGCATTCACCTTGGCTCGCCCTAGTATTTGCGTTTTCCGTAAATAACTCCCGTCACCGTAGTTACCCTCGCATCTAGTAGAATCTCTCTATTGAACTCTTCGCTCCGGTCCAGTGTTTCCAGCCAATGGGTCGAGAAGACAGAGCGCGATGGGAAACCAGGGAAGACCCTCCTCCTCCGGAGACCCCGAATATGACCTGCAGGGAAGGAGCGGCCTCCCGCTTTTCTGCGCGATTGAGCGACAAAAAGCTCTGCGTGTAGGTGACTTTCCCCTGTCCGTTTGATGGTTGTATTCTCATCGAATTGTGATTCCAAATGGTACTATATCCGTTTCGGTCTAACATGAGGAAAACGCAATAAACCATTGTGACCTTAAAAACGTGCTATATAAGATTGCCCCTCAACATTTATATAAGAAGGAATATCCCTCAGGGATTTTATCCCCACAGTTTTTACCCTGTGCACTCAGGGTTTTTTTTTTTTTTTTTTTTTTTTTCTCTACTTTCCCCATGCAAGGTTGAGCTCCTCTTCATGCATTGACACGAACTATAAATAATGTTTTTATTTACTTTCCGCTTCGGAGGGGATGTTCTCTTTTATCAAACGTCAGTGTGTTCGCCACACTCGGGGCTGGAAACGATTTATGTGGCCGGTTTGCCGGGGATTCATCTCAAGAACCCTCCCGCGTTTAAGGGTTGGATCACATATCTTATAGTGTTAGTGCTGTGGGTGATGTGGCGATAATATTTTCAAGCTAAAAGGTTTACAGAGTGGGGTTTCACCCTTTTAACTCTACCGTGAAGAGTTAATCTTTCAGTGTAATCTCTGCGACTTTGTCTGAGTAGAATCAAACTGATGAGACCAAGTTATACTTGTTTCCGCGTGAACTAAGTAGTCCGCAGTTGAGATCATATGGTAACTGGAATTCGCAAGATAGCGTTCATCAAGAGACTTAACCAGTGGCGCCCCGCAGATGTGGAGATCACATCAGTGATAATGAGATGAATAGCTGTTGAGGCCTGCTCTTTAATGCCAATGACTTACGACGATTCAACAGTCCACAGCACCCGTTGTCTAAGGTCCACTGTTTCCTCTCAAAATTGAGAGGCATTGAATTCACCTTTAGGGAATCACATTCAACCTTGGTGAATAGGACAATACCAGCTCCAGCGAATAATTACGGGTATTCCATAGAGGACCCGTGCGCACACTCCCGTGAGAAGACAAAACTATGGGAACTGAACCAACAGTTCAAGCGAACACAGTAAAGACAGGATTTGTTTCAAGGTGTTTCAATACCTACTTGATTGTTGTGTGTTGGCTAACTCCTTGTTCTCGCTGCCGCTTGTTTTGGTACGATGTTGTAGTCAGTGCTACAAGGAAGTGGTCCTCCAACTTGTTTTTGATGTAATTTCATTTGCATTTTCCACAATGTGTGTACATTACTAGAGGTCCACCTACCTTCTCCGACAATATGTACCTCACCTCTACAGTCACATGTCATAATTTTATTATACCTTTTATGAAGTTACATGTAACTTCATGATGTATGAACTTGAGATCAAACTTCTGCTAAAAACATGTTCAAATCCGGTTTTACAGTAAAAGAAGAGATTTTAAGACCATTAACAGTTCGGATCTTACTTTTGTTTGAGTGTCGTCCCTTAGCAGGCAAAACAGAGGGACACAGCTCTTATCACAGCTTCTTCTTTGCCGTTTAGGTATAGGTGAATTCACAAACCGTGGAATCTCATATGGTAGTACAAAAAAACACCACTAGGAGCACTTTATTTTACCCGTCTAGGCAGGGGGAAAAAACATGATTTCGCCAAAAATGGAGATACGCGTTATCACATTTTCACATCCTCTCTTTAGACACACAGGACACTTAGTGTCCTATATGCCTAAAGAGAGGATGTGTTTCAAGATGTTTCTATACTTGAGTGCTGTGTGTTGGCTAACTCCTTGTCCTTGCTGCCGCTTGTTTTGGGAGGATGTTGTAGTCTGTGCCAGCTACAAGGACGTGGTCCTCCAACTGGTTTTTGAAATAATTTCATTTGCATGTTCCACCGCATACACATCACACATGTGTTGTATACATTACACATCAGCTATTATAATATATTATTTATTAGCTATAGCTAAATACACGAACTTAATTAAGCGGATTATTAACTCCATAAAAATTATGTTCACGCTTTGATAAAGTTTCACGATTTCATTTGGTGGACTGCACAAACTCTCTCATTTTCTTGGAGCTAAGACGAATCCCGTAAAAGATAAAAGTTCCATTTTATGCTTGTGGGACGCTCTTTTTCCTTTGTGATCTCCCGGTTTACGAGACCATGAATTTCAAGTGTTTCTCGTCGCCGTGAATTCTTCCATATATACCTTCCAAATAAACTACCTCGATGAAAAAGAGACAGGTTCTTTATAAGGTTTCCCCCACCACCGAAAAAAGGATCTGCCCAAGAAATGTACTTTTCGCTCTGTATCTGCTCTCCTGCCTTATCTCTTTTATAATGCATATAACGGCACAATGAAGCGTAACAGTGAGAGAGCGACGTGTATAAATTATCATGAGAATGAAAAGAGGGAAAAGCTAATGTGTTGAATATTTGGTGGTAGTGTATAGATAGAAAGAACTTGGGAGAGCATTCATTTCAATTCACCCGGGTTTGCCTCTGTGTGCTAAACAGCTGTTGCTAACCCGAATCACGGAGTGAGAAAAGGAACCCATAAAAGGCGTCACATCCTCAGCCTTTGATCCTCTTCAGTGACTGAATTTGCTGCAGGACGATTTCATTCAACCTAAGCGTTGCTTTGTCTCGTGTACATTTGCTGGTAGAGATCCTTTCAGTTTAAATTGTCAAAGTTGAGAGGGACGAGTTAGCTCGTGCGAGATGCTATCAGCATGTTAGCAGTGAGACGCGGAATTAGTTTGAGGAAAACACCGCATGTTTTATTTTTACAGTTTAAACTGTGAGGGCTTGTAAACAATTTTACATTAAATGTTAACTTTTGAACGATTCGACAATTTTTTCTATGTAGTGAACAAAATTTGAACATTGACATCTAGGTGTATTATTGGTGAAATAATGCATCTATGTTTTCGCGACGCAGGCCGAAAATTGTTGATCGGCCTCAAAATTTGTCATAGTTTGTTTCACTATTGTACACATAGCGTTCATTCCAAAAATGAAATGTCCGTCCAGACCGTTTTCTGAAATCTGAAACTATGACGAAACACTTGGTTTTCCATCTAGTTGTTTCATCCGCAAGGTTTTCAGTCTGAACACTTAAACCCGTGGGGCTATGTGGGGCTAAAATTGGGCTACGGAAGAGGTTTTTTGTAGGTTTTCATCTATGGGGTCGAGTTAGGTGTGGTTTTTCAAGTATTTTTGTAGAATCCATTTTTTGAGGTTCAGGAACCATCCGGGTTCACTAAGGGACTGAAAGATTTAATGGGGGTCTGGAAGGATGCCAAAAGGTCGAATTAATTTTTCATTTTCCGAGTTACATGAATTATTCATTTTTTGGGATCCCACATCTATCCAATTCAAATTTTTTTAATTAAAAAATTATAATTATTTTCAAAATAATTGGGTACGAAGCTATATAATGGTTATATATACATTGTATATCAATAATAAAGCATTTTGTGCATAAAATAATGACTATTCTATATCAATAGAAAATAATTATTATCAATAATGTCTTATCAGTAAAAAATATTTTTTTATTGATATAGAATTAACCAATGAATTTATAATAAATAATGATAAACCCTTGTGTAAAATGTACAGCATTTTAAGTTTCAGTTTAGCAGTTGAATTTAACTAGTTGTTCGAACATTTAGGTTTAAGATTTGGTTTACTTTTCATTCATTGGTGTGAGTGCTTAGCTCAAAAGTTTTTAAACAGTACGGGTAGGGTCTCCATCTTCACGAAAGGGACAATCAATGGTATTTTTCGACTAATGAAATTCTTTTGATTGGAGCTACTAATTATGGCGCAATACTAGCTAAATATAGTAGCGGAGGGGTTTCAAGGAACTTATTTTCCTTGCCAGAGTAACAATGAAAAACGACCGAACGGATTGGTTTTAGCCCAGATTGAAAAATACAGGCATTTATTCAGCGGTGTCAACGCTCTCGTTGGTAAGTTGTGCGAGAGCCCATTCGGTCCTGATTTATTTATGATCCCCTATCGACCTACTCTTGCGGTAGTAGATTTCGGGAACGCCAACGTGATATGAATAAAATTGAGGGTCACTTTAGTTTGATACTGATCCTTCCCTGAAACCTGACTATTGCAGCTCTACTAATCCTGCCGAAACAGTCAGTGGCATATTTTCAGACCTTCTCTTCTAAGACTATTGTATCTATGATTGTATCAAAATAAAGATATTTTACTAACTAATTAAACTAACTTAAAAACCAAGTATGATAGCATTTCGAATCAATTTTCAAATTACTTGAAAGCCGCATCCAGTTTCCACCTGATTATACAAATAGGCTCCCTTTTCCACCAAAGGTAGTACTCGTAGCAGTCGCCAACCACTTGAGACTAACTGTACCTACTTCTATATTCATGGAACGAAATTTCATTAGCCCGGGCCGGCGATAATCGAACCCTATCGTTTACAAACCGTAATTTCCCTTTTGCGGTCGGCGGCCATAACTGCTAATTGATTTTCTCCTCGCCTCATCTTCGTTCCAGCTTCCGTGATTGTGAATCAACCGGCTACATAGGTGGTTGAAGTATAGTTTCTACATTATTATGTAAGATCATATTTCAACCACTTATAAGTGTTGATATATTCTATGTATTATGTTCTAGATATATCTAGAACATAATATGTATGAAGGGTGTAATAACGAAAGCCTGAAGTTGAATGTGTCGTCTAGAAATTGAAGTTGGATGTGTCGTTTCCAACACGTAACTAACTAAGGGATGAGAACCATATGATCAGAACAAAGGGTTTACGGAAAATTAAGGCTCTTTGTTCGTAATTGATGTTACGGTTTTGTTATGAATCGTCCAGTTTTATGATCAAGTTATTGACTAAATAAACAAATTAACCAGGTTTCTTTTGTAGGGGCTATGACACCTACGTTTTTTGAATCTGTTGGACAAACGCAAAAAACGCTGATGTTCCAATAGAGCAAAATACTTCACAACGTTTCATAATTTTGTTCGAAAAAGGGAATTTTACTAAATTGCAATTTTGAATTCGGTCACATAGCCGACATTTAAGGCCGCTTTAAAAACAAATCAGTTTTTCTGGATTGAAATAATTTTAATAAGTAGCTACTTTTATCTTTATATTTAATAGAATGTTTTTGGATGGAAAACACCTTTTCCGAACCATACGAATGAATAATGACTAAGTGTATTAGTCATGACAACGGAAAAATACAAAATGTAGAACTTCAGAAACCGGATGTCTGTACATGTCCTTCATGAGTCTCTCACTTGACCACAAGGCAAACCCCTCATGTCCCCTCAAAAGCCTCATCGAGTGCTTGGACAAGTCTGAACCCTTCACGAGTCGAATATAAGCTCATAAACGCTCCGAAAACGACAACTCACTCGACCTCCGGCGTTAATGTTAAAGCCTCCTTTCAATCGTAATTCAACCATGTATGCAAACCATTTGCTGGAAAATGTGACAAAGTGGAAATTAGATACACCCCCTTAAAATAAAATAAAAACGCTGCAAATTTTACACAAGGGTTTATTATTCTTTGATATACGTTACTTGTGCAGAAATTTAATTCTGTCAATGAAAAAATTAAAAAAAATTTTTTTTGGATTTTAATCTAAAAAAATTTTTGTTATTATTTTTTTTTTTCAAAAATGTTTCTTTTTCAAAAATTCTTTATTTTTTACTCGAAAAATATTTAACATCCTGGGATCCTTCAACAATCCCATTTTTAGCACCATGAAAGCCCCAAAGATCGTCCCAGTGAAATCGGATCGTTCCGGGACCCCAAAAAATGGATTCTACGTCCAAAAATACTTCGAAAACGACACCTAACTCGATCCCATAGCT
This sequence comes from Pilophorus perplexus, assembly GCA_955831195.1. Classification (NCBI taxonomy): domain Eukaryota; kingdom Metazoa; phylum Arthropoda; class Insecta; order Hemiptera; family Miridae; genus Pilophorus; species Pilophorus perplexus. Next base: position 12,448,949 of record OY037015.1, on the reverse strand, counting down.
CAAAGCCTTCAAAACACCCCTCCCGTAGTCCCATTATAGCCCCATAGCGCCCCACGGGTTTGGGCGATCGGACTGAAAACCTTGCGGGCACAACTAGATGGTAAACCAAGTATTTTGTCAAAATTTCAGATTTTTAAAAAAATTCCTACTGCCCAAAACGGCCTGGACGGCGGACGGACATTTCGGATTTAGAATGTAGACCTCTTGAAACGGATAATGTCAAATTTTGAGCCCGATCGGAGTCGTCGACCCGCGTCGCGAAAACATAGGTGTATTATTCCAAGAATAATAAACCAAAACGGGTAAATTTTGCACACTTAAATCTAAATCTTTTATTTAGCGCGCAAGCGCGTTGGCAAGTTCAGAACCCTGCCTTGAGGTTACCAAATTGCTTTCATGTTTCGAAACCATCAGTTTTCATATTGGTAATCAGGATTATACTCACAAGACTGTAGGATTAGTTGTCAGCGAAGCGTTCCAACAAAATTTTAAGAACGAAAGAGATGTATTCACTTTAAACGAGTACAAAAGCTGCAAAACTGCTGCTTCTGCTAAGCAATCAGCAGAAGCAAAGCGAACCGGCGCGACCAGGGAAGCCGGGAAGCGCAGTTTTGCCACAGACTTCTAATTAGTGTTATCATCTGGAGTTATGTCACCTACATGTTAATGACATAATTCGAATTACGCGGAACAATTTTAATGCCCTTTACAGCAATTGAATCCTAAACAGAGATTCAAGATCATTCAGATATCATAACTGTTATGACATTGGTAACATTAACACATATCAAACATGATAACATCCAGTATCAAATGATCACAAACAGGCATTGCAGGTGGCGGGAGATGTCCCTTAGAAGACTCCCACGTGACCCATATTTTGACAGTCTATTTTAGCATCTTTCCCGCTAGTAGTTTGCGGAACTTGTCTGGATATACTTTTCAATTCTGAAAAGAGGATTGATAAAAACTTCTTTATTGAATGAAGTATAATAACTGTTATGACTCTGCTGACTCCGTGCACTCAAATAAATACTCGAAATTAACTTTGCAAATAAACGTCGCGGAATCACCGGGAAATCAAATCAATACTGAACTTTTTTTTACTTTTCGTAACCACCGTGTGATTCCGCTACTACCACTTTATTCATTCCCTATTGGAGGGGAAATACTCATACGCCTCCCCCAAACACCGAGTGGAGACGGAGGTGTTTTCGGCTTCCAACGCCCGACGCCGGCCTGGGCCCGGCATCTCACTGATCGCTGCCACGAGGGCCGGTTCGGAGGCGAACGTGACGGTTTTCCTCGGTCGGTCATCCGGAAGAGTTCCTGCTGGCTTGATCCTGTCGACGGACACCCGTTCTCTTCGTCTACCTTGCTCGATGACTACCGTCTTGCCGTCGTTGGAGTGCACTCTGTATGGCCCTGTATAAGCCGGCTGAAACCCCGTGGTGGGCGCCCCCGACCGCACGAAGACAAACTTCGCCCGTTGCAGCGCTTTTGGCATGTAGCCCTGGTGCGCACTCTGCATGCGCGCTTGCAGCTGGCTGGTTGACCGGTGGGGCTGTACAGAGGTCGGCCTTACAATGTCCGCCGGCAATCTCGGCGCCCACTGGTACAGCCGTTGCGCCGCAGACAGGCCGTCAGCTTCACTCGGCGTGGTCCGCAATCGCAGCAACACCATTGGCAGATTGTCGGCCCACCTCTCTGAGTGAACGTGTGCCTTGAGGGCAACCTTCAGGGTCCGATGAAACCGTTCCACCTTCCCGTTTGCCTGAGGGTGATACGCGGTGGTACGGTGTTTGTCGACGCCGAGGAGGCACGCCACATCCTTGAAAAGCCTCGCTTCGAAGTTCCTTCCCTGGTCCGTGGTGATGGACCTTGGGGAGCCAAACCTGCTGACCCAGTGGTCTACAAAAATCCTCGCCGTAGTTTCTGCATCACGTCGGGGTCACCAGTGTTATGACTCCGCTCACTCCGTCACTCAAATAAAAACTCGAAATTAACTTTGCAAATAAACGTCGCGGAATCACCGGGAAATCAAATCAATACTGAACTTTTTTTAACTTTTCGTAACCACCGTGTGATTCCGCTACCTACCTACGCTAGGTACTACCATTTTATTCATTTCCCTACTGGAGGGGAAATACTCATAATAAAAATTACTCGTGTTTTCTCCATAGAATCAAACTTTTCTAGCAGCAGTAACACTGGTATCGGCGAATGTAAATTTTTACCAATCATGGAGAGTTCCAATAGGTCTTAATATTTATACTCGATAACTCACACATAAACTATCTCATAAATCGTGGTCTATTTGACCTTATACCCCGCAATGGGATTAGCTGGTTAGATTCACCCTTTAGAGTTTTCAAGGAATTCTCGGAAGTAGTCATTTAGAGGCAACTGTTTGCTCTAGCGAAGTGAATTGTGTTCCTCAGCTTCTGCTAACAACCTAAAATCTCTCTTGTGGTCTTTTCATGGCCCAACGATGCAAGCGTAGACTTAAAACTTGAACGTAGGCCTATTTCTCCCCTGGCAAGTTCACGTTTTAAACGCCGAGGCTAATTATTAAACTAGTCATTTCTGAGTATGATTAAAGTTTCCCCCGCCAGCCTCTAGATGGTGCGTGACGGGAATGCTTCCTCGACGTCTTTTTATTTGGCGAGGCTCGTTAGGTCCTTCGGCCTCTCCGGAGAGTGCGGGAAAGTTTTATTTACCTTCCATCCACATCACGTTTGGCTTTTGCGGTGCCTACTTGCTGTTTGATGCACCAAACAGCTGGTTGTTGGCTTCGGAGTAAAGGTTGGAATCACAGGTACTTTATCATAACGTTACATTTCGTTTCATTACGGTTACTGAATGCTACTACGAATCAAAGAAAACTTTTCATTACTTTATAACAATAACAGCATCGTTTTCAATAAGGCTGTTTCTCTCTTATTCATCAACGATTCGTTTTAGTTTTAATGTAATTTTTCTCCCATCCATTATTTTGGTTGTGACTATCAATGTGCTGCTCATTACGTTCTGAAAATTCAGACATCTAAAACCAAAGCGTTACTCAACAACTAGGGGTCGCAATCGCGCACAATTTTCAATCCCGCGCGGGACATGCACACTGGAGATAGCGCCTCTTCTTCCGCCTCAGATAGGTTAGACAGTATCTGGATCTTAGATAGGATCGTAGATACCTACCACAAGAATAGCAAAAATATTGTGAACTACAGCACAACAGGCATGAGGAGGACCTATACGAATCACAGGCAATGAGAATGTGATTCACAGTGTGCAGGCTGTAATTCACACAACAGAAAACCAGGATTTTTTTAAACAAGAGGAATACCGCGGGATCGTGCGATGGGAATCCCGCATTTGCAAGATTGGAATTGGGATTGCGGATCCAGCATTGCGGGATTGCGACCCCTACCAACAACCGATAATAAAAGTTGGTTGAATTGATGAAGGATATCATGATATGAAAGGATTGCCGGAGTTTAGTGATGCTGCGAAAGCAAAAGTTGAATGAATGGTTGGCCTTCCTTTTATTACCACCGTATAACGTACTGCCGTCGCCATTAATCTTTCTGTAAAACACTACATCTGTCATTTTGATCGCCTTGTTTTTCTTCACCCAAAAAACTTGTTTTCTTTTTCTTGCTGGTGGCAACCTTACCTACTATGATGCTAAGGACACCTTCACAAAGCCAAAAGTCTCATGTGTCAATGAATCAGTATAAAGCTATTCTGTACCTATTTTTTGAATTTTAAAGTCAATCCAATCTGTGTTATCGAATAAGTTTGAAGTAATTAAACCGTTGCAGTTTCTTTGAGGGGAAGATTTTATGCCACTAAAAGTAATGGATGAAGAAATTGATTGACGATGTGGCGGTTATTCGTAGATAGAAATTTCATGCCGTTGAATGCAATGGAAGAAGTAATGAATTTAATGAATTTAAAATAACGGAACACACACACAAATATATATATACATACATCTAACAACCATCCGAAAGCTAGAAAACAGACACATTCATTCCGACTACTTGTGAGTACCTACGTAACAGAATGTTCGTAACCGTTACACGTTATCTGTAGGAGCTCATTAGTTCTGCGAATACACAAATAACGTTTGGCGTACGAGTCTTAATTTCGTCGTACCATTATTTGTGGGGGGTTGTTCGAATTTGATTGAAACTTGAAAGTGCTCTCATTCCCCTGCTTAAATATGCAACTCGTACCAGGCTAAGAACCAAAATAGTGCAATTACCGTCCACACACCACCCCGAACCAGTAGTTTAATCTGTGCCCCGAACTGAATGTTCTCCCAAACGGAGCAACCGAATTACGCAATCAACCCCTGCTGAAATCGTCCTATTGTAGGCAACGCTATTCGATGAAGGAACGGCTGAGTTCAAAGGCTGTTATTAAATACAGCCAGCTCACACCGTGTTCAACCTCGATAAATTTCCCGCGTAAAATGTTGAGTGGAATTGCGTGTGTGGGGAAAATATTCAAACGAATTAGTTCTCATTTAATTACATTCAACAATGCCATGATGTGTGTACATAAAGATATGTGCGTGATTATTATCTTCCATCTCGGTTTAACCAATTTTATCGATGTCGAATTTTTCCCGTTTCCGTAAAAAAAAGATATACAGTGAAAGGCGCCACGCATGCTATCTAAATGTAAATTTTGGAAAGTTTGCCGTTCGAGAAGCTGCTTTACGTTTACTTTGGAGTTCAAACTTGCTCTTCTTTGCCTCCGAGTTGGTGTGTACCCGCAAACTTCCGCGTGATTGAAATGAGGTTAGCTAACCTCGAATGATGTATCCTGGTGTTGTGTGTACTTTGAATTGCTGATGCTGGAGCGAACTAATTCTTTAAAAGAAGTTCAGGGTGTCGGTAAACTTATCAACATCTCACCCCTGAGAAGAGGTTTCAGTATTTTTTTTCTGAAATCTGATAGGAACTTGGTCCAACGAAGCCGTACTTAATCCCTGCAAGTATTAATGTTACATTTTATGGTGATTTTTCTTTAAGTGATGTTTAATACGATTTCAGTTATTCCAGATTAAACGTTAAGCCCTTACGCTCAACAAAAGTTTGCCAGTGGGTTCTGGTGAAACCCCAACTGGTTAACTCATTCTTCCGTCCGCTTTTCATCCCAGAAAAGCCTTTAATAAAGTTTGAGTTTTAATCAAGTCACACCACACTTCTTCAACGCAACATTTCACAATTTCCCATCCCTCCCTTCTTTGGTTTACTTCCAGCGAAATGAAACACAACTGACAAATGTAACGTGATTCTCGAGTGTTGGCGAGGTTTGGGGGGTGGGACGGAGCACTTAATCAAGTATCAATCACAACCGAACGTAAAATTAGAGTTCTGATATTGGGTAGGGTTGTTGGACGGATGATTGCCCCGAGAAAAGCTTAATACACGGCAGTGGACATTCACACAAAATATTAATGCGATTGCCCATTGATGTTTTTCAATTTTGTTGATATTGAAAGATTGAAAAAAAAAACACTTACAAATCAATGAACTTGACTTAATTGCTGCTTTGATTACGCCATGTTATGAGGTGTGTTTTCAATTCTCGGATGTGTTGATCTCTCTAACCTCCCACTCATTCTCTCATAATGGTCTTCGGACCTTGACACCCCTCATCATAATAATTATGATAATTATTATTATCTTAATGAAATACTTTGGCGACCCTAACGCCCACGCCATCAAAGAAAAATGTATCTCTATTAGTTTTCTTTAGATCCGGTTCATTTTTCACCCCAACATCACCCCCGTCTACTTACAGCTGCTACATTTTTATTCGTGTTATTTTGGACTCCCTACTAAACCACTTCTTTTGGTCCTGGGCGGATCCTCATCCGCTCTTTTCGCTCAGGGTGCGATATAAAAAGGACCACTTATATAGATATAAAAAAGACCACCTTCGGGTTGACAGGTTCATTCTTGGGAAACAGGCACCACCATAAGTGGAAGAAGAAAGGGTGCGAAGGATCATATCTCTTGTAGTAGGCATGTAGCGGAGAACGAAAATCGAGAAAGTGGAGAGTTCTCTAACTTCCTCTCTGTTTCTTCGCTCTCAAATCTTTCCGAGAAAACTCCCTCGCCAGTGTGTTGTCGCACCTGCAAAAAGGCTAAATGCATTCTGATGAGAGGGAAACAAACACCACCTCCGTTTCCTGCCTTTTCTCTCGGCTTACTTCTCCGCGAGATTTTCACCCGAGCTCTTTCAGAGCTCCAATAATTTTATTCCGTAATGGACATCGCGTATTCCTTGAGAACTTTATACAAAAATGTATCGTTGTTATAATGAAATATACATAAAGTTTTAGTTCAGAAATACGTATAGTTACGTGCAGAACTGTTTTAGAAATGTTGGAGATTTTGAACTGAAAGCAGAGGGCACGTGATGTCACACCTTGCCTCGCAGGGCATTGAGTACCTACCTAGTTGGGCATGGAGCCGCCAGAGCGCTGAATAATAAATCTGAATAGAATCGGAATAAAAAACCCTCGGCCCCGTTCGATTTTCGAATAGCCCCTTTTGATGATAACCTCAATGCTCGATTTTTGAATGACCTTCTCTCTGATGATTACCCCGGTTCTCGTTTTCGGAGTCGGCTTTTTGTGTAGCAGAGTTGGCTAACTTGCATCTCTGCCAATCAAAAGATGACTAAGCAGCCCACGTCGTGTACCCCTTCCAGACCTCGGAATGAAAACATTATATTTTTCTTAGGGCCCTATAAATAATAGAGACGGCTTTTTTGCAATGTTGACCGATTTTAGTTACTTTCGAAACATGACTTCCAGGAAAAAAATTTAAAAAATCATTCAAGGAGCTCATTGCAGTTGTAATCAACCAATACTTCGCTCCTTTTGAACAAGACTATCATAACTCAAAAAACGCAATTTTTCAGTAGAACCTACATTGCAGCTTCCCGAGACAAGATTTAGGGGCCATTTCTTTTTCTTGCATATCCTTAGGAGTCCTAAGGATATGCATGAAAAAGGACCTTAGAAAACTAACTGCGGGGTTCACCTCTACTAATTAGTTCACCCCCCCCCCCCCCCCATTTACCGCTTTTTATTATGTTGCATCCTCCAACAACGATTCGATAATATCGACTGTATATATTATATATCGAATAATTCATTATACTGTTCGGTTCAATATTTATTTCCCTTCAAAGCAATATCAGAACAAGAGTATTGATATCGATAGAATATCAGAAGAAATATCAATACCTAACACCAATATCACACCATTCGATATTAAAATTTATAGAAAAAAAAAACTATTCATAACTGAAATCAGGAGAAAAGAATGTTTCAAAATCAATCCATTCGATATCGATTCAATATTCGATATCAAAATTTATTTTAACTCACAGATAAGATCTTTCATATTAAGAAAACTCCATTACAGATATCGGTAAAAAACGTATTCCGTTTTCGTTTGAATTTATACGATATTAGCCTATCGAAAGGCTGATATTTTCATCGTGACATATTGGAACAAAGTATCTACACCGATAAATATCGAAAGTATCGAACTGTCACTAGGTCGTGGACATCTCTTCGCACCCTGTTCGCCCACTCTGCCTCCACTTCAAGCGGATTTTGATTTTGGTCATCGCCTTTGGAGCTCCACCCACCACATCAAACACAAAATAACTTATTAGGAATGCACCCACCCAGGTGTTATGTATTATGTTTTACTTGTCGCACGTTTTTACGACCTAGTTGTCTTTCAGTGGGCGTGTTTTTGTCTTTCCTAATGCCCTACTAGATTTATTGGTCTTACGTTGCACACCACCCATGCTTTCAGAAAATGATGGCGAATCTCCAAAAATCAACGGTCGCTATTAGAATTCGGGTTTAGCATTTGGTTGAGTGGGACAGGTGCTCGCCTGAAAAGTGATGTTTATTTATCCCTCATCGAATAAGCAACCCGTATATCCCTCAAAACGGGCTCCCTAGGACTTTTTTTGGGCCTCTTCGGGGAAGAGCTGTTGTTACTCTCCTTTTCCCTTTCCATCACTCCTGTCCACACTCAAACCCAACTGGTAGATCCTTTATCTCGCACCGCATCCTCCTGACTCACTTTATTCGTTCTCCTTTCTTTCAATTGCTCGTTCTTTTTCGCTTCCAACCAAACAGTCTCTTGTTTAGAGGCCTAGGGTTTTAACCTCGATCAGGCTTTTCTAACTCCCCTCACCTGGGCGTTGATTTTTCGACGTTGTGCGGAAAAGAATTCACGGAATGCTTGCTCCCACTCCTTCTTCCTTCCAAAATCTAACCTTCCTTTTGGTTTATTATTCTTGGAATAATACACCTATGTTTTCGCGACGGGGGTCGACGACTCCGATCGGGCTCAAAATTTGACATTATCCGTTTCAAGAGGTCTACATTCTAAATCCGAAATGTCCGTCCGCCGTACGCCGTCCAGGCCGTTTTGGGCAGTAGGAATTTTTTTTTAAATCTGAAATTTTGACAAAATACTTGGTTTACCATCTAGTTGTGCCCGCAAGGTTTTCAGTCCGATCGCCCAAACCCGTGGGGCGCTATGGGGCTATAATGGGGCTACGGGAGGGTTTTTTAAGGCTTTTAGCTATGGGATCGAGTTAGGTGTCGTTTTCGAAGTATTTTTGGACGTAGAATCCATTTTTTGGGGTCCCGGAACGATCCGATTTCACTGGGGCGATCTTTAGGGCTTTCATGGGGCTAAAAATGGGATTTTTGAAGGATCCCAGGATGTTAAATATTTTTCGAGTAAAAAATACAGAATTTTTGAAAAAACACATTTTTGAACAAAAAATCAAAAAAAAAATTTTTTTAGATAAAAATCCAAAAAAAAAATTTTTTTTAATTTTTTCATTGACAGAATTTAATTTCTGCACAAGTAACGTATATCAAAGAATAATAAACCCTTGTGTAAAATTTGCAGCGTTTTTTTCTGGTCATACCATGATGTCGCGAACTTGATAAAACGAAAATTTCATTCAGTCAGTTTATTCTTTAAATGATAGCAAAATGTTCTTTGCTTATATATGAGTTCATTCCTCAATGATAAAAATAATTTGGCGCGTCCTCAGTAGAAATCGTGTGTGAAGAATCACTGCACGATGATTTACGGTCAGAGTAATAGGCCAATCAATTTCCTTTTACCTCGAATGGCCGAGTAAATTGCCTAACAATGATATATGACTCAAGACGTTAGAAAAGGGGTTATATAGCCGTTATGTCCGAGGTCGATACAGTTTGTTGAGGAAAAGGGAAACGGGCAAGGCAATGTATGAAGGAAAAAGCGGTGGGGGGGGGGGGGCACCCTTCGGATCAGACTTTCGTTTGCAGAAGAGGAAGAGAGGTTTGGATGAGATCAAATGGGGTGATTTAGAACCATCGGACGAAAAAAAAAAAAAAGGTTGGGGGAGCCCAAGGGATGGGTGATCCCTCAACGTGGTCCCACATTATTGGCTGCGTCGTTGAAAGCAGTAGAGAAAATCGGATGATGGCCACTTAATAGGATATCCTGTTCGGTGGCCCAACTTTGTCTCAAGATCTATTTTCCACCGATGTGCACTGCAATCTAAGTAGTTTAAGAAAATACATGTGAGGGACGCATTCAAAGGGCACTCAGAACGGCACACATGAAATACGTTCCTTTTCCTCGCTTATTTCAGAGTATGAACCCTTAGAATAAAATCCAGTAAGTAAGTAGTTCGTAGGAAAAATTAAGAAATCGGAGTATCTACAGTGTAGATACTGTAGATTCTACACTTTCTTATTTTTTTGTTTAACGATACGAGACCACTTAATGGATGTTCATCCATTTTTTTACTCGAGAGTTTATCATTCGTTGGTATAAAATATCCACAAATAATTCTATCAAATAGAAATTTTTTTTTTTTAAATTGAAAAAATCTGAATTCTTGTACAATGTTTTGGCGGATGTGGGACCCCGAAAAATGAATACTACGTCGAAAATTACTCGGAAAGCGACACTCGTATTCGGCCCCCTATTTAGCCCCACAAAGCCCGTGGGTTTGAGCGATCAAATTTTCAGGTTAAAAATTTCAAAAAATCCCACTTCTAAAGTTTTTTGGAGTTACGAATTTGCAACCTTCCCGGTGTCAGGTTAGTGGGTTCCCTGGGTCAAGCTGTTGACATGTCAACTTGTCATTAAATTTTGTTTGTAGTGTTTTACTTGTTTGTATCTTGAAACTTATAATGACAAGTTTAAAGTTTTAGGCACAACAAAATTTTTGATCCCTATCACCAATGCATGCATTGGTAGGCATACATACATAGATTTATTATTCCAACGATAATGCATCAGTGTGAGTAGGGGGCCACTCCCTGCTGGCTACGCCAACCAACCCCCGACCGTATCCCGCCTGGCCTCAGACCCAACAACTCGTTTTCCCTTATTGTGCAGTTTTTTGTTTGTTTTTTGTTTTTTTCTTAAAAAAAAAAAACAAAAAAAAAAAAACAGATTTTTATTTATTTTTGCTCCATTTTTGGAGCTCAGAAACGCCACATGGATCTAACTTTTAGTGGTTTCAGACTTTTATCGCCAAACTGGATTTTTTAAGCCCAATTTCAGATTTTTCCGACCGCTAGAAGTGCCCTAGAACAAAGATGACCAAAATCCCGTCACCCTCCTCGGACTGCGGCTTTAATATATCACTGTGATTACGTCATCCTAGCGGAGGGTAAAGGGCAATGAATAATATTAATTGGAAAAGAGAGGGGACGGATAAAGCTTGATAGGGTGGAGAGGGGAAAAAGTAGAATTCGGGATTCACTGTCAGAAAAAGGTTTGCACAGCTGGAATTCTACATAAGGGCTGGCTTTTGTGGTAGTTCTTGGGTGGAAAATGGGACGAGCAGAAGTACGTGGTGCAGAACATGGATTTTTCTAATTTAACCATCTGTTTTTAGACTCTTGAACTTTTGAACTTTGAACTCTTGAAGTTTTAAACTCTCTTAAATGGATCTGTAAAAAACGGATAAAAAACCTTTAGGTTAAAAAAGCTACGAAGTTTTATTTCTTAGTTTTTACAACAAACTGGAATGTTCTGTTGAGCCCTCTCACTATTATTCAGCCGCGTGGAATTATCTTATTGAAGAATGAATGAGTGACGCTGTAGCCGTCCTGAGGACTACCCTACCGTGAAGACCACAGAGTCGTGAAGGTTTAGGCTACACAAAGCCTCGCCGAACGCCAATCAACCAATGGAAGGGTTCCCTTCGACTCAACCCTCGTCTCGTTCCAAGATGCCAACCGGATCTATTTTCCTTCTATTCTCAAAGCTCCGGTGTCAGACCTCTTCGCCCCATTAATTTCACAGTTCGAACCTCCACAATACGTTCAACTCCTGGTGCGGAGAATGCCGTGACTTGTGAAGCCGACAATTCACGAGAAGCTGTTGTTGGGTTGTTCGTCATTTTAACAACATTAGAGTTCGGTTGACGGTTCTAATGTTCGCTCAGCCCACAAGAATACCACATCGCTCATTAGACGGTGCTCAGCTTAGCGATTTCACGGGAAATTCACCCGTATTTTCCTTAAATAAATACACCCTCTTGTGTGCAACCTTCCTTACTGCAACCAAAGACTCACTTACCGTATTGAAATGTGAAGATTCAGATCCTATTAATTTACACGAACTCTGTCAAGAAGAGTTCAGGGCAGTGAACTTTCTTGAGTTTTGTTTGGGATCAGCTCGGTGATACGGTGGATTAGTGGTGATGAGGTCGTGATGTCATGTTTCGATTCCCGCTAGTCAGGCCGAAATTAACTCAACGTGGCTTTCCAGAGGTTTTGAAAGGTTTTCATGGGTTTACGAATTTCACTTTTGAAGGATGCCAGGAGATCGAATGGGGTGTCGTTTTCCGGGGATTTTCGGACGTTAACTCCATTTTTGTGGATCCCACATCTGAGCAAACACTTTTCGTGTTTTTTGTTTTTTGTTGTTTTTTTTTTGTTTTTTTCGATTGTTAATTTTTTACATACATTTTTAAAGGCAGAATTAATTTTTGGATAATAATTAATTACTAGTATTACCAAATAATACTAATCATTAGTCATGGAAGAAGGAAACCTTCTTAGAAGGAAAGGTCATTAGTATTGCCAAAGAATGATAAACTCTTGTGGGAAATTTGCAGCGCTTTCGTGCAGAACCCCCTCCCCCGTAATACTCCAGTAGATGATGCTAATGCTGTTGGGGAAATTTAGGACGTGTAAATGGAAGTTATAAACGTCAGCAGAAACTGCGGTCGTCCTAATTCACTAGCATCTGATTGTAGTTAAGCTGAAAATGGTTTCCCGTTCGGGGCAGATTCTCGGGCTGTGCTTTTGACGTTAGTCCAAATGCGGCTTGTAGCCCTCCCCCAAACTCCTAACCGTCTGATGGAGCCCACCTTCGTATCTGTAATGGAGACCGACCAACTAATTGTGCCCTTTTTCGATGGCAACCGGACCCAATTAGGTTCGGAATGGACGTCAAATCACTTATTGAAATCCACAGGTTTTCGCATGTCTGTTTTTTGGGGTTATAAATTTGTTCCTTCGGCAACAACGGTGTCTGCTTCTCGGACAGAATTAACAGGTCACAGTGGTGGTATGGTTGTTTTTAATGCACAAAACAATGCAATTTGAATCTCCTTTCAGCCAAAATCGATCGGTATTTGAACAAGAACTAGTTTTGCCTCGGAAACAAGGTGATCTTAGAAAACACAAATTTATCTCTCTCATTGAGTGGAAAATTTTCCATGGAAAACAGCTCATACATTATTACAGTTTATTCTCTGCGATATCGTGGATTAAGAACACCGTGTTCTATAACGCTGTAATAAGCTGAATGATTTTTACAACGCTTGAAACTCGCTCTCTTGGCAAGACATCATAGCGGTTGCTCCCTGTTTTGTGTTCTTCCATAGTTGACTTCGTCCTCGGAAACGATGGCACTCTGGTCTGTAAATCTCCCGTACGACCCATCGCGTCGAGGAGGGGTCGGTTGAAACGGCCAAAAGATCCGAGAGGAAGAGAAAAAGACACATTTAACGGGTAGCAATAACCCGGTGAGATATCGCTCCCTCCTTAATGCGACGCGATATTCATCGCAAGCTACCTCGCTATATTTGGGAGTAAAGCAGGAGTAAGGTATACCAGCTCGGTTGAGAGGGAGCCCCTTTTGTTTTACATCCCTTGTTATTACCTCAACCTACCTCCCGTTAAAGAAAAGAAAACGAATTCACGGCGGGAAGACCTTCGCGGATTTCGTGGCAAGATTTATATCGTAATTCACTTCATTTTATCCTAGATGTCTGAGATCAATCTTCTTAGGTTGCTCGTGCACTTGATTTATGGCCATCATCTGGCTCTGCTTATGAATAAACTTGCGCAGGAATTTTTTATTCAAGCTCAGACCCCGAAAAAAAAAAGGTTTTACGCTGGAAAGACGTACACGGGTACGGTATCCCAGAAGTTCAGGTGCAGATTTCAGTCAAAATTGCTTCGAAATTACTTCCTGCATGGGTCAAGGTATAAAAATTTCATTTTGACATGGATACGTCTTACCGTTTGTGGTCGGCCAAATTGTTTGTCACGCAAAAAGAGTAATTCGATGCCAATAAAACAGCGCAAGACGTTAAATCAATCAGAACGTTGAGTCATGATAGGGTTATTTTAACTATTAGTCAACAGCTGATGGAAAATGAAAATCAAGCTGGCGAAGGATGTGTACCTGAACTTGAGTAGCCACTGACCAACTATGGCCGAGGGAGTCCCTTCTCTCTTTGAAAATGTCACTTACTAGGCGGTGGCGGCTCGTGCTACATACAGGAAAAAAACGCTGAAAATTTTACACAAGGTTTTATTGATCTTTGATATAGGTTACTTGTACCTACAAAAATTATTTCTGTCAATAGAAACAAATTTTGGAAAAAAAAAAATTTTGAATTTTTTTTTTCAGCTCATTGAGCTCCTTTAATGATTTTTTAAAATGTTTTTCCTGCAAAGGTCGTGCTTCAAAAGTTAAGAAAACGGGTTCATATTGCAGAAAACCCGTTTCAATTATTTATAGGGCCTTAGGAAAAATATGATATTTGAATTCCGAGGTCTGGAGAGGGTACATGACGTGGGCTGCTTCGTCGTCTTTTGATTGGCCGGGAGATCCCTCTCTCTCTCATCTATGCAAGTCAGCCAACTTCGCTACGCGAAAAGTCGACCCCAAAAATCGAAAATCGGGTTAATCACTATAGAAGGTCATTCGAAAATTGAGCATCGAGGTTATTACAAAGAATGTTATTCAAATATCGACCCGGGCCGAGTGTTTTATTCCGATTCTGTTCAGATTTATTATTTAGCGCTCTGGCGACTCAGTGCCCAACTACTCGACGCCCAGCCTGGCGAGGTGTGACGTCAAATTTGCCCGGCGTTCATTTCAAAATCTCTAACATTTCGAAAACAGCTCAGCGCGTACCTATACGGATTTTCGAACTAAAAATTGGGGTTTATGGGTTTTAAAGGGTGCTGAATCCGAATATGTTGTCAGAAATGCTGAATTCTGACCTTTTCAAGAAGCCCATTCTTTATTTTTTTATTCGAATAATATTTAACCTCCTGGGATCCAATTGAAGATTTTGTCCAACTCATAATCCAAAGGTGTTCCGAGAATTCAACTGGACGCGCAGTATTCCTTTTTCACCCTTCATTTTGCTCAGTTCTTTTCACGAGAAACCCTCGCCATCTCATAATTATTCCACCCTTCACATTATAGGGTTTAATCATCTATTAAAGTTCGACGTTCCGTGTTATATTTATGGCGCATGCATAATGTTTAGGTTAAACAGTTTTCTGGAGGCTTTCGCCCAATTTTTCATCGTATAAGTTATTCAGTGTAGAGGGTCGGAAAGATATTCAGATGGGATGCATGGTGTAGTGTGGGACGAGAGGGATCGGGGGTTAGGCTTGGAAGAGACTCGTGGTAAATCATCTTTTGTTCGAGCCAGACGATATTTCATTGAAAAGGTGGCGGGGAGGGGTGAGTTGTGAAGGATAGAAAAGTGGTTATGGGATCACGGGGTTGCAAATGAAGGTGGCCTAGTGCGTCCTTTCCACCCCTTCAACATTTAACACCATTTTCCTATCAACATTCCCAACGCTCTTCCGTTTGACGTCCCGTTTTATTCAATCTCGGATTTCTCTCACTTGATTGGTAAAGCCGCCTTCACCAAGTCGACCCGGTTCAACTGTCGATATTGTTCAATTCTCTTGTGAATTTGGCATGAATTCCGACTGACTGTGAGCCTCCCTTTCTTCAGTTACTCACTGTACATTTTGAAAGTTCTATGGGAATATTTAGTGTTGTTTTGATGTGATGTGTGTTGTTTTGGGGCTACACTGTGGGTCCCACTAAACCTGACTTTTACATCCATGGATGCCACGAGACGTTGCCGACAGCTCATGAGTACAAGCAGCGCTTCACCTGCGGAGCGTAGAGGAACTTATGTTATCACTCTTGTCAGATGTGTCTCACTCTTGTCTTCAATTTCAGTTCCTCGTCAATAATGTGATCATCTAGTTGATATAATATATCAACTAGATGAAATTATAATTAAGATTATAATATAATATATTATATTATATAATCTTAATTATAATTTCGCGACGGGGGTCGACAACTCCGATCGGCCTCGAAATTTGACATTATCCGTTTCAAGTGGTCTAAATTCTAAATCCGAAATGTCCGTCCGCCGCACAGTGGGGCAAAACCGCGATTTTCCGGCAAAAACTCTCAAACCCCGTATTCTTATTGGAAATTCAACGCTGATCACGAATTATTCTACATCTCGGAACTAAAATGCTTTCCCTCCATGTTTCCGGCCAAAAAGCTACTACAAACGCATATTTTGTCATTTCCGTAGATATTTCATCATGCACTAATGATGGAGAAGACATTTCGCCAAATTTTCCGACCGACACGACATGCTTTGACGTTGCTTGGTAAATCTGGATAAAAATCGTTGTGTGGATAGATCTATCATTAGTTAATGCTCTGACTGCAAGCTGTCACTGGCACCGAGTACGCAAACGAACGCAGCTGAAATTTTCACACGAGTTTCACTTTGATGCATAAAGTCGGAAAATTGCTGAGCCGGACCGGAGGAAAGCTGAGGAATTTTTAAAAGCTTCAGAAACAATTGTATCGTTCCTGGCATAATTGAAATGTCATTTCCCTGAGAAAAACGTACATAAACAAAACGTCGTGGCGTTTAAATTGCACCCACATATATGGGAATCATGCCAAAACAGCTCAACTTTTTTCAAATGTAAGTTCAGGCTCACGTATAAAATTCAAGTCAGTGCTTTCAATCGGTCATTTACCGATATTTCGAAAAGCCCATGATTCACGCCTCTAAACAAGGTTGCAAACCCAGTCTTTTCGGAAAAGCTTATCAAGGCTTTTTTCTGCAACTATTAAATAGTCGCAAATCATCGGAAATAGTTCGCAAAACGCGAGTTAGGGTTTTTGCCGCGTTTGCCCCACTGTGCGCCGTACGCCGTCCGGGCCGTTTTGAGTAGTAGAAATTTTTTTTTTAAATCTGAAATTTTGACAAAATACTTGGTTTACCATCTAGTTGTGCCCGCGAGGTTTTCAGCACGATCGCCCAAACCCGTGGGGCGCTTTGGGGCTAAAATGGGGCTACGAGATTGGTTTTTTGAAGGCTTTTAGCTATGAGATCGAGTTAGGTGTCGTTTTCGAAGTATTTTTGGACGTAGAATCCATTTTTGGGGGTTCCGGAACGATCCGATATCACTGTGGCGATCTAGAGAGCTTTATTGGAGCTAAAAATGGGATTTTTGAAGAATCCCAGGAGTTTAAATATTTTTCGAGTAAAAAATAAAGAATTTTCGAAACAAAAAAAATCCAAAAAAACTTTTTTTGAGATATAACAATCCAAAAAAAAATTTTAAATTTTTTCATTGACAGAGTTAAAATTTTGCACAAGTAATGTATGTATATCAAAGAATAATTAACCCTTGTGTAAAATTTGCAGCGTTTTTTCTATTATAATATAATATGACATTATGCATAATATACATTGTATATTATACATAATGTGATAATTAAATTTGAGTCTTAAAATTGAAACCACGACATGAAATGTGACTACCACGACATCACATTATGATCTCCAAGGCTGCCTACTCTTGACTGCATGATATTTTTGTACCTTTCTAAGGATAGCTTTTTTGAGCAATAAATATACTCATAATTAAATAATGATAAAATAGGTAGGTAAAGCAATAAAATATCACACGTTTTTTCTCCCTTACCTGTTGAGTCAGTAGGTATCCCCTGAAAAGTAATCGCCGGGATACACTTAATTCAGAGGTTAATTATTTACCTCTGAATTAAGTGGATCCCGGTGATTATACGCCCTAGGAATATATTGACAGCCCGTTCAGCTAAAATATTAAAGTATATATACTAATATATTGTATTGAGGTGTTATATAAAGAGAAGGTTCCAATTGCATCCCCACGGGCTATCGTAGCGACTAGGAAAAATCATTTATGCTTAGGTCCGTCATCATGGATGAAGGGATATTTCCTTACCCCATCATCCGTCATCTTATCCCCTCTTTCCCTACCCAGACACATCGAGAACAAATTGTTAGGACACGTTTCCCAGCACAGCTTACTTTGGGAAACAAATTCAACATTCCGCAGTCAAATATAACTTGAACCATGCGTTTGCTCAATGTGGACTTAACAGGCCTTATTAGCGGTGGTGTTGTGTGGTACATGAAATAAATATCGGGTAGGAGGAACTCGTGTAATGGAAGCTGAGGTGGAAACACATTAGGTCTTGAGGGCAGCGGTTCCTCTTTTGTTCGGAGTGGTGTTAGCTAGCTTCCTTCCTCCGAGGTGTGAAGTGGACGGGATATCAGCCATGCAGTTTGTTTTGATAGCGGGGGAATTAGGGCCGTAGCGTGTTGGTAGAGAAAAGGCGTGAACTGGGAGTGGGGGCCGACTCGGGGATATAAACTCCCGGTGGTTGCTAACGGGTTTTCACCTTTATACGCCTCCCATTCTTCAAGACTGTAGTCCCGAACGTGATCGTGATTTGAAGAGTTTTCCTTCGGCCTTACTCAGACCGGGTTCGCCCTTCCGCCGGCTTGTTTGGAAGCTTTTTCCCGACGTACTGCGCTGAATAGGATGAAACAATATTTAGTTGAGTGCAGCATAGTAACAATGTTTTTCAGTGAGATATTTACTGTCGCTTGCAAGAAATGAAATTATCCGAGAAAAGGGTGTCGCAGGCAGGGATCAAACGCTCACCACTTTTCAAGCCCGGATGTGAACGACACGAAAATACCTTGGATTTGACAACGTGATCCTAACGTCTTCTGCTGACTTTTAGTTGGTGTAGAGGATGAAGAGATGGCCTGATAACGTGATAAAGTGGGTCCATCACCCAGATCTCTGACATATTATCGAATTTTGCGTTGGACCCTGGTGAAGGGGCCTAGGGGAGCTGACCTCACGGCGCGGGCGTTAAATGAGTGATAGCCCAATGGGATAGGGAACCTCATGTCGACTAATATTCTTTTCTGAAAGAACTTCATAATTTGAAGCAATAGCAGTAAGTTTTGGATTCCTACGGTGTAGTACTAATTTTCAGGTCACTGTCGAAAATTTCAACTTTGAATCTGGAGGGAAGATTGGGTGCCCCAAGACGGGTTCTCTCATTGACTGTTCTTGCGTGTGCATAGACGGGTGCTCGATCTAGTGGGCGTGTGGTGAGTCACTCTGGGCGTCTGCTCGAGGGGCAGATATCTACCCCTTGTGTGGGTATTCCCCATAGGGTTCACTATTTGTATCTACTAAATACTGGATTATCATGCTTACTATACAACTTTCCCTCAACTCTCGCTCTACCATTGCTACGAGAAAAATGGCGTATCTTCTGGCAGAAAAAAATATAGGCCCTTTTCCTTCCTAATGAATAGGGAAACGAAAAACTGGGGAGAGACTAATGTACTTACCCTAACCCTGAACGAACTTAATTGGCGATGGTACAATATATCCCCTCTTTTCCCATCTCCTGCACTTCCTCCAACTTGGGTAATTTAGGAGAGTCCCCATACATTTCCCTTTTCACTTCATCTTCCTAATGATTGCGTTTCCAGGTCCATTATCTTTTATTTAATTTCCCCGATGATATGCTGAATGGCCCGTCCCCGCTTTTAAATTTTTACCCTCGCATCACGTTTCAGAATCGGCCCTTCATGCCCGGTAGATGTAATAGACACTTCATCAGCCGCGATTGATCTCCGTCAGAGTAATGGCCGGTAAGTTGGCAGAGCAATTGTCAATAATTTACGGCCAGCAGTAATATATTGGTAGAATGAATGTACCTTCGTATATGTGTCGCAACACGATGTGGAGCAGGAACGATGAAGCAATCAAATTGGGAGTGATGCATGTTTTGTAATTTAACGAAGATAACATTTCGAATCCGGAGCTTTCATCGTCGATATTTCCTATAATATTTCGAGATTCTTATTTTAATTCCACCTAATTGAAACGGGAATCAAATGATATATTAGGAGTATAGCAGATAATCCATATACGATTATTTTGGGAAATGGGATGGGTGTTTTGAAGCTTCGTTGTTTTTGTTTGCCAAGCAAACGATCTGGGTTGTGTGCAAGCTCGCGGCTGCGGCCAGAATGCTTCAAAGATATATTTCAAACCGCCAGGCTTATCTGATTGACCCACTTGCAGTGCGAGACGATCAAGAGCGGAGCTCAGTTCTGTAAGTTCTGAGCTCGTTGAAATACAGAAAATCGGCAAAATGGAGTAAACTGTTGCCCTAAACGGGATCGCCGTAATGAACGTGATCGGTTTTGGCCGGTTGGACTAAGCCCTGGCATCCCTTATTGTGGCTCTTGGATGATTTTCTCAAGTACACGAAAACCCGGAACGTGAAATGGATGCTGGTTGCAGAGCAATATAAACGTCTAAGAAGATGGAGATTCTGGCGTCAGCCCAGATTCTTTGAGCACGTTGAGAGTAGAACCGCTTACGTAAGTGAAGGGAAAATGGAGCTTTTAAAGACCTCGTAATGGTCTGTTTTGCCGCTGCTTTTCGTGTTTCCGCTTTACTTTGCTTTCCTCTTATAGGATGTCTCCGGTATGGTGTGAGGAGTAGGTAGTTTCTTATCGACCACATGACTACCTTTGTGTTGTGACCACACTTTGCTATTTGTTACCGGAGAGTTATGTTTATCTGCCGTGAGAGCACTTTCGCTACACCTACTGTGGGGTCCATGTCTCTGACATTACGCTTAAGACAACTCTTGGGGGGGGGGGGGGGGGAATTCAAATGATTGAGAAAATTTAAAAAAAGGAATAAAAAGGAGTTTCTCCACGAAATTAAAGTAAATAATTTGTTAAAAAGTAAATAAAAGTCGATGTTTTAATAGATTCAAAGTTGAAAGACAGCGGTTTCAAGAAAAATCGTTCATAATATGAAGATGCTATACTATAGCATGGATTTAAAAAAAATCGTTCATAATATGAAGATGCTATACTATAGCATGGATTTAAAAAAAATCGTTTAAAAAAAAAAGGCAGGCCAATATGCTTACTGTTTCATCCCTGAAAAGGCCAATTTACTTATTATTTCATCCCTGAAATAATTATTATTACTTATTATTTCTTAACCTTCATCTTTACGGTTTTAAAACCGTTTTAAAACACCAAAGATGAAGGTTAATCAGGAATTTCAAAACTTTTAGACTGCTCTATCTTTTTATAGTTAGGGGGGGTTATAAAGATGGGGCAGTTTTAAAAGTTATGAAACGTTGTTACTTTTTCAGAAAAGAAGTAGATATTTAATACTTTTTAAATGATGATTCCTAGAAGTTGCCTTGAGTTGCACTGAGAAATTTGAAACTGCAACTCAGATTTGAGATCTGAGATGCAGCTGAACGGCGTTTTTACTACCAACAATGTTCATTAAACGTTGTTTAGAAAATCGTACAATTTTTCCGGAGGTCTTTTATTCCATCAATGATTTCTCGAAAAGTTCTTGTATGATTTCTCATATAATATATAATATATAATATATGATTTCTCATATAAGATATATTATGTAACAATTTAGATTAAACTTGGACACCCGAGCATCTATTCGGAAAATCAAAGCAGAAAAGCGGACTTCTTTTTTTCCTACTTATCTCATGACTCTTATTTTACTCCTTCTTTCTCAAATCCCATTCCTTTTGGTTTATTATTTTTGGAATGATACACCTATGTATCCGTCCGCCGTCCGAGCCGTTTTGGGCAAAATGATATTTTTTTTAAATCTGAATTGTTGAAAAAATACTCGGTTTACCATCTAGTTGTGCCCTCAAGGTTTTCAGCCTGATCGCTCAAACCCGTGGGACTCTGTGGGGCTAAAAATGGGCTACGGGAGGGTTTTTTAAAAAAAAAGGTAGGTGAAGTTAAAAGTCGTTTTCGGGGTATTTTTCGACGTAGACTCCATTTTCGGTGGTCCCAGGACCATCGGATTTCACCGAGAGGATCTATTGGGCTCTCATGGGGCTAAAATGTGACTTTTGAAGGATACCAGGAAATCGAATTAGATGTTGTTTTCCGAGTAGTTGTGGACCCATTTTTTGGGGGTCCCGCGGGATATACGCGTATACCAGCCAAAAACTTTTAAATCATTGAATTCATTTTTTTTTAAATTGATATAGAATTCATTTTTGGGTCATTTATATCAGAGAATAAAAAATCCTTGAGTAAAATTTGCAGCATTTTGTTTTTCCTCTTTTTTGGAGATCCTTCACCGCCCTCCCGTAGTCATTCCATCTGTTTTAGAGCAAAAAGGCTGTAATCCCCTCCCCCCCCCCCCCCCCCCAGCCAAAATGAAATGTACACCTGTATTCTTTACATGTACATGTAATAGAGCTAGGAGCTCTTAACAATACCATAGCAATCCATAATACCCAAGACCTGTGGTGATCTTGTTACATCATGTTTGTCTCTAAGACCTGTAGCACGACAGATGCGGAAAGATGTTTCGAAGTTTAAAGAGTCTTCCTCAAGATGGTTCGTAATTCAACCAACGATTTATTATTCTCTCACTTCCGTCCTCTCCGTCCTTTTTATCTGCCCCCTGCGGTTGGGAAATGTAGTTTGATCCAACCTTGATACGTGTCTGGCTGCATCATGACTTGGGCTCAAGCCAGAAAGGGTGGTCCCAAAGTGAGCGCCATTTATTTATATCTGAACTGCGTCGGAGGAAAAAAATGGGGAAAGGGCTTGGGGGCCAGTATATCACCATAATGCGGCGTATTATGTGGAGGAGGAAATGAGGAGGTCCCCTCTTCCAATTAACCGTAACTTCCTCGTGTGTCTTCCACTGATAGAAGATTTACCGAAGTGCCCCCCCCCCCCCCCCCCCCCCCCCAGTGGTGACTCCTTGACGTAGAAAAAGGAACCCCCGCCTGTGAGAATTCTTAACGAATTATTCCCTGGTCGGGAGGTTTTCTTTCGTCAACATTCAGAAAAAAAAAACGCTGCAAATTTTACACGATGGTTTATTAATTATTAATTAATATTACAAATTAATTCCCTGTCAATAAAAAACTAGGTATTTGAAAAAAAAAAAAAGAATTATCTTTTATAAAAATTCCGGTTCATACATTGTTAGGTCAGATGTGGGACCCCGAAAAATTGATTATGCGTCCATAATAATTATTACTCGGAAAATGACACCTCATCCAACCTCCTGGCATCCTTCAAAAGCCCCATTTCTAGTCCCATACATCCCCAAGGTAAAATCGGATGGTTCAGAGATCCCCAAAAATGAATTCTATGTCCAAAAATACTGCGAAAACGACACTTAACTCGAACGCCTGAGGGGGGGGGGGGGGGGGGATCGCCGGGCATATTTCGCGACATTGAATTATGGGCCTTTACATTGTTGTGGCGAATGCTTAGGCTATTGAACTGTGTGTGAACTTGGTGTGACGTCAAATTTGCCCGGCGTTCATTTCAAAATCTCTAACATTTCGAAAACAGCTCAGCGCGTACCTATACGGATTTTCGAACTAAAAATTGGGGTATATGGGTTTTAAAGGGTGCTGAATCCGAATATGTTGTCAGAAATGCTGAATTCAGACCTTTTCAAGAAGCCCATTATTTTGGTAGGCTGGAGCGTGAGTGTTTGTCAACATGAATACAACAAGAAATAAAAAGTTCCGTTTGAATTTGAATTTACTCATTAAAATTATACCATGATTATACTTATACTAAGCATTTTTGAGGAGGGGGAGAATATAATTACATAGAACAAAGGGGGGGGGGGGGCGCAATGGTGTTCACACCGACCTGTGGGGGGGGGGGGGGGGGGGGGGGAGGTAAAAAAAGGTTGGGAACCCCTGGTCTAAATGAATGGTCTATGATCCCATGTGAAATGATCAAAGTTTCTACCGGTAAACCTTCAGCTCGTTCGACCAGGTAAATGTACTAAATTAGTTTTAAACATTAAAACATTTTTCATTTTCAAAAGGATTCATTTTCACGAAAGTTAGAAGATTAATTGAAAGATTAGTAAAATATGATTAGGCCTACCTAAGAAAAAAAAAAAAAACTGTTGGAGTTTGGTTTCACGATTTAAACTGTAGGTATTAGTTTCCAAATGTTCTTTAAGGATTGGGGACTCCTAAGGTGATTCACTGGTGAGCAGACCTTCACAGTTCCGAAAAACCAAATTATCGATGGTGGTATATTCGACCTTCACAAGCCCTCTCCTTTGCAGCGGTATGAGCATACATGAGAATAAAAAATTTGTATTTTGCTGTATGAACATGGAGAATACAAAATTTGTATTTTATCAATGTTTAATATATAGTATAATATTTAATATTTAGTATCATATGGTATTAACATTAGTATCAATATTTACTATTCATATGTGGACACGGTACAGTAAATTCACTCGTAATGGGTATTCTTTCCACGGAAGGCGTTTTCAGTAAATATAAAATAGATAAAATTAAACATTTGAATTTACAGGTACTGTTGATTTTTTCGTGATTTCTAAAAAATTATTATTTTTTCACACGTAAAAATCAATTGGTAGGCAATATCGGTCTCCCGTTCACCCTTCATCCAGTTACGTGCTCGGTTCACGACCTGAAAAGTCAATATGGTTAAAACCATATCAGGGATGAAGAGTGGAGTTGTAATAAAGACGTGTCTACGTCCAACGTGGCTTGGAACTTGAACAGTTTATAAACTCAATTACGCTATCGAGAGATCACTTTACCTCGTCACTCCGCCAAAACCTCTTGAGCCTCGAGATAGAGACGGCACACAAGCTCTTTCCATGATGTCTTATCCTATCTTGAAATGATTCAACGCCTAGAGGCTCATTAGATTGACTAATTATTATGGCTTTGTTCCATCGTGATATCTTGGCTTCTGATTGTATTGTGATTTATACACAAGTCATTTGCACAAGATACTATGACAATATAATTATTATTATTATTTGGGTGGTGAATTTGCTGAAGTTCGGTCAAAGAGTATGCCGTCGGTTGAGAAATGTATTCTCCCATCAACAGAATATGGAATTTGTGGGATGTTGGGGGACGGAATCCAGAGACGTTTCTCAGCTTGTTAGCACTCGAAACGCCGTCTTCGGCATAGACTTGAGGCCGTCTCAAATTCGTATCCATACACCAAAATGACCCGAAATAAATGAGATTGAACTCAAGTTTATTTATATATTTATATGTATTTCAACCCTGACTCAAGGCACCAAAAAACCTTACTTGAGGAAGGAATGTGGCCATTTTCGTCATGTTGGAGAAGGTTAGAGGCGTCTAACCCCCTCGATTCTACCAAAATGTTCCACAACAACGTTTTTTTCGGTTATGAAGACGCTTTCGATCTGGTTCAGAAGTACCTACGGCACAATTTTCTGAATAGTCAACCAATGTTTGTGTGACAGGAGCCGATGAATTGTTGACCCCCGTCGCGAAAGCATAGCATTCATTGGTCATTCCAAAATTAATAAACCAAAAGTGATTGCAGAAATGAAAAACTTAGACCGAAAAAAGTAATAAAATTTAATGCAGAAGTGGAAAAAAAACTTTGTCCGAACCTCAACTCAAACCCATCAACCCCTTTAACGCTCAGCAACATAAAATGTTAATTAAATCAAATTAAATGTTAATCAAATTAAATTTTAATGATTAATCTGAAGTTGTACAGTTTTCATGAAGAACGTGATTCTGGTTCTTTAATTAGATCCGGCGAAGTTCTCAGCGTGAACAACGATTCAATTTATGGACTACCGCGTTTTGCATTCAGGCCGAACCTACAAAAGCAAAATGAATAGGTTATGTTGTCCAAACAAAAACATTCGTGTATCCCAAAGGGTGGGGGCTGTGTAATGGGTCCTTTCAGCCCCCTTTTCGGCCCGAAAACCTGCGGCCCACATATCGCGAGTAGTTCGGTGTGGTGTGGATATTTTGAAGAATGGAATTAGTGGGGGGGGGGGGGGGGAGAGACACCTGGTTCGTGCCCTCGTGCTCCTGTAGTACCTTCGTGATTAACGATCAGCATTGTTTTGTTTGTTGGCAGGTTGCCCTCGACCCGTATCTCGCAGCATGAATCGTTCGAGGTGGAGGGAAGCCCTGATTTCTCATTAACGCGGACTTTTCAGCTTCTAAAAGGTGAGCATTGGCAGCCAACGTGTCAAATAGGTACTGCACCAAACGTATGTATCTGTATTAAATCTAAAACAAAGGCCAATGATTGTAGGAGGCTCAATCGGGCAGTAGTATTTGAAGAATGAGAGGAACCCGGCCAAGAAGAAGCGTTTGAAGCGTTTTGAGGCGTTTTTTTTTAAACGCCCTCTTTGCACTGAAAACTTCCAAAAATCATGATTAAATCATGACAACTGACTAATTTTAGTCAATTTTTGAGATAGGAAGACGATTCTAGCGTCAAAATGACCAGAATATAATGTACCTAGTATTCGAATAAAATGTGGATATTTAATATTCGCTTTGGGAGTGTTCGTTTGGGTCCCAGGAAACTGCCCGACCAGGAAACTGCCCGAATCGCCCTACCTGGAAATTCGGGGAGATCGGTGCCTCGTCTCAAATCTGTCCGAAAAGCTGAACCTAAAAACTCCCCGAAAAGGTGGGACGAGGATTCTGCCAGAAAACTGAAAACACGCATGTGAATAGGGGATACTGCCCGAATCTATCCGAACTGAAAACTCACCGAAAGTCGTAAACCCCTTTCAGGTACCTGCTTCCGAGGACCTTCGTCCTCGGAAAGCGAACGTAAGTAATTACGTCATGAGGGACTCCCATGTTCACTGCCAACAACAGAAGGCCAGTAATATTTGCACCATCTATTTAGGCACAGGTGGGACGGAAAAATACCTCATTATAATGAGGTATAATTAAACGACATGTGGCTTTGTCATTGGCTCTGGTCCCCCCCGCCTGTTCCTTTTCCGGGCCGGCTCCTCCATTCCTCTATGTATCGAATAGAAATTCTCTTCAGGAAAAAGTTGATATATTAACTTTTTCCTGAAGAGAATTTGAACTATTCACTACTGATCGAATAGGTATTTCTCCGAATCACGAAAAATTTGATCATAATATGATCTTATCATATTATGACTTGGAGTCATAACAACAAACACCAGCAGAAATTGGGTCCGGCCACCTAAAATTTCCTTCTAAAAAGCCGATATTTCCTGGGTTTACCTTCAGGTGCAATTTGCATTAAATGCATTAAATGCACGACAAGAAATTTTCTTGTCAATGTTATTAATCATGAGGTTCAATGTGGTTTGCACCAAGTCCAATTCAAACATTCGCCGTCAATAAATGTTTATTGATTAAAATTAAAGTATTCATGGTTCACATGTCATAAGTTAGTAAAATGTATTATGTAAGTCTGTATAAAAAGGAGGAGGAGGAGGAGGTATGGATAATCAAAATAGCCTAACGAAGCAACTTACAAGGGCACGGCACTGAGCACAGGTGATTGGTTTTGGGATGTTGCTGCTCTCATATAGGGATCTTGCTGCAAGGAGGGAGTCAACCACGTTTGTGGAAACAGGTTTTGAAAATATTGATCTTGAGATTTACAAGAGCGGAGCAAACTTGACACTTTTCAATGGCATTCCAGCGTCACTTGCTAGACCTGTAGACGAAAAATATACTAATAAATAATACACAATAGGTACATAATATCACAAAAGAAGAAACTGTAAATCTGGCTCTCAACCTAGTGGGTTAAATGCGTCGAAAAATGCAACTTTTCAGGAAAGGCAAAAACCTACAAAGTAACTGTCTGGGCGTTTTTTTTTTTTTTTTCCCCATTGATTAGAGGGAGAAAGAAGGATGACCAGAGTATGAAGCAGGCGCCTTCTGGACTAATTTTTAATAATTACAATTGAAGTTGAAGGATTGTGCAGTATACCATTTCGTTCAGTATATAACGTAGTTTATTTTAAGAAGAAAAACAAAAAAATTTTACGGCTTAAGGAACCAACTGCCCCAAACACCAAGAAATGATGACAATGCGCAATTAATAAAGCTAGTTGTCCTTTCTAAGCCTCGTATTACACCTGGCGTTGAATGATCCGTTTTGGCGGTTGTAAGGAACACTGACACCACGAGAAAAATAAAATTTTCTGAACTCATTATCACCTTCACTGCGTTTTAAACCTCGAGAACGTTACGCTTTGTTCTCTACCCGCTCAGAATGTGTTGATTTTCGACCATCTTCAGATGTCCAGGAATTCGGGTGTTCTGCCCCACAGTGCGCCCGCATGAACAAATTTAGGCTACATTATTTCTAGTCTCATTGCACACTTTCTACAGGTAAATTGCAAGAATTTTCCTAAAGAGTTGATTATTTCCTCGTCTGTCGTATCGGGATTTGGGTCAAACGAATTTCACCACTCTTTCGCCGAGCTTTCGAAAATTATATTTTCTTCTTCAAGACCTACAAAATATTATAGCATTAGAGCAGTAAAAGCTATATAATTTATTATATTACGCGAATCCCGAAAAGGCGACTTACTCAGAGGGAGGTTATCGTGTGGATCTCACAACGATGTCAAACATGAGTAGGTATGAACCGGGAAACACTGTAGAACGTTGATATTTCGTTCACTTGGTCGTTGTCAAAAATACTCCCAAAAAGAGGAAGTCGACAAGGTCCGAGAGAATTTTAGTCGTGGATGCTCCCGTTGAACTGACCAGAGTTAGTCGCCGATACTCCGTACCTTTTCAGTACATTTCAAACGCTGCAAAATCTGAGTAACATTTAATGTTACTCAAGGGTTCATTAACTTCTTCACAATTTATGCCAAAGAGGCTTAGGGGTCGTTTTTTGTTTGTTTGTTTGTGTGTGTGTGTGTGTGAAGATTTGGGCTGTGATATCGAGTGGGGAGTCGTTTTCGAAGTATCGAAGCTCTTCCGGTTATCGAGTCAACACGCCTGCGTTTCTCCCCCTTCACGATAGGTCAACGAGCGTAGATAAATACAGTTTTCAAATAATTTCATTAATTTCAGTAATAAATAGTTTTCAAGCCTCAACAATTTTCGCTTTCTTTGAGTAAAACCGACACCGCCCTTGGATAAACCCCAGAGGAAAAGGTACAAAGGAGACCCAATTAGGGGCCCCTGCCGTCTCAACACTAATCCTCTTAGGTACCTGAAGCTCGTCACAGACCCACTCGAGGGTTCAGAAATTCTGACAGTTTTCAAAGCCGAAACGGGGGTCTTTCATTCTGCCAGAATATTTTCGGACAGTGGCCAGATTTATGTTTTCCGACAGTTTCCTGGCCATACTTTCGGGGACTTTTTCGCCAACGCCCCAAACTCCCCGAATCGGTTTCTGGGCAGAAATTCGGACAGTATCCTGGTCTGGCAGTTTCCAAGTTCCCGTTCGTTTGGGTCCAAAACAACACCTATTTTCCCTATTCGAACCAGGGATAGAAAAGTTCGGAAAATCGATCCACCCAGCAAAATTAAATTAAAATAGGAACTTTTCAGGAAAAAAAAAAAAATTATTGAGAGCTCACTTGGGGTACCGTAATTTTTCATGTGTTCGTAACCTCGTAATACACATTTTATGAAGAGCGAAGAGTGGTCGAGTGATGGGTAAATATCGTCCAACTTATTGGAAGCGATAGGCTCAACCGGGGGGAAGTTCCTATAATGCTTCCCTATCCAAGCTGGTTGTTCGCTCCGCCGAGAAATCGACCTCCATTAGAATATCTCAAGGGCCCTTCTATATTCACCGAAGAAATCCTGCTGTATTTTTTACGGCATTATGGGCATCCTAAGCCGCCCGCTATGATATTTCTCGCATGAGTGCCCTTCCCTATTACAACCCTACGATGGTGCATTATCCTTTACAGATTGTGTATTGATATTTGGATGGTAGGTTGGTTTAACATTTCTTTTCTCGGACGCAACCAGTAGTCTGACACGTATAGTATCTCTTATTTCGTTCTTCGATTTGTATTAGATTAGTTTGATGAAGGTATTTTTGCGATTTAAAATTCCACGGTCCAAATATTTCATTCTGAGTATTGACGGATCTTGTTGTACGTTAAGAAAACCTGTTAATTTTCAAACCCTTAAAATCACTTGTAAAACTCATATCCCAAAAACTTACGTGACGTCACAGTCAGAAATTCAAGTTGTTCGGTCATCTTTTGATGAAATTTATTGATTCAATTGATATAAATATCAATTTATATTAAAATTTAATATAAAAGTCTCTCACGTTTTTTATATTACATTAAATGTAATATAAAAAACGTGAGAAACTTTCTGTTACAAAAATGACTCAACACTTTTTGACTTGTGTGAACTAGGCCCAGGATGATTTAATCCGAAATTCAGGTGCATGTCCATTCATCTTTATGAATGCTTTTTATGGTTTCGTGACGGTTGCGAAGGCAGGTAATTATTACCTATTATACGTAATAAGACTGAGTATTATAGACTGTGAGGGAATGATGAATGTTTTTAATTCGGGACGTCGTGCTTTATGGTCGACGATGGCATTTTATGGAGTCCGAGCAATACAAGGTGTGAGGCTCGAAAATTGAGGCAATTAAGTATTGGTGGATTAAATTGCCGCTTCCAGTTCGCGTTATATTCGTAATCATGGAGACCTGCGTGTGTTCGAGCAGATGTAGGTTCTTAGCGCCTATAACGAGCTACATTATCTTGAAACGACCTGTAGTAAAGAGCAATGCTATTAGGCTAATGGCACCTTTAGAGACAGTGGTAAAGTTGAATGGGTATTAAATGTTGCTGCCGGATCGGTACTCGAAAATGACTCGCCGGACTAATGCTATCCCGCCTGGTGCGTGAAAATTTCTCCAGAACGAGCCTATTCTATTCACTACGTGTGCATTGGAATGTTGTTCAAATCTGGAAGGGTATCCATTTTCTTGTGATAACGGACTAAACTCTGTCCATACCATCACAACTTCGAGGATTAGTACGTATGGTAGACCCTTGGCAACGTTAGATGGCGGTAATTGCTTTATACCAATATATTGTGCCTCAGCGGATATTATGCATTATGCATTTGTACCATGGAGGAATAGAGAGGAGAGTTCACTGAATAGGACTTCATGTGCCATAGTCGACGGTGGCGCTATCCCTACGGAACGTAGTGAACTACACATAGTACCTTCAAACCCGACTAGAGTGAGCCACTAGCCCTTCTTACGAAGGAAAGCACCAAATACCTCACTAAACAGATTTATCTTCCACTGTTGTGCTACTACAATTAAAGGAAAAATTGAAGGAACCATCTCTGAATAACGAATTTCGTATTAGGATCCAACGAAAAATCTCAATCTTTTGCCGAGCTTTCGAAACATATAATTTCTTCTTCAGGGCCTAGACAGAACAATTATGTCACATTAGGGCAGTATATCTATGAGTAATCTGACTGAAAAAGGTTGTGTACACTGTGAATGCAAACGACACGTCGGAATTCGCAGGGCGCCATCTTCTGGTTCAGTTTTGGTAACTTACCACCTTCAAAGTTCACTACGTCTCGTAGGGGTCGCGCTGCAGTCGCAATCCCCCCCGCCGTTCCATCACTGGGTTGGCGTTTTGGGAACGCAGTTTAACACAGAGTGAGCTCTCCTCTCTATTCCTCCATGCATTTGTACATGATCTCGGTACTTATCCTGTATCCTGCTCTTAGCTATCTGATTCTGTGGTGATGGAACTGGCTCAGGTATATTCATAAATAGATCGATACCTATAAAACAACAACGCAGTATACTAGCATGGTGTATTGTGTGAAGCCCTACTGTGCCCTAATCCTATGGCATAAATGGGAGACTGTGGTTTTACCGCTAGTTCGGGTAATAATTATTATTCCTCGCCCTGAGTGACAAGGCTTATATAGGTGTTTCCTCATTTGTGGATGTGATGTTGGAAGTGTTGGTGTGGTGTAATTTGTTTGTTCCTCTCACGTATGGACGTATGGAATATTGAAGTTTTCGAATCATCAGAATCTGATGCAACAGCTGCTTCTATCGAAAGTTACCATCGATGGTTTTGAAACAGCGAATTAAGTATGGCAAACAAAAGACTAACGGAATGTAATACATACTATAGTCCTTGGAAATCAATACCTCATGTCTGTAGCTAGCATGGGGATGGCGGGGCGGCGCCCCAGGGCCCCCTTCCTATCGACCACTTTTTTGGTCCTGAAAGAGCCTTACCTCGGCAAAGACACCGTTTTTGCGTCTCCCGTAAAATTTGGTTTTTGCGACTTGTCCCGTTTTTACACTCAGTGATTCATTTATAAACTAAAAAAATCGTGAATTTATTTCTTATGCGCTACAGGATGTGTTCCTGATTTCTTTCAAAACTCAAGAGCGCCTAATTTGGTCGTTATTGTCATCCTTAAAATGGCGGTATCACACCAGTAACACTTTCACAATAATTGAATAATTATTAAATAAATTTCATTTTTATTTCATTTATGGCAGCTAAGAAATATACGTTTCCATCCAACATTTTACACTCTGAAAGCATTGTCAGGTTTCCTGTCCCGGGAAAGTTTGTTCACTTTCTTTGAGCGGGATCTTTTGTGCGGTCTTGCCGTGTTCGGGTTGCAGACTGCGGTATCCAAGTGTTTATCCGCCAACCTCGAGGGCTTCACTTCGTCAAGACAAGTTGCCCTAATACATGCCTCCTAAAGTTTCTCGAAACTGTGTCGGTATTTCTAGTCTTCGTATTCGTATTCGAGTCACGGGTTGTTGCTGTTGGAAGATTCTGTTTCCCACTCAGCCTGTTCAGCTGACTAATGACGTTCGAGTTTATAATAGGGCGGCTTTACGGTATGCGGAGTGAAAGAGAAAAGGGCAATCCAAGTTTTTAACATGGGGTGTGAGAAAGGACTTGAGGATTAAAACAGATAAAGTTATCATGAGTTTTGGAATTCCCTGTACTACTGTATGTATAGAAAGGTAGAAAAGACCATTAGGTAAACAGTTCAAAACAGTGAGCTTTAGATAAAATGTGAGGAATGCGTGGAATTTTCTCAGGAGTTTGGCCTCATGGAAAAAGCAATCGTTTAACTATTCGTGTTTCTAATGCAGTACCAGGTGGCGTGGTGTTTTTCATGCAAAACTCAAACGAGAAAGGGACACCTGCATAGTAATCCGACCTCGGGGGAATTCTGTTAAGCCAAGACTAACTATTCAAAGTTTCATAATCATCCGTGCAATCAGGCTTGATTGAGCTCATTGGCGCTGAAAACTTTAACCGGATTGTGAGGGCATGATGATCCTAAATCCTGATAATTGGCCGCTCGAATGCAAATGATGACTCCCTTCGTTCTCTCCATGCATTCCAGTGTTCCGGGACTACAGGGAACTCTCTCGTTGAATTGATTAAACCGTTTTAGGAGCCCCCCCCCCCCTATTGCCCCGCCCAACCGTCACAACGCCAAGCTCCGGTTCATAGCTTTCCGGTGTACCTCCCCTTTCCTTCGGCTTGCTCAAACGCCCTTGTAGCGCTCGATAGTAACACAATGAATTGGCCAAATCGGACGTATCGCTCGCTAAAGTTGGTGGGTTAATAATTGCCGTTCATTCAAAACTTGGACGGGCCTCTCAAACGCCCAATAACGAACCCGAACCTGCCGTTCACCTTTGAGGGTCTCTTGTCATTGATATGTCCTCGGGTGATTTGAGGACGGCCTGGGCTGTCCCATTATCAGCCCTAAATTTAGGTTTCTATTTATTGAACTCTCTTGTAGAAGGAATGCTGAGGTATTGAAGGGCTTTATAGTAAACCAGGTTTACCATACGTCCTACTTTTGTAGGAAATGTTCTACATTTTACACTTTGTCCTACAAAATGTCCTACACGGTTGAATTAGGGAGAATTGTCCTAAAACCGACTTGGAAGAAAAAATAACATAGAATTGTGTAAAACGAACATGGCTGCAGCCGGGACATCAAACTTTGAAAGAAAAAAAAGGAAATTTTCGGGATTCAAGGCTCCTATGTCTACCATAGTTGCGGCTCTTTGGAGCTGAATATCAACATGGCATACAGTGAGTTCCACAACTACGTTCTTCAAACTCCCTCCCCGATTTATTGGGGGAAAAAAAATCTTCGAGCGAAAAGTGCGCACCAAAGCACGATACATCGTTATCGTGTATAACTCAGCCAAGTTACGTCTAGTTATACGTGTATAAGATTCATGGTTTTTATGTTAAGCTGACTTCCCCAGTCTGAGTATCTGTCGGCAGCTTGATCCCAAATACCATGATCATGATCCAAAATACTTCTTTGTTTCCCTGGGCTTTCGTCTCTTCGGAAACTCAGAAACAAGACCAGCCAAAAAAAAATTATAACTGGCTTCTAATTTCCAAAATTTAATGCCAGTTATGCTTTTCTCTGGCTGCTTTCGTTTTTGAGTTTGTGAAAAAGGCGAAAGCCGAAACTCGATTAAAACAAAAAGAAGTACCTATTTTGAAAGCGAAATTCGGTTGTTCGGATGGAAACCTCCCTACTGACGAATCAGTGGCCCCATTTTGTCTTACCTCACCCACTGATAACAAGGGCCTGGGGGAAAGCTGGCTCCTTTACTTTGGCAGTATACGGTAAGCCCACGGATACGGATCAGGCTTCGAGCACAGTCATGGAAACTCAGGACCACCCTCAGGAAAGCACTGGAGGTAAAATCCTATCTGGACGCTTCTAAAATGTACCAGGCTTTCTTTCCTCCGGCGATGCAAGTTAGGGATAGGTACGTCCCGGAGAGTCTCACTCAGAATTCTCTGTCCCTTCCTTCTTAACAAACGGGCGAACAGGTGGGTTAGCAATCATCCTTTACTATGGTTTATTCCATGAAAAGGGTATTTTCACACAGTGTTGTGTTGGGCCGAATCTGAGTAAGAAAACAATTAGAAACACGGAAGCAAATTAAGAACGAGTGGTTTTGTGTTTGAGATTTATTTCCCTCTTGAGAAATACATCTCCGAATAGCTTGGCTGTTGCTAATCTCGTTATTCCGGGTTCCTACCAATTTACTGCTATTTCTCAAGAGGTCCTTCGGAATGGAGCAGGACATTTTTCTCCATAGATGGATTTGGCAGCGGAAATGTAGCACTTCTGTCTTGGCAAGGGAGCCCGTAGGGTTGCGTTTTGATTCCTCTTAAACCTCGGTTATTTGCTGTGTAAACCATAGGTCTCACAGCTCCATTTGCTTTTCAGTATTTCGTTTGCAATCAGTATTTCTCACCCTTCTTCGCACGAAGCCTTTAATTTTCCATCGAACCCCAAGAAATTTTAAATTTCAGGTCAACACAAAAGGACTCAACGACATTCGTTCTGGGGGAGGAATGCCGGATAGTGTGTCATACTAAGACTATACTAGTCTTAATTAGCTCGGCAAACTATTTCAAAAGAGCTTAACTTTAGTTCCCAATTGTCCAAGTGGGACTGGAGCGTATTATGGAGTCAAGCACGTCGCCGAGAACTCGTGTAATGAAATGGTCGTCATGTTCTCTTGCTCCATTTGTAATCCAAGTTCGAACCATTTGACGGCGGCAGGGATGTTACATCGAATAACCCTTGTCAACATTTCTCAATTATACACGTCTAGTAATGTTTCATCATGGGACTGATGGCTTTCCAGTATTGATCCAGTTCTCTGACGAGCAACTTCTATCTGCCGAACGGTATCTCTTCCTAAAATTAATTAGTTCCCTAACTTATTCAACTGTAAAGCGGCTCATAGTTATTGGGTAATTTATAATATTGACGTCTACGCTGCGATAACTTCTGTTGGCTTTTTTCTCCTTCGGGAAAATTTATTTCTTCACCAGTTGATGTTTCTTGCGCCCCCAAGTGAGAGTAACATCTGCTCTCGGCTCTTTTTAAACTCGCTACTTGAATAAATCAGCTTTTAAAAGGAGCCCCCTTTCCCAGTGTCTTCAACCACTCACCACCTCTTTTCGCCCGCTTTCCGACCTCAAGCGGTTGTAAAACTGTCTTCTAGAACCGCGACCCTTCCGGAACCTGGTGCCCGGGTTTTTCTCTCTATTGTTTCTTCTCTAGTATTTTTTTTATTAATCGGCAAAGTTAGGAGTGCTGCGGATGAATGATAAACCTACGAGAAAAATCCCCTGTCGGAGTATTATCCCATCGGGCGTTTGACCCAGTAAATCTCAGTGATTATCGCCCTGTCGCCAAATTTTATCCCCTGGAGTATCGGATCAGTCGAATTCCCAAACTTTCCGTGTCACACCGATCGTGGACCAATGCGGGTCGGGTTGCGAGATGGACGGAGGTTTTCTCTCGCTTCGTTGAAGCACATCTATCCCATCACATAGCCATTCGCTATCTGCTCGTGAGGGCTGAGAAGTGGAAACCTTTTTCGATGCTGCATGGTGTAAAAACCTATTTCTTCTTGTCTGCCTCTGTAAGTTTTTTTCGTTTTCAATCTAGTGAAAATCCATGGCCAAGTTTAATCTCAATGCTGTCACTTTTTCACTTTTCGTATTGGCAACTTGCTCTCTATGATTTTCAAACCAATGTTTCCGCGTCGGGGGTTAAAAAATTTGATTGGTCTCCACATTTCGCCCCCCGTCGTGCAATATTATAACATCTCTAAATTTTGGAATATTTTGAAATTATTGCGTTTGAATTTCGGCACTTACTGCGCATTTTCGCTCATCTCCCGAAAGCAGAAGCCAAAGGGTGGAGAACATCCTAAAAACTAAGTCAAAATAACGTAAGTGCCTACCATGAGATTAGGATAACTGAGTAAAAAGAACGAATACTTTCAAACTTAATTTCTCAACATGCTGTTTTTGAGATATTGCATGATGGGGCTTTTTGTCCGTATAAATGTCATGATGCGTAGATTCCGAAAATAAAAATTTTAATTGTCTCAACAAATTACAACAAATTGTCTCAAACAAAATTTGTTAATAATTTAATTATGAGGGGGAAGGCGGCTAGGAAAGGACACGTGACTTTGCGAAATTTTAATGGCTGTGTGAGCTGGTTTCCGTTGCAGCTT
The DNA here is from genome assembly GCA_955831195.1 of Pilophorus perplexus. Taxonomy (NCBI): domain Eukaryota; kingdom Metazoa; phylum Arthropoda; class Insecta; order Hemiptera; family Miridae; genus Pilophorus; species Pilophorus perplexus. Next base: position 12,412,258 of record OY037015.1, on the reverse strand, counting down.
AATCTGTTTTTTCTACAGGTAAGTACCTACGAAGATTAGGAACGGCCCGTTCCTAATCTTCGTAACTAATCGTTCGTTCCGAACGGGTACGAAGAGCTGATGCAACAGTTTCGCAGCAGTGTTGCCAAAACACATTTTTAAGGGAAGGGGACTTTTTGCAGGGGAAATGGGATATTATTCCCAGTGAATTCGGATTGTAATAATTACAATTATTGTCAAATCCAACTGAAGTAGGTATACAAAAAATTAGAGATAGAGCAATCGTTTCTCTAAGATATAATCGTAGTAGGTATAGGGTTTTTGAACACTATGCTGGAAATAACAGAAAATAAAAGTAAAAGGAAATTCTATGTAAGGGAATTTTTTTGACAACAACAAGACTTGTTGCTCTCCGTACAAGCCTGTTGCCCAACCTGTTCTTGTCCTTACCTTTCCTAAAAGTTTCTTCTCGTCTAGTTCTCGAAGTTGGTTGTTTTTATTATCGAGCCGTAATAATTTTCTAGTCGCTGAATTGTTTATTGTGTGCGTTTTTATTGTGTCGAGAGATTAATACTGTTACCCGTCTCAAGAACATTGCCCTCGGCACCCTACCCTTGGAAGACAAAATGGAAATATACGATTGGGCGGTACTACCGCCGCGGTAGGTATATTTTTCTTCTAATAAATACTTCTTGCCAAAGCTTCCCGGTCAGCAGACCTACTACGATTATATAGGTATATATTAGTGTGTGTTAACTAGGTAATACGTTATACGGCAGCATGCGTTCAATTTTACACTTGAACTCTCTCTTGAATGTAGTACGAGCCGCCACAGCAATACACTCACTTCTACTAGTTCTCGTAAGGTCAGCCCGCCCGATCGCTGTTCACTGTGGGGGCCAAGAGATGGAATTTTTGAAAGGTTATTGTTAGGGGGTCGATTGGGGTGTGGTTTTCGACGTTTTTTGACGTAGAATCCATTATATTGGGGTATCAGACCCATCAGACTGTACCTACTATGGGCCTTTTGGTACCGGGATCTATGCGGCTCAAAATGGGGTTTCGGGACGACTTCGTCCAGGAGGTCGAATGAGGTGTCATTGTCGTAGTCGTTCTTAGTAGTTTTGGGCGTAGAATCCATTTTTGGGCGTCTATTATCTGTCCAAACACTATATAAGTGCACATTATTTCATTTTCAATTTTGGTTTATTGTTCTTGGAATAATACACCTTTGTAATCGCGACGGAGGTTGACGGCCCCGATCGGCCTCAAAATTTGACATTATCCGTTTCACGAGGTCTAGATTCCAAAACCGAAATGTCCGTCCGCCGTCCGAGCCGTTTTGGGCAGTTGTGCCCGCAAGGTTTTCAGCCCGATTGCCCAAACCCGTGGGGCGCTATGGGGCTACGGGAGGCGTTTCTTTGAAGGGTTTTGGCTATGGTGTCGAGTTAGGTGTCGTTTTCGAAGTATTTTTGAACTTAGAATCCATTTTTGGGGGTCCCAGAACGATCCGATTTCACCGTGGGAATCTGTGGGGCTTTCATGGGGCTACTAATTGGATTTCAAATTCAAGAGGTCAAATATTTTCCGAGTAAAAAAATGTTTTTCAAAAATAATGTTTTTCATTGACACAGAATTAATTTTTGCCTAAGTCACCTACCTATATCAAAGAATAACAAACCCTTGCGTAAAATTTGCTGCGCTTTTGAAATTATATTATAAATATTTAAAAGAAATCAAATTATAAATATTTGTTCAATTTATTCTAAAGTACCTATAGTAAACCTTTGTGTAAAATTTGCATCGTTTTAAATTTCATTTTATTTTTCATTATTTTGACATGAATAGGTTTTATGTCTGGAGTCAAGTTAAAAACCTTTGTTATGTGGGCGATTTGTTGGTCCGGTCAACCATCACCATATTTGTCCTTTGTTATAATTTACTTCCCCTCACCACCATTCAATTCTAACTATTTAATTAATTATTCATAAATACAGTGATATTAATAAATTCAATTGACGCTATTCTTAACCTGTTGTGCATTTCATGACTTGATGAGGCATAACTTTTAATGTCGATAGAAAAGTTCGCTTCAAATAACTAACCAGTTGTATCTTTATAATTCGGGGTTTGTCATGGCATAAAATTTATGGTGACCATTTAATGGTCACTCATCTACGTCAACCAACTAATTTTTTCATGCCCCTTTCATCAATTATGTAAAAATTGGGTTAATTGAATGACGTAGTGAATTATTTTAGCATATAATATTTGAAGCAAAGTGAAAATTACGAATAGAAAAGTACGAATGGCTGGTTCCATCACGACAGGTGTTAAGTGGTGGTGTTTTACGTTTGTCCTTCATACATGGCAGACAGGGTCATTGGGTTGTGATCAGCAGTGAATTTGATTCTTGAGGTATTTTAACGTCATTCTTTTTGTGGTTGTGATCGTTTTCGGTTGTTGTCATTCTTATCGATAATGATTACCTATATATTCCCAAAATGTTGAATCAATTCCCCTTATACTTTATCCAAATGTGTCGATGGTGTTTGAAAACGATTTTATTTTTCTATGCATCGATACTTTTTTTTCATCCCTATTATGAAGGGTTTATTATATGAAGGGTTCTTGGCCAGATAGCGAGCAGGCGGTGATCTATAAATTTCATACCTGGAGCCTACATATAAGTCCCTTGTTCAACAAAGGAGCTATAGTCGCACAAGATGATCTCGGCTTCTGAAAAGACGTAGAAAGAGTTGAAGAAAAGCCTGACACAGTGTAAAGAACGAGATGCCAAGTAGTCGTGGTGCCAAGTGGTCAACGACTTTCCAGCTTTTCCTTTCTCTAGACGTCCTTTGTGCTGGAGATTCGCCCCGAGGGATAACAACCCTTCCAACAACCCTAAGTTGGGCTTAGTTACCCTTCTAACGCATCCCACCCCCTGCATTGCTCCCAGTGGCCTAGGCTATATCTCACCCCTCTCGTTCTCACTTACAAATTCCGCTTCGGATTGTGAGCGGCCCAATTACACAGTTCTAGAAGTTATATGAGGTCACTGCCGTTTCTCAAGTGGTCCGCCCTGGGTTGGCCTACGATGGGAATCAGAAACCCAAAGAAGGGTGTCGTTTTAGGTAGGGAAAATTTCAAGGAAATTGTCATGTCATTGCTTTACTATTCTCTGAATAATCCACCAATGTTTTCGCGACAGAGGCCAGCAATTTGTATCGGTCTCGAAATTTGTCATTAGACTTATCAGCACGACATTGAGCTGATTTCAAAATGCTACAAATTTTAAAAAAGAGTTTATTGTTCTTTGATATCAATTTTGCAAAAATTTATTCTACGTATTCTGATTCAATAGGTATCATTTAAAAGTTAGGTAGGTATTTAAAAAAACTGTTAATAAAGTTGATTATTTTAATGTATGGTGGTAACTTGTTGAGGCCATTTCATCTGCACGTCCTGAAACGTTTAATGACAAATTTTGAGGCTGATCAAAATTGTCGACCACAAGAATAATGAACCAATGTGTAACGTGTGTCCGTCGTTCAGGGGCGGTAGGATTTGTTCTAAATCTGAAATTTTGTCAAAATACCCGGTTCTCCATTTATATAGTTGTGCTCGCAAGGTTTTTAGCCCGATCGCTCAAACCCGTGGGGCGCTATGGGGCTAAGGGTTTATAGAGGTTTTTCGGCTAAGGGGTCGAAATTGGTGTCGTTTTTGAAGTATTTTTGAACGTAGAACCCATTTTTTTGGGGTCCGAGAACCATCCAATTTCACCGTGGGGATCTATGGGGCTTTAATGGGCGCTACGGTCGGAGCTTTTGAAGGATGTCGGAGGTCGGCAAACGGATAATTTTTCCCCGAACGAATTTTCCCCAAGGGCGGACAAAAAATCCCCAAGTGGCCAATAGACTGGAAATCGCACAGCGAAGTTTTGAGTAAGAGCCCTTGTGTTGAGAAACCTGACAGTGTCCACAGGCAGTAGTACACACCATTTCACTAACACACATTAATGGATAATTCTTTAATAATATAGATTTGCTGACCGTAAGGAAAACTCTGATGCTGGAGTTCCTCAGAATGGTAGGCGCCAACATTCGTTTATCCCCTCGCCATAGAACAAGCCGTTGACCTCCTACCTACGATATTAACTTCATTTATACCTACCTATATTGACGACTACATAATAATATTATTATCCAAAGAAAAATTGAATGAGGGTTCGCCGCTTAAGAGGCAACACCACGTATCCAACATTTTGTCGAAAAAGAGATTTCTACACTGATCGATTCGAATTTTTGAGACTCGTAGCATGGTACAGTCAGAAGTATCGTTAGGTGACGCCAAAAGCGCTAAAAGCGCTTAGAAGTGAACACCACACAAATGCTTCTAAAGGGTAAAAAAACACCACGTATCCAACAACAACCTTGTGTGTTTTCATCAGCGCGTCGCCGTGCACTCACAGCAACTCCACGTATCCAACACAGCAACTCCAGTAGGTACCCAACACATTTTCTGTAAATTTAATGAAGATTGTAACAAACTGTGTATCAATGAAAACAGAATCAGTGAAGCCAAATGGATCAACAAAAACTGCCATGAATTTGAAGAAAAGGTGTTTTTTGTCTCTCCTGAATAGCTGACAAATGTTGGATACGTGGTGTTGCCTCTTAAGCGTGGTGTTGCCTCTTATATTATTTCGCTGGGACAGCCTGTATATTCTTTGGATGTTTACGATGGAAACCCAAACTCGGGGATTTTTTGTCCGCCCTTTGGGAAAAATTGTCCTACATTCCGGAGGTCGAATGAGGTTTCGTTTTCCGAGTAGTTTGGGACTTAGGACATCATTCTTTTTCGGGGTCCTTTTTTTCTAGAAGTAGAATCAGTTTTAACACACTTTACCTACATCGAAGAATATTAGACTCTTGTGTAACATTTTCAGCGTTTTTATCTGTTCAATGGCTTCCATAATTATTATGGACAAGTCTTAATAATATTATATTATTAAGACTTGTTACACTTGACAGTCGAATGGATAGGTTAGGTTTGGTTTGAATATCGTACAGGGCTAGAACATAATATGTTATATTATAGATAACGTTCTATATTATAGATAACGTTCCAAAAGTTGATTCCCCATTTAACCAGTGGATTGTCTGCGAACAAATTCTGAAAATCGCTCCTCTTCATTTTATTATTCTGGAAATTCGCCAAGGCGTAAGGTAAACACCCAGAGCTCCCTCCGTCCTGTAACACCGCACTGGGAGTCAACTTGTGCCCTTCGACGCCTACGGCACAGACCCCAGGAAGTGAACGAAGTTCTGTAAGTTCCACGGGCTCCGTCGTAAAAGATTCCATCTCCAAGAGATCTCGTGGAGCTTTTATGACTTTCGGGGTGGAAACTCAGTCGACGAACTTGAGCAAGGACGGTTGTGAGCCAAGAAACTCCAAAGGTCCCTCGTTGCGAGTAAAGTGGGCCTGTTGTGAATTGCTTGCCGAGATTAGAGAAAGGAACGCTTGTTAGCGGCCCTATGAATATTCGTTAAAGCGAGTATTTTAATTCGAAACTGTTGGAAATCATTATTATAGGGTCGAAACCGGCAAATTTCGTTGAAGGAAAATTAATTTTGCAACCCAACGAAGCAACATGGATGGTACACACTAGTTAGTTGCTGGTAATTACACGAGAGCGATGATTGGTCGTTATTAGGAACGTGACCTACAGTCACTGGCCATCATTGATGTGGCTCATAGATGCCAGCTTAACTTGCATGAGGCACAAGACTTTGCATATCCCATTGGCTAAGACCGCGGTCGAATCTCAATCGGCTGGCTACGTCGTCACCTCGTTATTCACCCACTCGAGGTCTCGGGATGAACCTGATATGTACAAAAGGATATCTTTTAGTTCTAATTTGTCTCCATTTTACGGGTGATTCGACAAACGTTTCCTCCTTAATGCAGCATGGCCTCTGATTGAACTCTTTGGAGAAAATCCCGGACTTTCTGGAGGATATCCTATCGTTATTAACCAATAAACACTAATTGAGCTTAACTGGAAAGGAGTGGGCGATATTGCTCCGAGAGACAAAACTCTTTCCTCAGCACTAGCCCGGCCATAAGGATTACGTATTGGACGGTCGTCCACTTAATTGGAGTTCACCCCCCGTACCATTGCACTAAATATCACGAAGCCTCGTGGGGACGTGCTGAAACGCTGTTTTCTGGGTTCAATGCTTTTACGGCCCCGCCAATATATATGGCTGGGATTTATCACAATGGGATCGTGTCAATTGAACGAGCCTAGGTGGTGTGGTGTTCAGTACCGCTAAAGATGGTTGCTTTACTGCTGAATTATTTTCGATACAACTAGCGTGGTAAAATGTTATTTCTTCCGCATTGAAAAAAAAAAAACAAAAAAAAAACGTTCGCGAACTTTCACAATTATACAGAGTGCTTTTTTTATATGAAAAAAAAAGTCAGCTAATCCCCGAGGGAAACATGTCCCCCTCGGTTCTGCCTTCGTCATTACTTAGTTCCAGACTGCATCAGTGTTTTCAATTCACTCTACGAATCTCACGACTGAAACGAAATATATGGTATGCATGTATGTTTCTGTTCTACCTTGGAGAATACAAAAACCCCGGCCAACAACAAGCCCGCACTGTCTCTGACCAGAGGGTACGTCAGGATCCTCGCTCTATAACTGGGCACTGCTCAACTAGATGAGCTCCTTGAAAACATTTGACATTCCCCACTTATTTGAAAGGGAATATACGATAGACCGTTCATCTTTATTCAACTCGGCAGATTTCGGCATTTCTGCTAGGATTTCTGGAATAACGTAACCTGCGATGAATGATATTCTTTTAAGATAGAGGTAAGACGCTGGACGACACAATAGGCTCACCTGGCTTGCTTAGGGACGAGTTTTGGCCATTCTCCAGTGTCCTCTGGAAAACAAATAAAGAAAATTTCTCTCATAATAGGATTCATGTTAAACAAAAAAAAATATTATGAGAGAAATTTTCATTCATTCATATTATGAGTATATTATACTTGTAGTTCAGATGAAACTAATAATGCATCCGAGGTCTATTGCGGGAGAAAGGTGGAATGGAAAAGTCATAAAGATCATAGATTTGTCTTTACCATCAAGAGAGGGCCTAATGGAAGTGGTACATAAATCATTTAAGCAAATGAAGGTCTCTCAAAATGTCAAGCTCTTGTTAGACATAATTATGTGAAAGTATGAAAATTAATTTCTTTAAAGAAATTAATTTTCATAATAATTCTGCAATTATTACCGAATGTATTTATATTATTACTTACACTTCTATCAGTATAATCAGTATAACTTCTATCAATGGCTTGTGGTAACTGGAACAATATAGTTATGGGTGTGCAAATGATCAACTCATTCTCAGGAAGTGGAGTAGCGTGCGATGCCGAGAGAGGCTGATACGATTCGGAACGACCACTTGATCGCGGAATTAAGAAATTCTCGTCTCGAACTGGACGAATTTTAACTGGGAAGTGGGAACATTTCAGTTGATAACATCGGAGGAGATCAAGCTTCTGGAGAGGGTATCCCATTATCAAAGGATTTAGATGCGGTTCCTGACGTTTCCTTTCCGAGAAGCTTTCTGAAGATGCGCGAGTGATCAAGTAGTACTTGGAAATCGACTCTGTTATCCCGGACGTAAAAAGGAATATTTCACTTTTTACAAAGCAAATTCAAAAGTAACTTTTGAATTTGCTTTGTAAAAGAACTGTTCTATCGCGCCTCGATGCCGATCGACTCCTTGCTGTACCAAATCACTACGAGACTACCGCTATAAAAACGCCTGAAGCCACCCTTCCGGTACTTTTCAGTTCATTAAAAACCCAGAAATTGAAAGCCGACTTCCTCGTGCTTTCAAACTCAAACAAAGCGTTTCAGCTGGGTTCACAAATGTATCGTTTAATGAACTCGTTAAGTTGTGTCAAAGTTCTGGCAGTCCCACATTTGTTATTTTCAAAGTCCCCTTTGACTATATCCATCCTTTTACTTCGACTATACACTGCCGAGTTGGTCATTGATAAATAAGGAAACTGAACGGTGTAACTAATTTCATTTATCACTGAAAATTCAGCGCAGTCCAATTGATAGATTTAGATCTAATCAGGCGTGATATGATTACATCCAATCCTTATTACTCGCAGCTCCTGGGTAAGAAGATCAAGAATGAAATTGTCTCTCTTGAGAATGAAACAACTGTTTACGCCCTTCAGCTTAAACGAGGGTGAACAAACCTCGGAGTAAGTGGTTAATCCTACGCACCTCCATCGTGCCACATGTCCACCCCCGAATAGCCCCAAGAACTCTTTTTTAGGGAAGACTCCACCGACCCATCTAACGACACACGAAGCTCATCAGGAGCAGGCTCAACGAAGCAAGCTCATCAGGAGTTCTCACCCCCACCTCTGCGATGGAACGGGTTTTTTCTCTGTTGTACCTGAACTTTTGCTCTATTTGCAAAAAGAAAAATTTTCTTGATTCGTGTCTCGCCTCTCTCGACACTCTAATGGTTGTTATTTGTATAAATGAACATCGGTAGGATTCATCTGAATTTTGTTTTTTGAAAATAGCTAACTTCTATGTTGGGCCTTCATTGTAGGAACAGTTTTGGTTTTTAATTAGTTTATCAAGTTTTCTATTTTGGATCATGTTAATGCGCTGTCTGTGCTTGAAGATCGTGAGATTGCAGCCACAAAAGTTGATGATTTAACTAAAATATTTCGATCTACCATTCGCCTAATGGGGATTTTCAAAAAAAAATTATCTATTCTTAATCCTGTTCTGTAACTTGTTTTTCGAGTGAAGATGGTTATTTTGGGTGATTTTAACGTTTGTGCAATGAAGATCCTTTGAAAAATGTTGCTGTTCCCCTTCATAATGAATTTAAATTTTCTTATCTTGAGCCTCATGATGTCGTGCGCCTGAACTCAGAGCCGAAAAAAATGATAAAAAATATTTATTATTCTTGGAATTACACCGATGTAATCGTTGTAATCGTTGAATTACACCGACGTATCGTTGTAATTACACCGATGTAATCTTTGAATTACACCGATGTATCGTTGTAAAGATTGAAAATTCTGATCGGCCTCAATAATATTGACAAATATTACGTGTAGGTATATTGTCAAAATCTGAAATGCCCGCAAGGTTTTCACTCCCTCACTTTCGATCCAATTTCACCGTGGAGATCTATGGGGCAACGATTGGGAATTTTTCTTGGATCCCAGGAGCTCAAATGAGGTGTCGTTCTCCGAGTTATTTTGGACGCATAGCCCATTTTTCGGGATCCCACATTTGTCCAAACATTGTACAGACAATAATTGGTAAATTATTAACCTATATCAAAGAATAATAAACACTTGTGTAAAATTTGCAGCGTTTTTCTCTTAAAAAATGTTTGACCCTTGCAATTCAGGAAAAAACGCCCTTGGGCCGTGAAATTATTTCAATTCGCCTCGCCCTGAAAAAAGGTTGGAGACCCCTGCAGCAGGGGATCTTATCGAGCAGCTCTATAAGATCCATGTCAAAAAGAAAAAAATCTCCCAACACCTTCTCGCTGGTATTGGATTCCTTTCAATCGTTTCAATTTTGCCTTATGTATAATACAAACGGCAAAAATGAAACGATTTAAAGGAATTCAGAGTTATATTATAACTCTGTACTCTCCAGACATGTCAGTTAGTGGTTGCTAGTTCAGCTTTGGAAACTTGATTGGATGGGAAGGAAAGCGGTTGGCTGCGTGAATAATTAACCTGTCAGCGATTCGACTAAAAGCCAACTGCAAAGTGGGCGGATTGTTCAAGGGTCGTTTGTGAGCGCATCAGATTATAGTCATCTTTCCATTGCCTTACTGAATTGGGTTGATTTGGTATTTTCATTTGCGATAACGTTATTGTAAGAGAGGCGCAATGATTAATAACCGGCACCTAATCGTAGAACCAACCAACGATTTATTATCTCTCACTTTTACACAGATTACAAGGCCCGCAAGGATTCTCATCGATCCCCCGAACAAGCGGCTTAACAGTGTGGACAGATTAAGGTTGGCTTTCCCTATGTTTGGAGGATTGTCTTTTGTAGACTGAACCGACTGCCAGCTTTGCAACCAGGATTGATTTATGTGGTCTTTTGGACCCCTGTTCCAATCTTATATAGATCTACGGCTTCGTTAGCTTTTTCTTGCTTTTCTCGAAAGGAAAGGGGGTCTTCACCTGGGCAAAAAAATCGGTTATATTTTTGTTCTAGAGGGCAGCTCAGTCTTTTACCTACAATGATTATTTTCCCTTGTTACTTAGTTACTTTTTTATGTGCGACGTGAGTAGATCAAATGTTTTGGGTCGTGAGAGGAAAGTTATGCTCTCTCTGCTTCGAAGCGAATTAGTTGGAATGGTAATGATCTCCCAGCAGGTTACGGCATATCTCAATCCTGCGAGGCGTTGATTGTGTAATCTTGAAGTCTCTTGTGAGCTACTGTCGTACCGCTTCGTCTTCAGTGCCCCAACACTATCATAACGCTCAGAGATTTCCCTAAGGGCATTCGAAGTCGTCTTTGAGGTGGAAAAAGACGTTGGCCTCATTTGAAAGGGCGAGGTTTACCGTGGGAGACTATTTGTTTTGAACAGATTCATACACATATGGAATAGTCGATCGAAACGTGTATCGATCGAGCTTAAGCAAACAATCCACTGATTCTTATCAAGTGGTCCATATTATGGACTGTGGCCTCCTCCGTGTAACGTAGCCATGCAAAAAAAAAAGGAAGCCCTTCTTCATTGCCGTGTAGGTGGTCCCTGATCCTTTTCTCCTTTTACACTCCCCGAAAATATGTTATCCCTAAAGGTGGTCCCCACCTACCCTTGTCGCCCTTTGAAATATAAAAGGTTTTTTCGGCGGGAGCATGGCCATGAATTCCACTTACTCCCCTAATGTGGAATCCATACGGTATCGTAATCTACATATCAATACCCACATGAGAATCGTAAGATGGTCTTCTGGTGAAACGGCTGCATTCGCCGTTTTGAATAAGATCACGTTTATAACTGTGAAAATGTTTTTCCGTACACTAGTATAGGTATGGTTTGTACATTATACATAATGTTTTCTCGTATTCTGGGTTCAATTCATTCTTGAGTTGTTTTAGGAAAATCCGAAAGCGATCATAAGGTGTATTATTTTCCTCTGCATTTAATTTTCTGTTGTTTTATAGTTCGATTCCATCGCCAATTTTCCAATTTGCTAAATTCTACCGGCGTATATAACCACTGGGGAGATGATCCCGTTAGCTGTGATGTAATTCAGAAATAACCTACCGGCAAGTACGAGTGTATGCTCGCACGATTCACATGGTATGGTTTTTTACGCGATCCAACCATGATATTAAATTTTAGGATCAACATTTGGGCAAGTTCAAAGCGTCCCTGTTCGAGGCGGCTTCGACGTTCAAAGCGCCAACCGTTTGACGATAGCCAATCGCTTCAAGTGCTCCAAGTTGTGTGGTATGTAGGTATGTGTTGTGCATACAACTCGCATCGTGTTTGTTTACAAATGGGCGTATGCGGTTGTAACGGTAAAATCGGTATTAAAAATGGCATATTTGTAACGTATGAATTCTCGTTTTATTTGTTTCCCCATCGCTTTTAGTTTTCGCCAAGTAGACAAATCCTCTCTGCCTTTGCTGAAAATCTTGGGATAAATGGGACCGGGATCTTGTTATCTCGTGATGTTTTCCGTAGAGTGAGAAGGAAAGCTCGTAAGCAAGACGTGGAGCGTTCTTGGATGGGACTTCACCGATAAGAATATTTACGTGAAGCCTGGACTGATCCTTATTTAGGTATTCTTATTTGCGGGATTTTTTGCAGAAAGACAATTTTTTGCTTATTTATCCCGCGCAGTTGAATACTTGGTGCACTTGAAAAAATTGTTTTCAAGGAACAAGCGGAGCACGACCTCATGCATCAAGCATAAAACTAATACGACTAAGTTCGCTACGAGTATTACTGTGTCGTAGCGCCAAACTTAGTTTCTTGGATGGCATCGTAAAACCGATTTACTTTCCTGCCTGCTCCCTGTATACTCTCCAAACCGACAGTAAAAAAATTCCTGCCCGCCGAGATTTGTAAGTCGTCAGGTTATTGTCTACTCTCCACGATCAACTTTTTGCTTATCGCTCAATGAAATGACATTACCTTAGCTACGTTCTTTATCTTGCGAGACTTGTGTTCTTTCATCTATCTTCCTAAGTGGCTCTATGTGACGTAAAATGTTAATTGAACCATCCTAAAACTGGGAAATTTTATATACTTGATAAAGCGATTCCTGCCACAGTAGGTAACTCTAGTGTAGGTACCGTGATATAATGTTATGGTATATTAAATCTGTCCAATATAATTATCAATGAGGAATATAAACGTCAAATTTGTATTGTAGGCAATTTCCATTAGGTATTCAGTCGTGCTCAACTGCTTAGTATTTTACCTTATACCTAGTTGAGCTCTCGTAATTCAACTTGAGTACCTCATTCCTCAAATCAGCAAAATGAAGCTCTTCTAATTCATTACTCTAATCCCTTCCTTACATGACAGCCCTTTGGAGCAATATTTGAACTAATTGCCTAATCAACCATCATTCACTGGATGTTAATAATTAACAATCTAATTATCATAAAACACGATTCCCCCATTTTCGATTGTCTTTGTGAATTGTCTTGAATACAAGGGAAAAAAAGCATACGTAGGTATGTCGAGTGAAATCTCTACCGGGACTCCTTCAGTTGGCAGAAAGTTCTCTCGCTATCGTGGGTGATCGCCATTCAAAAAAAGGGTTGATGCAAGAGTAAAACCAGCGGGCGGAACAGGTGTTCCAAATGCTCCCTTTGAAGTGCCGTTTCGGGCTCTCTTCTATCTACCCGGCCATCGCAACGTGAATATGGCAGTTCGGCGTCTCCTCAACATAAAATAAAACCGAAGTTGCTGTGCATAATGCCCCATAGCAGTGAAGTCTGGTTATTGCGGGCACTCATATATGAGTTATATATATTATAATATATTGTCCATAGAATGGGTTCATAATATAGGCTCGTTGTGGGTAGCGTAAAATTGATACCGGTTGTAGATTGAAGATGGATTTAATTTTAAGCCCACACGAAGTTGATAATAGGGAGTTCCTAGTGGTGAGATACGTCGTGGTATCTCGATTCCATCCGTATCCTACTCCAGCAGTGCGCATGCGCGATCGCCGATGGTATCGTATCTGCGATCCGTCGGTGGTATGTTTACGGAAAATACGATACCACCGGCCGATACGGAAGATGGTATCTAGGGAATCCTTATCGCAAAGTAACCTGCCTAATTGATAAACAGCTTCCAAGAAGACATACAAACGTCGAAAACAACAACGAAATCCGAGAGCAGCACAGCTGGCAGCTCAGTGCTGCCAGTACTTTCCTCTGTTGTCCTGAGTTTGTTAGGTGCCGTTAGGTGTTGTTTAGGTGCCGATTTCACGAATCACCGCGGTTTCATTTCACACCAGTTCGTTCGTTGTTGAAAGAATTTGGAGGAGCAACGAAACATTACACTATTGGACGCAGCAATCCAGATGAGTTAAATGTTACAATCATTGTAGGTGACTCAATAATTATTATTGATTTGAGGAGCTGAGCTTCAAATCTCTCGCTCGTTCCACTCAATCGCAATTTCCAGAAATCACGAAAAACTCCGTACATACTTGCAACTGATCAGATCAAAATGGTTATGAAGTTTAATAAATCTAATAAGTTTCCTAAGGAGGCACTTTCGACGACAAACCCCAAAAACAACTCCACTTCGAATGCTGAATACCGCGGCGGTATTACCGCCTGATGTTAATGAACTTGTTTTAATAGTAACGTGACCCGTTACTCCAAGATCCTACTCGGAGATACCGCCTAAAAATGCAAAATGGTATCTCAATCAATTTTGGTTAGCATCGCGCTTGGTTTCCCTAGATACGGCATCCGTATTCCAAGTGGTGGTATCTCGATCGTATCCACTAGGAACTCCCTATTATGAATGTTCCTTAACCCTTTGTTTCATTCCCTTTTGAATCGACTCTGCCGTATTACTGAAAGTCCATTCGCAGTGAGCTTTCCTCATGCACTTCGCGACGTCTTCCCTCCATTGTGACGGTAAACCCATATAGAGCTCAATGAAGTTTGTGCTTACTTCGACTAACTTCCAGTGTAATTTCAGGCATAAACGCTGATATTCAGATTCTTGTCTGGAACTCATATTATCAAAATTGGGTCGCCATAAACTGACTAGCACCGCCCTGAAGGGTAGGATGGAAATCTCCCCGCCCCAAAATCCATCTCCATAAAGCCCTTTCACGCATCTGACCCTCTACATCATCCGTTACCTACATATATGTATACGAAACGTAGGAACCTACCTCCTATGATGTCCGGCGTCGAAGGGAAAATTTATCAACGTCCAATAAATGTGGCCAGTGCGGTAACAATATATTATAACCTTTCACGGGGAAGTTCACCCTGGTCGAATACCTGCCCTTCCCCCAACTTGACCAAGCACGACCATATCACCACATCGCAACCCCTTCTATGATGCATGCGTGTTATCAACCACCCTCCATTCACTCCTTCGTTACATCGTCATTTGCATCAAAAACATAGCCAAAACGATAATTAGCCACGATGTTAATTACGTACAACACCTCACGGCTCAACTATTCGCCGGCAGCTTATCAGATTTTGGCCCCGAAATTAACCTTGTTCACGTCAACCTATCACGAAATCATAAATTCATACTGCGAAACAGGAGCGAAAGAAGTGGTTTCCACCGCTCCAACAGCTCAACCCCCGTTTTTACTTCCCTATTGCCACAGTTATCACAATGGGCTGAGTTATGGAGTGATAAATAAATCAAGCTGTCTCGGTTCCCTAACTTATAGCTTCCCTCCTTCCTTAATTATTTGGCTTTGTTTGAATTTCATTTCCCCATCATCAACGACTTCTTCTGAGTCTTTTGACTCGAGATCCGAATCGCTGAAATAACTATTTCGGTAACTATCGAGGAGGAAGGGATCCTTCATAATATAAGAGGTACGTTTACTTAATTGATATTATCAATTAAGTAAACGTACCTCTTTGTGGTTTGCTGAGCTTGTGTTTCAAGATTTCACGCACTATGCTCAGATCAACCATGATTGGCAGTTCTATCGGTTAACTCAACAACAGAGGATGTCTCCTGTCAATTTGTCCTTCATTCCTTTCAGTGATGTGGTCACCAAGGTGTCCTGAAGATCTGCTGACCTCCCGGTTGTATCACTTTAACCCGCCACTGGAGGTTGTTGCATCTCTTTTGCTGGCGTCTTCCAATCATCGCTCTGAGCAACGTTGTGGTTCTGGGGAACTTGGTCGTGGTGTAGCGAAGTTGCATTAGTATAGAGGTCCTTCCAAGGGCAGTCTCATTGGCCTCATTCATTCCTCCGCTAGTGCGAATCTTTGTCAGGGGGTCTTCCAGTGGAGTCGTCAGATGTAGGGGCTGTAGTCACTCTTCGATGTCGTCAATGTTGCTGGTCGCAGACGCAACTGTGCGTGAGGTACCCCGGTTAGTTTCGTGCACAAAACCAGAGACTTTAAAGCTTGGCTGACGCCAAATTTTTCCAAATTTGCAAGTATGGAGCCAATTCTCTGATCGAGCTGAACTTTTTTTTTCGCCTTTTTTCACCATCCAGACCGTTTTTAGACCTTATGATTTTGGTATCGACTAAAGAAGTCTCGTCTTTCAATAAATGCACAAGGTCTCCAATATTCGGTTTCACTTTCGGAATTTTCTTTTTTAGCCTGCTGTGCCAGCTTTCCAAAGCATTGGTCGTTCGGTGTCGCTCACGGTGGACGTTCCATAATTCGGGATTTTCCAGCCATTGGGTTACGAAGTAATCGTTAAATGTCGTGTATGAGGGTTCTGCAATCGGACCTTCACCGGCGATTTGCAACCATCCGTCATCGACTAACTCAGGAGGTACCCATTTCCTCTTCGTATATTTGTAGTAACGGCGTATTTAAATCTTCTCGGGCTTGTTATCTGCCAAGTCGACCCGCGCTGTTTTGATACGCCAACATCTGGGGTCGCGCGGTGATACCCTTTGCCCATATAGACATGCGCTGTTTTGATACGCGCTCTCGTGAGAGCACCCCCACGGCCGAACCAGAGACCACCACTTGCGGATCTCTGAGTTCACAACGGTCTGGAGAGACAATGACCTCGTCTAACCACGCCCCTCCTGTGACTGCCGGTTTACCAGAACGTTCACAGATTCTTTAAGAATTGATATTATCAATATAAACATTTTATTTTCAATTATTTAAAAACTGTTTTAAATTTGCTTGTAATGTGTGTGGACGGATGTGAGACCACAAAATATGGGTTACGCGTCCAAAATTACTCGGAAAACGACACTAAGTCTTCTTTCGACTTCGTTCAAAAGGTTCTTTTGGAGCCCCATGAAAGCCCCAAAGATCCTCGGTGAAATCCCATGGTTCTGGAACCCCCAAAAAATGGATTCCACGTCCGAAAATACCTCGAAAACGACACCCCACTCGATATCATACCCGAAAACCTTCAAAAACCCCTCCCGTAGCCCCTTTTAAGCCACAGAGCCCCACGGCTTGAGCGATCGGGCTGAAAACCTAGATGGTAAACCGATTGTTTTGTCAACATTTCAGATTTCAAAAAAAAAAATTCGTAGGATTTTTTTTTTTTAATGCCCAAAACGGCTTCCAAGAATAATAAACCAAAAGTGGCTTCACTGTATTTCATGTACCTAACGGAAATCGCTCCTCTGATAACTTGATAATAAGTCTTATTATGGTAATTATTACACTAGAATTAATGAGGCCTGCAGTTGTTCATTCATGATAACTTGATAATAAGTCTTATTATGCATTAATACGATCCAAATTGTGAAAATCGTATTACATGCATCAGAAAATTCCTTTCCAGAGTCGTTTTCATTTTTTTAAAGAACGCTCCCATTATGCGTGGTTGAGAGTTTTAGGTGCTGAAGTGGAAGTTCTTGTGAAGTTTCCTGAAAAGATTGCTCTTTCCTTTCCCTCGGTGGAATGGAAATCCCTATGATCTGACAAGGTTCCTGCTGGAACGAGTGAAAAACTTTTTCAGGGCCGCGAGTTTGTCCTTTCATTTCTTATATCGAGTGGTTGGGAAACTCGGAGAAGCATATTTTGTTTATTGCTGAACATTGGCAATACCCATTTTTTTCTACTATTAAGGTCCCCATCGACTGGTCAAATGTTTTTTTTTTTTTTTTGTTTTTTTTCTACCCCTCTAGTTCGGCAGACCTTCAATACTTAGGGATTCAGGTGGGGGCGTACATGCTGTCCCCCTTCTAATAAACATTGGTTACCAGAGTTGGATGGAAAAATGCTGTTTGTCGTCACACATAATGCATTTCGATCCCGGATAAAATCTCTCCAACTCCGAGTGAGCACCAAATGCTAATCAAGGACGAGGGGGAAAAAACCTCACCAAAAGCACTCGATTCCGAATGGTCTGTCACCTCCAGCTTTGCAAAATCCCCGTACAAAAGAAGTGTTTTAATTAATAGAGGATCAAACCGAGTGTGCCAATTCATCGGTCTTGTCTTTGTTATATTAATTGAGTTTGAAGTTTGTCGAGTTCCTTTTGGTTCTTTGAACGTGGACGTTTGACTGGAACAGGAGAGGTTTAATTAATTCGACTGACAAGCTATGAAAATAATTAACAAGAGCGCTTTTTCGAGATTATTCCCGTCAATTGCGACCCAACAATAACGCTCAAAAGATAATATCGTCCACACTGTAATATGCATAGGACTGTTTTTATTAATACTCCTATAATTAACGGTTATTACCAAGTCCATTAACCAAGTCGAATATTCTAGACGTAGTATTTAGCATTTTTGGTGGATTAGGGTCACAGTTAGTGGGCGAAGTAAATAAATTGAGAGATCCCGACGAATAAGAAACCCTTAGACCGACCATTAGTTTAATGGTCTGCTCTCGTTTGGATGTAGTTTTCACAACGTTCAGAGATGAGACTGGAGGGGTTTTAGCTACACGGTGGCTAAGCCCTGAAAGGAGCAAGGGTTTTATTAAATTATTGAAGCAGTAAAATGAATATAAAAGCGACGGGTTGGAAAGGTAACAATAATTGTTACCTTTCCAACCCGTCGCTTTCCTGGCTTTTCGTCGTTCGGCGACGAACTAAATAATTTAGTTCGTATCGTCCCCGCGGATACGCTTTGAACTTGCCATTACATTTACCGTGTAAGTCTTTTCCCCTCGAAGATGGTGAGGCTTTAGTATCAAGAGAATTGGTTTTAATTGAAAAATGTCCCTGGCCCTGAGCGCCCAGCAAAAAATCGAAACCATAATATGATGTGACCAAATTATGTCACTCTAATATTACTTCCAGCCTATAGTTGTCTTTTGCTTCTATTATAGATAGAAGTTCTATATTTCCTTATAAGAAAGCTGGAAAACCATGGCCGGGAAGTACGGCGCTTGATTACGTACTTGCATATTCTCAAGGTTAGGTCCACGGGGTGCGATTCCATGTTTATCAATTTTAGCCGCAGACTCTGAGTGATCCAACCGCAATCGGGGGCGGAGTCCACCGAGGCGCAAACCCCCAAGTTGCTGTGTTTTATTTGTTCGTTTTTTTAAATTAACTAATTCATTATTATTTTGTTTAATGTAAAAAAAGAGTGAGTTTAACGTCAAGATTTTTGATCATTAAGGCCTGACATGATGGGGCGCTAATTTGTTTATTCTCTTTAACTCAGTTGCACTTTTATTCCCAAAAAAATGCCATGGTCTTCAACGGGATTCAAACCCGTGGCCTCATCAGACTGCAGCGCGAAGTGACTAACGCCCAGAACCACTCGGCTAACCCCGCCCCCAGATTCATAATTTCACATTTTGTTTAATGTGACGGCGTGCCTTCTGGTTTGGTTTATTCATTCATTTTTTATAATATAAAATATCAAATATTATTTTATATTTTCAGGTCACGTATGAGAAGATATCGGAGTGACGAAATTAATAGAAGTTTACACCAAAACCTTGTCCAAAGTGTATTGCCAATACTTGAGGGCCACGCCAGCCCACCCCCGCCCGTTCGCCCTGATCTATGACCCATCAGCAACAAAAACTACTACAATCAAATCATTTATATATGTTTTGACCATGTATAGTCGCTATATATAGTCACCTACGAAGTGACGATCTACCCTACCCCACCAAGATGAGCGAAGCACAAGAACCCGCGGTCGATTCCTCGCCGAAATTCCATTCCGCCAAACGAACCACGGCAACTGGCAACTGTTGTAGGTACGAGTAAAGGGATGCCAAACGCCCTCTTCAACGCCCTTCCCCTTGACATCCGCTCGAATACCAAGTTCGACTCTTTCAAGGAAGATCTTATGGAATACCTCACTCTGCAGTCATCATCGACGTAGTTGGGCTAAGTGAGCAAAAGTGTTTAATCAACTAGTCAAACTCAGCCAATGGAGTAACTTGCAACTTCTGTCAATATTTCTCAACCCCTCCCCGCAGCTTAAGCTCATGGCTTACAGTGGCGAGAAAACAAGAAATTACTATTGTGTATTATGTTCTAAATTTTTTTTTCAAATGCGTGCAAAATTTAAAAAAAAACCTTTCCCATGTTTATTATACTGTTTTTCTGGAAGAAATACAGAAATGCGGTTTTTTGAAATCCGATTCCAAATTTGGATTCCAGTTTTAGGCAGTAGGATCTGAAATTAAATTAAATTTTTGACAAAATACTTGGTTTACCATCTAGTTGTGCCCGCATGGTTTTCAGCCCGATCGCCCAAACCCGTGGGGTGCTATGGGGCTAACATGGGACTACGTGAGGGGTTTTTCGAAGGTTTTCGGCTATGGGGTCGAGTTAGGTGTCGTTTTCGATGTATTTTTGGACGTAGAATCCATTTTGGAGGTCCCGAACGATCCGATTTCACTGTGGGTATTTATAAGCTTTCATGGGGCTACAAATGAGATTTTTGAAGGATCCCAGAAGGTAAAATATTTTCCGAGTGAAAAAAAAAAAAATTGGAGAAAAATGTATGATTTTTTTTTTTTTTCAAATTTTTTATGCCAGTTTTAATTTTTATACAAATAAACTATATCAATGAATAATGAACCCTTGTCCTCAGAATAATCGCTCTATGTTTGCCGACTGGGCTCAAAATTTGTTCGTATGTGTTTCATGATTTATGGGTTCCAAAATTGAATCTTCGTCAGCGTTCAACACCGATTTTAGCAGTAGGAATTTTTTTTTTTTTTAATTTGAAATTTTTAAAATAAACCTACTGGGTCCTCACGTTTTCTACCTGATCGTCCGACTCTGTTGGGCTTAGTTAGCATCCATCATAATAATTATAGGCAGATGAGGGAATCAATCTTAGATCCCCCTCTCTCATTAACCACCACTAGGTGGGGCAGTACTAATCAAGTCGTTTTAGCGATCTCCCGACACCGTGTAACCCTCTAACTTGTGCGGCTATATAGGAATAAATTATGACTCAGTAATCATGCTTACTTTATTACAACAGGCTGTGGGGGAATTTATGGTAGGGTGTCGTTTTTGAAGTATTTTTGATCGTTGAATAAATTTATGGGGGCGGGTTATACCTATTTCCTAACACTATCGAGCTATAGGTACAGTTTCTTAAATTTATAATTTGTTCAAAGTCCATGTAATGCACAATTTAGAAAGAAGAAGAATTATTATAATAAATCCTTTAAAATTTGTTTTTATTTTTGGGTTGCAGCTATGCTCGATTCGAACAGCCGTCTAATGGTGTACTTCTTGTGTTGCTGCACGGTCAGCCTTCACGGCCAATTCAACAACGACCTTGGTAAGCATTATCATGGCCCTATCGTAATTACCAGAGCCGCTGGGGGAGAAAGTGGTCCAACTGAACATTTTTCGTCTTTGGAGTAAACCAGTGTGCTTTGGGTTTATCCCCACGCAGAGGATTTTGTTCAATCAGGCAAAACGATTCAATCATTGGCAAAACTTGAAAGGAAATGATGAGTTGGTAACTTACGAAAATCCCATATTATGGGATTTTTGTAAATTACCAGTTCATCATTTCCTTTAATTATAATTCTCGGTTTTACCGAAATTTAAAACTGATTCGAAGCTAAAGTAGTGTTAAAAGCGAAGGAAGAGACAACTAAAATTATTTAATGAAGCAACCTTTTTAACGTTCACCTTGTGTGGGAAGTTCCCACACAAGGGAACCATCGGCCCCACTCCATAGTCAATTTGCCAGCCCGCCGCAAGTGGTCCTGAGCTGGAAGCGCTGCGACCGGCGGGGGGATTGGGCGGTCTTGTTTCTCCCGCGAGCAGCTTCCCTGCCCACGACCCGAACCGTCCCAAATCTCACCGCCGTTTATCCTTCATTGATCAATTAATTATTACAATCATTAATTGCCGTGCATTTTTGGTTAGTCCCGATGTCCAGGAATCCTCTGTCGACACTTTGGCTGAGGATGCCAGGACAGCGGAGCCAATTTATACGTGCGGGTCGGTTGCCCAGGCCTCCATTAGAGACAATTTGTTTGTGAAAGCCAGTTAGCCGAGTTCCAATTTAACTGCGAGCTGTGGAAGAACTGATATCAATCACGACACTTCATGACATTGTTTGATATTGGATTCACCACAGCCCCCTTCCGAAAAAAACACACTCCAGGTCAAGTAGATAGGTACATTTAGCCAACCTGGAGTTCGTGCTTCCTCCGTAACTGTATCGAAATCACCTTTTAGGTCAGCTGACCGCGACATCAATTCTAGCGATGCCCTAATTAGGAATGGAAGCGTTTCTGGATTATTTTTTTTATCGATAGAAGGCGTCCAAATAATACTAAAAATGGGGTATGAATTTATAAAATTTATGGAAAAATTGCTATTTGAATTTTGGCGGGAACCCGAGGTCAGCTCCTATTGGTCGACACGTTGGCCACCATTACAAAACTAAAAACTAAAGAATCGGTCATTGGAATAAGTTAATTTATATCACAAATAAGTTGAGTAAATAAGCATGATCACATTCAAAACAAAGCGAACACGGCCATTTTCTCGTTACTCCAGTGTCACTAGAGCCAAACACCAAGAAAAAATCGAAAAAGAAGAAAAAATCGACTTGCACTCTGGTGTCTTTTGATTGGAAACCGAAACACCTGTAGGTGACGTCACTCACAGTGGTTTTTGAATCGGCCTAAATTACTTAAGATGATTGTAAACTACGTGAAAGACTTTTTGTCACAAAAATGATGTATTTTTCCCTTTTTGACTTTTAACAACACGGTACAGGATGATTTAACCCGAAATTCGGGAGCACTTCCTTTCCTAATTAGGGATGTTCATACACTCCCATCCTCTTCCTCCTAAACCACTAGTGGCGTAATCCTATAGGATCTATAAATGACATTCCACCAACCACACAACACAAATAATAATATTGAACCTGAGAAGCAATTAGGAACATATTATTATCATGTAGGTACACCCCCAACATCCGTTATGCAGGATGCCCTAAACCTAGTATTCACTCCTCGGTGAAACCAGCCCCAAATGAGGGAATTGACCATTCCGTACCTTGTAGGTATTTATCAAAATTTAAATAACGTTTGATGATATCGGCATAAATAATGAATTGATTTAAAAAAATCATTTTTCTGAGTAAAATTGGGTATTGATACCCTAAATGTGATTTGAAACCTCGATCACACCTTATCATTTTGTATCAATCAAGTACCGCACTGTATGGATAGATTGTTGAACAAACTAGTCTTTATCAATCAATTGCATTTTAAGCAAATTCCCGAAACACCAGATAGGTCATTTCCATTAACTTCAATGAAATTCTTTCATGTCATGAAAGCTCAGAGTTCTCTTTACCAAAGACCTGTAAAATAAAAAGTACGTTTAGCAGGTAACGTTTGAAACGAGTTGAGTAGGTAAAGCAAAGCGAAATAGCCTTTCATAACACGAGATGAAGCTGCTCAGCCTGAGACATTTGGGTAGCGAACTGGGTTTTAACGAATGAGTTGGCAATGGACTCTATTCTCAATATATTGAGAATATATTCATTGCGATCCCACTTCCTAGATGGGTTTCCTTCAAATACTTGCTCTCGCACGATGTGGTTGGGGGCAAGCCTCTAAACCCCGTTACCCTGGGCACTTAATGGGTTAAATCATCGCATGCTCAATGTAAGTAGGCACTATTCGTTGGGGCAGTTGTTGTTGTTATAACATCCCGGGATCGCCTCATAGAAGGGAGATGAGAAGCCTGGTCAGTGCAAATTTACTGGAGAAGAGGCACGTACGGAGCTTCCCTGAGGGCTGTCTGGAGTTCCCACGGTTTTCCTCGCATCGTCGAGTTTTTTCGTAGGCTTGCCAAACATTATTGGAAGTATTATAGTATAATAGGAGTTAGGTTCCAACTGCCAGAGCTGCCAGCGTGCAGTAAACCATCATTAATTTGAATTCGGTCATTAATTTACTAAATGTAGAGGTGGGGTGTCACAACTACCTCATAGTTGTATTAATGTGAGTTGAGTATAACATTAGAAACGGCAGGGGGTCGTCCCGACGTGTCGGCACCGCTGGAGTATGGGGAAGGGAAGACTGCTGATTTCCCGCGTAATATGTTGGTGTCATCTAGCGACGCCGAGCCGTTTTACAGTTCTTAACGTCTTGTACTGTGGGGGGAACTAGTACAAGTTCATTGCCGACTCATCTGTTAACACACAGTTCAAGTCCCAATCGCCTCAGGCTGCATTCGCAATATGAAAAGACATCATGCCTATAGGATACCTATAGGTATCGTATAAGATAGGTGCTTGGGATTTTCAGAATATTTGTTTTCTGAAAACACGCATTTATTATTCTGTGCGTACGTTTGCTTAGACCGGCACATACATCATCACTCGACGAGAGGAAGTTCGTATTGAATACGAGCACAAACCAGCTTGCATTCGTCTAGTGAATCCACTCCACCAGTGACGTTTCCCTCTCGTGAATTTAAATGGGATCCGGAGATCTTTTCGGAGAAGACGCCAAGTGAAGAGAAAGTTTGCGAATCAGATTTCCTCGGGAATCTCGAAGGTTTTCAAGCCATGAGGAGAGGATTCACCATTCCTCATGCATCTTCGTTACTACCGAAGTTCAGGACGTTATTGGGTGGGGAGTGGAAAATTGAAAATACTTTGATGTATATATTTGAATATTGGAAAATATTTCAATCAATTTGGGATTACATCGCATGGTTTTATTATTAGGTACCTATTCTGATTATTAATACTGATTTTGAGCGCAAAATAAATTTTCCTATTACAGCCATAAATATTGTGATGATCTAATAATCCATTTTGTTGTAAATCGGGGTAGTCTTTGGACCTCAGAGGCCTTACTGAGTCTGAGTAGGGGTTTGAACGTGTCCATCGATGCTACGCACCCCACCAGGGGGGGGTCTGGCGTGGCGAGCGTTGGCGAGCAAAGCGAGCCGGAGCATCTAGTTCGCGGAATTTGCGATAACGCATTACAGTACAGACTCTGACAGGCTGACTTCATGTAATATTATGTCGGATCGATCCAGTCAACGCCGCCACATTCGATTGACGAAAGCCAGCTTGAACAGCCTACGGAAACCTGACTGAATGAATATGCATCCTCAGCAATTTCAGATTTCCACAGCTGTTCTGACCACCGCGCGATAGAACCTGAAAGAAGTGCTTGAACGGGAAGCTCCACCCTCCTTCGGTAGATACGCCAAGTTGATTTTTGTCAATGAAATACGACTGCCAAAGTTCATTCTTCCTAAACGTATTGAACAACTTTTTCTGCGAGTCTTTCTCCCCGAAAGTGTACGATCCAACAATACGGCTGGATCCACTCGCCATCCTTCTTAATGTGTTTCTCTTCGAGTAGGGTTTGAATGGGAACGATCTGGTGAATAATCTGCCTACGCCGCTTTTATGAGGATGTTTTTTTGACTTGGCAGCCGTCCCCAATCCTATTATGGGCGATCGGACCTACCCTCCTCAACAAGCTCGGTGGAGAGGTCGTTAAAGAAAGTGACTCTCTATCAATAACTCATCAGGTTTCAATCTTCAGTCAGACAATCATCCACCAAGCGTCGAGAGAAACAACTTCCAATTGTTAGTAGCTTTATTCAATAGAAGTCCTGCGAGAAACTGTCCTTGGAGTTCTTGCTTCGCTTCTTCGCTCGTTTTTTCTATCGCCACTTTCCCTTTCTTTTATCGGACAATTTAATTTAGGCTGTTCCTGCCAACGACTGCTGAGAGAAGAAAGTGATCTCAGCCAAATTAGGTCAGCTCCGTTGAATTAATTGATGACGTTTGCGGTCGTGGCGAGGAGTTGGGGTTGAAACAATATTAAAAGAAATTTTGAAAGAACCCTTCCTGGAAAAGGGCAAAACAAGGAAACGGGATAAGCTAACCATGGAACTGTTTGGTTGTCATGATCTGGCAGTTTCATTCATTCAACTCACTACTACCAATATTTCAAAAGTTCACTTGTTCGAAAAACAAATTATTCCCTTGGAAAATTTAGTATTAGTATTACTAATAATTAGTAAGAATATTAGTTTGAAGAAGGTTTGAGTAGTGATTCGCTCTTTATTCTCCCATATAGTTTTGCAATGATCGTTTCAACAAACAACAAGTTGGTGCCTTTTTGCTCCGCAGGGTTGTTTTCTTTGTTTTCAGGCATATTAAAAATCAGGTTTGAAAAAACTTTGGTTTTGAAAAAAGTAGAATTTTTTAAAACCGATAATTTTTACAGTCTGTTTCAATTGAGTCAACGCGCCAAAATCATCACTAATTCATTGCTGTCGAAACAACGGCATTGAAGAACCGGTTGAATTCACGTTCATTGAAGAACGTTTTGGGAAATCACGTTTTTCTGGATAAAAAATAGTCCTAACGTGATAACGTATAAAATAGTTCATAACGTGGTGAAATTGGACTTGAAATAATTTCAAGTGTTGTAAACAATAATAATTATTGTTTACAACACTTAAAAAACTTGGATATCGACCTCTGAGATCTTCCGAGCGCTTGGTGCCCTTTTTTTGTTGCCCCCTGTATGTATACTATCGACCTGGAACAGCAGTTTCTAAACTGCGCATGTCTCCGGCGATTTTTGTTAACATTCCGTCAAACCTGGAACAAACCTATTCATGTTTTTGATGAACTATTTATTGGTCGTCGTTCTATCGACGTTTTAATTATATTAAATTGGATTGATGGAGTGGTTGACGAGTATCACTGTACCGATTGTTCACGATTCATGGGTGGCTGGAAATTGCTCGAGAGCTCACACACAAATCGGTACCCGTCGGGGTACGATTTACTGCAAGCTCTGGCGTCGATGGTGGAGCGGTTGGGGGTGTTCCCCATTCAAAAGCCCTTCAACGTGTAATTTCTTAGAAGTCCCTTTCAGCCAAAAGAAATCGCTAAAGGCCTTTGGGAGGGGGAGGCGGCTATGGAACGGGGAAACTCGCACCTCGGCTATATTTCACGAATGACGGAACCCGCTCTGTTTAACAAGGGGCCTCCTGAGATGAAAATGCGTCAGCTGCTGGGTTCTGAGTGTTGAATAAACGGAGTGTGAATTTGAATGCCTCTGTTTTCCACAGAATAAGGAAATGTGAGCTGGATGTACATTGCGGCTCGAAATGAAATCGACGTAGGAAATTTCCATACTATGCGCCACACCTCGAATGAAATCCTGCTAGCATTTTCCTAGATACGAGTTAAATTGTCGCAAATTGCTTTGCTGCGTATGTTATTACACAGTGTATTAGCATGGACCATGCTTTTACCGGGACCTAGCTACCAAAAACGACCCCACAATGCGTCACGTAAGTAGCAGGAAAACGGTAGACGGCCAGAAGGCCAATCATCATCGCAACAACATAATAATAATTCTTTTGTTAACAATAATTGTTATTGTTAACATCATGTGTTAATATGGTCTCTAAGAAGGGAAGGATTAAATTGTAGTTCCATGTTCCTCCAATGTTTAGCCGTTAGGCTCAAGGTAACGGCGTGGGAGGCCTGGTCGTAATCAAATTCAATCTTACGAAAGGCAGTTCTCCCAGCTCCTAACAGCGAATTATTGTCGGCTACAAAGACCCAGGCAGCTGGGGAGGCGTGGTCATAGATCCCAATCAAAAAGACACTGTGATGTTCGTCGATGAATTAAATTGTAATCGATTAGTGAAATGATACTGGCGGTGAGATAAGGGACGGTCGACGTCAGGGCCGACCGGTCTCGCCGCCAGGCGCAGCACCTCCAGCTGAGAGTCGGTGAATTTATTATGCAAGAGTGCGGCCCATGAGTCCTTGGGCGCTACATCCACCATTACAATAATTGTAATGGTGGATGTAAAATTTACATATTTAATTATTTAGCCTAATTTCACGGTATTATTTCGCTAATATTAAGTTGATCAATCTTCCTGTAATGTTCTATCCGAGTTTTATCTATTCCAGAGGAAGACGAGTTTCCTGTCAACTTCACTACGTTGTGGGATATACTGAAGCCACAAGGACCGAATCCTTTTCTCCACGAGTTGAATGGTCATTGGTCATTCAATGACACCATCGACATATCCAAGTATGAGGACTTCGATCATACCAGATTCGAAAGTGAGTTGAATTCCAATAGTACCTAGTGAAGTTATGTTGAAGAAATCGATAATGATGAAGCGAGACAATCAGTCGAAGCATATACGGTTTGGTCGATGTTTTTCGATTCTTTTCATTCGACGAGATTTGTTTCACCAAAGTAGCGCTAATCGGGTTATCTCAAGGTGATTCTTTTTGTAATGGAATCCGTTATCTGTAACAGTGGCAGTGGGGTAGTATTCTCACATTTCAGAGCCAGGCGCGTTGATTAATCCTACAGGCCATCCCAGCAGTGACCTCTTCCGTCCTTGTGGAAATAACTTGGAGGCTGGTTCTTTGTTTACTGGGATTGGGGGACTTGAACTCTTCTCCCCCGACTCATCGTGGCGGCAAGAGGCGTTACTTAGCCACAGTGGTGGTTTGAAAGGGTCGAACTCGCCTGAGTAGACCAGACCGAGGTTCGGGTTCTCCATTAGCGACGTTGTCTTGATGACCGTCCCCCCTTCCACTAATTCGAACTAGCCCTCTTGGCTCCCCTCGGATGGGTATCTACACCCTGCGTAGCCTTGAATTGTGTTCCTCCAACTTGGCTCATCAGCTGAACTTGAGCCTGATGGCTTAGCTAGCGTACGCATAAAACACAGGGTGACGTGTACAACACAGTGAAGGTAATTGTAAACTTGCGAGCCTCTATGGTCTTTTGTTTGGAATTGATGAGTATAACTTAACTGCTGATCTGAAGTACAATGTTTGCTATACCAACATGGAGTACGCATTATAGTGCATTCGAACATCAAGGGTTTCATGAATCATTTGAATGGGTTTGATGACGTCACCGAATGTTTTTGCGAACTTCTATAAGGTGTTTTATAGAAACGCTGCAAATGTTGCACAATGGTTTATTAGTCTTTGGAAAAATTTATGCAAAAGTTAATCCTATGTCAATTAAAAAGTACTATAGTTTTAAGTATTAAAAACAATTGTTTTTAAACTGTAATTGTGTACAGCTTTTGGACTGATGAACGTCTCAACCGTTTGTTCCAACTTAAAAATGCCGACATTTTCATTATATATCTTGATAGCTTGAACCATGAACGAACTATTATAAATTGATGTTGAGTGTTTAGGAATCTGCAAGAGCTTTGTTGAGTGTCGTGTGCCAATGTTGTGAATATCTGACATAAATTTAAATTCATTAAAGATACATGGGGGCTTTCTAAATTTCAATACCTTGAATACGAGAACAGCTAGTGCAAGTTTTTTCTTCTCTCTGATTTTAAACCAACCAAGTATTTTAAATGCCGGAGTGACATGGTCGTCGAGTTTAAGGCGCATGGCGAATCTAACGATAGCATTTTCCGCCTATTGCAATCTATTTATTAGCTCACTGTTCAGGTCACAGTATGCTCCGATGGCGCATAGTCAAAATATGGCATTACAAGTGATTGAACTAATTTGACTCTGACATCGAAGGGTAAATCCGAAGCCAGTCTACGTAACTGATACAGACTTCTATAATTCTTGCTGCAGATGCCTGATACCTGGGATTCCCAGGATAACGTGTTTTGTACAATAACTCCAAGGTTTTTATTTCTGTTACAATTCCGATAGTTTCTCCGACAATTTTTAGTTCTTTTATTTCCTCTTGATTTACTTTAGCGAGGAGCTTGCTTTACCCGAGAATCATGGCCTTCGTTTTATTTTTGTTGACGTATATTTCCATGGTCTCTGCACCAGCCGTTCAATCTCCCCAGATCTTCACTAATTTGACAAATCGTTTCATCCACGCGTCCGATCTCACAGGCAAAACGACACCTAAGCCGAACACACCCCATAGCCGACAAACTTTAAAAGCTCCTCCCTTAGCCCATTTTAACTCCACAGGTTTGGGCGATCGGGCTGCAAACCTTGCTGATGGAACTAGATAAAGAACCGAGAAGTTTTGTCAAAATTTCACATTTTCACTAAGCGTTTTACTGCTCAAAACGGCCCAGACGGTGAACGGACATTCGTATTTGGAATCTACACAGTGTCATGACATGGCATGACGCTTTCTGGGTTGGCAAGTGTCCCCATCTTGCCATCGCTGGACGCGAGTCAAATCAGCGGTTACTTCCAACCGGATATCCATTATCAGTTTCCAGACTGAAGGATGCTTGTGCTGAACAAGTCACGAAGCTAATATCAAAGGGCAAAGAGCCTGCCGCAGCTTAAAACACCAACGCGTTCACAACAAAGACTCGTTTCAATGCAGATCTCGGTCGGGGGAATTTTTTCCGGGTTCGCAACTTAGCCGGGGAAATATTTTCCAGGGGGAGGTCGTTCGGGGAAATAATTTCCGGGGAAATTTTTACCGATTACCCTAAATGTTACAGCCCCGTCTCGAATATAATGTATTCTCGTAATAATTCACATATGTCGTATGTAAATTATTACGAGAATGTATAAGAATCTGATCTTCCAAAGTTATAGTTTTTGAAAATCGTTTTCTTGTAAGGTTCTGAAATAGGTAATTATATTACCATATTTGATAGATGTGGACCTTGGGTGATAAGTAGGTACCAGTCAAGTTGAGTAGGAACACATTAGTGTGGTGATGTCTTTGACGACACCTTCCCAGCCTCGTGTATCGCCGTTAATTGCTAATGGCACACTCGAGTTGGACATAACCACAAGAGCTGGGAGGGTACAATTAGCCGGGCTTATTTCACTAGCAAAGGGTATGGTTTGAAGCTCCCTGAGCCTCTGACATTATGATAGGATGGTGGCTTTGTGGAAGCATTTCAAATAACCACCCTTTCCGAGTTCAACCAAGAACCTGTCATATCAATTTGTAGTTCGAACCTACGAAGTGAGCTAATTGTTTATTTTTAGTTGATTTTATTTGGTTTCTCTGGTCGAACTGGATTGCTACTGGCACGCACACTGCTACTAGTCACTGAAATTAATCGGCCAGTGCCAAAAGCTTAGGATTTCTAACTTATACCCCCCCCCCCCCCCCCACATTCCTCGGCTTGCTGATAACAAGTATGTAGCAAATATCTTGAAACATAATAATATTATGTTTCAAGATTATGTACATATTATGTACCTACGACAAACCTTCGTACCCAACAAACCATCTTGAAACATAATACCTACGACAAACCTTCGAGAGGCGGTAAATATGTTTCCATCCCGCACATTTGGTTACGTTACGTTGCCACTTTGAGGGCCAATGAATTTTCAAACTTTTTTGCATCACTCAGTCACTCATAAAGTTTTTTTCTCTCTCTCTCTCTCTCTCTCTCTCTCTCCCTCCCTCCCTCCCTCCAACCGTTTATGAAACCGCAGTTGAAATCAGAGGCATTAAACATAACAAATTTCAAATTAATTCGCAACGACCCATTAGGAAAAGAAGGAGGCGGCGTTGCTATATTCCTAAGAGAGCATTACTAGTACAAAATTTTACATAAGTCTCCAGGTGAATATAATCACGAACCTTAATTTTTAACATGGATATGTTTTTGGGCTGGGGGTCATTCTAAAATTTGCGTAACGACATCAAACGACACCAAACTTTGTTACGCAACATAATCGCTAAAACTATAATCACATGATTGGTCTGTAAGGAAGTTTGGCGGTTGGTTACTAGAAACTGTTTCTACTCGACAAGTACGACACCAAAATTTGTGACGACGAGTTTACAGTAAACATATCCATGATTCAATGTTTTT
Organism: Pilophorus perplexus; assembly: GCA_955831195.1. Classification (NCBI taxonomy): domain Eukaryota; kingdom Metazoa; phylum Arthropoda; class Insecta; order Hemiptera; family Miridae; genus Pilophorus; species Pilophorus perplexus. The sequence continues at coordinate 12,380,752 of OY037015.1, read as the reverse complement.
CCGTGAAGCGGAGAATTTCCAGGGTTTATTTATAGAAGTCGAAACGAGGAGTAGAAAAATCATAGTAGGTGCTGTGTACAGACCACTTAAGGCTAAAGGTTCAGCTAACTAGCTGATAGATACTAGTATCTGGCTCATCGCCTCCTTCAAAGCGTTCCCATTTCCGTTTGGCAAGACCGAGGAAGGAAGTTACGCCCCAGATCAGCGGATTACATTACATTGGGAATTAAACTGAATCAGTTTAAGCAATCCTCTTCTCTCCTTGAGCCGCTAATCAATAATAATTATTTTACTAACTCGCGATAAGCCCTGAGAGTTGTGTGTTGCTGAATAATTCTAGTGAAATTTAGGATAGTTACTAGTGAAATTATAATTATTATAATTTCACTAGTAACTATCGGGTAACTATGTATTAAATAAACCATTTAATAAACCATTCACGAAGGGGTTCCCATTCACCCGAAGTACCTATCGTGAATGGTAAACCTATTGACAAATTTATTGAATTGCCATTCACGATACATTGGTAATTCAGCGCCACATGAGATTGGAATGCATACGTCATTCGTGGAATATTATTTTGATATACTATGCAAACTTCACTATCTCGAACGAGGTTGGGAACTGCCAGTTAAATAATAATTGAATCCGTGAACTGAACCACTGACTAATTCTGCTTGTTTGGCATCAGTAGGTACTCAGCTGGTTCAGCTTCTTATTCAAAATTAAGCCTATTTAAATTGGCCCCTCATTAAGTTGATACGAAGTTGACTACTCTGCTGATTTGGCTCCTTGTTTGAGGGTTGAAAGAAATCTTACGAAATTTATACTTAGACCCCCAGTCAAAAGAAATATCCATGACAAAAAAAACTCACAAATTCTGCAAGATTTCAATCAAAATTTGGATACAGTGTGACATGGATATAAAATATCGTACATAATCATAATATTATTATAATAAACAGCACTCAATTGTAAAGCTGTTCATTGGCCTATTCTATAAAAAATTATGAGATTAAGCAATCCATTATTTTATTTTTATTTATTTATTTATTTATTTTTTATTATTTTTTGTTTTTTTTTGTTTAGTCGTTTTCTTCCACGTTCGAGTGCTACACGTAATAATTACGTGTAGCACTCGAACGTGGAATTATTCAATTATTGAAGTGTGTAGGTACGTTATTCCTAAAAAATCGATGAAGTTCATATGAGGTTGAATTTAAATGCTACCTATTAGCTACCTATCATACATAAGACTTATCTATTATAGGAATACACTTAGTGTATTCCGCTATGAGATCACGTTCCCATAATATGTGGGTGTACGCCAGGTAATTTGGTTCGCAACGAGGTAATTGATTTTCACTCCCGTAGCAAAATTTTTAAAATTACATTTAATGTTGAGAAAAGCGGCACCATCTAAGCTTTTTTAGGTACTGCTGTTCTGAGATGAAAGCGTTTAAGATTTATATTTATTCTTACCCTTTATACTTATTTGCTTGCAACAACTTGTTTCTAAATATTTTTCTGCGTGTGCCTTATATTGTTATATTAACTCGACCTCTTGTAATGGATGTTTAATGTAAACTTCGTGCTCCCTCTTTGACAGTTTGGAGTCTTGATATGCGTACTCGGGCATTCCAGCCGTAATATCCAGACGGAGCGGTACCACGGAAGAGAAGAAAGGTATTAAAACTTGCGGTGAATAATAAATTACGGAGTTTCTTTGCCTGGACAAGTAAATTTACTTCGTCCATAAATTACTCCACGTTGACTCAGGCTTAATATGAGAAATTAAATAGAAATGCTGAGCCTCCGTAATGACGGTGATGGTTCAGTTGGCAAAGTTGTAACCTGAATAATCAAGTCAAGCTTTGCCAAATGTTTCTGCTGCGAGATTCGTGAGACTCCTCCGGTATTGTAGATTTGCCCGTTACCTCTGATGAACATAACGTCAACCAGTTCCGTCTGAGGTTTAAGCTAAGAGAGACGCGGCGCCTATAATATTATTATTTATAATAATAATTTATAATGTAAGTTACAATATAACTGTATATTATACAGTTAAGAAAATCGGCCAACTCCCGCCCTCTCCCGAGACGATCCCGCGAATCCGAAAAACTTTTTTCCCAAAATATTATATTATATTTGGTGATCGGCAGGTGCCCTGACCAGAATTATACCACATTTGAAGGGTTGGACACCTTTCATCATCAAAATCTGGGGTGGTTCAAAATGCACGTTTTGGCACTCTCTTACTTTTTTCTTTTATTTTTTTCTCTCCTGTACAGGTCACACCGCTCAACCGTATTCGATGAAATTTGATATGTGAGGCAGGTTTGGTGTGTGGAAGTGCCTTTTGGGGATTTCAATGTTTTACGGCCAGTCAACAGATTTGGATGAAACTTGGTGTGTGGATCAGGTTTTAAGTCCTGATTAACCAATTATGGGGGGGGGGGGGGGGGTTGTGGCCAATTTTAAAATTTCATTGAAATGTGCTATGTACATCAGGTTTGGCGTGTGGAATTGCCTTTTAGGGGTTTTCAAACTTTTGCCACATACAAATTATTGCAGACAATTATGATAGGGAAGATCAGCGGACGTAGGGGAGTTGGAAGGAAGCGTGCACCATAGGTGTCAAACATTAGTAGCTGGATGGAATCAACCGAGCAGCAGATCTGTTTCACCTGGCGCAGGATCCCGAGAGATTTGCAGTGTTTTCGCCAACCTTCAATGATGGAGATGGCACTAGAACAAAAAGAAACTTTTGCGACCAAAAGGGAGGGGGTTATGAGGGTGGGGTTAAGTGTTCAATCACAATTAACATCACTTCCAGTCCATAGATTTGGAAGAAACTTGGTGTGCGGGTCAGGTTTCATGTCCTGATTGACCAATTAGGGTGGTGGCGCAGGGGTTGAGTGGGGGAGGGGGATTTGTTACCGATTCTCCAATTTCAATGAAATTTGGAATGAACGTCAGGCTTCGCCTACGGAATTGCCTTTAGGGGGTTTCAAATTTTTACGACCTATTTGAAGGGTGTTATGAGGATCCATAACTTTGTATCAAAACCTCAGCTGTCTCAGTTCTTTGAAGAAGGAAAAAAAATCACTGATATCCCCCAAAAATACCCCGCTGGGGTTAAAAAGATGCCAAGCATCAAAAGCCTTGATATCAAAGTTGTGCCAGCCCATTAGTTGAAACTCTTCAGTCAAACTTTTGCGCGTTCTTTCTGACCCCAAGTTGAGCCACCACCTACGTAGTTTGTACTATCCATTTGTACTATCCATCTTAAGTTGTTCTGGCCGATTCAAAAACCGGTGTAGGTGACGTCACCTATACCAGTTCCGGTTTCCAATCAAAAACACCAAAGTGCAGGTCGATTTTCAATTTTTTTTCTCTTGATTTTCTTGGTGTTTGGCACTAGTGACACTGGAGTAACGCGAGAATGACCGTGTTCGCTTTGTTGTGAATGTGATCGTACGTATTGACTCAACTTATTCATTTAAATTAACTTATTTGACGTGGTCGATCATTCAGTTTTTAGTTTTTTAATGGTGGCCAACTCGTCGACCAATAGGAGCTAACTTCGGGTTTCCGCCAAAATTCAAATTGGAATTTTTCCATAAATTTTATAAATTCGTACGAACTTGCAGTTTGTGTTTTAACCCCATTTTCAGTATTATTTGGAAGTCTTCTATCGATAAAAAAAATAATCCAGACACGTTTCCATTCCTCATTGGTTGGCACAACATTGATATCAACGCTTTAGATGCTTGGCACCTTTTTAACCCCAGAGGGGTATTTTTGGGGATATATAAATTGCCAGGTAACCATTCAACTGTCTCATGTCGGAGCTTTCGAATCGATAAGGAGTGGAGAGTATGTGACGGAAGGGAATTGCTAACGGATGATGTTGGAGAAGGGATTGAACGACCGTGGCATGAGAACCAGTCCTCTAACTGCTTTTTGCATACCGTCCGACTTAGGTAGATGACTCCGGTTAGTTTGATGTCCCTAATCGAATTCTCACGCTTTAGACACGAGTAAACTTGTTTCTGGGCCGGGAATGGGGCACTCAGGAAAGTTAGTTGAGATATGTGCGGCTCAGTTGGGGGAGTTAGTTAGTTATCTAATTAATATTCACCCGGGGACTTCTGCCCGAAAGCCCAGTTCCTCTACATACATATCTGATGGTGTGTCGCACCTTCAATGTTGTTCATCGTGATTAGGATCATTTTTTAAAAACCCCCAGGGAATGTGCGTGTATTTAATGCGACGCTGATTCTGCTAAAATTTAATTCTTCATTGCGCGTCCCATCTTTTTGTGTCAGAGGCTCTGTAGAATTTGTGGGATATCTTGAAAATCCGATAGACTGGACGCGGCAGTAATTATGGTGATGTTCCTCTCAATCTGATTATACAAGCTCTGGTTGTTCCGTTGGGTGATTCCGTGTCTGATAAATGTTGTTTTGATGGATGACAACTTTCCCCTCTCCATTGTCAAGTAAATTTGGCCGTTTCATATGGAAAGCGAGTCATCTTTCATTGTGTCACACAAATCGAGGATGTCAGGTCCATTTGAAGCTTAGGCCGCGTCGCACATGAAACCTGTACCGTTTATGATGATTGCCGTTTTTGAAAAAGATGTGATACACAAAGTGGTTGTTTGCCGATGGTGCAGAGGTATAATCCAATGAGATTTGATACATATTACATGTGAAATGATGAGTGAGCTGATAAAGTATGGACATTTTTTTTATTGTCTGTGTATTTTGAATCTAGTTTTTAGGATGCAAAGGAAGGGTCTAATCAAGCTGGTCAGCGGAAATGGCTCGTCGGAGGGTCACGTACGAAACGTTTTTGTTTCAGATTGGTTCGCCGGCTCGAGGGAGAGTTTGGAAGACCTGCTAAACAAAATAAGGGAGCAGAACAACAAGGGCGTTTCCACTCCACCGCCCGAAGATTTGCCCGTGTTTGACACGAACTTGGTGACCAATGCGACAGCACAGCTGGGAGGAACGGCTTATCTCCATTGCAGAGTCCGCAACCTCAACAACCGAGCGGTGAGTGGATCCTCCGTCAAACCGCATTTCAAAACCGCACTCCGGTCGAATCAAACGACTGCAGTGTAATCGGAAAGAGCCCTGTGGATGGGAACTCCATTTTTCGGTTGGTTTCATCGTATTAATTACTTTTATTAATTAATGAATCATTAATTAGGATGAATTCACTTTCAAAACGCCCTGTATCTACTGTGGGACACGCCATACAGTACCTACACGTCGTCGTGTTTCTAAAGTTGAATTTTATTCACCAGTGAATTCGATTCAGTGATCAGATTCACTATTTTTTGTGTTGTGTGTTTAGTGGAAGGCCTGTGGCGTAAATCCTCGATTTCGCCGCTGATTTTTTTGGATGATGAGGAAGGGAGTGTGGGAACATTTCCATTCATAACATGATGTGTCATCATCTGCAGACCTGGTAGAAGATTCAGCCACAGAAAAGAAAAATTCACATTCTCCACGCTTACCTACCTGATATGTCAGGATACTGTGGAGATGCCAAGTCTTCATAAGGGAACCGAGGGGAAGACAATGCCCAACACGATACGTCGTGACCGGCATCGTTTCGCCCTGGGCTCACAGTTTTACCGAGAACAGCTTTTGCAGCTACCTCAAACGAGTTGTCGTTGAAGGTGGCCTGTCCAGCTGACCCGGTCTTATAGGGGACCGCCATGGAGGAATAGAGAGGAGAGTTCACTGAATAGGACTTCGTGTGCCATAGTCGACGGTGGCGCTATCCCTACGGAACGTAGTGAACTACACATAGTACCTTCAAACCCGACTAGAGTGAGCCACTAGCCCTTCTTACGAAGGAAAGCCCAAAATACCTCACTAAACGGATTTATCTTCCACTGTTGTGCTACTACAATTAAATTAAATGAAAAATTGAAGGAACCATCTCTGAATAACGAAATTGATTGTGTAGTTGAATGTACACGAAATTGATTGTGTATTGCAAATGCAATAATTGCATTGCAATTATTGTGAATGCAAACGCCACGTCGGAATTCGCAGGGCGCCATCTTCTGGTTCAGTTTTGGTAACTTACCACTTTCAAAGTTCACTACATCTCGTAAGGGTCGCGCTGCAGTCGCAATCCCCCCCGCCGTTCCACTACTGGGTTGGCGTTTTGGGAACGCGATTTAACACAGAGTGAGCTCTCCTCTCTATTCCTCCATGGGGGACCGCTCTCCCGGCTTCCTCTAGCGAAATGTCGCTAAAGGACTCCCGGGCGACAGACCCATGCGTCAGGAACATTCCCGCTGATTCAGCTTCCCCAAGCAAAGTGTCGCTAAGCCTAGCTTAGGGAGGCCACGCCAGCGGGAATGTTCCTGACAAAGCACTGCCATTAAATGTCAGCATAAACGGAAAATTGAACAGTGAATGCCAACTTGATGATACAAAACACACCTTCGGGCGAGAGAAGAGGGGTTTGCACGGTCGCGCCGGTACTCTGTCTATCGGTTCTACATGTATGAACACGGAGAAACAACTAATTTAGCCATTAGAGGGAGGTGAAGGCCTGGAGAAACGATTAAAGTTGGGGTTCAAGCATTTAGAGTTATTATTCTTGGAATAATACACACATGTGATCGATCGCAGCAGCCGCTAGACATCTTCCTTATACTGATAATCACCTCTTGGAAGGCAATGGCGAACCTCTCACATTTGCCGTTCGGAGCCGGCTTTAAACAGTAGGTCCGTACTACTTCTGTAAAAACCGTTCAACACGCTCAACAGAAGTTAGCAGCGAGAGGTAGCCAACGCCTGGTTACCTCTCCCTTCTTTTACTTACTATGAAGTTGAAGCTGGTTTAGAGGGTAATCGCTACCTCAAACATTCGAATTTTACGTCTCGATCAAACCACCTTACTTATAGTGGTTTGAAAAAATTGGGGAAAAGCGATTATTTCTTTTAAAAACGTGATCAGCAGGTATAGGTATGTAAGTAAAAAAAACCGACCGTTTTGAAAGTAAACGCCTCCATTCTGACTTGAACCTTATGAGGTTGGAATATTTGTTTCCAAGTGCTACATTTCCAACTACGTTTAATCGGTCCTGTGCAATTAAACCGTTACGTTATAAGAAAAATGCGTTCAGGTAGTGCTATTTATGCAGTTAGTTAATGCTATTTATATTATTTCTTTTATCTCTCTTGGAAAAGCCCTCATCGCTTTACCACATCCGTCCTTCTCCCTTGAGTTTAGTGCACTCGAAGGGTATTGAGAAACAAGAGAGCTGACACTACCCTCCCGGGGACCCAACTGGATTTAACTTCTTTCTACCCGTAACTCGGTTTATTTCCCTCCAGGTCCAAAGTATTTCTCAAAGTCTAGGGGGCTTCCGTGTTAAGTATCTCCCTTCCGAAATGAAGCTGTTACGGTACCGCTCAAAGAAGCCTCGGCCCCCGGAAACAAATAAGCCCTTGCCTAACTTTCTGCTTTGGAGCTTTCAAGAGTGAGCAGAAAGGGTATTGAAGTTTTATACGAGGTTATATACACCTTCGAGATCATGCTAGACTAAGCGAAAAACATTATTAACTCGACCCTTACCTATCTCGGTTTACACTGCCAATAGAGACGAGTGATTCGGACCACTCCACCGAGCAAGGTTGTAAAAGCGGGCAGTGCACGACTGAGGAATGTATTCAACTTCAGTTCCCTCCTTCTCTGCCACTATTTACGATCGGGCTGTTTTTATCTTTAAGTTCCCGAACCTGAGGACAATGCTTTTCCTCCAATGCATTGTCCCACAGCCCCCTTTTGAGAAAAGTCACCCGTATCTATTCAGCTGTTAAGTATTTAATGTATATCTAATATATTTCATTTATAATTATAAATTAAATATATTAGATATAGACTACGATTACCTATAAATTATAGGTTTATTATAGGCTATAATAAAAATATATAATATTAATTTATCTAATGGGGTTTCTTTTAATTTCATTTAAATGGGTTCTTGAAACCGTACTAAAAAGGTTCCATTGCGTAGCTTCTCGATTTGTCTATTATCAATCATTTCTAAAAAGAAAACTCATTCAGACATGGCGGTTTTTGAAACGCGAGCGGTCAAAGAAAAGTTGAACGTGTTATCTTCGTCGACAAATTTCCAACTCCCCCAGAAAGTCGTGCCTGTCATCAGAGTTATTTTTCTTGGGGAAAAGGGGACTTTAGAAGCAATCTTATGGTTGGGTTTGAGTAGCTGCGTTTGTAAGCCTCCCACTGGCCCTAATCAATTCTAATGAGTCTTCAGTCGTGATTTGAATTGTTAACCAGGGCTATCTGCGACCGGCAATGGCGTATCAAATGACCCGGAGAAAAGGCCTCCTGTAATGGGTTTAGTCGGTTATTTTATGTCCGCGCTCCAGGACCTTATTGCGATGGGTGGGTGAAAGTTTGGAGTGGGAATTTATTGGCAATAATTTTTCGATTGATTGCAGGTGTCTTGGGTTAGAAGAAGAGACTGGCACATTCTAACTTCTGCAATGTTCACTTATACCAACGACGAGCGGTTTCAAGTTATTCATCAAGAGGGCTCCGACGATTGGACGCTTCAAGTCAAATACGTCCAAAAGAGGGATCAAGGAGCCTACGAGTGTCAGGTATGTTAGTGAAATAGGAATGGCTTAATCCGTCTAGAGTAAATAGAATCAGCGATTTAATAATAGTGAGTTCCTTGGATGTTTTTTTTTTTTTTTTTTTTTTTCTGCAAAGTTTATCCTTCAAAAGTGATGAAGACGGGTCAAAATTACAGAAACCCCGTCTCAGTTATTTATGAGACCATGAAAAAGGGAAAATTCGAGGCCTGAGAGTGGGATGTGATATGTACCGCTTCATCCTTTTTGATTGGTCCGAGAGATACAAGTTAGCCAACCTTGCTAGGCGTCAAGCCGGTTTTCGCTAGTCAAAATTTGACATTTAATGTAAAGTCTCTTGTCAAACTTTTGTCAGTCAATACAAAGAATTCGTGTTAGCGTGTTAGCGGTCCGCAGTTCTTGGAGAGATTAATGTAATCAGAATCGCCTTGTCGAGCGTGTTGAGTAAAAAAAGATCACTGCGCGCTCTGGCGGCTCACTGGCGAAGCGCAATGTGCAGCGTCACCGGCCTCAGCTTTCGATTTTTGCAGCCTGAGCCGTTCGTTACCTCTCATCGGCATATGGTTTTCTTAGCATCGGTCGTTAGGGTGCAGTTGTTTACGTAATGAGCGGATATTTTTGATGTGTTGTGTGACATAGTTTGGTCGCTAGATACCTACTGTTTCTTAGTTTCTCTCGCGCATTAAATATATCTTAATAACAGAAAGGTTGCGCTCATCTATTCAATTCAATTGATGGCTTGTTTGAATTGACTCATTTTTGACATCCGGTGTTTCTGAAAGTGTTAACAATCAGAAAATTTACCAGTGTAATCCATTGTGTCAAAAGAAAATTGCCGGTTTGTGGTAAGAAATATTTTTTGGTTTGTAAAAATAGATTGTACACCAACTCTAGGGTTGAAGGGTGAATCCGAATATGGCGTTGGAAATGTTAATTCCCGACCTTTTCAAGGAGCTCATTATGTACCTGAAAAATTATGAATCTCATAAGAATAAGTTCCCTATTATGTTGGCCTATGATAAATTCTCGCATCATAAAACCTTGGAGAGAAAACATTGATCTCTTCCTTTCCATGATATCCAAGGATTTGTGGGAATGAGCTTGAAACTAAAGCTATGAGATCCTCCTCTGAATAGGATCCTTCGGCCCCATTACCGAGTGTTGATTACCTCCTCTTTTCAAAAGGGTCTGAAGGGACACCGAATGGCTATTTTCATTGTGATGGAAACTCGCAGCGGGAGGAAAAATTAGAGCTGAGATTCCCTCTCCTTATCGAACGTTTCCGTAGGATTATTCTCACTCAGTCGTTATGATTGGGTGGGGAAGAGCCACTGCCGAAGCTTCTTTGCTTCATAAACTCGGGTTATTTGTGGAAAGGTTCGAGAAGAAGTGGAAAGTTTTAAACGCGCAGGCGTTACGTAGCCCTCTAGGAAACTTTTCAACTCATCAATTTGAGGTTCTAGCTCGGCTTTTCCCGTCAATAAGTAACGGACCAGAGGCAAACGGATTCAGGCGAGGACGGAAAGTGGTTTCTTCGGGACTGTGATGAAATTTTTCGGCTTCCGTCGCCGTTTCCCTCAAACATTCTCACGGACAAGTTTTTATTGAAGTCTTCTTAGGTTAGTTGTGTAGGATTGAGATGGCAAAACACACCTGGTATTTGCAGCCAAAATCCCTAAAGCAAATTCCTCGTCACTAGTGAATAATTTATTTTTAAATATCACCTTGAACTCTTCAGTTTTATTTTGTTTATTTCTTTATTTTATTTTATTTTATTTTATATTTTTCATTTGGATCGCAGAGTTGGTTCAGCTAATCCCCCCCCCCCCCCCCCCCCAACACGACCACCCTTCCAACTACTTTTAATTAAACTTCACACCGCAATCAAACTGAAACCATCAATCCGTGTTAGATTTTGTTGTGTCTAACAAGAGCCCTAAAATGTAATATTCGTGCCATGTTGGCATTGGAAATTGAACATTAGTTAGAAAATTTGCCAACGTTCGTTGCGATCAATAGGTTGGTGTTGTGATTGGGAAACTTGATCACCCTCGGGATCCCCAGTGACCAATTGCTGCCGTTGCCGAGTTTCAGTTTGCATTAATTCAGTTTCATAACCAAACTCTCCGGACACACAATTGAATCTCCCAACGTTGTTATTTCCTCGGCGGGGAAACTGAACGATAACATCAGATGAAAACAGCCTGATTAACCTCTTCAAGCTGAATGGCGGGTTAGAAATAGTCGGGATTAGTGATTAAAACTTGACTCTTTAGCAAAGCCTGGGCATTACTGGTCTTTAGCTGGAAACGAACTTTCTTCAAGCCATCTAACTGTAATGAGCTTGGGAGAGTGAGAGTGCGTGCAAACTTTGAAAAGTATGTTTAGTAAGGTAATTTGGTAATTCGCCGCTAGCGTTCATTATTTCCTTCTGTTCGTGGCGAAAATACGCGATGAAATTTGTGATCCTCTAGCCTTCACGTGGTTAAGCTTCCTTCACGTTGATAGAGTGATGATTGTTTGATGCATACCCGCACGAAAAAGGACTATATATCCTAAAGACATCGAGAGTTCACAGTTTCTCTATAGCCGATAACGTCGGTCGTATTTTAGGTTGTCAGGAAAATGAGGGTCATTCCTGCTCTTGAGCCCCCTACGTTTTTACGCCTCTAGTGCTGTTGTGTAGTTGAACCATCGATTTGCCGAGGGATGGATAACACAGCGATCATTCGCTAAGGATTCCTTCATCGTGTTATACGTCAATTCTCTTATACTACAAGGATGTTTAATCAAAAACTTTCATCGTTGTGCAGGTCGCTACTGGACGAGGTACTCTGTCACATTTCTTCAACCTCGTGGTCGTAGTGCCGACAGCCTACATTCTTGGCACAGGCGAATACCACATAGGGCAAGGCAGCACCATCAGTTTAGTCTGCATAATAGAAAATGTGAGTAAATTTAACATTATTCGCTTCATTTACATTTAGCTCTGAAGTCTCCTAATTGAAGTAAAACGAAAGTCACTGTGTATGTTATTTACCCAACTTTGTAATATACCCCGATTACTTGTTCGATCAGAAAATACCTGGTTTTTCACATTTCCGGACATGAACGCTTTCCTGGAGGCAATATTAGCAAATTAAACAAAATTTGGTAGATATTATTTATTTACTTATATTAGGGCCTATTTCACCAACTAACGGCTCCGCAAACTTGAACGAGTTCCGCACGGATTCCTATATAGGAATGCTAATCGGTGCTCCTTAGTGGGTTTAACGTGGGCGTTAACGCTTTAACGCTCGGTAACTCGGGTGGTAAAATTGGCCCTTAGTCAGTCACCTGACGTTATTTTCTTTGAGCTAAATTCCTCCCTCCAATCAATCAGAGCGGTGTTATGCGCTATGAAAAATTCTTCCGACTTTCAGCTGAATACCTTGGAAATTTGGATTAAAGCGAATGGGAAGGGAAACTGTCGACAAGCGTGCGAAAGAGGGGGGATAGTTTCAATATCTATTCTATACCTAAACAACTCATCAGCTTGGCCGATTTTCAAAGTTTACCTGCTTCATCTATTTAGTCTAAAAGAATGGGTTGGCGCGGTGGGAAATCTTTTAATTTACGGCGTTTGGTTTCTGTTTTGGGGGAATATAATATATTATAATATATTATACTGATTAAAAGATCCGAGAAACCAGACGTTAATAATAAAACGAGCCAAATAGAGCCAAACCCATTTTCAGATGTGTTGAAAATGGCGGCATAAAGTGTCGACGAATTAGAAAATAGACTCTACTGGTCCACCAGGTTAACGTGGATTTTGCTAGAATTGTTTACGTTTATTATTAAACCATAATCAAGATTCACGGTGAGGTTTAACGCAGAAAGAGTTTTAAGAAATTTTCCTGCGTTGATTAAGTATTAAATTAAAAACTTGAGCTATTGAGTTTCAGCGCTTATCAAGCTTTTGGCTGACAGAATCTGTCATCTTATGGCGAAGATTTTCTCCTGGAAAAGTGATCCACGAGCTAAACAAATATTGCCTCTGGTGATTAAATAAATATTGCCCCTTCCCAGATTGTTAAAAGTTTGTGAAGTCCTGATGTACACGTTTGATAAGGTGGAGTACGCCGTCCGAATGGATAGATAGGGGTAAAGTATCCTAATGTAGCACCTTTTTTTTTTTAATAAATCCATTTTCGGATTTAGATCACATAACATCGGAGAAAGAATTTCTTTTCCAACAAAAAACATGTTCCTAATGTGACACCAGTTCCATATGTGTTCGTATTATCAAAATGAGATATATCAATATTGATATTACGGCCCTCATTTTGTTATTACAATTAGTCGTCGTTAGGATCATCAGGAAAAATAATAAATCAGTTCTCTGGCCCGAATATGGTTTTAATCATCACTAGATACAGGTAACTGTTACTTTCAGAGACTGTTACTTCAGTATTTTTTCTTCCAAAAAAAAAAATTGTTTTAATTGCATTTTTCGAGCGCAATCTAGTAGTTCAATCAGGAGAACACGTCAGATTTGAAGAAATCACGAAAATGACTAATTAACTAGAACACACATGAAGGGTGCCATATTAGGAAAACAGGGGGGATTGACAACGATCGCTCATGAAGTGGAAAGTGAGTTCGGACTGAAAATAATTTATGGAAGATGTTCTTTGATGATAGGCTTTCTTAATCACATGCTGAAAATTTCAAAAAATACTCATCACTAGTCGTAAACAGGTGGTTGCACCTTGGTCCAAAAAACTTTCGGCGGCAGCCATTTGCGACAGTTGTTGTGCTGGTTGTATCAGGTGGCCCTTGGAAATTTGTATCCTTTGCCTTGTGGTCAGGCTTAAGTAGCTTCTAATTCACGTTACTGCCACCACACTACGCCTCATCAGGGTTATTTTGAGGAGCGCCATATTGGGCACTATACCATATTGGGGCACATTACCTAGTTCAACTTCTCGTTGAATGATTGTTAATAAATTAGCTTTAGCCTCGTAAGCAGATATCGTGATAGTCCTTCCGTAATAAAGTAAATACCGCCCCGGAAGCAGATAACGTCACCTCATAGAGTCTTCCAACAAATCATTCAAATACTGTAGCAGAGATGAACAGCTAAATCAGTTCACGTTACGTTAATTTATGATTCCATTCCTTTTGGGCTTAACGTTAGCAACCGTTTCTTAAGTTCGTACAATTTGGCATGATGCATTCGGTTACAAAGCCTTCAGTCCCTTGGTTCTCCTGAAACATATTGTCCCTCGGCATATATCAAAGCCAGCCCCTTCATTGACTTTCCGTATAAAGAAAACGGACAATCGCATATATCATTTTGCCACAAAACTACAACTGTTTCTAACTGCCGAATATTTGTCCATCTCTTGTTTTATTTATGAGCCATAAATATTCACTACTCCCGCAACCTTTGCTCGATATTTTCGTTGTCCCTTCCGCTCTTTGTCATCCCAGGAGTTCAAGGAACCCATTTTTTTCGGGCCTGGCCGGGAAAGTGCGAACGAGGTAAATTTTTACGAGCCCGATGTGGTGTTCTCTCTCCAAGTGAGAAAATTCGAAGGAGCTTGAGCCGAGTCGATACAGTTGTTACAGTTGAGGATTCCCAGAAGGTGGGAAAAACTCGATCAGAAAGTTCCCTCCTAAATTGAGGTCCAAGTGAATTACGGCGAAAACATCTCGAGACTTTTCACCCCCCCAAATAGGCGTACAGTTTCATCTGGCTCCTTTTTGCTCTGAGCTAAACGCTGTATTTTTATCGTGAACTTTACAATCCGATTTTAGGTACTCAACAGAATCTGATGAGTACTAAAATCGGATCATCTGATGATCCTGTAAGAAATTTGGGTCAGGCGTCATGACCGCATTTTATTTTCACAGCGGTAATGATCATCTTCAATGATTTTTTAATAGATGTTTCCAGTTAAGGTCACCCATGAAAACTTACGAAAACGAGCAAACTGTGCAAAACCCGTTTTTAATACCTATTTATTGGGCCTTAAGAAACCGAATAATGAAATTCCGTGGCCTGAAAGTGGGACATGACGTGCACCGCTTTATTTTTTAACATGGAATGTGGTTTTTCCAAGGGTCTTGCGGTCCATCCCCCTGAGCCCTGCCTTGTTCTTCTACCGCCCTTGCCTGCTACCCTCTCCACCCTCAACCACTCCTCTGCACTGCTGACGGATTTACCGCCCTATACCTGAGTTTATAGTGAGTTTATACCTGATTTTTACCGGATTTATACCTGAGTTTATAGTGAGTTTATACCTCCAAGAACGCTAATTACACTCAAAGTGAAATTCCAATTGGGGAGGCGAATACGGCACTGGCGGCTTGGCGTGTTGGCACTGTACTGCAGTCCAACCATACAAGCATGTTGTTAACAACATGCTTGTATGGTTGGACTGCAGTACAGTGTGAGTTACCTGACAGTGCAAACAAGATCGTGTTTAAGTAGGTTATTTGGTTTGAAGTTGTTGGGTGTAAGATATGTCAAAAGTCAACAGAAATGTCCTGCCAACAACCAACCCCACCTGACACCCTGATGCCCCCCCCCCCCTTGCTGAATCCGAATAGTATTACGATGTTTGAAATGCCAAACTCCGACCTTTTCATCATTCCCTATTTTATGATTCCAATGATTTCCAGTTTCTAGGGGTGGTGCAGGTTAGGCAACTCCGTTGTTTTTTTGTTTGTTTGATGAACTTCATCACTTGAAAGTTGTTCACCTCCCGTGAAAACATTGACTCTCGGTCAAGTAGTTTGCGAACGGCCTGAGTGGGCGTTGGTCCTGAGAGAAATTCCCGATTGAAGAAGGAACTGTTCGCCGAGCTTGGATAATTTTATCGACCCTCAAATGAATCACGTTCTGAGAACTAGACTCTATAAATAGAATAAAATAAATTTATTTTGTGGACATAATGAAGCTAAATGACTTGAAATGAATGAATTTTTGTGTGTTTAAATTCAGATTTGGCTCAACCGTAGTGAACTATCTCTAATGTTACACATTGCTGGTGTCAGATTTCTCTACAATGTGCTCATCAATATGCCTCGGTTGGAAATAAAATGAGTGGGTTGGAGGGTCGTTAATAATAAAATATCTTTAGCCCTCAAGGGGTTACTGGAAAGCTTTTCCTTATCCGTACTTGGTTTTTAAGGCCCGTCGCGAGGTTTATCTCTTTTTTGTCGAAGTGAGTTTTTGTCCCCGCTGCGATCCCCTTCATTTATAGCTGTGTTAGGTTTTTCCCTACAATGCCGTTCTTCCTGATCGGACTACTTTTGCGAAGGGAGTTCTTCTTTGGAGTTGTTCTTCAAAGTGTATCGATCATTTCCCAGCTGGCGTGAAAGGTTCAATGTTGTCCGGGAAAGGAGATGTCGCCTGAAAATTCCTTTATGCAGGACCACCAACCTTTGCATAAATAAATCCGAAGCAGCTAATATTAATCAAACAATATTGTGGACCATTAATATTTTTGTCGGCTACTAAAGTGGGGTGAGTTAGTGTTGACTCTTGGTGTTTGAAGCAATAAAGGTCAATAGGTCTAAGGGCTTCACCGAGGGTCCCATACGCGAAAAGGGACGTTAGGATTCGTCGACTCCGCCGGTGACAGGTGTTTCCTAGGGGATCTAATAACGGCGCTCAGAGAAACTACGTTGGCCTGGAAAAAATGCGAGTTGAGAGCGAGAAGAATGCATGGGGTAAAGTGAGGTTTCCTTAGGGAATGGAATAAAAGAATATCCCGGACGTTCTGTTTGTAAGCATACTACTAGGTGTAGAATATTTACTTTGGGATGTTTGTTTGGGATTATGGCCATCGGGACTCTGTTTTCAGTATTTTTATTCTAAGAGAGCCACCAAACTGACACACCCTACTACTAAACCTTGTGTCAAACTGTAACTTCAATTTATCGTTACTAACCGAGTATTGTTCTAGTAGCATTTATTGAAAACGAAACGTGAACGGGGGTCGAAAATTCTGACCAGCCTCAACATTTAACATTGTACTGGTCTACGTTTCAAGATGTAGATTCTAGATTCTAGAAAATTCTAGATTCTAAAAACACCGTCCGTCCAAATTTTTGTTAAATCTGAAATTTTGACAAAATACTCGGTTTACCATCTAGTTGTGCCCGCAAGATTTCCACCCGATCGCCCAAATCCGTGGGGCGCTATGGGGCTAAAATGGGGCTACGGGATGGGTTTTTGAAGATTTTGGTTATGCAGTCGATTTAGGTACCTATCGTTTTCGAAGTACTTTTGGACGTAGAATTCATTTTTGGGGGTCCCAGTACGATTCGATTTCACCGTGGGGATCTATGGGGCTTTCATGGGGCTACAAATGCGGGTTTTGAAGGATTCCAGGAGGTCAAATTAGGTGTTTTTTCCGAGTAATTTTTTATGTAAAATCCACTTTTGCGAAATCCCACATCTGTCTAAACAATGTACAAACAAACCAAATTTCCGGTCCGATAACATCGAAGCTCAAATATAGATGACGATATATCGGAAGCAAAATATCGATATTTTGTTGTCATCACTACCAAGCGGTCATGAGGCCTTGGAAGGATGCCAGGATGGCGAAAGAGTTGTCGTTTTCCGATTACACAATTTATAGCACAGAATAATAAATCCTTGAGTAAATTTGCAGGGTTTTTATAACATTGCCATCAACAAGGGGAAAAACACGGCAAATCCTACTTGTTTTCACGGTGTTTTTTCTTGGAAATTCTATAGTAACTATATTTCCCAACTGTTGGGAAATAACTCCTTCAACAGGCGAATGAGCTCAGATGTGAAGCTGGAGTAATAACTTGCAGGAGCGGCGGTAAAAGGCGGTATCATGTCGTGTACAACTTGTACACACTTTCTTATTTTTCAGGCCCTCACATTTTCTCAGACCTCCCTCAACGGTCACTCACAACACTTCCCATAACTTCGTAGAAGCTGAGAGCTCCGACATAACGAAATCTACTTTGTGATACTCTCTTTGCCTTCCTCGACTTTCCATGACGGCTCTATAAAAAGCTTGGAGTCAATTTCAACGGGAACGCGCGAAACGTATCGTGAGGGCTATGCACGGGCTACCAGGTTCCAACGCGGAGTAAATTGAGACGGTAGAAAAGTGGTTTTGAAGAGGCGGGGGTGTGAGAGCTTATTGGTTAGAAACCAACCCCCTCAAACGTTGTCTAGTAATTGCGTTTTGCGGTCGAAACATGGCTCATAAAGTCAGTTTGTAATGAAGGATAAAGGAATAGGCGGGGGAGGGGAGGGGTTGCTGGGGATTACATACCGTAATAACCTCGGCTCGCTCAAACTCAATCTTTCGCCCGTTATCGAGTTCCTACCTCGGTCGGTATTGAGCATACCGGCGAAGTTACCCAAGTGTAAAACAAACCGAGAATACACGAATGAACACGTTGAATAAGTAACGAGGAGGTACTGTACCCAATACGCTTCGCATCGATAAAAATATTGCACGGTGTCTTGTATTTCAGCTTCCTTCAGGCAATTAATTGTGATTCAATGGATCAGCAACGAAGGAACAGGCTGTAATAAGGTGGTGTTGGATTATTATTCTTGGAATAACACACCTATGTAATCGCAATGTACAAAAACCAGATGATTATGAATGTTAGTGTGTGTAATTTGTGGAATGTCTGGCCTAAAAACTGAACTATGAGGGTTTTCCTTCTAGACGACGCGTCGCGATTGGATCATAATACGTGACCATATCATGGTCACTTCAGGTGCTGTTCATTTCACTCGAAAGGCGGAGGTCGAAAATTCTGATCGGTCTCAAAATCTGACATTAAGTATCCGTTTCAAGGTGTCAAAATTCCAAAAACGAATCCGTACGCCGTACGAGCCGTTTTGGGCTGTAGGATTTTTTTTTTTTTTTTTAATCTGAAAATTTGCCAAAATACTCGGTTTAACGTTTAGTATTGTTCAAGTTTTAGTACATGTACCGCCGAAGCGAGTAGTGAAAGATCCACTTGAGATGGTGGCATAGGTTACACCCGTATTCCTTCCAGAACCCCACCGATACACGTCGTCTGGTACAGAGATGGGTCAAAAATGGAGACAGGCACCAGCGCTGGGGTAAACGGGGCTGCATCCAGGTGATACGTGACTGAATCCCATTTTTCTCATGCCCACTCATCTTATCTGCGTCCGGAAGGAAAGAGGGGTTCAAGATGAAAGAAAGACAAGATAATATTCAATTATGTACTTTATTATGACTCATGCCATCACTTGCTCTGGAGACGTGTCATTTCCAAACGACCTGTGAGACAGCCGAATTGACGGTCTTCTTTCGCCAAGTTTTGTATCCATCAACCCGGCCCCACCGTAAACTTTGGCTACTGACATGATTGCGACCAGGGGGATCTTTCTTATGAGCTGCCGAGCCTCCCCTGTCACCAGGTCAGGGACAGGGAGTGTCGAGGGTTGGGGTTGCTTCAAACCCCTTGTTGGATGGAATCAGGTCAGTGAGAAACAGAATGAATTTGGAACTCCGCTTATTGAAATTACTTTTTGGGAACTCCAATCTAATCTCTCCACCAAATATAAAGAATTGCCACACCCGAACACCGGACGCGGAACTCGATGTTTGATTGGTTCTGAGCTCTTTGTTTGATATAGGATCGTCGGTCGTCGACGTTACTTCCTTCATTGGCGAAACACAGGCGACTGATCAAGAGTCCCTCCTAATGTCTTGCCGTTTTTATTGTGGAGTGTTAAGAGGATTTTCTCCTTGGGTTAAAATCCCTTCTTCACAAACCTTAGAGAAAACATGCTTACCGCCTCCTATACCGCTGGAGAAGCGAATCCTGGATGCTTCTTCGATGCTTTCAGCGTGCATCCTGGAGGGTCTATCCCGGCACTCTTTGCACATTCCTCCACAACATACGGCGGCGTGAAAATGGAATATGCACTATCAGAACTCCGTCAAATTCACAACAGATTTTAAAAAATAACCTCTCTTAGGCACTCACAAGTTGTAACACACAACACAACCTATCGGGTCCAGTTTCTACATGAGTTTCAAATATTTCACATTTTGGTTTCTTATTCTTTTAATAATACACCTACCTATGTAATCACGAAGAAGGTCGAAAATTCAGATCGGCCTCAAAATTTGACATTATTCGTTTCAAGATGTCTGGATTCCAAAAACGAAATGTCCGTCCGCCGTCGGCGCCGTTTTGGGCAGTAGGATTTTTTTTTTTTAATCTGAAAATTTGATAAAATACTCGGTTTACCATCTAGTTGTGCCCGCAAGGTTTTCAGCCCGATGGCCCATACCCGTGGGGATCTGTGGAGGTTAAAAAAGGGCTCTAGGAGGGCTTTTTTGAAGGGTTTCGGCTATGCGGTCGAGTTAGGTGTCTTTTTAGAAGTATTTTTGGAAGTATTTTCCCAGTATGATTCGATTTCATTTTTTCAAAAATATTCTCTTACTCAATGACACAGAATTAATTTTTCACAATGAACCTGTACCTATTAAAGAATGATAAACCCTATTGTAAAATTCGCAGCGTTTTCTGTATGTATATCAAACATTCACTGCTTTCGCCGTTTTGTACCTACCCACTTTTCACTATTTTTCAAAGGACCTGTAAGACGGTTAAATTATGAAAGTAGCCTATTGGGGAGTAAAAAATAATTACATGAATTAATTTAATAATTAAATTAATTATGAATTAATTATAAAAATTATTTTATTTTTATTTTTATATATTATATATTTTTATATATTTTTATTTTATTTTATTTTATTTTTTATTTTTTATTTTATTTTTTTTAGTATTTAATACTAAAACTAACCTGAAAACCTAAAAACTGTGGAGTTGTGAAAACGCGGAAACTTGGGCGAAAAGATAAATAGCTAAACCGGAATAAAAATTAACCTGAAAACAAACTTTAAAAATTTTTGTAACCTAAATAAAATTCAAAAATTCAAAAACTAACCTAAAAACTGTGGAATTGTGAAAACGGTGAAAGTTGGAAGAAAATTATGAATAACTGAAGAGGTTTTTCGTATTTTCCTACAGGTTCGATATATCGATTTTCGTAACTATTTCGTTCGTAGGTACGACAAGCCTTTCAGCCTCCCGGCTACTGGGGCCCATGTTTGAAGTGAGGGATTCACTTTGATGTCGAACAAGCTCGCGCGAGCTCTCTCATGCTCATATTGCCTGGGGCTAACAGCCGTCCATCAGGTTGGTAGGGCGAACCGAAGAGAAATCCATCTCAGAGTCGTCGTATTGAGATGCATTGGTAGCTTTTGGTCCAAAAGTTTTGGATGGTTTACATGAGAATGATGCGGAGAGCTCAATACTCTCGATTGGGCCCCAACCAGAAGTTAGCGCAACAAGTAGGAGATGAAAAAAACAAAAAAACTGCCGCCATGTAGGTATTGGTGTAGCATGGTGAACTATATTTTTATCGTTGTACTGGGGGATACCCCCCATATTGCTGCTATGATCAAGGATCAGAACAATGGAACACAGAATGTGTTTTTCGGTTATTCCACAGAGGGCTGGTGGAATAGGTAGGTACCTAAAAGTAATCAGTCATTCAGCCATACCTACTTACATTAACATACACACAACTAAGGATTTACTTCTTTCCCGCTCCAGAACCATGGTTCATGCAGGAGCGTTGTGCCTGCAAGGTTTTCAGCCCGATCGTACGAACTCACGGGGCTACAAAGGGGCTGTGGATGCGTTTTTGAAGAGTTTCAGGTATGGGGTCGAGTTAGCAGCACCTGGGTCAGCCGATTCAGAAGCGCCTAATTTGAAAAGGCGATACAGGGTCAGCGGACCTTCGGACGGGGGATATCCAACTGGTTGCATTTGAGGCAAAACACAGTCCAACTGGGTACAAAAAAGTAGGCTGACTGGGTTCTCCTCCCCTGGCCTGCGACAGCCCAACTGGGTACAAAACGAAAGTACCGTTTTTCACAATGGTTTGTATTTAGATGAGACCGCCGTCATGAAGATTATCTTATGTTCCTCATATCTTGCCCAGTATTCCTTGATGAAAGTGAAGCTCTCCACAGAGGACTTCTTGGGTGGGTAAAACTTCAAAAGGGGTAAAAATATATTTTATCTTCCAAATGCATCCTTTCACTTGTACCTACCTTTATTTTTTTGAGAAAAAAGAGAACTATTCATTAGGTACCTAGGTATCCAAAAGCGAGTAGAAGGAGTCTGAGGCCAGGTGTGGGAGGTTGGCTGGCTTTAGCCAGCAGGGGGGATGGCTCGCTAGTGAAATGTAAGCGTTTTGGAGTGGGGGGGGGGGGGGGGGGGGGGGCTTAAGTTGAGTCGCTCAACTATCTGAATTAGAATCCTGAAATTACGGGGGACGGACGTTCGGCACCCAGCCTTCTGACTCGGTGGGCGGCCAGTGGGATATTTCTGACCTACCTTATGCCCTACCCAAAATAAAACCAAACAACCTCGGCAAAAACACTTTCTGTGTTAAAACGGTTTTTTGATAAGACTTTTTTAGTCTTTTAGGGAACTAATTTTTTTCAGTTGGAGCATCAGTCAGCTGTCCCCTCCACCTCAGAGCACCAGACCGGTCCCGAACAGCAAGCTGGAGAGTAGTTCGCCCTTCATTTGGTTCGGTATTTCGTGAGAAAGGCTCGACGGAAAACGGGGGCGAGAAGCGGACGAAGGGGAAGGTTCACGTTCGAAAGTGATGGAACCTTTGCATTCCAGATCAACTACATAAAGCTTCCCCCCTGCAAAAGCCAAAAACCGCCGCGTCCTAGCGCCGCCGCAAAACCCACACGCCAGTTCTATATTTCACCTTTATTGCGGTCCTCCTCCCCCATCCCTTTTCCATTCCTTTACCAATTCCGCATTCGACATCCCAGCCAGGACTCCATTCTCCGGCTCAATCCTTAAACTAAATAAAGTCAATTGCACTACGCATATAAATTTGATTTCAATTGACCCCCTTAAAACACCCCCCCCCCCCCCCCCCATTAAAGGACTCAGACTAATAAAATTAAATCAGCTTTTTTTCCAAAACCCCGCTCCAAATAGCACACATTTATTATCAAGCGAAACACTCGACTCGAGAGCCAAATATTAGTCTTTCTGCTGGGTGAACTCAAGACCTACCACATTAATTCACCTTTTTTACTTTTTTCTCAACCACAGTTGAGCACAATCAATGAATAACTTACAGTGCAGTATATTGCAGGATTTCAGGTATAATCGCTTCCCTACAGCTTTTAAGTGCGCTTAGTGCTCAGGTGCTTAAAAGTGCCCTTATGGGTGAATATCACAAAAAGGGACATTTTCAGGCCTCCTACTTTTGGAAAAATTGACCTTGCAGGAGAAAGCCCAGGATTTTTTTATTTCCTCTAGGTTAAATAAATTTGTTTTATGTGGTCGAAATAGATCAAAATCAGTTAAAATTTATATTTTTTTAAAAACATTGTACCACGTCAATGAGATCCTTCCACGCTCCTGAGGTTAATTTTCTCAGAAGATTTAAATAATCTAGGTTTTATGATTTTGTAAACTTGTTGCAGGGAGGGCAAAATGAAGGTGAAAGTACCATGAAATAAATTATTTTACTTTATAAACTTTTTTACGAAATGCCTAGTTATTTTACTAAATGCCTAGGCAATCTGTCAAATGTGATTTTTCTTCCAACAAAAACGAATAGGTATACCTATAGGTATAAATAAATGCGCTGTTGCTTCAAAACTGCTGCAAATTTTACTCGAGGGTTTATTATTCCTTGATATAAACTATCCTTAAAATTAATTCTATATCTATAAAAATATTTAATGTAGTTATTGATTTTTTTTTTTTAATTGTAGGTATCGTTTGTGGGACGTCTATAAATGGATTACCCGATGCGTGCAAAATTACTTCCTTGAATTCTTCAGAAGCCCCATGAATGCCCCATAAATCCTCTCAGTGAAATCCGATGGTTCTGGGAACCATCCGATGGATGGGCTTGGGCGATCGGGCCCTATAGATGGCAACAGTGAAATCGGATCGTTCCGGGACCCCAAAAAATGGATTCTACGTCCAAAAATACTTCGAAAACGACACCTAACTCGATCCCTTAGCCAAAAGCCTTCAAAAAACCCCTCCCGTAGCCCCATAGCGCCCCACGTAACTTCACATTCTAAACTCGTTCTTAAATTCGAAAGGATCCTTGTAATTTCAGCATCCAAATCAATTCAATTATCTTCTTTCACTAACAAGAACGGATCCCCACTGTGCGTTACAGCATCCTTTACAAAACATTTATACTCCCTTGCACTACTCAAAATTACGGCACATCCAGCCAAAAACAATTATCAATATTTTTGTCAGCTCTCCTCCACATGTTGTTATTGTTATTTGAGCATAACAATTTTAATCCTGTAAATCCGCCTTTCCTTCAACTTTTGATTTGAATTCGTGATTCAATTTGTTCACTTTCAATATTGTCAAAATCCTTGAGACTACGGAAACGTGGCGCCCTTGGATTTCGTGAACAAGGTGGTCATTTTTCCTCGTTTGGTTTTCTTCTACGGTGGGCTGTATGGGCACGTTCGGAAAAAAATGTTCGCATATCCTGAGCCCCCAGTTAAACTTTTTTTGTGTTCAGAGACAAACAATTCGCCCGAAGCTCACTTGTTTCGCCCTTTCATTCCGGCCTCTCTCGTACGTGATGTTTATCACCCCTCCGCTCCTGTTGTAGGAAGTGTTCAGGAATGGAGAAAGCAGGGTCTCGCAGGTTGGCATGACGAGGAAAAGGAAAGCGGGTGAAATTTTTTTCAAAGCTGCCCCTCTCACCCATCTATTGTTTTTCAACAATTAGGAACACGGCAGGGTGTTTTCTCTCTCTCTCTCTCTCTCTCTACGCCCTTCTTTTCCTTTGCGTAAAACCACCACCATGTCTGCGAAGAGGAAAATGACATCAGGGAAAAAACTCAAAAAGGTTAACTCATTCGTAAATTAATTAAATCATGTGGTGTAGCAGGTGACGTCTCGGGAACAAAAAGGAGCGACAAAGAATACAGTTGCAGGTCTACCTCCGCCTACCCCGTCCACTTAATTCTCTTGCTCCACTTTGCTACCGGCATACTGTATAATAGCACCCGTGTAAAACTCGATTGCCAAGAAACAACTTGCCCGGCCCTTTCTCTAGATAGAGCACCCTCCTTTTTTGTTGGTGAGTTGTAATCGTTTTCAAGGCTCAAAGTGTTGGCTGGCCCTCACAATACCTCTGTTGATTCAGCATTCCTTAGATCAACATGAAATTCAAGTTCTGCCGTACTCGTTCACCCATGTTGACCTGTATCTGTACCCTCTTATTGATTTCAGAGTCCCACGCCGCCCCAGTTCGTCATGTGGTACCACAACGACAAGATGATCAGCTACGAAAATGCGGCCGACAGCAATTCGGCGCCGTCTTCACGACACGCTCAGATCGTAACGGAGATTGGCGCCGGGGATAAGACTCACAGCCGTCTCCTCATCACGGACGCCACATCGGCTCACTCCGGCAACTACACTTGCCAGGCCAGCAACACTGAACCGGATTCCGTCTATGTATTCGTTTCCTCGGGTGGGTCAATTTATAATTTACGAGAGATATTCATACTGGCTTGCTGCAAGCATGTCCCGTAATGGTCGGAGCAGGTTGTCAGGTTTTTGCTATTTGCTAAGAGTGTCTTATATCTATGCTCCAATCCAGCACAAACGATAGTTCAAGAAGAAAAGGAAGAAAAATTGAACAAAGTACAAAATGAAGTGAAACTTGATGCAATGAAATGATAACACGAAAGGGTAAATATTCGGACCCATATTATCGCATACATAATTTTGACGCCCACGCAAATTTCTGAAAGAAGGAAGTGCCTGATAGGTACTTTTGAACAAGACTCATAATTCAAAATACGCAAATTTTTCAGTATAGCCGTTTTGAACGAGTGTTATACTACATTTTAGCTTCCTGAGACAAGATTGAGAGACTTTCTCTCTCTATTTCTTTGTCATGCTTATCTTTAGGACGTTAAGAAACTAACTGCAGGGTTCACCTCTTCCGAGATGTCATAGTACTGTCCAAAATTATGGGTCACAGTGGCCGAGATCATGAACGAAGAGAGGAAGATGTTTAGTCAAGACTATGATATCTCCGACAACATGCGAAAATTATCTCCAAATTCTGACCGAAGATTTGGGAAAGAGTAGTGTATAACTAAAAGAATCAATATTGTAGAATATAAATTCGGTGAGCAACAGCAATACTGTCACATCTAGAGATATCTCTACGGTAGAGACTCTACCATATTAAGACGGTCTTCTTCATAACTTCCAGATGAAGTGGAGAGATGTCATAGTCGCGCACAGCGCGTCCTGGCGACAGGAATGCCAGAATGAGTAGAAACGGTGTAGCACATAATTTTCCCGACACTTTCATGTCCATTTGCGGGGTTAACTCAAAACTTCTAAATTTTGAGTTATGATAGTCTTGTTCCAGAGGAGCGCTATAATATTAAATGTACTTTTTTTTACCCCGGCTCCGACTGCAACGACGCACCGAGTGTGAAAGCAGCCAAAAACCACGGCATTGGAATTTTTTTTTAAAGTTGACTCGAAAACCCAAATAAACTTGCTCTATGTAACTCATTCAAATTTCTCTTATTTCTTATTACCTTTTTTTCTTTTTTAATTTTTTTTATAAGAACAAAAAGGAGCCATTTAATAAAATTTTTATTTTCCTCTGCAGGACTTCGGAGTTGGGGTGCGGTGTAGGTATGTCTGAATGAGGTTTTGTGACGATGGATGACGCTGGTTGGCTCCCTTTTCAATCCATGGGAGGGTGCCTCCATACCCAGAGATTTCCCCCTTTTCCGGATCCCCCTCAGTTTGAGCGACACCGCCTTGATTACCGCAACCTGCTGGCAGAAGGGCAAAATTTAGTTACAGCTACTAACTACTAACTACAGCTACTAGTAGTTCCAGCTACTCCGTTGCACAGCTAGTTGCTGTAGCTGCATCCAGTAACTACAAGCCATACGACTCCATCCCTTGCGTCTTCCTCTCTTATTAATAATTAATAATAAGGTGGAATTAATCCACCTTTTTCGATACCCTGTAGAATACTACCGCTTGTATAAACTTCTTACTCCTATTCTAACCAAGAATTTGATTCTACAACATGTGATACAGACGTCTTAGTTGGAATTGGTGTGAGAATTCATCTTCCAAAATGGGAGCTGGGGAGAGAGGCTCTCAGTGTGCAAAGCTTCATTACCTGATGACCAGTGCGCTTGTTCCACCTGGGTGAGGCTATCAAGACTGGACCCCATCTACTAAGTTTCAGGGCAGCAATATACGGGTCATTCTAAAATTATGGGACTTTTCATGTCACAAAGCCTTCACGCCTATACCGTTCGAGCTAGAATTTTTTTTCTTTTTCTGGGGGGTGTAACATTACAGCTTCTACATGAATATTCTCAATTTTGTATCAATAGGTGATCACACATTTAATCAGGATAAGCTGAATACCCCAATTCTCACGACCTACAACTGTCACAAGGTATAGGTTGTCTACTTCTAAAATTATTTTGAGCCTGTTAAACCCCGTTGTAAACAACAGCAAAAATATTAAATATTTTTAATAAAAATATTAAATTTAGTAACCTGAGTCTAAAATTTTTAGACTCAGGTTACTTTCCTCTTCAATATTAAGTGAAGGTTGAAGATAAAATCCGTCTTTGGACTGTACTTTCATACCGGTTTTCGTCTGTCACATGGTTTTGATCTCACGACCTACAATTTTTAAAAATCTCCCCCCAAAACCAGGAAAAGTGAAATTTCGCAATGAAATTAGGAGGATCCAACACTGTTACATCATGGCTTCACAAGCACCCACTTGATGATCAGCTTAGTCGTGGCCTGCCTGCAGCAAAAATCGGTTAATCCTCAATTTCATGAGCGTGGTTTTATACTTTCTCACAACCTACAACGACCAAATTAATTTATTAATTAGTTTAAATTGATAATTACAGTTAGTTACTATAGATATTGATGTATTATTTGCATGTAAATTTTTCCTGTCCAAAATATCCCCTCTTGTGGACAGCACGCCATGAAAACATGAGAAATCTCACGCCCTACAACCCTCACGCCCTACAAAAGTGGGGAAAGTCGAGATTGTAGGTTGTGAGAATAATTGTAGGGTGTGAGAAGTAGAATTTTCCGAATGCGATCACACTCGTTTTCATTGTAAATGCTGGCTTTTGAGTCATTATTCTTGGAATCATACACCTATGTAATCGCGACAGAGGTCGAAAATTCAGATCGGCCTCAAAATTTAACATTACACGTTTAAAGATGTCAAGATTTCAAAAACGAAATGTCCGCCCGCCGTCCGAGCCGTTTTGGGCAGTAGGATTTTTTTTAACATCAGAAAATTTGACAAAATACTCGGATTACCATCTAGTTGTGCCCGCAAGGCTTTCAGCCCGATCGCCCAAACCCATGGGGCCAAAAAGGGGCTATGAGAGGTTTTTTTTTTTAGGTTTCTGGCTATGGGGTCGAGTTAGGTATAGTTTTCGATGTATCTTTAGACGTAGAATCCATTTTCTGGGGTCTCAGAACGATTCGATTTCACCGCGGGGATCTATTGGGTTCTCATGGAGCGACAAATGGGATTTTTGAAGGATCCCAGGAGGTCAAATATTTTTCGAGTAATTTTGGACGCATAATCCATTTTTCTAGCCCTAGATTGAACAATAATTGTTACAGTATTTTTTAGTACCTAGTAGTAATTATTACAGTTTTTTTTTCTTTTCAAAAATATATTTTTATTGACCGTGTGAGTTAATTTTCACACAAGTAACCCATATCAATGAATAATTCTTCTTCTTAACCCTTGTGTAAAATTTGCAGCGTTTTCATGTTCGAAATTGATGTAGAGTTACTCCATATTGTAACTAGACTGTCTCGGAATTAGTTTGTTTGATTCCATATCAGACATAGAACAGATTCTGTTCTAAATGTGCGAGTTCTCCACTTTTTAACGGACAGCCCTATCCCACAGTATCGAAATAAAACAATATTTTACCTTCTGGCAAAGTCGCTTCAATAGTCAATAATTGACTGCAATTATTGCAGTGGAAATCACAACGTGGAATTACAATGCAATTATTTCACAGAATCTGGACACGGGAAGGGACCTCCTGACGGAGTCGGGGCTGCCTAAAAAGAACGGCAGATCAAAATTTGATGTTTGCTCTTGTTGGGGACATAGACTACTTTTGTCGCTTTATCAAAGTTATTAGGGATAACGTTAGAAATGTCACCATCAGTCTCCTGGGTCGTTGCTAAATGACTGCTGGAATGGGATCCACTTCAATGTATCCTCCATGGCCTATGGGACCTATCTCAACATGAGCCTAGTTACAGTCGGGACCCACCTCAATGTTTCCCTAGTCGTAAGGATAGGTCGTAAAAAACATTAACATGTTATGCCTCCAACCATTCCAGCATTTCAGGCACAAGTGGTTTACAGGAGGCAGGATCCCAGCTTATCCATACTAGGACCAATTGGTCCTTACCAAGCGCAGCGGATATATTATAGTCACTAAGAATTTCCCAAAATCGGTATGCTAGTTGTTATTGACACTCCTTTGTGATCAACAAGCTCAAAAGGATTTATTTTTCATACTTTTGATATTGTTACACTGTTGAAAATAAAACGGGTTAAAAGAAAGAAAAAAGGATTTGGAGTTTATCTCACAACCTACAAATTATTCTCACGCCCTACAAAATGGTAAAATAGACAAAATATTTAAAATTCAATAGTTCAAAAACTACGAGGTAAAGTGTGGTCCCACTTCAGGGTATTACTGAGGAGACCCTACAGAAACTCTAGGAACCAACAAAATGTTAAAAATCAACTTTTCATTTTCACTTTTTTCGTCACCTCAAAAAGGCCCATAATTTTAGAATGACCCATACATTAATTTTGTTGACTATTATTCAAACCGCCGATGAAGGTACCTAGCAGGTGTAATGAAGATCGAGTAGGTTGTCGCCTACTCCCTCTTTCTGCCCCTTGCACAGTGGATGAATATGTTTTTTTACTACAAAGAATATTTCCTTACCGTAAGTTGTTTTTGAGGAGTTGGACTTATCGATCTGTTATTTACCATGGATCCCTCCAAAAAGGGTGATACCGTAGGTTTTTTGTTTTCAGCTTTTTGTGAGAAGCTTTCACGGTTAAGTAGGACTTATCCTTCCCAGCCCCGGAGGCTATCACCACGAACTGCCTTCAAACGCTCGATAGAATGGGGGCAAACACTTTTTGTTGGCTCATCGCTCGTGTCACATTTGCCTTTTTATTCAGAAAAGAGGAAGTTGAAGGTTTTCGGTCGCTTTTCCGCCCAAAGGCATACCTAACGCTCGGTAAGGTTCTTACGACGTCGTGACATTCAAAAAGACTTTTTAGTGAAGGCTGCTGTAGCTAAGGGGTTTTAAAATATTTTGTCTTTGAGGTAAACTTTATCAAATTGAATAAAGTCACCTAAAAAAATTGTTCCGTGAAAAACGCTTGAATTAAAATGTGAATTTCTTTCACTTCTTCAAGTATTATTGTTTTAAATAACCAATTTACTCGAGGAATGACATTGTGCCTTCAAATGGAAAATAACTTGAGGCCAAACGAATTAGCCAAGCAATTGATGATCTCAACTTCCTCGGCACCATCGACATCCCCAGCTGGTGGGAGAGGCGAGACCGGGTAGATTAATTTAGTCCCAAGTGGTCGCAAAGTGAGTTTTGGAGAGGGCTTTCTAATTGCGCGACAAATTAAATACCTACGCGTTCAAGTTGCGTAAACAACTTGACCTCACCTTCAATTCGACGGCAATATCCCCGTCAAGTTGGAAATAACGTTTTGGCGCGATAGCCTGTTTAGATTACCATGAAATGCCGTGGTGGCCAATGGTCTAGTCTTGATGATATTTGGCAATGAGGTTTTTTCATTAGTCACATAATAATTCGCCCTCCGGGCAGAAGGGCGAATATTGCAAAACGGCGATTTTGAGTTAGGGCACCCATCTTTTTTATTTTCTCCTCCTCTTTCCGAATTTGAAAAGAGCGGGACGATCCAATCACTCAGAAAGATGCTATTTGAGGTTAAAAAAATACGTTGGATCGAATATGACAATGATACGGCTTTTGACAATATTGCTTTTGCTTTTGCAATATTGCTTTTGCTTTTGCAATATTCGCCCTTCTGCCCGGAGGGGGACGATATGTATATAATATTATATTATTATCACATAATAGTTATATTATAACTCACACAAAGTTGACCATTGCCTATAGTAACTGATCGAATAGTGTGGGTGTTAAGTCAGCCTATGTGTGGATGTGTTCGTGCAATTTAAACCGTCTGCAGTGTGATGAGCGGAGTTCCTAAAGTTCGGTGACAAAATCACCGCCGCTTGGGGTTGTAAGAAATGGGTTCTGATGGGGCCATGTTTGTCCTGGGGTCTACACTGGGGGTGGCGAGGGTTATTTCGATGTTCAAGCACTGAATATGGAAGCAGATTGGGCATGCAGTGATTGTACTGGAGATGTTCAGATTCGACTCACCTGCATCGGCCCTGATGCCACCTTTGATTCTCTCCAATCCCACGGGTGTCGGGTGTCGTGGATATGGGATCCTTGAAGGTCTTGGATTCACCCTGTTCATGTCCATTCATATGAGATCAGACGAGGGGTCACTAGGGCCTTCGCTCCAGTTCCCCCTTTACAACCAAATTTGAGTGAGTGGACACGATAGCTGTGGTTATAAGTGGCTCAGTGGTTCGAGCGTCGGACTGCTGAATCAAAGGTAGCTGGTTCGATCCCAGCAGCCACTAGACATCTTCCTTATACCGATAATCACCCCTCGGAAGCCAATGGCAAGCCACCGAGAGTATCTTGCCCAGGAAAACCTCTTACGTTTGCCGTTTGGATCCGGCGTTAAACAGTAGCTCCCTACTTCTTCTGTTCTTCTTTAATAACTGTTCAACGCGCTCAACAGAAGGTAGTAGCGAGAGGTCGCTGACGCTTGGTTAAACGCGTCAGTACACGTCCGTAGTTTAATCTGTGGTTAAACGGGTATGGCTCCCAGAGGAGGAGAAGAAGAAGGACACAATAGACATGTCGATGGCGAATGAGGTGTGAATACTAGTGCAAGGTTGGGCGCGAGCGAGATCGACCATGTGGGCGTTGGTCGTGACATGCGGAGAAGGAGCGTTCCCCCATTTCCTGCGAGCAGAAGCGGTCGTTTGCAATGAGCGAAGAACCACATCTATGCGAGAAGTGATGCACGAGTGGGTGGATTCCCAACCACATCCTCCGTTAGTTGGAGGGTCTAACAATTGTTGAAGTGGTGAACTATCACACAAAAAACTGCGATTCCGGGTGAACACAAGCGCAAGGGTACTACGTTGAAATGCACTTCAGGGACCCGTGTATTCAATTTTTTTCTCCCTCGCATTCACAGAAAGCCCTACCCTATACCAAGTGGAGAAGAAAAGTTCTATTTACATTTGTCGCTTAGACGTTCGGACTTTTGGGACTACGCCGGAGTTGAAGTTATGCTTGCTTGCCCATGAAAAGGTACCTGTGGAGCTTAATGTAAAAGTTTTGCCAGGACAAAAGTGACCCCCTTTTCAAGATAGCTTCAAAACTGGTCGGGCGAATGTGACTCTCAGTTCCCAGTCGCGCAAATGAATATAAACGAAATTCCGTAGAAATCAGCTCGGGAGAATTAATGTAATAATATTAAATTTTAATAGGTACCTTTATTATATGTATTTGATTAATGACTACAGTAGATTGTCATTTGACCAAAAGTCTTTCTCAATTACGGCTCCATCAAAATTTACCCGCATTTTAAGTTGGCTTAAGTATGATTGAGGCCTAATTAGGATGAAATTGTTGTCTGAGCTGGTTAATTTATGAACCCCGACAGAGTTGACTCACTTACCTCATAATTCGTGGCATAAATGATTGAACTTACTTGAACAAGATATCCTTCCTGTTTCAGTTGGCGACAATATAGCGGCCATCCAAAGGCAGGACGCTTCAGACAGCATCAAGCCTTGCCTTGTCCTTATGGTTTTTCTAGTCAGCGCGACGAAAATGATTCACTGGTGAGAAAATACTACAACAGCTGTTATGAGCAATTTGAATACGATTTGAATTTCAAGTTTTGTTCATTGTTTTACGAGGCCGATTCCATGAAGTAGGGAAAACGCTGCAAATTTTGCACAAGTAGTTGAGGGTGCGAGGTTCAGTAAAAAAAGCTTCAGGTTCTTCTACGCCAGCGTTTTGGTCTATATATCTTCTGGGCTACAAAAGACATCCACAGCTCAGAAACAAAGAACACAGCACAGACAATCTACTGATTGACGGTAAATTGTTTGTTAGTTTGAATAACGTAGGTAGTAGTAGTACCTAATATAGTAGTTACCTACTATGTTATGAAAATTATAGAAAAGCATCTTACCTTAGAAGGGAAAAACACCACCAGGTCATCAGAAGGTAAAATCAGGGAGTAACGGAACTTATTAAAGTAAACAAAACGAAGCCTGTGAATAATTTTCACAGAGCGATCAACAGGTGGGCAGGTTTCAATCAGGTTACACATCCTCTTGGACCTACTAGATACTGTAATGAGAGGTCTATGATATTGTAGGAGGCATTTGATTAGTGGTCATTTGATTAGTGGTGGGCACTAACTCACTTCTCCAATATCATAGACCTCTCATTACAGTATGACATACAGTAGTAGATCCGTGATGATGTGTAACCTGATTGAAACCTGCCCACCTTTTCGGTCGCTATGTGAAAATTCTTAACAGTCCTTGTTTTGTTTACTTCAATTTAAAGTTAATTTTCTCCCTGATTTTACCTTCTGATGACCTGGTGGTGTTTTTCCCTTCTAAGGTAAGATGCGTTTCTATAATTTTCATAATAATATTACTTTGGAGTCAAACTAACTAACGGTGTGGTTTTTGCCGACGGTGCAGAGGTCTTATCCAATGAGGTGGTTAGGGAGAGAAAACGACTCCTTTGCTGAGTACTAAATTGTTTATTTAAAGAGGTCCTGGCGCAGAGGAGTCGTTTTCTCTCCTTAACCACCTCAAACTAACAAACAATGTCTCGATCAGTGGATTGTCTGTGCAGCGTTCCATGTTTCTGAGCTGTCGATGTATTTTTTAGTCCTGAAGATGGACTTATTTGAGAGCGAATTGTTGGCGAAGAAGAACTTGAAGCTTTTTCTGACTGAACCTAGCTACCCTCAACTATTTGATTTGAGCAGTCGAGACACAGACACAAGGGCTTATTATTGTTTGTTTGGACGGATTTCAACTGGAGGTTTATTAGCTCACTCAGCTGATCTGGTTGGAACCAGTCATGTCATTCGTCTCATTCTGTCTCAGGGAGGCTATTCGTTCCCTATCAAATTTCAGCTTTCTAGAGTGAACAGCAGAGAATAAAGCTGCAAAAACCCCTCCCGTATCCACTTTTTAACCCCACGAGGTTGGGCTGATAACCTTGCGGGCACTACTAGATAGTGAACCGAGTATTTTGTCAAAAATGCGGAATGCGGAAGGTCCGGTACTCTGGCTCTCCCTCCAAAACAAACGGCGGCGTGCACGTGGAGTATGCGCCTTGAAGCTCCGCCGGAACACAATAATTACTATTGATGTGAGAAAACAGACAAATGTAGACACACACATAATACCTTTATCGGTTTTGGCATCTACTTCTACTTTTCGTGTTTGCGGGCCTGTACCGAATTTTCACAGTGGCTTCATCGTCGAAAGACCTTGGCGGGGACAATGGCGTCCGTAATTCTCAAACTACCGAGTTTGTTGACGGGAGCAAAAAGCCCTGCACCTCCGTAACCCAGTACTTCCCGTCCCGTTCCAGCTTCTCTCAGAACACTCCTGAAGTAATTGGAGCGGAGGATTCGTGCCCTCTGAGACCAACCTTTTCGTCTCGGCTCTTGCCCCCTTTTTCACTGTTGCTTTTCGCCCTCGAGGTATTAATGCTCCCATGAATTCTCGAATATGTTGCTTCCATAAATGATGAAGAAATGGAAATGACCTATCCCGGGATTTGCAGGGTGGTAAAACGTTTGCCAATAACAGTGATCCCTACCCCATGTATGTATTGCTATTATTACTTTAAGAGCAATAATAATTATTGCTGTCAAAAAACCTTCCTCCAAGAATCTGGTGAACGATCTATTGTAATTCCTCGCGAAAATCCAACCATTTCCGGCATGAAACGTGAAGATGAAAGGCTTTCATCCGGTTAGGCTTCAACAAGATAATTACCATTCAATGAGATGAATCAGGGGCTCCATTTAGCTCATGTAAACCCGTACAAGAGCTGCACTGTTGCATATTTCAGGAAATGAGACTTGAGCTTTGCCCCTATCCGAGGAGTGATAAATTATTCGTCCCAAGTCCATGCTGTGGATGTTGCTTCTAAGGGAATATTCACGAGCCGGGCTAAGCGGAGCCCTTACCAGTTACAGACGTGGAATTTATTACAGACGCCATTTATGCAGAATGAGTTATTTGACTCTCCTTTCATGTGTGGATTACGCGAAAACTCCACAGGGGTGAAGGTGCCCTGTAATACGGTTTTCACATGCATGGCTAAGGCTATATTTTTAAGCCGCGTATTTCGTATATGTACGATTAACCCGGATTAAAAACCGCCCCGGGCCCACTTCCAGATTAATTAGCTGGAAGAAAATACTAATGGATAATTGAAAAAGGGGTGCATTTGCTTGTTTCCAATTAGATTTCTGGATCGTTTGAATTAACACCCAATTAATTCTGTTCCCCTGAAAGTATATACAACGAGACATAAATAAATGTACCTATGTATTGTGTTTTGAATATTTCCCTAGTCGTTGGCATACATACATTGTCAAATCAGAGATATCGAAACAAACGAAAAGTATGTAGAAATTAAACTCACTCAATAATAGGTGTTGAGTCAAATTTCGACACGTCAGTCGTTTTCAAGAATTGCACTGAGGGTGGTCTTGTGTGGTGGAGGGAAGAAATTTGAGACAGAAGAGGGAAGAGATTCAGGAAAAGGGAATAGTGAAAGAAAGTTCAATAAAAAATTAATAAAACAAATAATAAATTAATAAACCAAAAAGAATTCAAATACCTAATGATTTTCAAAAAATTAATTTTTATAATACAATTTTTAAACGACCTATTAGTTTAATTAATTTAAGAAACTCGCGAACATTAAGCTAAGGTTTATTACTCTGTGAATGATAGAAAAAATTATTGTGCAAGAATTAATTACTCGTATAGGTATGTAAAAAAATCTAGTAAAAAAAAATAAATACTGCATTTTCCTACTGTAAACAGTACTGTAAACACTAACATTTTTAGGACAAAATTGGGACCCAAAAAATTGATTCTACGTCCAAAAGTTATTTGGAAAATGAAACCAGATCTCTATAAGATGTATAGACGTCATTCAAAAGCCCCCATGTAACCCCAAAGACGTTCACGGACAGAAAATGGATTCCCGAGCCCCTCGGTAATGGAATCTAAGTCCCAAAATTCTTTGGAAAACGACACCCCAGGATAAAAAACCTTCGAAACCCTCTTCCGTAGCCCCTTATTATACTCACAGAGCCTTTGACCGATCGGGAAATCGATCAAGCCGCAATACAAAGTTCTTTGAAACGAAAAGCTGTTGAAGACCTTTGTATTGTGCTAAACAAAATAAATGTATGCGAAAAGAACTTCAAGGTGCTAGTAGGTCGAGCTTAGAGCGTTCGGACATGAAGCTGATAAGGAAAAGTTTGTATCAAGCTCGTAGAAAAGTTGCTCGCACTCTCCCCAAAAATAGACAAGAATGTTTAGAGCAATTGTTCAGTTTATCCCAGTGACCAGGCACTCTGATAATAGCAGTAATTTCGTGGCCAAACGCGCCATTCATCGTGTGCCCAAACGTGTCCAAACGTTCGCCGTATTGGTTACCAAACGTGTTGCGTTTTCGTAGCCAAGTGTTGCGTTTTCACACCTCCGGGACCATACGTGATACTCCCCGAAAAGAAATCCTACTGCCCAAATCGGCCTGGATGGCGGACGGACATTTGTTTTTCAAAATCTACTCGTTATGAAACGTATAGTGACAACAGTGTGGTGTTTGCCGACGGTGCAGAGGTCTAATCCAATGAGGTGGTTAGGGTGAGACATGACTCCTCTGCTGAGTACTAAATTGTTTATTGGAATAAACAATTGTAGCGTGGGGACCGGTTTCGAGCAACTAAGCTCATCTACAGCCCAGAGTGACTTGAGGTAGGTGGAACGGACAATCAGTTCTGAACTGACAATCAGTTCTGAACGGACAATCAGTTCAGAACTGATTGTCCGTTCCACCTACCTCAAGTCACTCTGGGCTGTAGATGAGCTTAGTTGCTCGAAACCGGTCCCCACGCTACAATTGTTTATTCCAATAAACAATTTAGTACTCAGCAAAGGAGTCATTTCTCACCCTAACCACCTCATTAGTATAGTGACAAATTTTGGGGTCGATTCAAATTTTTGATAATAATCATTATAAAAATAATTAACCCAACGAAGAATAATTCTTCTTTGGGTTTATTATTTTACGTTTATCGTATACCTCGAACTTACTTACTTAAATATATTCTACGTATACGTAGAATATATTCTGCTTTTCAGTATCAATTCCCGGGCTCTGAGGTGAGTTAAGAAGATGACTCCAGAATTCAACCATCTGGTTTGAACGAAATGTTTGTAAACCTTGAAGAATATTTTCTTTATTGGACGGCCTCCACAACCTTTACAACCCTGCTGTTTGAGTTCGAGAAGGAATGAAAACAGTCGGGTTCACAGAGTAACAGAGAGCGGGTCGGGGTCACAGAGTAACAGTCGGGTTCAATTTCAGGACCTCGATGTACAACCAAAATATTGGATATTGTCGATCATTGAAACGAAAGAACAGAATACAGCCCGTTTTATTTGGAATATCCTTCATCTTTTCAAGCAATATTCTGAGAGAAGAGATTCTTCGGTAGGCAGGAAAAAAGTGAAAGTTTATGAAAGCGGTAAAAAAGCTTCGGCAGCGGTGATAATGGAAAATGACATTCCAGAAAATAGGTTTAAGCTGGAAAGGGGGCAACATTATTAAATAATAAAAGAGTCCCTGTTGGTGTTTTTCGCAAATTTTGTGAAAACCACCAACAGGGACTCTTTTCTTGGGAACACTTAACCAAATAAGCCCTACCTGTAGATGAAAGATCAAACTTGGTTATCAAAACAAAGAAAATGGAATGCTGCTGCTCTCAGCAAACGCGTGCCCGTCGAAGTTCTCCTCGCTAAGGTGAGTTACACCTTTGGAGTCGGACCAGAAAGAAAAAAAAGCCAGACCCGCGGAACTGTGGGGATGCGGGCGAGAACCTGGCGCCTCCACCATCGATCCTTGCGGTCCACGGGAAAAATCTAACCCATCAGAGGGTTCAGGAGGGGGCCCCATCCCTTTGCCGAACGAAAAACCAGGAGAGGTAAGCCGGAAAAAGAGATAAAATTGAAGGGTTGGGTACGAGGAGGGGTTCCCTTGAGTGGGAATAGAACGGGGAGTTTTTCGTTGGAAAATTATGGACGGGTACGGTAACGTACCACCTCCATCCCACCGAGCCTTTTTTTACAAATTATAGTCTCCGGCCGTAGATGGGCGGTTCCTCAACTTGGAGGATCCTTAATCTCCGGCAAGTTAGGGCACTAACAACGAGGCTTGCTCTTTTCGCCCATCTCATTCCCTCGGCATTATGCTTCTCAGCAAATTTTTTTTTTTTTTTTTTTTTACACCCTAAAAGACAACTTTCATAATGATCCAGTAAAAACATTTAAGAAATTGGAATTGTAGAGACCAGCTCTTGTAAAGTTTTCCAATCTTTTGCCTTTTCGCTAAAAGTCACTTTATAAAGGTATTGCTGTACTTATTTCGTGTACATACGTACTTCATTTTTCATTTTTAACATTGTATAGTTGAGCTTTGTTTTCAATTCCGTGAGCCAAAACCTTTTCTTTCTCGAATTTCCCATTACAATACCTCTTTTAATAAGTATGTCACTTTCTCGTCACAACCACATTACACATTTTGTCGTTATTAAGCGTTTACAGCCAATTTGACTTCAAAATTTTAAATTTAAATGAGCATATTTTTGCGAATATTTCCGTTTTTGAGAATATTTGCATATCTGTGCATATTTCTCCGGAAATCTTTTAAAAACATCTCGAATATATTGGAAAAACATTTGAGAACTCCGTTTTTACGTGCGCTTAATAATCCCAGACGGGTTAAAAAAAAAAAAACCTAAATTCGAGAGTATGTACCTATCCCCCTCTTATATAGATGCAGCCTTAACAGCCATCGCGTTGCATTGTGAACTATCAAGTTGAACTTATCAACAGTTTAGTGATT
This sequence comes from Pilophorus perplexus, assembly GCA_955831195.1. Classification (NCBI taxonomy): domain Eukaryota; kingdom Metazoa; phylum Arthropoda; class Insecta; order Hemiptera; family Miridae; genus Pilophorus; species Pilophorus perplexus. The sequence goes on along the minus strand of OY037015.1, from coordinate 12,341,531 downwards.
TTGAATATTGAATTTTTCACCCAATATGGCACCTTCCAAGGACCTCGTGAAGTGGATCAAAGACGATTCGGCCCTATTTCATAAAACTCTTCACTTCTCACTTTGCAACTCTGCGATTCCGACTCTTCACTTTACCACAATTGCAAAGTGAGGAGTATTTACGTTTCATAAAAGTTTTGCTGCCACTCTACTCTTCATTCCGAACTGCAGAGTCGTTTGCAGAGTAACCTAGGCGAGCGAACCTCCATCGTGTTACTCCCGTGAACCATTTGTGTCACCCACGCTAAGCGCCGTGCTCATAAAATGATGGTACCACCGCGATAAGGGTCTTTTGTGTCACTCACGTTAAGCGCCGTCCTTATAAACTTAGGTTACAGCCACAATCCCGCCGATGACTTATCGGCGATGATTTGAGGTTTGTTGATTTCGTGTTGTTTTGCAATGTAGAATGGCGAGAGCCGAAAATAAAAATAAATTGGTAAAATAAAATATGCTGTCATCGGATTCAGGAAGGGGAGAGTATTTGTTGTTGTAAAGATGGGTCTGAAAAGTGGAAATTTGTCGGCATGTTGATGTGTGTGGACGTTGCAACTTCGCTTCTGCCTCCGCTCGATGCAAACGAACAAGGGTTTCATGTTCGTCATCGTCGCTGCAGAATAAAATCTCTCGTATCAGCAGACTCATTAGCCGGCCATATACTTGCCGATTTTTCGACGCGCCACAGTTTTTTCTTGGAAACCCCGATGGTTGGAAAATCGAGTTCCCGCGATAAAACCGTGGCGCGACGAAAAAACCGGCAGCTGTATAGCTGCTAATGAGTCTGCTGATGCGAGAGATTTTATTCTTCATCGATGAAGTCGATGTGAACGAAAAGGTTAATTGGAATGAATAAGTAAGTAACTATTAAATTTTACATGTTACACGATACTTACCTAGTGGGATGGGTATTAACTCAATACTAACAAAACAAAGTTTTTCGCTGATGGAATAGGTTTGTAGGATCTCACTGCTCAGTACTAAAAATAAAATAAATCTATACCTATAGGTACACGAGAAATAAATAATATTTTATATTGAAGATAATATCTTATAAGATGATATTATTATCTTCAGTGCTTCTCTTAAAAAAAAAAAAAGAAGCACTCGTCGTGCTAGGTCGAACTTGTCACGAAGTTGCAAACACCCCTCAACGAGCCGCAAAAATATCCACCTGACAGACCCATTTTTACGCACAAAATTCGTTCCCTTCCCATGCGTCAAACGGGTTGGTCTTTGGATTTCTTGAAAGCTAGTATTCTCAGCTTTCCATTGATACCTTACAAAAGGATAATTATCGCAGGATTAATATTAAAATATCGATTTGAAGAGTATGAAATATTTGGCAAAGTCTTTGGAAACTCTGCGAAATATAGGTTAACTCTACGATTGGAATGAAGAGTAAACACTCTGCACTTTGCGTTCGCTTGTTTTTATGAAACAGAACCAATGTAGAGTTGCGGAGTTCTCCTCACTCTGCACTCTTCACTTCACTCTACCTCTTCAACTCTTCATGAATGTTTATGAAACAGAAAACCGTATGCAGAGTGTTGAGTTGTGGAGTGAAGAGTGCAGAGTGAGGAGTGAAGAGTTTTATGAAATAGGCAAGCAAATAGCTGAGATGCACGAATTGCACGAAAATATTGAAAGTACGGGCCGCTTCTTGTCCGATTCCATACCCTCCAGATGAGACTTCTGCTTTGAAATACCTTCTCATCGTTTCTTGCGATGTTGGGCTTTTTCTGTATTACAAATTATTCCTGACTGACAGAAGTTTTACAGTAGATAACGTGGGAAAACATGGTTCAGTGTTGCAAAATGTAATCCTCAATGATTCAAATTTACAATTATTTGTAAATGAAAATAAAATGTAGATATCTGTAGCGAACAAATTAGTTTTTTTAACTACTAGGTACGCCGATGAAACATTTTATAAACTATTGTTCTACAATGCTAAAGGTAATTTGCATAATTACAAAATGCCCCAATATGGATACCTATATTATTTCAGTCCGATTTTGAGCCATTTTGCATAATCTGCAAATATATTATATTTCTTCTTTCCGATGCATATAATGCCAGATTTGTTAGCATATAATACCAGGCTCCACACATTACACTTGGAAAGAAGTCGCTAAAGGGGTATTGATCTAGTTATTTTCATTTTGAAGAAGAACCCATTTATCTATAGTCTTGTGTACCGAATGGATTCCATTGTTGGGTTGGCTCTGTTTGAGTTAACTCGGAGTAAACTCGGAGTTGAGTTGACCAAGAGAGTAGCCAAGTGGCAGTTACGGTCCAGGGTCTCTATTCATTAGCCCTGTATTGTCGGAAAGAACAAACCACTATAATAGATGAAGAATTTGCAGGACCTAAAAGGCGTTTTCGGTTCTGATCATAGGATGGCTGGAATTTTGTTTAGTACTTTTCCGACCATTAATAAGCCTAACTTACCTACTTACTAAAAATAAATAAACAAATAAATTTAAAAAAAAACTATATTATATTATTAGACCTAAAACATTGAAATATCGATATTTTCTATTATTTTGATTTCATTAAATGAATTGTAAATCTCCTCAAGTTAGGGTTACCAACATCTGATGTGGTTTTAAATATAAATTGTTTGTTTCAATTTCTTATTAAAACCTTGAAAAATTACGAGATTAGGTATGTTTACCTTTTCATGTGTGGAAAAACTTGTTAGCCGATGGAAAAAATAAAACTGATGATATCAGACCTAACCATCGATATCGATATGCCATTCCAGGGTCCAGATCCAGGACAGGAACGCCCTGCGCCGTTTATTCGTTTAAATTGAAACATACCTCCACTTGGCTACTCTCTTGGTTAACCCTGCTCCGTCTATTGCATTCCTACTTCCCACCCTCATATCACCATTATTGGCATATTCAAGTTAAATGAGTACAGAATAAAATCATTTTCTGTTTTCAGAAATCACGGGCCATGGGAATCGCAAAATCATCATTTCCATGGAGGTTCATCATGAGAAGACGTTAATCTTCAATCCTGCTCAATATTGTAAATCACGACGTGCGGTCGGTGTCAAAAGGAAACGAATGCCAGAAAGTGCCTTAAAATGAAGTTTGTGTTGAAAAGCTCCGTTTTTAATAAAACTGTTCCCTTTGGTTCGATCGTGACCTTTCATGTTTAAATTAGGTCTTCCTGCCCGCGATGCTACACGTTCATTTAATTTTCGTAAACCTGTAATCACACATGGTAAAATGTGCAACTCCTGTCGTCATTACGCCATTTGCATAATTATTCATTCGTCTTTGATTGAATTCATTAGGTGTACAATTCCTGTTTCGCAGTTTTAAAAACACTTTCAATTGTCATACATTACCTTTTTGTTTCGAGTAGCTTACGTACCATGTGACTAGTGGATGTTCCATTCTCTATCAACAAAATATTTGTACTTCTAAATGAAAAAGAAAGTTTTTTTATTTCAAATTTGCTTCGACACACGAGGCCTAAAACTTTACAATATGTAGTATAAGTGCGATCAAGTTCGTATAACATACGACATCATAATAATATTATGATTTCGTATGTTATACGAACTTGATAATAATATTATGATTTCGTACCTATGTTATACGAACTTGATTATGGTTTTCAATTTTGAATTCAGACTGTGCCAAGCAACGAAAATTATTCATTCGTTAACACCATGTTTTGAGTAGATACTTTCGTTATTTTCCAGGTCAATTTTACATTGCAGATCATGGATTCCAAACTTTTGTTTCCAACGTTTTGAACTCTTCACTATAGCTCAAATAAATGCTTACACCCTGAATTATTGATTTTTTCAGGTGATGTCTGTGTTCATAATAAGTATTTCCCCTTTTGTTTCGTATAGTTTTCCATTCCTTAATTACGTGATGGCTACTTTGTTAATATATAGCTTGTACTTGTCAAGAACTGCTTCCTCCTTGGTGTTCCGATCAATTCCTGAATGTTAGCGATATGGAAGTTCAACCATTTTTGTTCATTATTGTTCACCTTCAAGTCAAATTGACATGTGGCATTGTTTAAATACGTAATTTACTATGGGAAAAATTTCGAAATCTACTACGTTGTTTCAAGATAAGGCGGTTGTTCCCCATTTTTATTTAGATGTTCAAATGAGAATGTGTATTTCAGTGTTGTGTTTTGAGAATAAAGACACTTGATTGTTAAATAAAAACGCGGATATCGGGTAATCCTTTATTCCTTCTATATCATTAGTATCATACTAATATCCCATTAGTATCATAATGGGTTTTTATCAGTTAATCAGGCTTGGTTTTCTCGACTGAGTGAAATCAAGGTGTAGGGGTTTTTGAGGGTTGGTTACCTACACCTTTCATAATATGAATAATATTCATACGTACTAGATATTATCTAGTACGTAGATCTATGTGATATCTAGTACGTTCTACAATATTATTGTATTGTATAGTATGCGAGTAACTTTCCTTAAACGTGCTTAGCGAAATGCCGTGAGCCTGCGATTGGAATGAAAGTCGACTGGCGTAGTGAAACTACTTTGTCAGACTCCAATACCTCAGGAAAAGGAGGAAACTTAGTGCGAAAGCACTTTCCTTCTAAATCAAAGAATCAATCACAGGGGAACTGACCTAAATGAGGGTCTAACTAATTGAGAGAAAAGAAAGCAATGGTTTATCCTTTCCGTTCGCTCTCGGTTCAGCACTTTACTGGAAATACTAGAGCCATCAAGTAAATTCCCCCAATAATTCTCTTCCTCGAACGAGAAGATTTATACAGGAGTCCCTTCACTGTAAATAACAGTTCGCACAATATCCTTTCCTAGGGAAAGTCCTGATTTTGACCGAAAACAATTTTTTTTTCTTTTAAATATTTCAAATTTTTGAACTGTTCACAGGTCGCCCGCCCGCGCGGTTTTAATACAGTACCCACTGGGTAATAGGTGCCATATTTCCGTTACGGTAGTAGGTAGGTATCTCCCAAAACGCTAACATTCTTTCGGATCTCCTCGACCTGTAGATCGCACCTAGTTCGCAATCTAATCAGCTTTGTAGGTACGAGTCAGTATACTGTCCGCTATAGCGGATCCTTGGATTTTGGCTGAGTAATATTAGATATCTCTGACAACCCGCACCACTTCAAAAAAGGAATAACTTCTTGAAAAAGGACTTTAAAATTGAGATCCGAATTTTTCAACCACTACTTCCTCTTTTGGTTTATTATTCTTGGAATGAAATCTCTGAAATTTTGACAAAATTCTTGTTTTACCATCTAGTTGTGCCCTCAAGGTTTTCAGCTTGATCGCCCAAACCCGCGGGGCGCTATGGGGCTAAGGGAAGTGTTTTTTTAAAGGCTTTCGGCTGAGGGGTCGAGTTAGGTGTCGTTTTCGAAGTATTTTTGACGTAGAATCCATTTTGGGGGGTCCCAGAACGATCCGATTTCACTGTGGGGATCTATAGGGCTTTCATGGGGCTACAAATAGAATTTTTGAAGGATCCCAGGACGTCTAAAAGTTTCGAGTGATCAAAGGACAACGCGAGGAGGTTGCTCACGTGTACCCAATATCAGTGGCATGAGCCACCTCGTCAAAGGTTTAAAACCGTTCCACAACTGTTTCCGAACGTATACCTACTCATATACCTCTTTCAGTCCCAACAAATACCAACCAATAGTCCCGTGGAGGCGCCCACACCAAAAGCAGAGGGATCCCCAACTCCTTGAGCCTCCTGTGCCTCCACCAGTTGAACACCTGTGTTCAACCTGCAGGTCCGCCATGGCCGCCGCTGGACTTCAAACAACTTTATCCAATTCTTTGATCTCTTCGAACTTGACGAGCCATCTACAGTAATACAGTAACTGTATTAAATCCTACCTTCTTCCAAACTTAATTTCATCTCTTTGCTCCGGCTTCTCCCTCGAGCTCATGTTCGCGTTAAATTATTTCCTTCTGTCGACTGGGAAGCCTCCAGATCTGCCATGTTTGAGCCTCCGATCACTGCAGAATTGGTGACTCCAACGTCATACAGTTAAGGGAATTTTTTTGTTTTTTTATCTCTATTTTCAGAAAAAATATAGGTACAAATAAAAAATGAAAATACAATACTTGAAAATTAGTTCCCCTAATGAGCTATGCCCGTGATAGGGGTAACGAGCCGCAATGAGCCATTTTTCCATTTCTTTTAATAATCATTTTAAAAAATTATCCTTATAATTTAATGAAGTATACATTCTTGAGTTTCTTCTCAATTTCCAATAAATTCACTGTAATATAATAATCTTATAAACTGTAATATATTATATTACAGTTTATAAGATTATAGTGAATAACTGTAATTATATATATTACAGTTTATAAGATTATAGTGAATAACTGTGATATAATATATTACAGTTTATAAGATTATAGTGAATATTATTCACTATAATCTTATATTATAAGCTACATTCATGCTATCAATTCACATCCGGTCACTTTGCATATCAAAGAAATGATTCTTCAACATCCTTTTTGTTTTTAGTTTTTCCGGATTCCCTACTAGCTGGTTTTTAATTGCGATTGGAAGGTTATCAAAGACTTTGATTCCCGAGTGTAAATAATATTAATAATATTATGTGTTCAAGAGAGCTGATGTGCGAAACAATGGAACCGACATGTGACCCATAGCTTGCGTTCTGGTTGAGACCTCATGCGCTGGGTGGGTAAACTTCTTTTCACGCAGCACATGCTTCAAGCTTTGCATTTTCACCAACTTGTCCAGCCTGAGGATACCCAGCTGTGTGAATTTATTCACACGCTATAACGGGTCAGTGTGCGCCAGAAAACCACCACCACCGTTGGTGTAGGTACCTACCAAAACTTTTAAAATTATTCACATTTTTTACCTACCTCCTTTTACAAATAACTGTTGTGAACCTCGGAGAATATTAGTTTTCCGCACTATTCTTCTGCTTATTCACGTTTCTCTGAAGACATAGAAAAATCCGGTAGATCCAAACCTCAAATAAGTTAACTTTTACGACACCTAGCGATTTTATAGCTAAACATCGAAGTTGGTATTGCACCCAATAGAAGTCGCTAGAAACCATCTTCCGTCCGGTGCTGCGCTCTACACCACAGGCTTACGTCACTCCTCCGTAAGGTCTACGCGCTTCATTCACAAAAAGGTTCCCAAGCGAAAGTTATCAGCGTTATCGTCGCGTTATCAATACGCCCTTGTCAGCCATCATGTTAATCGGGGCTATTTTTTTAGTGAAAGTGCTTGCCAAGTGAAAGTGTTTTATGTTCAATTAGGTAATTTCGAATTTAGACGATATCCGACGATGTTCCCCCGTCGTTGCAGGTTGTTACCGGCCCCGACACCACTATGAGGGCCGTCCACCCTCCACAATGAGTTCTGTTGTTTTATTTTGGTTTGTCGTTTTCACCGTTTACTGGAAATGCGGCTCGGCCTCTTTGGGAAACTCTTTTCCCATCTACAAAGACTGTGTGGAGGTGTGCAGGAAAGATATTTGCGATAATGGTGAGTAAGTATTACGTAGTTGTGTGGGCGGTTGGCGAGCAGATCGGTTGACCCCGGGGAGATTTGACCTAGACTCGTAGGTCTGCTGGCCAGGAGCAAATTGTTATGATAATAACGTCGTGGAGGGCCAGTCGGCTGAAATGACCAATCGAGCGGGTCGTTGTCAACGAAACGAGGAGTTAAGGCGTTTCCGTTTTCATAAACAGGCCCTAATCACCTCAAACGAGCTCCTCTTCCATTCAGTCGAAATAAACTTAACATTCTTCGTTTTTTGCGGACTTGGCTATCATAAAGGTGCAGAACACAGCCCAGTCATATATGTACCTAATGTTATTTAATCGCAAACTAACGGGTAATTTTGATTTTGTGAAAATACCACAATGTTATTATGTTGTTTGGGCTACATAATATGTACTACTTAAGTGTTTCTGATAATATTATTATCAGAAACACTTAAGTAGGTACCTACCCAATCTTGCAGCTTAAAAAAAAGTCGGAAACTTTTTGAGCAGCTCGAAAAACCGCAAAATATTCGTACTTGTTTTGATTCTTTGATTAGATGTATCTCCTAAACTAAGCGATTTTACGAATTTGTTATACACTCCTATTTTAAAGTAGATAAAATTTGCGACAATAATATTATGAGCACAACCCGAGCTCTGTACGACCAACGGTTGCCAAGATACAGCTTTTAAATTTAAAAATCGTCTATTTTTATATAGGCGATTTTTCCAAACAATTTTAATTTAAAGTTTTGGTCGACTTCACGGGACGGTAGGTACGTTGCATTTCTGTTGACAGCAAGAGTGCCATTAGGTACTTTTCGTCGGAAAGGGCGGACCAGAAATTTGACTACCTACGACCACGTTTTTCAGAACATTTTCTTCTCGCCCTCCGAAACTACTTCTCCGATCGAAATTGCATTGTCCCTAGCTGCGATAGGAAATGTTATCAGCTTTCACGAGAAAAAAATTAATTTGGAAACCGTTGGTCGTACAGAGCTTGTGCTCAGATTCTCGCAAATTCTATTTATCCAAAAAGCCCTCCCATAGCCACTGAGCTCCTCTGGTTTGGGCGATTAGGCTGAAAACCTTGTGGGCACAAGTTGATGGCAAACAAAGTATTTTGTCAGAACTTTGATTTTTAATAAATCCAAAATTTATTGACAAATGACAGTCGCGAAATCATTGTATATCATTCCAAGAATAATAAACCAAAAAATGAGAAATGCGGACACTTCAAAGAAGTCCATGGCCGTTGAGTTCGAAGCGATGCCTAACAAAATTTATTCACGGTAGGTATTATAGTATTTTTCAGGGCATGGAGATGTGAAATTAAAACAACTTCAATAAAAAATCAAATGAAAATTTATTTCACTAAGCCTTCATTTAAATAACAAATTGTTTACAACATGAGTGCAAATTGTTTCACATTGACGAAATCTTTGGTGCAGTCTTATTTTGCATTCGAGCTATTATAGAAAATTATAAAAAAATGAATGAAACTACATTCTGGCACAGTTTTAACAGTTTTTCAACGTGATCAATTTAATTTGGCGATTGTTCAGTGGTGATGAGATTCGATGTGCTGGTAGCTGTAGACTGGGATGTACTCAGGAACTTTGACAGGAACGGGAACTTTCTTCTCCACTTCAACTGGGTATGGTTTTTCTACGGTGACGGGATACGGTTTAGGAACTTCGACGGGGTAAGGTTTGTCCACATGGACCTCAACCGGCACTGGGTATTTCTTCTCGACGTAGTACGGCACTTTCTTCTCTACGGTGTAAGGGACTTCGTAGGGTTTGGGAATTTCGACGGGAACTTTGACGGGAACGCCGATGTGTTTGATGACGGGAACGTGAACTTGTTTTTCGACCGTGTACGGCACGGGTTTGGGCACGTGGTAGGGTACAGGGTGGGGCACGTGGATTTTGTACGGTACGTGGACGGTTTTTTCGACGGGGTACGGTTGCGGCACGTGGACCTCCACGGGGACAGGGACGTGTTTTTCAACGGTGACCGGATACGGTTTGTCCACGTGGTACGGCACCGGGCGGTCGACTTTGACGTATTCGGGGTAGGTGACAATTTTCTCCACCTCGACGGGATACGGCACTTTGATCTCCTTCGTCTTGATGATCACTCTGGACTGATGCTGGTGGTGATACGATCCCCCGTGATGATCATCGTGATGATAACTTTTCGCTTCACCGTAATGCACATCTTCTGCCGTACAAACCACAAACACTCCTGCCAACAAAACACCGAAAAATCGCATTTTTGTTTGGTTGTTTACACGATAAATGCTAATACTGAGATGACTTTCAACGGACTGAGCCCTCATACAGTCCTCGATTCCCTTATATGCCTCTTACTTGCGCAAGCTCAGCACGTTGTGTCATTAACTCCCGATATTCCCACCAAGTTACACCTCTTGAGCGCATTTTTTCCATTCCTTGTAATGAGTATCCCGTAATTAAGACTTATCCCGTGCACACACCATCACGCTCTAATCGTCTTCTTGGGAACTTTTTTCGACTGTATGCTCGGTTTTTACGTGTCTTATTGGCCCACAGTTTCGTGATAAATGTTTCGCCCTCATTTCCATTGATCATCGATTGGTTCCCAGGTGGTTTACGAAAATTCCTCACGCTAGTGATTGCAGGTCGTGAGTTACTCGTAGGATTCCTACCACCAGGAACGATTGTTTCTCTACAGCTGAGCTCCTTCCTAATCAACTCTGTCAGAATAAAATCTACCATTAAATTTTGTCATGCCACAGAACTAATACATAAGGTAAACGCACCAGTAGTGGAAAGCTTAAGGAACAGTTATCACTATTTTCGGCTGTAAAATTTTGCTCTTGGAGTTAGGAGGCTTACTTTGATCTCATGACGTTCAGCAAACCTTCTTTTTCAAGTTTCATATAAATAATTTGCTTGAGAAGGACCTTTTCTGGCTAAAATTTTGATTTCCCCACAACTTGGTCATGTACCTATAGTGGAAAGCCAAAAATGTGGTGTGTTCCTAAGTTGGAAAATTTTGTACCTGAAGTGGAAAGGCTGGAATTTCAAGTCATATTTAGCTGAAGGAAATAGTAAATTCATACAAATAAACTTCAACATCACTATAAAATTTTAATAACAATCACAAAATAATAATATATCCATATTATGGAAACAAAACACTTATGGAAAAAATGTATTACACAATTCGAGTTGGTAAGTAGGCAAGATCGGGTGAAGTGGGGCAGGATCGACTTTTGCCTCTATTTATCGCCTTGACTCCTCTAGAACATCATTATTGATCACATGTAAATTTGCCAGATGTCTTCTGTCAGCTGGAAAAATTGGTTTGTCCAAATATATGGTACGATCGAGTGCGTTGAGCGCCAAAAAATGTAGTGTGACTGAACTTCAAATCGAGTTTCAAGGTGTGCATGTCGTTGCGTTTTCTTCTTTCTAGAAATCGTTAGGTTTTAAATTCTACCAAGAAACCAGCATTTCTGTCGTTGTAGAAACTTCCTGCGATCATGACCGGGGCAAGTTCGCCTAGTCAACCGGGGGCAAGTTCGCCTTGCATTTTCAGCAATGAGAAAATTCTTCCCTATCCCAGAGCTATTTTAAATTTTAATTAATGTTTAGGCTTATTGAGCACGCATACCTTTGCTTTAGAAAGCTTTGCGTGCTCTGCAATAAAGATAATCGTGAACGATCCAAAAGACTTCCAGAGGCGAACTTGCCCCGGCCTCTGGGCAAGATCGTCGTCGATTTGGGGCAAGATCGTTCAAGATTTTCTTTATAATAATATTATTTATAAGATATCATATTGGCAGATATATCTTTAATAGAAAGTAAAAGTGTGAAACAGGTTTAAAACAGGCCAAATGCGATCAAGGGTGAGTGGAATCCTAAAAAATCGTGAACGATCTTGTCAAATCGAGGACGGTCTTGCCCCAGAGGCCGGGGCAAGTTCGCCTTTGGAAGTCTTTGTGAAATTCGTGTTTTTCTGAACCTAAGAGAGTACTTAACTGGATAAACTTTATACGAAAATGTCTATAGATAGTTAAAGATGACTAGGAAAGAAAAGTTAATGGCAAAACCCATTTTAGAAATTATTTACGGAATGCCTAAGACAAACTACTGGGTTTTCGGGGCGATCTTGCCCCACTTCACCCTACACTTGGTTTTACAACAAAAATTCTTAAATAGGTATCGAAAACCTGGAGGCGACATCTTTCTGAAACAAAACCAGAAACAGGTTAAGTATAAGCAGTATGAAATTTAATCAATCAAAGTTGGGAAACAATCAGATAAACGCCTGATTACAAGATACAACAAAATAAAGAGGAGACACTAAAAACTAACGGAACACAGGATATTTTCTGTGGTACATTCATTCCATCTAATCTTCTTAAGATTTTTACTAGGCCATCACGAGACCCTCCCTAAAGTCTGATAAACATTTCAAGACGATTGGAAATTATTGAAAGACAATAGAAAAGTTAGAGTGAAGCAAAACTTAGCACTGTACCAATATTGGAAAGCAAATGTTCCAAAAGTGGAAACCTCCTCAACCCCCTTTCCACTATTGGCCATCGTGAAGAGAAGTCGTTTTACACTGTAGTAGAACCATAGCTTCACCATTCAATTGAAATTAGAATACAAAAAAACGCCCAACTCAAAAAGAAGGCGTTGCTCCAGTAGTGGAAAGGCCTTTCCACTACTGGCGCATATGTCAAAATTTGTGATCCTATAGTGGAAAGGTTAAAAATACAAACTTAATTTAATGACAAACCCGTTTTCGGCACATAAACATCTAGAACATGTCCTAACAATGAGGTTAAAACGAAAAATTCTCAAAATATGTCAATAATAAGTAACACAAACCTTATTCAGAAACTTGCTTACCTTAGTGATTTCAGAAAAAACCTTGTGCCCCAGTAACAACCACTAAACACGTGATCACTTTTTAACACTCACAATCCCACGTGTGACATCTTCTTCTTCTTCTTTTTCCAGTTTGTCAGGGACATCCCCCTGATCAATAATAAACCTCAAGATACCTCGAATCTGACGTCAAAACCTTATTATATTCATTTCTTTCCACAACTTTCCACTACTGACGCACTTTCCACTACTGGTGCGTTTACCTTACTGGGTTCTTGGAATAACACAGCAGCTATGTCATCGCGACGGAGGTCGAAAATTCAGAGTGGTCTCAAAATTTGACATTATCCGTTTCAAGATGTCTATAATCCTAAAACGAAATGTCCGTCGGCGTCCGAGCCGTTTTGGGCAGTAGACATTTTTTTTTTAGAAATCTGAAAATTTGACAAAATACTCGGTTTACCATCTAGTTGTGCCCCCAACGTTATCAGCCCGATCGCCCAAACCCGTAGGCTATGGGGTCGAGTTAGGTGTCGTTTTCGAGGTACTATTGGACGTAGAATCCATTTTTGGAGGTCCGAGAACGATTCGATTTCTCTGTGGGGATGTATTGGGCTCCCATGGGGCTACAAATGGGATTTTTGAAGGGACTAAGGAGGTCAAATATTTTCCGAGTAATTTTGGACGCATCATCCATTTTTCGAGGTCCCACTTTCTTTCTTTTTTTTAATAAAAAAAAAAAAAAAAATCGTCAAAAAACTTCGAAAGCGACACCTAACTCGACCCCACGGCCTAACACCTTCAAACGCCCCTTCCGTAGCCCTACAGAACTCCACGGGTTTGAGCAATCGGGTTGAAAAGGGGCTAAGGAAGGTTTTTTAAAGTTTTTAGCTCATGGGGTCGAGTTGGGTGGCGTTTCGAAGTACTTTTGGATGTAGAATCCATTGTTGGGGGTCCCAGAGCCAACCGATTTCGCCTATGGGGCTTTTGAAGGATGTCAGGAGGTGAATGAGTGGGCGTTTTCCGAGTATTTTGGATGTATAGTCTATTTCTCGGAGTCCCACTTCTGTCCTAACACTTCGTGGATTTTAGTTTATTATTCTTGGAATAACACACCTACGTATTCGTGATGGAGGTTCTGATCGCCCTCAAAATGTCTCATTAGGTATACGTTTCAAGATGTGTAGGTACCTAGATGTACGTCCGCCGTCCGAGCCATTTTGGGCTGTAGGATTTTTTTTTTTTTTTAATCTGAAATTTTGACGAAATACTCAGTTTACCATCTAGTTGTGCCCGCAAGGTTTTCAGCCCGATCGCCCAAACCCGTGAGGCTCTATGGGGCTAAAAAGGGCCTACAGGAGGGTTTTTGATGGTTTTCGGCTATGATATCTAGTGGGGTGTCGTTTTCGAAGTATTTTAGGACGTAGAATCCATTTTTTGTGAACCCAGAACCATCGGATCTCACCGTAAGGGTCTATGGGGCTTTCATGGGGCTAGAAATGGGACTTCTGAAGGATGTCGCCTCGAATGAGGTTACGTTTTCCGAGTAATTTTGGACGCATAATCCATATTTTGTGGATTCAAATCCGTCCGCAAACTTTACAGGAAAAAATAAAACTTTCTTAAATAGGTAGGTGGTTGAAATTCCTAGTTGAATTCAAAATATTTTTCATTGATATATAATTAATTTTTGGATTATTGATATCAAAGAATCCCTTGTATTGTATAATAAGCGGCCACATTATGGCTTTGCTGCCTTTATTAGACGTGCAACACTGATTTTATTTCATGCAACATCCTTACTCGACCTGTCAATGTTGTATTTTTTTAGTCGCTCGCTTCATGAATTATTCCACTTTGTGTCAGATGGATACTACTTCTTGCGGAATGACTTCACCTCACTACCTCTGATCCTCTTGTGGCGATGTTCGGACGACTGTCGCTATCGATGCATGTGGGTCGTCATTGACCAGTTCCAGCGAAAAGGATGGCCGCCTCCGCAATTCCACGGAAAAGTAAGTAGAGATGCAGAAATGTCGTGTGTGCAACACTATAGGCACCTTAAAAAAGCCCTCCCGATCCTCCACAGGCCAATATTTACATCCCGTCAAGTTGGCGAATCGAAATACGCATTTGGTAGGTTGAGTTGGGTATTCGAGTTTCGTAATGCGTTTGACTCTCCCTTTCCATAATGACCAGATCACACAAAAACTCCCCGACCCGATTTCTAGGGACGTATTGTCCACGTTTCAGGACCAGTTTCGAAATTGGGCCGAATGACGCTCGGAAGTCGAAAAAAAAACTCCCAAAGCTTGTTTTTTAAGTCACATTTCAAGCCAATTAGGTAAAACGGTCGGAGTAATCGGGTCAAACGGCTTTTTCACATTAAAATCAACTGCTGATAATCATCGTGACAATCGTTTCCTGGATCTCATAATCTACATGATGGGGTTTTATTAGCCTAGTATGTTCCAGGAGGGTCGGAATCACTCTAATTATTGTCACGTCACGTCACGTCAATTTTTGTTTCACAGTCAGGAGGCGACGCTGTGAATTATCTTATTGTAGCTCTTGAAATATTTTATGAAAAAATTAGCAAACTTAAGTAATCCGAATGATGAAAATAAACTCAATAATCAAGCTCAGTTGATGTTAAGTAGTGCTAGGGTCTGAGACCGATGATGGTTGGGTTTGTTACGAAACCCCGTGTTAACTTTTATTTAAGAGCAACCGTAAGGCAAATTTCGACCAAAAAGTCGATTTTTCGTTTTGAGTCTTGAAAAAAATTAGAGAATCTGACGGTCATTTTCATAATATGAAATTTTACAATTATAATTACACAATAATTGTGCCATTATTGCACAAAATAAAATTCTGGAGATGAGATATTCTAATGCGGCTGAAAATGCACACAGCGGGTGGGTTGCAGCGATGGCGCTTTTAGAAAAACGCGATTTCCTGAAAACCACAAACTGAAGCTTTTCTCGGCTCCAGCAACTCCGATTTGAGATTCCCCCCCCCCCCCCCTCCCCTTGATGTTTGAAAAATTTGAGAGAGCAGCAGCAACGCCGCAACAGCTGGTTTATGTCTTGAAAATAATGAAATCCGAATTTTCGACTTGTAAATTCCGCGAAATTGTTTGTAGTGGGTTTAACAAAAATTTGGCACATCAGAAATGTGCCTCAGGATGTCCTAAGTGGCTGGTAAAAATTTGATCATGATCGGTTCAAGGATAGCGTGAAAAAGCTTCACTTTGTGCTAAAACAAATATGTCAACTCGTCCCTGATGAAGTTATAAAAAATCTGGCAACACAGGAGCGTAGTGCATATCAAAAAGAGCACTGTGAATAAATTTCATTATTTTAGTGCAAACAACTAGGGTGTTAGGGAATAAATAAAGAAATTAGTGGAAACGCGGCCGGGCGCCTTTCGGGCGCCCTTAAGTTGAATGGGTCTGATCCTAATTCGGAAAAATAAACAAGTTCGGCCGAAAATCTTTCCCGTGGCCCGAAATAAAAGGCACGAGTTGGTCACGAAAAGGAAATAGGTCTTCAGTGTAGAGAAAATACCTGTATTCGAACCGTACCGGGAACCTTTCCAGAAAGGCGAAAACTAGTCCGCCAGAGCGCTCTAGCACTGAACTGAGAAAAGAGACCCGATTTCGTGGTTTGTTCTGTTGGTCAACTTGGTTTTCGACGACCTTGCAATGATGCTTGCACTTTAGAGTGGCGTCTTTCGATACTGAGCGCCAAAGCAACGGGAATCTGACGATTGTTTTGGTGGTTGCCGTCGCTAGAACATTTACCGACCATTTGACAACAACGGCTACCGAAAAAATCACGGATAGGAATAGGAAGGAATATTTCGTGTTTTTTTTTTTTTTTTATTCCGTCGCGAAAAATAAAGGATGAAATCATCACAACAAAATTTAATGATGGAGGTTCTCCACCGAGTGGTGGTTATCTACTTGAATAACCTTAATCTATCGCGCCCAACTTTCTTATTTTAAATGGGAACCCCTAAATGTTTCGTCGAATTCAGATTGCCGAGGAAATTTTAGTTTGATAAGCCCATTTAGCGAGGTGGTTAGGGAGAGGAACAACTTCTGCCGATGTGCTCCTACATCAGCAGAGGAGTCGTTTTCTCTCCCTGACCACCTCATTGGATTAGACCTCTGCACCGTCGGCAAACAACCACATCGTGTACCCCATTTAGCGCAATTTCGGACGCGCACAAGTCCGCACAACTATCCATATCTTTGTTGTTTACTTTCCGATTGAAATGACGTTTTCAGTGTTGCCTTCCTGGCGATCCGAATTTTAATACTAATTTTCGGACGAACAAATTCCAACGATAGAAAGGATTTGACGTCGAAATAAGTTTGAACGATTTTTTGAGGGCGGCCGTCCGTTGGTGCGTTGGTTCGCGCCCGTGTTCGCTCCCGAATCTTAGACAGGGGTGCTATTGCACTTGCTCGCGTGCAAGGTCTATGAGATCTGGGGTCTGAAGCGAAGGCCCCCTGTCAGCGTGCTAGTTTATGGAAAAAAAGGACTCAACTCTGTGACTTGATCTTCATCGTCATTTACCCGACAAGGACCAAGTCACTAGAGATGTCGACATACCCTAGCTGTCCCAATGATCATTTTCTAAACTCCTCATTAAAATTTAATATTTAATGGAAAACAAGGAAAGCAATTACTTTTACGTGCAGTATGACAAAGTTTATTTGGGGAAGGATTTTAATGGATTTGAACAATCGACCGTTTTGCCAGTCAGCTTTTTGAGTACCGACTGGCAATTTCATGTTTTTAGACCTTGATACATCACTTTGCCCCCATCTATCATCCACCTTTTTCATTTCAGTGGCCCTTCGTTCGGATTCTGGGCGTCCAAGAGCCGGCCTCGACCATCTTTTCTCTCGTGAACTTGACCATCCACGTCTCCATGTTCAAGAAATACTGGAGGGAATTCAACCGCCACACGCCCCTATTCAGCGTTTGGGTTTTCCATGCCTTGGTAAATGAACCTAATGTGTCAATCATAGAGCCTGGAATTTGCATATTTCGCATGTGTTTATCTTCTTACGTTTTAAGGGTACCTATTTCAATCGCTTAGAATGAAATTGAAATTGCAAATATTTTGCATCTTTCCGTCTATTTAGATGTTTTTGTGCATATTTATGCATACCAAGATTCATTTCGACATGATTCCGCCATTCGCCATTCGCCATTCAGGCGGGTGCTGGAGACCTGCAAAGTCCTGGGTATCTTATATTAAATATAAGACAAATTTTGTCAAGAACTGTTCAATGTAGTGCGAAGCGTAGTCGAGAAAAATAACAGTGTACATTGAATTTAGCCCCCCATTGCACATTTAATACAAAAATTCATCCCATGTTCTTCCTCGACCTATTTATATACATTTTTAAGGACGCAATAATATTAGGTTCTTATTAACATCCTCCATAACTATTGGAAGATGATCACAGCAAAATTTAGTTCATTTTAGAACCATCTTACTTTTTTAGCATGGATCATGCTTGAGCCGTGACCTAACTGCCCAAAAACGTTAGGCGGGAAGGGAGACGCGTGAGTGTCACATTTATGTATTATGGTTATGGGATTCTATATATAGGATATGGCACCCTCCCTCACTTGTCTTACTGTCAGGCCACTAGTTCACCGTCCCCACCTTTCATACGTTAGGCTACTAGTTCGGCATCTTCACTCGTTGTTAGGCCTGTAGTTCGGCGTCGGACAGTTATTTTTCCAACACGCAGGATGGACCATATTATATAATATATAATATGGTATAATATATTATATTCGTTTAATAAAGCATGTTCCATGTTTCTCGCATTTGAGCCGTAGGCTCCAAGCAAAAAGCATCCGGGGGTCCAGGGACTCGCCCCCTTCACAAGGCCCAAAGAGGCAATTTTTTTCAACGTATTTTGACTTGGGGTGGAGAGAAATTTGTTGCTTATTGTTCCAGGCTTTAGTCATCGCCAAATAATTGTCGTTTGTTTCTATGTTAAAACCCTTTGGTATTTTTCAGGTGTCTATCAACGGTTGGGTGTGGTCGACCATCTTTCATACTAGAGACATACCCTTCACCGAACTTATGGATTATTTATCTGCATTTGCGATGGTTTTTAGTAGCGTTTACTGTCTTGGAATGAGGTGAGAATTAAACTCAATTTCACAAAATCATCCAAGCCATACGTTTGAAAATAATGTTTATGCTATTGAAAGCAACAATAAGGAATGCATTTTGGGTTAAATCAGACAGGCCGAGTTCTTAAGTCAAAAAGTAGGGGGGAAAACCATTTTTGAGACAAAAAGTCTTTCATGATGTGGATCTTAAATTTTTAAATTTTATCAAAACCTAATCTGATCGATTTGCATTGCTGCCTTGACGTCATGACCACTCTTGAGGGGTCCGACCAATGAGGGGCCGTGTTTACCAATAGGGAGGCTGACTTGCACCGTGTTGGGGTGACTTCAACCCAAACAGCTGATTCCTCGTCCTGCTGCAAATTCAAACTTCGACTTTACCATAAATATATGAACTTGGGATCAGAGTTTTAATCCCATTTTCAATGTTATTTGGAAGCCTTTTGTCGATTCTAAAAGCATGTCCGTTTATTGTATTTAAAAATTGATAAACACGGGTTTTTCTATGAACTTTCTGTTAATTTAGGTTGTTGTTGGATTTATCGAAAAACTCGTACGGTGCTCTTCTGACTGGGGTTTGCTTCCTTTTTTACTTGAACCACGCACTGTACCTTTCCTCAGGCCCATTCGACTACAGCTACAATCTCGTGGCTAACATATCAGTAGGTAAGATGAGAGTAATGGTTTCGACGCCTATTGTGAATGTGAAAGGGGTTTTCTCATGTGACGTTTAATCCTGTTTCAGGTTTCATAACGTTGCTAATTTGCGCGGCTCTGATTTACCGCAATCGGGCTCACCCCCATTGTAAACTCCTGGCTGCCGCTGTGGGTATCCTAACTTGTTCATTATATCTGGAAGTCAACGATTTTTCGCCGATATTTTGGTTCCTCGACGCCCACGCTTTGTGGCATGCTTTGACCGCCCCGTCGATTTACTTTTTCTGGATGTAAGTAGCACGATGAATGTTCATTGATGGCGGCGATGAGTACTACTAAACACTTTTCCATTTCTAGGTTCATTTTCGAAGACTCAAGACACTTGAAGAAGCGCATCGCCATCAAATGGTAAATAAACATCCTATAGGAATGCTGCAACGCTTGAAATCTAACTGTTTGCGGATGCGGTCATTCAAAACGGAGAGTAGACTTGACTTCTGGTTTTGCTTCCTAACGTGGTGGGAGTTCTACGAATCTGCCAAGTTTGGAAATCAAAGACTGCAGTTTTTCTGAATATGAAAGTGCTATTTGAGCAAATTTGTTTTTGGTTAAAGTTTTCGCAATTGTTTTTGACTTTGTTAGGCGTTTAGCAGAATTGTTATATGATAGCGTTTATTGTTAGTGATGCTATATTCTGTATGCATCGAAGAAGGGATACTGATGCTTTTTAATTGAAGAAGAAGTACTTCTCACTGGGTGGATCAGAGACATTTTATCGTAGGTAACGTCTTCCTTGTGGTTGGTACCGGTTCAATACGCTATCTACCGGCGCGACGTAGCCTACCGTGCCCGGCCTTTATCTACTAAAATATTAGACAGGGAGAACGTTATGCTTTCTATCGACTTGCCTCGTTCCCTAGGAGTTGCGTTTAATCGGTTTTTGAAGACATGAAGCAGACATCCTTCATGCTGAAAGGCAGCGTAGATGGGTTGATGGGCTTCATTTAGAAGTGAAAAATATTTATGTAAGCTCGAAGAATATGTAGATAAGCTCCAGCATATATTTATTCATATTTCTCATAGAAGTCAGCATGCCCTACTCCTACACCCATCAGACAGATATCACACAACGGTAGATAGCATCTTAGACCAGTGGACGACGGTAGATAGCATACTATACCACTGTACGGTCGGTAGATAGCATATTGAACTGGTACCTTGTGGTTTGCTAGACTGTTCGTTGCCATCAAGGGCCAGTGTAGCCAACCTTACCCCAAACCTATGATAGTAGACACAAACCTGTTTGAGTATTCATTATCTTGTTACAGCGTTTGAGTTCATTTGCAGCTGTGTTGTTTGAGCTGAAACGTTCAATACTTCATGAAACGGTTGTATACGTGATAAAATAAAATGTACTTGACCGCTTTCCCTGGATCTTTCTACAAGTGGAAGCAGGCTGAGGCGTACCTCTTCTTCAGTCCTCATGTTGCCTTGAATAACATGTAAAATAGTCGACTGGTAAAATGTTTATCTTCTTGTTATTAAATTCATAGTATTTCCCGGTGCCAACAATGTTCACTTGAGCATCACTTGCGGTTACATGCTCCAGTTTAGCTAATTTAGTGTAGCTTAATTTCTGCTCAAAATCATTTTGCTACACAGTTCAGTTGTGCCTCCAAATTGTGCAGATGAGGCTTGCGGTTGTGGTCTTTGGACAAAGCAATGCTATTAACCATGCCAAATGTTTACGTGTAGATTCGTAAGTCTGAAAAAATACCTAGCTGGGAAAACTGTTTTCTTGAATAGTGTAGGCTACTAACATTTTATCCCAGGGATTTTCACCTTACAGGTCGTGGATGGGAAAAGGGGGTACATTAATTTTTTGAACATCACAAGTAGCGAGTTTTTGTCAGACGCATTGTTTTGATTTGTAATTTTATGTACATGTGCTTGGTCAACCAATCTTGAAAAAATTCCTATGTAGATCACTCAATGTAGAATGTAAAAAGAAGATTACGAGGGGTGAATAGCCCCAAATATCAGCATGCAGTTTTCAGCTTTTAACGAGGGGTGAATAGCCCCGAAAATGGGAGATAAATTTGAGCAACCTCCTCGGTGTCCCGGTTGAGGTGTCTCCCGGGCAGAGCTGATAGCTCAACCAGGAGGTTCGCGCGAGTGAATGGTAGGCAAAACTCGATGGCTTAGCGCAAATGTATGGTGGGATTAAGGGTATTAGCACAAGTTTACGCCACAGCACCCCGAAAGGTACTTACAGCAGTGATTGACTCAGACACAATGTGTTTGAGTCAATCACTGCTTTAAGTACCTTTCATGTCATGTCATCAGTTTACCCACTTGGTAGGTACCCACATCTACCCGCAAATCAACAACCTGGTTCCCGAGCTGAACTTACCTCGTTTTGTATTCTATATTGAGTCTACACAGGGTTATTTTCAAGATTCGCTGACCAAGCAATTCGTCTATTGTATACCCTAAATGAAATATCGATTCCCATCCCTGTTCTGTGGACCTAGTTGTTTCAATTAACCATCTTAGCATGGTACACTTTTCAACCTACTGTTTTACATTTTCTACTGCCCCGTACGTTCATAACGACGGCCTAAATCATTCGAAACTGATTTCATTCCTCACGTAGTCGGGTTCACCCCGTTGTTCCATTCTGAATCATTCATATCATTAGTGGGTTATCACCGCCCTTATAGTCACGCCAAATATTCGGAAATGAACAGTATTTACAAGTTTATCCTGTGTGCTGTTAGACGTAGAATTATCCTTATCGAGGAATCGATGCATTTTCAAATGAAGATATTAGAAAAGATTGAAGTATTTGTAGATTAAACGAGAGTAGTAGACACACTAATCAATCATTAAGTAGTTTTCTCACTTCCACATCACGGGAATCATGCATTTGTCTCGGAGATTTTTATTGTTTTCATACAAACTGAGCAATACTCACGATCTACAATTCGAATTTAGAATTATGTGTAGAGAGTAATTAGCAACGTGCGTCTTCACGTGTGAAAACGTACCTATTTTTAAAGTACAGATTTGCAGGTCTTGATAGGCTTTTATCTGAAATGTGCTAATGTTTTCATTATTTTTTTTATATTGTGTTCAACTGATATTGTAATGTAAGTTGTAGATAATGGAGGAGTTGATAATCAAAACGAGTTGACCTGATGTACATAATGAAGTTATTAACACGCATGCCGGCATGAAACTGAGCGTGTCTTCTGCATGTCTTCTTTATGCCACAGGTGGTCTTAGGTTTGTTCTTGGTGCGAGAGTGTGAGGCGATGTGAGGAGCTTACGCATGCTCAGAGCTACGTTTCATTGGCCGCGCCCACCAACTCACAGTTCTAGGAGTGACATGTGAGGTAGTGCGAGGATCGAATTTGCTGTTCCAGGAGCGTGAGTGTGATGCGATGTAAGATGCTCGCACTTGCGCACATTTTGGACTGTGAGTTACTCCTACAACTCGCCTTGTAACCTGGCCAGATCTCTTATAACCTGACTTCAGCTATTCGTTTACTTGAGTGTTGGTTGTTGCTATTTTGTTTACCCTGGCGGTGTGGCCGACAGAGTTTCGCGTCATTCCAAGGAAACCTCACTCATTAACGCATAAGTATGCCTACATCCTTGAAAAATCCGTTCCAGTTGTGTGAGCGCGTTAGCATCCTCACGCCAACACTCACGCTACAAGAACAAACCTTTTCTTGTTGCAATGAATGCGGTTAGGTATTCGCCATTTCGACCGAAATTCATTTCTGAGAGAAAAAAATATTTTTGTGACGCATGACTTTGTTTCTCATTTTTCACGACAGAATCGGAATCGTGGGTTTTCTCTTGTGAAGTTTTTACATCATAAACCCTTTGAAATGGATGCATTTAGATTCAACATGAGTGAATATATTTTGAAATTCAAAATAAGGCATTGTTCATTGGAGTAATCGGGAAAGGAATGATTATTTTTTCAATTGGTCCCCTCCACATTTTTTTATTACTTGATGTGTAGGTTTTCATTTTTATGCCAAATCTCATTTCAGTCAAGTCAACTTATCAAGTCAATAACGAACAACAATTGAGTTCATTATTTCAAAAATCATATTCATATTTGAAATTATGAACGCGGTGGTAGCTCTCGAGTGAGGTGCTAAATGGGGGCTTTACAGCAGCACCTATTTGCAATTTCAGAACCGACGCACAGTGGGACGAAACCCCGGTCAAAACTCTGTAATCGATCTGAATGGGCCAGGAATGTCTTTTTAATGGTATGTAAGTAGGTTTTGAAGTATTTCAGTGAAATGTAGCTCCCAGTTCGAAAATAGAAGATTTAGAAATTAAATTAATTATTGTCAAAATCGTTACACCACAACGGGGGGAGGCCAGAGCAAAGACATTTTCATGTCAAAAACCAGAAACTTAGTGAAGAAAGAGAAAGAAACCTACCTTAAGAGTCATTTATTTGTCCTCAATTATTTAAAATTCAGTTGTTAAAATTCAGACCGCTCACTTTAGCTTCAAAAAATGCATGAAAGTGAGAAGTTTTGAGTTCAGACGAAGTTTTACTGCCTTTGTGGAAATTTGGCGCTAAGAATCCTTTCGGTTTTAAATAATTATTCATATCTCCGCACTTGGAGTGTGCGAATTTCAAACAAAAAAAGCATCACAATTACGATTTAATTGTGAATATTTAATATCCTTCAAGTTTGGTTCTTTGCCATTAAATGTAAAAAAAAGTGTCGATCGGTGCAGTCATTTGGTACCTACAGGCGTTAGAAGTTGAGGGTAGTAAACTTTTCAGCTAAGTTTGCAAAAATCACCAATCTGTGTCGAGCGATTCCGGCTGAACGGCTGGACCGATTTCGATGCAACAAACGTCGTTCGACGCTAAATTTATTCCTCTTTAAAGAAAAAAGGTAAAATGTTCTGTAGCACGGGCACACTCGTACTTTTTGCGTGATAAGCGAAATACTGAAAAAAAAAAACGCTGCAAATTTTACACAAGGGTTTATTATTCTTTGATACAGGTTACTTGTACAGACATTTAATTCTGTCAATAAAAAAAAATTAAAAAAAATTTTGTTTAGGGATTTTTATATTTTTAAAAAAAAATTTTGGGGCATTTTTTTCTAAAATGTGTTTTTTCAAAATTTCATTCATTTTTACTCGAAAAATATTTAACTTCTTGGGATCCTTCAAAAATCCCATTTTTAGCCCCATGAAAGCCCTATAGATCGCCACAGTGAAATCGGATCGTTCCGGGACCCCCAAAAATGGATTTTACGTCCAAAAATACTTCGAAAACGACACCTAACACGATCCCATAGCTAAAAGCCTTCAAAACACCCCTCATGTTGCCCCATTTTAGCCCCATAGCGCCCCACGGGTTTGGGCGATCGGACTGAAAACCTTGCGGGCACAACTAGATGGTGAACCAAGTATTTTGCCAAAATTTCAGATTTTTAAAAAAATTCCTACTGCCCAAAACGGCCCGGACGGCGGACGGCGGACGGCGGACGGACATTTCGGATTTTGAATGTAGACCTCTTGAAACGGATAATGTCAAATTTTGAGCCCGATCGGAGTCGTCGACCCCTGTCGCGAAAACATAGGTGTATTATTCCAAGAATAATAAACCAAAAGCGACAATTTCGAGGTTTCTAGGTTTCCACATCCGACGCACAGCCTAGAAACCGTCGCAAACTCAGAAGGGTCTTATTTGGGATCCCCCAAAAGGGGTTAAAACGGTTCCCAGCTATGTACTATTAAATAGTTAGTGCTTGGAGGGGGGCCTAGGTGAGAAAAATTTTTTTTTCTCACCTAGGCCCCCTTTCAAGCACTAACTTTCCTGGGCTACTTAAATAAAAAAGTTAATGATAGAGAATTTAAATTATTTTAAAAAATTGAAAATTCCTCGTTTTTTCCATAATTTATGATAAGCGTTTATGGGCTGTTTCCCAAGGGAATCTATCAGAATGTCCAATTTTTTTCTTTTTTTTTCTCTCACTCAAGGATCTTTTTCATTTCGCTTGCCGGTTTTTGTGAAATTGTGAACGTTTTAACTTTTCCATATATTTTTTGGAAAGATTTTTACTTTTTTAAATAAATTTTATCTCAACTTTTTTTTTATTGTAATTTTTTGGTCTAATTTTTTTTTTATTATTATTATTATTTTTGTGAAGAGTCCACTTTTTTGATTAATTTAATTTCAACTTTTCAACTTGTCCGCCTATTTTGCGTGCTGGGAGCTACATTTCACTGAAATACGTCAAAAAGTATTCCAGGGCCGTGCAGATTGACCATTAATTTGTTTGTCTTTACAGACTATTGACCCGCTAGATTCGGGTTTCGTCCCCCTGTGCGTCGAGTTTAAGGCCCTTCGTACAGTCGGGGACGAGACGGGGTATGCCATCGTCATCGATAAGGGTGACAATCCCGTTGGTCTGTTAGCTGTTTTTTTTTTAATTTTTTTTTTAATTTTTTTTTTTTTTTTTAGGGGCTTTGGAACGTTAACGAAACAACGCGAAAAACTGTCCGATTTCGTTAAAACGACCAAAACAACCTGTTTTGCTGACTCTCCAATAAAGCAGAAATATCTACTCAGGATTGAAATCATTTATTGAATAAAATGTATTTGGATGAATAAACTCCTTTTCCGATTCCTATGAAAGGTATACAATATAATAGAACATTTTTATTAAAATGGAAATTTTAATTTTAATGGAAAATTGAAAACTATAGAAACCGAGTCCTTGTTCAAGCCCTCCATCATTCTCTCAAGTGGTTACTTGACAAGTGGTTACCACTAGGCAAAACCCTTCAAAACTCCCGCCTGTAGCCCCTTAAAAGCCTTGGACAGGACCTCCACAAATCAAATCACCAAATCCTCCCCAAAACGTTCCGAAACCGACACCTCGGTTGGGCCCTATAGCCCGTCAAAATTTCCGCCACTGGGTCAATAAATACTTACAGAGCCTCAAGAATGGTTCGACAGATGTAGGTACCCCATGAATCGATTCTACGCCAAAAATTGCTTCGAAAACGGCACCTCATTCGTCCCCCCGTCAAAACCCATCAAAGTTACTGCTGAAGTTGCTTCAACTGTTGATTTGTGGGTTCCTATCTATCAGTTTAAATAAAATTTAATAAATAACCCTGAAATTCAGTGCAGGGTGAGCAGGGTACATTGAGAGCCAGCAAGTTGTCCTTTGAAGGGAGTTATGTAGTGCACATAGCCCACATCCTTTCAGAGGACATCGGAAATTTCAACACGCTTTTTCTGTTACGAGCCTCCTTTCAATTACAAACAATTTACTATATAATGAGCACTCAGAAAATAAAAATAATAAAAAAAAGTGAAAATGGCCTAGTGACAAACAGCCTCTTACAAAACAACGGGTTTACAAATTGGCGTTCAGAATCGTGAAAAGTTTATACTCTTTAAAACTGTGATATATATTTTTATCTTCCTACAATCCATATCTTCTTATATCACAACTGAACTACTTTTCATGTATTGTCGACTGATTTTTTTTTCAACTGCCACGATTTCGATTCTCGGCCGACTCTCCCAACTGTTCGTGATGTTGTGTTTCGCTTCTTGGTCTTTCCAGGCCGGTGGACTTGCCCTCAAAGAGGAGATTGAATTCAGTGTCTTTAAAAATTGACGAAGTCCTGGCAAAGAAATCCGTTCGCCAAAAATCGAATTCTGTCAATGATGTGCAATTTAATGTGCCTTACGTTTCACTATATCACCACGATAAAGTTTGAAATTGTCTCAGTCCGCGAAAAGTGCTGGTTTGTTGTCGTTAAAAAAAAATGTCAAAGGACTTTGTTGAGAAATTTTTATATGTTGAAGTTGTCATTGAGTATAAAAAATATATATCCTACATTGGCTATAAGTCTATTTTAGTTTTGTTTGTCAAATTTTAATCGATATTGTGTTTTTATAATACACTACATCACGTCTCACTTACTGTGTCTGATTTTGCCCCACCTCGTAGGATTTTGCCGCCTAGTTGTTGTTTTCTTTTATTTGAAGATTTTATTTGCTTTCACATTGCAGGTACGTGTTGTTAAACAACCTTTTTTACTGAAAACATTTATTCGGAATAAATACAAGGTTTAGTCTTTTTTTCTATTATCACAGATTTTGCTTATGAACAAAACATTCAACTTATCCTAAAGCAGCTATGAATTGACGACTTTGCGCTTATATAAAGTTAAATATAAAAACATATTGGTAAGCGATTGAGACCATTGGGAGGACAAGTTATCAAATCCTCTCTGTGACGAATGAATTTGCAAGAAGCTGCCAGACCCCACTGGTTAAGAGTTAGATGGTGTGCACAATAAAATAAAATCAACTACTAACGCAATTACAATAAATACAATGCGGGTGATGACCCAGCGTCAACTGTCTCAGCCAAAATATTCTTTGTCGCATTTAAAGGATTCCAAATTCCTCCCGAAAATTGCAAACTTGCCTCGGGGCGAATTCTTCTTTAATAGTGTTCGAAAAGTATGTCTGGTGTTCTGGTTGAGGCTGTAATGAGTTGGGCATTATGGATGGGAATGTTGCCATCTGAAACAGAAGTAACGACAAATACAGGTGCTCTTCATGGCAACACTGAGTTGGTAATCATGCTATTTGGTAATTCACATTTTTAGATTTGTCGCGCTTGAGCTTTTGCTGGATGGAGATAAGTTTGTTCAACTGCTTATCTTACCTGGTAAGGGGTTTCCCAACATGGAGTGCTAACCATCGCCGACGGTACGTTCGACTCTTCTTCAGATTTCTGCCTCTTGTTTTTATATCTGCGGTTTTGAAACCAAATTTTCACTTGGGTGGACGTGAGTTTGATGGAGTTGGCCACGTGGTCTCTCTCAGGCGCCGTGAGGTAACGTTGTTCTTTGAACCGCCTTTCCAGCTCGTGCACCTGTGACTTAACATAAAACCAAATATGTTATCATGGATGATTTTTTTTATGCTTCGCCATTTCCTGCTCGGAGTAAGACCGACAACCGCACAAAGCAAAATTTGTTCATCACCAACGGACATCATCCATCTTGTTCCCTTCAAGCGTTCCGCCCGAAAATACGGCACTGGGGGAGACTCCGGTCATCTCTTCGGAATCAAACACAGATTTTGTTAACTTGAAACGCGAGGGTTGGGCAACAGGGCCTGTCCGTATTTTTTTTATTTCGAACCCCCAACTTGTCAAGATGTGAGACGCTGTACAAGAAATTAACGAAAACCTCGGCGGGTTAGAACACGTGTTTCCTCGTCACACCTCATTAGGTTCACGGACTGTTGACGTGTAGAATGGCCTGACCAGTTAAGAACTGGCGGATTTGTATCGGGGGACAGGCATGTAATTTGTAATATTAAATACATCAAATTGGTAATTTGATAACGTAATTCACCTACCTGAGTGAAAAGAATCCTGGGTTTCCTCTTCGACTTATTTTTGTTTGACTTTTTACCATTTAGTGTGTTCCTAATGTCTGATTCCTTCCTCTTTACATCTCGCTCTTCTGAAGAGAAGAAAAAAATTGTTTAATACTTGAAAAGAAAAAGACTTTTTTGAACAGAGGTAAAAATTAAATAATTATATATATTCCATGTAGGTTAAATTAAAGTTTAAAAAAATACACTGCCAAAGGGTACATGGCACATAGCTTCCTCGCGTTCAAAGACTTCCCCAATATAAAGCCAAATTTATCATCATCATTATTATTATTCTATTAAGTAGGTCAGCACTAAATTAAATTTATTGTTACAGTCATAAATCATGAAATGTATATGGGACCTTAAGTGGCCGAACCCGCACAATCCCTGAAAATTTGACCAAAATCGCATATTTTCCAGTTACTAACTAAGGTTATTGGTTGTCTTGATTGTCAAAAATTTGCCTTCAAATGATCAAAATTAGGCCGATTCTTAAAATTTTGAATCGATTCTCCGATACATCGGGGGAAGAAAAAGAATCTAAAAGTAGGAATCTAAGGAAGTAGAATCTAAAAATCTATCCATCCCCCACCCCCCAGAAAATCTATTCTTTTAAGAATTGATCCTTTTTGGCGTTGACGATTTGATCGATCCGTTTTGACGATTAAGCGTCGTAGCACAACAGTATTGAAGTGCAGTAAGTGCGGTGCTTGTCATCTGCTTTTATACAACAGGTGTAATTCAGGTGGAGAATAATACCGAGAAAATGCTTCGATATTTCCTATATTGATGTATTTGAGCTCGATATATTGAAATACGATATAATAACATTGTATCGTATATCGTATATAGGAGACTGTCGATAGAATTTAATATCAACAATGTTGATTCAACATTCTTCATAAGTTGTAGTTGTACTGGAGATTTAAAATGAATCTTGGATAGGTATACGAAAAAGATGAATCACCAGATTAGCGAAATCGCACCCCCAGCTAAGCGCTAACTTACGAACTTGTCCCTCCTTGAAAAATAGGCAGAAATGCCGGGTGAGCTTAACCATGAAATCAGCTGCTTGGGGGCTCCATATCGTTCAAAATGCTGCAGAAGAGCCACTGCTTGTGCGGCTTGGCTCTGAAGAGGATGGACCTCTATCCATCTTGAGAACTGATCCAACACACTCAAAATGTGTTTGTTGCCCTATTATAACTATATATAACTACTATTTTCCACCCTGAGGGGTGATCCTGCATATGAGCCCGTTGGACGCCAGCTTATAAGCTATAAATACCTCTCTGGGTGCTGGAGGAGCTCCTTTGGCTCATCACTTTGCTGGTGGCCCTGGATCCAGCGGATGCAGCAAAGACAGCTTTTGTCACGGACGAGGGCTGCTCCCAATACTGGCCTACCTTTCGGCCTACAAGGAGCTCCAGCCACCTTCCAACGCCTTGCTATGATGCTCATACGGCTATTGGGTTCCCGAAATTCATTAGCATTCCTGGACGACCTCATCCTCTTTCATGGGTCAAAATGCAGTGAAATTTCGACTTCGGTGAATGATTGATTCAAAACTTGGATTGAGCAAAACTAGGAACCTAGTAATAAACTGAGAATTTAGGTAGGTACCTAAATTGAACCTCTTTGGTGAACTGACTCTGAGATTTAACGCTGAACCGGTGATTTACCTAAGCAAACGCCGAGTTTTAATGCCGATTAGACCATAAATTTTATGGATTTCGGTTCTATCCTAGTTCAACTTACTCGGCAGAAGAACGTCCTTGTAAGGGATGGGGATGGCTGAAAGCTGCTGAACATGGTGAGACGTCAGCGGAACTTGCGTGAAGTGGCTGTAGTTTTGCGAGTAGTTCGGATTCGCCGACGGAGTGTGCGGAGGGGACGACCACACTTCCAGCGACGACGAGAACGAAGGCGAAGAGGTGTGTGGGGCTGTGTAATGACGTTTTTAAAGTTAGGCATTTAGAGGTGAACATTTTAAAATTCACATTTTTATAAAAGAAACTCCCAAATGTGTTCCCAAAATTGGGAACGAATTTTCGTCCCCTCACCTGGAACACTCGTTGGGGTGCACGGCGGGGTTTCTTGAGTAAAAGGTTCCACCGGTTCGTTCCAATTGTCCTGTTGAAACATGTGATCGACGTAATTGTACTCCTCAGTCATCGACGGCTGATACTGTTGGAACTGATGACCGGCTTGATACACCGACGGGTCCGGAGACTGAGGGATCCCTGGGTCGTGGTTGTATGGCATATTTAGGATATCCTTGACACTGAAATTTGGTTAAAATTACAATTAACACAACAAAAACACGCATCATGCAAAAAAACTCCCTTCACAGAGAACAACCCCGCTGCATGATACATAACATTTAACAGTTAATAGGTACCTTGTTTATGAAACAATGTGCACTATGTAATTGCAGGGCTGCTTTACTGCTGAGCCTATTAAATATGACTAGGTAGGTACTACATTTTAGTACCTAGTCATATTTGGGACCCCTTTAAATCGATTTTGAATTTTATTTTTCTCACATAATTTCTATCACTGTGGCGCCTCAGCTCGAATTCCTTTAAAAACACTCATCTTTAGATCCTTAAAATTTCATGGGGGGGGGGGGGGGGGGGTTGGAGGAAATTTGACATTAGGTATTCGCGTTTCAACGTTTCATAGGTACGTTTCAGGAGAGTCCAAAACGAAAAGTCCGTCCGCCGTACGCCGTACGCCGTTCGGGCCGTTTTGGGCAGTAGCAATTTTTTTAAGAATCTGACATTTTCATAAAATACTCAGTTTACCATCTAGTTGTGCTCACGAGGTTTTCAGCCCGATCGCCCAAACCCGTGGGGCCCTATGAGGTTAAAATGGGGCTACGGGAGGGTTTTTTTAAGGCATTCGGCTATGGGATCGAGCTAGGTGTCGTTTTCGAAGTAATTTTGGACGTAGAATCCATTGTTGGGGGTCCCGGAAAGATCCGATTTCACTGTGGGGATCAATAGGGCTATAAATGGGATTTTTGAAGGATGATGGATCCCAAAAGGTAAAATATTTTTCGAAAAAAAAAGGGGAAAAAAAATTATTTTTGAAAACAGTTTTTCTAAATTTTTAAAAAATATTTTTAATGAACCACAATTTAATTTTTGCACAACTATTTTCTTTTTTAAACGTGCCTCTTGGGGTTGTAAATTTCCTATCAAGTTCTCCGGGGCAGTAGGATTTTTTTTGTTCAATCTGAAAATTTGACCAAACACTCGGTTTGCCTTCTAGGAGTCTCCGCAAGGTTTTTAGCCCGATCGCCCAAACCCGTGGGGCGCAATAAAGGGGGCTACGGGAGGGTTTTTAAGGTTTTCGGACATGGGGTTCAGTTTGGTAGCGTTTTCGAAGTATTTTTGGACGTTGGATCAATTTCTTGGGGTCTCAGTACGATCATATTTCTCTGAGGTGATGCATGGAGCAAAAAATGGGGCTTTTGAAGGATATAAGATGTCCTTTTTCCGAGTTATTTTGAACACAAACCTTTTATAATTCCAAACATTGTACAGGATTTTTTTTCAATTAATAGGTATATATATATACATATTTATTTTTTTCACAGAATTAATTTTTGCACGATTAGTAACCCAGGTTACTAATTTTGCATTTAGCAATATCAAAGAATCAAAGAATTATTTATAGTGTAAAAATTTGCAGCGTTTTCCCTTGTACTGAGCCCCACGAGCCAAATAGGAAAAAAGTCGTTTTGCGGTAATTTCCTCTCTATTATTGCGTTCTCTCGTATTGGGAGCAATTTGTACGGGCAACGTCGACCGGGAGAAAATCCATAGCCGCCCCTATTTTATATGTGCAAACAACTGTTCCGAGCCACGTAGATAAATCACCTTAATTATCTACATCAAAGGCACTAGAATAATGTACATGTATATTGTACGTATGTTAATAATTTCTCCTCATGGAACAAAAACATTGTTTTTAAAAACTTTGGTTGCATTTCACTATCATCAAAATGATTAAAATGATACGAGTATGAGGTACCCACCTGAAAGGTGTTGCAGGCCCTTCGTAAGGATTAAGCC
This sequence comes from Pilophorus perplexus, assembly GCA_955831195.1. Classification (NCBI taxonomy): domain Eukaryota; kingdom Metazoa; phylum Arthropoda; class Insecta; order Hemiptera; family Miridae; genus Pilophorus; species Pilophorus perplexus. The sequence goes on along the minus strand of OY037015.1, from coordinate 12,308,685 downwards.
AAGGCGCCATCATCTTCGCGGTGGCACTTATTTGCTCGCCTTCACAAGAACCGAACAATAAACTCGATGGGGCTCCGTTGTGAAAACACTATTACAGATCCTGAAATTGTCAAGTAGCCCTTTCAAGTAGTTATTCAAGTGGGGCTGAAAAAGGGGTGTATTCTCTGAATACGAGCTCTTGACGACGTTATCTGAAGGGTCCTCAAAAAACGGTAGATTTCACGGGTCGTAGAAGACTTCGGAGACTCGACTACGGTCGTGATCATCCGGGGGTTCGAGGGTTCGGCCTTTGAGCTCTTGCGGGGGTGGTGGGCGTGGCCTAGGGAGGCAAAGCCGGCCAATCAGAGCCCGTCGACATGTAGTTGGATGATGCAGGTGTTGGAAACGGCGGTGTATTTTTGATGAATGACCAGTTGTCGGTAAACCTAACTCGTCAAGTAGGTACTATTGCTTATTTCCAGGGTCCAAGATTTAAATTGGGGGGGGGGGGGGGGGCATGGTACCTCTTGCAACCGCCCTTGCTGATTTGTACACTCAAATAACAAGTAAGTAGGGTTTTACTCTCTTCAGAGGAACCATTAATCTCAAAACGTTCGTGTACGAATGAAAAACACTTCAACGCTATCAACAACAAGTTAAAATCAATCGTAGGACATAAATGACATATTTAAAATCCCAGATTTTAAATATGTCAAATGTCAATGTCAGATTTTAAATATATCCCAGATGTTAAATATGATACACTTCAACACGTCAAAATAATTTTGACAATTATTGTAATTCAGACTTTTGTCTATTGACATTGTCAATTTAGGGGATTGTTCCAATCTGATAATGCTCTGTATCTAACGCGTTGAAGCATTAAATTCGAATACACATTCTATTACACTTTTGGGATTTCATTTATATAAACAGTGCGTTCATTTATTTAAACAGTTGCTGGGGGCAATTTTTGTCACAGAAAAACTAAGATCTTGGATAGGAAGACTACCTACTTATGTCATGAGTTCACAACAGTAGGTACATCACCAACCTTATAAGGTTACTATAGTAACCAAAGATGTTGCCTAATTGAAAAACGCAGCAAATTTTAATAACCAAAGATGTTACCTAATGAAAAACGCTGCAAATTTCGCGGCGGACGGACATTTCGTTTTTGGAATATAAACCTTTTAAACAGTTCAATGTCAAATTTTGAGGCCGATCAGAATTTTCGACGTCTGTCGCGATTACATAGGTGTATAATACGCGTTTATTATTCTTGAATAATAATTATTCAAGAATTATAAACCAAAATAGAAGGATTTTCCTTCTAGATCATGGATAAGTCGCCAAGAAGGACATTTGAAATCACAAGAAGGGAATTTTCTCAGAATTGAATTTGAATGAAAAAAAAAAGTTCAATAAGTTACTGAAATATTTTACACTAAAAAATGGTTTGTGATAATGCCATATTATGAATAACATATCGGCTGTATTTAATACAGCCTGTACCTTGTTGATAGAACATGGAAAAATAAAGAAAGAAATAAATCACTCGTGGTTTGGACGGTTAAACCTGCCGAACGAAAACTCCCTTCTGGTACTCCTGTCCCAAAATCTATTAGTAACATGAATGTTAATTGCGAAATGATTTTGTTAGTTCATCTGATGGAGCAATAGTTCAAGTAAGATGGATTTTCTTACGACGGCCGTTTAGTCACGACGCCGACGGTCGTGCTGGCTCCGCTCTTTACTGGGAATTATTTCGGAAATACCTTACTCCAGAGAACCGAAATGCGAAGATTTCCTTGAAAATTTTACTTGACTAGGCTGAGACGAAAACGCCACAGTCCCCAGGGTACGAGCCATCTAATGCCTTAGCTCGCTGGCTAAGGTGGAGGCTGAATTCAAGAGTAGGTACGATTAACCGTTGAACCATATGCGATTCATTCACATCTGCTGGTTTGAAAACTAAATTGTTTATTTAGGTAAACAATTATAGCGTGGGGACCGGTTTCGAGCAACTAAGCTCATCTACAGCCCAGAGTGACTTGAGGTAGTTGAACGTACATTCAGGTCTGAACCAATTATCTATCCAAACTTGAGTTTTCGTATCAGTGTCATAAGGTATCTTCAATAATGAGAGCATTCCTTATTCTCGTGGGTTGATCACGAAGTCAGTAGGTAAATTCATTCTCCTGGCTGAATTTTCGCTCAAAAATTCAGTAATTTTGTAATGTGAACCTTGTTAAATAAGTAAATAATACATTAGGTAAATGTATTCCACAATTTTACACTTTGATTTGTTCACCATTCCATTTCACCCTCGTCGCTAGTGTTCGTATTGGAAAATTCCCGCTCCGTTCGGCTGTTTCCTGGTTGCCATTTAGGATCGCGTCGTAAAAGGAAACGAAAACAACCCATAACCCCCGACGATACTACCGCGTTATTCATCGGCTCGGTTCGAATAAATCATCCGGGGCCGACCACATTGCCCCGGCGAGTAAAATCGGGCTCATCAAGGTTACTTAGGGCATCTGCTTAGCCGATAAAAAGGGCCTCAGGAGCACTCGCCCCCTAAATATAGGTGTATCACTTCACGTTTGATATATAACCTCGGACGAATATATCATTTCCCAATCCAGACCTCTGACCCTTCCATTAGTGTTCTGCGCCCATTTCGTGGGCTTTTTCTCGGCATGTCGTACGTCTGCGTTACTTCGACGCTGGTGAGACGAATTTCTGGTTGAAATATTATTATCCATATTATGGATGATTCGTTATAATTTACAATAATTATCAAAATAGTAAAAATTGCAAAAGGTAGACGTAATCTTTTCTAATGTCGTCTTCTTTCAAGTTTTTTACAAGACAGCATACCGTAATTCGGTCCTGCATAAAAGTCGAATTCGAATGCCAGTCGTTGAAAACTTCTCTAACGTTCAGTTTGCATTGCTCGGCGGTTGTAGTTCTTGGGAATTGCTGAAGCAAGGAGAACGGTCAATACTGAAACGAGAACAAGTCTTTGGTAACTAAATGCAAATGTATTTTTATTAATGAATTCGTGATTTCATGAGGGACGGCGTTAACAATACCCAAGATGAAAAAGAGGCAGTAGCAGCACCAAATTCCTCCGGCCTCATCTATCACCCATGAACCAATAAGAGTAGCCAGGATTGTGAAGATCTGAGACAATCCATTTAGAATCCCTGTGGATACACCTTCATTTTCTGGATAGGCCAATTCAGCGCCGAATTCGAAACCGACTGTGAGGAATCCTGAAGCGAAAAATCTGTAAAAATAGGCAGTTTGATGACGCCCAACGATAGTTTGATTTTCGTGGTGTCCATCAAAGGCTTACCCCAATGCGGTGGATGATAGGTAGACGAACACGATGTGGCCTCGGTTTACAGTGAGACCGAGAACTAGCATACTAAGAGCAGCGCAGGAACATACTGTCACTGCTACCTCCCTAGAAAGTCAAATTTTCAACAACACTGGCATAATTGATCACCATTCATAAATCGGGTGTAAACTAACTTGAAACGTCCAAATTTGTCGAGAATGTACCCCGCCACGAAAGACCCCACGCCACCTCCTAATATGGCAATCAGCCCGATCCATCCGACGTCTTCTGAAGCCTCCTGGCAAAATTTGAAAGAAAAAGATAAAACTGGGGGTTTTATTACATCGCTGGGAAGTGCGCATTTGCGTGCTTACTGGAAAGAATGCGAGTACGACTCGGTTCAGGAGGGTAGCTATAGCTTGGAAGGCCCCAAGTGTCAATCCATAGACTAATATCAGCAGTATGTACCTTAGGATGCACGAGAACCATAAACACCTATATTTCAACTTGCTTAGCTTAGATAGTAGCATTTTGGTACCTACCCCTTGTTCGTGAAGAGTCGTTTGAGGGTTCCGATGAAATCCACGGCTTCTTTTCTTTGCTCTTCAGCAGCCCGACTTGGCGGCAACTTGGGTTGATCCTCGAAGCCTAAAAATTAGCACTTTTATAAATTCTTTGCTCGTTATAATTTTGAAGCAGAATGGACCCTTGTTGAAGATCGACGTTGTTAGGGAATCGGGGTTGAGGTCAAAACAGAATTACTCTCCTTAACGCTGGCTTTTGAGATATATCTCATCATAAGGGCTCAAGGATGCATCAAGTTGACACCACCAAGGATGAAAGCAGCTCAAAATATGGAAACCTAGTAAACGAAGTTGTTGACAATTTTAATAGGTGAACAGCTGACCGAGACAATTACATAAAACAAAATTTTTCATTTAATGATCATTCATTGAAGCTCGGCGATAAGGAGATAGATACGGGTCATTCCATGAAAGTCCACCACTTTTCTGGTCCAATTTTTGCAAATATTCTATCTCCTGGCACCTGATTGATATCCTTATTTCCAATTTTCTCAAACGTAAATTCAGTGACCCCTTCCAGCATCTGAAAGGAAAATGATAGATTCCTGTTTGTTCAAGTGATAATAATTGTTAAGACTTAACTTAGTAGGTACTTAGTACTTGAAGGCTTAGTACTTGAATTTCTCGTAGTGGCAAGAGAGTGAAATCAAGTGCTTACGAATAATTATCACGTGACCAAACAGGAATCTGCTTTCTTCTGAACCTTCTTTCAGAGGCTGGATGGGGTCATTAAAATTTAATGACCCCATCCAGCCTCTATATTACATTTAATCTAATATATTTACGTTTGAGAATAGTGGAACTAAGGTTTACGATTGATTTGCCAACTGCCAGGATAGTGAATGGCGATGAAAATACGCACACATTTTCCAAAGTACCAAGCACAATGGCGGCTTCCCCTCATGGAACTGGAAGACGGTTGAGCTGGCGCGCTTACTAGAGGCCTTTTCTCTGTTACTCTGTGCTAGACGCCCACTGGTGCCAACAAAAAAAGGAAGAAATTTCCTGAACTCAAAACCGAGCCTTAGCGAAGTTCAAATAGAATTTCCAGGAGAGTGAAGCAAAACCTGGATGACTCCCCTCGCCATTTGCTAAAAGTTGTTCATGTAATGGGGGATCATTCTATACTTTCGAAAGACGAGGGAAATTACTTGAAAAAGTTGTTAACCCCGAAAGCTCACTTATATTTTGTTCCTTCAAGTTATCAACCTCAACCTTGTGACAAGACAAGAGAGTGAAAAAAAGGCCTGTCGATGGCGAAATACGCATGCGTGCATATATAATTTATACAATTAAGCAATGAAATGCGTACAGTAAGCGTACAGTACAGTAAGCGGGGAAAAGTGCATATGACTGAAAAATGGTGGACTTTTGTGGAATGACCTGTACCTACTTTGATTTGACCACAACCCCGATCCTCTGACGTTATGGTGGTTGGGATTATAAAACTCACTCACCAAAACACATAAGAATCAGAATCGCCACTGACCCTCCCGCAACCAAATAGTTGACGAGGTTTATTTCTGATCTCGTAACGTCCTTGTCCACGTTCATTTTTATCAATAAAGGGGGCACAAAGAATCCAACAGCTAATCCAGCCTGAAGGAATAAACAATCCATAATCAAAAGCTCTATGTCCATCCAACCGACAATATGGGAATATCAAATTTTGGTATAATCGTGCCTGATTCCCAATTACACCCATTGCACAAGCCCTTGACACTTCATCTGGGCCAAACCATACGGCAGCCACTCGAGCGGGAAGGAATCCCAGCTGAAACAATACAAGTAGGTACCTACCACAGAGTAACAGAGAGCAAATGATATGGTACCTACCTACAATATCATCACCTTCAAGGTGGGAACAAAATTTGTTCTATTTAAACAAAATTTGAACTATTTAATAGTTCCCAGGCTGATTTTAGCTACCGCCCATATTTCTAACAGAAGTACGCCAAATCACCTGTCCAAGAGCGACCAACCATTGGCCAACGAGAACCACCGTGAACGAATTTCTAGCTCCGGAAAACACTTTTATAACTGCTCCGACGGCGTTGAAGGTAGCCGCCAGGAGTACTATTTTTCTAAGACCCTGGAACAAATTTATAAACAAATTGAAGCTGACCCTTCAGACGACCACACTTTTGACTCCTTGATGAACCAGCGAGGCAATACTCACAATCTTTTCCAACAAGTAGGTCCAAGGGATGATGAACACGGTGTAACAGAACGCGTAGGACATGGCGGTCCATTCCACCGATACAGGAGTTACATTGTAGTAGTCCACAATGACATCTTCGACGACAACATACTGCGACCATTGGTAGGCACTTAAAGCAGCGAACACCATGAAAAACACTTCTACCGCCCATCGTCTTTTGTATAACTTCAAACCTAAAAATATTAGGATCATCATTACCAATCAGCTATTTGTAATTCATCAATTGCTAGAGAAAGAGGTCAAAAATGAAACCTGCCGAGCTTTCGGGAAATTTATTCTCCTCATAAAAGGGTTGTAGCAGCGATGAAATAATCTAAATAAATTAAGGCTCTTAATGAAAGGAGAGGGCCAGATGAGGTTAATTATAACATGTTATTATTATTTGCAATTTTTCTACTAGAGAAACTTGTTGCTTTGTTATCAGATACCAGATCTCCTTATCTAATACTTATCGATACTTTTCATCAAATTTTGATACCGATAGCTGATATCGATACTTTCTATTCGATACCAATATCGGTTGCAATGAAAGTTTGAAGCCTAATGACATAAAAAAAATTAACAATAAAAATGTTTCTTCGCTTCTCAAATAAATGTTAATAGTTCCGATCAGTGGCGTATACATATTCGTATATATATATATATATATATATATATATATATATATAAGAATAGATCCGCAGGTTAACGAGGTACCGGTAAATAGATCCTGGGGCTAACGAGGTACGAAAAATACCCCGTTATCGTACCTTGTTAACCAGGTGCTTTAATGGATCCTAGGGCTAAAGAGGTACAAGAGTACCTCGTTAATGTACCTCATAATTTTTGTATAACAAGTTGAAGGGGCACATTTGGAACAAGTTGTGCGGGTCTGCCTACATGTACTGCATAAGGGGATTCGAATTCAACCTTTTTGGGCCCACTGACCAGGAGCGTGTGAATGAAATAATGGTAGCAACTTCGGTCGTGACTGCCGAACGTCAGTGAGCTATTTTTTGAGACTCTAACAGATTGAAAAATGTAGGCATCATTTCCTGAAACTTGCTCGCTAGGCTCGCCTCAGTGGTAGGTAGTAGGTACCAACTTCGGGGGTGACTGCCGAACGTCAGTGAGCTATTTTTTGAGACTCTAACAGATTGAAAAATGTAGGCATCATTTCCTGAAACTTGCTCGCTAGGCTCGCCTCAGTGGTAGGTAGTAGGTACCAACTTCGAGGGTGACTGCCGAACGTCAGTGAGCTATTTTTTGAGACTCTAACAGATTGAAAAATGTAGGCATCATTTCCTGAAACTTGCTCGCTAGGCTCGCCTCAGTGGTAGGTAGTAGGTACCAACTTCGAGGGTGACTGCCGAACGTCAGTGAGCTATTTTTTGAGACTCTAACAGATTGAAAAATGTAGGCATCATTTCCTGAAACTTGCTCGCTAGGCTCGCCTCAGTGGTAGGTAGTAGGTACCAACTTCGGGGGTGACTGCCGAACGTCAGTGAGCTATTTTTTGAGACTCTAACAGATTGAAAAATGTAGGCATCATTTCCTGAAACTTGCTCGCTAGGCTCGCCTCAGTGTTAGGTAGTAGGTACCAACTTCGGGGGTGACTGCCGAACGTCAGTGAGCTATTTTTTGAGACTCTAACAGATTGAAAAATGTGGGCATCGCGTGGAGGTAGGTAGTCGTAAGTTAAACTGCAATTTACGACCACTTAGAATCAATCAAATATTCCGCCAAATTTTCCCTGGTTTCTGGGCGATTTTTCAAGATTTTTCACGCGGAGAAAATCGGGATTTCATATTTTCTTCAAAACGCGTGGAGGTAGGTGTCGTAAGTTAAACTGCAATTTACGACCACTTAGAATCAATCACATATTCCGCCAAATTTTTCCTGGTTTCTGGGCGATTTTTTAAGATTTTTCACGCGGAGAAAATCAGGATTTCTTAACTTCTTCAAAACGCGTGGGGGTAGTTAGTCGTAAGTTAAACTGCAATTTACGACCACTTAGAATCAATCAAATATTCCGCCAAATTTTTCCTGGTTTCTGGGCGATTTTTCAAGATTTTTCACGCGGAGAAAATCGGGATTTCATATTTTCTTCAAAACGCGTGGAGGTAGGTAGTCGTAAGTTAAACTGCAATTTACGACCACTTAGAATCAATCAAATATTCCGCCAAATTTTTCCTGGTTTCTGGTCGATTTTTCAAGATTTTTCACGCGGAGAAAATCGGGATTTCATATTTTCTTCAAAACGCTTGGAGGTAGGTAGTCGTAAGTTAAACTGCAATTTTATAAAGGTTACTTGTTCGAAAAGTAATTTTGTGTCAATAAAAAATGTTTAGACAAAAAAAGAAACCTGGGACCTTGAAAAAAGGATTATGCTTTAAAAATTAGGTACTAGGAAAATCTCAGACCTTATAGGATCCTTCATAAACTCCAATTGTTGCCCCATGAGAGCCTAATAGATCCCCCCGGTGAATTAGAATCGTTCTGGGACCCCCGAAAATGGATTATACGTTCGAAAATACTTGAAAACGACACCTAACTCTATCCTAAAGCTGAAACCCTTCAAAAAGGCCCTCCGTAGTCCCTTTTTAGCCCCACGAGTTTGGGCGAACGAGCTGAAAACCTCGCGGGCACTACTAGATGGTAAGCCGAGTATTTTGTCAAAATCACCTGTTTGAAAAAAAAATTTTCTACTGCCCAAAATGAAGAATAATAAACCAAAAATACATGTGGTTGGAAAGTGTCAATGAAACGGTCAACATCACCAATTGAGAAAAAAAAGAGGCTCAAAATCTTGGCTTCATTAAATGAATTTTATTGAACAAATCATTGAACAAATTTTGTTTTGCTTCCGAGTGTCAATTTTGGGCCATCGGGATATCGAGGTACAATAACGGGGTATTTTTCGTACCTCATTGCCTCGAGGATCTATTTACCGGTACCTCGTTAACCTGTCTATATATTCGTTAAAAAAAAAGTTTTCCACAGATCACGTAGGTAGGTAAATTGTTATTGTTAAAAGTGGCGAAAATCCTGGATTAACCCTGATGGAAAATACAAGAAAAATGTTGAAAAATTAAGAAAAAATTGCAGGAATTTTTAGATGACTGGAACATTTTCATTTTAATAAAATACGTGGGCTAACGCTAAATCACACGTGGCGTAACGCGAATTGAATTTCATCATCTGGCGGTAGAATAATACGTTTTGCTAAATGAAAAACCGCTTAAATTCTTGCTGAAGTGGGGGAAATTTTCTAGGATTTATTTGAGTCGGTTGGGAGGAGATTTTTACTAATTTTTATTTTCTAATTGAAATTATTTTCATTTCACCGGCGACTCGAGTGCGGTCCGCTGACGAGGAACGTAGGTACCTAAACGATTTATTTTGGGAACGTAGATACCTAAACGATTTATTTTGGGTCTCCTGAAAATATAGGGACGTACCTATGAAAAACCGACTTTGCAAAGATCTAATTTATCTGTGTACCTAGAAACTAACCATTTATTTTGGGCCTGCTGACCAGGAACGTAGGTACCTACAACGATTTATTTTGGGTCTACTGAAAATAATATATTTTCCAAGCATATAAAATAGGTAATATATTTTCCAAGCATATTATGCTTGGCCGACCACTTCCTTCGGAAAGGGGGGGGGGGATTACTTGTTGAGGGTCAACTATTCTTATTAGACTTCTAGATCTCTGACTGGAGGCCGAGCTAAGCAAGGCCATTTCATTGCCGTGGAGGGGGAGGGGGGCCTTGCTTCGTCCGGCCAACCAATTTCTAGGCCAGGGGGTCTCGCTTCGCTCGGCCAACCATTTCAGGTCAAATAGGGTGTCGTTTTCCAAGTAATTCTGGACGTTTTCTCGAGATTCCACATCTATCCGAAGATTGTACAGATTGTCAGAGAATTAAGTTTAGCACAATTAACTTAAATAGAAGAATAATGAACCCTTACCTAAGTAAAATTTGCTACTTTTTTTCGTTCAGACTCCACAGATAGGTAAATTTTAATCTTTGAATTCTCGAAAATTCTGAATATCCCCCGATGAGAAATAAGTTCTTGGAAATGATTGAAAAATTGAACGACAAAGTGTAGGTTTTTTTTAGGGGGTTGGAACAGGCGACCTGACAGTATCTATCCTATCATTTCCTATATGAAAACCCGCTTGAATTCTTTTTCAGGTAAGAGAAAAGTTTTAGGATTAAATCCTAATTTAAATCCTATAAATTTTATAGGAGGCGGAGGAGATTTATAGAAAGACGTGAAATTCCGGATTACCTACCACAGTTGAAAGATACTTGGTAAATTTCATTTTATAATTCGGGGGTAAAATTCAATGATCTGCTTTATGAAAAACAGCTCAAATACCGTTGAAAACCCTTTTAAGCGGGGTTAATTTTCTAGGTTAAATTTGAAGTGGTCATGACCATTTTCACCAACTACCTACCTACCTACCTACCTACTCTGTACGTAGGTAGGTAAATTGTTATTGTTAAAAGTGGCGAAAATCCTGGATTAACCCTGATGGAAATTACAAGAAAAATGTTGAAAAATTAATGAAAAATTGCAGGAATTTTTAGATGACTGGAACATTTTCATTTTAATAAAATACGTGGGCTAACGCTAAATCACACGTGGCGTAACGCGAATTGAATTTCATCATCTGTATAATAATAATACGTTTTGCTACATGAAAAACCGCTTAAATTCTTGCTGAAGTGGGGGAAATTTTCTAGGATTTATTTGAGTCGGTTGGGAGGAGATTTTTACTAATTTTTATTTTCTAATTGAAATTATTTTCATTTCACCGGCGACCCGAGTGCGGTCCGCTGACGAGGAACGTAGGTACCTAAACGATTTATTTTGGGAACGTAGATACCTAAATGATTTATTTTGGGTCTCCTGAATATATAGGGACGTACCTATGAAAAACCGACTTTGCAAGGAACTAATTTATCTGTGTACCTAGAAACTAACCATTTATTTTGGGCCTGCTGACCAGGAACGTAGGTACCTACAACGATTTATTTTGGGTCTACTGAAAAGAATATAATATACTATTTTCCAAGCATATTAAATGCCTGGGCCTGCTGACCAGGAACGTAGGTACCTACTGCGATTTATTTTGGGTCTACTGAAAATAATATAATAATAATAATATATAATATAGGTAAATTGTTATTGTTAAATGTGGCGAAAATCCTGGATTAACCCTGATGAAAAATACCGGAAAAATATTAGCAAATGAAGGAAATATTGTAGGTGAACTTAGAAAAATTCGAAAAAATAATAATAATAAAAAAAAAAAATTAAATTAATACAATCCAGTTTCACCCAGAGCAAGAGATAACAAGAATGATAAACAAAATAAAAACTAACAACAACAACAACAACAACAACAACATTAAATTAATATTAAACAACATTGATAAATAAAATTTCAAATTAAATTAAAATTTAAAGAAATTAATTCTTCCAAATTTCTTAAAATAAAATCAATGAAAAAATTCTTTCTTACAATTATTGTCTTACCATGGAATCAATCTAGGTGTCGTTTTCCTATTATTTTCGCACGTGGTATCGATCATTAGAAGTTCCAAAACCATCCGATTTAAAAAAGAAAAAAGAAGTTTCTTAAATATTATGAATGGCCATGGGGTCGAGCTTGGTGTCGTTTTTCAATTATTTTTGGACGTGGTATCCATCACCAGGAGTTCTAGAACCATCCGCTTAAAAAAATTATTTCTTAGGTACAATAATTATCATCAAGTCTTATCACGGAATCAAGCTAGGTGTCGTTTTCCTATTATTTTCGGACGTGGTATCTATCATCAGAAGTTCCAAAACCATCCGATTTAAAAAAGAAGTTTCTTAAATATTATGAATGGCCATGGGGTCGAGCTTGGTGTCGTTTTTCAATTATTTTCGGACGTGGTATCCATCATCAGGTGTTCTAGAACCATCCGCTTAAAAAAATTATTTCTTAGGTACAATAATTATCATCAAGTCTTATCATGGAATCAAGCTAGGTGTCGTTTTCCTATTATTTTCGGACGTGGTATCTATCATCAGAAGTTCCAAAACCATCCGATTAAAAAAATTGTTTCTTAAAATTATTAGGTCTTACCTATCATGGATTCAAGCTAGGTGTCGTTTTCCTATTATTTTCGGATGTGGTATCTTTCATCAGAAGTTCCAAAACCATCCGTTTTAAAAAAGAAAAAAAGAAGTTTCTTAAATATTATGAATGGCCATGGAGTCGAGCTTGGTGTCGTTTTTCAATTATTTTCGGACGTGGTATCCATCATCAGGAGTTCTAGAACCATCCGATTAAAAAAAAATTGTATCTTACAATTATCAAGTCTTACCTATCATGGAATCAAGCTAGGTGTCGTTTTCCTATTATTTTCGGACGTGGTATCTATCATCAGAAGTTCCAAAACCATCCGATTAAAAAAATTGTTTCTTAAAATTATTAGGTCTTACCTATCATGGATTCAAGCTAGGTGTCGTTTTCCTATTATTTTCGGATGTGGTATCTATCATCAGAAGTTCCAAAACCATCCGTTTTAAAAAAGAAAAAAAGAAGTTTCTTAAATATTATGAATGGCCATGGAGTCGAGCTTGGTGTCGTTTTTCAATTATTTTCGGACGTGGTATCCATCATCAGGAGTTCTAGAACCATCCGATTAAAAAAAAATTGTATCTTACAATTATCAAGTCTTACCTATCATGGAATCAAGCTAGGTGTCGTTTTCCTATTATTTTCGGACGTGGTATCTATCATCAGAAGTTCCAAAACCATCCGATTAAAAAAAAATTGTTTCTTAAAATTATTAGGTCTTACCTATCATGGATTCAAGCTAGGTGTCGTTTTCCTATTATTTTCGGATGTGGTATCTATCATCAGAAGTTCCAAAACCATCCGTTTTAAAAAAGAAAAAAAGAAGTTTCTTAAATATTATGAATGGCCATGGAGTCGAGCTTGGTGTCGTTTTCAATTATTTTCGGACGTGGTATCTATCATCAGGAGTTTCAAAACCATCCGATTAAAAAAAAAGTTTCTTATACATATTATGAATGGCCATGCAGTCGAGCTTGGTGTCGTTTTTCAATGATTTTCGGACGTGGTATCCATCATCAAGAGTTCTAGAACCATCCGATTTAAAAAAAAAAAATTGTTTCATGAAATGAACTTATTTTAATCTGTTAGAGTCTCCATGAATAGCTCACTGACGTTCGGCAACCACACCCAAAGTTGGTACCTATCAAGTACCTCTGTGGCGAACCTAGCGAGCAAGTTGCCCACATTTTTCAATCTGTTAGAGTCTCAAAAAATAGCTCACTGACGTTCGGCAGCCACCCCCGAAGTTGAAACCCTGGGTCAGCAGACCCAAAAAAGTGAAAAATCGATGGTGAGCAATTTTGTTTTAGCCTTCATCCAGTATGAACTCCATTTGACGAAACTCCTCTGCAAAGCGGGAAAGCCTATCCTAATCGCGTATATACAGTTGTTGAAAAAAAGTACCTCATTAAAGTAGGGCGTTATTTGTACCCCGTTAGCACGGGAAAACGTTATATATATATATATATATATATATATATAGGCAATAAGAATGTTCTCTACCACGGACATTTGTCGCACCCCGAAAATATTTCTTATAAATTTTATAATAAATATTGACAATTTATGTTTTTACTTTGGCACATAAACGAAAAACGCTGCAAATTTTACACAAGGGTTTATTATTCTTTTATATACATTACTTGTGCAGAAATTTAATTCTGTCAATGAAAAAATTAAAAAAAAAAGATTTTTTTGGATTTTTATCCCAAAAAAAATTTTTTTTGGTTTTTTTTAATCAAAAATGTGTTTTTTTTTTTAAAATTCCATATTTTTTACTCGAAAAATATTTAACATCCTGGGATCCTTCAAAAATCCCATTTTTAGCCCCATGAGAGCCCTATAGATCGGCACAGTGAAATCGGATCGTTCCGGGACCCCAAAAAATGGATTCTACGTCCAAAAATACTTCGAAAACGACACCTAACTCGATACCATAGCTAAAAGCCTTCAAAAAACCCCTCCCGTAGCCCCATTATAGCCCCAGAGCGCCCCACGGGTTTGGGCGATCGGACTGAAAACCTTGCGGGCACAACTAGATGGTAAACCAAGTATTTTGTCGAAATTTCAGATTTTTAAAAAAATTCCTACTACCCAAAACGGCCTGGACGGCGGACGGCGTACGGCGTACGGCGGACGGACATTTCGGATTTAGAATGTAGACCACTTGAAACGGATAATGTCAAATTTTGAGCCCGATCGGAGTCGTCGACCCCCGTCGCGAAAACATAGGTGTATTATTCCAAGAATAATAAACCAAAAAGCGTTGAAAGTGTTAAAAAAAGCGTTACGATTTTTGGAGGTATGGTGAGGGTTACAATAATAATAATAATAATTATTATTTTTATTATTTGTGTATTATTTGCTCATTATTAGCAATCTTTTTTAATGCTTAAGCACTATTAATTAATAGTGACCGTTTTGGTTTATTATTCTTGGAATAATACACCTATGTTTTCGCGACGGGGGTCGACGACTCCGATCGGGCTCAAAATTTGACATTATCCGTTTCAAGAGGTCTACATTCTAAATCCGAAATGTCCGTCCGCCGTACGCCGTCCAGGCCGTTTTGGGCAGTAGGAAATTTTTAAAAAATCTGAAATTTCGACAAAATACTTGGTATACCATCTAGTTGTGCCCGCAAGGTTTTCAGTCCGATCTCCCAAACCCGTGGGGCGCTATGGGGCTATAATGGGGCTACGGGAGGGGTTTATTGAAGGCTTTTAGCTATGGGATCGAGTTAGGTGTCGTTTTCGAAGTATTTTTGGACGTCGAATCCATTTTTTGGGGTCGCGGAACGATCCGATTTCACTGGGGCGATCTTTAGGGCATTCGTGGGGCTAAAAATGGGATTTTTGAAGGATCCCAGGATGTTAAATATTTTTCGAGTAAAAAATATGGAATTTTTGAAAAAAACAAATTTTTTTTAATTTCTTCATTGACAGAATTAAATTTCTGCACAAGTAACTTATATCAAAGAATAATAAACCCTTGTGTAAAACTTGCAGCGTTTTTGACTGGTTATCTACTTGTATTTTGATTATTAGTCAGAGTCGTTTTTCGTTCTTTATCCCTCGCTCAACGATCATGGCAACAACAAAGTTACGTATTTCTAATTTGAGTAGAAAAAATTTAAATTCAAATGATTCTATAAAGTTCTATTGGCGTCATAGACCTATGACGCCACCTGTAATGTAGCTTCATTGGTATTATAATAATATTATTATTATTATTATTGATATGGTGTAGGTATCGTAATACGGCGTTTGGTACCAAATACTATATTGTATCGATACTTTCCAGGTATCTGACATTCCTTAGCCTATCATAAAAATTCATAACTTTTTAAAATTAATATATTATTTTGATCAACTAATTAATTAATTTTTCTTTTAACTTTGTGGCATTTCTTGTAGCCTGAGCCTAATTGTGCCGAAGGACTTGATGATGGAATATATTTCCCGAAAGCTCGGCAGCAGTGGAAGTGTCATTTTTGACTCATTTGCCGTTCAACTGATGAATGACAGATCGTGGGTGAATCCATACCATAAGACTTATCTGACCTGTCAGTCCAAATATCACTTAGTGATATTTGGACTGACAGGCTGTCTGCGACAGCACATTGGGCAGGCGTCAGGACAACAAGGCTTTCCCAGATATGAAGCTCAATTTCACAGCCTCACGTACCTCAAGTACCTCAAGTGGTGATAGCTTAACATGTCTGTGGCAACTGCCACCGCGCCATCAATGAGTTCGTCTCTTGAGCCTGAACTACAGGAAGTTCAGGCTCAAGTATGTAGGTCTACATTCCTTATGAAGTTAACGAAAGATAGCCTTAATTATCACAATAAACTGCCAACGCTGAGAGAGTTCTGCAGTTGCATTTTATTTGCTTCGGGATCAATAATAGTTGATCCCAAAGCAAATACAATTATTATTGAGGAGTCCCGACGATGAGCTACCTTTTTATCTGAACTCTGACTTGGGTATTCAGACAAAGAGACTCCTGGCTCAAGCAAGGCTGGCAGGGAATTATTTTGCCAAACTGTGCACTTCAGGCTTTGTTGCCAAATTCAATAATTCCGAAGAGTGCCCGATGTGTAATTTGGAGGCCCAAGATTCAATCCTCCATTTCATGTGTCAATGCCCTGTGGTTCGTGGCGAGCGGTTCTCTTTTTTTCTTCTCAGCGATTTGTCCCACCATGACTTGGCCTCTCTGCTCTCCTTTAATGATTTATTATCTTGTAAAAAAATGTATTGCTTCTTAGTAAACTGTATTAGAACTAGGGCTTTTTTTCTTAATGAAGGTTTTTTATACTAATTATATTTCTGTGACTAATTATACTGAAGTGACTAATTAAGTTGTATTACTGCAATTGTACTTTTGTTGTGACTAATTAAGTTATATCATTGTAGCGATTTACGTTGTGTCATTTTAGTTATTGAATTACCTGTACCTATTACTGTTTTGTTTTAACTTTGTATCGCCGGAAGGCCTTTACAAATAAACCTTATCATTCATTCATTCAATTATTATTGAATTACGACATCCCGTCCGCTATTTTTCGTACCGGTAGCGCACAATTAATCAATTGATTCTAAATCCAAATAAACCATAGACGGGGAAACGCTGGTTTCACATACCTGCATTGGAGTCTGGTACAATTTCCATGGCTACACTGGAACTGGCTATAAAAACAAGCCTAAGATAAATTGTTTGGATGCCAATATCAACGATAACGATTATGAACGACTATTTTGTTGGTGAGATAATCAAGTGGACTAATCTCTTCCTAAACCGATACCTCTCATTCGTCATTTCAAGTTTCTCCTCCTCTACAGAATAGCTTCCTATTTCTGCGTGGTTGGTGCATCGATGTTAGTGTCGTTGGTTTCTTCATATCTTGGCGCTCCGTTAAGGGGAGTATGCATTTTCGTTTTGGTCAAAAATCGACTTTTTGTATAAATTAGTGTACGATTATCATCTTCCAAATCGAGAAAACAAAAACACGGGAAGCGGTTGAAAAAAAAATCACTAAGATGGCGGCGTATGCACTAGGTATAGTTCGGGTCGTCCGCCTCTTCCCCGCGTACTTAAATACTTAAATTAAAAAGTACTTAAATTACGGTTTTCGCTAAATCACTCAGTTCTGAGAACCTACCTACGCGTGAAGATTCATTTTCGGAACAGAGAACGACAATTATGTGGAGTAGACACGAGGAATGACAAGTGTGACAGTTCTTGGTTTAGGAACAGACAAGTCCTCCCCTGGGTGATTCTCAGAAAAAGCGCAACTAGAGCGCCAATATCTTTTCATTAAACCCAACGATTTAAATAGGGAATAAGAAGACTAAAAACAGTTTACTAGGTCTGCTCTTAGCGAAATGTGAGAAGAATGACGAGGAAATGAGACATTTTTCAAACAATAAACATACACTTAAATCAAACAAACGTCTCTTATCAGTTTTCTAATCCAGGTTTGAAATTGGTACATTCCACACAGAATATTATTCACAGTTATTGGCGACATGGTAGTCAGAAATACAACTTTGATGGTTCCTATTTTATGATAAATCTTTTATACCAAGTAGAACGTGTTATCAAACTACACTAAAATGGGCTCGAAATGGATGGGTTTAAAAAACGAAGGGAATTTTTGAACCAGGATTATTAGAGCAATAAAAATATGTAGGTACCCACCCGAAGTCCAACTGTTGCCGCCTATAGTAACATTCTACCTTGTGTTGGTAGAAACACCTGACAGCTCCGAACAATGTGGGCCCGAAAACCGAGTAAACAGGAATTACAATACACAATGGGACCGTTTTTTGCACAAATGTTCCCACTCACTGCGAGAGGGAATTTTCTTTCAAACTACGGTTATCAGAAGAAATCGGTGGACAGGCTTCGTTCTCTTCTTATTTGACCTGATATTGTTCTCCTGAGAATGCATAAACTAATTCACTTTTGGAAGAAAGGAATTGTTCTAAAGAAAAATATCTGAAGGTCTTGCCGATGTTCATGACGGAACGAGTTGGACACACAATCAATCAGAAAATCATCGCTTCAAACGACAAAATCCACACGAAACACTAGGAGCCACGGTTTTTGTCATTGTCCTGTTAGAGGAGTGTAATAAAGGATTTGGACATGGGTGGTAAATAGCCAAGAAAAACATTTTATTCAACGAAAATGCGCTGCAAACGTAGGTTTCGAAGGTTAAGAAACTGCACCAACTCAGGCCGAATGTTCCCCTAATGTGAGAATCAAAGGAGTTTGTGTACCCGTGGAGGCGAGGTCCCCTGGGAACACTTGAGCTGAGTTACGAGACCCCATCCAGGGACCGGTCGGCGCCTTTTCGGCTGGGCAGACGGCAGATATTGTTGGTTTTACGGGGCACCCCCAAACTTCGGCTCCTCTTATATCGGAGGTCACTTTCCCATCAAGTGGTGTTGACGCTCTTCGTTAACGGTCTGTTAAATGCAACACTACTTCAACCACATTTAATATCTCACCTTTCATCGTCACCGAAGTATATTGACGTTAGAACTGGAGTGGGATGATTGCGTTGACTCTTGAGATGATTTGCGATTTCCCAGGTATACTAATCAAGTTTAAGCGGAAAATAATTATAGTGAGAAATAGAGCCAAATTCGCCCTCTTTTTGTCCTCCCATTTTCGTACTCCTGAAAACGCAGCAAATTTTATACAAGGGTATTTTTGTTCTTTGATAAACCAAAGTTACTTGTGCAAAATTAATTCTGTGTCAATTAAAAAATATTTTTGAAGAAAACAAAAAGAAAAAAGTGCGACCTCGAAAAACGGATTATGCGTCCAAAATTACTCCGAAAATATTTGCCCTGAGATCCTTCAAAAATCCCATTTGTAGCCCCATGAGAGCACAATAGATCCCCACGGTGAAAACGAATCGTACGGGGACCCCTTAAAATAAAGTCCAAAAATACTTCGAAAACGACACCTAACTCGTCCCCATAGCCGAAACCCTTCATGTAAGCCCTCCTGACGGTTTCGGGCGATCGAACTGAAAACCTTGCGGCCACAACTCGAAGGAAAACCGAGTATTATGTCAAATTTTCAGATTTAAAAAAAAGAAAAGAGAAATCCTACTGCCCAAAACGACGATCGGAGGATCGGACTGCGGACGACATTTCGTTTTTTGAATCTAGACCTCTTGAAACGGATAATGTCAAATTTTGAGGCTGATCTGAATTTTAGACCTCCGTCGCGATTACATGGGTGTATTATTCCAAGAATGCAAGCAGTTTTCTCGTAAAAACCCTCACCGCACGAAGCCACTAAGTGGCCTCGGAAGATGTTTACGAATAAAGAAGATTCTGAAGAAGAGGCTCACCGTCAAAACCCTTCAACTGTTTGTTGTTCGATTCCACGAGCCCCTCAAACAGGATTTCCCCTCGCCGACTCAAAAGCGTCAGGTGTTTGTAGCTTGTCAAGCTAATACGTAACACACAAATATAATGTAAGGGGGTAAAAAATTAGGGGAACAGAAAAAATTATGATCTGAGGGTTCGGGCGAGTCCCTTAAAAGGTTCCCATAGGACCCGTGGCGCCTTGATCGTATAAACACAGGACCTGTCGCCCCAGCACATCTCCATCTCGTCGCTATCGGCGTCACTTGATAAACGTAAAGGACATTTTTAATCTCGTTAGAAAAAATTGATCAACAGAGTAAAATCAAAATACGCTTTGGGATGAAAGTAAAAAAGGTTTTTTTTTTTTTTAATCTCAAGCCACCGGCTAGGTACTTTAATATTGTACACAACTCATACCAATAAACCACGATACATTTTATATAATCCATCAAAAAGTTCAGAAACAGGATTTATTCAATTGAGCTTCGTCAGAATTTTTTTCCTCCTCGAGGCGGACAATACCTTGAAGCCAGCTTACTCGGGGAACTGGAGGTCTGCTCTGTGTCAGACTTGAGCGGCGGTATCTCTGATGTGGAGTAGATTACACGGGCTAATGGGGCCGGCCGGGAGAGGAGGAAAAAAAAATTGACGTTAAACAGATAATAAACTTGCCGCTTATCGGTATTCACATTTAAATCGTCTTCCCTTGGGAGCCCCACCGATCGGATGTGAAATTGACAACCTCGTGCCCAGAAATAGTCGGCCTGGCATGAAGCGCTAAGTTGATACCCCTTCAACTTTTCAATAATTGCGGGTAACAATTCCATTTAACGGGATTCGAACCAGTGGCCTCATCAGAATGCAGCGCCAAGTGAATAACATGGAGTCCATTCATGTCGGGCAGATTAAATTTTGACGTTAAATCCCACACTCAGAAAAAAGGTATACATTAAAATTTAATGTATACCTTATTTAAAATTTCATTTTACGGTGAATAATAAGAAAGTTTTATCAACACTGCAATGTACCAGCAAATTTGTACACGATGGCCGATTTAGACATTTTTACTAGATTTAGTCACTAACAATTTTTTATGTAGTGGAGCACGGGGTGAAAGTGGTCACTGTTTGCTCATATTTAAATTGCTCGGGCCCCATCAAGTTTTCTCCAACAATAATTGTGGTATACTTCGAACCCGTGGGATCTCAGCTTTCCGAAAATCACCGCCTTAGCTTCAATAAATTGTTTGAACTCATCAATGGGTTCAAATACAACACAATGGAACTTATGGCAGACGATTCCGCCGAAAAATACGCCCTCCAGGCGATCCGAAAATACGGCCCAAAATTGCTCTAGACCTCAAAAAAAAAATCGTATCATCACTGTTGATGAAATCCTTATCCAAACAACCTTCTGCCACTTGTACTTTAAGTTTGCACTCCAATGATGAATTTTGTCTAATCTGGAGCTTGCAATGATGAACAGTCGCAAAAACAGCCAGTGGCCACTTTCTCCCATGACCACTTTCACCCCTTGCTCCCCTCAATAACCATTAAATTTTATTAGAATAACATAATCCTGCCAACATATTGTAACAATAATTGTTCTCAAACAGCTCCGTCAAATTCTGCGATAATGTTGCATGGTCATGAACACTCCAAAAGTGAATCACCTCGATCCAATACAAAGTGCGCAGTTCAGTACATGCTTACTACTTTAACCTCTACCTGCACAAATTCCCTCGGCACATAAACCACGAATGAAAGAGTACAAAATTTGTATGTGTTACAGAAAATGTGGTCTAGATTTAATAGAATTTTGTCTCAACTTTCTGTCTAGAGCAGGGGTTCCCAAACTATTTAGCTGGCGGGCTTTTTCAAAAGAAGATCCTCGGTGGACCCGCTGCCAGCCAAGCACTTGGTGACGTTGAAACGCATTAGGTAGCTCATGGCAAATTGATTATTGAATTATCACGATTCGATCCAGATTGTCCAGCTAGGCCCTCCGAGTTAACCCTCACCATGAATCAGGAATCGACGGTTCAAGAAGAAACAGCAAAATTTGCTGCATTAAATTGCAGTTTGACTAATCCCAGCAGTTTCAGTCTGTGAAGTGGCTGAAAGCTAGTTTGAAGAGGGTATAGGTAAGCAGGTTTGAAGTGGTTAACAAACCTACGAAGGATGGCACTTGTTATTGCCAGTACAAATTCCCTCACAGACAATTTCCTTTTCTATTTCTTCTCTGTTATTTCCAGCAGAGTTAAAAAAAACAAAAAAAAACAAGGATTATATCTTAGAGCAATGATGCTCAATCTCTAATTGATTTAGTTTATCCCCCCCCCCCCCCCCCCCGACGTCCTCATTCTTTGGTGTGCTGAGATTCAGACCCGAGATCAGCTCCAAATTCTGACGTCATTAGCCAGCCGATTGGAACTGTTACCCAAACTAGTACATATG
This sequence comes from Pilophorus perplexus, assembly GCA_955831195.1. Classification (NCBI taxonomy): domain Eukaryota; kingdom Metazoa; phylum Arthropoda; class Insecta; order Hemiptera; family Miridae; genus Pilophorus; species Pilophorus perplexus. The sequence continues at coordinate 12,286,580 of OY037015.1, read as the reverse complement.
CAAACAAGTTGCATCAACAGTGACACAATGGGAAGTGGTTTTTGCGTTTTTTTCCAAACTGATATTAAATATGATAGGCATTAAGTAACATTTGTCTCTCCCAGGACGAACTGTAGGCAGATAACATTAACATGACATTACAGACAGAAGGTAAGATTATACGTAACAAAATTAAATTTTGTTTTTCATTTCTCCCACAAAATGCATTCACCGTCTCGCCGCAGTGCATCTTGCTTGTAACAATGATACTCTATAGAGTCTAAACAAGAAACACACACGACACATAACACTAAACTAATAATGGAATGTTCTCGTCCAGAGGGCGCCTTGGCCAGTGCGTTCGGGCCATGAGAGCGTCCATTATCCGGCTCATCGACACCAACGAAGACGTCAAAGGGAGTATCCTGTCTTCAACCCACTCTTTGGCGGTGAACTCGTCCGCGTACCATGTGATCTGCTGGTACATCTCCACTTTGAGCTGTTCGAGCTGCTGCAGGTTGGAATTGGCGCCCAGTTCCACCAATTCGTCCGCTATTCTCGCCGGATTGGTGAAATTGTGTAACACGTTGTATCTGCAAGTGTACAAATGGAGACCTAAGTTTAAAATCGTTAGACATAAAAATGTCCCGTTGTTCAAAGAATATTATAGTTTGTGACATATATGGTACTGCCCAGGATAGAGAAAACGGCACAATAGGGGAAAAACGCTATCAGCGATTTCCAAATGTCTGCTGGCAAGATGAGTCCTACCAATATAATAGTGACAATACGGTGTTTCACATCGTTGAAATCGATAGTTGCTTTTTTCATTTCAGGCAGAACAACTTCTTCTAAATTTCGGAGTACGTTGAAAATACCTTTCATCAAGAAAATCGACGACACCCAAAATATTTCTACCGGTATTACGCACGCAATTGCGACAATTGTAATCATTGCGTCTGATAACTTGGTCGGGATAAGTCCTTTGATGAAATCGTACGCAACAAAAAAGTATGGAAGGCAAAGAATTATTAGGGTAATGAGATATTGCGTAGGAACTATGACAGGCGTCACCAATAGGGCAATGACGTTCCATATTGAGTCAGCTGTGAATGATTTTTTTCGGTCTTCTCGTTCCTTTTCTTCAGCTTCTTTTATTCTTATCTTGATGTGTTTGGGGACTCTGTTGTACATCAGATCAAATCTTACGAGGTGACAATTTTCGCACGGTTTGAACGGCTTGTCGGATTGTGTGGCGTGACAATCGTCGCATTTTATGTAGTCGTTGGCTGTCAAATATTCCATCGTACGCTTGTACCCCTCGTCGATTAAATCCATCAAAACGTTGGTCTTTTGGGGCCAAACGGACATTAACAGTTTGCCCATGTTGTCCAAAGTCATCGCCAGACGGAGTTTCCCCCATTCGATGTAGTATCTGGGGACGGTGTTGGTCAAGGGGCAAATGTCGATGACTCCGGCGAAGGGGGCGACGGTGATGGAGTTGGGGGAAATTCGGGGAAACGTGTCGGAGAACATACCGTCAATGTAGCGCTCTCCACGGTAAAGATAAGGGATCGTACCTGAAAAAACTGGCACGAAACTGGACGCGCTTAAGCATTCTATGAGGTCATCTTTAGACGAAAATTCACTTATAGTCACGTTCTTACCGTCGGAGACTCGCGTCAGAGAAACGTGCACTTTGCCATTCACCTGGTCCACAATATTATCTGGAAGCACCTCGTTCAAAGTGGCTTTGAAAACAGCTTGGAAATTGCAGCAAGGGTTGAACGCCCCCAACGCGTACCTCCGGATCAAGTTAATCATTTTCACAAGAGGTACGAAACAATCTTCTACGGACTTGTCGCTGATTAAGCAACACGCAGCCAAAGCACCTGCCGACGCTCCTGAGGCGCTCACGATTTTTATGTGAGGGGCAAACTTCCTCAAACACAATATCACCCCCGCGTGATAACACCCGGAGAAGCCCGCCCCCGAAAACGCTACCGAAATTTCTTTCGGTTCGGCCATGGCGCACCTTCCTAGCAAACTGAAAATTTTTCTCTTCGACGACACGTACGACAATTGTGCGGGATATTAAACTTTTTATGGCAACACTGGTTTCATTTTGTAGGAGAATGGAAATTCTCATTCAATCTTACAATAAAAACCAACTCCCACAGACGCTGACAGTAACCAAATAAATTGATGAACAATCTTCAGTTTGATAAATTGGATTCACTTCTTCTTCTGTGCGTCACTTTATGTCAACAGGGAAAATCTGGGGTTCAAATGCGATTTTCAGTCATTCTATTTTATTGGTTTAACCCGGACTTTTTTAATGGTTTTCTCGGTATGTCACACACTTTTTACGCACCAACAGTAAGCGATAAAATGGACGACCCCGCTCCCCAAGATTTACTGAGCAAAATTCCTCTTACATGGTCTTAACGTCTAAAATTACTTCGAAAACGACATTGCGTTTCACTTTCATGAAGAGTTACTGATCATGTAGATGTTACAGCCTTAAAGCTTCATGAAATTTGACCATTAACATTCAACATAATACGTCTTTCGGGGCATGGCAGCAGTCTTGGAAAGGCAGAGATCGGTAAATCTCTTACCAACCCCAAACATGACGTTAAATTTCAGGGTTTCTAAATACCAGTCATCCAGAAATTAGCATCGAAATCGGCTTTTAGGTTCCATTTCAAACAGCAGCCAATTTTTGAAGCATGCTTTGAAAATGGCCAATAATTGGTGATAACAATGATAACTTTAATGATTAAATAAGTGAATTTAGGGGATTGCAATTTTGCTTCTACTAGCGAAAACATGCACTAACCTCGTGATCCATCCGTGCCGCTCGCTAATAAGATGTTCAATTTCCTTCACGCGGCTTTTCAACGCTCTGAATGCCACTAATGACCGATACAAATCGGACCCTGGCCAGCTGCACTCCAACAGCATGCTTCTTCCTTCATTTGAGTTCATTTTTTCCGGGATGAGCCTCCCAGGACAATCCAACATCTCCTGCCAATCCCTGAAAGCAAGAAAAATAATTCGAAATGAACAGTTTCTTATCACTGTCGATTACAATTTTAACGGCAATAACTTACTTATACACCAACTGGGTCGTCAACGGGTCACCTCCAATGTGTGCTTTGACGTACAGCAAGTTCAAATAGAGCGAAGGGACAGACACTGGGAGAAGCTCGCACAAAATGGCGAAATGGTCGAATCGACTCCAACCTGTCAAAACGAGCCCGATGACGTTGTGAGTAGGCTGGGACTTGTGGATCAGGTCCAACCAACTCTGCTGGTTGGCTAGTCTTTTTTCTATGAAGGGGAAATCGCTTCTCGGCTGACCAGCTCCTTTGAAAGCCCCAGCGACCCAAATCTTAAAAAAAAGAAAAAAAAAAACAACTATAAAATGCATAAAATTGCAAGGTAGGTAGTAGGTATGTTCATTACAGAAAACAACAAAGTAAAACCCCAGGCACAAAGGTGACATTCAACTACCGAGGAAAGCAGTAAAACCTGCACAAACAGCCTTTCTATGTCGACAAAATCTCGCGGACAAATCTCAAGCCGTACCTACCTATCTCAAGAAGAGGCTCTTCACGAGTTTCAACTCAGTGGGATGTCATAAAAGTATCGATTTGTAATAAAAGAACCGATTTTTTCTTCTCAAAAAAGTATTGATAACCAACTTAAAATAATTTTTTCCCCTTCGAGGTATTGGAGAATCGATTCAAAATTTCGAGAACTGGCTCGATTCTTTTCATCAAATCAAAACTTTTCAAGGGAAATTTTTGACGATCAAGACAAAATAAATATAAGATCTAATATTTTCGGTAATTTTTTCCTGCCTCCAGGAAGAGGCTACTCAAATACTGACACAATTGGTGACGGCAGTGCCCAGTGAGAACTAAATTTTGTTCGAGAAGGCAGAAGCTATCTATAGGCTGTTATCAGATATAGATTCTATATCTCGAAATAGGCTATTGGCCAAGATGTTCCAAAAACTTATATTCCAGGAGAGTCTTCCTCAGGCAGACTTTGTATGTATTCACACATAGTATATGTGAATAATATTAACAATGCAATGTTTATTAAACGGGCCTGTAAATAAATATTAGTATACCTTCCCGTTGCAGTTGAAAAATCGTCGTTCCTTACAATTTTGTTTTTCATTTCGTTTTTCTGCGGTTTAATTCAAATATTGGGAGTATTGGTGGTATCGATAATTTTCGCTGATAAATATGGAGTACCTATCGCGTAACACAAAATAACTGCAATACACCGCAAGTTTGACCTCACAACCTACAGGGATGAGGAAAAGATTCCCTTTCGTAGATCTGCGAGGAACCAACTGAAGAATGCAACTGGAGTATTTACTTACCAAACTACTGAACAAACTTTTCTGTCTAACGAACAATTGGATCTAAATAAGTTTGATAAATTAATATTTAGAGCCAGCTCCCCTACTACTGTGCCGTTAATGTAACGTCTTCGAGATTAGGCCAACTCGACAATTTGCTGCCTCATTCATGCTCGTGTTCATTTTCAACGACACCAGAAAAACCATGTATTTTCGTTTGGTTTGTGAATATGAGAATTATAGCTCTGCGCTGCAAATTGGTTTTCCAGAATGGTTAGTATTTTCAGAGAATAACAAATCAAAATTCCAAGTCACTACCTACCGATTCTAATTTCTTTCAAGTAACAGAACGCCGGAATAGTCAAGAGAATACAATCGAAATGAACGTTTCAGTTTATTCTGAAATTGAAATATCAATGAAATTTCCAATATTGTGGTATTCCGATATCACATAAAAACTGAACGTTTCAATTATTTTTTTGTTACAGGTATTTTGATATTCTACTTCGGTTTGAAACCAAATACGATGAATCATGGAGATACCGGATTTTTACCTTTTGGAATGTCTTCGAATACAACCACCACTTGGACTGGATGGCCCTGTGCACATCTCCAGTGTAGACCCAAACCATCGGGATGACGTGGGCTCCCAAACGAGAACTGATGACTTCTTCGGGGCTCCACTTCCTCATCATGTCGTCCCATATGATCGGTTCCACTTTGGGAAAACGCTCTTTGATCCAATTCGCTATTCTTATCACGTGATCTTCGAAGAGCGCTCTGTACTGAAACCCAGATCTATAGTGAGCTCCAGAAAATTTATAAAATGGCAACGCTCGTTGAAACTTGGTCAATATTTCGTATGATACCTCGGGGATAACCCTCGCTCACGGCATTTTTGACATATGTCCAGGTGGAAAACTTCATCACAGCCAATGTGGATGTATTTCGAATTTTTGTGATAAGCCATCACCTGGAACAGATGAAGTTAAATAAACCTATATTTTAAATTTAAAAAAGTTAAGTGTATATACCTTACAGTAGACTGTTGAGTCAACAACAGTGTTGACTGTGGAGGTCGACCCAAAAACTGATTAACTCGTCAGCAGTATCAGGGCCAAACGAAAAGTTCTACTTTGTTGCCGAGCTTTCGAAAAGATATATTTTCTTCTTCAGGGCCCAGAGAGAAGTTAGCTATCGTGGAGATGCCACAACGATGTCAATTATTACGATAGACAAGAACTGGGACACACCAGACTATTGTTAGGAAAAGTACTATTGATAGTGAAAGCAAGAATGAAGTGGTTAGAAAGAGAGAACGACTCCGCTGCTGGTTTGGATACTAATTTGTTTATTTCACTAAACAATTGTAGAGTGGGGACAGGTTTCGAGCAACTAAGCTCATTCCTCACTAAGGTTCATACCTGAATGTAGGTTCAACTGCTCCAAGTTACACTGGGATGTAGTCTACAGCCTGTAGATGAGCTTAGTTGCTCGACACCGGTCCCCACGCTACAATTGTTTAGTGAAATAAACAATTTAGTACCTATCCAAACCAGCAGAGGAGTCGTTCTCTCTCACTAACCACCTCATTGGATTAGACCTCTGCACCGTCGGCAAACAACCACTTTGTGAAAGCAAGAAATTTAACATCACTCCCCCTGATCCCTCCAAACAAATTAAAATAATTGTATATTATATACCTTACGTTGTTGCCGGTTTTCAATTTTTACCTGCGTGATCATTTCAGTGATCAACGAAAACGATTCTGGCTTGGACGGGCAAAGTTCCGAAGGGTATTGGTACAGTTCTCTAAGATGAGCCCATTCTTGTAGTTTCAAAGCTGACTCCAAGTGGCCAAATGTTTGCACTAGAGGGATGACCTGCATCCCCAAATCGTGGGCCCAAGTAATCACCTCTCTGATCTGTCAATAAAACGTAAATATTCATTGACATGTGTGATCTTGTACTTACATTTTGGACAAATTTCATACCTGGCCGGCGCTGTAATGGTTTGTTGCCGAAAGATTCGCCAATTTCCCTCTGTAGGGGAACATGTCCTCGTACTCTATAAGCAGAGAATCGCACCCTGCACGAGCCATCTTGGGGAGTAGAGTTTTCAAGTATTGCAAATTTGGGGGCGCCCCTTTCAAATCCAAATGCACGGTGAGCTTCATCTTGGCAGGCAGCCGATCTCTACTCTCTAGGACCATCTTGTCGTAATCTCCTGAAATCATGATTTTTTTATGGGCAACTGCTGTAGGCGAGCCCGAGGGGCTTTCACAGGACCCCTGGTAGGAAACAGGGAGAACAGACGGGCAAAACTTAGTTCCACCTCCTGCCACCCTTGAAGAGCCGGGGAGGATTTCCATCCTGGGCAGGAAGAGTTCGCCAACCGCCGCTTATAATGTGGAGGAACTGGGAGCTGTTGCTCGAACAGCTGTCGTCCCCAACTGGGCCCATTGCTGCTTACACGGGCCTTCAGGGCAGCCGCCCAAGAAGACCCAGGACCTGAATGGGGCGTCCCTCACGAATCCTACAGGCTGCAAAACGGCGCACAGTGGCCGATTTTCCGGACCAAGGAGGATAAAAGTCGTAGAAAAGCCTAACCTTCAGGAAATTAAACGCTGATCACGAATGTACCATGTACGATGTGTTTAAAAACACTCCTTCATATGATTTTTAGTAAAAAACTGCCGAATACTTGATTTAGGTTTTAGGCTATGGGGTCGAGTTAGGTGTGCGACACATTTTTGAAAGTAGACCCTATTTTTCGGGGTCTCACAACCGTCCGAACACATTAGGTACAAGAAACTTTAAAATAATTAAATCAGGTACCTAATTAAAAATGTGGTTAAGTATAGGTAGCTCAGTGGTTTTAGCGTCAGACTACTGAGTCAAAGGTTCGATCCCAGCAGCCGCTAGACATCTTCCTAATACTGATAATCACCTCTCGGAAAACCACCGAGAGTAAAACCTCTCACATTTGCCGTTCGGAGCCAGCGTTAAACAGTAGGTCCCTACTATTTTTGTAATAGGTAACTGTTCAACGCGCTCGGTAGTAGCGAGAGGTCGGCAACGCCTGGTTACAGGTATGGCACCCAGAAAAGAGAATAATTTTAATTATTAAAAACAATTTCATTGATAAAACTTTAGCGCATAGCGTTAACCTGATCCAATGTCGGAAAAATAATCAAGTTCAGCCGAAAATCTTTCTAGAACGTTCTTCCTTTCTTTCTGACTTTTTTTCAGTGAAGAGAAAATCGCGAAGGAAAGTAACTGTTAAACCGAACCGGGAACCGAACCTTTCCAGAACTAGCACTGAAATGAGACTGAGTTCGTCAAATTTCGAGGTTTGTTCTATTGGTCAACTTGGTTTTCGACGACCTTGGAATGATACATGTATCATAGTGTGTGTGTATCATCATGTAGTGACACGTATTCCAATACTGAGCGCCAAAGTGACGCGAATCTGACGATCTTGAGTTTGTCGATTCGAGGTTGTGATTGGATGGCTTTGGAATTGCTTAGAACGGCCTTTCTTCTTGATGGAGTTCGGAGATGTTCGCATTCTCAGCATAATATTTTAATAAACTGATGCCATCCTGGGCGAGCACTTTTATCGTTCACCTCTTGCCTCGGTCTCTTGGAACTTGATAAACCACTCCTTACACGAAGTGATTCGATAAAACTTAACAGAAGTCACATAGCTGCCGCAGTGACTCTGCTGCAGCCGCTGCGTCAGATCGGGGCTGCCCGACACCTCCGCAATGATGAACAAAATTTAATGTCTATCAAGTCTATTCTCATAATTTCAAGTCAATACTTTCATCTACATAACATTCAAAGCGATATCACGTTTTCATGTAAAATTCGTCGAAATCGCTTGAAATATCTCCCCGATTTCCCCCTTGCTGCTTTACTCCCCACAGTATGGGAGACCAGCAAAATCTGGCAGGGAAATTTTTGAGTCTTTCAGACATATCTTGAAACGGCACCTTAACGTTTGTCAACCGAGGCCGAGAAAACTGGCCATTGTGCAGCGGGCTGCCTCCAGCTCAACATATTATGTAAGCTAACAGCCAATTTTGAACAAATTTATTGTGATATATATATTACGAACCCTGGGCAATCTTTATGGGATCCTGGTAATCGTTGGCAGCTACCGGAACGTGCTGATCACTCATCATCCAAATTTCCCAAACGCAGCCGATCAGTGTCAACGTGACGACGAAGAGCCACAGGTGCCGTTTTATGAATCTCATCCTTTGTCTACCGAAAGGACGTCAGCCTTGTCAGATAGCAGCATTCAATTACCTTGAATTTTCCTGTAAAAGATACATCAATTGACTTTTATTGAACCAAACCCGTGAATTTCGCAATCGTGTTATCCTGTTGTGTTGATTTCGTTGAGCGGCGGAAACGCAGAAGTTGCTGGGTTCCGCCGGTAACTATGATGAAAAAAATTTAGAGCATCCTATATCTGTGCGGTGCCGGAAACATATCAAAGAGAAATGAATCACGGACGTGAGGAGCTTCCGGTCAGTGAAAACCATTCGTCAGGTGAATGAGAGACGGTTGGAACATCACCGCAAACGTAAGAAGAGGAAGAAGACGGAAAAATGTGTGTGATGAATAAAGTTGAGTTTGCTTTGGTTATATAACAACTAGGGATAAAAGGAGTGCCCCCACTTGTGCGACTTCATTTGAAACTTTAACTTCGACTTATGTAGGAATTACATTACAAGCCACACACTGTCAGTAGCACAAAACACAAAAAGTAAACGAACCTCATTGGAAATTAATTTATTACGCCAATGCAATGAGTAAATTTCCAAAAATGAAATTACTAATTAATAGTTCTTTTTTCCAAAAATTAACTAAAAAATGTATTCGGCCCCCTCTGTAAACAGAAATGTGCCGCGTCAGAAGTTCCAAGTTTCCGAACCAGGTCCAATACAAAAAATGAAAATATAAATAAACGAGACGCCGGACCAGAATTAACAGACAATCTCTGTGTGAACCCAAATAAACTGAGAATCTCCCCTCTCCTTCTATCTAATTCAACACACGCAGTTCGGCTGGCGTAGATGTTTTTTTCACGTAGCTTCTATTATAGCTGCAGCCTATAAAAGGAACAGCGGAATCTTGTTTTATATTTTTGATGCGGTTACAAGATGTTGGAGAGTGATGTAGGTATTTAATAGGGTCGCAACATCTTCAACGTGTTAGGCCTCACTTTACAAAATCAGTTACGCTCATTTACATTAAATGAAAATAAAACGCTTTTTCGCTAAGAACTGTGGAACGTAAGATTGATGACGTCCAAGTTTAGATTAATATCTTGATCTTTACTATACAGCGTATTTTCCGAATATCAGCATTGAACTTTATCGGCATCCAGTCTGGGTCGTACATAGGAAAAAATTTAGAAGGAGAGCACAACCGGAATCAGCCATATTTCATTGTGACATTTTGAACAGCAGAAGACCTTTTAAAGAGTCGCACTCGATTTATTCAATGTTGACAGTTTAGCTTCAGCTGGCCGAATATTTGTACCTATTGAACGATTAAGAAAAAATTGCACAAAAAAGTATTTTTAATACTTGCACGAAATACTTGTATAAATAATTAATTTGTGAATTGGCTCTCGTAGGTACCGTACGGTGGCATTTGCTTGAGACTCCTCTACGACCCTAAATTTTGGCAAACGCAACAAGCCTATTAAAAATGTTTTTCAGATTTTACATACTTGAATCGAGAGGGATCACTTTGTAGCTTGGTTCAAATGGTCAAACAAGGGATATAAATTCATCAAGAGAGCCCATTCCTTTCATTTTGAAATAGAGCACGAGGCTAATAATGTTAGTCACGATTAGCTTCGATATATTATGCCAATAAAACTCACGTTTTCGGGATGCGACGAGGGCAGAAATGTCACACACGTAAAACACGATGTTCGCTGAGCCTATCGAACTGGGAGACGCCGAGTCCGAGAGAGGAAGCCCCGCGTGTGAGTTATAACTAGACACGGTGACTGGGGGAAATCCGAGGTCCTCCGGACAGTTCAGGTGTTACAAACCAGAAAATGTTACGATTCACTCAATATGAGGTGGTTTTTGAATGAACATTAGGGAAATCACCTAAATTCCTCGTTACATGACTTTTTATCATATACCTACGTGTAGAAATCCTATTTGAATAACATGCGAAGTGGAAAGTTTCCCCCGCGAAACATAATATGTTCATATTATAAGTCACGCCAAGCATACAATTAATTATTATACTAAGTAATTCTCAGGAAGTATGGCATAGTTTAAAATATTTATTCAACATATCCAAAACACGTCACACCAAAATTAAACTCCACGCCAGGGAAATTGTTCTAAATAAACAGTGTCTGACAAGAAACGCGCGTCCGACGATTTCGACTTCGTTCAAACTGCTATTTCCTTCAGCTTCCAGCATGGGGAGCGACCTTCTGAGAGCTAACGACGGCTTCGCCTTGTCTGGAAACAGCGGAAGCAACAGCAGGTTTCCATTAAACATATAGATCAGATTTCTCGCTCAAATACGGATCCAAAAAAAAAAAAAAAATTGTTACACATTTTACAAAAGGGTTTATTATTCTTTGATATAGGTTACTTGTGCGAAAATTAATTCTGTGTCAATGAAAAACATTATTTTTGAAAACTTTTTTACTCGGAAAATATTTGACCTCCTGGGATCCTTCAAAAATCCCATTTGTAGCCCCATGAAAGCCCTGTATATCCCAACAGTGAAATCGGATCGTTCCGGAACCCCAAAAAATGGATTCTACGTCCTAAAATACTTCGAAAACGACAACTTAGGTACTCGATCCCATAGCCGAAAGCCTTCAAAAAATCCCTCCCGTAGCCCCATTATAGCCCCATAGCGCCCACGGGTTTGGGCGATCGGGCTGAAAACCTTGCGGGCACAACTAGATGGTAAACCAAGTATTCTGTAAAAATTTAAGATTTTTCAAAAAATTTCTACTGCCCAAAACGGCTCGGATGGCGGACGGACGTTTCGGTTTTGGAATCTAGAACTTTTGAAACGGATGTCAAATTTTGAGGCCGATCGGAGTCGTCGGCCTCCGTCGCCATTACATAGGTGTATTATTCCAAGAATAATAAACCAAAAAACTATTGTACGTTGAAAATAAACTCCGAAAAGGCATCTCATTCGACTAGTTGGCCGGCGACAGGAACTACTACGTGTTTAGTGGAGGGGGGGGGGGGGGGGGGGGGACTGCTGACATGCCATGGCAATTTCATTCTTTTTATAATGGCTGATCAAACGATTACACCAGAAGTTTACGATCTTCCTGGCGATAGTGGAGTTCCTTGCCCAGTGAGAGGGGAGCGCATGCGCCTTGAGGGGGGGGGATGCCCTGATTATTTTTTTCTACAAAAAAGAAAGGACTTTATGCACCAGACCAATGGTAAATTTATTTTTCAATAACTGAACAATGCAAACACCTCAATATGGGGCCGTTAATTTGTCTCAGGTAGACTCCCGGAGAGGAAGTCGCAGTTGTCGTAAATGATAGAAAACAAGCCATCAATTGAATTGAATAGATGAGCGCAACCTTTCTGTTATTACGATATATTTAATGAGCGAGAGAAACTAAGAAACAGTAGGTATCTAGCCACCAAACTATGCCACACAACGCATCAAAAATATCCACGTGATGCTCATTACGTAAACAACTGCACCCTAACGACCGACGCGTAAGAAAACCTTGTGCCGATCAGAGGTAACGAACGGCTCCGGCTGCAAAAATCGTTTTGGAGTCGTTGGAATCAGCCTAAAAAGCTCATTCCATAGACCCTTGTACCAACGAAATCGGACAAAAACTTTCGTCCCCCTTTTGAGGCCTCCTTAGTTACACATCAGAGATAAACAACTTTCGTCGTGAAGGACCTCCCGAAAACCGATGAAGGGGATGAGGGAGGAAAAATCAAGGTAGGCCTAGCCTATAACCACTCCCCCGAACTCGCTGATCACAATGAGACCACCCTCATGAAAATCTGTTGAGCCGCTCGGGCGTGATGCTGTGAAAAACAAAAACAAAAAACAAAAAGAAACAAACAAACATGTCGAAGAGGTGAGCGCACCTTTCCATTTTTTGAGGGAAAGGTTGCGCTAAAAACAGGGTTTCCTTGGTGTAACACCAATGGTGTTAACAGAAAATTCCAGGGGTACCTATAAAATCAAATTGACATAGTTTCAGAGCCATCGGAGAGTGAAAATGACACGAAGAAATAAAAATCGGCCCTTTGGATGTTTTTTGCTTAGAGCCTACGGCTGTAATTCAAGGAACATGGGACATGCTTTATTAACCGAGCGATTGAAACCTATTTTGCGGGTTGTAAAAGTAACTGTCCGACGCCGAAGTGGCCTGACGGTGAGACAAGTGATGATGCAGAACGTGGCCTAACGTACGACATGTGAGGACGCCGCACAAGTGGCCTTATGTTAAGACAAGTGAGAATGCCGAACTAATGGCCTAACGTGCATTCATATATTCCGTAATTTATAAATGTGACACTCACGCGTCTCCCTCCCTGACTAACGTTTTTGGGTAGTTAGGTCACGGCTAAAGCATGTTCCACGCTAAAATACTCCCCCCCCCCCCCTAAAATAAATAATAAATAAATAAATGAATAAATAATCAATAATACCCCATAAAATAATCCTGGTTTGTTGCATTGTGGGATATTCTTCGCTTTCACGAGTGAAACTTCATCGTTCTCCATTGAATCCATTCGAAAAAGAACACCTTGAGCAATGAATCTCAGCTAATAATCAGTCCCACAGAAGCGGTCAACCAATGTTTTATTTTAAATCTCACTTGCACTGGAATTGGGAGGTTTGGGTATTGAAATATGAGTAATCCTGGGTTAACCCCAGCTAAATTGTACTATGTATCTGAATCTGCACGATGACTCAAGTTATCAAGCTTCTCTCTTTTTACAGAGAATGCTTTTTCATGCATAGCTGGGCCGAGTTATTGGTACAACGCTGCAAATTTTACACAATGGTTTATTATTCTTCGATATCGGTTACTTGTGCAGAACTTTAATTCTGAGTCAATGAAAAAATTTAGAAAAAAATTTTTTTTGGGGGGGATTTTTGTATTTAAAAAGAATTTTTGGATTTTTTTTTTTACACATTTTTTTTCAAATTTTTTGTTCTTGTTTTTTACTTGAAAAATATTTGACCTCCTAGGATCCATCAAAAATCTCATTTGTGGCCCCCTATAGATCGCAACAGTGAACTCGGATCGTTGCGGGACCCCAAAAAATTGATTCTTTGTCCAAAAATACTTCGAAAACGACACTTGACTCGATCCCATGGCCAAAATCCTTTAAAAAAAACCCTTCCGTGGCCCCACTTTAGCCCCATAGCGCCCCACGGGTTTGGGCGATCGGGCTGAAAACCTTGCGGGCACAAGTAGATGAAACCCGAGCATTTTGTCAAAATTTCAGATTTAAAAAAAAATTCCTACTGCCCAAAGCGGCCCGAACGGCGTGCGACGTACGGCGGACGGACATTTCGGTTTTGGAATCTAGACCTCTTGAAACAGATAATGTCAAATTTCAGCCTCCGTCGCGAAAACATAGGTGTATTATTCCAAGAATAATACACCAAAATTGGTAAGAACCAGTCACTATTGTATGATTCATACTCTGCCCAGGAACCTGACCATTCAAACCTAAAGACCATTATCAAGAAAGATGGTTCAGCAGGACTTCTCACTCTCTGGTGAAAAAGAAACGTCAATGGCTTCTCTCTGTGACGTAGATGCCATTGAAAGGATACAAACGAGCCAGAAATGAGGAAGAAGTAGGAAAATAGATGTGGAAAAAATCCTTACCTAAGGACCATTGGTTCTATAAGCGTAACAGTTTTTTGAGGCTGTCAGGTTATGAATCTTTTCAGGGGGATGACGTGGGTGAGGTGGCCAACTGCCCAGGGGCCCGGACCACCTGGTTGGAGATTTGCAGCGTTTTCTGATCCAGCACGCCAACATTGGCTTTTTTGGCCGTTGTAAATTCTGTTGATACAAATGGATTGCCCTCAAATGAAGAGACGCAGTAGCCATAATTTCCATGTACCACTTACGGTCCGATCGGTTCAACCGCAGATCCTTCAGGCCCACCGGGAGGCGGAGCTGAGGCCACCATTGACTCCATTTCTTTCAGTTTCCTTTCTTTCTCTTTGTCGTCTGCTAGTTTCAAGTGGAACTCTAACGCAGTCACTTTTTCTTTCTCGTCATTGAGAAGTTTCGCTAGAAGCCTTTCGGTAACAACCGACCTCTTCAGCTTCCCTTTCAGTGACTGCAATTGAAAATGGAAATTGCGGTTGAAGCATTTTAAAGCTAATCGGGTCACGTCTGTAATATTAAGTAGGTGCTAACCTCAATTATGGAGTTCTGCATCTCGAGATTAGCAGAATCTTGTTGAGTTGTGGGTGCAAGTACGTTCTGTTGAACATTTTTAACGCTTTCAAGAGCTTTCTGCAGTTGGTCCTCCAACTCCAACGCCCGTTGCTTTTCATTTTCTGCCATACATCTGTAAAAGGAAGGAATTAATAGAATGTCACAGAATCGTCCACAGTATCCATGCGGTCTAAACCGTCATGGAACTCACATGCAATGGCTGATTTGGCTGGCCTTCAACTCAGCTTGGGCTTTAAGCATGGCTTGCCTAGCCTGCCCTTCGGGCGTTCTTTCCGCCATGGACATTTGCAGGTTTTGGTCCCAAACTCGGAGGCTCGCCAGCTCTCTTTGGTACTGCTGGATGGCTTGAGTGAGAGCGCAAGCTAAGGGGGGGGGGGGGGGGGGGGATTACAAAAATGTATTTATATATAATAATTCACTTATGAAGTACAAGGAAATTGATGTAAAAACTCGTTCAGCTTGCTTACTCCTCTTCTTCGCTTCTATCTGCCTCTTGTTCACTTCATTTTGCAGTACAGCAGTTTTCCTGAGTATTGCCTTCTTCTGATCGGTCAACGAGGTCACTGTAGGCCCTAATTTCACTACAGGGGCCTTTTCAGTCAGTTTGGCTTTCTCGAGTTCAATCAATTTAGCAGTGGCTTTGCTCGTGGCGTTGTGAAGCTCAGCCAACTCCTCCATCGTCAATTGCTTTTTTTTTTTTTTTAATCAGAGTCCATTGGCTCAATTTACATAGGTAATAACGAAATAGGGAATAACGTTTGTCTATATACTTACACCCATGGATCCGAATTTCAGGATCTTCTGCAGGATTCTATTGAATGGAGTGTCTGTTGGCTGCGATGCTGCAAACACATGAAGATCCAAGTGAAAACTCTTGAACGGCTGATCATCGAGATAAAGGTGAACATTTATTATTTTTTAAATCTCACCTTTCATCTCCATCAGTTCAGCTCTCAATTCTGATATGTCCGTCATTAGATTTTCTTTGTCCATGATCAAATCCTCGCGAACTTCTTCGAGCTCATCCAAACGCTCCGACAGACGTTTAACTTGGGCCTTTAAGTCGTTAATCTCTCCCATTTTCGCGTTAATTTGATCCTTCTCGTCTCGCAGCTTGCTTCTGAGTTCGGACACCAGATTTCCCAGCTCCATTCGCCTTTTCTCGAGCTCGTCCTTCTCTCTCTTCGCATCTTCATACCTTTCAAGCATGACCTCCCACTGCTTTCCCAGGTCGTTTTTAGCTTTAAGCAACGAGTCCACCTGAAATGTTTACAAGAAAAAAATAAATAAATGATAATATTACGTAATTATCCACGTTATGTGGTTTACAGTTGATACGAAATTTACCTGTTCATGCAGTTTGTCTATCGTAACCTTGTTGGCAGCAATAGTAGCTTCGTGCAAGTGTATTTGGTTTTTCAACCCTTCATTTGCTTGCTCCATAGTGAACAACTTCCGATGGTTTTCGTCCAGTTCAGCTCGCACTTCGGCCATGGCATCCTCTGCCAGTTTGACTTCGGTTTCCAAATACCCGATTCTTCTCTTCAATTCCTCCGCGGCTTCAGCCATCTTTTGTACAATGGCTGTCAAATTATCATTGGTCTCTTTCAGCTCGTCGATCTTGACCGCCTGGTTGTCACGAATAAGTTCGCATTCTCGGATTCCCTCCGTCAATTTCTCAATGTTCCTGTTCAAGTTTTCAATAGATTTATCTTTGTCTCTGATAACATCTTTGAGATCGTGCAGCTCCTTGTCCATTTCTTTGCTCTGTTTGTTCAAAACTTTATTCTCCAACTCCATCTCGGTTAATTTGTCTGAACACTCTCTCAGGTTCTTTTCAAGTTCATACGCTTTGTTTTCATACATTACAGCTTTCTCAAGTGCTTTATACTTTTCTTCATTAGCACTTGACAGCAGTTTGTTCAGTCGTGCCAGATCATGGTTGGATTTCTTCAGTCGTTTGTCCAACTCTTTTAATTCTTTGTTCAACGCTTCAACTTCATTGTTTTTCTCAGACAGTGCTTTTTTAGCCATACTAAGCTCGTCTTTCATTCTCTTCTCATTTTCTTTTAAGGCTTCTAATTTCGCTGTTAGCTCATCATTTGCAGCATTGCATGCATCTTTTTGAGATTCCATATCTTTTAGGGCATTAGTCAATGCATCAATTTGCCCTTCGGCTCTTTGTAACTCACTTTGAAGTTTTCGAGACAGGCTCTTTTCTGCATCTAGCTCAGCACGCAGATTTTGAACCTCCTTCTGACTTTTATCCAACTGACTCTGAAGGGCATCCAGTTTGTTTTCGGCTTCTCTGATTTCAGCTTCTTTGTCTTTGAGTTCTTTCATGAGAATGTCAATTTGTCTTGCAGACCCCTCGCCAGCAGCTCGCAATTTGTCTTGCAAAGCGGCACATTGTGCTTCGAGGGCTTTCACTCCATCTTTCCATGCTTTCATATCTTTATTCACCCTTTCAAGCTCATCTTTAAGCATGTCGTTCTCCAATTTCGCTTGATCCAAATCTTCTCCCAATTTTTCAGCGGCAGCAAGAGCTTCCCTCAAAGCTTCGCCCAAATCTGCCTTCAATTTCTTCAAATTCTCTATTTCATCGTCCTTCGCTTTCAAATCTTGTTTCAGCTTTGCAACTTGTTCTTTCTCCAAAGTGAGTTTATTTTTTCCATCTTCAATTGCTTTCATCAGAGCTCTCTTTTCATCCACAAGGGGTAGTAAACTGTCACGTTCCTGTTTGAGTTTCGCTATATCGTCATTCAGCCTGTCCACAGTTTCTTTCAACTCTTTGACTTCATGACTCAAGCGTGCTTCTTCATTTTTAGCTCTTTCTAAGGCTTTTTCAATATCTGCTATTATCATCTTGCCGTTGTCAATCTCTTTCTGCAACTTCTCTTCTATTGCTTTCTTCTCCTGAACAAGTTTGGTGTTTTCATTAATTAAATCTCCGACTTCTTTCTTCAAGGCTGCCAATTTCTTTGTTGTGTCTGCTAAAGTTTTTCTGCACTCATTAAGAGCTTTATTCAATTCAGCCTCTTTTTGAGCAAATTCCTCTTTCATTTGCAGAATTTCACGATTTGCATCTTCCAGTTTCTTCCGCAGCACATCGCCGGCAGTCTTTTCTTTCATTAACATGCTCTTCAGCCCGTTCAATTCGTCAGTTAGTGCTTTCACTCTATCCTGAGCCGACGCAAGAGCATTTTGAGCAGAGGCCAATTCTCTGGCCGATTTGTCTTTCTGATCCTTCAACTTTTCCAGCTGATCCTTTAGTGCTTTCATCTCCAACAGTCTATCGTTGGCGGCTTTCTGTTTCCTTTTTAGATCGCTTTGCTCCCTCAAGGATGCTTTCAATTGTTCTTCCAATTGGTCCCGTGCTGCATGAGCTTTCCTCAATTCATCGTTTAATTTATCAATGAGAGACTTAAGATGGTCAGATTCTGCTTTCTTATCTTGGAGATCTTTTTCCAAGTTTTTCAAACGATCGTCCATGCCAGGAGGTTTTTTTTCAGCATTACTTTTTTGTAATTCATCTGAAAATGTAAAGCAAAATTTAACTCCCCAGACTATAATAATCGTTTTGATGTTTGGCGTCGACTGAGTATGATTTACCGGCCAATTTCTTCAATTTTTCATCCCTTTCAGCTACTTGCTTATTAGCATCTTCTAATTCCTTAAGAAGTCTTTTTACCTCATCTTCCAATCTTCTATTCTCAGCTTTATTATGCTCTAATTCCCGCTTCAGTTCATCTTTTTATCAACGACATGTATTAGAGTTATTTTCGATAAGTTAATATATTTAAAAAAAAAAAATTAACAGTTATAGGTATTGAAGCAAGAAAGACATTTTCAATGCATACATACCAAGATCAGCAGTGCCCCTCTTCAGACTGTCAGCTTGGGCTATCAACTTCGCATTTTTATCTTTGAGTTCAGCTTCCATATTTTGTTTCACGCGGTTGAGACCTTCAACTTCTTTGTCCAAGTCTTCGATTTTTTTTAGAGCTTTTGCCAGCTCATCTTGACACTGTTTCACGTCAGCGTTCAACTTCGCTATTTTGTCCTCTAATTCCTTAGCATATTCGCGAGCCTTCTTCAGCTCATTCTCAAGGGACCTGACATTATCCAGTTCTTTGGCGAGTTGACTGCTTAAATTGTCCTTGTCCGAATCAGCACTACTAGCTTCCTCTTTCGCTTTGTCCAACGCATCCTTCAGTGTTCCAGCTTGTTTTTCAAGCTCGTTCACTTTATCCGTGGCGTCTTTCAATTTGTTTTTAGTGTCTGCCAAAGCTGCCTCAGCCTGCTTGAGTTTTGCTTTAGCTTGAGCTGCATCTTCCTCAGCTGCCTTCAGTTTTTCAGCTAATGCTTTTTCAGCCTCTTCTGCCTTCCTTTTTTGCTCTTCGACTTTTATCAAAGCATCCTACACCCAATGAAAATGAACTTAATAATAACTAATTGATTCATGTAAAGAAAAGCAATACAAAGGAAGACAACAGGTATTCAATATACAAAAAGGTGAAACCTCACTTGTAAATCACTTTGTAGTTTCGCCCCCCTAGCTTCCGAATTCTTCAAATCTCTTTCAAGCTGTGCATTCTTATCCTGTTCTTGTTTCAATTTATCCTGCAGGTCATTCAATTTCGCTTGGTCTTTGGATAAAGTTTCCCGAGCCGCTGCTAAATCTTTCTTGGCACTATCTAATTCTGCTTCCAAGTTTGCAACCCTATTCTGTAGCCCTTCTATTGTTTTATCTTTGGCGTTCAATTGATCAGTCAAATCTTTAATCTTTGATCCCGTTTGATCTTTCAGCTCTTTCAACTGATGGTCAAGAGCAGCTCTTTCTTTTTCCACAGCTTCCAGCTGTTCTTTTGCCCTTTTAAAACCAGCCTCAGCTGCAGCTAAGTCTTGTTTGAATTTATCCGCAGCAGACCTCAAGCCTGCTATTTCTTTGTTGGCTTCGTCCAATTGGTTTCTTAGCTTTTGAACTTCGTCATTCAACCCTGAAGCAGCCCCTTTGGCTTGTTCCAAGTTCTTAGTCGCATTGGCTAGCTTTTCTTCTAAATCCTTCAACTTTTGTTGCAGTTCATTGGCTTCTTTTGTTTTGGAATTGACCTCATCTTGAAGAGCCTTATTTTGATTTTTTAGTAAGTCACGTTCTTTCGTTGTCTCGCTCAAAGTAGACTTGAGTTTTTCATTTTCAGCGACTGCTGCATCCAGGTCCTGCTTACTTTTATCTGCTATCTCTTTTAGAGCTTGCAGTTGCCTTTTGGCTTCACTTGCATCTGCTTTTTCTTTATTCAGTTTATCTTCTAGAGCGCCCAACACATCTTTAGACTGCTTAAGCTCAAGCAGTGCTGCATCAAGACTTTTCTTCAAATCGTCTTTCTCCTTCCGCAACGCTTCAAGTTGACTTTGAAGTTCCTTCAAGTTGTCAATGGCATTTTTCAATTCGGCTTTAGTCTTCTCCTGCTCTTTCAAGGCATCATTATACTTCTGAAGGAGAGCGTCCTTTTCTTTTTCTGCATTGGCAGCCCTCTCAGCCAACTTGTCAAATTCTTCTGGTTTTATAGCTTGTCTGACAAGAGCTCGTGTTCTTTCCTGTTCACCTAGTCACAACAAATACAAGTTGAGATGGAATGACTAGATCACTAGAAATATGTAGTAAATAATGTACCTTCATCCAGAGCAGCCTTCAACTTGTCTTGGACATCTCCAAGGGCTTTTTGCGCATCTTCCAATTCCTTTTGTTTATCTGCCAGAGCTTTCTCCATTTCCTTGATCATATCCAAAAGCTTTTGTTTATCCGCATCTGTGTCAATTTTAGTTTCGGCTGCAACTGGTTTTTCTTTGAGGTCAGCGAGTTTTTCTTTGAGATCAGCTAGTTTTTCTTTGAGGTCATCAATTTCTTTTTGCTTGTCAAGTAAGGCTTTTTCCAGTTCTTCGACTCTCTTCTTCACCTAACGGAGTAAGCATTATTAGTGGAATTCTTTTTGAAGCGGAATATCTTGATGGTGTGGAGTAACGTGATAATATCAACTACAGCGTACAATTTCTCTTACCATATCTCTATCTGCTGCATACTCCTTCAGTTTGTTGAGCTCATCGAGATTTTGCAAAGAAGATTTTTTCGTTTGCTCCAAGTCCTTCAGCATAGCTTCCCTCTCATCTGCTGCCTTTTTTAGTTCTGCTCTCATCTGATCTGCTTCCCTTTTGGCATCTTCCGCTGCCTTTCTTGCTGCGTCCAGTTCAGCTTGTAGTTTTTCCATTAATTGCCGATTGGCCTCTTTCAAAGCCGCCAGTTCATCTTCCAATTCCTTGGCTCGCTTAGCAGCTCCATCCAAATTGCCCAACTTGTCTTTGAGTTCATTTTGAGTGCGAGCCAGGATTTCTTCAAAGTAGGCGCACTTACCTTGAGCATCAAGCAGTTCCTGGATAGACGATGGAGTCTAAAAAAGAGACGAAGGTAAGATAGTATTATTTAACACAATTTATATGCTTTCCTGATACGTGGCAATATTACCCTTCCAGAGGGCGTCTGCGCTATACCAGCTTCAGGAACAACAGGAGGTTGAGACGGAGTTGGCTCCACAGGTGCCGGTACAGGAACCATCTCAGGTTCGCGCACATGAGGCGCAGGTTGGGATACAGGCGGCATTTCAGATTGAGATTGAACCACAGTTTCAGGTTCAGGTTCAACAGATCGAGGTTTACGACTCAGTTCTGGTAGAGGTACCGGCTCCTCGACCTCTACACTGGCAGGTGGAGGCGCACGCATCTTAGGCTACGAATTAAAATTGTAGGCTGTAATGATCGATTAAATACGAGGGACACGAGAAACAAGATTTTTCAACCATTCATTTCACAAGAAACCTTTTTGTCTGGCCCCCATTTCATGAAAAATCTTTTAAAATCAATTCCATTACCACTAACTTACTTTTGGTTCAACTGGTATGCTCTTCTTTTTTTTCTCTGGACATGGGCACAACAAAAATACATGAAATCATTTTTCAACAGGCAAAATTGGTGAAAAATATAAGTAGGTACCACCCTACTTACTCTCCAACGAAGAAAGTCTTTCAACTTCTGGTACTGTTTTCACCTGACGAACATGTGAATGGTTATTAGGACTAAACTTTTTCATCTACTATGAGAGTGGTTTTGATAAACAAACGAACATAAAATTACCTCAGTTCTACCCCCAGAGAAGTCTTCGATCCTGTTAAGAAGTTTTTCGATTTCTTCACTTTGATCAGTCAGAGACGACCTGAGGAAGTCGTTGTCTTTCTGCATGTCTCCCATTTCGTCGCCCATTTTTCTTAGTTTGAACAATTTCGCTCTCATCTGGGTGTTCTCATCTCGGAGTCTGTCATAATCGGCGGCTTTTTGCTTGAGCTGTCGTAACTCCTCGGTCTGTTAAAAGTTGTGACGCCAATTTTTTTTTTTAACGTATGAATTTGCAACGTAGGTATAACAGAACATTGGATGAAAAGGGTAATCACGTTGGGTCCATCTTCAATCTGCTTTCTCAAGGTTTTTATCACTCTTTTAGCCCGGTCGAGCTGTGCTTTCAAGTTTTCAACACGGTCTTCGATCCCTTCAAAAGCTTTTATCCGTTCCTAAACACAGATTTAAAAAAATTCCAAAATTCGAAAAATTTTGCTAAGAAATGATCCCAAAGTACATTAAATGTATAAATAAAATGATTGCCCACCTGAAGAATATTCCTCTGGTATGTCAAATCATCAACTTGGTAACCCAACAATTGAGACTGCTCGCTCATCGTCTTCTTCAGTTCTTCATTTTCCTCCTTGACCCCGGCGTAGTACTTGTACTGTTCGATCAAATCTTTGACGAGATTTCTCAAATTCCGAATGGTTTCATTGTCCACGTCCTCCTGAAATCAAAGCAAAACTATCAGTCGATAACGTCAATCAACACTTTCTCCTCTTGTTTACGCAACAAGCTGTCAAGATCTTCTAACAATGTCGTTTTTAAATTCGAGCTATTGAAGGACTATAATAGTTGAATAGCTATTTTCTCAAATTAAGTTGATACGAAGAATGAAGACTGCATTAGGAAGACACTTTGATGTCCGCAAAACCGTATAATTTTTGTAATTCTTGTAATCTTACGACTCTTCCCCTACCACGGGCAGTAGGTACCTATCCTATATTGGGGAATCCTTTCCGCTATTCGCTCTATCTACGAGTTGTATTACATTCATTTTATACATTTTTTGTATAAATTTAATTTATAGAAAAAGTTGTGAATGTGAATTGATTCCCACTTATGAGTGAGAAAACAAATTCGCTGAAATAGCTCATTTCTGAGAATAATTCTGTATTTATACAATTTTCAGTTAAAAGTATGACTTACTTTTTACTTCGCACTTCTTATGAATTTTTATAGCTTTTAATTTAAAAGATTTTTTAAAAAAGGTATAAAGCAAGATTTTATGCAACGATATGAGAAAGATCTTTTGAAAGCAAGGTATGGCCAACATTTAAAAGCAAAGGTACGGATAAGATTTTTTTAAAGCAGGAAGTAAACAATTTTTTAATAAATTTAAGGATGAGAAATAATTTATTTATTTAATAATAAATTTAAGGATGACAAATAAATAATTTATAAATATATCTCATCCTAAAATTATTTTCACAAAAACATAATAGGCAATATTATTGCCGCTTGTGACTATGTACCTATAATAGATACGGTTAACTATATTTTTACAGTGTTCTGGGGGAAACCCCCAGACCCCCCGGATTATATGTAATAATAACATATAATATATGTTATTATCTATTAACAGATATTATCTGTTATGATCGAGGATCAAACAAATGAAACGCAGAATGTGTTTTTCGGTAATTCCGCCAAGGGGATCAAATCAGGGCGTGGGGTGGGGTTAGAAGGAGTTGCGGTTCTTGGAGGGAGGAGGGGACCATTGGGCAGACGGTGAGATAATAGGTATCTGATATATTATATCAGATTCTGACTCACCTTATGCCAAAGAGAGCCTTACCTACGCCCAATAACTTCAAACCAAATAACCTCCGTTAAAACACATTTTGTGTTAACAGAACGTACTTACAGGTGTGGCCCCTTGACGTATAGCAGTCGATTTGAGTTCTTCTTCGGATTTTGTCAGCTCGTCACTCGTGTCTCTTGATTTAAGAATGTCATTGATGATGGTGAGTTTTTCTACAGTTTCATTAAGCAGAACTGCATTGTCCTTAAACAATCAGAAATCATTAATCGATAAACAATCAAATAAATTGTGTGACAACCTCTCAGGTCTGAAGCCTCCTAGGGCAACGTGAACACAAAATTTGCAGAAAGTCCTGGTGAGGACTTGGTTAAATTTCAACTTCACTCTACGGTGCATGTTCATGATACCTCGAATCAATTTACCTTCAACCCAAGAACGTCGAGGAGTTCAAGAAACGGAACGTAGTTACCATAACTGGTGTCCTGAAAAGCGTATAAATGCGTTGATTTATTTAGCAATGTCAAACTTGTCTAGGCCCACCAATCCGTACTAGAATCCGGATGAGCTGACGCAATCAGTGGTGCATTCCTATGAAGTGGCACGATGATTATAGAACTCTACCCCTCTCCACCGAATGGCTAAATTCACCACTGATCACGAAGATCAATTTAGACGGTTAGGTAGGCCTAGTTGGTAGCCCCTGCTGCCAAATCAAGAATCATCGCGAGAGGTGGTTGAACAGTGGGCCTAGTGTTTTTCAAAAGGCCTGCTACCGATGAAAGCTTACCGCTGTGTTCATTTTTTCCAACATGTATTCACGTTGCCGCTGAACGTCATTCGTCCAAGACCTGACGTCAGTCGCCGAATTATAAGCTTTCAAACGTCCATCGCTCCTCTTCCTCTGCATGACCGAAGGATCGGGTCGCTTCGACAGAAACACCCTTTCCCGATTTTCAGCGTAAGTGGGCATCTCGAACCGTCAGAATTTCCACAAGAACTCAGAATTTACGAAGAAACGAATTTGAGATATACAAAACTGATTTTCGGATTTCCCAAACTTCCTTACCTGCAATTTATTTCAGAATGAAACTAATGTTTTTAATTTCCAAAAAACTTGGCAACTGCCTGAAACGCAATAGAGTCACAAAACACCGAAAATACAATGACAAATCATTGATAACATTATTATGAACAACCTAAAACGAACTTTGAACGTGAGCGCCTACAATCATTTCCGTATGCTGACCTTCATAACTGTCGTGTCGCTGAGATGTTGGAATAAATTATTCCGAATAATCATTATTATTTCAATGGAATCCTATCCAAAGCTAATTGCAGTGATATTGATCAAATTCAACCCAAATATTCGGCAACCTGAATAATTATTAGGCATGATCCAACCATGAGACGAGAATTCAAAGATTACCATTACAGCAAAGAAACGCTAGAGATAGGCCAAGTGGAACCGTTACTAAAATAATCGGTATTTCCCTGCCGATTTTCCTCGGAAATTTTATATCGACAGAAATTTTTACAGTATCGATACTCCTGATCGAGTTCTTCTTTTATTCACTATTTTACCTAATATTAATCGGGTAGGTAGGTATAGTAATATAATAAAGCTGAGCTAAGAAAATTATAGCCTGTCTGTTGGGCCTCAAAAGAAAGGTTGTAAATTTTACGCAAGGGTGTATAATTGTTTGGTATAAATTATCCAAAAATTAAATTATTTCCATCAATAAAAAATTTAAAAAAACAAAAACTGAAGAAAATTTTCTTTAAAATAATAATTTGTTAAAAGTAATGTTCTACAATTTTCTTAATTAGGTATTGTATATTGGACCCCGCCTGGTTCGAATCCGGGCCGAACACCAATGTTTGACCAAAAAATCAATCAAGTGTTGTAATACCTGGCTTGTCGTCAGACAATTCACCTCTGAACGCAAGTTTATGTGAATCCTTTCTCTGGAGCAAGACTATCTAAGACTCTCTAACTTTATCCGTGATTATCTGGGCGCATTGTGGGGTCGGCTCCTGCCCCACTTGTGAGAACCAAATGGTTAAACACAATAAAACCCACATTTATTGTATATTGGACCCCGAAATATGGATTCTTCGTCAAAATTTACTCGGAAAACGACAGCTCATTCGACTTCCTGGCATCTTTCAAAAGTCTCATTTACAGCCCCATGAGAGCCCCAAATATCCTCACGGTGAAATCGGATAGTCCCCCCCCCCCCCCCCCCCCACCAATATGGATTCAACGTCCAAAAATACTTCGAAAAAGACACCTAATTCGACTCCATTGCCGAAATCATATCAAAAAGCCCAACCATAATCCATTTTTAGCCCCACAGCAATCGGGCTGATAAACTTGCAGGCACATCTCTAACGCAAAACGAGTAATTTAATGAATTACCTATTACAGATTAAAAAAAAAAAATCCTACAACCCAAAACGGCCTTGTCGGCCGTTTCATTTTTGGGACCTACACAATGTGTAGATGTCATCTTGAAACTTTATCTATGTAAATCCAATATATGTATTATAATAATATTTCTTTTGTTTTATTATTCTTGGATCAAAAATCATAATTTTATTATGATTTTTGATCCAAGAATAATAAACCAAAAGAAACGTTGAAAATTTTACACAAGTGTTTATTATTCTTCGGTTTAAATTACTTATTCGAAAATTAATAATAATTATTTTTGTTATTGATGGAATAATTATTATTCCATCAATAACAAAATTTGTTCATAGGTCATTTAATGACCTAGGTACCTACTTTAAAAATTAAAAATTTGAAGAAAGAAAATCTGTATTTCTATCGTGTTGGTATTTGGTTGCACATAATGGATTCTACTTCCGTCCAAAAACACCCCAAACGACACCCAAGCAGAAGCAGATACCCTCCAAAAAGCCCTCCCGCATCCCGTTTTTAGCCCCAAGGTGTCCCATGGATGAGAGCGATCGGGCTGAAAACCTTGCGGGAACGACTAAATGGAGAACCTAGTACCTATTTTGACAAAATTTCAGATTAAATAAAAATTCCGAGCTCTAAACGGCGTGGATGGCCGACGGACAGTTCATTTTTTGAATCTATACATTTTGAAACGTCTGAGGACAACTTTTGAGGTCGATCAAAATTGAATCCCCCGTCGCAAAAACATTATTTTGATGATTGTTGCGAGATTAGTTAAAAGAGAATTTTAACACCTACCTACTGTTTCTAATTTCCTCCTTGAGCGATTGATTTTCCCAATGCGAAGGTCCTTTTCCCACTAAAACAGCAAGCTAAGTTCATATGATGTTAAAAATGGTTTCTTTACATGATCGCCAGTATCGATATTTTATTAATTATATGGAAAAATCTATGCAATGATGATATTAATTATAATTATTACTGTATCAGTAGATTATCGATCTTGTCTAAGGTCGCAACGTCCCTTTACATCAATTTAGTGACTCGATTTTAGTGGGTACCTATGTTTTAGTCTGAATTTCAGATGAGAAGAGGAACGATCATTTGCCTTGTCCCTGTCGTTTTTGTTCATTTCATAATGGAACCCTCCCTCGATTCCAATGTACTCACTTAAAAGTACCAGGACCGAAATTACTCCAAAACATTGACTCTCGGCCAGGGTCCCACCTTGATTTTACGAGAAAAACTTTTCCTGGTCAACGGGCACGGTTGTTTCATATCAAGGAGAAGCTGTTATTTAGAGCTGTTCCATTGCGGCAGCAGCAAATCAAGGAGCGACCTAGCAATCATGACACGATTCTACAGTGAAGCCTATGGCGACGAGTTGTCAAGTCAGTAGTAGAGAAACGTGCCAACATCATTGTTGCCAATAGTACCCCGAAAGGGGAAATTTTCCCCTCTTCAGTCTGCCGTTACCCCGATCGCCGAAGGCCTGCGGGGTACCTCAATATTTTCCCCTTTTCATCGAAAGGTCCCCCCTCTACCCTGAAAAATGAAAGCATGAAGTAGGTAAATTTGCTAGATTAGTTTCACCAACCACAGCAGTTTCCCTCCAAAAGGAGGAGTTTGATTCCAAAAGGTACTAAAAACCATTTTCGTCGAAATTGAGTTAGGTATCACTTCCCTAGGGTTTCAGGGGGGTCGTTTTTCACAAAAACGTGATCGTTTTGGAGCTAGAAAATTCGATCCCTTTTAAAAACGAGAATGAATATTCAGTTTGATTTCAAAAGGTTTCAAAAGGTTAGGTTTTGTTTAAAAAAGTACCACTATAATATAATATATTAAAAATATTATCCAACATCAGGTTTTGCTGCTTCGAGCAAACGGTAATAGGTACATAATATATTATATCCATTATTTTCCGTGATTTCTCGACTGTTGATGCTTTTCGAAGTTTTAAGCGGTACGTTTCAAGTTTTCGGGATTTACTCCATTAGAATAAGCACTGGTGAAACCACTTTTTGGCATCCCTATTCTTAAAAAATGAACCTGAAACCTGAAAACCGGGCAATTCACACTCAATCCTACTGTTATTTGGTTAGTAATATTCACCTATGCAGTGCATCAAAAGTTATTGAAAAGTGGCCAATAAACATTTTTCACGCAGAAAGCAGAAAGCAAAAGGGACGCAGTTGGACACGGCAACTCTCTTCCATGACATGCACATTGTGCTTAGGTATTTCATAAGGTTGTAGGTACCTATTTCACTATAATAATTATTATGACAGGAAGACTTTCCAGTTCCGTGAGTTAGTGTTTTGTTGCAAGACGTTTTTTTTGTCTAGCAAGGTACCTACTATATCCACATCGTATGATTTCAAACGAGTAAGCAGTAAAAAGGATCCCCAGAAAGTTCCCCTTTTTGTTTGAGAAAGTCCCCCGATTTTCCCCCCCTTTCACCTCTAATGGTCTCCCGGGCTTCCTTCGGAACCTGGCATGTTGGCAACATTGACCAACATTCCTTTTCATTTATCAACTTCTTCTTCAATTTTAAGTGTCTTTTCCGGAACGCTATTGAATTTCCGATCCTCGTCCCGAAATTTTGTTGGATTTCTCAACTTTTTTGTGTTCGTAAAGTTCTTGACGAAGACCAAGCGTTGAAAACAGTTTAAACAGCGTCAGTTGACGAGCTGCAGTTGAGTTTTCGCGTTGGGAACTCGTGCCCAGTGTTTCCGTTTGGAACTGAATCTCGACGAAATGGTAAGATGTTCTGAAATGTACAAACAGCTTGGGATCAAACTTCCTTTGAGAATCGGGTAGAAATCACAACAGCGAGGAGTGCCCCATCGTGTTGGCTATTCAACTGTACGTTCGATTGCGGGGAAAAGCAATCGTTCTGTTTGTAACGATGGAAGGAGATGTGAACCGAAGGCCAAAATGGGCGTAATGACAACACCCGATAACTAATGACATTGTCGGCATTACGAACTTCATAAGCATAGCTCGACTTGCTGCACTCTGCCCGGCAGAGTCTGCCGTCCGTTACTTGAAAAAGATTTTTCGTAGAGCCAAATAATGAGCTGGGGTTGCTCTTCTCCTTGAAACGATTGTAGCGAGCGAGTTGTCAATCACACCGTTTAATTGGCTCTTCGATCAGTTGTACCTATTTGCTTTAATTGGTATGTACAAGATACCAATTAATTGATGTCATTATCTACACTCAAACCTTAATCTGAACACCCCGAAAAGAAGGGGATGGAGCGAGAGCGTTGTTAGTCACCGTTCAATTGGTATACATTTTGAGGCCGGTCATGGGGTTTAGCCCATCCTAGCTTTTAAGCTCGGAAGAATCTAATGCATCAAAGGCATGAGCTAAAATCCGAAACCAGTCTCAGAATGTATACCAATTGAACGGTGTGACTGATAACGCGTTCGCTCCATCCCCTTCTTTTCGTTGAATGTTCTGATTGGGGTTGACTGTAGATAATGTACGTTACTTGGAGATGGAAAATGCGAAAAGGCTCTGCCGAGCCCATATTTTTCAGTTAGGTTTGTTGCTGGGTGGACGGTTGTGATGTTGGCTCGGGTCTGAAAAAGGTTCGAACGTTGGCCTTGTGGAAGATTCGCTGGACCACCCAGCCGATCATAATAATATTACAGTAGTGTAGTAATAGTATATTATATTATAGGCTAACGCTCATTGAGTATGCATACTTTTTTGTCAAGAAGCTCATCTATTTATGTAGGTTGGGTGCGGTTTTTACGCCCCGCTTTATTAAGCGATGTGGGCACCTACCTACTAAATTATTTATTCGAATAACATGAACAATTAGTACCCACATCAGCAGAGGAGTTGTTTTCTCTCCCTAACCACCCCAAAAATCTCATTGGAAGCTCCGACTCGCCTAATAGTCTTCCAGTAGTCGAGCACCAGTTTTGAATTGGTGGACGTTCCTGCTAGTGATTTCACAGCGGCTTGGCCATCCGTTATTATATTATACGTGTTGCGGTGTGCCTAATTCTAAGGTATCAACCGTTTTCTCGTCGTGGTGGTTGTATATTTTAATTCCGTTACTTTTTCAGGCTCACACGATCATGCTTATTCAACCTGGTCCCAAGCCTGAAACTAGGACTTATTCGGACTACGAATCTGTCAACGAGTGCATGGAAGGTGGGTTGATATAATATTCGTGTTTGAAACTCCATTGGAACCGCTCGTAATTGTCCGATTTGAATTCCAGGTGTATGCCGGATCTACGAAGAGCATTTGAAGCGTCAAAACCCCAACACTCCGGCCATCACCTACGACGTCAGCCAACTCTTCGACTTCATTGATCAACTATCTGATCTGTCTTGCTTAGTGTAAGTTATTGTGTGGGTGGAAAGTTGTTGAGAGTCGGTGAGGCAGGGGAAAGTGGGGAGGTTCGGGGCAGAATTGACATAATCGGCTGTAACTCCCCCAAACAGCAATATCTCCCATTTTTTCACAGTCCTGCAGGTAACACATCTCCCT
This sequence comes from Pilophorus perplexus, assembly GCA_955831195.1. Taxonomy (NCBI): domain Eukaryota; kingdom Metazoa; phylum Arthropoda; class Insecta; order Hemiptera; family Miridae; genus Pilophorus; species Pilophorus perplexus. Next base: position 12,255,801 of record OY037015.1, on the reverse strand, counting down.
GAGCTTTCCTCACATTTTCAGATTTTTAAAAGGTGTTTTACATTAAATGTAAATTTTACATCATTTTTTCATTTTACAAGTCTAAAACACTGAAACAACAAATTTGGGGGAGGTTCGGGACGTATGATTGGAATGACACAAAGTGACTGAACAACGGCTTTATGCGCTCTCATAGCCTCAAACAGTCTCGCAGACGTAAAAACACGAACTAGAAAAAGGAAATTGCTTTTTAATCTACTATATTAAATTATATTTTATAGCTGTGGGGAGGTTTGGGACACCCTCGTGCGCTTGAAATGTCACTAAGTGACTGAATAACGGTTTTATTCGCTCTCACAGCCTCACACCGTCTTGCAGACGTTAAAGCACCAACTAGAAAAGGAAACTGTTTTTTCTTACTATGTTTTATAGCTTTGGAGTGGTTAGGGACACTCACATTTTAGCTCAATCCCTGTCCCCATGCTGGAGTGTCCCGAACCTCCCCAAACCATGATATAAAGAGAAACAGTCATACAGTTTTTTGTACGGATAATTGACCAAAAAACGAGATTGCTGGGATTGACCGACAACTTGGAGATGCCATAGGTCCAAAACTAACTAGCAGAAATCGTGAAAACACGCACAAAAGAGATGGTTTGTGGAGCAAAAACGCTTAGTTGGAGACTGAAAAAAAAGGGGTGGGTTGTCATAAAAATATAACTTTCCAGACATGACAGGAACTGGTATGTTGTGTTGCCAACCTTTAAGACTTGATGTAGCCGAGTTTCATTGGATCAAAGCTACTGGTTTGGTAGATAAAAAGTGTGTCCCGAACTACCCCTCTTACCACTTTATGCGGCATTTTTTCCTCACTCAGCGTTTGGTATTCGCGTCTCACACGTATCATTTTTCTTCTAGATATCAGAAGGGGACGAATACATACGCCCCGTACAACAAGGATTGGATCAAAGAGAAGATCTACGTTCTACTACGAAGGCAAGCTGGCCTCCCAAAACATTGAGACCGAGACTCCTCCTTCCCACTGTAATTATATTTCTATTATAAGTTTTTGTATTTTCCTGACAAACTTCAAATTCGATTGATTTTCCGTTAGTTTTCGAATTTCCCAATTTTTGTATTGACTATGGAATCGGAGGAGGCTATCAAATTAGATTCTACCCCTTCCCTGGAATCGTTGGTATCAAAAGATACCTACCCATAAAAAATGTCAATTTCCCTCCTACGTCTTCATGGTAGTTCTCATGTTGACCGTCTTTATTCTAGGATGCCTCGGCGTTATAACCCTCCAGAAACCTTCCCGCTTCACTTCAAAACGGATTGAATAGAAAATTCGATATTTTATCTGTAGAAAACCCCATTTTTTTGGGGTTTAATCTTGCCGAAAAAATGAGCATCCAAAACAATTTTTCTTTAGCATTCATTCTTCTCATCATATGTTTTCCTCTGGTCTTTTATTCCTTGGGTTTCCTTCCATTTCCTTCTTTATTTCACCATGTCGTGGAAGAAGGGTGGAAACTGGAAGGACAATGTCGAATCGTCCCCCACTTTGCAATTACAAGTGGGTTTAAGTTGTACGAATTGAGTCATTTTCCGTTTTAGCCCCTCCAACAATAGTTTTTGTTGAGATTATGTTCAGTTTGTATTGGTTAAAAGCCAAAATTGGGATATACGGTGACCCCTGTATTTTTCTTCAATTTGTACATTATTTTCACTACTTCTTTTTTGTCCTTTGTTTGTCACAGACAAAATTGAGTATTAAAACGGTATTTTATACAAACCTTTATTTCAGTGTCTTCTTCTTAATCTCCTAGAGCATTTTTTTTTTTTAACATTCTAGCAATTCCCTTCCGACTAGTGAGATGCACGATGGAGTGTCTTTAGTGATGGGATAATTAGTCAACGTTGATAAACTAATTAGCAACTATTATTTTGTCATTAGTTGAGATCTTTGCCCAAATAATTCGGCGCTGAGCCAACTTCTTGACGTATGAATTCTAATCAGAACTGCTGGGGTGGAAAATGTGCTGGTTGCTCCTGTGTATCCGTAGGCAACTTGGTAACATCAAAGATAATTGTCTACTATTCGTCATTCGCCTGCGATTTTTATGTAATTGAAATATCTTACTCTGACGGTAGTTGGAATGATAAAATAGATTAAATAAAAAGTTGGAAAGGCTTACAAATCGAGAATTAAAAAACTAACCTTAGAATTCGTCGTCCGGAGTATCGGGTTGTTGAGGACTGAATTTAAGAACACCGGGGTTTGTTGCATTGTTTGGTTCGTATAACTGGCCAATTGCAACGAAAAGGTTATGGATTCGTTCTTCGTAAATAGGATGAAGACGACAAAGTCTGCCAAAGCAAATGGCCCCAGCTGATTTTTCTCAAAGATAAAACCCCTCGAATATAGCATATTATGCTCTTTTATCCACCATGTTTCTTACAGTTTTTTCTTGTTGCTGAGGGGTTTACAAGGCCGTCTGGAAATCAGTCCCTCTTTTCCAAGCAAATGGGCTCAGACAAGCTAATAGTGATTGTGACTTTGAGAAATGAGCAGCAGCACTTGACTGGAATATCCTCTCGTCTGCTTGGAAACCTCATCAAAATCAAAAGCCTCCTGTACGTGCTTATCTACTCTATTTCATATTCGCTTGTTTCGGATTATTTGTAGGAAGACCTGAACTGCTGGTTGAAAAGGGGAAGTTCCTAATAGCCTCTTGAGGTTTGTTTCACCCTTTGAGCAGTTTACGTGGGAACTTCTATTCACCTTTGCTGCTGTTTAGTTTACTCGATGTGGCATGGGTTTTTTGTTGTTGTTGTAATTCTTTGACTAGTTTATTTCTAGTTTGTAACGACATGAAAAATTTTATTTACAAGCTGGTGACTTAGATCATGTTTCAAAGATAATAGATAAATGCTTAATCGCATTCTAGCTTATCACACCTAATTAAATTAATAATACCATTGGGTAAAGGTAGAAATGTCGCAGGTTACGTTGTTTTGTGGTACAATCCACGCAGTAAGCCGCCTGCCATTGAATACTTCAAATGTGATTGACAGTGAAGATCCTTTGCACAGCCAGTATTAGGCGGCATCGTTCATGACAGTGTTGTCTTCTTCTTGTTCTTCTTCGTCTTCATCGAACGGGATCTCTGTCGTGGGCTTGTTGATGTTGCCCTGCGGTTGGCACCACATGGCCGCGCAGATGTGGTTTGGCATCCCTCTTTGGTTGCAGGTGCACAGGTTGCAGTCCACCCAGACGAGCTCCCCAGGTATGCAGGGTCCTAGAAAGAAAAACGTTCAAGTTAATTGTCAACGGAAGGTAACTCGAGCAGCGCGTTGGTATCATTCATGGGTCTATTGTGTTTATCAAAATTAAACCAAAACGGTTGGTTTGCCCTAAAAATCCCAGGCAGAGGAGCTCAGCTTGGGGGGGGGGGGGCTCCTTTTTCATCCCATTTTAAAAATGTTTCAATTTTAAAAATGAAAAACCGAGCACAAACCACAAAGATATTTCATTCCCTACAGTGTCCTTATGTTCTTGTGACCTGTGGTAGAGTTTGAAAATCAGTAACAAAGAATCGATTTTTATATGATTCAAAATAGAAAGTTCCAATGAAAAAAAATTGATATTTTGAGGAAAAAGTTGGAAAGCCAATAAATAAAAGTAAAAAGTTGAATAGATTACCTACTAAGAAAAGTGAAAGTAGGTATATTTTAAGAAAAATCATTGTAAAGAATCGATTTAAAAAATGAAAATTTAAAAAATGTTGAAAAACGAATGAGAATAAATGTTGAAAAATTGAAACTATACAAAAAATGAAAAGTGAATTTAAAAAAAAATACATTGTTGAATCGATTTTTCAACCAAAAAAAAAAAAAAATTTATAAAAGGCAGACGTTAGACGAGGTTTTATCCCTAAAATAATTGCTAACATTTTTTGCCTAAAATAAACCTTCATAATTCTTTATAATTGAAAACGCTGCAAATTTTACCCAAGGGTTTATTATTCTCTGATATTGGTTACAATGTACCTATTTTCCGAGCAAAAACAAAAAAAAGAATTTGTTCCGCATGCATTTTTTTAATGACTGAATTCATTTTTGCACATCACATGACATGTTGTACATTGTACAACAACAGGTACAACAAAAAACAAATTTGACGTCTTAAAACGTCCTTCAAAAGTCCCATTTGTAGCCCCATGATAGCCCTATAGATCTCCACAGTGAAATCGGATCGTTCCGGGACCCCCAAAAATGGATTCTACGGCCAAAAATACATCGAAAACGACACCTAACTCGATCCCATAGCCAAAACCTTCAAATAACCCCTCCCGTAGACCCATAGCGCCCCCCGTGTTTGGGCGATCGGGCTGAAAACCTTGCGGGCACAACTATAATATAGTTTACCATATTATGGTAAACCGATTTTGTCAACATTTCAGATTTAACAAAAAAATCCTACTGCCCACAACGGCCCGTACGGCGGACGGACATTTCGGTTTTGGAATCTAGACCTCTTGAAACAGATGATGTAAAATTTTGAGGCCGATCGGAGTCGTCGACCTCCGTCGCGATTAATAGGTGTATTATTCCAAGAATAATAAACCAAAAGTGGAAGCAGATTTGGAGTTTTGAAATTTCGCTACCTGCTTTTTAAAATTTAAGTACCTATAGGTCAATATAATATATTATACAGTATAATATGTGTAATTTTTAGGAACTTTCATAACGCATTATTGAAGGAGTATTAAATACTCATTCAATAATGCGTTATAAAAGTTCCTAAAAATTACAACGTTCAACTGTACAGATCTTTCACCGGCTACAGTGTTCATTTTCAAATATTTTGTAGAAAATCGTACAATTTTTCCCTGGGGGGAGGGGGGGGGGATAATCAGTTTTGTTAATACCGATTTTTCGAATAAGTGACATGGAAGAATCGATTTAAATTAAAATTGGACCCCCCGGGTATCGATTCAGAATATCAATTCAACTACTCTTTTTTTTCCAAATCCCATTTCTTTTCTCCTCTTTTTTGAGGGTCCATGGCGCTCCTCTGAAATTCCCATTGAGGAAGTGTCAGAGCTCTTTCAAGTGTATGAGAAGATGAATTGTAATCACGGAACCGTTCTACCTTGGGAACTCAACACGGTTAGCTAAAAGCCCTCTCCCTATCGTCACCATCAACAAAACCAGGCAAATAAAGGAACAGTTCATTGTATCGTGTATGGCGAAAACTAAGTGTTTATGCCAAGCAATTCAAAGCTCTATTTCATCTCCGCTGATTTAAGTAGTTATTGCGGTTATGGAAATATGTCTCTTCCCGATCTGGCCTGTAATTTTAAACATTTTCTATTCCTCAATGATGGTTCTTATCCCACCAAAACCGACCAATGCCAACAACAATTTCAAACTCTTTGGTTGTACTAATGGTCTATTCGTGAGGTAAACCTCAACCATTTCCTGATCCTTTAATTCACCCATTAAAAATACAATGGGGCGTTTAAATGTCATCATGTTATGCTTTGTTATTTCAGTCTGCTTAGGCTATTTGTGGCGTGCCAGATGATTGCCAATAATTAGTTTGATTGAGTCAAACCCAAATGACATGCTTATCTCCAGTACCAGATTTTTAAAGCCTACAATTTAGCCGTCGCCGATTTCGGCAATGAAGCCAACGATTCATGTCATTCAACTGTAATGATGTATGGTTTCAGAATGCAGACGAAAAATGTACAAACGCTTATTAGAGCTCCCTATTAGGGAAACGACTGATTTGAAAAGTAAACAGAAATATCTCTTATTACTGGAGTATTCTGGTCTGGTCTGGTATAGTGAGTAGGACCTGGTATTGCCTAGAAATCACATTCTCCAGATAGCTATGCTAATAAGATTGAATCAAACCCGACTGGTAACTTTCCGAGAATAGCCGGCATCTTACTGATTTACGGCCCAGGGTGGAGCTATTAAATAGCGATCATGGCGATTCGATTTTTTCAGATAGCAAAAAAAAAAAAAAAAAAAAAAAAAGCGGTATAATTTAAACTAGAGTCGCAAATTATTTGTTGTTACAATCTGGAACAAAATCACTTTATAACTCAGTTTCTGCGTCCAACTAAGCGTCCACAACGAGCTGTTCCGATTTTTTCTCCACGAGTTGCCCTAGTATTTCAAGTACCTATCGTTGATAATAATTATTATTAGTTAAAAAAGGCCCTCATGAACTGGTGAATACCAGTGAAGAGCGGATGTTCGACTGACACAGATGAATGCAGCAATTATACAGGTTCTTTCGACAATCTCATTAGCATGCAGCAACCGGATTGAAATACCTCGAAACGTCCAGGATTTGAGTCATTTCAGGGCCTGTGTTAAAGTTGGATTTGGGGAGAAACGGCCCATTTGAAAATTTTTACTACAGTGTCCTCTGAGCGGTGTGTGATGATTATTTTTTAGGCAGATACTTCTTTTAAGGAATCATGTTGCGATAAGCATTACACACACCATCATTTTCAAAGCTCACGATTCTAAATACCATGTGTATTTCAGTAACATATTGCTATCGTTTTGGGTGGATAGGGATTTTATGTGGGTAAAAAATGGGTATGACTGACGTACCATTTCGCGGTATGAAGGAAGCTGCTAGTGGCAGAATTAAAAGCAAAATTGCCAAGTTGAAGAGCATTTTAGGGGGCGGCAAATGCAGCTACGACGGTCGGTTCTGCGATGCGTTCGAAGGATCGTGCGCTGCCGGGTTGTCGTTCACTCTCATGACAATTGTCTTGTCAAAAGAAAAGAACTGCTCGATTTTCAAAAACTGTTCGACTCCGACCGGTCCCGAACTCCCGAACTGTCTGGACGACTCGGACGGACCGAATGACGACAGGGGGATCTCCAGGAGCCCAAGATATCGTACGTCTGGGAGGAGGGGGCTGAGGGGGTGTCCACTACCGACAACAAAAATTGCGAACGGCTGATGATGCTGAGGAGAGGGGAAGAAACGCCGGTGAACTAGGAAGCTGTGGTCCACCGAGGAAGGCTGGAGATCGGCCTGATGGACCATGTGGACGGTCTTCTGGCAAGGGCGTAGTGAACTGGAAACTGGGGAAACATCGGATCCAATAGAATAGTCCAGAAGTTTAACGCAGAAGAAACAAAATGAACTTGAAATTTAGTAAAATAAAACATTTCTTTACGTAGTTATTGCACGTAATATTTCGACTAAGTGTTATCAATCAGTTGCCCCTCATGGATCGAAGAGAGGCATACATCGTCACAAAACCATCCATCATGAATCGCACCACAACTCCAAAATACTGAAGAAGAACAATACAATGAGTTTAATAGTTTCCTTATTGTTATTAAAAAAAAGTACCTAAATGAAAAATACTTTTGCAAATAAAATGTAAAACCAATATTTATAGGGAGGTACCTAAAAATAAATGGATTAAATAAGGTAGGTGCACCAAATAAGGTTTGAGGCCCCTATACAACCCAAACTACTGGGCCTATCAATTTGAAACTTGACATACAGACTGCATGATACAGTTGGGCACCATATTGAACTTCACAAAAAAAAGCTGTTTTCTGATTTCTTGAAATATGTTGTGATTTTATACTAAAATTTCGAAAAGTTAGTAAGGCCACACGATTTGATATAAATAATTTAAATTTATATAATATATTATATTTTAGGTATTACCTAGTTACAATTAATTATTATAATAAATAAATAAAATATATAAATTTCAAAAAGTATTCCAGTGCGTTTACATGAATAATGATATTATATATATAAACATCATAATATGATGTTTATATATATAATATCATTATTCATGTAAAAGCACTGGCGTCATATGATAACCTCGTATCTCAATTTTTGGCCTTTTTGTTTTTATTGCATTTTCTGAATGAAATCCTCGTATCTCATCGGCCAGTATTTAATGTTGGCGGAAACGCATTTTTCTGCCCTCTAGCGCCCTTTTTGATAACCAATTTTCCGTAGTTACGAGGTTATCATTTTTAGAACAACCAGATATACGAGGTTGTCATATGATAACCACGTATATTTGGCGTATTTCTGGTTGTTCTATGATGATAACCTCGTATCTAGAAATAAAATCGGGTCTGCAATATTTATTTTAGTTTCTATGGCTACAAGGAGCTTAAAATACTTCGAGACGCTAGTCCATTGAGACAAAATTTGTCTCAATGGACAATTTGTCTCAAAATCAACATTTCTGACGTCATAATCAGTTTTTTGTCTCCCCTGAAAAGTTTGGTTTTTCTGAGATACGAGGTTATCATAATATGATAATTATGATATATACTTCTTTGTATATAATAATTTGGTAGTGTCAACCAGAATTCTGAGCTCTGCCATGGAACGATTTCAACATTAGACAGCTCATTGAAGTCGGGAAGTCCCTGTGGTTATTGCTAAATTGTCGTCTTTCGTCTAAACCTCCTCCTTAGAAACGAGAGCCGGCTCAAAAAGCGTCGTTACTAGGGGAATTTTCTTGGCTAAAAGGCCAAGTTATTCAAAGATACAGGCAAGTTTCTTTTGCGAGCCTTCGATTCAAGGTAGTTTGATTCTGGTCAACAAGCGTTATTACGTTTTTACTAACAAACTTCAAGAGTTGGCGGGTTGCTGCGGGTGTTCTGAGTGAAGCATGAGTTGCATTATTGATCTGTGATGGACGTGATTTTGATATTTCGGGAAGCACTAATTACGTACAATTTTGACCCACTATTAATGCTCACTTCGTTGGGGCCTTTATCCTCATAGGACAACCTCATAAACGATGTCTAAACATACTGCTAGTTATATTAAAATATGACAATTAAATTTTGTTGTACCATTGGCAACTCAGTGCCGGTGCTTGTTGTCCTAGGAATGATGTTTACAGTAACAGCTTCTTATCATGAAATTTATGTTAACAAGAATTGAGATATGAAGGAAAATAGGAGGTGATCCGAATATTTTGTCAAAATTTCATATAGGTATTAAATAAATATCCTTCTAGCATAACTCTCCAGTAGGTACTGTTATCTGCATAGCATCTCATCAATGAGCATTTTTCGGGTTTGGTTGATTCTGCTTACTGCCGACCACTAATGAATTGAGAACGATCATTGCCGCGTAATCTTGGGCAATTTTGGAATGCGGGGTCAAAATTTGATTTAATAGTCATTAAATTCATCGTACCCCCGAGAAAACTGAGTAACAACTTCTGAGATCATCGAGGTTTAACTGCCAGCAGGCCGATTTCCAGAGCCGCTCTCTACCGGCGGTATTTTAGCATCAATGTGGGAGGCAGACGTAGAAGAGTCGCGAGGCCTTGCTAGAGGATTATGACACAGAGGTCTTATTAGCGATTATATTAGGCAGACCTTCGTCAGAATTCAAGTGCAATCCTTCAACAGCTTCCTTCCTGCCCGGAGTTTGTTTGGCACTGCTTCCTTGTTGGGGCGTCTTTTCTTTAGCTATCAAGGGGCTCTTGTAAACGGCAAATGTTGGAAAAGCTAAATGAACCCTCTTGACGGAATTATACCATTTTTGTCCGTCCGGTATGTCGTTGGGCGGAGTTAGTACTTTTATTGGTGAAAGGTCGCGGATACGATTATTTCATACGTTCAATCGAATGGAAACCTCTCAGGGCTCTTCCAAACCCAGGAGGACGAGGCAGCGGTGTAATAATTCCTATCTCCTTGAGACCTGACAACACGTATACTAAAACAGATTGGTAAACTTTTTCGTTGACGAGCACGGGATTTGTGGTCAGCCCAAGTGTCCTAATTTTGATGGCAAATAGTTGAGTTTTAAAATTGGGACCACGGCTCTCACAATAACCTTGAATTAGAGGCGTTTCAGCGATCGCCTCAGGTTCCCAAGTTTCTCATCCCTCTACTCCCACCTCGTTACTGGTAAGCGTTTCCTAGACGATCTACATTGACTGAAGTGCCTAATCTGCGGCCTCCTTGATTGAAAACTCGAAAACCCCTGGTGGCGAGAGGGGGGATAGATACAGACTCGTTGATTGGATGATCGCCCGCCTAATTGAGACGATTCTCTCGAGTAGAATCGCATGTTGAACCTCCCGTGTTGGCCCAGGACGCAACATCCCCCCCTCCCACCAGGACTGATATGTCGGTTCCTGGCAGTTGCCTCACGTCCCTTTCATTTGGAAAATATGCCGGCTAGTTGTGTTCAATGAAGTTATAACCAGTTGTCATGACCATCACAACTTCCCACTGAGTAGGGCAGGACCTCATGAACGAATCGGTTTGAAATTACAGGTCGCATAAAAACAACAGTTTCTTTTAGATCGGACTATATTTCGTTTCAAATTAATAATATTTACATATTATGTAGAGGAAAATCAAGCACAATTACAAGGTTCACTGGGATTATGCTTCGGTCATTTACACTCACACCATATATCATATACACGAATACACATCGACTGAGGCTCTAACTTATATCAAAAGTTGAGGAGGGGCATTTGAAAATTAGGAGGGAGACAAGTGTACATAACATTACGACATAAATCACTGCAAAATGACAACTAAACTCAGTGTCGTATCAAAATGGCGTTTATAATTGACCCACAGGCTACGGATGGATCAACTTGTAGCAACTTGCAAGTTAATCCACTGTATTAATAAGAACGTTTTAGTGCATGAATTTTACTGAATCACCGACACATTTTGTATTTTATCCCACGCGACTACTCGAAAATACAGCACCGTAAAGCAGTAAAACCCGCTCGAATGGTTCGATGCAAATTCTACGTTGGGAGTAACTTTGGGTTGTTCTCAACACAGCCGATTTGTTTTGGCCAGAGTGAAAAATTCATTGATTAAAAATTCCAATATTTCCAGGAGATTATCAATAACAATACTTAACTTCATCACAGCAAATATCTAAATATTTAGATTTTTTTAAGTGTTTAATTTTTTTCAAGTTATCTTCATTTCAATGCGTATAAAACCCTACTTAATAATTTGGAAAAGCACTTTTTTAAATATATCTATTTTTGTACATATTACTAATTTTACGGGCAAGCAATAAATTTTGAGGAATAAAAATCGAAAATAGCAACGAAGCGAGTAAAATGGGAAAACTTTAAATAACAATCTATTCAACAAAACGTTGTTAAGGAACATAGAGAGGGATACAGAACGATCAAATAAGAGGGATTGAAGGGAGAAAATCGGTTAATGATTGAATGAAGTTGTACTATTGTATAAACTGGGCTACACTACAATTCTCCTCTTGAGCGTTCATGTTCTATTAGTCCACATGAGGTAACACATTCAAAATGATTCGAGCAGTTGACTGCTACAGTACAAAAGTTGAAAAGCTACAGTTTCAGAGCGCAATCAGTCCTAGAGTTATCGAGTTATTGACAAAAAAATATCGACATAGACGGGAATGTTCAGTACAAACGCCTGAAACGCGTGGCATTTCGTCCTCCTCAGACGCATCTCAACAGCCAAGTTAAAAAAACGAAGAGGGCTTCACTTGAACTTGCCCAATTCCCTGAAACGTCATACTTTTACAGTTTTTCTTCCAACTTTCCGAACACAGTTCCAGAAAATTGAAAATCTCAAGTAGCCGAGTTTTTTTATACGTAAGTTACTCCGCATTGAGCATAAAACCAGGTATAAATCGATGTGGTCGATGTCGATAAATATTAACTAACTCAATTATTCGGTGAAATATTGCACGGGTGAATCATGAAAATAATTTTGCGGTCATGTAAGAACCATCTCTGCTTCACTACTTTGACCAGTCAATAGAAATAAAGTGACAAAATACTAAGCGTATCTCGCTGCAAACAATAAGTACCGTACCACGGAAGCGTAAAACTGTCGAATCAAAGCAGGGAATGGATTTTCAAGTAGGTGCTAAAGATAACACTCGACAAACATCGGCAATGTATTCAGATCGACGAGGTGAATCATGACGCGTACAATTTGATAACAATCATTGAAGGTTTGGGAGGGAGCTTACTGGGCTAGGACGGATTGTCATACAGCTCATGAAACTTGCACAAATCCTGAGCGAAAACTAAGGTATAAATATAGATTAGAATGAATTCCTCCAAAGTTATTTAGCTCATCTGTATTATCCACTCAAGGAAATACTGTCAAAATTCACAGTAGCACAAAGCCTTTTCCATTCACTAGCGAAGTTGGGTGATTCATTAAAGAAATCCTAGCCCAGTAAAATTACTGTTACATCACAAAGGATTTGGACCCCAAACAATGAACAATTTGCATCAACATGTTCCGATAATACATTCCATATTCGACATAAAAGAAGCGTTGTATTGCAGTGTTGAAAATATTGCAGGTAAAAACTCGCAGCCCCTTCAACTTTGGTAGCTCGAAGAAAAAAGTTGCTACCTGTCCAGCCTGAAACAAAATTGATAAACTATATTAGGGAGAACGAATGGAATCTTGGGGCAAAAATGATTTTTGGTGAATGGACCAGGTGCATGTAATTCCATCAGCAAAGGACAATAAAAAACAAACAAAGTCGATGCACGGGTTCATGACTATCATTACTTGCACATCGTTGTTCAGTGGTAGAAAATAGCCAGAATCTTACTTCGAAAAGGACACAACTCACTTGACTCCCTGGGGTCAATACAATAGTGGACTGAGCGATTGCACTCCCGGGCCCAGAGAATGGGACCACTGCACTCCTGATACCACAACACTACCTGATTCGCGCCTGTAGTGAATACTTCTCGTCTCTGCTCGTCCCAAGCTAACGAAAGATTTCCAAGGCATGCTAGTATGGTGCCAAGCTGGTTAAGGGTTTCTAAGGTTTACCAAAATGGTCCCAAGCTTTCCAGACCTGTGCAAGGCTCGAAAAGTTGGTGCCAAGGGATTACAAGGCTTTCCAAGATGGCTCCAGCATTCCAGACTTGTCCAAGGCTAGCAAATTTGGTGCCAAGCTGGGGATGAATTGAGACTTCGTCCAGGGATTGCTGGTTCCCTCAACTCATCGCTTCTACACTATGGGAGGAGTGCAGTTGCTTTCAACCAGGTGGGAAGTTAGGGAGTGCAGGTGGCTCTCAACCAGAGAGCGAAAGTGAAAGTTTGACTAGCCGAGAGTGCTATAGATAGTCCCCCTTCAAAGCCCTCACTTAACAGATGAACGAATTTGTCCACAAATTTTGAGGCCCAATAAATTCAGCTTCTTGGGGATGTTGACGACCATTTGAGCCAAATTACATCAAAATCGGTTAAATATTAAGGAATAGTTAATTCGGATCTCGTGGGTCCAGAGCGTAAGGAACACTAAGGTTCTGCGCCGAGCCGGCCTTGAGGATCGTCAGCTCTTCAAGGATGTGAAAAGGCGGAAGATAGGATACCTCAGCCACGTCTTCAGAGGTGATACGTTACGCTTTCCAGCGGTTGGTTCTGGAAGGGAAGATAGAGGGAAGACGTGGGATTGGCCGCAAACAACTCTCGTGGCTTCGGGACATCCGGAGATGGACAGGAATCCACTACTTCGCCGCTCTGAAGACTTGAGCGATTGAGAGAACACGGCGGGCTGTGTAGGAGAAGAAGGATTGGTCGCCAACGTATGGTTCACGTCTATGGCACCCACAGAAGAAGAAGTTAATTCAGGAAATAAATAAAATAATAATAATAATTAACTCCTATAAAACCTTTCAAATTTGCCGTTCGGAACCGGCGTTAAACTGTAGGTCCGTACTTTTTCTGTAATAACTGTTCAATACGCTCAACATAAGTTATTAGCGAGAGGTCGCCAACGCCCGTTTACGGGTATGGCGCCCAAAGAAGAAGATTGAGTTCAAGTAGGGGAGATTGGGGCCAGTTGGCATAGTTTTTGGAAAAAGGTTGCAGGTGTCAGCTGTCGATCATAATTTTAAAACGCTGCAAATTTTACACAAGGGTTTATTATTTTTCGATATAGGTTACTTGTGTGAAAATTAATTCTGTGTCAATGAAAAACATTATTTTTGAAAACTTTTTTACTCGGAAAATTTTTGACCTGGGATCCTTTAAAAATCCCATTTGGAGCCCCATGAAAGCCCTATAGATACCCACAATGAAATTGGATCGTTCCGGGGCTCCCAAAAATGGATTCTACGTCCCAAAATACTTCGAAAACGACATCTAACTTGATCCCACAGCCAAAAGCCTTAAAAAAAACCTCCCGTAGCCCCATTTTAGCCCCATAGCGCCCCACGGGTTTGGACGATCGGGCTGAAAACCTTGCGGGCACAACTAGATGGTAAACCAAGTATTTTGTCAAAATTTCAGAAGAAAAAAAACCTGCTGCCCAAAATGGCCTGGACGGCGGACAGACATTTCGGTTTTGGAATCTAGACCTCTTGATGGATAATGTCAAATTTTGAGGCCGATCGGAGTCGTCCACCTCCGTCGCGATTACATAGGTGTATTATCCCAAGAATAATGAACCAAAACAATTCAGCCCTCGAATCTACTAATGTTAGGCTACTACTAATTTGTGAGCAACTGAAATACCGCTAGAAAGTCACGTGATGTCCCACTCTTCTAGCAGTTTTAAAGCGACTATGCCAGCCGACCCCTTATGCCAACTGGACCCAGTCTCCCCTAACTTGGAGCCCTCCTGACGAGGGATAACTTCTGACGGGGGTTGAGATCAGGGCCAGAATAGCCTCAGCTAATCGCTGTTTCTTTGCGCTCCTGAGAGTCATGAAGTTCCAAAGTCTGTCGCAGAATGCTAAGAAAGTAGTCTACAAGATCATTATCAGACCTGTCGTGCTCTATGCAGCTGAGACATGGGTTCTGACAGAATAAAATAAAAGACTTCTTGCAACCTGGGAGAGGAATTCGAACAAATGCCGAGCTGCTCCTGTTGTACCAAGAGCCGACATGGTCGCCGTTATCAAGAGCTACAAACTCCGTTGTGTTGGCCACGTTGAGTGTATGCCCAAAACGAGAGCTCCGAGCAGGATGATGTAAGGGAGGCTAGGAGGAAGAAGGCACTTCGGAAGATTCCGCTTACGTTGGCTGGACCTCAGGATGCTGGGTGTCAGAAGATGGAGGGCCGTCGCTGCAGATCGAGAGTTACGGAGAAGGACAGTTGTGGAGTCCAGGGTTACATCGGGGCTGAAGCCTCATCGAAAGTAAAGTAAATGTTTCAGGAAAATTGAAAATTGTGTCGTTTTCCTCAATAGTCAACCGATTTTGATGAACTTTTGTCCAAAATGGTCGTCAACATGTTTCCATTTGTCAAGTCAGCAACACTCAAGAAACTGGGCGGGGACTGTTGTCCAAACTTGTCCACTAATAAATTCCCCAACTCAGTTGAGGCATGTTTACAATCAACATTGAAACGTTCATACCTTCGCTACAAGTCTTTTAAAAGTGCCGATTTGGCCGTCTTCAGTTTGTCCAGCCGCTTTTGTAGGTGATTATTCGATGTTTCTAATTCCTCGCACCGCGCCTGACACTCCCTCAGCTGTAACAAAAAATAGACGGTAAAAGTCAAACGAGGAAACCAAATCACGAAATGGGAACCAGCCAGTGAACACTTGGGTTTGAAATGTGTCACCCGGCTGAACCACATCTGTTGAATTCAGGGAGGGTAGTATATAAATAAACTGGGCTAATAATACAAATGGAATCAGGTGACGAAAGTCGGACCACTGGTATACAAATATTGTTTTTTCAAAATACGCCAATGTACTTTTTCCCGTAAAAACTAGTTCAAAGAGGATTAATGGCCCAAATTAGAATATTGTTAAAACCACATTTGACTTTTTTGCTGTAATAAAACACTTCGGTTGACAAAAATAGGCAGCCGGTGGAGCAGTCGTGCCATCCTTTCATCAATCTTACCAACTATAACTGTCATGCGGAGAGCACCTGTTTGGTGGCAACACTGTCATTTCAAACCTACTCATTAGTTGGCTCATTAGTCAGGGTAAACGTTTCTCGTCTTAAATGATTGATCTAAGGAGGGGAATAGATCCGTCTGTGAAGTCAGCTTGCATCTACTTTATTTCATTCCTAATTTACTCATTTTGTCATGTTATCGTTTAAACCTTCATTAATGCGTAAGAAATAGAGCAATTATTATTACGCATAATAATTATTATTATACCAAGCATGGGAAAAGATTCAACGGTTTAAAAAAAATTTCATATTCGTTTTTAGGAGTTTTCAGTTTTCCCCATCAGACTTGGCCTTTTACACTCTACTACTCACAACTTACTCAACCCTGATATTGAATTGGGCTGAGGTTGTCCACTGTCAAACATGAAAGTAGCGAAGAATCAAACAGAACTTAAAGACCATTTTGAATGACCAACACCAGACACACACTTTTGAGCGTATCGCCCTCGCAGACGCCCGCAGCGCTGTATATGTACACTGGCAGCCCTGAACGGCCCGAAGGCCATCTTTCCCTACAGACATTTCCTCGTTACCGTCATGCCCCAACAACACTTCTACTACATGCGCTGAAATTAGTGTAAATGTGCAGTATGCTTTATAATTTGTTTTCACTACCGATAATGCTAAATGGTGGTAGACATGCAAAGTATGAAGAAAGTTCTTTGTGGTTTGAGGGGCGATTGTTTCATATTAGTTTATGGAGACAAAATTGAAGTTTGCTTCACAAAAAATGATACTCGAAGAACAAAAAGGAGAGGAAACAGAAAACAAAATTAAAAGCCACCACCCATTTTTATATTTACAAAGAAAATAACAGATCAAGATAGATATAATAGAGATACTCCTGGCGACCAACTCCAAATCAGTCTTTCATTAATTTTATTTTTTCTTATTTGTTGGTTTATATTATCTTTTCTGTACAAATCAAAATGACAACCAAATAAAGGATAGAAATGAAAGTGTTGGTTTTTAGGCGCAGACCTCTCTTTGAAGTTTTCTTCGTTCGAGCTTGAGTTCATCTTCGCTTTTTTCCAGGGTGTCCGCCGCTGTTTTATACCGGTCAACTTGTCCTTGAAGCCTCGCCACCTAAGGACAGAATGAGATTTTAGCGTGCAGAGAACAGTTTCAAGGGAACAGACAGATTTTGAAGCAGAAACTGGTTTTGAGGGAGCAGACACCAGTTTTCACTAGGAAACGACTGGTTTCAACAGCAGGTGGGGCCTCAGAAGCACAGGTTCAATGAAATGAGAAAGATCACTCCCCTGCTGATGGTCAAAATCTTTTATTTAGAAATGAACACATCTAACGTGGGTGCCAGTGTGGAGCTGCTAAGTGCATCGACAGTCCAGAGTGTCGAGAAGCTGCAGATCAGCACTATACTAAGGCTTAGACTATTTAACCCTCTACTGACAGATTCATTTGGTGTCACGTAAAGGACAGATAGGCCTTTTTCGCGTGTCCCAAAATGTTTTTTCGAACTTTAATGCATCTCCTGTACTGTTTTACTCTTTTCAAGAATTCCAAGACACTTTCATCACTACGACTACTGTAGTTTTATCTAAATATTTGAACTTTTTCTAGATTCAACGTCTGAAATCTTTTCCTTCTGGCTAGTTATACCTTTCATTTTCCGGTAATCTTACTAAAAATAAATATATATATATATATAAGTAACCAACTTTCAAGAAATCAAGAAATAATTTGAATTGGAAAATCGGCACAAATTGTGATGACTAGGGATATTTTCAATAAACGAAGACCCATTCGAACGGGCATTAAATGCATGCCGTATACATTTTATATTAATAATAATAATAATAATGGAAATTAAAAACAGCTCAGTCTCAGTATGTTACTGAATCAACCCGTCAGTCTTACACGAATATTCGAGAAACGGTTAGCATAACAAACATATTCGGTACGTAATAAGTAATCACAGGAACTTGGAAAATCACCAACTGGAAACAACATTGACTTAGTTATGGCAATATCAATGCAAATGTAGAGCCTCTCGAAGTATGGTGGAGTAATAGGAGGGGGAACCACGCGGCGGGAAGTAAAAGACAGATTGGCTTACGGAGGGCCTAGATGATTTTTGAACTTTTACACGTCACGTGACGAACAATGACTGATCGCTGGGGTTTGGTGAGGTCATTTTCTGCGCGGGAGAGTTGAATTAGAGCTTAGAACGGGAAGAGTGGGGTGCACATCCCTAAGAGTTTATGCACTTTTTTCGAGAGTTTTCGATGGAGCGCCGCCTATCTGTGCCTTGAGAGTTAAAGGCTGTATATGAGCATGGTCATGGAGATCAATTTCTACATTAATAATTTATACCATCAGCAGAAGTCATCTTTCTCCCTCCAAACAGTGCTACATCAAAACAGATTTAAAAAAAAGTTGTTCGTGTTTTAAAAGCCATTGTTGGTACTTGAAAAAAATCATAACAACTGCTGCTTGAAACTTCTACTCACCGTCGCTTGAAGGGTAGATACGTCTTGTTCAGCTTTTTGAAGCTTGAATTTATAATCACCTAATTGTTTATCAGCCGCTCCTGCAACAAAACCATCACAATGAGGGATATATGCCAATAGTTAAAAAATAGGTTTGATGAAGTGACACCCACTCTGAATATCTTCCAAGTCCGCAGGGTTTGACCCAGATCGGTTTGACTTAGCTCTTTCTTCTTCTAGTTCGAGTTTGATGTGCCTCAGTTCGTCTTGAAGCTCATTCCTTTCAGCGGCTAATTTTTTCAATCGTACATCTGCAAAAAAAATCAAGCGAATGAAAATCCATCTCAGTACTTATAATATAAGTACATCATATTATGATGAGTCCTGAAACAGTTAAGACTTCTTCATTTTCAAGGACTTACCTAAGGATCCGTGACCAACGGAGTCAAGGAGCTTGGCCATATCTGAGGAGACGAGGGCTTTTCTATGTTTATCTTTGACTTTCTTTTCGCCTCCACCTTTGTCGTCGTCTTCGTCACTTTCCGTTGCACTCGACGACGTTTCACCTCCGACTATCACCAGGCCTTGCTCCTACGGCACAAACAGGCAAATCATGAGGGAGGAATATCGACGTTGTGACCAAAAGGGTTCTCCATCAATCCCTTCGAGGCGATCAAGAGTGGGAGAAATGACGTATTTATGATGTACCTCTATTAGCCTGTCGCGCTCTGCAAGGGCTGCTAGTGTGTTGGCGAGATCCTGTTGAAGGCGAGTGTAATCCCTTTTCATCTGCTCCAACTGTCTACACTTTTCTTTATGCTCTCGCTGAAAATGTCAATATGACGACTTCAGAAGACAAATCAATCAATGCAAAACTCGAAAAAATAACAAATTTTGTCGAGTGTCATGAGCAGCAAAATACCTGCTTCTGACAAAATTTACAAAATTAAAAGCGTAAAAGCATCCCATGGGGAAACGTCAGAAACTGATGTTGAATCTAGACAGCCAACACAAGTTCTCGCCTGAATAATGGGCATACGCTAGTAAACATTATAAACGTTCCTTAGTGGGAAAATTACTGAGTTGGGGAGTTTGCTTTTATGGGGGCCGTAAATCAGAACAAAGGCAGGCAGCCTTTTCATAGGGCCCGTTGCCTTGTACAGGGGAATACAACCTATGAGTTATTGTTCTTGTTGGGACCCATCAAGGACGTCAACGCCCAAGACGGACAAGAAATGCGTTTCGCAGCAAAAGTACACCAAAATACCACGAAACGAACTGATAGGCGTGACATTTGGCAAACTTCCTTCCAGAAAATAATGGTAAGTGTTCTACAGCAATTTCCAGCGTACATTTGATTCTAATCGTGTTTTATTAGGGGGAAGGTGGGATCCAGAGCACCGCCTATCTGCAGCCTTCAGAAATTTCTGTACGTATTTATACGTCCTAAGATAGACTTTACACAGGGGCCTATTCAATGACAAGCATTGCGTAATAATCCCTTCTACGAGCTCAGTTCCAACAAATATTACCTTCAAATAAAATGAATGGGCGGGTTTTCTGAACATTTTTATTTTATCCAGAATTATTCATTTGTTATTAGTTTTCGCCCCTTAAATACACGCACGCGAAACGTCTCCCTCTCAAAGCTTATTTTGCATTCTGAAATTGATAGCGTGAAGGCACCACCTTCGTTCCCCGTCTAATATGGTGTCAATGCGGTGCGCACCTGAAGCTGGTTGTGATCCTCCTCGAGTTCCTCGTATCTGTCCTTGTAAAGCTCAACTTGGTACACAGCAGCGGCCTTTTCGTTGTCCAGCTGCGCGTTCCCGACCATCGCCTTCCTGAACTTGTCCTCCACCTCCCGGAGCTCACTCTGGAAAGTTAATAAATTCGTTAATTCATCGCAGTAATAACAAAGAACATTTGGCGATTTTGTTTGTTTTGAATGTCAATTAAAACTATATACTATCAAGCGTCTTGACACTGACCCCCGATATAGCGAATGATCTGTCGTCTAAACTCTTGAATCTCTGTATTTTGAATATACCAGCCATAATTCGGTAAGACTGCGATAACGATCCGAATTACTCAGGAAATGTAAATGTGAAGGAGAAAATATCAACTGCGCAACTGATGGGATTTTCCTCGTTTCTAACCTACAAAGCGAAACCGAAGTAATTTCTCTGCCTACTGTCAATGTCCAGTTCAATTTCCGCTCTCCTAAAGAGGAAAGTATATTACTGTTAACCGTCAGCACCTCTCCAAAAAGTGAACGCGCTACGTGCCGAAATTCACATAAATACTACACCAACCGACGAAGGTACTGATTAGATCAAACTTTTAATCGAATTCCCGATTTCCCACCCATGGACGAATTCAAAAAATAATATTCCGCACAAAAATGCGAGGGAAGGCTTTCCGAGAGACTGGAAGTGACAAAGCCGATAGGTACTCGATTTTTATCGGCGATGACAGATAAAGGTGAGTCAATACTTGGAGAATCTCCCCCTTTCAACAATGCCCTATTCGGAACAGGATTATTCGGCGACGTTTTTTTTTCTTTCGCAAAGTGAAATCCAAGTGAGTTTGAACAGAAATACAAACAAGTTAAAACGCCAGCTGAGATAAGCGAAAATGGCAGTTCATGAATATTAAATATTCAAATAAAATTTTGATCATTTGATTGTCAAAATTTGACCATTTAACGAAGATGACAGTGTCAAAACAGTTTCGACAGATGCAATGTCTTCAGATTCACATTGAAAAAAAAAAAAAAAAAAAAAAAAAAAATCTGTTCATTGTAGAACCCAATTATGGCTAGCGATCTCAAGCAAGTACAAAAAACGAGCACGCGGACGTGGGAATCGCGCGCGTTTGCCCCCAATTTGACCCCGCTGGGGGTGAAAATGCCTAAAATCCCGAATAATTTCATCGCTTCTTGTGCAAGGGGGAGTAAGCTAGTGAGATATCCAAAAGCCTTCAAAAAACCCCTCTCTTAGCCCCATAGCGCCCCACAGGTTTGGGCGATCGAGCTGAATACCTTGCGGGCACAACTAGACCAGTAAACCAAGTATATTTTGACAAAATTTCAGATTTAAAAAAAATGCCAACTGCCCAAAACGGCCCGAACGGCGGACGGACATTTCGGTTTTGGAATCTAGACCTACCTCTTGAAACGGATAATGTCAAATATTGAGGCCGATCGGAGTCGTCGACCTCCGTCGCGATTACATAGGTGTATTATTCCAAGAATTATAAACCAAAAGATAACACCGAATTTCAAATACGGAAGTGAAGTACAACTACTGAACTTATAAACAACCTTAAAACAACTGAAAAAACTCTTTGATGTGAAACATGGAACATAATACAAACGGAGCACTGAACTTGGCAGCTGAGTGAAATGGCACTATGTGAATTCATAACCTTCCCGTCACGTTACCATTTGCATGGACAAGTTGATAAGTGATGTTCGGCATTTAAGTTTCAAATGGAGCCACTTGGTGTCGTCCAGTGGAAATTGTCCCCAGTAGAATTTTTACCCCACTTACGCTCTCCCCCTGTTTTTGCACTTCCACCACCTTATCAATCCAACTGTGTAAGACACAGAAGAATTGTGCACCACATAAATGGTATTTGAGCTTACCCTGACATCGCGGAGAGAGGCAGTTTCCTCGAGAGAGTCTTCCGAGCTTCTTCTCGAGCTCTGGTAACTATTAGAAGCTGAGAGGCGGCTGCTGTTGAGCGAGGAGTTGACCCGACCCGTCCTGCCGGTGCTGACAACATCTGCAATAGTGATTATCACATGAACAATCATGATGTTGACCCTTGTCGTTGCCTGACCAATAATTTTACTTTACATCGTTAAGTACTTCCAGCGTCCTTACCAGGGGTAGAGGAAGAGTAGAAATTGTCGTATGTAGAAATTCGATCGGCATTTTCATCAGCTTCCTTCTGCTGCCTTTCTATCTCTTTCATACGAATCTCACGGGCCTCTGCCCTAGCTGCACGCCTAGCAGCTAACCTCGCCTCCGCCTGCAAAACAAAATTAAAATCAATTAGCCTGCATGACAGTTATGAGACGTTTTTGGTTCATCTCGCCAAACGTAATTAAAACCTCCCACGTCATCTCCGCTTATACGCACATAAACAACTTGAATTAATTAAAATCCACGTCTGTTTTTTGATTAATGCACATCGCCGTACAAGGTTGATAAATCATCTGAGGGTGTCTCAAGGACTGACTCGGCTTCGCTCTATTGATAGATTAGTTATTATCAAAGTGGCTCCAATGCACCTAAATGCAATTAGTCTTTCCGGATTGGGATGAGAAACGCCCAACATGTTTCCAGCAAACCTACTACAACTATTTTTTTGCCAAGAGGTGACTCACTGTTATTTATTATAAATTAAAACCCACCATGAAACGATATACCTAATATACCTAGACATATAACGATATACCTAGACGACACTTTGTCTGGGAAGCCAGGTCCGTTGCCCAGGCGACCATTGTTGACAATTCAGTTGATGTGTCAACTTGAATATTAGATTCACCTGAATTCCCTTCCAGAGACCAACGCATTCCAGACTGTCACAAGACTTCCTGCCAGTCTGGAGATAGCGGGGGCTCCCTTTACTGCCTCGATACAGCCTCCCAAGTCAGCAGATCACGACTCATCGTGATGTGCCCTTCCTCTTCCTCCAAAGACACCGGGGGCGTAATCACAGTAATGCTGGAGGCATTCCCCCAAACACACAACACAATGACAGACTTATTAAGAAATTAGGAACTGATTTTGTGCATGTAGGTACACCTTCTACATCCGATATGCAAGGTGACCTACAGAATACATTTCACATCTTTCTAAATTTGTGTTTCATAATGTAAAGATACGCGTCAGAATCGAGGGTAGAATACTTCGTTAAATTCCAGCACTCTCGCCAATAACAAACCAAAATTATTAGTCCACCAATTTGCACTGAACGACAACACACAATGTCTTGTCATGTCGTGTACCTTGCCTCCGTTGTTCAACTACCGTAAAAACATACAGAATCGAAGAGATTACGATTACCCCAAAACTGTCCTTATGTTTCCTAATTTCATCGTACTAACGTAAAATTAGGGTTTTAGAATCAACAATTTATTCCAATAATTAGTATTTGCCAATTTTCAGCCCGAAGAAGAACGTGAAATTTTCCCGCACGAGAAGCCGGTGCCCACTCTCAGGCTAGATTTCTAATTACTCCAACCCGTTTGAATTGAACCCTACTGGCCTCCAAGCTGTCCTTTGAAGGAACCCGGTTTTCTACGACCGGGAAGAAGAACGATGAGGCATATCAAGACCCTGAAATCCGCTATGATTGAGGCATTTTGCTGCAGATTCTAATATAAATGAGGGAAAAAGTTGAAAGTAGGGGGAAAAGGCATCGAACGTGAGGCAGCTTGGGTACAAGAAACTATTAATAAGGATTTAATGAAAGCCAAACCATATAAGGGAGAATAAATTGTCGAAGGTTCGTAATTGCCGTTTGTGGATGCCTAATGCTAGGGACGGGGCCAGTAAAAAAGCTCTTTTAAAAGACTTGTCATTACACTGCAGGCGCCTCATCCGCAGACAGAATAGTTCGCAGTTATCTATGTCAGGGTTTGGACCCTTTCAGTTCGTGAACCATTCGTATGTAGATGCAGTTTGTGACACCAAACCACATGAAACATTTACTCATCTGCTCATTTTGAATCGGGGAAAGATGGCTGCCTGGGTGTGAGTCACATTTCCTGCTAAGTGCCAGAGTATTGGGTGTATTAGGTCATAATGGATATGACTGTTGCACAGCCGTTTTCCGTCCTATTGCCACACAATTACGCCATTCACCACAATAAATGCAGATATGTAAATCAGCAACCATATTTTCATGAGGTTCAATGAGGCCAATAAGACTCGTTTCGGGGGCAATTGTAGACTCTGGAACGAGGCCACTGTATTATGCACCCCGGTGCATTTGATAAGGTGAATCTAGTTGGGGAAACGAGGTCGTCGTTGCTGATGGAAATCGTCAATATCCTCTAGGCAACAGAACCTGAATTTAAAAGCCCGTTTCGATTACCTCCGGATCAAACCCAATCGACCGACAGAAGGGACCCAAGTGATCTAAATTGACCACTAAAAGCGTCTCAGACGGCCTTGAAGGACATTGAGCTTCTTCGGTAGGCTGGTTACTAGGCCAGTTCGCATTCCACAAGTTGAGAGCAGTGGCAGTGTTATGATTCAACAATGACAGAGATGGACGATCTCATTTTTGAAAAATATTCTAGCGACTCGGGATTTTTTCAGAATTTTCATTTTCTAGGGAGTGATTTTCTATCATTAAAAAGAGGGTCGTGTCCTTGTGTTCAAGCTAAGTCGACCCAAGGCTTGGTATTAACTTTCAAAATGTCTGAAGCAACCTTAAGATAAGATTTTTATCCCGAAAACGGGGCAGGAAAAAGTAAATCCCCCCGAAAAAAGGAGCTTTTAAAAAACTGAACAGGTTGGGCAGAGAGGTGCTGGCTATGTGAGAATGTCGTGGATGAGTGAGGAGAGGGAGATGAGAGTTTTAACGAGATAGCGAGGCCAGGTAGGGTCCGGAATGTGGGCCTCAGGGACCCCTAAGAATCCAAACGTCCTCCTGTTGTTTCTTACATAATATACCCAACTCGTGTACGAGTCAGGAAGGGGAAACACCTTTTGTTTTGGTTGGTCGTGCTCATAAGGTTCGATAGCGTTGAGGTGTACGTATTTGGTTCAAAACCAATGAAAGAAATAGGTTAGGATTTGATGAAAGTTCACTGTAGCGTTTCCCGTGACATTGCAAGCAGTCAATACGGCTTGGTGTCGCTAGGCGAAGCCGACAATGAACTTCGCGCGGGAAATCGGCGGTCGCCCCATTCACTTCAGCTGCACCCAGCAAGCCCACGACACAACTATACGCTTGGAGCAAATCCGCGAAAACTCCAGACTCCCTCAGGAAAGCTATTGGGGCACATTGTATCTCGAAGCTTCTAGTGAATAATATTATGTACTGACCAGGCTTCCTCCAAGGCCGGCTATTACTTTGACGAAGGGAACTTATATCCCGGAGGGTCTGACTAGGAATACTTAATCGATTCCTTCAAAACTAACGACAGTAAAAACATGTCATGGAATGTGCACCTTCAGAACTCCTCAAAACACCGCATACAATCATAATATTATTGTATGCGGGGTTTTTATACACCCCTACATATTATGTAAGGGTGTAGAAAAATAGAGACAGGTCGGTACACAGAAAACACCCGCATTGGTGTTTCAGCACCTAAATGCACGAAAACATAAGTTGTCACCAAACATGTTTCAAAATTAAGCCTAAATTAATAAAATGAATTTAACAAAGTGGTTGTATGCCGATGGTGCAGAGGTCTAATCCAATGAGTTGGTTTAGGGAGAGACAACGACTCCTCTGCTGGTCCTGCTCCTCTGCGAAACCAGCAGAGGAGTCGTTATCTCTCCCTAAACCAACTCAAATGAATTTAAAGTCAACTCCAAAAATGAAAAAAAAAGTGTCCATCAAAACTTGAGGACACAGGTCTAGTTCATACACGGGGTAAAAGATACAAATTACAAAGTGCTCTGTTGGGCCACTTGAAAGTAATTACACAACAATTACTGTTAAACCTAACTGACGTTGAAATTTTTTTGGAGCAATTGGCTGTAACTATCACGATTACGATGTACAGTCACGTCATAACGAGGAATACAGGTCTTATGACCAGCATGCTCTGAATGTGTGTCTCCAAAGACGGTTTTGGGGATCCCCAAGATCGATGAAACCTTTCATCGATGAAACCTCGACAATTTCGGTGTCACGATTCCTTACTCACCCGGTTTTATCTAACTCGATTAACGCAATTCTTATTCAGTAATGCTGGCATGACCAGACATTATGAAACAGGAGAAACACGAATTCTGTTTTTTCCCCCGGCTCACTTCAAATGTCTGGTTCATTGAAACAAACCTTTGCCAACAACTTCAGAAGGACTGGCCAGAACGTATACACATTATGTATTAATCATGGTGAAATAAGGCATGAATGAAACTTTGTTTCGTAGACACATACCAAGATAAAGGACAAAATCCAGTCAATGATGTATTCTATCGCATCAGACGTTGAAATCATTCTCGCAAAATGTTGTACTCGAACGTCTCACTTATATAGGTAATATACCACCTCAGCACGAATTGTCGATTTGAAACTAGCCGCGACACCTCACGGATCTACGTCGTTCACTGAGATAAAACTGACTTGTGCCGAGGCATAATGAACGGGGAATATTGGCGGAATGAGCCACTTGCCGATTCTGCGCGAGGGAGACGCCCGAATGCTATCATCACCTGGAATTAGACAGCACCGCTCACCGGTTTCCAGACATACACAGTTCAACCTTATTTATAAACTGGAACAAGCTACGTCCAGAGATAGCGCGCTAACCTCGGAGCGGATTAACAAAGCTGTCATGAGAGGGGACCAACAATAACAAGAAGTCACACTTGACGAAACTGTAGGTATACGTCATTTCGAGTGACAAATTTTAGAGGGTCATCATCAGGCATAATGATCAGAACGTAAGCTAGTCCACTACAGACTGTCTAAAATGAGAGATTGCATTACATTAGAATTTTTTAATTCATGACATTTAATGTCATGAATTAAAAATCATAAATTTTATGATGAGTCGGAGGGCAAGAGACCAACTAAGCCGCAAGGTTTTTGAAGAAAAAAATTCGTTGCCGTCCCCTTTGAATGACCTCTTTTGCCATCATCGAATTTTCTGTGCTGATAAGCGGAAAAACAAAATATTACGTCATACCTTCAAGAATAAAATCACCGTCGGCTCCACGAAAGTTGACATTTTCTCCCAATGAAACCTCATTTGCTGAACAACAAACGGTCCCAGGGTTCTTTGACGCCAATCAAACCAGAACCGCTTCACAAAATCTCATCTATTTGAGGAGCCGTGACACAACTTCTTTCTTTGGCCGAGAAAGGCCATGAAGTCAAGTTGATAATTTGACAACAGAAAGAAAGGGTTGTTTGCTGGTTTCACTCCTCGAAGGGGACACGTTTTGTCCAGGAGCCCCCCCCCCCCCCCCCCGCTACTGTCACCACACTTTCATCTGCTTTTGTCCGTCCAGGAAGAGGGATGATAGAAAAGTTTGCAGTATTTGATGGTGATTTCACTAGCTGGAAGATCCTGCATCTCAAGGGAGGGAGCAAGCATTAAGGCACACCAATTAATCTTACTCATTTTCTAAGGTATCCTGGAATGAAACCACTTTCTTGACTTTCATAACTGAAAAAAGCCTTTCTTGAGATTAAAAACATATGAACGTATACCACCGGAGAACGTATAAAAATGATATTTTGCAGAGGCACTAGATCTCATTTCCTGAGCAATATGAACCACAAATGGACGTGAGCGGAAAGAAAAGATTCTATTTCAAAACCGGGGCCAACAGAAGCCAGACCGGGGTTCGCAACTTACTAATGAGCTCGTGAAGTCAATGCTGTAATCGGAATGGCGAAAGACGATGCTGAACAATACGAAACTGCCAACCCCAACGGGTTAAAGTTAGTTTTCACCCCGCCGTTTATATTTTTTGAAATTAACTGAAATGTAACGTATGATACCGTCAGCCGAGAAGAGGACGTAAAGGTATTTGACCTAGTTGGAATCAAGTTCATTAAGGGAACTTACGTGAGACTTCCGCCTCGGTGAAAGATGAGATCCGCCCCCTTTATTTCTCGTGCGTCAGTGTAAATGCCTGCTCTTTGGAGTGCCATAACAGGTCTGTCCCCACTTCCATTAAAGAATTTTTTCTTCAAGTGCGTAACCAGCAGACTTGAGGATCAAGGGTTTTTGTAGCGACGATTATCAAACGTGATGATTCACTTCAAAACCTCCTTCGTTAATCAGAAATCAATATTTTGTTGACTACCCGTAAATATTGTTGAGGGTATTCTATTTCTTAATACCCCTCTATCACATGTAATAACTTCATTCGCCAGATATCTTGTGAAGATAGGCCAGAAACAGAGGGACAACTGGAGATCATCCACGACGTCTGCAGAATGGATCAGCGCGATACGAAATCTGAATATATCCCTATTCCAAAAGGCTTTCGTCTTCGTAGTCTCAGATTTGATGAGACCGCAATCCTCGATGTTTTTCACTCTTTTGCATTTGCCCAATCTTATCGCTGGAGCGCGCTGATTTGACGCTTTGAGGCGGACGTTATTTACCAGATGGTCCATTCGTGTGGGCAGCAGGCGGGCTCTCCCGGTTTCCTATTCCCATAAATAACACAGAACGTGCTGAACTCTGTACTTACTAAATCAAGCATCTGCATTTTGCATCGGCGTAAACTGTCATTTCGAACGATATCCTACCATCTGGACAATTGTTGTCGAAAAAAAGCAGAGGGCGTCAACTTTTTGCAGAGGGGGAAATAAAAATTCTCTCCGCGCTTCGATTGGTTCGCGGACACTCGGAACACCTCCGCCTCAACCCAGATCTGGTCAAAACCCCCACACCCACCCAGGGAGCAGTTTCATTAATTAAACCAGCCTGGTCGGTGCCCCCACCAGGTTTTATTTCCCTGACCAACCTTCCAGGGCAACGTGAGAAGTTCGGAAGGTCTCTTGGCCGCCCCGTTATTCGGCATAGTTTAACATCGGCAGCATTGCCAGCAAATAGCGGGTGTTTATAGGTCGGCCATAGGTGGAAAAAGGGAGAAGCCCGAAGGAGACAAAAAGTGAAAGAAAGTCGTGCAGGTGTGGGTGTTGTGATTGCCGGGCAAAATAGCACAAGGCGGACCGAATTGGGCAAAAACCGCCCTCCCGGGCGAAGGGAAACTTGAGATCCAGAGCCATAAATCGTACGCGCATGACACATGGAAAATGGCAACTAATTTTGTATTGAAGCAACTAACAGGACTGCAACACTGTTCAAGAAAACAAATTTGAAACAGCTTTTACAAATCCACTGTACCTACCAGGCTTTCGCTGTTTCATGGTATGCCCCAACCAATGCAACCAGTACATCTGTGTCAAGGTTCGTGAGGTGATAAATGCAAATACAAGCGAACAAATAAACCTCGATTCTTTGCTTTCTATCCTACGAGGAAATATGACGAGGAGAGGAAGAATTCCCTAGAGTCGACCATGCATACATAGGCCTTACAGAACATTTTATCTCCAGTTCCAGGCTGGGATGAGGTCATCTACACATGTATTCGCGGCTCTCACTGCCACAGGCCGTTTCACCTACGCTCGTCCTTTGACTACAACATGAGGGAACTCCGACCATCGACTAAATAATTTTCTGAAGGTGATCACCACAAAAATTTCCTTTCGAAAGAGCACAGTTCCAAAAAATCACGACAGAATCAACCAACCTACTTTGCGGGCTATCCAGAGACCTGCCGTCTTTCAAATGTCAAACGGTAATCCGTAAAGGGAGGCAGATTCCTGACGTTGCAACTATTCTCTGACGCAACAGGGTAAATGCCAAGAAGGGGACCGCCGACTGGAAGGTATTTTGCACGAGAGTCAACTAGGACTGTGTGTCAATCGGTTCCAGGTAGCCTCTTCGTCAGACTAATTGCAGGGATAAACGTAATTAAAAGCGGTTAGCGGTTCTAATGATAATACTTGACCTTCTCACATACTACATCTTATTCATTCTCATCCTCAGATTGTCTACTCCAGAGTTCCTGTCACTCTTGGCTATGGGAAACAGAGAACTTACGTCTGAACACTTTTTCTTTTGGCCAAACTGCACTGAAACTCACCTGAAACAAAACAAAACAACTAGTGTTACACTTGGATTAAACAACAATATGCCTAATTTAACAACAAAGGTGCCTAATTTAAGAGGCTAGGAGGTACCAATTTGGGGAATTCATTATATCCCGGGATTTTCTCCGTGTTATCTCAAGATATGTAACCAACCACCCGAGGAAGTTGGGTAATAAAGTCGGTATCGCCAGCCCAAGAAACAAACGAACCATAAAGTTTCAAGAGCGTCATGCCGAGTTAACTCGTTATAGTGTCGCATAACCGCAGCCTTGACATCCATTGATACAAACAACCTGAACATTCGAGGTCGGGCCCTTGAAAAGTTGATTATTTTGATCTGCTTAGGGCCAATTATTGGCCCTATTATAGCTGCCACACTTAACATTTGACAGGACATACAAATCCTCTCTTGAAATCTCAAACGAAATGGATTTTTTGGGTATAAGGACGAAGTTCTGGATAACTGTAAAAAAGCGGATTTCATAAGAAGCTTTGCTGAGGAATGAGGGATTGACGTTTTCATCGGTACCTTGAGAGTTAATTATATACACTTTAGGACATTTTTTTATATTTAAAGTAAGACTTAGGGGATGACAAGAAAGATTTTCCATAATGCAAACCGGTAAATGTAACTGATCGACACCAGCAGGTGTGTTGTTTTGGAAAGATTTCTTACCTGTCAGATAGGTAAGCTAAACCTAAGGTGAAAAAAAGTCCTTATTTGCATGTTGGGACCAGGATAAACCCCTCATTACACAAACCAATGAATATTACATAAGGGTAGCTTGTCGAACCGTTTCGCCAAAAATTCCTGAGGCAGTAGCATTATTGGCATTCGGCCAGAAAAACCTTACCAATGCCTGTAAGAATCATTTCTATAGCTAGCTGGAGGCCGAGAGCCCTATTGTTTCATTTCCATTGTTTGGACAGTCCACGGCCTTTGTATATCTTCGAGGGACGCCTCAACCTGCCCGTACAATACTGGTTCATTTACCAGGATTTATCTGGCATGCGTTATCTTCTCTCAAAGTTAGCTCTTGCTTTTGTGCCTTGGTAGCCCTCGTTCGACTTTTAAAAAATGTGAAGAGATCAACAGCGACGACTACTAGATGGATTGGAAATTATAAACCAAACGTGGGGAATTCTTCCACATGCGCTTACTCTGTAACGGAGATCAGCGAATGGAAGATGGAAGTGCTTCCACACCAGGCCGCTAGAGGACAGGGGTCTTTCTCCAGCCCATTGAAACACAGCGTGTTTGCTGCCTTTGCAGTGGCTGCCCTGAAGGCCCAACGGGAGAAATTGTATCGTTCGGGACAACAGCTGATCGAACAACAGCTCACAGTAGTTGTCCCCATAATAAGGGGCGGCTGAGCAGTTGCTCCCCACACTCATCAGAAGATTGGACAATGTATCTCACACACTGGCAACGTGAAGATACATGACAGTATAAATGGGCCAGGTAAGTGGCACAAAGCACTTCCTACACATAATAAAATTGATCGATATACCAGGAACGCCAATAAACGCTTATCTGACAGATACCAAATCCTAATTACGATTTGAACGATCGATTAGCGAAATAAGATCAAGAGGGCAGTAGCCAGTGCCAACGGCCTTGGGCGTCTGTTCACGCGACAACGCAGCTCTGGGTTTCCCTGCGTCCGTCGCCAAAACGCCGGGATTTTGATGACCATCCAAAATATCGTGAACCCCAATAATAAAGACGGCCAGAATTAAACTCACTCGAGAACGACGGTGGACTGTGTCTTAGTCTCAAACATTGAAGGGTGTGAAACAAAAACAAATCACTGCGAATTTTACACAAGGGTTCATTATTCTTTGATATAGGTCACTTGTGCGGAAATTAATTCTGCGTCAACGAAAAAAATTTGGAAAAAAAAGTTTAATTTTTTTTCGAAATTTTTTCTTGTTTTTCAATTTTTCTTTTTTTACTCTGCAAATATTTGAACCCCTGGGATCCTTCAAAAATCCCATTTGTAGCCCCAGGAAAGCCCTTTAGAACCCCACCGTGAAATCGGATCGTTCCGGGACTCCCAAAAATAGATTCTACGCCCAAAAATACTTCAAAACGACACCTAACTCGGTCTCATACCCAAAAGCCTTAAAAAAAAACCTGCCGTAGCCCCTTTTTAGCCCCACAGCGCCCCACGGGTTTGGGCGATCGGGCTGAAAACTTTGCTGGCACAAATAGATGGTAAACCAAGTATTGTATCAAAACTTCAGATTTAAAAAAAAAAAAACCCTACTGCCCAAAACGGCCCGGACGGCGGACGGACATTTCTGTTTTGGAATCTAGACCTCTTGAAACAGATAATGTCAAATTTTGAGGCCGATCGAAGTCGTCGACCTCTTTCGCGATTACAAAGGTGTATTATTCCAAGAATAATAAACCAAAATCATTTACGTACAGTTTGCCAGGCAAAAATTGAACAGATGCCCCTCCACTCAAAGACAAAAAGACTTTCATTAAAGGGATGAGGAGATAGCCAAAACACGAAAATCGTGATTGTAGCAGATAACGACCTCTCGAGAGAGGAACCAGAAAGCTGATGGTATTGCAGCTTGAATCTAGCAACGGAGTTCGAACCGCCTCGGGGTGTAATTGGCTTTTCACCTACCTTTTCTAGAAAAAACAGAGAAGTGCGGGTGTCTCATTATCGATTCGTGAGTGTGATCAGTAAGGCAAAGCTCGAGAATCCCTATTTGCAGAGGAGTGTGAAGGGGAAGCCTATGATTGTTGAAGGCTACTACGAGTACAACTCAGTTAACTTCACCATTGGGGGCAGAATTCTAAGTGGGTGCGCAACAAGACAAGCTTCCCAACTAGATAGGCTGTTGGCTAAAAGCCTCGATGTAGCGAAGAAAACCAGGCTTTCTTAGATAAAGTGTCAGAGCTAATGGGCGAGAGCGATTGAACTCTCTCTTGGCCAGACCACGGCACTTACAAGTGTGTGCCACCACACTGATCTAGGAAACCTTTTCCACGTAGAGTGATTGTTTAGTAATAGGCATTGGGGTATCTGTCATTTCGAGTCATCGTTGATTAGCAGACATTGAATTGAGCAAATGAGCTCGCCCTAGTTTCTGGAGGAATAACCAAGCGTTGAGTCATCGAAAAGTGCATGAGAAAAATACAACAGTGGCAATCTCTAGTTGTAGTAATTAAAATATAATTACTGACTATCAATACTGACAATTGATAATATTATTATCCTTATATCCTTATATATAAAAGAGAAGAGTATGTTTGTCGGTCGGGCTATTCACGCCCGAACGGCTTGACCGATTTTGAGGCGGTTCTTTGCAAAATGATCGCAAAGTTCCGGATCAGGATATAGGCTATAGTAGATGTCGTTCAACGCCTTCCTTCATCGCGAACGGAGCTTTCCTTCGCGACAGGAGACGGGTCAAATAGCGTCATTACTAGGGATCGCTAGGAAAATATTCGAAACTCCGAAACCCGGTACAACTTTTGTCGTCGGTTTAGAACGAAACTACGTCTGTTAAAACGAGCTTTTCACTCTGATTTCAACGAGTACAAAACGATTTCTGTGCGATAACCCGTACGCGAGTTATTCGAAGAACGTCGGTAGGAGAGTACGAGTATTTTTTGCGAGCCTTCGATTTGTTTAATAGGTACTAGGTAATTTCATTTTGAGTTGATGGGTTGCTATGGGCTGCATATAATTGGTGATAGACGGGACTTCACTACGAGAAACGAAAAAGCGTTGTTACTATGAAAAATTAAGTTGACGGGTTGCCACGGGTGTCCTCATTCTAGCGCCCGTTGTATTCTAAACAACGGGCATTCCTGCTAGTTATATTATAATAAGAAAGGTAGATTTCGTTCGATACCAAGTATTTTTGGTATCGAAAAAGTATCGAATTTTCTTCCTCATGAAACTCTTTTGATGTCCCAAATTTCCTTTCGATACACATGAAGTACCTCTCGGATGACTTGATACCAATATACCATTTCAATACCACTAGTTTCGAAACCTTATCACATCTACAGATAGTCATATCTACAGGTAGTATCGGAACGTCTCTATCTTCATTACAGTGGTATTTCAATATTACCTAGAGAATAATAATTAGTTGCCGAGGTTCGGTCATATACGTCTTACGCTACAATAATTATTATTGTAGCGTATGACTTATATAACCGAACTTCAGCAACTTTCCACCCCAATTCATTCAAACTCTCAAACCACCATCAACAATGATTAGTGAATACTAGTTCCCACGAAAGTTTAAAATTACCCTTAACAGTAAAGAAATGCCAAACAATTTTATTGATAAGGGCATTATATATTAATCATTCCATACTGCAGATTTCCTTCCAATACTATTACTATGATAATATCGTATACACTATTACTAGTACTATTATAGTACTATAATAGTACTAGTAACGGAAAGGAAATGATATATTATAAATAATACATCATATTATAATATATTATATTATCATATCGGTAGAAACGGAACGTCTTGTGATAAGTAACAACAGTTATTGTTGATTTAAAAAAAGGTATATATTTCGTGTACCGATACTTTGCGTGGTATCGGATATCCCCCCAATTGAAGAGTGTACAATTCTCAACTCCTACTTCACACAGATATGACATATCTGTATTCATGGTGTATTCATGGTGATGGTGGCATGTCAGATGTCAGGAATTCTTGGGCGTGCTCAAGTAGAATTATTAAAAGTAATAATTCTACTTGAGCACACCCAAGAATTCCTCATTGTGAAGACACTGGCTACGTGGGTAAAGTGATACACAGTTTATTGTTACTCAACCTTTTTGTATAGGTGTTAGAACAATGCTAAGTGTAGGTATCCTGTTTCCAGTCTTGGTAGGTCCCTGGGCGTACCAGCTATTTCGGTTGTCACGTTTTTCTTTCTTGTATGATCATTCGACCATCAAGGAATCACAATCGTTATTTCTTTTTTACTATCACTAGATAATAGGACGTCGAAGTGAATAAACCCCGAAAAAGTGGAAACGATAAAAAAATAATAACGACCACCTGCAGATGAGCCAAGTTCTCAGAAATTTAATATCAATTTGGGAGAGAAGGTGAGTTATGAGGGTTCGCACAAAATATCATCAGACAAATAAAACAGACCCACCCGGAAAGAGGAAGATGACAAATGATTCGATCTGGACGTCAGCTTGGACGTATTGCGGAACACGATCTTATCCCACGGCCTCGCAATTCGCCTTTACAAATAGTTTTTCCCGAGGTAACAAGGTTGATGGGTTCTAAAATACGTTCAACCGTTATGGGAATATGTTGACGGTTGAATGGCGGAATCGTTGTGGGATTCCACGAGGACCTTCGTATATGTGAGGGAATATCAACGGTAACTCGTAGCAGAGTCGTCAACGGAGGGAAGAGAAGACCTGGTGACCGATCCTGCTCCGTTCGAGAACTGTTAGATTTTAGGGAGTTCCTGGCTTCTGCCCGGGAGATATCGCCTTTTGCGGCCGACCCGCCCATGTAAGAGCGGCGGTTATGAAAAACGCATCTCAGATTAAATGGAGCGGAAAATTTTAACCAAGCGTTATTGTTTAAAACCGCTAACATTAGCGAAGGTTAGTGCAGCTCGACCTAGAACCCCACAAAGCTCGAGACGACCTCTTCAAAGACTCCTGGGAACGATTGCCGGCTTATCTTTTTTAGAAAAATGCTAGACGCCGGAAAATCCTGTAAACTGGTGAACAGCCGCGTCTGCTTCGATATTATCAAGAACGAAACCTTATGAAACTCCAGTGAAGGGAGGTTTCTCAGATATGTGAGAACTGGAAGACATCGCGGCAGAAAATAAAATAAAAATGGGACGGAACGTAACAAACGAATGAAACCTGAAACGCTTCAGGTGAGGTTTAAAATTACGAAGAATTCCCTCCAATCGCCGTGATCATTTCAAAACACAAAGAGAAGACAGTGCATAATCAAGTCGCCGCATAAGCTCATGAGAATCGTATCGACGTAACGGCAAGGTAAACAGAGAATGAAAAATTGGGCATAAATAGACCAGATGAATTTCAATTTCACAACCCTTCGATGAACCGTCAAAAATTCACCATCTGAAGCAAATACTGGTTTAAACTCTTTATTTGGTTAAACGTATACAAATGGCTTCAACTGAAATACAGAAACCGTACAAGTAGGTAGATGATGCTCTAATAGGTTCATCGATACAACACGGTGTCCCCCAAGTAGGAAGTTTTATTTATGGTCGAAGGTCAGATGGACAGAGATAGAAGAGAACTGTATTTAGCCGGTTATTTGCCCCACATTCTCGAAAAACAGCTGATCAGAGGAACACGCCAGCCGAAATTTCAAAAATATACCAGAAACATGAAGACGATACAAAAAATTTAACAAAGAAACAAAACTACAATCGACCTATAGAGCGTCCTTCAAAAGTCCCATAGATCACCACGGTGAAATCGGATGGTTCTGGGACACCAAAATAAGGATTTCACGAGCAAAAATACTTTTGTTTTTTCTTCTTTAAGTAAAATAATACTGAACAAAATGGTATAATAATATTATACCACTGGTATATTATATATAATAGTTATTATATATATAATAGTTATATTATACTATAATAGTGCAGGTTATTTAGTAATATTATTGCACAATGCTTGAACTTAGGGCTGCGACATCAATGTCGATGTTTAAAAAAAAGAAATTAAGCAATATTTTTCGTGTACAGTTCAAGCAAGTGACGCCGGAATGCCATTGAAAAGTGTCAAGTTTGCTCATCTGTCGTAAATCTCCAGATCAATATTTTCAAAATCTGTTTCCGCAAATATTTAGATCTTTAGAAGACCATTCATATTATTAAAACAAAAAAAAAAAAAAAAATCAACAAAATTGGACCATAGAGTGCAGAGATTATGGGTCACGAATTTCACCGTTTTCAGGGGGGCACCCAATGCCCAAAATCCAATAAAGTTGTAATGAGAAAGCAGTCGAAAAATAGAAAGAAGGATTATGTACTAAAACGTTAGTAACGAAAAAAAAGCTAAGTAACGAATCATTGTGAACCTTTGATTAATTAAATCCAATCGCAGTTGATTCGAAGGTCGTTCCCAAAAGCGATTATCGAATTATGTTGTCCTGCAGAACCCATAAAATGACCATCAGAGCCATCAACACGACGAGCTATTGAATGGAAAATGCCAAACATTTTATGTACTGGCTTCATGAATGTTGTCCAGTAATAATTACTTAATAAATACAATTATTTTCTTCAGAGCGTAAGTAATCAACAATGTATAGCAACATCAAAATTCTGTTTACCCCGTTTCAGTTTCATTTCATCAAACCGGCCTACATTGTTCGAACTGCCTTTCATAACCGGCAAGTGAAAATGTGGAAGATGTATTCTCCCACGAGGCTTATACTTTTCTTAGCGTAGTACGGGAATTTCCAGATTGAGAAACTTCGCCACAACTACAACACAACAGAACCTAGCTGTGAATTGGAAAGTTAGAGCGAAATGGGGTGTCATGATAATGTCATAATGCTGTGGGTTCAGTGAATCCAAGAAAGACGGAAGAATTTCTAACCTCGCAAGAATTGATATTTACCAAGTCTTTCAAGTTGGGATGGACCACAGGGACCTGGCTACCCCCTCATTAGTCCCTGAAGCCTTTACACCTGGAAGTGGGTACTCAAAAAGTGAACATGCTTTCAAAGGGTTAGAAAAGATTTCGAGCTTAACGATTCCAGGAAGCCGAAAGCCCAATTTTCAAACTAATTCAGAAAAATTGGTACCTGGTGTTTTCCATTAACGATGAAAAGCCACAGCAATTTCTACCTACGTTTCCATTTGTTCATAAGTTTTACGTTGGTTAGTAATCAAGGGGGGGGGGGGGGGGGGATGGTTCCGGAAAATTCTATCCATTCCAGTAAATAACCACTTGGGAGTCAATTAGGCAAATCACTAACACTCGTTGCATCCAGATGGGCAGTGTCTAAGGAAAATTGGACAGCAAATTGAACTGATGAGATAAATAGATAAAAAATCGAAAAAATAGAAGAAAAAAACCTAACATACGGTCGAACATTGGAACTAAAACCACAAAACAGAACACGTACTTCCTGGTTGCCAAGATATTGGACAATCCCGTCCGGCTCCTCCTCGTCTTCCGAGCCGGACGATCCAGACCCCAGCCGTATGATGGTAGTGTGATCCTCTCGTTCTTCGAGACAGACGCCGGACTCTGCCGAACCGTCCGACAAGCAGCCGGATTCCGACGTGACGTCAACGATAGACACGAACCGACCTTCTTCCTCCGACATCGCACTAACACTGACTGACTCGGGCTGCGGCTCTGCAGCCGGTTTGCCACCGCCTCGCCCTCTCCCCTGCCGGACCCTCCCTCAGAGTACGCACAGGTAGGTACAATGGATTTGTTGAAGAGTTTATCGGAATTTACCCTCTTATCAGAGAGCCAAAACATTCAGTTCCTACGCCTTCATTTCAACGTTCATAACACATAATATGTGTTATATTATCACACCCACAGTAAAAATTTTACTGCAGTATTTAATACTGCCATAGCTCAACATTCGAACAATGAGGGAAATCGTATTCAAAGTTTCGCCATTACTTTTCACCCACTTATTCACCTCTTCTAACTAAGTAGGGTGGAGTGGGGTAGCGTATGCTTTTTTTCAATAGATCAGCTTGATTTTCAGCCGCCGTATTGCAGGTAATTCCAACGCATTTTTTCAAAACGTAGCTAAATTCAAATATCACCAAAGGTTTTTACCGTTGTTCATAATTTTGAAATGAAAAGTTGTGTCTTCGTCGTCTCATCGCTCTGAATGAAGTGACGTCCGAGCCTAAGTACAACTGGGCATCCCAAATGTCGGTTACCTTCACTAAATTTGGTGAAGGTCAAGCCTGGGTGTCTCAGAACCCCACCGACTTCAACCTGACTCGCTTCGTTAAAAACATTGACTCGTTTTGGAAAAACAATGACAGGGAGCGGGTAGCAGCATCCTCGTTCAATGAGATCTACAGGATGTACTCGCCTGCAGACGATGAGCTACCTTTTTATCTGAACTCTGACTTGGGTATTCAGACAAAGAGACTCCTGGCTCAAGCAAGGCTGTCAGGGAATTATTTTGCCAAACTGTGCACTTCAGGCTTTGTTGCCAAATTCAATAATTCCGAAGAGTGCCCGATGTGTAATTTGGAGGCCCAAGATTCAATCCTCCATTCAATGCTCTGTGGTTCGTGGCGAACGCTTCTCATTTTTTCTTCTCAACGATTTGTCCCACCATGACTTGGCCTCTCTGCTCTCCTTTAATGATTTATTATCTTGTAAGAAAATGTATAGCTTCTTAGTAAACTGTATTAGAACTAGGGCGTTTTTCCTTAATGAAGGTTTTTTTATACTAATTACATTTCTGTGACTAATTATACTGTAGTGACTAATTAAGTTGTATTACTGTAGCAATTGTACTTTTGTGGTGACTAATTAAGTTATATCATTGTAGCGATTTACGTTGTGTCATTTTAGTTATTGAATTACCTGTACCTATTACTGTTTTGTTTTAACTTTGTATCGCCGGAAGGCCTTTACAATTAAACCTTATCATTCATCATCATTCATTCAATTTTGAAATGAAATTTTTTTTCAAGTCCTTGGAAGTACACATTTCCCCAGGAAAAGGGGGTAATTGTGTAAATTGCATCCATTTGTCATAGTATTCGTATTGTGTGAAACACTGGCTAATAGTGAAACATCGACTGCCCCGGACAAACAACAGCACCTTCTCAACAGGTGCCCCGAATCCCGCCATTTGCTGTGATTTATCAGTCTTATAAGTCTCATTGGATTAGAGTAGGTAGGTACCCTTCAATTATCAAGAAAAAAGGGAAAAGGGAAAAGCTACGCCAAGATTTTCGACATGACGGTACGCTATTTGAGTTATTAGGTATTCACTTTGACCCAGTTACACTTTTATTGCCAAAACTTCCGTGGACTTCAACGCGATTCGAACCCGTGGTCAGATTAGAATGCTCATAGAACAATTTCACTAAAAATGTTAATTGTAGAATGACGCGTAATCATATGCAATATTACACTGTACATACATTTTGATGATTTGTAACCACGCTATGTGCCAGTATTTCACAAATTAGACGCACATGTCCGGTTACTGTACACATCTGATCCCCTCATCATGATATATGACGACCCAGAGCTAAGTTGAAGCGACACACATGTTGGAAGAGGCAGATGTCGCGTGCCCCACAGTATGAATGGATCCAGACAGATTTTGCACAAGAGCAAACCCAAATGGACCACTCGACATAATAAGCCTACCTATCCCACCCCAAGAGCGTGACAATAGAACGGAGGACAATTGTTCAAATCACAAAGCAAAATCAGGGAATATCGTTGTGTCATATTTCATACGAACGCCCTATACTAGAACAAGAATTTTTTAAGGAAAAACCAAAAACAAATCAAACGACTACCAACACGATCACATAATTGTGGTACGTAACAAACACTAAGATATTAAATATTCTTACATTCTTTTATTTCTAAATTTTAGAGATAAAAGAATGTAATGTTACCTCTGGAAAAATCAGGATACCAACGTAATAGGTACATTCAACACCGGCAAAAACTCCAATAAACTTTACTTGACAGTCAACAGCTAAGGCTCCACTATAACTTCACACATCCCGCCACTAATCTGATCGGTCAACCGGTTACGATCCAGTTTTTAAGGCGCATCCCCACCAGGATGGGAATAAATTTACATTTTTAAATTGCAATCAACAAAACGGCTCTAACCCCGTATTAGACTAGAACCATGCCCATGGCCATGTTTATCCTTGATAAGAACAAAATGGAAACACAATCGTGAACAGTTTCCTTTTTCGGCGGCAATGTAATTATTAAAGGTAATTTTTCAGTTCTAATAAGTATACAAGTGGTAACGAGTTGAGGAGAAAAAATGAATTCATAGAACCAAAAAAGACTACTGATTACTAGATGCAGCTGCATCATAATTCGCTCATAAGAGCATGAATTCTAAGTGATTACATATGGTATTATTAAAACCATTCGGGAGAGGGCGCCAACATTTGCCAGGATCCACTCAACCAGAGAAGAAATACGCAGTTTAAGACGTTTTCGTTTTCTTTCCGCATCATCTGAGAAGATCCAGATTCTAACAACCGACCTTGACGGGGATCTCATCGCACGCAAAAGCTCGGAATAAAACCCACCATCAACAAGAAATCGGATCTGCAGTTTTAAAAACAGCTCCTAAATTGTCTCGACGCTGCTATGGAAGGAAAAATACGAAATTTGACGTTACTCAATAATAAAACAATGGATAGGAGGATATTAATTTTCCTATCTTTAAAAAACTGATAAAAACGGAGTTTCACGGAATATGAATTCTGAGAAACAACTAACTTGTGACGTGAGGGCACGTTCGGAACACAATACTTCCGAACGAACATGTTAGTCGACGCATTTTCAACGTTCGCTTCGAAGAAAACAGTGTATTTTTATGCTTCTCAGCTGCGTGAGTTTTGGCAGTTGTAATGAGAACAGATAGTGTTGAGACTGCCCCAGATGCGGTTCAGGCAGCTGTGTTTGCGATTTGAAGGAGGCGGTTGAACCATCAGGAGAAAATAGCATGAGTGAGGGAGGATGCGTTTGGTAAAAACTCACGTTATAAAAGCGTACCAAAAAAAAAAAAAAAAAAAAAAAAAAAAAAAAAAAAAAAAAAAACTAGCGAATCCAATACTTTATAGGTGATATTGGATGAAAATTGTCACGATAAATTCCGCAGGAAACGGAGAATCAAAACAGTAGAGTAAATTAAAATGCTATGTTAGAATGTGGTACGAGTCCTCAAGGCCCATCAAGGTCTTTGAAGGCATCTCTGAACCTGTTCTCCGTTCCTGGGACGTATGTTCATTCTCTTCTCCGCTCATAGCCTCCGTACGTGTTTCTGGAAGGATTTGTTATCCCAGGTGTCCAAGCAAAAACCCCGGACTGGTTTTCCAGTGGATTCTCTCCTGGCACGACGCCAATCCTTCGACCTTTCGGGCTGGATTGGGCTCAACAGCTGTCGGCGTCAAGTCCTGGAGGCTGACTAATCGCCGAGTGATCGAAATTTACGGCACGCGTGCAATTACGTGGGAAAGAGTTTCATTTCCTGTGCGCGCTCTGGAATGCTCGTCCTCCTTTTAATTTTAGAAGTTGCTTTTAATTATATTACAATTAAAAACAGCGCTTTTGGCAAAATTCTAAATCGAAATTCGCATTGGAAAAATCAAAACACAAAACAAGGATACGACTCAAGGGGAGGAAAGTCGGGGAGAAACTTGGTGGGCAGGTCTCGGAGTTTTGAACCCGCCAACACTTATGCATATCAAGTCGATGAGTCCTGTCAGGCATATCAATCACCCACTGAGCACTTCCTTTCGCCTTTCCTATCCCAAGCCTTTTAATATCATGAGGTTAGTTCAGGTCAAATGAAAGCAAGGAATGAGGATGCGCGGTGCAGTGGACCGGACAGCGTTCCCAAGTTACACTCTAAATATGCAAAAGCATTCTGATCAAATTGCAGGCCAAAATCAATTTTCTGAGGCGATTGGACAGATCTGCAGGTGCCAAACGAGAGGACTAATCGAACGGCACCGGACAGGTCCAACGCCCCGCTAGGTATTCGACATTCGAAGGGCGTGGATCTAACGGGCACAAAACCTACTCTGTCAGAGCTATACTCGACACACCTCCACAAAGAGCCTTGCACAGAGAACAAAATTGAAAGCGAACAGAATGTCCCACCAACGATTCGTCGTCTAAATTCAAATACGACGGTGTTTTGGAGATGCAAAAGATGAGTTCAACATGACCAATTTTGTTGGCACTGTATTTTGTTCCGAGAAAACGTACATAAATAAGAACAGCAATAAGGAAAACAAGTAGCACAGAACATGTTCGCTCACCCAAACATTCCAGAACCAAAAGCAGGAGAGCAAACATGTAAAGAAACTCGACATTCTTTAAACCGCTAAAAAGACCATCCAAGTGGAACTGAAAATCTCATTACTCGACATTATCGTTTTAACAGAACGAACATTGAACTTACCTACATAAACGTCAACATTTAGATCTACTGTCTATAAGTAACAAAGTTCGCTTACAAATTCAAAGAATGAGCGAATAGTTTACGATGACATTGGGATTGGTCAACTTAGAATAACATTAGTTATTAATTTTTCATTAAACTGAGTAAGAATAAGGATTTTAGGATTAATGACTCCTATTTTAGGATTAATGATTCTACCCTCAATATTCTGGATTATCCCTAGACTAATTGGCGTTCCGAGATCTCCTGGTCTCAATAAGAAAAGATAATAATAGTAATAATGATTGAATAAAGAGGGGGTCAACATTATTAATATTAAATATTAATAATGTTGACCCTCCTCTTTATTCAATCATTATTATTATTTTTCATTATTATTATCATCATAAAATAAATTTATCAAATTTAAAAAAAAAAGATAGTAGCTTTATGAAAATAAAGATAATGATTTTTTATTATTGCACTTTTAGAAATACATTTTATTTAGATTATATACCTATTGTATAAAATTTAAAATTTTCAATTCCACTTTTTAATCTTTTTTTTAATAAAATGTTCCCTTTTGGTTTATTATTCTTGGAATAATACACCTATGTTTTCGCGACGGGGGTCGACGACTCCGATCGGCCTCAAAATTTGACATTATCCGTTTCAAGAGGTCTACATTCAAA
The DNA here is from genome assembly GCA_955831195.1 of Pilophorus perplexus. Taxonomy (NCBI): domain Eukaryota; kingdom Metazoa; phylum Arthropoda; class Insecta; order Hemiptera; family Miridae; genus Pilophorus; species Pilophorus perplexus. The sequence continues at coordinate 12,211,658 of OY037015.1, read as the reverse complement.
ATCCGAAATGTCCGTCCGCCGTCCGCCGTCCGCCGTCCGCCGTCCAGGCCGTTTTGGGCAGTAGGAATTTTTTTAAAAATCTGAAATTTTGACAAAATACTTGGTTTACCATCTAGTTGTGCCCGCAAGGTTTTCAGTCCGATCACCCAAACCCGTGGGGCGCTATGGGGCTATAATGGGGCTACGGGTGGGGTTTTTTTAAGGCTTTGGGGTATGGGATCGAGTTAGGTGTCGTTTTCGAAGTATTTTCGGACGTAGAATCCATTTTTGGGGGTCCCGGAACGATCCGATTTCACTGTCGCGATCTATAGGGCTTTCATGGGGGCTAAAAATGGGATTTTTGAAGAATCCCAGGAGGTTAAATGTTTTTCGAGTAAAAAATACATAATTTTTGAAAAAAACATTTTTGAAAAAAAAATCCCCCCAAAAATTTTTTTTTTTAAATATAAAAATCCAAAAAAAATTTTTTAATTTTTTTTCATTGACAGAATTAAATTTCTGTACAAGTAACCTATATCAAAGAATAATAAACCCTTGTGTAAAATTTGCAGCGTTTTTACATCTACCCACCCATCAGGTTCCCGGACCATCAACCTCATCACAACAACAACATCTCCAAACAGCTGGCTCTGGTGGCCTAAGAGGTTCTGAATACGTGTATAATAATTGAGAAATGTTGAATGCATGAATTAATGAATACAAAGTTTATTAGGAGAAAACAAGGCAACCTAAATGCCCCATGTGAGTTTCTGTTGATATCTAACTAATTATTAAATTATATACAGAATTTAAAACATTTTTAGGAAGAAACAGTAAGGGATTCACCATTTTAACTACCACTTTTTTTTCTTTTTTTTTAATGTTTACTACCTAAATAAAAATGTTATAGGATTTTTGCCATATTACTTACATACCTATTACATTTTCCCTAGATGTAGACACTGGGATTTGTGTTGGTAATTTTTAATTTATCCACATAATAATTTTTGCATTTTGAAACTCATTGTAGGAAACCCGGCGCTAATGAGGGTGTTTCCGATGTCGTGTTTACGCCCTGCGGCCTGAGAGATCTCAAAATAGCCGTTAGGGGGAATCCCCAAACCAGTCGGCCCCCCTCTCCATGACAGGCCCAGCCAATTTTACACGCGAGTACGATATTGATACTGTTAATTCCAGAACAAAATGGGGGCCATAATGAATATCCTGAACATAATGATAATAGTAGAAAATAGCTGGCAGCAGCGAAGGCCCTGTAATTAGCTGTTTCACAGCGAGTGATGTCAGATAGAAACTCACTAGTTCTCATGCATTATGTTAATGAAGCAAAACAACGTTTAGGCCCGCAGAGGCTGCAACCGTTTGACCGGGAAGAGTCGGGAATGTGGATGCGCAGGCTCGAAAATAAATTACGCTTTTATCAGTTCCCCACGGGATGTAACGGATTCAGAGTGAAACGTTACGTTAAGAATAAAGAAAAACGGAGAAAACCCCCTCGATACTATAATAAAACTCGGCACAACAGGTCGCGCGTACAATAACCCTCAGCTGGGATTACGCAATTTCATGACTTGCTCAGTTCAAGGATCAAGACTTTTAGAAGTCTCAGCAGGAAGTGAATTGGGGGATAAGGGGAATTTCTGTAGAAATATTTTATCACTCAAGATGAAACTAATGAGATGATTCACAGTTAATACACTCTAGGGAGATAGTCTAGTTACCTAAACAACCTGATGGTAGGTGTGGGATAACGTCCTCCCGATGTCATCTCATGCAGCGAGTGGTGGGTGTGTACCAACAAGTACACATCATCAGTAGGTGTTCCTAAATTTGAATTTATCTAAATCACTAATTCTCATGGTGTCTGTGTGTTTGGCGGAAGGCCTGTGGCGTAAATCCACGATTTCGCCGCTAGTATTTTTGGAGGAAAAGGAAGGGAGTGTGGGAATATTTCCGTCCAGGGCATAACACGAACTTATGTCGTGATCTGCAGACCGGGAGGAAGATACAGCCACATAATGGAAGACTCGCTTGCTCCAGGCTTACTTGAGTTGTCAAGATACTGTGGAGAGGCAGAGTCTTCGGAACGGAACCGTGGGGGAGACAACACCCTACACGAAGTGTCGGGGCCAGTATTGATTTGCCCAGGGCGCACAGTATTACCAAAGCCAGCTGGTTCAGCTACCTTAATCGAATTGTCGATAAAAGTTGCCCGGCCAGCTGACCCGGTCTTACATGGGAACACCCTCTCGGCTTCCTTATATTAGTCGAATTGTCGGCAAAAGAGGGCCGGATGACGAACCCATGCGTCGGGATCTCACAAGCTGCTTCAGCTTCCATATACGAGATGTCAATATCGTCGGGGGAGGCCTGGGCAGCGGGCTCGATCCCTAAAAATAAACTATGAATATTAATTACCATACAATGGTAAATTTAACACTAAAATGTTAATTGACCGGAGAAAAACCTCCCGCCTTTGAAAAGAAAAGCGGTGTCGCCGGCAGGAGAAGATGGGTTTGCACAATCGCAACGCAACTGTATGTAGTGACTGTAGCGCGACCCGCTCCCCCCGCCTGTACTAGCTCTGGTAGGCTGGCGATCCGCTAGAAGAGAGTGGGGAAATCTGTTCAGATCACCACAGTAGGTACTGGACCCAACGCTGGTGTTTTCAGAGTAGGTAGGTATATACATACCGACACATAATATATGTCTATCTTTTTCCCACATCAATATTGATACTTACGTAATATGATTAATTATCGAATAATTTATTAATATTTGAATTCGGTTTCTGGGGCCAATCTGGGCCCACTAAAATATATCCTCTCCCTTTCAGCGCCAGATTCGCTCTCTGCTCTTCCTTTAAAGGCTAGGGGTCTCATGGTCTTATTATGCCATTTCTGCTGGGGGTAGTGCGGCCTCACTCTTTGTGGTTCTCGGATTTCTGAAGCACACCTCCAGGAGATACAGCAGGCCCTCCTGTGACCTCTGGTGCGCGAACATCGAGATTTCAATAGCATCGATATCGATATCACATCCCTAGAACGAAATTTCGAAGTATAATCCTGGGTTTGCACCGCTTGAGGAAGAGAGATCCTGGTCAATACATTCTCACTGGCGTCTAGGTGCTTTCCTGATGGCAGCCTGGAGTTCCACGGCTCTGCTCGAAAGGTCGAGTTTTGCTGGGCTTGTAAAGGGGAACTTAAAGTAAAGGAGTCAGTTTTCTCCAAGGTCCTTGCTTACAAGGGGCCCGCTGGCTCCTACGTCAGTACAGAGATTTCCCTCTGACACGAACAAATGCTGCCTGGTGGCGCCGAGCCGCAGTACAATACTTAATCGCCTTGCACTGTGGCAGGAATTTCTGCACAACAGCAAAAGGCAAAAGGGCCCGTTTTACTGTGAGCGAACTTGGTGAGATTAATCTTCAAAGAAACAGGATAGCAAATATGAGCAAAAACCTCATATTTTTGGTCTAAACAAATACCAAAAATAAAATTGATAAGAGCCGGCTTTTCGCTTTTAAAAAAACTGCAAATTTTACATAATGGATAATTATTCTTCGATATAGGTTACTTGTGCAAAAATTTAAGTCTGTGTCAATAAAGAAAATTATGAAAAAATATTTTTATTTTGAAAATTTGTTGTTTTTTTTTTTTTTTTTTACTTGGAAAATATTTGACCTCCTGGGATCCTTCAAAAATCCCATTTGTAGCCCCCCATGAATGCCCTTTAGATCCCTGCAGTGAAATCGGATCGTTCCGGGGACCCCTAAAAATGAACTCGTCCAAAAATACTTCGAAAACGACACCTAACTCGACCCCATAGCCAAAAGCCTTTTAAAAAACCCTCCCGTAGCCCCATTGCGCCCCACGGGTTTGGGCGATCGAGCTGAAAACCTTGCGGGTACAACTAGATGGTAAACTGAGTATTTTGTCAAAATTTTAGATTTTTGAAAAAATTCCTACCGCCCAAAACGGTCCGGACGGTGGACGACGTACACCGCACGCCAGACGAACATTTCGGTTTTGGAATCTAGAGCTCTTGAAACGGATGATGTCAAATTTTGAGGCCGATCGGAGTCGTCGACCTCCGTCGCGATTACATAGGTGCATTATTCCAGGAATAATAAACCAAAAGAACTGAGAGGCTGCAATGCAGCTTCTTATAATACATTAAACGTATGTAAATGTGCTTCTTATAATACATTAAATGTGCTTGTATGTAATAAACAAAATTTTTGTTTATTACATACAAGCAACTTGTCACTTAAATGAACGTGTAGACTAAACCGGTCACACCAGGGTGGCTAGCGGGTTTGTAGGTGCCTGCCTCAGCAAGCAATCACAATCGTGTTTCGGCCTAAAAAGACACATCCGAAAACACAGTATGTACCTATCCTGCAACGATAAAGGCCATTTGAAGGGTATGCGATCGAGGAGCGAAGTAGGAGAAAAAAGAAAAGTACGCGATGATGAAAAACTGAATAAAGTACCGTCTCCTTCCACAGCTCGTGACCGACAAAACGGAATGTGAGAGCAATGAAATGCGACTGTGAGAATATAGGACAATCCAATCAATACCATGCTTTTGTTCGAACTTTACAACGGCACTAAATTCAATTTCATTTAAAAAAGACGGAACCTTCGGTCTATAACGGGTACAATATGATTCACAGAATGAATCAGTCTGTCACCAACACCATTGAGCAGCAATTCTTCCAATTCATATATGAAGGTGAGTCCTCATTCATTTGAATGCTCGACCACACTAATTGATCAAGTCCACACACGTTCGAGCGTGGCGGATGTGGTTGATCGAAAAGTACAATACTAGGAGGGAGATGTAGGGCATTGCGGGGTCTCAAGGCTTCACCTTCCAAAACAACAACCCACATACAGGCACTACATCAAGGCACAGCCACTGGTTTATGCTGGGTTAGATGCTCGAATACTATCTTCGTCCATTCGCATTGGGACAACTATAAGGATTTTCTGAACCAAGCAGACACAACAATTTGTGCTACAGATCGAACTGATCCACGGCGTGAACCTTTATGGATACGTCCTACCTCCTATAGCCCACCTCAACTTTCTTCAGTCCCCGGTAATACGAGTATAACGGATCCGTCTCAACCCACGTGTCCTCTTTCGATTTTTTTCGCTTTTCCACATCCTTTTCTCACAAACGGAACTCCGCAATACTAAGGCGACGATACCAGTACGCCTACATAAGCAAAAGTTTTTATTGTGAGGTCCCACTGACGAGGAGAAAGCAGACTCGCGATCGAGGAACAAACTCTGAATCCAGATAAAAAATATATTACATCAAATTTTGACGAATTATGTAAGCCAGAAGAAGTGAATGGATCCTCAGACCGCACACAAGGTCTCTCGAGTAGGCAAGCCGTCAAAACGTTGGCGAACAGCCGGTAGTATAAACTGAACAGAGTAGGAACGATTCGGTCAGGTAAACCGCTAATATTCGTTTTTTGTCTGATCAACAAGAAATTTTTAGTGAAATTGGGGAAACATGCCGAATGAAAACAAAAGTCAATAAAATGTACGTGAAGAAGAAAAGCACAAAGCACACGGCAGCTAGCAATAAGGAGTAAAATTTACTCCTAAAAATTACATTTACTGTAGACTTTTTATAAAATGCTCTTTTACGCTAAAACCGCCCCCAAGATTCACCATGATAGCAAGTCCCGTTTGATACATTTAAAACGCTAATTTGCCAAACTAGTAATAATTTATAAAATCGAGCAGCATAGTACAGTGATTTTTCGATTTTACGAAGATAGCATAGGGGCATGTTTTTTGTTTTTTTATTCAGATAGTACATGCCATGTAACTCTATTTTTTGGGGCATCTTAAGGGGCGAAACACTAGACTACATACCTACACCTTCCAACAGTAGAAGCAAAAATATGCCAGGTTCTTTCACGATGAGGAACCTCTTTAAAAAAAATCCAATCACCGTTTGGACTTCGGCTAGTGAACCCAGAAATTACAGGGAAAGTCGCGGGGACAATGCAGGTTGTGAGGTTGCTAGAAGAAAGTCCTCTCATAACGGGAAAGAGGCTTCATCGCACGAGGAAATCGAAAAGTTCTACCAAACTTATGTTAGGTCCTCGGAGGTATAATCTTGCATCGGCATTTCGCAATAACGGTAGATAGAGCAAAAGTGAGGTGGATCTGCAAGTTACAAATATAATATAATATATTATAGAACAAAGAAGATTGTCCGTAAGACCAAGAACTCAACCTCAGTAAGAGGTTTATCTTTCGACTTGTTCTACTTGCTGTTCAATCCTATCAAGTCAAAATAATGAATGAAATTAACTAGGTAATCAATAAACATATAATTCTTAGATGAGACGTTGATCCCATCGCTGGCCACCCACCAATGCGTCGAGATATAACAATTAAACGGCGTTTAGTACACGCATCAAAAGTCAATAAGTAAGGCGGAACATGACTCATTGGCTGTCGCTAAGCTAAAAATATGAAAATGAATAAACGCCTACTCTGCTAGAGCAAGTGAGTCAAAGATCCTGAAATAGGGAGAACATTTTACTTAGGTAAATATTTTGACCTCAACGAGGCTTCAACGAAGTCAGAAACCACCCAGTCTATGAATCAAAATAACATTTTTGATATAATAAAATATCATTAAAATGTTTGACATAATAAAATCTCATTAAAAATTTACCAAAGTTCTCTGGAAGTTTCAATTTAAAACCGTTTGATTAAAATTTTTCATCGAACTTAGTCGCACACCATTCTGGCCCGGAGACTGAGGGAGAAAACCCTTGTAAATTAAAATGAACCATTAACAACCAATATTCTACCACCCCACGCATTTAAAGACATGGGTCCCAAAACGAAATCGTGCCAGAAAATAATGTGGCATTTATAGAGCCCTCGGACTGTTTCACAACGCACCCGGGGATCAACATCTCTCCAGCTCGGGTTCCCAGAGGACGTTGACTGGGCTAAAAGAGCGAACAGCGACAGACGCAAATAGCTGCCTCGACAAAGGGCCTTCCGTCCCCGTGTATCCGTCAGATATCATGCCTGTATCGATGAGAGCCCAATCTCGAAAGAAATCCGAGGATTTTTCAAGTTTTTTAATGGCACATGAATTTCTTCGATTTTGTACAGCGAGCCAAGTGGAAATACGATGACGAAAGGAGTGACCGTTGGGACACGTGATTCACAGAAGGATTTCCGAATAAGTCTGTGGAGTTGAGGGGGTCGGCCGTAACTCAGGATCAACTTGAACAAACCAGTCATCACCCAAACAGATTCATATTAGTCATGTGCAATACCTAAAAATAGAACTGCGGCTGCGACGACTCACTTTACAAACCAATAAGAGTTGTGATACGGGAGAAGTTTAGAATAACGGAGACTTTTCAATCACAACAAAATGCTATCATTCGATTTGAAGAGGCTGAACGGCTACGGACATTGCATAATGTGGCATTACGGTGAACCTTTGAAGAGATTTCGATATATTTTGGCACCAAGGCGGAAAACCTTAAAATTTAACCAACGAATAAAGTCAATGATCCCAACAAAAAGAATATCGAGCGTGGGATTTGGATTTTCGTCACACGCAGGGCCTTGAAAACGAGCGTACACAATTGGCAAAGGCGACTGGCATATCCGAACAGCCGTGCATCAAAAAGAGCTCCTGTCGATGAGAATAAAGGCGATGACAGACTGCGTTATACGGTGCCAACTGTTTGATGGGACAGGAAAAATAGGTTGTAAATCGAAAGGACCGAGTTTTGGCTGAGGTCTGAGGATAATCAATTAGGCAGAATACCGATGCGGCAAAGGCAGGCTGATAAAACGGGAAGAGTGGCTTACACGTGCCCTCAGTTCCCCTAGGGACAACCAGGAACTCGAAATAGACAGGACATTTCACCTGGGGTCCCTATAGGTTCTGCCCTGTTAATGAGGCGAGCCTAGTGAGGAACAGATTCGACGCAAGGGAAGCGAGGGGAAAGACACAAGTTTTCAACCACATTGTTAATTGGCATAGGCCCAGCTCACTGAAAAATCAGTGAATTGTTCAGAAACATTTCACGATTTTCTGCGTCAAAGATCGTCTGCACCAGAAATCATGAAAACAAAGTCACTTGCGAGGTAACGAACACGAAAATTCAAGTTCGAAAGTCCACCAGTACATAATGAAAATAGCAGCACATCTCAAATTCAACTAAACGCAACTCAGATTTTTACGTATCCATGATGATGGAAATAACGTTTTGAAAAATAAAATGAAGCACAAATCATTACACAACTTACCCTTAGACGAGCTGTGTACGGTTTGAGAATGTATGTCCCTTTGAAAGGATAAGAAGCAACCATTTTTTTAAACCGAAAACAGTACTCTCAACAGGAAAAACAGCGAAATACAATCCACGATTTGTTCACAACAGTGCTGCACCTAATAAACAAGTTCTACTAGTGACATCTCTAGAGTATGAGATTTGGCAGAAGAATGAACCAGGAAGCCAACCTCTTACCCCCTCTCGATTAAATGGCGCTAGGCTCCGATCGAACCACCAATAGAACAGATATTTTAGTATATTGCGGATTCGCCATGATTAAAGACTGCTTGCTTCAAAAGAGAGTAAGAAACAGTTTTTAAAACAGACCTATGTAAAAAATTCACAAAAATTTCGAGTTGATTTGAAGGCGGCGCATCCATTTTGATAAGCAACCCTATAGCCGAACAGTCGTCAGCAATGTCGTGTATTGTGATCGGTGAAAGAGGGCAAGCTGAGTACAGTGGCGCTCTCACATTGGATCACATCGATTGATGGATTGATAAAAACTGAGTCAGTTAGTAGTAGGTAACGCTTAGTAACCCACCATTTCATACAAGGTTCGACGAAGTTATCAAGAATAACGTGTACAAGTTGAATCAGGACTAATTTGAACTTACGCAAATTTCAAGACCAAATCTATGTCTAAATATGTACGGCGCTAACGTTGACGTTAGTTAATATTAATATTTTCCGAACGTTGCAGAATATGATCCCGCCCATCAACTGTTAGCTTGAGCAGGACCAGAGTGAATAACGTTAGTTTCTTAAAATCAAAACAAAACATCGAAGCTGAATTACGTACAAATAAATCGTTGTCAACAAGCAAACCAGACGACCCGTTCGGCCATGGCGAATTTCGGGCGTGTGCCACTTCCCATTCGTGGTAGTTGAACACATAATGCAGCGCGTTCATGATCACAAACAGCATAATTTCTCACGTCAAGCTAAGCGGGACTTCCGTTTCAAAGGGCTGCCGAGCCAGAAATGGAATTCCAGGGCCTCCCACCATTCTTCCCCCTTTCCAGATGAGAAAAACTCGCTATGAAAAGGGTTACAAGAGAACTGACTGGAAGTTGACTGAGCGAGGAAGGGACGGGCACTTGGAGGCGGTCCAAATCCAAACTCGAGTTACCGGGGAGGTGTCCACAATGAAACGAGACATTCCACGAGAATTTTGGCACGGGAGACCGATTTTTAACGGTAGGATCTCATTCCCGAGATTTGGAGGGGGGAGGGGGGGCTGATTGACGAAATACAACATTTATGGGAAAGTGAAAAAATATTGCATCCCCCAATCTATCAGAAAGTGGCTTGTTCGTTTTTGTACCCTAAGCATGTGAACAAGTATACGTTTCAAGACATTTCAATTTCTACATTATTTCAGACTAATCAGCAAAAAGTGAGTACAACCATAGCTATCAACGAACTTGAATAATTCGATTATTGCATGAAAAGGTCACATAGACGAAATTAAACTTAAAGGTCGTCATATACTAACTAAAACTATTTACTATCCGTACACTACACCCCACATAGGAATGAAGAAAAAAACCATGACCTCGCTATGTTTATCAACGAGAAATTTTCAAGAGCAGCCTCTATTTATAGGGTAGCGTCGGAAACGACGACATTGGTGGAAGGACAGAGTATTAGTGAGGTGAGTGCGGGTGATGAAAGCACTAACGAAGTTGTGAGGCGTTGCGTTCAGAATTAAGATGGTACAACAGCGTGGAAAAACACCTAAATTTACAGGTCGGCAACCGGCCAGAATCTGCGGCTTCGCTCTAACAAATACTTGAGGGAAAAGGAGGACAACGAGGAAATCATCGGGAAAGGTAATGACCGTCATCATCAAGCACCACTGTGCAGTCGTGTGCTGGCTGTGAGGGGTGTGTACTGGTGGGGTTGGTACAAGGGAGATTAAACCCACATGTGCAAATCGGATCAATGTCCCTCACAGATTATGCACCAAATTTCCAGATCAAGTTCTAACTAACGATCCACACTTAGTTTAGCGTAGGTTACCTCCAGGACAACTGAGGCGACGTCCGAAAGATAGAAGATTAAATAGGATGAACGGCGTAATGCGGGCTGTAGTATGCAGATAGTAGAATCATGCACATGCGATCTGGAAGATTTTCATGCGTCTCCTTTACCTCCTTAGCAATTTGATCGAGTGCCTGGTCCTCTGCTGTATGGTTGGAAGCGCCCCTCCGGCGACCAGACGCCGTGTCCATCTCCAGTTTCACTTTACTTCTGCCGAAACATCTGAAATACAAAATCATATTATACAGAATCTATCGGTTAATGGAAACTGAAGAATCATTAGTGATATTTTATGCTACCAAGATGTGCAAGTCTTGATATAGAAAGCAATAAAAAGAAAATTTCAGCACTGGCTTACTCAGTTTTTCAAATCTTTATGGATGCGTCTGCTACCCATTTCCCACCAAACTGTCCCGATTTTTCAAGATAATAATTATTTACTCAGAAAATCGATTTTTTGAATTAAATTTCATTCGCCCGATAAAATCGAGAATTGATTTTTTAATGCTAATTTTTTGAAAAATCGGGCGATTTTGGTTTATTATTCTTGGAATAATACACCTATGTAATCGCGACGGAGGTCGAAAATTCTGATCAAAATTCGGCGTTATAAGTTTCAAGAGATTCCAAAAACGAAATGTCTGTACGCCGTTTGAGCCGTTTTGGGCAGTAGGATTTTTTTTTTTTTTTTTTTTTTTTTTAAATCTGAAATGTTGTCAAAATACTCGGTTTACCATTTAGTTGTGCCCACAAGGTTTTCAACCCGATCGCCCAAACCCGTGTGGCGCTATGGGGCCAAAATGGAGCTACGGGATTTTTTTTTAGGTTTTCGGCAATGGGGTCGCGCTAGGTATCGTTTTCGAGGTATTTTTGGACGGAAAATCCACTTTTGTAAAATTTGCAGCGGTTTTTTTTACTGAGCGATTTTTTCCCCTTGAAGATTAAATTATGGATTATTAAATTCTCAGCGTTCAGTCAGATGAAGTAAAATGGAACTACCTAGTGGCCCAATCAGGTCCAATAAAGGGAAACACCACCAATCAGAATGCTCGCATGGAGCGGAAGTATCCAACTCATTTGATAAAATTCAGCATTAATATACATCCGTGAAGGTATGTATTTAATACAAGGACAGAATTCAATTTACCATTCAGAGCTGGTTTCACCAAGAGGTAAAACCAAGAATAACATTAATTTGGTGGTTTTAGTAGTCTCTGACTTCACCCAGATGACAAAGTACAGCTTGCGTAGGTGTATATATATATATACCTTTTTTAAAAATCGGGTCCGATATAAAATTGATTTCTTTATACCGATTCTCATCCCTACCGTCATTGGGCGCTAGCAATATTGTGCCAAAATTGAGCGAGCCTGCTACGGGAGAAGTTCTAACCCATTCATCACGTCCTCGGAATGCATGATAATAATATTATTATACTTTGCCATTCTTATGAATATTTTTTGCTATTTGCTCTACCGAACGACTATCAACAGCTACGAGAGTTCCTACGTCCAATTCAAGACCCCCCCCTAGGCAAATGCATTATTCGCCACTTTTAAATAGATGGCCAAGACGAAAAACGCTGCGATCCGATCTTATCTATCTCTTTAATAGGAAAATCAGGTCAAGACGCATGCATATTACCCAGGAAGGTCATGGAAAGGTTGGAGCATCCATCTGGTCGACGGATAATAAATCGTTTATCACTACACACGGCTTTTGGAATGAAATTATCGAATTATGATAATATCGATAAGAAATGATTACTCAAATCACAAATGGTTTGATGAAACGACAGACAAGGTATGATGGAGGAACTATGAAGGGTGAGATAAGCAGCAGGAAATTGCGATATTGCAAATATTAGAACAAGGGTAAGTAACTAATCGATTCATTAACATAGTTAATTTTACCCGTAGTAAACCAAAAAGAGCAAGGTAAACATTCATGTAGCACTTTTGAGTGGTCGGCTGGAAGTAGGTTGTAGTGCAGGTACCACTAGCATTCAACTGAACTTCCACCACGGGCTATTTATCGATCGATCAATCAGGGAAGGACATGTTTTAATTATAGTAGGCGGTTTTTGACGGCTCGGCTATCGAAAAAGCCGATGAACTCATGGCAAAACTCCAAAGGCAGGTCATCCTTCGGTTCAAAACTTACCACAAACCACCTTCACGGTAAAGGAGTCCCCTTCAAAGTTCTACTTCAAGTATCTGGTAGTTCAAGTGCTGTTGAGGCAAGCAATATACAAAATTATCGCCCGGTCGAGTTAAAAGACGAAAAATCATGGTAAGGGGGCGGTAGGGAAGAAATAATCAATGGAAACAGGGAATGTCAAAAGGCAGAGTCGGGGGGCCGTACCTCGAAGCCTTCCGGTCAACTTTGAACTCCGGTAAGTCGTCCACCCGATGGAGAGTTGAGTTTTTTGGTTCACTCGCGGGTTTATTGGGCGTCACGTCGCGGTTTTACGGAAACGGGAGAAATCGCGGGAGTGAAATTAACACAGAAATCAAGCTAAATATCACATGTGTGTTCCATTTCACAGGCAAACGAGTTGACTTTGGGCAGCGCTGCGGGCGGCGGAGTGAGCAACTGCTGACAAGACGCTTTCTTTTGAGCGGGAGATTCAAAATAGGGGTGTGGACGTAAGTGGGCCAGCTGACCAGGTGAAGCGACATTGCGCTCCACCATCTCCCCAAATGATAGGGAAAACTTCGCCGGCGTCACTCGAACGGATCATGGAATTAAATGGCACAGAACGCCCTTATTGAAGGAAACTTGATTTTGTTATTCATTTTATTTTATTTCAAGCAAAAGTCTTACCTACCTCAAAAATGTTAGTTTCCAAATTTTGGAAAAGTGTTCTTCAGTTCTGGGCGTGCAATTAGGCCTTTCTTTTCTCTTTGGGAGAAAAAATTCCACCGACTGAGAAGATATTATATAAGAAGATCTTAGAAGATATTATAAAATATTACTTATTAATATCTTGTGCAACATGAGCGAAGAATAAGAGGTTCCTCATGACGCATGATTTTGACACATAGCTCTTCTTAACTTCTTCATAACTTTTACAAGACTGATAGGCCAATTACCTAATTCTTACCCAAAATTACAATGTAATTTGGGGACATGTCATGTCCTTCTGTTTGAGACGAAAGCCTCGACAAAGTAAGTTTTAACGCATACGGCTATAAGACTATATATAGCCCCATTGCAAGACACCATACTACAAGAATATAGAATCTATATTCTTGTGGTATGGTGTCTGACCCTCTGGCATTATGTTCTGTTACCTACTAGTTCATTAATTGGAGGTATTTAGCCCTGCTCCCCATTTTAATTTTAAAATTAAATTTAGTTTTAACTAAGATTTCTCCTCAAAAATCTGGATCAGAAATAGACCAGAGTCCTGAGCACTGGGGGGTCGAGAGCCCACAATACCTTGGCATCTGGCATTCATCAGGTACCTATTCTTTACGGTTCTGATTTCATCTCAGGACGCCTGGTAATTCAGGATAATATCCTGAATTAATTGGCGTCTTAAGATGATTTGACTCGGAGGCCTGATTTCAAAGTATGTAGTTACGTACCTACTATGTATGTATTTTCGAAGAGTTCAATAATCCGGTGCACAGATTAAATAATTTTTTACTCATTCTTCATTCATTACATACCTAATAAATTATTAGGGAGGCTCGATTTTAAAATACACCTACGCCTCCCCGACAACCACATAATTTGATTTAGGTAGTTTCTGGAGGGAAAAAAATCTCTGCACCAGATTATTGAACTCTTCGAAAATAGAAACTTTGGTCTGTTTTTATTTCATTTATTTTTTTACATCGTTTCATTCGTTCAATTTCATCTAATTCATTCAATTGTTCTTCTTCCAACTTTTTAAATTTAATTTTCATATAGGTAGGTGCCTATTAATTTTTTTTAAGATTTTTTATAAACTCCCTTATAAACTTATTATTCCCCTCCCCCCCTTATTTTTTCCCTCCTCACGTCCCATGGAGGAAAGAAATCTTTCTTTCCTCCATGCTCACGTCCTTACCATCGCTACCTAATACATAGCAACATGAGACATCACTACATGACAGTGCCAGCTAAATAAGAGATCAACAGCAACATCTCAGTTTGAAAAAAAATCTTCTCTATGGTGTGCGAGTTGTTTTGTTGGTACTCTTGTGGTTTTCTCCCACCTTCCCCATTTCTCCTCCCCCTCGCTGATAGCTAATGTCAAGTGATAAGCCGGCCCACTCGCGTTAGGTTTTGTTCCCCGTTTCTTTTCACTTCGTTTATTTTTTTACGTCCCTTCTCCACGCTCCTTTCACTTCTGGGTGTTCGTCCACTGCTGCAAGCCTCAGTCGACGATTACTGCGTAGCTTGCGGTCAACTTAACTCGATTTGAGGGGTCGCAGCAAATTCTTCGGGGATATCTTTTCCACTCGGTGCTGACCATGTCTGACGTTCTGTTCTGTGGAGTTGAGGGGTACGAGCAATAGTTATTTTTATTTTTGACATTTTATGTCTTTGCTTTGGCACATGAACAAAAAAATCGTCACGAAAACTGTTGACGAAAATTGTCCCAAGCCGTTTCTAGGGAAATGGAACTTGTTTAGTTTTTCCTTAGCTGTTTTTAACTTGTAGTTTTTAGCTTAGTAGTTTTTAACTTGTTTGCCTACCAGCACTTGCCAATTTATAATTTACATGGCAACGGTGTACTAGGTATACTAGGTATTTATGTTCGGTGGTGATTTATTTGAAGGCATTAAGTAGGTATGTACTGGTAGGAACACGGATCAAAATTTGTTCTGTGTTCCTACCAGTACCTACATTTCCCAGTTTTAACTCAAGTAAACTCCAGTATATTTTGTGCATTGATTGAATTATAGTCCAACTTGTGGTTTTTCTTGTTCTATAGTTAGATTGGTCACATAATGATGTGATTCGTTATCGGGAATCGTATATTAGTTCCAGGTCTGGCTAAGAAGTTTCAATTCATAATAATTCAAACTTAATTCATTATAATTGAATAGTAATTCATTCAATAATAACTGAAACTTATTATTACACAGGTCAATAAAAAAAGTCGACTTTTAGGTCCGATGCTAAAAACCACTTAACTTCGTGTTTTTTTTTTTTTTTTTTTGAGGTGCTAAATCCGAAAATGGCCTCCGTTTTCTCGGGAGCCCCATGTTGTTTGTCGTGTGTGTCATTTACTTAAATTTAATGCTGAGCATACATGAGTTAGGGTCTAAAAACAGAGAAATAATATTTTATGTAATTTTGTATATTAGGTATGTAATTTTGCCAAAAAACGCTAAGAAAAACGTCGTTTTTGTAAAAACCAAAGTCATTAATGGCATTTATGGCTTGAAATATGGAATGACATGCTTAAGAAATTTCCAAAATTGGGCTGCAATAAGAGCATACAAATTTGGGGATTTTTCGCTAAACTCAAATACCTAACATTGACAAACGATGCAGGATTGTAGTGTCCTTTCATTTATTTTTGTATATTCTCTGTATAGAAATAGAACGAACGAGCTGGAATCAGGAGGATAATATAATATATTATGTGTATTTATTTATATACACATATTATGTGTACCTATCAGATATTATCCTCCTGATTCCGGCTCGTTCGTTCTATTTCTCCTTCTGATTTATCAGAACCATCTTCGAAAACCGTTGACCACGCAACATACCTTCCTAGGTATCTGAGTTATGTGCCTACCTACTTATATTACGCAATCAAAAATGTTGGCGCTCTTGTATCCTTGAGATAAACAATGGTAGCCGGTGGTTAATTTCGGCTCTTGATAGTATCTCAATTTATATTTGTAAAAAAAAAAAAAAAAACTTACCGTTCATAGCCACCAATTTGTGTATAGAGTGAGATAACGTGGCAATAAAACGGCGTATTAATGCCCTTGAAATTGGCGGTAAACACTCAAGTTTCAACGCGTAGATACGTTTTTTACTCATATCGGCAGATAATGGCGTAAATTTTGGCCAATCTTAACTTATTATCAACTTTCGTGTTCAAATACACCCTCAGATTGCTAGTGAAAAATGCGTCTAAAATGTGTTGAAATGCAACAGTTGCAGTTACTGTTGTTGCCGTAGCGAATGAACAATGAACCTCTCAGAAAGACCGCTCTCGTAAAACCGCGTCCAAATGCGATTTCGTGAGGGTTTCGTTGGTGATTTTTTCCTGTCCTTCAATTTCCTTCGTGTGACCTGTTTTCCGCCGAGTCGATGAAATTCTCTAAATGAACAAACGATTTGATCTCACGTTTTTCTCTGTTCGTCAACGACCTGCCACCACTAATTATTTAGTGGAACGAGACATTCCAGTACCAAAACAAAAGTACTAAAAAAGAATCTCGAGTCGAAAATTGATACGAGTCGTTTTTATGAGGGTTGTGATCGGCATGACTTCACTACTCGCCCATTCACTGGAACCGAATACTCAGTGAGATGAAAAGTAGGCAGTATTTCACGCTTTATTATTAAGTTATAATTTTGATGAACGAATTTCTTTTCCAGTGGCGGTACTCATTCTAAGGTGGTTCTTTGCAATGGACTCGGAAAAGTACTTTCGTCCGTCACTGGCCCAGGAACGAATTATTGGGTAATTGATATTCACGAATGCAAATAACGTGTATCTGAAAACCTCAAGTTAACTATTTTCAGTGTTTTGTAAGGTTTAAAACCTTAAGCCGCTCCTTCATTCCTGACAAGTTTTATATAATAGCCAGCCGGTTGCGTCCAGAAAGTTCAAGGCACTCTGCTCTTTTTTATTTAATTGATACCAATATTGGCCCGCGTCCTTGAGGTATTTGTGGACACCGTAATGGAATCTTAATCAACACGTACGAGTTGATTGGAAAATTTCTGATAATTTAATATCAAGTTTGTTTATTTTATTTTGAAGGAAACTTGACATATTTTATTTTTTATGTATTTGTCAGATTGGCATGGACGAAGTCAGAGGCAGAATCGTTACCATGGTTGGTGAAGTAAAAAATAAAGCTGGGGTGGCTCCAGATGCTCCTATCAAATGTATTGTAAGTGTTGAATTCTGTGTGATTCTCAGTCCGGCTGTTTTGTATTTGACTAAAATTCCCTTGTAATTTCAGTGCATGAGTCTCAGTGGTGCTGAATCTGTCCAAAGTAACGATGAATTCAAAGCTGGGTTTGAGCCGATTGGACTTGCTGAAGAATATGTTGTTTGCTCTGACACGAGGGGACCCATAGCTGCAGTACACGAAGCTGGTAATGTTTCCTTCTTACCTACAAAAACTAATTAATCTCCAAACCATTACTACGTTTGGAGGATTTCCTAGCTATCCCAAGTTAGGAAAAAGCCCTTATATCCCCAAGGTTCTTCCAAGTAACCTGAGAAGGTCAAGTTTTCAAAATTATTCATCGATAAATAATTGTTTGCGTAAGCACTTGATTTCATATTAAAATTGTCTAGTGTTTGTCTTGTATTCATTCCTATCTCAATAATTTCCTGGTCCGGTTAATTCTCGCATTGAGTTCATTGAGATAAGTGTATTGAGGCGAGTTTGGCCTTCGCTTTGATCTTGTCAATCGACTGAGATATTGTTGAAGTGAAATTGGGACGCTCGGATTCTGAACTCATTTGAATGGCGATGCCGGCTGGATTAATAGAGCATCTCCATCTAGATATTCCGGGTCATTTCCATCGTTCAGACATCATGACGCAAATTTGGCGAATGAGGTCTGAATTTATCCGGAGTCACTGCAGTAACATTGTCAGTCTATGCATTCTCGTTAGGGACGTCTCAATACCACTCAAGTTTGGATAGGTACTTGTTTCAATAGGATATTTACCTCATAATATCGAACTTAAACTTTGATAGTATGGGTTCGAAAATATTGATAATTTCATTTTGAGTTCACTTTAAAAAATTAATCACTGGTAAAAATAATGAAATAAAAAGCGAGAAATCAAGTTTATTTCATCCTGTGTAATTGCAATTAAGGAAGATTAAAAACATTTTGTCATTTCGGTTGAAAACAAGGAAGAAATTACACAAATGCTCATTATTATTTGATATAGAAAAATTGTGCAAAACATTTCAATAAAAAAAACGCTTGCATACATTGCATACGTCTGCAACATATTGGGACATTTTATGTCTTTAGTCCCCACCACCATCACCCCCCCCCCATTTCCTACCCCATTACCTGGGGACTTTTGAGAAGGATCATAGCGAAGAAATGAAATCTGCGTAATGTACACCACGCGTATTAGTAGTTCAACACTACAACAATCATCAACACTTACAGCTAAGGAAAAACTAAACAAGTTCCATTTCCCTAGAAACGGCTTGGGACAAATTTCGTCAACAGTTTTCGTGACGATTTTTTTGTTTATGTGCCAAAGCAAAGACATAAAATGTCAAAATCATTTTAAAAAAACCTTACAATGTTTAGACAGATGGGGACCCCCAAAAATGGATTATGCGTCCAAAATGACTCGGAAATTGACCCTCATTCGACCTTCAGACACCCTTCAAAAGCTCCATAGATCCCCACGGTGAAATTGGATCGTTCTGGGACCCCAAAAAATGAATTATACGTCCGAAAACACTTCGAAAACAACACCCCACTCGATATCATACCCGAAACCCTTCAAAATCCCCTCCCGGAGCCTCATTTTAGCCTCACAGATTTGGGCGATCGGGCTGAAAACCTTGCAGGCACAACTAGATAGGTAAACCGAGAATTTTGTAAAAATTTCAGGTAAAAAAAAAAAAAAAAAAAAAACGGACGGGACCCATGGCTCTACAGTCACATCATTTATAATGATTAATTTTTCGCCATTCAACCCTCTACTACTTGTAACCAACCGCCAAACTTCCTAACAGACCAATCATGTGATTATAGTTTTCGCGATTATGTTGCGTAACGGTTTTTTATGTCGTGACGGGAAAAAAATGAAAACGTCCTGTTAATCATTATTAAATGATGAAAAATTCCTTCTGCCCAAAATGACCTGGACGGCGGACGGACATTTCGATTTTTGTTGTTGTCTTGAAACGGATATGTAAAATCAGAATTTTCGATCTCCGACACGAATACATAGGTGTATTATTCCAAGAATAATAAACCAAAACTGATTACTTATAGGGCAATTTCGGTTGGAATTCAGTTTTCCGAAAATCGAATAAAATGCGCGAGTTTGAAAAACTCGGGCTCAGGAATGCTCCCTAGGAAAAGTAGTTCATGGAGATGATATCAACCATGACCATATCTCATATCTTATTATGATGGTCAGTGTTGGGACAGACTGTAAATATCCCTTGTTCAGAAGAAATGAAAGTGACCATCACGACAAGACATTTATGACATAAATACATTGTACTGCCTTCGCCATACCTACAGGGTGATCCTGCAACACCCACCAATTTCCCTCCACAATTGTCAACGTTAACCATGAAGTTATCTTCCTACTTCGTACTTGTACGAAACGTTTCCACTTCCCCCGAGACAAGATCATGGTCTTATGGTAGAAAATAGGATTAAGAGGAACATGAAATCGTTTAAGAATCTAAACCTGAAAAGCTTAAAACTGGTAAATATCGGACGATATCGGTATCCAAGCATCGTAATTTCTGATGTCGGAATGGTAACGTCCCTACTCTGGTTCTGATTTTTCCTCAAATCTATAATACATAATAATTTTTTAACACAGCCAGTGCATCTTTCTATCATGGACATTCGATATTAATATTATCATTATTATGACATCGTAAAGACATAATTTTCTTGCAGGTTGTGAATGTCAGTCAAGCTCTGGTCAACCTACACTTCAGATATCATATTACCTCTTTTCATATTTCAGGGGGTGCAGTATTGATCGCGGGGACTGGATCAAACGCCTTGCTAGTCAATCCAGATGGAAGCGAAGTGCGATGTGGAGGATGGGGTCACATTCTAGGCGATGAGGGCTCTGGTATACATAGTTCCATTGATAACTCTCCTTTAGAGAAAAATGATTATGGAAATGAACAATGTGATACTTTATTTGGTTTGCAGCTTATGGCATTTCACACAGGGCGATAAAAATCTACTTTGACGACACAGATGGCTTACAGAAAGCGCCTAATGGCTACAGCACCAAAGTCTTGTGGTCTACTATTCAGAATTTCTTCAATGTTAATGAGAGGTATAATACACATTAATGAACAGTATAATAATACACATTTCTTCCAATGGGCTCCTTGAAAAGGTCGGAATTCAGCATTTCTAACAACATATTTTAGCACCCTTTAAAACCTCTTTACACAAATTTTTAGCTCGAAAATCGGTATAGTTGTAGAACTGTTTTTAGAAATATTGGAGATTTTAAACTGAAAGCGGAGGGCCCGCGACGTAACACCTTCCCTTGCTGGGCGTCGAGTAGTTGGGCACTGAGCCGCCAGAGCGCTGAATAACAAATCTTTACGGAATCGGAATAAATTCACTCGGCCTGGGTCGATTTTCGAATAACCTTCTTTGATGGGCTTGTGTTCATTTGGACGCACTTAGTGGGTCAGGGAGGTGATTACGTTTGGCCGCACTCGTTTGTGAAGCGATCGTCCCCTTTGGACGCAGCTGAATCAACACCGCACAGTGGGACGGTCTAACCGGTCTCGAGTTATGGGCAAAAATGTGTGAAAACCCACGTTTTTGTCAAAATTTGCGTACAATCAGGCCCCGTTCCGGTTTGGAGGGGTGCGTCCAAACATGCCCCGATTGTGCGTCCAAATGGGTTCCGTTTCTAGGACCTTGCGTCCAAATGTACATCGACCCTTTGATGATAACCTCGGTGCTCGATTTTTTGGGTTTATTATTCTTGGAATAATACACCTATGTAATCTTGACGGAGGTCGACGACTCCGATCGGCCTCAAAATTTGACATTATCCGTTTCAAGAGGTCTAGATTCCAAAACCAAAATGTCCGTCCGCCGTCCAGCCGTTTTGGGCACTAGGCATTTTTTTTAAATCTGAAGTTTTGACAGAATACTTGGTTTACCATTTAGTTGGGCCCGCAAGGTTTTCAGCCCGATCGCCCAAACCTACGGGGCTAAAAAAGGGCTACGGGAGGGTTTTTTGAAGAATTTTGGCTATGGGATCGAGTTTGGTGTCGTTTTCGAAGTATTTTTGGACGTAGAATACATTTTTGGGGTCCCGGAACGATCCGATTTCACTGTGGGGATCTATAGGGCTTTCATGGGGCTACAATTGAGATTTTTGAAAAAAAAAAAAAAAAATTCAAATTATTTTGTTGACAAAGAATTAGTATTCGGACATGTAACCTATATCAAAGAATAATAAACCCTTGTGTAAAATTTCAGCGTTTTGAATGACCTTCTCCGATGATTGATGAGTTGGCTAACTTGCATCCCTCGGCCAATCAAAAGATGACTAAGCCACGTACCCATGTCATGTACCCCCTTCAGTCCTCGGAATTCAAATATTATATTCTTCCTATGGCCCTATAAATAATACAGACGGGTTTTTTGAAAATTTGACCCATTTTTGTAACTTTTGAAGCATGACCTTTCCAAGAACAAATTTAAAAAAATCCTTCAAGGAGCTCATTTTCTGGTTTATCCCTCTCAGCACTAACACGTGCCACTTTTGTTGCAGGTTGGAAATATTGCCTCACATCTACAACAATTTTGAGAAGAATACATTCTCCAAACTGTGTCAAGATTTGGCTATCAGTGCTGACAAGGGGGACCCTCTTTGTAAATACATATTTGAAGAAGCCGGGCGGTGTTTGGCTAAGCACCTTCTGGCCATTTCCAGAGGAGCGTCTGACGTGAGTGAAATGTTTGACTAGTTAGAATTAAACTAGGAGAAAATACTCCACAACGCTGAGCAATTATAAACTTGACCTTTTTTTTCAGGAGCTCCTGAGCCACAAGGGAGGCCTGTCGGTAGTCTGCGTCGGCTCCGTCTGGAAAAGCTGGCACCTTCTTAAGCCCGGATTCGTTCACGAGATCGCCTCCTGCCCGTCGAAACCCAAGGAGTTTTCCCTTTTGAAACTGAGCAACGCCACAACCGCCGCCACCGGCGCTGTCTACTTAGCCGCCAAACATACCAACTATTCTCTTCAGAAGGACTACGCCAGCAACTATTCCGTCTGCCATCATTATAAGATTGACACGCAGAGCGGCTGAAGAGTAAACGTTTCAATTCACTCAGCTAATTGCGTTTGTTGACAGGTTTGTTTTCCAACAGTGTTTAGCACGTCTCAAATTGGGTCGAACGGGCACTGTTGGGGCCCTTGCATGGATTCAGGGGCTTTCTTCGTAACCAGCACTCTCCGTACTCACTGACTTACGGTGTCTCTAGTCTCAATTTTTTTGCTCACTTATCAGGTCAGAAAATTGGAAACCCCCATTTCTGTTGCATCTCGTAGTATTTCTGTAGTAACTATGACTGACCTGGTCAAGTGGGTGCGAATGAAAGTGCGTTTACTTGTTCCATTCCATCATACATTCCACTTCCCCATGAGGCTGTTGGACGGGTGGGTACCAGTTCCGCGCAAAGCACTTTCTACCTTCCACTTCTGCGCGGAAGTGAATTTTACAATTTTATAATTTCGCGATAGACAAAAATACTGTAGGTGCCAGTTCCGTCCCAAACCGGCGGACAGTTCAGCGCAAACCAAAGCGGAGGTTACCATCCTTTATAAGCCGTACTCAATACGAGTATTTGAATGCGATACCAAGCTTTGCCAAGATGAAAGCAGCATCCCACTACTTTGACTTCACTCCAAGCACGTTTGGTAGCCGTGCGTATCTTTCAAAATTCAGTTCTGGGTGAAATTAAATCAGTGCTGTCTCTCACGTTTCCTTCAATATCGTTATCACCACTGAGGTCCGTATAAAAGCGAGCTGTACACTCTTTGCCACGACATACCACATTTCACCTCGCGATCGCGACGAAATTTAAATCCTTCTTTTATCTGTAGAGGCTTTCCCTTCTCGCTCAACATCTGAAGCCATGTTGGACGAGAAATTGTTGAAATGGCGAAATTTAATGTAGAATACAATCGACGAGCAGACACACAGGAACACACGACACTCACCGGAGAACTACGTATACAACATAAATACGGCACAAACGCCGATATGACATCTCAGGGCGAGAGTTCATGTCAAAGGAGCATCGGAAAAGTCGAACAAGGATCAATGAGTAACAGAAGTCATCCGATTGACAACACACTGACATTCCATGTTGACATGGATTCTTCCTTGGGCGGAACTGTACACTTGGAATGACGGCGCGGAGTTGTACCATCGGAAAATATTGACTGTCGCGGAACTGTAACATGAGATTAACTGCATTTCTCGACTTTGCGCAGAACTGTACCGCCCCGTGTTGGATTCTTTGTATCGAGTTTTCTTCTCCCCCATGGACAACAAACTAAAAATGCCTATTCTCCGAATTATTCTCTACATATTCCTGCAATTTCTCGTAGAAACCATATTTTCATTGGTAAACGTGGATATGTACCACCTACATAAATATTATTTGGAATAACGGAATTGAAGCCTGTTAAGGCAGCTGAGCTAGTCGTGCTTGGATTACCTATTAGGCACTCATTGAATCCCTTTTTTACATTTTTTAATGATGATGATGTTGATGAATGAAAGTTCATCCATTAAACGCTCTGTGGTCAACGTTCATCTGACTGTCACTCAGGCAGGAAGAAGGTAGCCGCTATCGTGCTATCGAAATTGCAAATCGTCGCTGTAGAAGCAACTCCGTTTAACACACTTCGGTCGGAAAATGAAACAGCTGTTTTTAAAATTAAACAGCTTTTACAAGAAACGGGGTTTGAATGGAACAGTTACATGAAACAATTTTATAAACGAAACAGTTTTTTGTGTCACCTGCGAGATTGGGAAGATGTGGGTTAGGCGGTGTTGCTTCAACAGTGACGAAATAATAATATTATTTCAGGTCAGCATTTCTTGCTCATGACTGATTTTTGAAAATGGGCATTTTTAGTTTAAGGTCTCGAGGGTACCACTTAGCCCCTGCTTAGTAAAGTCATTCCTAACGGAATTTGCCTTTTGTTCGATCCTTCCTAATGTTGCCAAATCTCTATTCTTCTGGTGTCTTCCTTTCGTGCTGTCAATGTTGTATACATCTAGAATTTAACAACGTTGTGTACTTTTAGTAGTAACTACCACTAACAACTGTTGTCTTCCTCGCTACGGTATCTTACTATTTTACGTTATAGAATTAAATTTTGCTCCGGCAATTCATGAATTCTAGAATTTAGTTCAAATTACTTTTAATGTTATCTAAATTCCAAATAGATTAAATATGCGATAATTACATAATAATATTATTATAGTACTAATGCGTGCCTAAAGCTCAACTTTTTAGTATTTGGAATACTTCCGTTCTTGAAGTTTTTAGGATTATTCTCGTACTGAACATTTGAAAAACTGTATGATTGAAAGCACCAATTCTAAATCGTCAAGTTAAAGTATTTTTATACTAACAATAAAATTGGTAAGTCTTGGTAAAATTATCAACTGAAACTAATTAACTTACCATTTTGTGGTGGTATTAAGTGTTAAGTAAATAAAACACTAGGAAATTTATTGTAACGTACCATTCCTCCCCTATTTGTTGATTATTGAATTGAAAACTGTGAACAGTTTAATAATGTTATTTGACCCCCTCCCCCACCCACCCCCTCCTTGTTAATGCTTCGAGTTAATCGCATACATCGTAACTATTACAGGTTTTAAGGACCCGTTATTGATTCTGTGTATAACTTGTGTTACCTATTTCAGTGCAATAAATTTTCATTTTTTATAGCAAGTCTGCCTATTACACGATTGCTTTCGCAAAAAGTATTATCTGATAGAGTCTAGTTCTGGTCCATAGATGGCGGTGCCCTGCTACATCCAGTTCTTGAGGTTCTTCGGAAGGTCCTCCCACCACCCGCTTTCACTTTCCTCCGGGAAGGCCGTCCTCCCGTCCTCGACGTCCCCGAATGGAACTCAGTCGAGTGAACGCCGCGATATCGCCAGTGTCCAGTGTGATCATGTGAGGTGCTTGGGTTCAACATGTTTTTCGTCTACCTTCGCCTCTATGGTTAGTACATGTGTTCGCCCTTTGAGCGCTCGAGCCGCGCTAATTTGCTGGCCGGGGGAGGAAAAATGTTTTTCTGAGTGACCATATTGAACGTTTCTATTCTGGTTGGTGTTGGCAACCTGGCCTGGTTTTGTTATGGCATTTTGAGCAAAGGGCATGTGAATTTAGGAAGAAAACTGCCGTTGTTCGCTTGCCTAACAATTAATTTGCTCTGGTTGGTGGAGTAAACCGCGTGACAGCTGACGACGATCAATTTGTCCTGCCAAAACTGTCGTCATTTTCAATCTCCCTGTCATTAAACATTGGTGAGCGACGAGACGATAGAAGACGTCGGTCGCAGAGGACTTTTTTTTTTCTTTTTTTTTTTAATCAGCGTTGAAGCTTTGGGATCAGTAAGGTTCAGTAGGTGTTGGCTGCTGAACAGACATGTACTTTTACATAGACCGGTCGACACCTTCTCATACCAGGAAACTAAACCTACGTTAAGCATGTCAGGCTGCCAAACCATTCTATGATGTACTCTTTCTGCGGTAGATTTTTACATTGAGTTTTACCTATTGACGGAAAATCTTTGTGAGGGTTCTCTCTCCGTCCTCCTCCCTTCCAAGGTTTGCTGAAGACGTGTGCCATAGCGTTGCAAAAATCATACCTACTGTTTCACCAAAATGAATTCAGTAATTTTTCAAACGCCCGGTGAAATACGACTAGTGTTCAGGTGTCTCTTCCATATTTAGACTTTCTTGTACATTTGGCTATGTTGTATTATAATTGTTGGCCCATAGCTGACCTTTTTAACACGAAGGACTCAGTAGCACGTGGAAGAACCCCCACCCACACCCTTCGATACATCAGGGAGCAATGTATCCTCGCGACTAACAACCGTACGGCCAATTTGAATCACAAGAGGCTGGAATCGTGTTTAATAAGGGACAAAAGGCATAGCACGAGCTCTCGGCCATAAGAGATACCTTCTCAAAGCCATTATTGACGGCCTGGAGGTAAAATGAAGCACAACTGCATTCCAACGCCCCGCAAGCGCTCCCCGCCCACCTTATTGTCGTTGGGAGTTGTTAATAAGTTGCGAGGGAAGGGAGGAGGCACCTCCACACTCCCATCAAATACGTCACACCCACAAACCCTGTGTCATGAGGGAAGCTGTAGCTCGAACCTCAAGACCTTCTGAGTGTGCAGTTTTGAAGTGACCGGAAGTGGAAAGTCCAGCGAAGAGTACTACCCCTCCCTTTAGATGCAGAGTAAATTAGGCGTAAATATGATCAAAATGTCTCATTTTCTCTGCATCATACATACTTGGAAGAAAAGTGATGTTATCCAGTTGAAAGCTTACTTGCAGCGGAGGGTTGAGAAACTGAAGTTGCAAGGCTGTGTACGAGGAATTTTTACAGAATCACAGTAAATAATGAAAGCATAGCCCCACCTTTGCGTTTCATTCTCAGGATGCCGTTGAATTTCACAATCGTGTTACAAATGATAAAACAATGCTAACTTATTAATCGGGTATCCCAGTCAACGCTAACCACGACGATTGAAGTGAAGCCATCATCTATGTATCTACTTAACAAATTTGCAAAATATTCTTTGCTTGAAGTAGGGGAGAGTGGGGTGGCCCCGGTCACTTAACTTTGGAGGTTCGCATCTAAGTCCCCGACGGACATAAACGAATAAATGCTTAAATCCAATACAATGTATGTAAAAGTATCGAAATCGTCGTCATGTCGGGTTCAGGAAGTCGGTCAATGAAAAATCGTAAAAAAAAAGCTGCAAATTTTACACAAGGGTTTATTATTCTTTGATATAGGTTACTTGTACAAAAATTATTTCTGTGTCAATAGAAAATATTTTGGAAAAAATTTTTTTGATTAAAAAAAAAAAAATTTATTTTTCAACAATAATGTTCGAAAGAATTATTCTTTATTTTTTACTCGAAAAATATTTGACCTCCTGGGATCCTTCAAAAATCCCATTTTTAGCCCCATGAAAGCCCTATAGATCGCCACAGTGAAATCGGATCGTTCCGGGTCCCCCCAAATTGGATTCTACGTCCAAAAATACTTCGAAAACGACACCTAACTCGATCCCATAGCTGAAAGCCTTAAAAAAAAACGCTGCAAATTTTACACAAGGGTTTATTATTCTTTGATATACGTTACTTGTGCAGAAATTTAATTCTGTCAATAAAAAAATTTAAAAAAATTTTTTTTGGATTTTTATCTCAAAAAAAATAATTTTTTTTGGATTTTTTAGTTCAAAAATGTGTTTTTTCAAAAATTATGTATTTTTTACTCGAAAAATATTTAACATCCTGAGATCCTTCAAAAATCCCATTTTTAGCCCCACGAATGCCCTAAAGATCGCCCCAGTGAAATCGGATCGTTCCGGGACCCCAAAAAATGGATTCTACGTCCAAAAATACTTCGAAAACGACACCTAACTCGATCCCATAGCTAAAAGCCTTCAAAAAACCCCTCCCGTAGCCCCATTATAGCCCCATAGCGCCCCACGGGTTTGGGCGATCGGACTGAAAACCTTGCGGGCACAACTAGATGGTAAACCAAGTATTTTGTCGAAATTTCAGATTTTTTAAAAATTTCCTACTGCCCAAAACGGCCTGGACGGCGGACGGACATTTCGGATTTAGAATGTAGACCTCTTGAAACGGATAATGTCAAATTTTGAGCCCGATCGGAGTCGTCGACCCCCGTCGCGAAAACATAGGTGTATTATTCCAAGAATAATAAACCAAAAACCCTCCAATAGCCCCATAGCGCCTCACGGGTTTGGGCGATCGGACTGAAAACCTTGCGGGCACAACTAGATGGTAAACCAAGTATTTTGTCAAAATTTCAGATTAAAAAAAAATCCTACTGCCCAAAACGGCCCGGACGGCGTACGGCGGACGGACATTTCGGATTTTTTGGTTTATTATTCTTGGAATAATACACCTATGTTTTCGCGACACGGGTCGACGACTCCGATCGGCCTCAAAATTTGACATTATCCGTTTCAAGAGGTCTACATTCAAAATCCGAAATGTCCGTCCGCCGTCCGGACCGTTTTGGGCAGTAGGAATTTTTTTAAAAATCTGAAATTTTGGCAAAATACTTGGTTTACCATCTAGTTGTGCCCGCAAGGTTTTCAGTCCGATCGCCCAAACCCGTGGGGCGCTATGGGGCTAAAATGGGGCTACAGGAGGGGTGTTTTGAAGGCTTTTAGCTATGGGATCGAGTTAGGTGTCGTTTTCGAAGTATTTTTGGACGTAGAATCCATTTTTGGGGGTCCCGGAACGATCCGATTTCACTGTGGCGTTCTATAGGGCTTTCATGGGGCTAAAAATGGGATTTTTGAAGGATCCCAAGAAGTTAAATATTTTTCGAGTAAAAATTAAAGAATTTTTGAAAAAACACATTTTTGAAAAAAAAAATCCCCCCAAAAAATTTTTTTGAATTATAAAAATCCAAAAAAAAAAATTTAAAAATTTTTTTTATTGACAGAATTAAATGTCTGTACAAGTAACCTATATCACAGAATAATAAACCCTTGTGTAAAATTTGCAGCGTTTTGAATGTAGACCTCTTGAAACGGATAATGTCAAATTTTGAGCCCGATCGGAGTCGTCGACCCCCGTCGCGAAAACATAGGTGTATTATTCCAAGAATAATAAACCAAAATCAGAACTTCAAAAAATGTATACTTACCTGAGTAATGTTTGGACAGATAAGAGACCCCACAAATGGACTGTATGCCCAAAGTTACTCTGAGAACGACGCTTCATTCGACCTCCAGACGACATGAATAGTAAAATTAAAAAATTAATTGTCAAAGTAAATTCAATTGAGTCTACGTCCACAGTTACTTCGCTCATGGCACCTCGTTCGACTCAGAGTTGCCAACTCTACTGATTTTTCCGATTTATACTGATTTTTTGGGACGTCCTGCGTATTTAGGGAAGAAATTCAAAATCTACAGAATTTTTGACGTTTTAGGCTGATCTACTAAAAAATTGTCAAAAACTTTTTTTTTTTTTAATGTAGGCTTGCGTACGAGTGGGATGAAATGGGTTGGTACCTTCATCTTAGGTGCTTGTCTTATACAGGACACTTTATTTATCCTTCTTTTCTTTTCAGTAGACAGTCTGCTGGAAAAGAAGGACAAATAACTTATTTTAATAACTTATATAATAGAAATCGTTTACAGTTGACGGAGAAGATCGGTCCCTTGAGGTCTCTACTATACGCAAATAATTTCTACTGTAATAACAATGATTGTTATTTATCTCTGTCCTCATCATTTCAAGGTGTGTAGATTCCAATCTGCAACGTCCGTCCGTCGTACAGGCCATAATAAGCCTTAGAATTATTATAATTCTAATGGGCTATAATAGCCCACGGACTCCTCGTAGGGTCTAGTTGGTCCAAACGTCTAGCCAGCATTGATGAGCCAAAAATAGGATTTTGGATGTTTTTGCTAACATACGCCAGCGGGGTGTCGTTTTCCAACTAATTTTGGACGCAGGATCGACTCGATTAGGTTTCAGATAAGGAGAAATAAGTCACAGCAAAAAATAGCAAATTGTGCGCCTAAAAAAGCCACCAAATTTAGGGTTGTTTAGTTAATTTTTTTAAGGTATTATTTTTTTCGTGGCATTTAGTGGTGGTTTTGCTAGTTGGTTTTGAGTAGGTATGTTAATGAACGAGCTGAGCTACTTTCTACTGGAATTTTATTAAATAATCTACACACTGGATGAAACAAGCGTTAAAACACAAATCGTGACGAAATATTACATTCTTCAGATTCCAAAAAATGTCCGTCCGCCGTCCGACCCGTTTTGGGCAGGAGGAGTTTTTTTCCTGAAATTTTGACAAAATACTCGATCTAGGGGTGGCCGCAAGGTTTCAGCCCGGTCGCCCAAACGCGTGGGGCTCTGGGGCTAAAAGGGGGCTACATAAAAATGGCGCTGTTGAAGGATTTGATGAGGTCAAATGAGGTGTCGCTTTCCGTGTAATTCTGGAAGCATAATTCATCTTTCGGGGTCCCGAATAATATTATGTCCAAACATTTTACGGAAAAATTTCTTTTTATTTGTTTAAAAAATATTTTTTATTGACTTAAAATTAATTATTGCACAATTTACCTACTTCAAAGGCTAATAAACCCTTGTGTAAAATATGCAGCGTTTTTCAATTCCCAACTGTTATCTTGTTGAACTTGGAGGCTTGCAAAATATTCGCCATTCAAGATAGAGAACAAACATCGGGGTCACTGTTTAATATGCAGTACGATTCCTCTTCTAATTTTTTTTTTTTTTATTTTTTTTTTTATTTTGCTCTTTAATATTGCGATGGGCCCAAGAATTTCATCCAGCATCTTACGCTACTTCGGACCCTCCCATAATGTTGGGCCTCTTTCTGAGTACGACTGTAATTGCCTTCAATTCCGCCCGCATTTTCGTTCTCCGGCCTCGTCTCCTCGGTCTAATATGTGGAAAATAACTTCAACTCCCCGGTCCTCATAAAACTACCAGTAGCTATTATCGAAGAGCGTAAATTGCATTGCTAGGAAGCGCCCGCATTACGTAAACTCGTCCCGCTTTAGGGCTTTTGTTTCCAGTCAAACTGCTGCACTGCGGATTTAATGCCACACGCATGAGAAATTGAATTTTTTTCTTCAATTTTCTGGTTTGGTCATAGAACGTTGCATGGTTGGAGTGTTCAGTTAGTTGAACTCCAGAGGTAAACTATATCGCTGGAAAACGTTCCTCGCAGAAGTGATTCGATTCCAGTTCAGCGATTCAAGCTTTTCAGGAAGTTGGGGGCAGGAGCCTCATCAAAGCGTTTAGTTATAATAGCGGGTTGTGGTTCAGCTAGGCGCCAGGTGTATCCGCAACATCTTCTATTAACCTTTTTTTTTCCAAATCACTCCCAGAAAGATCCTTTTCAAGTTCACCAAATTGCCGTTGGCGAAGGACCTCCTATACGGTATCGACCTCGTTTTGGGATAATTTCCTAGTCCCGTCAACAATAATTTTTTTTTCTTCAGCGATGCTAAATGACGCCACGGAACAGGGACCGAATTAAATTCTGTATAAATTTAGTGAATTTTACTGTATTTGGAGGTTTTGGTAGTCTAGAATTTCAACACGAGAGACGCATATTCAGCAGTGAGCTGTTGATAGTCGACGAGTGATTCTTGTGATTTTCCATCACATTTACAGCGTCTGAGATGAGCTTCTGGTGCGCCTCTCTTCCACCTTACAATTGGAAATGTGTGATGAAGAACTCCGGTACCTACATTTACTCGGATGCCTTCCAAAGTAAATTACTATGATGCGGTGTCGTTGGAACGCTCCCAGTTGCGGCCAGGTAATCTTCACAGTGCCCCTCCTATCGTTTTCAAAAGGGGATTCCTCCTCGTACCAAGCGCTCGCATCTGTCGCAAAGCAATCAAACGTAGCTATTATGTAAAGGTAGAAATTAACTTGAATAACACTGGCGGAAGACGATGGTTTTATTTTGACCGCGATATTGTTCGGAATGATTGAGGGATTGTAGATGTTTTGCGGTTCATTACCGCGCCCTGCGGCTACGTTTTGTGGTTAGGTGTACAAAAAAGAGACACAATAACTTTTGTTATAATAATACAGATATTCCTCCATTTTGCTTTGTCTTCCACGGCTTGTTTAATTGCTTCACCAAAGATACTTTTAAAAAGTCTTGGTTTAGGTATCTCAAAACTTTTCATACAGTGCGGGTGATTTTCAACCATTTATCTGGATCATTCTTCGGAAAGGTACTATTTGAGGTTCTTTTTCCAACATTTTCTGCTTTCCAATTTTCAATTTTGCCTTCTAAGTTCAGTCCTTGATAACCTCAGTAAGCCGACACCCATTGTTATTAAATAAATTTTGTGGTTTTGGAGATGACATTATAGGGCTAGTAAAGCCCTACCTGGCCACTGTGGTCACTCCCTAGACGTTCCACAATAATTGAATTATTCTGTTGGGGCTAGGGAGGGACAGACTAGGGAAGGACAAATAAGCCATTTTCCACCTGTGAACAAAAGAAGCTTCCAGGAAGAGCAAAATCGGAAAATAAATATAAAGAGAGCTCTAATTATGCCAAGATTGTAATACTGGGAAAAAAATTACCTACATCTTCCCTGTCAAGTTTCAATCAACACTAGGGAGAGACAGCCAATAAAAACACGACACCGATAACCTAACTGCTTCACATCCTGGACCAAACTGAAGAGGAGGAAAGCCCCCCCCCCCCCCCCCATGGCTTCTTGCCAGTGTTGCCACAATAGCCGGTATCTCGAAATTTCTCTTCCTCGGGTTGAGGGCAGGCATTTCAAAAATATCCAAGGGAGTGACTTCAAATTGTGGGACAGTGGTAAAAAGTCATGTGATCACTAGCCCATTCCATCTGAAATTTCTATTCAACGTTATTTTGATGCTAGAAAGGATGCTGAGTCACATGTTGCCCACATTATTGGATTTATTGTGTAAGAAATTTATATGAATACATCGAGAACGTTTCAACTCAGGATATGGACATTGCTAGAGGGAAGGACAAAATGATCCTTCTCCATTTTTTAATTTGGCTGACATTGAGTTTAAGAGTTATGGAATCATATGCAAAAGTTGCCTGCTGTGAGGCCAATATTCGTAAAAATTGGGGGCAACCCAGGGCATTGTATTTGGTAGAAACGTGGCTGTACATGAAATGGTACCATTTCCGACGAATGACCCATCTCGCAGCGTTGCCTACCAGGCCTCTTTCTACATGGTCGTAGGACGTCCCATTAGATCACTTTACATCTCTCGGCTCATCCTAAAAGCCACGCCACCTTATCTAATGAACCTTTTCAGATCGAGGAAAGGTCACGCATTGTTATATGTGACTACCTGCCTAGTGGCCGTGACAGGTCCATAACAGATTCCACTCTGGGAGTACCTCTGTCCCCGAAAGAATCTCTTTAATAAGTGGAACACAAGCCCACTATTTCTTTCGATAGTTTTATTTTGAGTAAGGAAAATAAAGTCAAGCGTTCGTTGACTTTTTGTGATGTGAAAGATATGAAATTGTGGCTGTAATTATTATTAAAAAAACAATTATTTAATATTCTAGGAAATTACTAAAAAAATAGGTAATTTTATCATTCTGGACACATTGGTGAAGATAGTGGTTTATCGTGCGGAAAGAAAAAGTAGCCTATCACCTTCTCGGGGAAAAGCGGAATAGTAAATTGTACGTCCCGTCTCCCCTTTCGAGCATAAAAGGTAACTGTCAGACAACTTTCAGATTTTATTGCGGGAGAGTATGTTGATAGTTTGAAATCAAACTCAGTTCTCATGTTTTGGAATGACAAGAACCACAAAAAATATATATAAAAAATCAGTAGTTTCTAAAAGTGTAAGTTTTTATGTAGCTGCAATCCTCCGCCGCGGTTTCTTCTTCCGTGATGAACTACAGAGATAAACATGCCCTTCACTGGGTGCTCGGTGGCATTTCTGAGGGCGGTTCACTTTTTCACGAGGTACCGACGGTGTGGATCCTTGAGACCACGCATGTTAGAGGCTGCATGGAGGTCGAGCAACATATCCGACTGTCTTCTGGCTCGGTCGACGGGTTCCTTTATCGCCCCCTCGTCCTCCAGCCGCCCCGATATGGATTGACCACTTGAACAGGGAAATGAGGGGAAATAAGTTTGGCATTTCGTTGAGGATGTCAATTTTGGACGTAAGGAGATGCGCTAATGTCTTGTTGGTAACACAATAGTTGTTGTTTTTGTTTTTTCGCCTATTTATAAGTCTCTACAAAGAATCGAAAATACAAAAAATTTCAGGAACGCAAAAAAAAAAAAAAAAAAAAAGCTTTAACGGTAAGGCACACCTCTATGGCCCCCGGTAGAGTCGTCTGGGGTCACCGTTCATCTGTAGCGACAGGATAAGCTGTTGGCCAGGTCAGTTTTCCTCTGGCAACCAGCAGATGGAAAAAGCAAGGGGTCCACTGACCTCTGTGTCGGTTAGAGGTAGTCCTCAGATCAGAAGAAAATGCGCGTTTGGACATTACAAAATCATATTAGTGTAAATCAAGTCGAATAATAAAATCGCACTAGTATAAATCAAGGCGACTCTGAACCCATCAAAACTGTCCTACAGAGAAGAACTTTTACTCGTTACCGCACTAGAACCCCTAGCGGCACCGAACCAGTTTGAAGAGTTGAAACCGCTACACACTTCACGTCATAAAAATTGACATTGAAATCAGACCTGATGAATTTAATAGATTAATCCTGTACACTGTAAGCTCAAGACTCGGTTTTGTGGTAGACGTACAGTGCCGATAAAATGGAAAGACTTCAAAGTGGTTGTTTGCCGATGGTGCAGAGGTCTAATCCAATGAGTTTGGTTATGGAGAGAGAACGACTCCTCTGCTGAATACTAAATTGTTTATTCAGGTAAACAATTATAGCGTGGGGACCGGTTTCGAGCAACTAAGCTCATCTACAGCCCAGAGTGTTTTGAGGTGGTTGAACGTACAATTAGTTCTGAATAGACAATTTAGTATTCAGCAGAGGAGTCGTTCTCTCTCCCTAACCAAACTCATTGGAAAGACTTCGATCATGCAATGACCCGAAACTCCCCGTCGAACTGGAACTGAAACACTTCGAAAATTATAGAAATCGGATACGGGCAACCGTTTTGAAACGTCCTCCGTTTCGAGCCTTTCTCTGATAAGTGGAAATGGTAGGAGTGAGCATCGAGTTCAGTGCGAAGGAAAAGAAGCATCGGAGAACTGCCATTATGGTAGCAGCATCTCGAGCCGTATCAACTGGATAGAGTTTTTGTTGAGAGATTTCATTAAACGGAGAAAGCTGTCGGGATGGAAAGAGAGCTAGCAGCTAGAACGCCTTTAGGGACGATCATTGCCTTTCACTGTTGAAGATTACAGTGCGCAGGTGTCTTTATCACTATCAACAAGACGTCCTTGTAATAGGGCTTACAACACCTGCGAACCTACTTAGGAAGACGACTAGTTACAACTTCTGATGTGAGCTACTGATGGTTTTTATGGCCGACTGACTGGTCGGCGGGATTACCTTCGAGAAAGATGATTCGGTTGAGAACTGATGTTAAATATTCCGAGCACAAGTCCGACATCAAACTTAATGAAGAGCAGTTCGTAACTGGCGTGGCTCGAACTAATTGATCGTTTGAATAATTGAATGAGTCAATGACATCGTGTCTCTGCCGTGGGAACAGGATTCCAGATGTTAGTCTTACGTGGTCTTGAATGTATCATTTTGACTGATGTCCCCAGAATATACAGAATAGTCGATTCGTTGGTACTAATCCAATGTTCTACTCTGGACAAGTTTCAATGAAGAAACTAATCATTCTCAGGGCGTGGCGTTTGTCTTGGAGTCAGTATAGTTCCGGTTGATGGATTTCCCAGCACACAGAACTTATTTTGAAGGTGTTGGCATTTCAAGAGTCGCACCTTCAAGTTGAGTGATAATTAATTACGATTCTCCTCATGACGGCAAGACATCCGGAGGTCGGGCTGTGCCGTACTCATATTATATGAATGGGGTTTTTGTTTCGAGGACTCACAAGCTATCGAATATCATTTATTGCGTCGTAACCCACTCCTGAAGTTGTTGGCAGGAACAGACTTGAAATTCGTCATAATTACCTTAGTTGGTAGAATATTTTGGACTTGGTTCGTGATTCTTTTGCTGTGGACATGCATCTTTTACTAAAGCAAGAGCCAAAAAGATTTAAATTGAGCTGAATTAAGTTCCTTGCGTCTTTCCTTAAAACCTCGTTGAATACTTTCGATGAATTGGTCCCCTAAAGAAAGTTTCGCGGGCCTCGAGGATTAGGTCACAGCTTCTCAGGGCCTCTGGTTACTCAGTCTTGAGTAACCCTTTATGCGCGCCAGCAGGAGGTAGGTAACTATAGGCGTGAGAAACCTCTTCGCAAACGTGGGGAGACATACCACGTAATTTCTACACGCTCAAAGAGTGAGTGTCAAGTGAATGAAAATAGCCGTTATCAGCGAAATCTGCTCATGTGAAATACGAGGCGATTATCTCATGGTTGTAGGTTATTTCCAAACTGTATGATGAATTTGTCGTCTACGTCAGCGACAGCAATTCTTATACAGTGACATTGAATTGCAATAGTTGTGCGGAACAGAAGATTTCCTTGGCCAGGCTCAGGATGTGTGGTAGCTGGCAGCGCAATGAGTGAGCCATTAGGGTCCTTGACATAGCTTCTGGGACCTACCTATAAATAATCGACTCGATTGAATCATCAAGAGTGAAGGTGAGGCTAGGCGGAAGTGGTTTGGTCTGTTGTCACTCATTTCTTGTCACATCTTGAAGTCCGAACTCTTGAACATTTCTCAGTTCTCAGGACCGCACAGTTATGTATAATTCTGAGGCGTCGCCAACTATGAAGAAATGTGAGTTTATATCGCCTTGCCTTCGAAATTCGTTTGGCGAGGCAATGATAATTAATTTATCTCGGTGACGTTCCCGAGCGGATTTATTACAGAGTGGGGGTACAAGAAGGTTAAACATTATCAAGGGTGCCTACACCTCAGCGAAACAAAAACGCACCTGCGTAAACATCCATCTGGTGCAGAGCTGAACGATCAAAACTCCCCTTCGTATTGTTCAGTTTCTTTCAGTTTTTCAGAATTTTTCGTTCGCCAAGGCAAAGATTCGTTTTTATGGGATATTAATATAATTATAAAAATAATTATTTGGCGTTTACTCCCACCTTGAAATTAAGTCTGTAGAGTGCAAGTTTTCCCATACTGTGGCTCCATCTTCCTCCTGGTCAAATAATTCTTGTTGTGCCCAGAATTCTTCCCATACTCCCTTCCTGTTCCTCCAAAAACACCGGCGGCGAAATCGTAGATTTAGGCTACAGGCCTTCCACCAACACACTAAATAAAATTTAATGAATTTAAATTCCAGCGTAGGAACACATTAAATGTGTAAATTTTACAAGTAGGTTCA
The DNA here is from genome assembly GCA_955831195.1 of Pilophorus perplexus. Taxonomy (NCBI): domain Eukaryota; kingdom Metazoa; phylum Arthropoda; class Insecta; order Hemiptera; family Miridae; genus Pilophorus; species Pilophorus perplexus. The sequence goes on along the minus strand of OY037015.1, from coordinate 12,174,056 downwards.
TGCTCACAAGTGGCACACACTATTTTCATTGGTTTATAAAGATCATCATTAGGCATTGAACCAATGAAAATGGTGGGTGCAGATCAACGGATCAAGAAACTTCTCGTTTGATAAAAGTAATAAAACCTCCATCAAGAAACTGATTGGTCTGTAAAGACGTCCCGTCCTTGGATGAGCTAAGGAGAACCGCATCATTACCCAGCCCTAAATTGAAACCAACCAGGTACAAAATTGATGGAGTAAGAAGCCAGGCGGAGAAGCCTCAACGAAAATGCTGTCATTACGGCGCTTTAAACTAGTTTCGAAGAACATTTTTTTCCTTAAACGTTGGGAAAAATGACAACTCCGAGTTCACGTCCACCGTTGAAAGTTCTGCGAAAGAGGAATGGAACTAGGCGCATTGATCCACTTTGCTCTCTCGTATGTAGATTTGTTCGTACCTGACGGAACTACATCATTAGAACTGTAAAGCAACCATGTCACGAGAGCCCGAAAACATGACATTAACTCCGTTTCAAACCGAGTTGATCACAAGAAGGGTGGGGTGACGATCAAAGAAACAACAGTATAATATACCTAATTATAAGTATGGGCTGACATTATGTACCTGTGTTCTATGTAGTCCTATGAGTTGAAATTAGTACCGACTTCAAAGACGACTTGTGATTGAGTGATGTTTCGCGTTGTGAAATCGTAATGATCAGTTGACAATGATCAATTAAACTAACCTCCCGTTCGTTCCACGTAGGTTTCGGAACCCAATAAAAAAAAAAAACCATTAAACTTTAACTTTCATTTTGTCATTGGAACGTACAACAACAATGTCATCTTCCCGATTCCCTTTTCCAGGCATTTTACTACTGTCGGTGAACATCATCAGCGCAGTAGAGTTGACTGCCCATCTGTCGGAGAACGGGCTCAACGGCTTCATTACGTTCATCGAAGAAGAAGGCCAGGTGAGATTTCAATTGAGCTTCCATATAGAGCGATTGGACAAATCAAAACTCCAACAAATTTGTGCTTTTTATGAACGTGTATATTGCAGGGTACTTTTTTCTATGTATCGGTTAATTACTACGGACACATTTGTCCAGGTTTGTGTCCTCTTTCGTATAATTAATTATACGAAAGAGAGAATCTCTCTGATTGAGTTACTGATTGAGAATCTGATTGAGTTACGACGATTGCTTGAAACGGTTCCATCTCAGACATTTGGATCGACGACAGATAAAACTCCTGGAACGAATCATCACTTCGTTTGTCAAGTAGGAACCCTAAGGTAGCATGTAGGTATATGGTAGACTCCAAACATGTGATTTTTGACCTGGATAATATCCACATCACGTAACATGTCCGACGTCAGATAACAAATTTCTATAACCGAATTAAAAAAAAAAAAAAAAAAAAAAAAAAAAAAAAAGCTGCAAATCGTACACAAGTGTTTACCTGTTATTCAGTGATAAGTATCAAATAAATATTAAGTAGATGAGCAAAAAATAATTTTATGTCGTTAAAAAAGTACTTAGGTACCTGCATTAAAAAAATAATAAAAGGAATTATCTCCTGTACAATGTTTGGACAGATGTGGGACCCCCGAAAATGGTGAATAAATTCTACCAAAACCCTTCCAATGTGCACTCTTGCCCCACGCTGTGCCACACAACCACCCAACCACCACAAATGAAAGCAGGGAAAGGGAAAACAGAAATAACTCCCAAAAAATAATTCATTGGGTATCGAGAAAAAGAACTCACAATTCACCAAGCAGAGGAACAAATTAACATCATTATCCATTACCTAATGTTAAATTTTGAGATCAGAATTTTTGACCTCCGTCGCGATTACATAGATGTATTATTCCAAGAATAATAAATCAAAACTGGAAGCTCAATGTGTGGGGCAAGAGTAGGTACGCATTGGGTGGTAGAATTACGCACTGCGTACTCTTACCCCACTCTGCAGCTAACTCTTACCCAAAATCGCCAGCCTCAACAGGTCTTCATGTGACTTCAACTGGGGGAGTTGATTGAGAAATTGAAAGCTCAAAACCGGTCCTTGTGCATGCAAAGTAGGTGAAACCTCTGGCTCTATTTGTCTAGACACAACAACTAACAAAATCAGCAGATAAATTACAGTAAAAACGTTAATTGCAGATTTACCTCAATGGTTTTTTTGGGGGGTTTAACTGAGTCAACCCACGTCAGCCAAAGTTCATAAGAACACTGAGGGGTACTCTACACATGCACTACCTAGTTGTTAGGAATTGAAACCACGGAATAGAATTCTAGAAACCACATTCTATTCCGTGTTGAAACCCACTCAGGTTTTCCAAAAACTGGCAGCACACTCTTACCCCATCCCCAGCTACCCTAGCTGAAGTGGATTTGAAAATAATATTTTCAAATCCACGTCAGCTAGGGTAGCTGGGGAAAACATAACCTTGATTCAATGTTTTCCCATGAAGTATAGAAACTTAGGTTGGTGAAGAAAAAGAATTATTATTTTCGGAAAATTACACATTTTACAAACTATTCCGTTTAAGGTTGGGCAAGTTTTAAGAGAGTCGATTCAAAGAGCCGAATATTACACAAGAATTGTGAGGTGTTCAAAAGAGTAGATTCTAGGATAATATTGCTTTGCTTTTCATACCACAGAGTGAATTTTGTGGATTGGTGGAAGGATACACAATTATAGTATAACATTATCAATGTCAATTCTGATGGATTACCTTCGTGGGTTTCTCCAATCCTACTTCTGAAGCCGGCAGAATTTTTCGCTTTCCTGAATTCACTCACTTCATCACTGAATTCACCGAGGGGGAACCGGAGGGTAGTCTGAGTCGAAAATTTTTTATATTTTTTCGTTTCAGTTTCATTCAGTTTCAGTACATTTGACGTCGAATGAGCCATAAAACACCAACATTCACCTGCTCTAAAAGTCCTTCAACTCAGGATCCAACACTCAGAGTAACAGAGAGCAATTTTTCCAACAGCAAATTTTTGTTGTTGTTGTTGTTCTCTATTTATGGCACTTTCAAGAAGGGTATGGCCATTACTATTGTTTATTTTTGTTTGTTTTTTGGAAATCTTTTTCTAGCAATGTTTGTAGGAACTCTTGTTCCATAGAAAGGAATCCTCTCAAAGGATTCACTTGAGTTTACAACACGTGATTGATTTTTGGTCAAACATTGGTGTTCGGCCCAGATTCGAACCAGGCTGATCAGCGCTCCGACTGATTTGTAAACAGACGAAGCTCTGTCGCCTTAGCCCACTGGGCCACCCTGACCCCCCAACAATTTTTGCTAAAATCATTGATAACTTATCAAATGTGTTGTTGTTCTACTTTTTCAGATGTGGTTGCTGTAGTAAAATTTACTGTGTTAAAATATTAGAGTGGAGGCCAAAAATTAGACATGATTAAAAAAAAAAAAATCATAGATTAGATATAGATATAGATAATAGATAAAGATTAAAAAAAAAATTCAAAAATAAGTTCAATGCGCATAGAAATAAAAAAAAGACATTTTTGGGAAACATGTTTTCCCTCTTTGTCACCGGCCCCGCCCACGCCCTCTAGTTCAACAGCCCTGTCGTAATAATACGTCATTAGCTAATAAGCATCTTAAATGTAATTGATGAAGTGTTAACTTTTAAAAATTTAAAAATGTTTTAAAATATTTAATAATTACATTGGTTTCTGATTACCGTGAGTGGGTCGTGATTACCTACCATTGTATAGGTACGAAATCTTAAATTTAAATTTTTTTGGATGGATAGTGGAGTTTGATCTCAACTGACCATATATAATCAATGATTATGATGATTATTAATCATCTCCAGCTATCAGAGAATCTCCCTGATTTTTTTCAAATTTTTCTTCCAACTTGATGATCAGGTCATTTTCATCCTTGATTTTTAGCGCAACCTTTTTCCAAAAAATGGAAAGGTGCGCTCACCTCCTCGACATGTATGTTTTTTTTTTTTTTTTTTTTTTTGTGTACAGAGCATCACGCCCGAGCGGCTCAACAGATTTTCATGAGGGTGGTCTCATTGTGATCAGCGAGTTCGTGGGGTGGTTATAGGCTACCTTGATTTTTCCTCCCTCATCCCTTTCATCGGTTTTCGGGAGGTACTTCACGACGAAAGTTGTTTATCTCTGATGTGTAACTAAGGAGGCCTCAAAAGGGGGACGGAAGTTTTTGTCCGATTTCGTTGGTACAAGGGTCTATGGAATGAGCTTTTTAGGCTGATTCCAACGACTCCAAAACGATTTTTGCAGCCTGAGCCGTTCGTTACCTCTGATCGGCATAAGGTTTTATTACGCATCGGTCGTTAGGGTGCAGTTGTTTACGTAATGAGCATCACGTGGATATTTTTGATGTGTTGTGTGGCATAGTTTGGTCGCTAGATACCTACTGTTTCTTAGTTTCTCACGCTCATTAAATATATCGTAATAACAAAAAGGTTGCGCTCATCTATTCAATTCAATTGATGGCTTGTTTTTTTTTTCTGTTGAGAATTACTTACCCAGAAACGGAAGAACCTGTTTCATTGTGAAACCTGAAATCAATCATTAGGTACTATTTACCTAAACCCAACTACTTACCAGTCTGCAGTTCAACTTGAAAGGAATTGGTTGACATCATACCGAATATTACCTATATCTATCTATTCCTGTAATTGCATAAATGATATTAAAGGAATAGATAGAGTGGTCGGTTTTCGAGTCTTTAGATTAAGAATAGAATCGTCTGATCGATTCTAATAAAAAAAAGCTCGTTTTTTAGCTTGGTTATCTTTTGGGTATTGATATTCACTGAATACCTTTGAGTAGGTAGGTACAGGTCTCACCTTAGCTGAAGCCTGTGAAGATGGCAAAGTTTACTATCATCATGGATTATTAAATAAATCTTGCATTGAGTAAGAATACCTAGGATAAGTACCGACCAAGGATCACAACATTCAAGTTGATTTACAAGTGGCGTGACTCATCTCTTCTCTTTGCACCTGCAGTTTCATCCCGACGTTGCATTTTCTCGGTTACGTCCGCGTTCGCCTTCGACATTTCTCCTTTGATTTTTTCTTCGAAATTTCTCAGACCGGCTAATTATTATGTAATCATTCCTGCTGAACTGCCTATTATCCCGCTGCTCTCTCTCAAGTCCCAAGTGGCACGCGTGTTTGCTAGACAACTAGATTGGAACGTTTGCTCGTTGCAGGTCTATGTAGCTGCAAAGCTGTCGACAGACTCTTCGTGGACGTGGGCCGTGCACAGCCTTCCAGTGGATTACACCGAGCTGGACGACCGATGTAGCGACCGAAGACTGGGAAAACCGTGAGTGTAGACGTTTTGTTATCCCTCTAGAACTTTTGGCAATTGTTGTGCGATTCTCGCTGGTTACGGTCAGTACCGACATGAAGGTGTCAATCTATTAGATACAGGAACAGCGATGGGTTTTGACATTAGCGGTCCCTAAGTCGACTATGTCTGGAGGGTTCACATTAGCATCGTGAGTACGTGTTCAAAGTAAGTGGGCAGACTGCTCAGGTGACACTGGGAACCTAACGAAGGAGATAAGTAGGCAGACACCTCATTATAATGAGACATTAGCGCCTGAGGCTCCCATTTTCACGTTATAACTTGCGCATAAAATACCTAAACAGTGACTTAAACACATTGTTTACCTTCCGCCCCGACCAGGTTGTTAGTATGTTTACCTTCACTAATGCTCTCGTGTATTTTCCATTTCCAGCCTCCTCGACCTCACTGAAATTTTGGGTGAAGTGTCCAGCAACACTACTACCTTCAACTCGAGATCTGACCTGATTCCACTGACTGGAGCGACCGGGATATGGTCGAGATCACTGGTCCTCCTGTCGGGCGGAAAAAGAGCCTGCGCCACATTGATGGTAATTTGGATTAAAAATTATTCCCTTTGGAGGTCGATACAGTTGTGAAGTGGGAAGGAAGGTATTAATTATACCTAAGTCGACAAATTTTATTATTCTATTGGCAGTTTCCACCAAGTCAGGGTTAAAGTTTGGGTAAGTGAAATTCCGTTTCACTATGCATTTCAGGGTGGGAGTTAGACAAATTATGTCTTTATGCAAATTCCGCGAAAGCACTCGCAATATTGGGCCTAGAGAACTGAAATGTTGAACACCTTTGACCTCCGGAATTCGCTGAATAGTTTTTTGTGTAGCTGCGGCTGTAGCGGTCTATATATATACGGTATATGTGTACGCAAGAAATTGGAGAAGCTGAGCCTAATGATTCAATGTAGGGGTGGCGTTATAATTTAAGTATATTATACTTAGTATATATTTTTGACCTGCCAATGAGGATGGAAGCACTTTCAGGACAGAGCAACCAGCCGGCCGCCTCGTGACGCTTTCCGAAAAAGCTGGTGTTTGGTGACGTTTATTATGTTTTCCGACCTGCTGAGACCAAGAATTTGCTTGAATTTTAACTTTTTAAACCTACCTATTCATTTTGAATTACTCACCTTATTCCCTGGATGGGCTAGATAATAACATCTAGGAGCATGGAGGAATAGAGACTCAATTCCTCCATGATCTAGGAGTTTAGCTTGCTCGGTAACCCTAGGAGCAACACCAAGGGGTAGTGAAATGCATTTTTGGCTCTATCTACGAGTTACCAGCAACTCGGACCTTGACTCAATTAGGTTAAAACGGCCATTAGCGAAGCACTGATGAAAATTTCATCTCTCATTAAAGGTCTAATTGTAATTTCTAACTACAAGTTTTTAATTGAAGTTTTCACAGATGTGTATTGTGTCATTTTATGTATACTTTCTTGGGTCATTTTATTCCAAGTTCTCCGTGATGTGAATGCATTGCAAGATGTGGGAAATAACCGAGTTTCATAATGTCATTGTGAGGTCTGTCGTGAGAACTAACCAAACCCCTGGGCTTTACGAAGTGGACAATCGGTTTCACCAGTTTTCCATTACAATCTTAACTTCACCCGATAATTGCACGAACATGGTCGAGTACATTGTCCTCTGGCCGTTTCCGTGCGCCTAACGATCCGTGCAAAACCTTCCATGTGTACCCTACCCATCCGTAGAACTTGGCAGGTGGAGTTTTAATGTGTAATTACTAAGGTGCATTGTTCACCGGAGGAAGACAAGCGACCGTGACAGAATAGGGACGAAGAGGTTTGGACGATGTTGGTCAGGCGTTTGTACGTCGTCGGTTTCAGGGAAGCGGCAACAGCAGCGTCAAAGTGGCCGAAGCCCATTTCCCCGGCGATGGGCAGCTGCGAGGTTGGGTTTTGTTCCAGTGGCTCGGCAGCAGCTCTGGTACGGACGCCGTCATCTACTCGGATCTCCACTGGGCCAACGATCCCCTCAGGACGTCACACAACTGGAGGATTTACACTACGGACGTGCTCGAATCCGAAATTGGTAGGCGACCTGTGATTATTGAATGGGTTTAAGAAATTCGAAGCTTGTGGTTAAGTAGGAAATTGTCGGTTGTTAGAAATTATTGTCACGTAACAAACATGGAGCTTCCCCGTGCCTGAAGGTACTGGGGGTTTACAGCAAACTCGTGAGTCGCGAAAATGTCAAGTTGGTCTACACGTACCTACGTCGTCACAACCCGAAATAATCTATACTCTAAATTCCAAGAAAATTACTATTCCCATAAAACTATCTTAACAGCCGCTCCGCCGTCGGAATAGATTGGGCCGGATTGCCCAGGTACCCACATCCCAATAATCTCTGTAATCGCTCTCATCTCAACACTTAATTATGCCGAGCGGGTTCTCTCACGTCAACCTCCGGCCGAATGGCAGATTACAAATTACGAGTCCCGGGCAAGGAGTAGACTATTCTTCCCAAGATGACGCGTTCAAAATTTCCCCATTGGTCAGCATCAACGTCAACTTTTTTTATTGCCGCGAACATTTACAGTCAACCTCAACAAGTTTGAAAGAAGTTGTACGGAGATTAGCGCTTGTTGACTCAGAGATAACTGGAGTACCAATAAAAACAAAGTAAACGGGTGCATAAATATTCCTCCCTCTCCTTCTTAAGCGTCCTTAGAGCATTCTTACCGGATATACCCGTAACTAACACGTCTTGAAAAGAACATGGTGTGTCTACTTCACACAACCGGAATGTAATTTTCCACAGTTTCCCTTTCTAACCAGAAAAAATGTCTTGACAAATCTTTTATATATTTAATCCTCAGATAAAGCGAAGGAAAACTGTAACTCTCTCCAAGTCATCCTAATGGATTTGGGAACTCGGCTGGACGGAATTCGAGTGGGCGATCGTCAAATCTACAGAGATCCCAATCTCCCCCAAGTGGACGTGGCAAACAAGAAACGTCAACATTTTCTGGTATTGTTAGACAACGACCATCCTGACACGTACATCACTTGCGCCAGAATTCGTCCTAAACCTCCAACTCTAGTCAGGTAATGGAAAATATTTTTAGCATGGTAAGCTGTGGGTGAATTTGCTTGGACTGGGACACCTGTTGTAGTGTTGTCTAAGAGCCGCTCCAACGTACAGGAAGATCTGTGCTCCACAACGTCCCCCTGCCGACAGCCATTCCTGTGTTTAGTTGATTGCAGGGAGGTCGACAAGTTGGGTCGGGTCATAGACCTCCAGGGTAGAGCCTGAAGGTCAGTACTTAGTGGGTGAGCATACTGTTTTTTTAAAGCTCCGAAATCCAACCTGGGAAACACAATCCTACAGCAGAGGGGACAAACCCACAACCTGCCAGGATTTTGACCACCAGGGCGTGGCTTGACCTACTGGCTTGACTTGTATTGTACCCATCGAACCTCAGAGCAGGCATCTGAGCCAGGACCTAGCTTGCTGAATCCTTCCCCTGCGCCAAGTTATTGGCATTTTGACGCGAGCTAGTATAATGAAAACAACAAAAATTTACATTGCTGCCTCGAACTCCAGGACATCTTCCCGGCCAGCTGAGGACCCGGCATCATAACCATCGGCAGCCCTGCTTTGTAGGTTTGAAGGTGAAGGCACGATTTGCACACCTCCCACACAACTTAGGTTTTATTAGGAAATTCGGCCATGGTTCTAAAATGAGGTACCGTGCTAAAACAATCACAAGCGGCTATACACCCACAGGAAACCACGTCTTTTAAATATTTTTTGAAAGCAGACTTATTTAACAAAAGCGATAAGTAATAGGGTAGTAAGTGTTTGTATTTGAAATCAGGGCGTTAGTGGGTGCTCACGGAGTCATGGGCTACCTAAACCTGGAGCAAAGATCTCAGCTGACTCCCACCAGAGCCCACCTGAATATCACCAAAGTCAACGAGCCGGTGCTTGGCGGGTTTCGGATTCACGTCCTCCCGGCTCTCCCGCCGCTGGACAACGCCCCTCACCTCGACCGGTGTAGAGAGATCGGCGGAGTCTACAACCCAACCGACAAGGGGCTGGCGGCTGATGCACCGATACCAGGTGAGACTCCAACGCCTCTAACAAGCCCAACAGTCGTCTTAAAGTAAATATAAATAAAGTTTTTCACTCACTTGACATTTTCAGGAGAACTCACGCAAGACAACTACGCCGTTGGCGACATTAGCGGGAAATTGGGTTACGCTGCTTCGAGAGAGTGGGATGTATTTCTGCCTCTGATGGGAAAGCACAGTGTCGTGCTGCGAACATTTGTTATTTATAGGTATGATAATTATTTATGATATGAGTTTGAGTGATTTCTCGTAAAATTAATTTTATCCGAGCTTGACATTTTTCAGAAATGGAGAGAGTGGCATTGAGGAGCCATGGATTTGCACTACACTAACTAGGTACATTTGGTCGGAACCAGAATACAAAATGCCCATGCTAACTGCCGAAGCTGTTTACAGGTAGGGTGTTTTAATTGGGAGTTATCCTGATATACTTCCCGCCGAAAAATTATTAGCTACTCATTATTATCATTGCGACTTTTCAATACATCTGGACGTAAATTTCAGGTATCCGTTGGTAGGTCGAGTATTGTTTTTCCAACCAGACCCGTACGGCGAAACCACAGTTTTGGTGGAGGGGCTGATTCATGCTGATGGAATGTCTCAAAACACTACGAGCGATCACAGGTAAAGAAAGAGCTGCATTTTTGGACTGTGATAAAATCGTCCTTTCCAGCGAATTTTTCCCAAAAGTGAGAAAATAATTGAAGGGGCAAGTGGTTGGAGGTGTCAAGATTTTGAAAAAAACGCCCTCAAATTCGGTGACACTTGCTAAAGCCTGCAAGCACTCTTGCAGAAGAAGGACGTAATCTTCTTTCACTTTGTTTCTGTGGATTGCTTCCCAAGTTATAGCCACCTTTATCAACCATCGAAAGTTAATTTTTCGAAAATTGTCGCATAATATTGATAAGATTGACTGATATTATCAGCTTCATCAACTTGCTTCTTTCAGAAATGATTTCTGAAAGTTGTAAAATGCTGAAGAGTGCTGCTGGGCCTGCAAAAAGACCCCTAATGCCTTGGAAAGTAATTTGAAGTAGAGGAATCTGGTTTTAAATGTGGTTGTAGGGATGTATTTAAACACCGTACAGTTGTCAGCTTGGCCTCATGTGATTGTAGATTAATGTAGTCTTAGCCAGAAATTTGAACATCACTACCGGAGAGTTCAGTGCCACGATATGCTGCCTGACAATTTTATTTTATAAATTCATAAATGAATATGGTTTTCAGATGGAGCATAACTGTGAACCCACCAGGGAAGGACTTTTTTAATTGGACTGCACGTTGTGTGTCGGCGGGTCCCACCTACAACCCTTTTAATGTAAGTGAGCTGTTGAAAGTGGACATTTTTCTTCAATCCACAATTAATTTCAAATGACAAAGAAAATTCATTTTAGGTCAACGTGAACAAAACTCAAGAAGCCGTCGTTGGAGATTTGACCGCCCGGTTGGGCGTTTTGAGAATTTCCGGGGGTAAAAAACTCATCGGCGAAAGCAGAGCGATGTTCACGGACGACAACCTCCCTGTGGCCAGCCATCACTCTATTTTCGGAAAATCTCTTGTCATTTTCGACGATAACGGCCCCAAAGCCCGAGGAGAAAGATTAGCCTGTTCAAAGTAAGCCGGATGAGCTTCGCTTTGACTTCATTCTGAATCATAATTGGTCAATTGATTAATGTTAACTTTGTTAAATTTACTTTACGCTTCAGGATAACATCAATACCAAGAAGGAAAGCTGTTGTCAAAGACTGGTTTGGAAACGGCTTTCCGGCAAGCGTAAGCGGAAAAGTCGAATTTTTCCAACAGACGGAATATGGGATTACAGACATTGAAATGAACCTGGAGAATATAGATGAAGTGGAAAATTTTCAAATTCATCGGGTAAGCGCAATCAGTTCTCACAGCCAGCCAGTACGATTGAGCGGCGGGTGACCAGGGGGGATCTGAGGCTTCGGACGCCTTCAAACCAAATAACCTCCGTAAAAACACATTGTGTCAAAAACTATCAGCTAAACAAAACTTTTTATTTGTTGTAGACTCCGGTGTTGGAAATCCTCGAGTTCCCCTGTGAAGAGAGCACTCTGTACGAAGTGTACAACCCTTACCAGGAACATCCGCCGTACCATTCGGGAGGCACTCCCGACCAAATGCGGGCCGGCGACCTCTCGGGAAAATTCGGAACGTTGGAAGGCCACAAATCTTTTCAGCAGGTCGGTTTGAACGACACCAACTTGATGCTTTTCGGGCAGACGGCCATCATCGGGAGATCGCTGGTACTCCATTCTAAATCTCGAAGGTTCGTCAACCTGTATGTCGACAATTGGAACAATTTACAATTATTTCTCTATATAACACGAAAGCGGTTTTGTACGACAGGTGGGCGTGTTCAAACGTCGAAAGAGGTTATGCTCCTTCAGAGGCCCGAGAACTAAGAGCAATAGCTTCCTTCCACCATCCGCTGGGGTTTGCTTACGGATACATAAGAATGGTTAGCCACAAAGCTTCTTAGCCGTCTGGTTTCTGACACACGTTCATTCCTGACAAAGCAATTTCTTCGATTTTTTCAGACGCAGTTAATTCACAGTGATGGAAGTGCCAGTGATACCACTATTGAAGTTAGTTTGAGGCACCCTGGAAAGCACGACAGAAATGTGGTAAGAAGCGAGTACTTATAATTGTAATAATATTGTGACGCTTGTGAAATTGAATTGGTTAAAATCTTGAAAATTTTATTTCAAGATTTTAATCAATTAAAATCCTCAAATCCTATTCCTCATGTGCCAACAGTTCTTGTGCATTTCCTTGTTCCCAGACGATGAACCACAATTGGGCCATTTACGTTAATCCGGTAGGAGTTGATGCCGCGGTTCAAATTCTGCACACGAGATGCACCGCAGCGGGATACATCTGGAACCCTTACTACACCCAATTAGCAGATCCCCTAAATGTAGGTACATTCGAGGTATCCCTTAAAATTTTCTACCGTTATTGTATTACAACTGATTGTTTGTCGTAGGACGATTTGTACAGGAGGGAATGCGGACCGGATCTCCCTCTGCGTTGTTACGTTGGCGACGTGTCAGCCCGCCTGGGACCGATCGGGCTCGGGACTGGGAGAAAAGTCTTCACCGATGCCAATTTCCCCTTAGGTGCACAACTTTTGTTTGAGCGATCACAATTCCGTTTCTTCAGTGTACTCAATGTTTGATTTCTCCCTTTCAGAAGGCAAAGTCTCCGCTCTGGGGCGCTCAATCGTCATATTCAATAAGGACCGAGGACCCGAAAAGTTCGCTTGTGCCAACATTGAACCAGACTACGACACTGTCAAATACGTCAACATTCGACGACCACCGAAATTCGTTGTGTAATGAAATTTTCAGTATTTATAGTACATAATATGTGGAGTTAGATTCCAGAAGGTTCTATATCCGTTTCGGTTAAAATAAGGAAACCGTGAAAAACGTGTTTTAAGCCAAAGATGTTATTTTTAATTTATTTCTAAATTGTGATAAATATTGTTGGTAAAAAGTAGATTTGTTCAAAGTTTCAAATAATTTGGAAGAAGATTTGAAATTTCGGTTTTATGGATATAGTACTTTGGTATTATTCTTGAAATAATGCGCCTATGTAATCGCGACGGAGGTAGAAAATTCTGATCGGCCTCAAAATTTGACATTATACGTTTCAAGATGTCAAGAATCCAAAAACGAAATGTCCATCCACCGTCCGAGCCGTTTTGGGCTGTACTTTTTTTTTTTAAATCTGAAATTTTGACAAAATACTTGGTTTACCATTTAGTTGTTCCTGCAAGGTTTTCAGCTCGATCGCCCTACCCCACGGGGCGCTATGGGGCTTTTGAACCCACGGAAGGGGTTTTTGAAGGTTTTCGGATAAGGGGTCGAGTTAGGTGACGTTTTCGAAGTATTTTTGGTCGTAGAATCCATTTTCTGTGGTCCCAGAACGATCCGGTTTCACCGTGGGGATCTATGGGGCTCTCGTGGGGCTACAAATGGGATTTTTGAAGGATCCCAGGAGATAAAATAAGGTGTCGTTTTCCGGGTAATGTTGGACAAAAATCCATTTTGTCGAGTTTTTTTTTCAAAAATATTTTCTGAATGACACAGAATTAATTTTTGCACGATTAACCTACTATCAAAGAGTAATAATAAACCCTTTTGTAAAATTTGCAGATTTTTGAAATCTTACGTCGTGGGTACAGTACCTTTTGAAACACCTGTAATAAAAAATCTACCCATTTTTGTTCACTCGGGAAGTCACTAGGAGGATTAAGTAGGTACCGGTAAAAAGATGAAAAACAAAATTTGTTTTAAGATTTGTATTTAATACAAATCTTATCATTTCATTTGGAGCTTCATTTGGTTTACTTATAAGTAGATATTCATCAAGAAATTATTGCATTAATCCACGACAGTTTCACAACACCTGCTTGGTTGAAATAATATTAAAATTTATTAATCATTTAATGATATTATTATTATCACAAAGGTAATATATATTAAAAAAAGAAGTTTTTTGGCTCCTCCCATGAGTCTCCAAGGAGAGCGTCTATTTCATTTAGTATGTAGGGATTAAATTTTGTTGCCACCTCCAACTGCGTCCATCTTGCTTTCTGTGGGATGAAAAATGTTTATTGGTCACTTTTAAATTTCAATAACTTTTGATGCACTGCATGCGTTGAAATGGTTAAATTAACGTGAATATTATTCCACATATAACTGAAGTAGGTATTGAGTGTAAATCACTGTCAGGTTTTCAGGTTTTAATTATTTTGTAAGATTACAATTAGGTTGCCAAAAAGTGGTTTCACCAGTGCTGCCAACGCATCTTCTATTGAAATTAATCCCGAAAACTTGAAAACTTACCGCTAAAAACTTCGAAAGGTATCTTTAACAGTCGAGAAATCATTGAATATAATGGATATAGTATCGTTTGCGCGAAACAGAAAAACCTGTATGTTACCTGATACTGAATATAGTACTTTTTGAAACAAAACTGATAAGAGCCGCCAAGCATGCTGGACCTTGTACCTTTTGAAATGAAACCGATTATTCATCCTCGTTCAAGGGGATTAACTATCTTTTGCTCCGAAACGATCGCATTTTTGTTAAGAACCACCCCCCTAAAACCCTGGGAAAGTTCCTGCCTTCAGAAATCAAACTCCTCATATTATGACATAATATGAGGAGTTTGACAACACATGTGTTGTTTGGAATTGTTTAATGGTAACAGAAAAGAAGGGATGACTAAATTGGTCCTTTGTGGCCAAATGGCTTAGAAGATTCAGATAGTGAACATGTGATTATATACATACTGTGAATGTGTGATTATATGGTACCGATATATTATTTGTATTTCTAGATCCCAATTTCTGGAAGACATCCGCGGAATAATGGGCATTCCAGACTGGTTCTTGACCATTGATTCAAGAAAAACAAACCACCTCTATGGCGGTGCATGCATACAGCTTCTGATACATTTCAAAGGTACTGGGATACATTTTCATTCGTTCACGTTTTGACTGTAGGTACATTTACTCATCTGAATTTTTTATCAGGTCCTCAAGCGAACAAGCTCGAGCAGGACTTCAGCAGATTGTTGATGACCGGGAAACTTCCCCAGCAGTCGCTGTACAATCCCGGGTACACTCCGCCAGCCAAGAGACCCACCACATCCTCTTATCAATTGTGTCCTTCGCGGGACGGATCCGAAATAAAGAAACCTAAATACAGCTTCTCTCTGAAGGGATCATCCTCCGTCGCCCAACCGCATTTTATTGTTGTGGTAAGTACATTACCAGTTAGCACAATCATCTTCGGCTGTGCATAATTGGCTCCTTGAAAAGGTCGGAGTTTTGCATTTCTAACATCATGCAGGTTCAGCACCCTTTAAAATCCCTTTACATAAATCATCAGTTCGAAAATCCGTATAGTTAGGCGCGATTGTAGACATTATTGAGATTTTGAACTCTAAGCGGAAGCAAATAACTTCACACAGAACGTTGGGGCATCGAGCTGCCAAAGCGTATTGCCTTTACTATTATTATTATTATTATTATTTGATGTTGAAAAATTGTACAAAAATTAATTCTGTACCTAAATAAAAATTTACTTTAAAAAAAAAAAAAAAAAAAAATCCCTATGCAATGTTCGGACAGATGTGGGATTACATAAATTGAATTGCGTCCAAAATTATTCGGAAAATGACAGGTCATTCGACCTTCTGGCATCCTTCAAAATCTCGTTTTTTTTTTTTTTTAAATTCCAAGCATAATACTTGAACCAAAACGGATGAAAATAATTACCACCGAATTCAATAATTATTACAAATATTTGTGTAGGAAGACCCCAACAAGGAAAAAATTAAAATAAATCATTCAAGAAGCTGATTTGTGATTCTTTTTTTCTCACGTTGTTCATTTTCTTTTTCAGATTGCGTCAGTTTTATTCGTCCAAGTTACCTGTAGTTATTCTCCCTAGGGCCAAATCACCTCTACTACATACCCGAAGACTGTAAATTCCGCTTCTGTAAAAATATCTCGTCAATCTTGAAGGCTACGTAATTTTATGTGTTCGTTTAAATACGTTTGATTTTTTTCGCTGTTCTGCATACTTTAAATAAAATTATATTTTCTTATTTTGCGAATAAATATTGTCAACGGTTTACCTAATGCTGAGAAGTATGTCTTATCAAAGTTTTTGGTTTACGACTTTTCGTAGATTTCGAAGATTTCTTGTCAAGTCGAATTGGTTGTTCTAACATTGATGAGCTATCGCAAGCATTTTTGCGTGTAAATACATACTGTAAAGGTGTAATTTCTGTGATAATGTTAATATTATTAAATCGATTTCTAGTTTTGTTTTTTAAATTTTCAATGTTATGTAAATATAAAGAAAGTACTCTCTAATGGTTGATTTGTGTGAAGGACTCATTTCCCTGATTCTTCACGGAAGGGGGTGAAACCCCCGAAATTGTCCTCCCACGCCCTTCGAAAACTGTTTTCAATTCGGGAAAATTCCAGGTTACTAACAACACAGATTTCCACAACATTATGTCCTTTATTGACTCTGATTTTTGGTAAACATCGTTTTTAAATTCTAATATCCTTTTTTACTCACGTAGATTTTACATATATATATATATATATAACAACGAAAATAACGTTTACAGTATCTACAAAACGAAAAACGTTTTACCTTTTAACACCATAATTACTTTGTTATGTACATACTTGTTATTTATTCACGTATAGTATGGGGGGTAGGTACTTGAGTTCTCAGGCGAGAAAGACACGATAGGAGACAAGGAAAAGGACAACACCGGGACATAACAAAAAACCGACAAAAAATAAAAATACACCATTTTTCACTAGGTACATCGTATACATCTATTGAGGTAATGATTATCTCCAATACTTCAATAATATCGCTATACTGATTAGACACGAGGAGCATACAAAACTATACAAAAACAATTTTCATATTACATATTTACAGGTTTTCACGTTTAAAAAAAGAACATTAGTTGAATTTTGTTAATTTTCCTACGTGATCTTACCTACTAATGATTCAATCTTTCACATTCACGTTTACTACAGAATCTTTTTTTTTTTTTTTTTTTTTTAATAAGTTACTTCCACAGTCTATTCCCTTAATTAATTTTCCTCATCAGAAAATAATTATACAAATCGATTGTCTGGCAAACTATTGTTAGTTCATCCCTTGTTTTAATTTACTCAGAAGACAATTGCCCGAAAATGACTCTTTTTCGAACAGGTTTTGGCGTTTTAACATCTACAAAAATACCTATAAAACTACGATGCAAAAAGAAGATTCGCTAGACAAATTGGACTTGAACAAAACCTGTTTAAAAAGATGAACATTTTTGGGTGATCACTAGAAGAGAAAATTCCTACGCAAGCGGGTTAATTTTCCATTATTTAAATTTGGTTTTGACTGTATCAAAAATGCTTTTTCCTTAAGACAGTTTGATAATTACAGATATGAAATATACGAAATAGCATACTCAGGAACATTTATCACAATCTCAATACACATTGGTATAAAACTTCTTTGGTTCTTTTTTTATTCGCTCTCAAAAAATTGCAGAAAATAGCAACGTAAACGTTTCTAGGTAGAATAAGACGATTCAACAGCTTTTTAGATATTTGTATCCTTAGCGAAGGAATTCAAATCCATTTTGGACAGATAGTAGATTGAATTGTAAGGTCTAGTTGTGCCACAGTTTTGGCCTCGGTGGGCAAGTTTGAACGGTCATGGAGCAGCGGGGGCTGTAAAACTATAACGACCAAAAACCCAGCCTCCCAATTTTAAATCGTTTCTGATTAGACTAGGAAGGCGAGTTTCTCCATACAAAGTGAATAGCGCTTGTATTCAAATTTGAAGGTGTTCAGTTAGAGCAATTAGCGATATTTTTGTTATTCAATTTACGACAAGTTGGATGCGAACGTGGAGTTCATTTTGATTGTAAACAATTTCCAAGGCGCTTATGGAAAAACAGAGTTGGTTGAATTATTATTTAAAAAATAAAAAATAAAAAATAAAAATGCTGTGGACTCATTAGCTCTTGAAGTAGATAATTTAACAAACGGAAGATTCACGCTTCTGCCCTCTCAACCAATTGACTTGAATAGCTACTTGAAGCAGTAAGGAAGAGCGCAGTTCCTAAAATTCCCTGGAAGACGGTCAAAATTAACTTTAAAAAAAATTGATCATTTTTGGAATTTCCTCCGGAAATAATTCAACTAAAACCCCAAATTTTGAGGGCTGAGGGAAAGTAATCATCTTTATTATCAAGAATACGATCTGATGAGTCTTAAGGCTAGCGTTAGCGCACACAAAAATACAAATGTGGTTAGAATTTTCACCAGATATTTCTAATTTACGTAATCGGTAGCAGGTACTCTTTCATGGTAACTGACAAGTTCTTGATATCACCGGTGGAGTAATAGCGAACCAATTAACACTATTTACTTACATAATAAACCAAGGGCGAGACATTTTACCGAATTTTCGCATACGGTCTACGTTAATTGAAAATGACAAGACGAAAATGTTTGTAGTACCCGTTTCATAACAAACCATTAGCCACGAATCTGTCATACAGATCCGAATTGGGTTGGACCCTACTAATTTAACTTAATGGTAACGTGTGACATCTTGCTCACGAAGTGGCAAATTCGTCAGCTCACATCAGCGCGGAAGTTATTTGACCCAACGGAAAATTTTGAAAATGAACTTGTTGGGGAAACGATCAGGATTAAATCCTGCGCTAAATTTTATGCGTCGTAATCTTGCGGCCGGGGCGAGTAAGATGAGTTTCCACTGAGAAGAGCGGTTGTTGGAATTCGGATTTTTTTTTCTTGGGAAACTCTTGGAATAGCCCATTGCATTTGTAAAAAAAAAAACCGTTGCAAAAATTGCTATAATAGGTGGTATTTTTTAAGTTGCAAGGCCCCAGTAGTATGTAATCAAATTTGCAACTTCAGAACCTCGAGGCTAATACTGGTGTGCGCAAAAAACAACGATTGCTTCGGAAATTTTCAGTTTTTACAGTAGTACAACCTAAGTATCGTTCTAACGCTAAGACCATTATTATCTTCTTTTTTAAATAGATAAAATCGGTTACAATTTGAGCGTAACCGCGGAGCAGTACCGCAAATGTGTCAAACTTTGCCACTCCAGGAGTAACTTTACCCCCAAAACTTCAAAATCTCCAGAACTGGTAGCGCTGAGAAGAATGGAGGTAGACTATTTCGGTAGAGCCAACCTTATACAATGTATGTCATACTGTATATCCTTGCAAATCAGCTGATGAAGTTTTCGTGGCTATAACCGTAACTTGAAACCTTGTTATAACCTTAAGTTTCACGAGCTCAGAGGGTCCTCCGTGGCATCCATCTCACCTGTTGAGCATGGATTAACAAGGTAAGCACCAATTCTATCTTATACTCCATTTTCTTGTGAGCAAAATGCACTATTAAAATGGCGGAAAAGGTGAAATTTTCATTATTTTATCTTCAAAATAAAATCTGTTGGAAACTGTACTCTGAAACCCGTGTATCAGGGGTAAAGTTATACGCACTCTTGCGTCACCTAAAAAGTTAATTTTAACGACGATTAACCATTGATTAGGGGATTGGTGTGTTTCAGAAGAGTCCAAGATGGGGCAGAATGTGAAGAAAAAGCTGGGGGCCGACCTGACCGGAGAGGGATTTTAAAACCCTCGAATTTCCTCGTTCAATGAAATTTACATTTACATTTTACCTTCACTTGATTCATTGCAAATTAACTTTTGAAGGAGTTCTTCACTCACTGTTGTCTTACTTCTCATTGTCAAGAAAACCTCTCCAGGCTGCTCTCCCTTTTCCACTCAAAATCCCATCAAAAGTAAGATCTTTCAGAATTAGACGAATTTGAGGGCCAGTGAAGGCTCCCTTCTGCACCTTTGCAAGCCTCAATCTTGGGAATTTCGCTCTCAGATATTTAAAGGCCTCTTCACTCTCGTCTAAGGCATTCACAAAATTCTTCATCAATCCCAGCTTGATATGTGAATGAGGTTACCTACCGTACCTACGGTTAAGTAAATGAGGTTAGGTAGGTGAATGAGGTTACCTACGGTACCGACCGTAGGTAAGTGGATTCGCTAGAGCTTCATTAAGGACATATCACCCACGTCGGCTCCGTATCTTTGAAACAAGAGCTAAAGTGAACTTT
This sequence comes from Pilophorus perplexus, assembly GCA_955831195.1. Lineage (NCBI taxonomy): Eukaryota > Metazoa > Arthropoda > Insecta > Hemiptera > Miridae > Pilophorus > Pilophorus perplexus. The sequence continues at coordinate 12,153,827 of OY037015.1, read as the reverse complement.
TCGTGGTGATTTTCGGCACAGCATGATAAAATGCTTCAAAATTTGGCTGTGTAAGAGCCAGAAACATTTCCTGGGTTGAGCAGTGCAATAGTGGTCTCCGCGCGAGACCGCATACAGTAGGTCTACTTCAGTAGCTAGGGGGCAAAAACTGAAAAAGTCCAAAACAATCGTTATTTTTAGCGTATCCCAGAGATAGCCTCGAGCTTTCAAAGTTGCAAAATTGACTAAATACTACTGGGACCCTAACAATACGAAAAATAAAACCTACTACAGCAATTTTCGCAATGTCAACGTAAAAATGCAAGGTTTAGAAATGGGAGGTCTCGCGGAAAGTAGGTAAATGAAATTATTAATAACTAGGTACCTACACACTTTTTTACATTCAGAATTTTTTTTTACGTCACGAGGTTTTATGAACGTGCACAATTTCACGTTGATTGTTCAGAGACCAACATAGAGACCTATAATTCCATTTCCTTAGCTAAGCTTTTAATGTACACTTCAGCTGGACGTTTACTATTTTTCATGGAGACCATTTTACGTCCAACCTTCAAATTTGCCGACATGACACCTGAAGATCACAATCAAAGCTTAGTTGTTTGCTGAACCCTAATATATATCTTAATACGATCACTCAATGTAGCGAGTCCATTCCAAGATAACAGAAAAGGGCACCATTTGGATGCAAACCCAACGTCCAGCGAATGACCACGTTGCGTCCGTATATCAACCACGATGGATTACAGCATCGGATTGAAATGGCGTGAAAAGATGGACGTCCTGCGTTTCAGGCCAGTTTCCCTATCGCGCCAACTACGTCACTCCCTCCAGAACCTTCGGATGTCCCCCATGCAGTTTGTAATTTATTTAACCGTATTTTAGAAAAATTGCGTTACTCGAAAATATTTAGACTCGTTTCGATCTGATGGGCCTAACACGGTCGAGGCTTGTTAGACCTGCGCCTCGCATCAAAGGCTGCTCCCGAGCTCGCTGGATCTCCGCCGGTCGATGTGTTTTAGGTACGTTTCCGAATAAATGCTCCTCGTCCGATCGTCGTAGCGGATGGAAGGCCTTCGAACCTGTGAAAATACGAACAGACACGCTCGATTATCAACAATTTATTTTACGTAAAAATTCAGGTGGGGGAATTCAATCATGTAAAGTGTCTCCGACGAAGGCAGCAGTTTAATGTGCACAAGTGGAGTTCATTTGCCTCGTGAAGTCGATCATCCGATGGCGAGTTTGTACGAGTGAGCTGGAAGCTTTGTGTAGGAAAAAAACTTTCCCGGAAAACACTTTACCCTTTTAGACTCGCTAGGAAAATACTTTCCCAGCCAAAACGTCACCACGAAAAAAACTTTCCCAAGTAAGTGTACGAAATAATCAACTCTTTAGGGACATTCGTGCAAACAGTTGGGGTCATTGCCAGTGTACAACAATAAACCCCGCACCCTTCAAGAGTTAAAAGTCTTCGATTGAGACAGAAATTCGATCAAATTGATTTGTTCGACAAATTTCCGTTGTTACCTACTAAACATTTTAAAATTTATTTCTACCCAATATCTTTAAAATTGACGATTTGGCGACGGGCGATTGTCATTTCCGCCCTAATCCGTGACGCGAGGAGGGATAAGCCGTTCAAGGACCCGATTACCTTGCTGAAACATTAGGGGAGAGAATCATCACTTCCGCCCATTGGAACCAGGTGTCAGATCGTGCCCTTCCAACGGCTTTATCTCCCACCTCAAAGTAGGCTTGTGATCAGTCAGTCTAAACTTGAGGAAACGTTCAAATACTGTTGGGCAATAATCTATGACGTATGTGCAGACCATCAATAGGGGTTTTCACCCAAAACACAGTGGTAGCATGCTGGTTCCACGTTAGCCAAGAGACATGCCAATATGGTGCCAAGCTGGAAAAGGGTTTCCAAGGTTTTCTAAGATTACGTTGGTTTTCTAAGATTACGTTGGTTTTCTAAGATTGATCCAAACCTGTACAAGGCTTGCTATGTTGGTGCCAAGCTGGATAAGGACTTTCAAGGCTTGCGAAGATGGTCCCCAAGCTTTCCAGACCTGTCCAAAGCTTGCAAGTGCTTGGGTGTACTGGCGACCTTACTTTCATCTCGCTGGGTGTACCAACGTACCAGCCCCACAACCCACTGGCGCAAAAGACTATTCTGTCCAGGTTGCAAGTCATAATTAAGTGTGGTAACCACTTCGACCTACTGCTGAGTGTTCTCCTGGACCCTCTCCAAAGAGAGTTCGTGAAGGGGGCGGAAGTGATGACTTTGGTTGGCCATGAGCTAATGAGCCATGGGCGGAAGTGACGACTTTCACCCCACCTAGGGCTTACCTGCCCCGGGTTTTAATGAGGCTTGGCAGAGGATTTGGGCGGAAGTGACGATTGCCCTTGGCGACTGAAAGGCGATCAAATTGGCTCACAGTGCGGCCAAATGGCCATTTTCAGGGCAAAAATCTACAAACATAATATTCTCATAGGAAATTTGATGCTGAACAGAAACTTTCCTCAGAGCTTAGGGTCTAAAACGCCTCCTTCAGCAGTTACAGCATAAAACACACAAAAAATACGTTTTTTCACCAATAGCAGGCAAATGGTATTTTTCTAACAGTCTAACAGTTAGTTCCAGGTTCGTTCCAGGGGTGACTAGCACTCAAATGAGCGCTCTGAAACCCCTCTTCATTTCACGACGACTTGTTTGGACATGAATCTGACGTATTATCGCCTTCCTGCCTCTTGTTCGTGTTGATATAAACATCTCTGAATATGATCCAAAGGTTATCTCCGGTCAATACATAAGTTCGTTTTTTTTTTTTCATTTTCGTCCACCTCGGCCGCACTGTGCGGCTTATCTGCGCCACCCAGAATAATGTAAATGGCGACGAAGAAGACATCAATGACAACAGAAACCAATAGATTTAGTGGAATATGTTTACGATAATTATCTAGTTGCCTAGCACCATTTTTACAGGTAAACTTTTAACACGAATTTCCCTAGAGTTGATTATTTCGTACACTTTTACTAGAGAAAGTTTTTTTCCGTGGTGACGTTTTCGCTGGGAAAGTATTTTCCTAGCGAGTATGAAATGGGAAAGCTTTTTTCCACATACCGGAAGCTTTAGGATTATAAAGTTTGCGAAGCCACTTAAAAAAAAAAAAAATTGATGTTTTGATTCGAATCTGCAAAGCCACCAAAATTGTGTAAAAAAAAGTTTACGCGCCGTTCTTTAAAAAAAAAAAATAATAAAAATTATGTAAATAAGCTTTTTAGAGTTAATAATTAACTCTAAATTATTAGCGTCCCATATGGAAATAAGTTAGATCATGCAGTGAAGGGCTAAATCTACGGTTACATTGTGCCGAGTGCAGCAAAAATTGAGCAAAGAGTAGGGACATATACGTTGAAAATATGCTGGACAAAGTATGCAATTCAAATTCTTACAACCAAAAACTACATGTTAGATTTGTCCATAAGAAAAAAAAAAGGCAACCGAAAATCTTCACGCTACTGAGAAAAAGAAAAACACAAGTTCCCCAACGGGGAGACCTACCTGACTTTCGGCTCGTAGCTGCGGGTTTACAGGTGGGGTGGAAATTACGGAATAGGTATGTCCTGTATCTACTAGGATGAGGTGGGGTGTACCTGACAAAGAGAGCAACTGACAGGCTTTCGGCTAACTTGGGGAGTATAGGAAATTATTGAAGAAAAAAGCAAACAAATGAGATCTCATTATCTCAGTAACATGAAAATAAGACGAATGATTGGTTCCACTAATTTTCAGACATTTATGAATGTTAAATAAAAAATGTTAATAATAATAAGTATTATTTCAATTTCAATGTCTGCAAAAATTCGCAGGTTTCAACATAGATTGCCAGTATAAAATCAACGGCGCCAGGATTACGTTCGTGACAATTTCTAATTTGTGCTTGTTAATAAAATTTGGCGCGTTCCTGTGTTCAGAGCTCTTGTGCTTCCAGATTCAAATGACGTGGGGTTACGTGGCACTCTTGGGTACCGTTCTCTAGGGCAAGCATGACATGAAATCTTTTTTGGACAAGTTTTCATTTCGATCGCAGTTTTCAATTCTACAGGATTTGTTTTCGTTCGCTACACTTACGAATTTGGCTAAAAAATCCGTCCGTCTTCCTTTCGAAGCTGGGTTTTGAGGGCGTCCTCGACGTACAGCGCCAGCCATCCAGTTGTTTCGGCCAAGTCTTCCCATTTAGTGCTCAAAAATTAGCCGTGGGGGTTTAAAAGCAAAATGAAGTATGAAGTGAAAAAAATCAGACAGCAACGCCCCCAAAAAAAAAAAAAAAAAACGGGACTAGCGATAAGGATTAATGAGAAAAATGAGAGAGAAAGGAACTAATAGTTAAACAATATCAAAAAAGTTAGCTAATAAAAAAGCGTTTTTTAATTGGTAAAAAACTTTCATAAATCAAGAAAAAAGCTTTTTGTTTTTTTAGTGGACTATTTTTTTGGAGTAGACCCTGTCGTTGATTCTGTGGCTGGCGCATACCTCTAGGGACTCGAGGTCCGACGGAGGCCTGCGGCACAGAGAGCAGAAGGCGCATTGCAAGGTGTTTTTGAACGCCTCCCTGAAGTCTCGGTTGAAATAAGCGTAAATTATGGGGTTGAGGGTGGAGTTGAAGTAGCCGATCCAGAAAAGTGTGTCAACTAACACTTCGGGGGCTTCGCACTCGCAGGCCGCAGTAATGACGTACCTAAAATGATTTTCATAATTAACCGTATTCTTGTTTTATGTAAAGACAACATAAAAGCCGTCTGCTAACAATATACAACTCTCTGAAAACAAATTATCACACTGGATGGGCGGGATAACGGAAATTCGGTCGCTCACCACAAGAAAAACGGAAGCCAGCAGATGATGAAGGTGCCCATGATGATACCCAGGGTTCTTGCGGCTTTGTGCTCACGTTTCATTTTAATTATATTTCTGTCTCTGGTGGGCGTCGAGTGCAGGCCGACCTCGTTGAGGGCTAGGGCTTTGCTGGACCCCCCAGAAGAACCCAGCGTGTCGCCGTTACAATCCCGGCTGAAAACAAATACAATTTGCGCGTCGAAATTACATTCCTTTGGTGGCGTAAAACAGTATAGACGGGGGAAGCAATGCTTTCACTTTCAAAGCTTTCACAAAATTAGGTCCACTAATTAAGGCGATGATTACGGCAGGGGTTTGATCAACGGACCTACTAAATTATTCATTTTTGGAAATAAAATTATTATTTTAATTATTTTTAATTAATTTTTTGACATTTACTTTAAAATGTTGGTATTGAGTTGACCCGACCGGCACAATCACCCTTCGGATAATTAATTATGGGTAATTAGGTTTAATTGTCAGAAGAAAAAAGAATGCTGTCAATTGGAATGCTGATACTATGGCCATAAAGTGAAATAAAAATCCAGTGGGTAGAGTTTCCCTACTATTTCAATCCTTTCTCAGTCTGCGTTTGAAACAAGGCGGGCATTCTTGAGTGCATCTTGTTCTCAATATCTCATCAATGCCATGATGACGAGGAAATGAAGTAATCAATTCAAATTGAGGGGGTGGGGGCTAGTTGAAGGCTTGTCTATCTTTTTGCGTCTCACTTCCCTGGGAAATTTTGAAGTTGGCGCCACGGCGGAAATATCGATGTTTTGAGGCATTTTTTCAGTTGGCATCCCTGCTCAGGTCCTTCCGAAACGAATTGTAACTTTCATCTTTTCTTTAAGGCTTGTCCTGTGGCAGGAATCCCTAATATGATCTCACCTGTTGTTCAAGAGCATCTGGTTGCCCATCCGAGCATGAAGCTGTTTTTCCTGCCTCATGGCTTCCCTGAAGATAGCCAGGTAAGTGAAGACCATGATAGTACACGGTGTCCAAAACGATATCAGCGAAGAAACTATGGCATAGATTTTGTTCACCTGAAATTCGAGAAATTCTTTTAGGATTGTAACATTTGACATGGTGAGACATAGACATTATGAGTAGGCCAGTAGTCATAGATTGGTTTCTATAGTAATGAGTAATGTAAAAACATGATTCATGACAAAAACCAAGTTTGCATGATATACCAAATTTACAATTTTCGCACACATCAATGCCGTTTCGCTGATTTCTGTAAACAAATCTCTCAGCATCGACCCAACTTCGTCACGCATAACGTCTACCATATCATACTGTCATGAAGGCTGAACATTTTCTTTATGCCGAAGTAAGGCTTGAGTACATTTTTAGACACAATAATCAATAAATGCTTGATTTGTCAGTGAGAACGAGGCTTCAGAAACATTTTTGCCGAGGCGAAATTTTTCAGATCAGAAGACGCCCAGAGGACCGGAAAACGACGTCTGCTCCGACGCCGAACGCTATCAGAGGTCTTTTGTGGGCCCGGAATGCCGCCCGAGGGAGCTATTTCCCTAGTTTCCTTTGTGAGATGGACCTCCATTGTGGGTGTCCTTTAAATGGACCGAGGCAAACATAGGGAAACAAGTGAGGAAGGTGGGAGGGGTCAAAACAAACCGACTTTGACCTGATATCAAGTGGAATTCCGGGCTAAATTCATCCCCTCCCGTCGCAGTCCCCGGGGGAATGGTTCATTTCCCGAAAGGAAATTGGTTTACCGCCCAGAACTGCAGGGTCCGTATTCATGTTGGAAAATGAATATGTATAAAGTGAGAGGGGGAATTAACATACAAATAACTAGTATTTCATTCGGAGAAACAAAGTGGGGTCGAAAGGTCGGGGAAATCCGTTGAGTCACTGGGTGAGGTAAATGAACACAGTCCCACCGAATGAGGGAATTTGAATTCCAGCATTTCGGCAGCTGAGTTTCGGCAACTTATTTTCGAAAAGACAAAATTTATTCCCCCAAAGGGGTTTAAACGTAATATTCCACCATGAAAACCTTAATGGAATCCTCCAGTCAGACAAACAGTGACCAGGGAATTAGTCTTTGCGTATTTACGGAAATATTGTAGTAACTACCAATTTGTGAATTTTAGAGATTTTTTGAGAGCTCTGCTGGCAGGTTATCTATTCCAGGCGCTTTCTTCTCTTTTAGAGTAGGTACCAAGGGCATTTCCAAACTCTTCCCGAAGTATCGGGTCACCCAAGTTTCTTGGTTAACGTTGTTCTCATTTTCCAGTAAGGAGTCAATGACACCATTCCCAGCTGCCTAATCAGTTTTTCCCACTGCTCATTCTGCTATGTATAATATACATAGCCAATCGCAGAATTTTCATCTGAATCCACGGGAAACCACTCTCCCTTATGGAGGTTCAGGAGGACCGTACTCTCTGGCAAAACTGCTCTGGATGGACCTCCCTTACCTGGAGCAGACCACGACACTTCGTGCAATGTACCAGTACCTGCACTCCTGCCCCCTTCCACCCAAACAAACGGCGTGATCAAAGATCTACCGCTTCTGGAACTCCGCCAAATACTACACTATCTAGTGCCTCATGTAGATACACTACCTAATTGCTGCCTTGCGCACCCACTTCCCACAGAATCGTCGATGATGCGTGATTTCAACGATTCTTTCATTAAACAGATGACGTAGAAACCAAATCACTCTTATGCATCAATTCATCCGGATCCTTTATGGGTGCCAGGAGGGCACACCTTAAGAAGTTTTACAACTCAAATGCCCATTATGGACATATTACGAAGAAGATCGACTATCTATTCTACTAACTTTTGGGTCCCAGGAAGCTATAAAAGAGCTCTACACAGGCTGAAAGAAAGTGGCACAGTTACTGAAGGTGAATTGCATGTCGGACAGACAGTACAAACACTTTTAACTATAAAACTTTACTTTAATTCTGAATATGTGTATATACGCAGGCATCATGGAATACATGAAGGACCGGGCAGACGTCGAAATGGGCAGCGACCAGAAAATAAGAAATTGGGTTCGAAAATACGACGACTTCCTGCACAAGTATCAATTGGAATTGGGGATGCTGGGGCCGATAATGACGCTCATAAACAACGCTCACCAGCAACGATTGGTCGCCAACGAAAAAATGAGGGAAACGGTGTACAACGTGTGTTTGCCCAAACTGAGGCTCGTCAGGAAGAGCTTAAACGTCAAAGAGATAAGCCATTTGGACTCGGAGTTCGCCAAAGCCCAAAAAGAGTGGGAGAAGACGATGAAAAAAGTCAAGAAAATCAAAATGATCTACCACGAAGCCTGCAAAGCTACTTACGAAACGGCTCAGTTCTTGCAAAGCAACACAATGGCCTCAGGGCATGGTAAAATGGAAATGACAGAAGAAGCCAGGGAAAAGGCGGCTGTTAAATACAGAGAGTACCAAGCTGAAGTTGAGAGGTTGTATGACAATCCGCATTAATTGTACAAAATGATAAGTTCTTGTACACGAAAATATTTGTTTTCAAATTTTTAAATTATGCACCTAACCGTCAGGTGAACCTCAGGTGCCGAACACTGTACGAAGCAGCTTTGTATGAATTGAAGATTTTGAAAAATCAATACATGGACGACATGAGAGCAGTTTTCGACAAATGCGTCGAATTCGAAAGAGCCCGGTTGGATTGTATTCAGGAATGTTTGGAAGTTTTTGCCAAAGCCATTGATGGAATGAGAGGTCTGTTCTTTTATTTGCAATCAGACAAAATATCAGTAAGAGGTTTTTAGGAGTCTGAATCTCAAGAAAGCCGCTCTTTAATCGGTCACACACTATGACAATTTTGCAGGTTCACAATATAACAAGGCCTGGGCGAGCGTGGACCTGGCTCTGCTCAGCTACACGGTGGACAGCGATTTGAAATATTTTTCGACCACGATGGGGCCCGACGAACCCTATGAATGGCCAAAGTTTGAAGAGTGGGAAAATCGTCCTTCGCAATCGTACTTCTGAAATGATTCAATATTATTTATAATTATAATTCCAATTATTGGAATATCACTGAAAATACAAAAGTACTTCCGATGTATACGGTATATTCTTGCAGCAATTACGAAGAAAGGCAGTAGATACATAACCATTTTGGGCTAATGGACTTTTTTTTATATCGTTGAATTGTCGTGAAAAGCTCTATTAGATGCTACATTAAATAGCAGTCTCTTGAAATTATGGAAAGTTATTGTAGGACACCCCCAGGTGCGTGTGTTGGGTGTGTACCTACATGTATTTTTTTCCCTAATGATTGATAAGGTTTGTGGTGTGCGTCCGTGGTAACGCCGCCAGGTGTTTTGGAGGATGCAGGTGGAGACTCTAAGAATACTCCAGCTGCAGTAATGCTTAGGATGGGATTAATGCTTCCTTAGGATCACCCGAATTGTCAGGATGTTGTAAGTACAGCAGATCCTCTGAAGGAACAGGATACAATTGGCTTACCCGGCACGAAGGGTCGTGTTGGGTAAGGTTTCCTGCTGTCGCAGTTTACCGAGGGGCGGCTCCCTTGCTTCCAATCTTGACTTGTCAAGTATGGACTCCCGGTTACTGTCCCTGGTCATACCCGCTTATCCGGCTTCCAACCTTGACGTGTCAAGTACGAACTCCTTGGCAACGGGGCCCTGCGAAATTGCTATTACCTCCTCGGAAATCCCGCGTGAAGGGTCAGGAGGAATTTCTGTCGACGGAAATAGAGCAAAAATTACAGCGATTGAAACGGGCCATGGCAGCTGATGTTAGGTTTTTATGAGGGCCCCCCGAGTCGGCCGCCGTTGAGCCGAGCTTGCGGGAAGTCGCGTTCTCCCAGGGATCTGTTATACCTACGGTAGTATAACAGATCCCTGCGTTCTCCAGCTTGAGCTCCGCAGCGCGCGTGAGCCCCTCGAACCTGCGATGGCGGGCAAGATATAGATCGGACAGATTAGGTAGAGTTTCCCCCACAGTTATATTAAAGAAAATAGCTTGCACTGCCCTAGAGAATAGTTTGCTGCTTACTATAGTATACAAGAAGGAGAGCACAAAGGAAAATACTACGATCTCGCTGCTTCTGTTAGTTGTATAAATCCAAAAAGGGCGGTGGCACTGCCCGGTCTACTGCAGCTTCTCTTCGTAGGAACGTCGCGAAGGAAGGATACAATGAGCGCTCTCACTGCTTTTCATCGTGGTACCGCCTCAAAGAAGGCAGCAGTGACGCGCTCACTGCTTTTCATAAAAATATTAAGCGATTTAGCGATTAGTTGAAAATTACATGAGAGGTAGGCTCACAACTTTGGCCTTGATTTGTCAAAACTAGGAAAATGACTTTTTGCTGCCTTTCATCATACGAGGGCCTATTATAGGCCCATCGGAGCAAAGTATATTTTCGTTAGTTTGTGGAAACAACATCGAAGAAAGAATAGAAGGATTGGTCTACTTATCCAGTGAAGTAGAGAAATTCACAAGTTTTGACGACACCTGTTCAGAAAACTCGGGCAAGTCTTTTGTGATATTGAGTCAATTATAGGAAGTCTTCTCTCCGTTTGGCCTTCGAACATCCTCCGTTTCGTGTTTTTTTTCCCTTCCTCCCATTTTTTCTTTTTTTTCTGTTTCCCGTTCCATCCTCTAACTTGTATTGTCAAAGTTTTCCGATTCTATCCGAGATAAGCCGGCTGTCTCAGGAAAAAAGGGGAAAAGCACGAATGTTTGTGGCCCTCTTTTCTCCCGGGCCTTCACGGCACGACGGAAAGTTCATTTCGGGTTTTGAAGAGTATCACGAAAACTACCCCCGCCATCCGACTGACAAAAACTTGTTCGACTTCGGTAAAAGGTCGTGCGGTATTGACAATGGATAAGAGTTCTCCGTTTTTCTTATTTATTTCCCTTTTTAACGCTGAAACGGCTTAAACACGGCTCAACAAAACCACTCATCTACAAAAAGAAGATTACTTGGCGGAAGAAAGTTCACACCCGGGTTGAAAATTACTTATTTACTTAATGAATGTTCACTAGAAACGGAGTTTTATGAACATCCATTAAATAAATAAATACATTCTTCATTAGCGTAATACATTAACAGTTATAATTACACCAGTTACCTTAAAATCACAGATCTCTGGATGCTGGTATCGAAAGAATTGGTTATCATCTGTGGTGTACCAGCCGAAGAAGATGGGAACGAAAGATATGAATGCGGGTGCTAACCATGTGGCCACCAGCATCATCGCCACTACTCGCTTTGTCATGTTGATGGGGTACTTCAACGGCTTCACGATAGCGTAATACCTGGAAAAATAGTCAATTTATTATCTTCGTCTGGTAATTTCGAGAAATCCTATTTCATCGATGAGAATGTGAATACTAATTTCTCATTTATTAAGGTTTGAATTTGAAAGGCAAGGTCAACATAAATATCCCCCCCCCCTGATTCCCGCAACCCCACCCCATGCCCCGAGTTGATCCCTCGGAGGAATTACCGAATAATACATTCTGTGTTTCATTGGTTTGATCCTCGATCATAACATTAACAATCCATAACATTTACTATATTTATACTAAAGTAAAAAAAAGTGAACACAAGGCTTCCGCTGCTTCGCAGACTCGGAAGCAAAATAGGTGGTGTGTCCTCCACTGACATCCCCCGCCCATACGAGAGAGGGTTTTTGATAAGGGGGGCTTTTTCGGTTTTGATTATGGTTTGATAACCAACGCATTGTTTGTTCAATAATTAATTAATAATAAATCACGTTGCGTTTATCTGCCGGTGTTTAATTAATAAACCAAGTCGTGTTATTTGCCGGTTCTAACAATAGGTAACCATACCTACATCGTCACATGTAGCACTATATTATAGTCACAAGCGACAATACACCCCACAGGCGGCAACGTTTTTCTCCATAATTTGGAAAACCCCAGTTGGAAATAGTGTAGGGCGTGGGGGCAAATCCTCCTAATGCGATGAAGTCAGCTGTACAACGCGTTGTACGTTGCAACGGTGGGTTTGCACTCGATCGATTTCTTCTTCCGCTGTGGTGCGTTTCACCTTGTTTTGGTTTATTATTAGTGGAATAATACACCCATGTTAGTAGTGAGAGGTCGCCAACGCCCGATTACGGGTATGGCACCCAAAGAAGAAGAATACACCCATGTTTTCGCGACGGACATCGACGACTCCGATCGTCCTCAAAATTTGACATTATCCGTATCAAGAGGTCTATATTCCAAAACCGAAATGTCCGTCCGCCGTCCGGGTCGTTTTGAGCAGTAGGAATCTTTTTTTAAATCTAAAATTTTGACAAAATACTCGGTTTACCATCTAGTTGTGCTCGCAAGGTTTTCAGCCCGATCGCCTAAACCCGAGGGGCACTATGGGGCTAAAATGGGGCTTCGTGAGGCGTTTTTGAATGGATTTGGCTGTGAGATCGAGTTAGGTGTCGTTTTCGAAGTATTTTTTGACGTAAAATCCATTTTTGGGGATCCTGCAACGATCCGATTTCACCGTGAGAATCTCTGGGGCTTTCATGGGGCTAATAATGGGATTTTTGAAAGATCCCAGCAGGTAAAATATTTTCCGAGTAAAAAAAAAAAAAAAAAAAAAAAAGTTACCTATATAAAGAATAATAAACCCTTGTGTAAAATTTGCAGCGTTTTAATTTTTTTGCAGTTTTGAACTCCTCTATCCATCGAGAGTAAGCTCACAAAATTGCGTTTTTGAAGGGATTTGGCTGTGAGATCGAGTTAGGTGTCGTTTTCGAAGTATTTTTGGATGTAGAATCCATTTTTGGGGTCCCGGAACGATCCGATTTCACTGTGGCGATCTATAGGGCTTTTATGGGGCTACAAATGGGATTTTTTAAGGAACCCAGGAGGTCAAATATTTTTCGTGTAAGAAACAAAAAGTTTTTGAAAAAAATAAAATAAAATAAAAAAATAAAATAAATAAAAAATAAAATATATATTTTTTCCCCCCAAAAGTTTTTCTTTATTGACACCAAATTAAATTTATGCACAAGTAACCTATATCAAAGAATAATTAACCCTTGTGTAATAATTGCAGCGCTTTTTGATTGTAACTGATTTTGTCCCGTTTTGAATAAATAAATACCTCAATAAAATATCATTTTGTTTCAGTTTCTGTGCCGAGGTTCAACGAATATTTCCCGGTAACGCGGAAGGAGGGTCCCGAAAAATCACAGAGTTATGAGCACTCTTCGTAATTGAAATAATCAAGTTGGCTGAGTGGGGCAGCTTTGTGGTATATACAAACTGCTATCTCGTTAATTGAAAAGGAAACTCCCGGGGTCCAGCCAATCAAATAAAAATCGACCCTGTTTTACACGTCCGTTGACAGGTGGTTTGCTTTTCAGGGCGGTTGGTGTGAGGGCGTTTGTTTGCGTTCGAATTCGCACCGAAGCATACAGCAAAATGTTGAGTGACATGCAGATATCAATTTCGGTTTATTATTGTTGGAATAATACACTTATGTAATCGCGACGGGGGTCGAAGACTCCGATCGCCCTCAAAACTTGACATTGTCCGTTTCAAGAGGACTAGATTACAAAACCGACGCGGCGCGCCGTCCGGGCAGTAGGCATTTTTTTTTAACTGAAATTTTGACAAAATACTTGGTTTACCATTTCGTGCCCGCAAGGTTTTCAGCCCGATCGCCCAAACCGGTGGGGCGCTATGGGACTAAAATGGTGCTACGGGAGGGTTTTGAAGGGGTTTGGCTATGGAATCGAGTTAGGTGTCGTTTACAAAGTATTTTTGGCCGTAGAATCCATTTTCGGGGTTCCCGGAACGATTCGATTTCACTGTGGGGATCTATAGGGCTTTCGTGGGGCTACAAATGGGATTTTAGAAGGATCCCAGGAAGTGTAATATTTTTCGAGTAAAAAAATTTGAAAAAAAAAAATGTTTTCTAAAATTTCTTCCATTGAAACAGAATTAATTTTCGGACAAGTAGCCCCTAACCTATATCAAAGAATAATAAACCCTAGTGTAAAATTTGCAGCGTTTTTGATTTGAGACATCGGCTATTGAAAATGTGATAAATCTGGCACAAATGTAGTTTCTATCGAGTTGTGTCCGTCTCTCAAACGTCTTCGGTGAAGTGATGGCACGGCTTTCGATCAGCGTAAATCTTGTGAAACCCCATACGCCCCTTCCATCGGCCTTCTTGACTGTTTCAGTTTACTGCTGAGTGGACTCGTTTGGGATACTGGTCCAGTATTTCCTATCAGCTCTGTTATGGGCTTTTACCCCCATATGCGGTCCGCCATCGCTTATTACTCGATTGCCCCATTACTCAAGGTAAGCAATAAATCACCGTCGGGACTTTTTACGGCCCATAAACGTAGAGAGAAAAAAGTTTTGTATCAGATCCTTTCGATATTGACGGTCCAAGTTCAATGCGTGACAGTAACAAACGAATTCGATAGCTTATAGCAGGCCGTCAGGGGCTATTATTATAATAGGCCATATACGATTAGGCTAACCGTTTGGCTTTTTAGACAGTTAAAGAGAAATAAATAAACGCTTCATTTCTAACCGGTCAACACTGATGCAGCAAAGGTGGAGGATCGATACGGACGAAAAATACACATCTAGCGAGTTCCAAGCGTCGCACATGAAGTAGCCGAAGTTCCATCGACCGGTGAGCTGGACGCTGGCGTTGAACGTCATGACGGCGACAGCAACAAGCATGTCGTCAAATGCTAAGCTGACGACGAAGTAGTTCGTGATGATCCGGAGCTTCCGATGCCGCATCACACTCACGATGACTAGAAGGTTTCCCAATATGGCACCCACGATTATCGACACCATTATAGTACCCTGTTGATGAAAGAAACCAAAGAAATGTCAATGTGCAGAAGGAGTTGGTGAGAGTTAATTAAAAATGAACTCACTTTGAATATGATACCGAGGACGTCCGCCCAGTCCTGGACGTCGTCCTCAGGGTTAGTCGTGTTAGTGACATTGCAGTCGGAGTAGACGTCTGTCGTGGTCATTCTTAGCTCTCTGGTCGACTAAAAATGGCCCGTCCAACGTCTCGTTTGGTTTTGTGCCTCTCACTGCCCACCTTCATGGTTCATCCCATAGTCTGCCACGTCCTGCAAAAAGAAAAAAGAAAACCATTAAGAAGAATCTGGCTCAATGAAACCCACGATCAAATGAAACCGGAGAGTGACACTTTCGACACCATTCGTTTTGCCTGGGCGGAAAGCGGATAGTCGTTTTTCACTTTAAATAGTCTAGTTTCCCTCGAGTAGCCCACAACGGAGGCCGTAGAGCTGGCAACTTGACCCTTTTACCAGTCTAAATGGGCTCCTTCGAATCTCCCGACAGTTTCCAGCGACTTTTTCTCATCCTGGGGGGAAAAGAGGTTGGAAAAAAAGGTTGGAAGGTGTAATTGAAAGACTGGGGAGCCCGTGCCAGGTCCAGATAAGAGGCTGAACGCGGCCCCTGGCAGTGTGTTAACACCGCCAAAAGCGGCACCCGTGCTGGAGCTCAGCCCTTTGCCCCCACTCCCAAACACTCGTATTGTGACCCGTTCCGACCCTTCTTTTATCTTTGTTCTCTTTTGACTTTTCTTTTCCCTCGCCAACGTTTTTCCACTCGGCCCCTCCATTTCAACCCCAGGTGACGCTTCCTTTCGAGATTTCTCCCATTTTACTTCTCTTTTACCTTCAGTTTGTATTTTTTTCTTTTCCTTCAAGAGAGTTGACCGGAAATTACACAGATTACTTCGTTGTCATCTCTTCACCCACCGCCGTTTAAACAAAGGAACCCACGCGTCTCTTTGACTTTTTACAAAGGATCAAATAAAATTGATTCTCCTACGAGTAATAACGTCAAAATGACGAAATGCTTCAGAAAATGCCAGATGTATGTGTTCGTATATTTATTTATTTATTTATTTATTTATTGAAAATACGGGTCGAGCCCAATAACAAGAAATATATGAGTAAAATAATAATTACACTGCGACTGGTGATGAGCAAAAGAAAGGACAAAATGAAGAAAAAAAGCAATACGACGGTGGTGAGGGGGGGGGGGGGGGAGAAGGAGTTCAAAGCTGGAGGCGGCGATTCAAAAGAAGGTCGTGGAGGCTGGACTTGACAGAATGAAGTGACTGGTGAAACAAGTCGATGGACGGGAAACTCGACGCGAGCAAATTCGCCATACGGGGCAAACGAGAGAGAGGTCGATGCTGTAGGTAATTGGTGGCCGAGAAAGGTACGGCAAACGGCTCGGCACAGCGGGAACCCAGACGAGGCGGGTGCAGGCCAATGCAGCACAGGAGATGGGGAGCATCCAGACGGCCCGCCAGGAGACCGTGGAGAAAAGAGACGTCCGCAACGAAGCGTCGATCCGAAGGCCGCAAGAGCCCAAGCCGAGTGCTCAGCCCAGCATAGTCAAGCTCCCCCAACGGGATATGGAGTTTGAATGCCATGAAACGCAGGAAAGCACGGTGTACACGCTCCAGGCGGTCGACATGACACTGGTAGAAGGGGCTCCACACCACTGACGAGTACTCCATCACGGGAAGCACAAGGGCCTTATAAAGGGTCACCAAGGCAGAGACACTGTCGAACTCACGAGCGCAGCGCTTCAGAAATCCAAGAGCCCGGAATGCCCGGGCGCCCACCTCGGCCACATGGTCACTGAAGGTGAGCTGCGAATCCAGCAGAATACCGAGGTCACGGACACTCGCCGACCCAGCCAGCCACACTCCCCCAATGTGGTAACGATGAACATGGGGCGACATTGTGCGAGCAAATGTTACCGTTGAGCACTTTGACGGATTCACCCCAAGACCACTTGTAACACACCAAGTTGATAAACCATTAAGACTCTCCTGAAGGAGTTGACAATCAGACGGGGACTCAATACGACGATACAATTTGAGGTCATCGGCAAAGATGAGAAAGTCAACACGCGAGAGAACCGAAGTGACATCGTTCATCACCAGTAGGAATAGTAGGGGGCCAAGATGAGAGCCCTGAGGAACACCGGATGCGGCAGCGAAGGGCTCAGAGACGAACTCTTGCACTCGTACACGAAGTGTGCGGCTCTTCAGGTAGTCACGCACCCACTCCAGGAAACTTCCAAACACCCCCAAAGACTCGAGCACAGACAAGATGACGCAGTGGGGCAGTCTGTCAAATGCTTTGGCAAAGTCAGTGGCAATCATGTCAACCTGGGCACCCGCCTCAAAAGCTCGAAGGGTATACTCCTGAAATGAAAGCAGGTTCGTCACGGTTGATCGTCCCCGTACAAATATTGCAAACATTCGAACAGTATTCGTCGAACGCCAACGCCTTTTACAACGCTTAGAGGAAAATGATTTTGTGTAATTTAAAGAAGGCTTCTCATTGAAATTTATCCGTATAAGAAGTTTTTTTTGACTGAACGCGAATGGGATTGAGATTTTACCTAAGAGCTATGAGGAAAAATTTACTTTGAAAAGACGGCAGAAAATACTCTCTTCTAACAGTTAAATCTCAGGCTTAAAGGGACGTAAACTAACAAGCTAGGTCACGTTTGTAGGCAATGTAAATATTTACAAGAAGATGGGTTCAATCTGAATAAAAAGCAGAGTGGCTTCCTGAGTTTCCTGAATTTGTTGTTGGAATAATAATTTTTCCATAACTGTGCAACCTCATATTTGACTCCAACATGAAATAATTTCATGTTGGAATTATTGCTGTGATGCCGACAGTCTTGGGGCCAAAGGTTGCACAGTTATGCCAGAATAAAACAAAGCGGTAATTATATTCTACTAGTTGGGACACCCGTGCTTCGCACACAATATCAAAACCCCGTCCATCACCTATCAATATAGTAAACCCAAGCTTCACGTCGAACAACTCGACTGATTTATCGCTGTTGATAGTGACGAACAAAGAGAATGCTTTAGATAATCGAATGATTATCAGCATTGGAGTTTGGATGAAACAAACCTAGTACTTTACAGAACGACTATTCTCCATTTGAATACAGAACAACCAAAGGAAGGTCAAAATTGGCATCCAAATGAAACAGCAGCTGTTTCATAGCTGCTATGAAGTGAAACCTCGGATGCCATGCTGAGCTCAATAACAATCTCTCCTATTGTACGGGCCGGCATGTGGGCCCATCTGTCGGGCATTTGTGTTACGGGTTGCTACGAGTGTTCTGAGTGAAGTAGGGATGCATTATTGATAAGCGATGAACGGGAATTGGATATTTCGTGCGAAGCACGGGTCTCCCAGCTAGTAATAAATAAAAACGTACATATCCATGATCAGATGTTTTTCCCCAGTAGAGGAGAAATTGTAAGAAATTACGCTTGACGTGAAAAAATGTATGCGTTGTCTTGAATTTTAAATTCAGTGCTTTAGAATGAACGAACATTTCTAAGCTAAAAGTTTGAAATTTTTAAAACAAAAACGAATGAATAAAATTTATTGAATGAAGAAGATAAGTAAATGGATAAGGAACAGGAGGATTTCGATAAACATAGAGATATTAAGTCTTTTTATGGTTTTAATTATGATAGGTACCTACTACTGTTTTGGGGTAACGCTCTCCGGGATCTTTTTTTTGGGGTGTGTCATTTTTAGGTAGATAGGTTACGGTAAAACCGTGTTCCACCCTAAATTTTAAGTTGAAAAAAGTTTGGAATGGAATAATACAAGTGTAAAAACGCTGCTCGCCCGCTAGATCGCGAGATCGCGAGCTCAAATTGCTGGGCGCGCAGGAATGCAAACCCCCATATTTCCCTGCACGACAGCGGTTGCGAGTAGACCAATCCAATATCAACTTAACCAGTGTTGGGCATTTTCATCATTTATTTATTTATTTACGGGGCGAGCCCAATTACAAAACAGATATACTGTTTTGATACCAAAAAGTACAATTATAAGAGGAAAAAGTAAGGGTCACTGAATATAGAAAGAAAAAGAACAAGGTACACGTACATATCACGGATTATTCTCCGGTGCCATTGAAAGGCTGTAAGTTAAGGTGGCGGAAAAGTTGAGATTTAACTGTGGAGAGAGAAGAGGAAAGAATATCGATGAAGGGAGGGGACGTAGAGAGGAGATTAACTTTGCGAGGAATGCGACAAAAGGGGCGGTGATATAAATAATTGGTGGAGGAAAAGGGGACGGCAAAGGGTAAGACAGTACGGGACGATAGATGGGGTACGAGGAAACCGACGCGAGCAAGGAGATCAGGAGAATCGATCCGTCCCGACAGCAGACCGTGAAAGAACGACACGTCAGCGCACAAGCGACGGTCACGAGGAGACAGCAGGCTATATTGGCGAGAGAGCTCATCGTAGTTCAGGTTCTCACGGGGAATAGAGAGCTTGTAGGCGAGTTATCGCAGGAATGCCCTGAAAACACGCTCAATCTGTATAATATGGCATTCGTAGTGAGGGCTCCAGATTACTGACGCATATTCTAAGATTGGCTGTACGATAGTCTTGTAGAGAGTCACTAAGGCAGGGGCATGTGAGAACTCACTGGTGTTTCTTTCTACGAAGCCGAGCATGCGCAACCCGCGAGCCACAACTCGATCTATGTGGTCCGAGAAGAGAGCTGGGAGTCCAGGCGCACGCCAAGATCCACAATGCTGGCCATACGAGGAAGAGTAACTTCGTTGATTGAGTAGGTGTGGAGGACCGGATAGTGAGCACGGTAGAAATAAATAGTTGCACATTTTGACAGGTAAAGGGCCAGGCCATTGAAGACCCAGGGACTTGTACGGCGTTGTTACCAAAACCCTCTGCTGCTCCCTCGACCATGGGAAGATTGTAGGTGGCGGCATAGAGGCTGGGGTAGAAGGTATGCCAGATCTGGACCCCTCCACACATCAAGCATGGACCCTGGGATATCCAACCTGGTCCATCACATTCCACTTCCACCAACTACAAGAGGGAGCGTGATTTTGGACTTAGGGCCTTCGGAACTCGCCCATCACTCACGACAAAAATAACATCAACAACCCAAACGATGTTCGAAAATTACCAAGATTTAAAAAATCAGATTTCGTCTCCAGATTTTTGGCTGACTTCGGCTGCATAAATTCACTACAATAAATGAGTATTCAAGAGATTTATTTTGTTGCCCATTGAAATTCATCCTCTCATTTACCTCACTACCGCCTCCTCTTTTACAAAATCCTGCCTTATCTCATACCCGGTATTGTCTCTCAAGAGGAATTCAATCCAAGTTGACGTCGTCGTAATAACTTTAAGGCAAAGTTGAGAGATTAAATTCCTTTTTCTCTACGCAATACCGTTTTTTCATCTTCTCAGCCCTTTAATGATTTCAATCAATTTGGATAATTTTTATGAAACGAATGAAGCCCTGCAAAAGCGCAACCTAGAAGTTCGTGATTGGGAGTCATTAAATGAACCGCCTCCGCTTCGGGAGGAGTCAGAGAGAGGCTTCAAAGCAATTTAAACTTGGGAAAGAAGTTTGAAACACTCAATTTTTCATCTTTTTTTCCGTTTTGGCTTCCGAGCCCATGAAGAAGTTAATATTCCAACGATAATCATAATTAGAGTTTGAGACAGCTAAGAGAGGTAGAAAAGTTTTGGGATTTTCGCTTCCAAGTTGGAAAACAACCTCATACAAAGATAACTTTGGGAAAGAACTCTAACCGCTGGAAAATTGGTGGTCGTGAAACTGCTGACTTCAGTGAATTTCAAAGGTCAACTACGGGACGTGCCCAACGGCTAATTCTTCATTGCGCCGCCCTTTTAGAAAAACGTTCAAGTTCGGTTACATTTTCGTCAACCGGGCGCTCCCTAATAAATCTAGCTTTCTCATTTACAGACTTTCTTCAAAGTACCTTACATTAACTTTCAGTCTCGCCAGGCGCGAAATTATCCCGCATTAATAATGTTTAGGCACGGGCCCTCTGAGAGATCGCTAATGATACCCTCAACCCGCCCACCACTTCGTACATTAATTATTGTGAGCACTCTCTCCATATTTTCTCGGGACTGTCATCTCAGCCTCCCTCTCAGGTCCTCCGGTTTTTCTTTTTACCAACCCCCCCCACTTCACGATCTCACCCTCTTAATTTCTTTCTCTTTCTTCAACCCCATTAAGCCTTTCTTCCTATCGCATTTCCTCTTCGTGTCATACTTTATATTCCACCCTTTTCGTACGCGAGGGCGTAACTTTATTCGGGCTTTTCGCAAAGTTGTGTTTACCTTCCCAGCTAAAACAACTCACGAGGTTCGCTTTTAATTGAAAACAGAAGTTCGCATGTCGACGAGGCTCGCAATTCTGCCTTAATGAGGAAACTATGTTACCCCAAAGTAGAGATGATGCCGCGAGGATCAATGAGAATCCAAGTCAATGTTTGCTCTTACCAAGTAGAGATCTGAAGAGGGTCTTTTTTAAAACGATTTGCACGTAGCAGTTTCCACCACAGTACACAGCGGGAAGTACAGTAATACAGCCTGGCGTCGCTACGTCAGGGATGACATTTTCTCCCGAAGGGTTTTCATTCTTTCAGGTACTTTTTGAGCGCATTAAAATTTATTGCCTTGCTGAATGGACTTGAGGGGCTCAATCATCAGGAATAAGTGGGACTCATAAAACATTTTATTCAGTTTTGCGTGGAAACTTTCGCAACTATTGGTGGCTCTGATCGCACTATGAGAAAACATTGCCCAGTTAAGTTGAAGTTATCAATCAACATACAGGAGCAAAATGAATAACTGAGCTGGAGCTCTTCGTCGCAGCTGGTGACCAGCTGCGACGAAGAGCTCCAGCTCAGTTATTCATTTTGGGAAATCGGTAAGAAGTATCGATTTTTTGAATCGATTCAGAATCGGATGCTCCAAATCGATTTCCCAAAAAAATCGCCATAAAAGTATCGATTTTTTGGAAAATCGATTCAAAAATCGGTCTTACAAAAAAATGTTTTATTAATTAGTGAAAACGGTAGATATTTTTAATGTAGGTAGGATTCAAGAAAAAATCATTTATTGAAATTTATTGAAAATTAAAATTGCATTAGTTTTCAAAAATTTTGATAATAAACATTTAATCAGACGAGTAATCAGTTTCGCTGTCTGAAAAAGCCATGGCGGACGTGGCTGGTAACTAGTGAGTTTTGTTGTTATTAGCTATTATCATAATTTTTAATCGACCTAAGACTCGAAATTTGCTTGAATCACTTGAAATAATAAACTAATTTTTATAAATGACGAAAATCGATTCAAGATTTTTAAAAAATCAGTAGTAAAAAATCGATTCACGATTTTTACAAAAATCGGAAGTAAAAAATCGATTCACCTAAAAAATCGGAACCTGAAGATCGATTCAAAAAAATCGAAAAATCGGAACAAAAAATCGATTTTCCAAAAAAATCTGAAATCGATTCCCATCCCTAAGCTG
Organism: Pilophorus perplexus; assembly: GCA_955831195.1. Lineage (NCBI taxonomy): Eukaryota > Metazoa > Arthropoda > Insecta > Hemiptera > Miridae > Pilophorus > Pilophorus perplexus. The sequence goes on along the minus strand of OY037015.1, from coordinate 12,131,495 downwards.
GTCGCACTTCTATCCGTGGACGGGAAATGGCGGGGTCGCACATTCGGTTTATTCCAGGTTGGACGGAATGTTAACAGAAATCGCCGGAGACATGCGCAGTTTAGAAACTGCTGTTCCAGGTCGTTCGTAGGTTGACAGCAGTTGGACGGAAACCGGCAGCTCGAGTATGTGCGGTTGGGTTCTGTCGACAGACGCAGTCAGACCTGGAACAAACCTTTTGTATTGGATCCGAGGTGTATGGGTCGCAGTTTGATAACACCCATAGCGAGCAGCGTTGCCAACCCGTACGGATACAATAGAATAGTTTTGTACGGTAATTTAGAGGTCTGTAAGGAGAACGGACAGAATTTGTACGGAAATTTTCGATAGAAAGCGTCCAAATAATACTGAAAATGGGGATAAAACAAACTGCAAGTTCGTCCGAATTTATAAAATTTATGGAAAAATTGCAATTTGAATTTTGGCAGAAACCCAAAGTCAGCTCCTATTGGTCGACGTGTTAACTCCAATTGGCCACCATTAAAAAACTGAAAACTGAAGGATCGGTCAAATCGAATAAGTCACGAATGGTCAAGTGAGGCGCCGCCTCACTTGCCTACCTGGAAAGCCGCCACAGCAAGATGGGTACAGAGGGAAACCTCCAAACATCTATAGGAGTTGATGGACACCTAGCCATTTCTAGGGTAACCCCGCTACTTTACTCCTGCGATGGCCGAGAGGCCCACGGGATAACTTAGGTCAATTGACGCTTCAAGCTAAACTGTGGAAACCCCGGACTGCACCCAAGGAAGCTCCAGAGGTGTACTTACCGTGATGCTTGTAATAATTTGCACTGACTCGGCTTCCTTCAACCGCCTCTGGCGAATCGACCCCAGGATGTACTTAAACGCTGAAAACATGCATCCTGGAGAGTCTACCCCGGAACTTTCCAGCCCTTCCTCCATCCACAACGGCCACAATTTAAAACTGCATAATTCCAGCCATTTTGTTGACATTTTTCACCAGATGTGTACCAAAAATCACAATATGAATAAATAGTAATATCCATTTTATTTAACGTTGCGATAAGCGAAAGGAAGCCATTTTATTGTCCCAAATTAAATAATTTTATTGTCCCCTCCGGGATGATGGTGAATGTGGGACCAATTTCGAAAAAGAGGGAACGTGCCTCCAAATGGGGGTTGTCTAGTCACCATAATTTTATTCTAAACTGAACAATATTGAACGCTATAGATATGCGATCAATAACATCACAGGTAGGTATAAGTAGGTACCACAATTTTTTTTTGTCCAAAATAATAAATACAACTTTTGCTGAATCAGTTAAAATTTAAATTATTTTAAATTCCCATTTTATGAGAATAACAACTCGGAGAACAGTCTACCCAGAACGCCCTATTACGAACCTCATAAAGCTGACGAGCCCTCCTTTCTTCATCAAACCAATTCCAACCAGGGCTACGCGAAAAGTTCTAAATTGCCCATCGCGATAATTGGCTTTACAGGAACCAAAAACATTACGTGAAACTCCATTAAAAATCGGGGAGTGAAAAGGGTTTTACGAGGGCAACAACGGGAGGAGTGAGGCCCAAAGTCTGGAAAAGGGATGGAATCGAGTTAAAAGCGGATGAGAATAATCTCGTTTGGAAGGGAATGGTGGGGGGTACAGACAATCTTCAGTGGCAATCAAGTCGAGGTCGGAATGGGCCAAAAGGGCGAAATCCCCCTCCCACCCATCACCAACATGCCCCGTTCCGACACTTGTTTTGATACAACGATTTATCGATCGTAAATAAACCTCACCTCTCAACCAAGTTTTTTTTTTTTTTTTCAGGCTGTCTGAGGTGCCAGCAGAGAAACAGGTTCTATTGAACTTTCACGGCTCCTCAGGGCATGAAAACTTGATGCATTTTCTTTTCACAGTTGAGAGGGCTCAACGCGAAGACCTTTTTAACAGAAGTCTTTTACACCAAAACGATTGCTGAGACCGGCGACACTTTATAAAAATTCAATATTCTCCAGTAGTATTTCACAGAACTGATGTTTCTCCATGAAATTTGTAATTGAAACAAAGCCTGACATTAATCAAAATTCAAAACCGATTTAACGTTACAAGACAATTACTGAAAAGGAGAGGTCACTTCTATATTTTACATCGGGATAATAAAGCCTCTGAGATCTTGGAAATAATTTCGACAATATGAATTCTGCTCAATTCAAACGAACGAAGAAAATGTTTGACAGCTTAGTTTGAATTTTCCTCCAATAGAAAAGTATTCAACTCAAGTCCTATGGGGTAAATGAATCAGCTTTACGGAACTCTCAGACGTGCCGTTTAATCTCAGTTAAATCGGCTTATTCTCATCTTAATTAAACGAAAGGTGCTGCACCAGTTCTCCACCAGGACGTTTAATTTAGCGAGATAAAAAGCACAAGGCCATCAAGAATCATTTTAATTAAAAACATCCAAGTGAACTAGGCGACTCCCATTTTACTCGTTAAAAATGGGATTTTTCTCGCCCTTGACAAAGATATTAGATTCAGGCTTTTCCAGTGGAAGGACTGAAGCAAGGTAATCGGGGGATTTTTATTTTCCATACATTTTCTCCCTTCCGTTAAACAGCAGTGCCCTTTGTAGTCCGCTTTGTTTTAAAACTTCCAGCTTATGGGCATAAAAAGCATTTTTATTGGGGGTCGAGTTACACCGCCTAGAGGCTCCTCGGAACCTCGCCAGACCTTTGTGTTAACACGATAATGGAAAACCAGCAGTGTGCGGGAAACGCCGTTTCACGAGAAGATAACCCCGTATGATAGCAATCTTGTCACTTGAAAGTAGGGTCAGAATTTTTTTCTTCTTCAGTTTTTTTTTTGGTCTAACGGCTGAGTACGAAGGTCATTCCCCTCGAGAGAGTGCGGCGAAAACACTACCCGTCACCCGAGGGAACCGACCAACGAAATTGGATTTGGAATGTTCACGGGAAAATTAAATTTCCGGTGTGTCCTTTAAATCGAAAATTACGTTGAGCTTCCCGCAGTCTTGATAAAGTGGATAAGAGATTTACGGTAGCAGATCAGAGCCTGCGCAGCGGACCCAGGGGAATTCCTGTCAACTCAAGAATGGTCACTGAGAAAATATAACAGATTTTTCAAGAATTTGTGAATAGGTTTTCACTCACTGAATAAAATCAAGAATCGATTTTTTATGCTGGTTTTTGAAAGATCGAGCGAGTTTATTTTCCTTTAATATGAAATCCTCCCCCAAAACAGATGAAGTAAAACGGAACTAGCCAGGAGTAGGAGGGAAGTGTCAAACGCTCATTCGATAAATGCTAGGCTGTTTTAGTTGTCCCTTACTTCGCTTCAATCACCGCTTTAGCATCAAATGACTTCAAATTTAACGTAATTTTTTCAGTTACCAACACGTTATTTTATTACGTTTTCTAAAAAGTTGTGTGTACGAAAAAAACTCTTATTTCAAAATCGATATTTTGGTTCGATATAAAATTGATTCTGGAAATCAATTTCGTTATAACGACACCCATCACTACCAGGGAAAGCTAGCCTGGCTCATCAGATCCCAATTCCTCAACCACAAGGGGCGGTAAGAGTTCGTACACAGTATCAGATTCGTCGAAACATAATTTCATAATGATGATAAGCATTAACGGTGGGGTCAGTTCCCATAATGGAAAAACTCTAAGAATAGACTAGGGGGCCACCCACTACTAGAGAAGAATAGACTAGGGGGCCACCCACCTACACAAGCCAACCCCCGACCTGGCCTCCGTCCCAACAACTCGTTTTACCATTTTGTGTAGTTTTCTAAAAAAACAGTTGTGTTTTTCAAAGGGGGGGGGGGGGGGGGGGTCGGCAACCGCGTCCCCGTCGGCACCCCTCCGCCCACATTCATCCCAAAATCCTGTTCGCTGCTCCAGCCCTTATTGGACCACTTTTGGAGCAACGGATCCGCCACGTGGAGCAACTTTTTGGTGGTTTCAGATTTTTCTGGCCCAGTGGTCTCATTTCAGAGAACCTCTGGACCCACGTTCACGTGAATCTGTGTAATCTCTACCCAAGCGCGGTCGACCAAGGGCCACACCAAGTTTGTGCACCTTCGACTGAAACGCCGAAAAACCGCCCAAAACAAAAAGCAACATAACCTCCTCCCAAGTCGAATAAGAAGTTGGATCATCAACAAGCGATTGTTTTGGACGAGCCAGCACACATTTATATTTAACTTTGTAAAAGACACAAAATGAAATAATCGAGAAGACTGTTGTGTGCAAGGAAAGCGGGGGAGTCACCCCTGTGGACTTCGTTGCACGGGGTAAGGGGCGGCAACCCATTTATTGCACAATGTGCAATAGGGTGCATATTGCGATATGCATGACATGCATGACATTGTCATGATGATGAGCCCGATCTAGCGGATTGCTAGTTACCGGTAACTAGCAATCCTAGGCTGCTAGGCCTAGCAGCTACTTCTGTAAACAGAGTAGGTGATCAGCAGGTGAGGGAATTTTCCCACACTCTTTTCCCAGAAACATACGAATCACCCTGAAGATTCAGAAGTGATTTAGAAAGCCTACAACCACCCCAGGAACTCACAGATCAAAATGTGACCTCCCTCATGAAATCTGTTCAGCCGTTCAACCAAGATTGTGAGACACACACCTTCGCAAACATGTCGAAGACCTCAGCGGATCCTTCCATTTTTTAAAGAAATGATTCGATAAAGTCTTTTTAAGTCTACTTCAAAAATTCTGCAAATTGTTGAATATTTTTTATTTAACCTAGTTTGCAATTATTGAAGGGTGCCGTATGCAGTAGAGTCCGAAAACCATAGGGAAAAACAGTAGAAAACCAGCCGTAATCCAGCAGAAACCCAGCAGTAAAAAAAGAAAAGCATATTAAAATTTGTTTGAAATGCTGGGTTTTAATTGACTAAAATATAATATTTAGTAACATATCATGTTACTAAATGAATTACCTGAAGGCTATGATACTTTCATGGCTTGAGTGTGTTGTTCTGTGCAACTGACGCACTCGTTCAGCCAACATCCATTGTAGGTACAGGACAAGCGTTCAACCTTCATCCCCACAAGTCAAGACTTCAACATCAAGGATTTGAAAAACCTCGTGTCCACGAAGTCTCTGCCTTTCTTGGGTTTCAAGGCCTGATTGTGTTGCAGACAAATTATGAGATAAAAATTTCTTAAATCTACTGCTGACAACCTGGTTTTTAGTGGGAGATGGTTTTATTGATTGGGCCGCAACCCTACAGCTAAGAGTATCTCCCCAGCATCCCTTGAAGCCCTCCTTGGCGGAGTTGTCTCATTACCACTAAATTCGGTTACCTCGGTTCCACCCAGTTGAGGTGCATATCCTGGATCCCTGGGGGGAAGCCTTCAGAAGCGCCCATTTCTCTTGTGAAGCGAACTAACGTCATTAGGGGCGTCTTCCCTTCACCTCGCCCGGAACCTTTGTCGCTTTGTTATAGGAGGGAAGCGCGTTGAGTTAGTCTCGTTATTCAATAGATCCCGTGGAAAGGCGGGAGGAGGCTGGACCTATTATGAAGCTTATTTCATTGTCTCGGGACATATTGTGCGACGTACGAGGGGCGCCAGACAAATTTCGTCGGCGAGGAAGCGCCTCAGCCTTGTTCTAACCATTCCCTGATTCCCAAGTGTTCAAAGCACCTCGAAAACAATTAGCGAACAAGACCCATCCGCGTGAATTACTCTAGGTACTCAAAATTATTTCGGCCTCCGAGATGGCAGATAACGGCTGACATTGAACCCCCGCCGAAACTCTCAACTGACAAATTCATCCCCGACAACAATTATGACACTTCCAGACAACAATCCCGGTAGGAGCTGTACAGTGTCGGAGGGTCAGGAAATTCCCAGTAGGAATTTGCAGTCAGACGAAACTTGCAAATTGGCCTGACTTAGAAGTTTACACCCGAGTGGGTCCTTAACACACTCGTTTGACCGTTGACCGATGAAACCACTTGCTGAGATTAAAAAAAACTACAAACTTCATAAGAAACTGGCGTCATAACATGATGGCTTGTTTAAAATTAACCTTTTACACAAAAGACTTTGAGAGAGATAACATGAAGGCCACGACAGAAAGCAAACTTCGCTTGGTATAACGGGTGAACGAATGAAAACAGATGAACGCGGCAAGAGAAGTGCGCACAGAATAAAAAGAAGGTAAAAAAGGAGTAGCTAACCTACTTCAAGAGCATGTTCCCACGTTATTTCCCAAGCAATTCGCTGAAACTTACTCCATCCTATTCCTCATAATGTCGACTACCTACGTAGACGAGTGGGGATTTTCCAAGTTCCAGAGTACGAATAATAAGCTATAAATTATTTATAGCTGCGTTCGCAGTGTAATTCTGAAAATTCCGAACCGTTCGGCGCATGCGTGGTAGGGAATTTTGCAAGGGCCGAGGGTGGGGGTACATCGGCTTCCAGGAATTAAACACTCAAGTTTCTGATGCTCTGCGAACGCAGAACTCGTTCAGAATCGTTCGAAATCGATTCCGGCAGTTCTGATTTTTTTTTTTTTTTCAGAACTTCCCGAGCTGATTCCGACTGCCTCCTCTGTTGTGGTAAGTCTCATACGCGCGATACATCAAGGTATCGATATTTTCCCGTTGATATATCGATATTTCTGGACGATATTTTTTCCTTCGATAAATCGATATTATTCTAACATATCGGTAACCGATCATTTTTCTCTTGGAAAGTGCCGAAATAAATCCGAAACGACAGTGAATTTAGGATCTAAGAATGTGTAGGTACTATACCTGAAATTATAACTGAATATAACTGATTATTGAATCATATTCAACAAGATGGTAGCTCTGGTGGAACGTTATCCCGGTGGGATTAAGCGATGAGCACACCAACTGTGGTGTTGGTAATTGATTTGAACGAAAAATAAGCGTCTACAATCGTGTTTGACTATGTGGGTGAATACCCATTTTAAGCGGATCCATTTTCTTAGAGGTAAGACACCGAGGAATAATCCCAGAGGCGCTCCCTGGAATGAAAATCTCGGGAATATTGCTTCCATATATCCGTCGCTAAAGCGTGCCTCTTCGGGATAGTCGCCGAGCGCTGCGTGAACATTTTCTCCCTGATTGCTTAGTAAAGAGGCCCTGGGCTCTTTGCGAAGAACAGTCGCTCCTAAGCGATGTTGGCTCTGTTGCCTCCCGTTTTCCTGGAGGGGAACTACAGTTAAGACGAGGTGAGGAAGGGGGTAATAGCGCCCATTACCATAACATCTCCCGTACAACGGACTTACTTTCTCCAGTTTTCCCACTCCGAATGAATTGCTCTTGTTTCACTGGTTACTCTCAGAATTTTCTGTTCCAGTGCCGTGATGATGGAGGCGTTTATTAAATAATCGTCTCTTCAGGCTGTATTTTTACTTTCTGCCATAATTTAGAGATACCCGCGGACCATTTCAGGAACCACGTAGGTTGATAATTTTGTGAAAAATTATGGGTTGAAAACCCAAACGCGAGGGTCCATCTAGGCTGTAAACGAGAACTCTCCATAAATTTAAAATGTTTGAATTCAGCCTCGTTCGTCCAATGCCTAACAACGAGGGAGGAAGGTTATTATACCAAACCAGTAGACAGTGAGGGGATATATGGAAAGGAATAACGAGGACTGCTATGCACTGGTATTAGTCACGGGTGCTAATGGTGAACTTCGTGAGGGGTCGAAATGAAATTCCTTATGAGACTGGAACTCAACGGGAATGCAATAATAATTGTATTCGGAAGGGGGTCGGTTGAACAGCCGAAGGGGGAGAGAGTATTCGTAACCTATATCTGGGTTTGGGCAACCCCTTCAAACATTTCGTATTGAGTCAGGCATGCTGAGTGTTCTAACTTTTCACATTTGCTGCCCTGACTTCACTCTCTAACTTCGTTACGTTTCGATGTGTAAAATGAATTATATATATCTTATGAACAGGAAATTACCTCCTAAATTGACTGTTTTGGTTAATTATTCAGGGAAAATACACCTATCCATTCGTGTCGGTGGTGGACATTTTTGATCGGCCTCGATTATACGTCTCAAGATGCGTCATTATACGTTTCAAGATGCGTAAATTCCAAATATAATAATACGAAATATCCGTCCGCCGTTCGAGCCGTTTCAGGTAGAAGGGATTTTTTTACAAGTCTGAAAATTTGGCAAAGTACTTGGTTTACACTCGGTTGTGCCTGCAAGGTTTTCGGTCCGATAGCACCAACCCATGGGGCTCTGAGGGGCTAATAATGGGCTGCGGGAGGGGTTTTCGCTGCTACATTCCCACAAGAAAGCTGAAATTGGGTAAGGAGCCTCCCTGAGACAGAACAAGACAAATGACATGACGGGCTCCTACCAGATCGGCTGAGTGAGCTTATAATATATTATCTCCTGTTCAAATCAGTCCAAACACTGCGCGGAAAAATTTCTTCATTTTTTTTTTCAGAATAATTTTTTCGTGCATAGTTTATTTGGTGTTTTTCAAGTGATGGTGGATCCACGTAGAAATTCGCCCTTAGATGAGCTTGAGGATGCAGGTTCTAACCTCACAGACTTGTCCAACCATGGTAGAACAGTTCTACTCAGTTATTCGGAGTAACTAACTGAGTAGTAAACCTTATTTGCGGCGTTTTGTTTAGTATCCCATCTGATCGATAGTTTTTTTGCCATCAGCTTGGTCAATAAGTAAAGTTCACGATTTTATGCAATGGGGGGGGGGGGGGGGGCTTTTAGATAAATCTTGAAAGGCTTGTTGGCAAGTCCAGTCACGAACTAAGGCACCAGACTGCGGTAATAGCAATATTACCACAGCTCTCTTGCGCTCTTCGGAATTCTAGAAAAGCACGTAGAGATTGTTTGTTAGAGCGATATGTAGGTAAGGTAGGTTTGATTGCTGAGCCCCTTGAAACCATGGAACTTACAGTATCCCTCCTACACTCGCTCTATACTATACTTTGAACTCGGTTGTGGCTTCCATCTTAGCAGGTGGGCGAGAAAGGGCGAGTGATTCGTTCCCGCTATTTTATGGCCCCCGATTTTCTCCTACCCGACTCCTCCAATAACCTCAGGATGTTGAGATGTACGGCTGGCTGTTCACTGTAGACCTTAGCTGGGAACTACATTTTCTCGTCAGGTTACGATCAACGTAAAACCCTCCACTACCGAAGTTGGTGTTAAAATGGTGAATTAGGAACCCCCCACGCTTTGAACTCGTGTACGCGCATAATTTCAAAGCACAACATTTATTTCAGCCCCTTGAAACCCCCTGAGCGGTAAAAGTCATTTTAAGAAATCATTGTGACTTTTAATAATAATAAATTAATTAATTAAATGATATTTTTAAATTTCATAAATTTTAAAAATAAAGGTGTGTAGTCTCTGCTGAGTCAAAGGTGGCTGGTTCGATCCCAGCAGCCGCTAAAAATCTTCCTTATGCTGATAATCTCATCTCGGAAGGAAATGGCAAACCACCGAGAGTATCTTGCCCAGGAAAGCCTCTCACATTTGCCGTTCGGAACAGGCGTTAAACAGTAAGTCCCTACTACATCTGTGAAAACTGTTCAACAAGCGCGCCAGAAGTTAGTAGCGAGAGGTTTCCTTCACCCGTTAGCGAGTATAGCTCTCGAAGAAGAAGAAGTGAAAAGAGCAACACGAATCTGTTTCCATGGTTACACCTCACCAGAAGCGTCGTCGTGTCTTGCGGGCTGCAGTCTAACCACTTCTACTTGGCGAGCGTATAGAGATTGATGATATGGAGAAAGGGACCAATTCAATTTTCAAACACTAACTTCACAGAGGTTATTAAGGGTCAGTTACACTTTTCAACATGATCATACCAAGTGAAATTCAGTGTAAATGGCCCTTAATAACTGCCGTGAGAAATTAGTTAATGAAAATTGAATCCATGACATCAATCTCTATGTAAATCTCGCCAAGCCGAAGTGGTTAGACTGCAGCCTGCAAGACACGACGACGTTACTGGTGAGGTGTAACTGCCATTTAGGCCATTAGATTTTAAAAACATTTTTGCTTTTTAAAAATGATTCTTCATTTACATAGTACATAGAATAATTAGTTTTTGCTCGATTTTTACTCGAAAAAATTGCTAAAAAATGTGTAAAACTAACCCCTGTTAATTGTACCCAAAGGTTTGTATACAAACTACTATTATAATAAAGTTGTGCGCCATTGAACTACATCACTGGTATTTCTTTAAAACCCCTATTTCTCTTTTCTAGGATAAAGGGCAAATATGAGAGAATTACTGCGGCTACGATCACCAATTTGTGCTCAAATTACAGCCAATTAAAGTGCCTACAAGTTCATCTCCGTGAGTGTTTGGCATAGAACAACTCATTTGGTCACAGTTCTGCTCGAAACGTTACCTGAAGTAAGAACTCGCACTTTTTGGAAAAATTTGCCAATCTTTGACAAATCGAACAGAGCTCGGTTTGAGCTCAAAATGTTGCAAAATTCCACTTTAAAAAGTCTATTAGTGGTCTCTTCGAAAAACCACAATGTCATACATATTGAGCTATTATCAAAAAACCAAATAAGTGCAAAATAATCGGTTTTTTTTTTCGCTTACACACGTTTTTCATACTCGCAAATCTTGATTCTTACTCCCAGCAGCGGTTCTAACAACATATTAAAAATACACTGCCAAGGCAATGGCACATGAGCTTCCTCGTGCCAGGTTCAAAATGAACGTAGTTGTGACTGTAACAAGAAAATTGTACCACTGATGCAATCGTGATAAAACTGATAGGGGACCATCTAGAGCTATACCCACACAATTCCTGAAAATTTGATTGAAATCCGATCAAAATTGTGGAAGTTATGGCGGTGGCAAGAAAATGCGGATAGACAGACAGACAGACACGGAACCAAATTTGTTCAGGAGGCTCTGAAACGAAAAACGTGAGTAGAAATTTTGATTTTGGAGAACACAATTTTTTTTTCATTTCGAAAGTGAAAACAATGCTTCCTCTGCCTTGCAGACTCGGAAGCAAAACACAACCATAAATCTCCCTTATGGGGAGGCTTTTTAGATCATGTCTATGTCATGACAACAAAACAACGTCTATTACTACCAACAGAAGTAAATAATTTCTTATATTATTTCTTCTATTATAGTAACCAAGTAGCAACCAATAAAAACCGTTGCATGTTTTCCGTGATTACAGATTACACAAATTCTTGATTACACAAATTTTTCCTGACCCCCTCGCCAAAGACATAGACATGCCAAAATGGCTACTACCTCAATTAATACTCCAGGTCGACCTTTTTTACATAATATGAACCATATTATGGTTCTAACTGGCCTATTGTTATTCTTTGATATTATATCAAAGAATAATATATTATGTCAAAGTATAATAAACCCTTGGGTACAATTTGCAGGGTTTTATTTTACTTTTTTTTCGCGAATTTTCACTTGCATCCTCGGCAAAATGAAATGATATTATCATGGATGAAACGAAAGAAATGCTGAACAACGTTGAAAATGTCCCCCGGAGATGATACGGTTTAAATTCGTCCTAGGCAATATTTCTGCGATGTCATTTGACGGGGAGCGATTTTCGTACGGTTTCGTTTCCTATTGGTTCTGATCCTGGTTGTGAACTTGTCTCCTACCCGGATGAACAAGACGGTACGACATGATGGGGCTGATGTATGATACAATCTCGCGTGAGGACAACCTTCCATCATTGTCGCACAACCTTTCAAAAGTTGGGGTAGATAAACGAGACGAGATTACAAAGGACCTTAAAGAAAAAAAAAAAAAAAAAAATTCCTTAGAAAGCTCAAAGACCCAGAAACCAGTTACCCAATAACTCAGCTCAGGTCCTCCACGTCACGGAGGATGAGAAATCGCGGCCCTTTTCGCCTTTCCCCTCTCCCCCACATTGGAAAATCCTCTGAGGAAATGAAAGGGCTTTACATGAAAAACGGTCCTTTCCCCAAAGTCTGAGCGGCTGTCCCGTTTTGTTCCTCTTTTTTTGGCTTAATAAATCTCCGGAAATGAAACGTCGGCCCTCCGACTCTTCTGTGTTTTGAATTGATTGAATTCAAGATTCATACAAATGGAAATTTTCACTCGTCACATTAAATGTAGATTTAATGTAAATTTCCATTTGCATGAATCTTGAATTTTTTGTAAATTTTACTAACGGCTTATAAGGTAAGCTCAAAATAATCACGGTTTTGGGTATTAACTTTTCACTGATTCACTGTAGTTCATCGCTGATTTGAAGATCCATTCAGGATAGTAAATCTGGTGGTTTTGTGGGTAGTTCACGTCTGATCGATTCGATTCCCAATACATACATATGTGGCTATAAAATCGATCTCTGAGATTCCTTTATACACGAGAACCGGCTATCTATGTTTATTAACAGGATTAGTTTTAAGGGCGGAAGTTAGAATAGCGTGCGAAGAGTGGAAAGGAAGAGGTGAAACTGGATCCGATAAGTGACACTTAATTAAGTGGAAGACAAGCGTGAGCGCTCGTCGGCTTGGATGTGGTGTTCATAGACGTTAACGTCAGGGAATTCAAAGCATACAGACAATTTACAGTAATTTAGGTGTTCTTTATTGCCTTTTAATTTCAATGACCGATATTTTGATAATTTAGCCGAATTATCTGGGTTAAAAGAAATAAACCCCGTTTCGTGACGGGGATATACATTTCAAGTCAAGTTTATTAAAAATCTTGAGATTTGATGGTGATTCATAAATGGTGGCGCACCGTGTTTCAAAACCAATCTGGCTGCTTCTATTATTCTCGCTATTTCTAATATTCTCGCTATTTTTGTATATTTGTCATACCAGAGTTTCCTTGGCAGAAACGTGTGGGGAAAAGGTTCAAGAAGGGAATTTTCACCCTTTTCATTTTAGTGAGTGATTCTTTCTCATTGATGAGCAAATTTTGTTGAAAAGTCAAGCAAGTAAGCTCTGTTATCGTGTCGTCGTGCTCGTACCGTCTAAATGATATTCAACCAGTAATGACATTGCCGTTTTTCGCGAGTGCATTTAATGCAGATTTTTCCTAAGGTCAAGTAGACAGGGAAAGGTTATAATAATTTTTTTTTTTAAATTAAAACCTTTCCCCTTCTAATTGATCCTAGGAAAAATCTGCCTTTCGGTTTATTATTCTTGGAATAATACACCTATGTTTTCGCGACGGGGGTCGACGACTCCGATCAGGCTCAAAATTTGACATTATCCGTTTCAAGAGGTCTACATTCTAAATCCGAAATGTCCGTCCACCGTACGCCGTCCGCCGTCCGCCGTCCAGGCCGTTTTGGATAGTAGGAATTTTTTTAAAAATCTGAAATTTTGACAAAATACTTGGTTTACCATCTAGTTGTGTCCGCAAGGTTTTCAGTCCGATCGCCCAAACTCGTGGGGCGCTATGGGGCTATAATGGGGCTACGGGAGGGGTTTTTTGAAGGCTTTTAGCTATGGGATCGAGTTAGGTGTCGATTTCAAAGTATTTTTGGACGTAGAATCCATTTTTTTGGGTCCCGGAACGATCCGATTTCAATGGGGCGATCTTTAGGGCTTTCATGGGGCTAAAAATGGGATTTTTGAAGGATCCCAGGATGTTAAATATTTTTCGAGTAAAAAATACAGAATTTTTGAAAAGACACATTTTTGAACAAAAAATCCAAAAAAAAATTTTTTTTGAGATAAAAACCCCGCCCAAAAAAAATTTTTTTTTTTAAATTTTTTCATTGACAGAATTGAATTTCTGCACAAGTAACGTATATCAAAGAGTAAGAAACCCTTGTGTAAAATTTGCAGCGTTTTTCATTTATTTATCTATTAAATAGATAAAAAATAAATAAATTATTTATTTATTTTTATTTTTTTACGCCAGATCGGTTTGGACTTCAGCCTTGCGTTCTCTAGCATGGAAAGAAAAAAAATCTGACTTCACCATCGTGTTCAACATTGAAAGCCCTGTATGAATGCACGTCCTGAACTTTGAGGAATTTAGGAAGGTACTCAATAGAGTGTCAGGACTTTTGAACAGATAGATTTGCGTTTTGAAACACTGTGTGGTGGATGGCCTTAGACTAAAAACTAACTAATTATGAGCCTCAACATCACTTTAACATATGTTTTGAATTTTAACACTCCGACAGTGTATAATAGTATACCACTCGATACTAACAAGAATGAACGGAGTGTTATCCACCTGTTTTAGGTTTATGGGTGCAGTCCACAGTCGCGGAGGGTGCTCGAGGAGTGTGTCTGAAGATTAAAGTTCGGGTCCACTTCCATCCCTTGAAACCCGATCCCTTTTTACATAAATCCCTCCCTTTTCCACCTCTTTTCGAATTCTACCCCTATTTCCCTCGGAGCTTTTCCATTACAATGACCGGGGGGGTTCTGAGTTTTATTCCCACCGCTCTCGACGAGGCCTATAAGCCTTCGGACCAGGTATTTCCCTTCGGCGGGAATCCAAGCTGAGTGCCAAGTTGAGAATTTATGCGATTTTAGTCTCGATAGAGTTCTTATGCCTTGCAGTAAATTTTACGCGCAATGCGTGCTGGCTCCTTGCCACTTCCTTAAGCGATCGTAAATTTCACAGTATGATCTAATTGGGAAGGAAACTATTGTCTGTAAGCCTCCTTGTAATTATCGAGTGTACAATACGTAATAATTGGTTCAAAACCAGTGCCAAAAACTTAGTCTCAAATTTTCGAGTAAAGTAACTAAAGCAAAGGATCCAGTTGACCGTCGACGATTTTAATTATCAATCCGCAGATGATTTTTAGCGAGGAAATGACTTTGCTTGAATGAAAATGTTGGTTCGTATTTTAGCGGAGACAATCACAATGGGACAAAACACCGGATGCACAACTTTGGTAACAATAGGAGAGATGGACTTCCTCGTTTTCTTGGTTCCCGTTTCGAGGCCGGTTGGGAGCCCAAAACAGAAACCGACTTCATTTGAGGGAATTCCCACGTTTCATTCTTTGAGCTAAACAGGTGGCCTGGAACCTCATTTCGGCCGAGTTCAAACGCCGCTGAGTTAGATGCCCTTTTGATAAACTTTTGACGAGAGTGGGGAACATCATCAGTCGGGTGAGACTGTCACGGTTCGCTAATTAGAGACAAAACCAAGTTTCAACGCTTCAGGAGGATACTTCAAAATGTGAATACGTCATGATGAGGCCTGCAGATCCGCAAATATTAGTGTGGGGAATCTCCCATAATGTGCGCCCGAAGTAATCGGGTTCACTACTCGCCCGCTGTATCGCGCTCCAGCACACGCGGGAAAGCAAACCTGACCTTCTCCGCACGTCATAAACAATGGCCAAGTAGGTGTCGCTCGCGCAAGTAGAAACGACTCATTCTGTAAATGGCATCTTTACCATGTCCAACCACTCTATTTTGGCTCAGAAGGGGAAACCCCAGACTGTGGTGGCTCTGGACGTCTTCAGTGAAAACACCCTGTTCGCCCACTGTGCCTCCACATTCAGTGCCTGCTCGGCGGAATAAGGGGGAACCCTCGACATCTCCAATGTGAACCCTGGGAAAACCAACCTGTCCCATGACAACCCCATTCCTCCAACCACAAGCGGCGGCGTGATTTCGGACATTGCACCATCAGAACCGTGGCGTTAGTTCCCATATTATTGAATACAAAATCGACATAAGAAACAAATTTCAATTTATATCAGAAAATAAATATTAGTGTGACTAATTGTTCCAAGGACTAAATTCTTCCGAAATCAACAGTTCTTCTGGCTATGCAGCATTTTAGTATATCGATTGCGTTCACTGAAATACAATTACAGCAGCGTTAGATTGCCATTAGCTGATCATTTGGTGTTCAGCAATAGATGATATATGTTTACCAATACGTATCATGAATTTCCTTCCTGATCGTCTCCAGTTCCCTATTCAACGCCCTCACTTTTTCGCAGGCTTCCTTTTCCTTTTTGCTAAGCCGCTTGATCGCCCCGCAAAGTTTCTTGTTGGCCATTTCAGCTCGGGCGTAGTGACTTTGGACTTGATCCGCTCGGAAGTTGAGGGCGTCAACTTTGTTTTTGAGCTGGGATTTTCTCGCGTTCTGTTCTGCCAGTGCTTCTGCAATTGAGAGCAAAGTTTTTTCTTACCCTTTTCGCCTTCATCAAAACCGTTCCAAAGAAAAGGCGGATCTCTGATTGGGCTGGGATTACCTCCGCCTCTCCCTGACCCAACCGTTTATCCCTCCCCGTGATAGCAAAGTTGGGGTTGGAAAGTTTTTATCGGCTCCCTTTGCTTCAAATTCGTATTACTTTGGTTTCAAATTGGAGGAATTCCTCGTTACTCTACTCCTGTACAAGACAACTCTATAATAAAGGGCTGAAGAAAGGTGAAAAACGAATCGAACCTCCCCAAAGTTATCCCTAACAAAATGCTCAAAGTTTTAAATTAATTACTACCTTTTTTCGTGGAAAGAATTTTTTTAAAAAGAAAGTTTCCCACAGTTCAAAGCTATACGCTCGATTGAAACACATTGTTTGATGTACACGCTGATATAGCATGTTTGACAACCAAAACATATTATGTTTGACAACCTCCATCTATATCTCAAAGTGTGCCGCGCAGTCTTCCTTAGAACTATGGCATGAATGATATCAGAGGCCCTATCCAACGAGACAGACCGGCAGTACTATTTTGCATTGTGTGGCAGACTGGATAATCAGGATCATCCATCACGCTCTGCCAGCCACACACGGCCTCCTCGATCCTTTTGTGATGGAACAACTACGACGCTTTAAATGGATGAGAGGGAGCGCGTAACGAGGTACGACGGCTGAGAGGTTGTGCACTTAATTCTCAAACCTATACACATAAAGTCCTATATTAAACATCCTCTACCTCTGCCAAACACGCGATCTGCATTATCGAGAGTCGCCTAGGGAGGTTGTGAACAGAATTAAGCTTTTCAACGTTCAACGTGATTAGGCAATTAACGCCGAACTTAACGAAGTATACAACCCTATATTATGGATAGTGAAAATCGACTGGGTGGAGTATATCCCTTACAAATAATTTTTAGTGAATGGCTTCAGCAAGCGATAAAAACTCAAGTGCCTATGCTCACAGCTATTTGCGGCGAGCAATAGCAGAGAGCTTGTTGGATAGTTAAATTACTAGTGGTTGGCTTGGTTCGCCTCTCCACTCTGAACTGGCGAAGTAATTAACCGCACTTTTCCGCTCAATACCCCTTCGGAATAGCTTCCTCTCCTAGGGCATTCCCCCTACTGAAACCCCACTTTTTTCCCAGTAAAAAATCGATTTGTTTGAAAATTGCACATTTGGGTTCTCCCCTACTGAACGAAGTTTTACCGTCGCCAAGCATATTCCGACCAAGTTCAATATTTATGGTGGAAACTGAGGCTGAGCTGAGGGGTTTTCATTCGGCGTGAAAGCGGGCAGAGTAGAGGTTGCACTCACAAACAAACTTGATATCAATGAACGGGTTACACACACTTGGCACTACTGCAGTTCGGCAAACATATCGGGCGAAGTTCGTCAATAGCATCCCGTTGGATGTAAACCAATCTATATGGGCTACGAAAACACACCCGTTCGAGGATGCGAATATTCCCAGGATTGAGGTATCCAGCAAATTGATTTGCACGAAGAATTTTTCCCATAATATTATACTATGTTTAACATAGTATGTTATATGGATGATTATTGAACGATGCAAGATATAAGTGAACATACTATGTTCCAAATACTGTGAGCAGCTTGTTATCAGCGCAAAAAGTTACTATTGACCTGAAAAATTACTATAGCGGCATCGAGGCTGCGGCAGAATGAGCACCGTAACTGGACGTCTCCACCCAAAACACACTGCCTGCCCAATTCCGCGGCCATATCAAGACTTGAACTTAGTGCCTGTGCCCGGTGGGGTGCCTATGACATATCGAGTGTGGACCCTGGGAAAGCCAGCCTGGCCCTGCACAACACAATTCCTCCAACCTCCAGCTGCTGCAGCTTTCCCTTATATGCTGGAGCAAAAACGCCTTTTGGTTTATTATTCTTGGAACAGTGGTTAACTATTCTTGGAATTCGTGACGGAGGTCGAAAATTTTTATCGACCTCCAAATTGGTCATTATACGTTTCAAGATGTCTAGATTCCATTGTCTAGTTGTGCCCGCAAGGTTTTCAGCCCGATCGCCCAAACCACTGGGGCTAAAAATGGGCTGCGGGAGGGTTTTAAAAGGTTTTCGGTTATTTAGAGATATTTTTGGACGTAGACTCAATTTTTTTTTTGGGTCCCAGAACGATCCGATTTCACCGTGGGGATCTATGGGGCTTTCATGGGGCTACAAACGATACTTTTGAAGGATCACTATGAGGTGTTATTTTCCAGATAATTTTGGACGCAGTCCATTTTTCGAGGTCCCACATCTGTCCAAACATTGTGAAGAAAAAATGCTTTCTTTTTAATTTTTCAAAAATATTTTCTCATTCAGAATTAATTTTTGCACAATAAACCTAACGAACTTCATCTGGACCCCCCAAGAAAGCATTTTTTGTGAGCCTTTTAATATGAAAAAATCCATTAAAAATGGAGAAGTAATGTAATGTGGTACTGCTGCAATTTGAGGGCATTTATGCAGTACACGTATAATACGTGTAACGTGTAGTAACTGTTACCTACTATAGTAACAGTTACTACAGGCATGAGGGAAATGCCTTGTCTTCTAAAGCTGTTGAATCTTCCAGAGCTTCTGGAAAGTTTAATGAAGATCAACCCCCGAACTTTAGAAAAGTTCAGATTGTTCCACGTAGGCTTGTGATAGTGTTTTCTTCTTTTTATGAATAATAAAGTGTGCATTTTACGACGGGTCAGGTTTTCCATCCAAACTTGTTATAAACTTTCTCAAGCGAGCGATGTTTATTTCAGTCAACTTTTCATACTCTCATATAACATCAAAGGAATAAAAGGGAGAGGCGAGTTTGAAAGGTTCGAGAGCTCAAATCGGCCCACACTTGAACCTTGTTAGGATATCAGGAGCTTTTCAAAAGTTTGAGTTTCCTCCCCCCCATCATTCCAATTGAGCTGGATAAGTTTTACTCAGCCTGTCCGTAAAAGTTTTCTCTTAAAAGATCCAAACTTGACGTCCAAACAACAGCGTGTACGAGGTACTTAGCTTTGGCTGTTCTTCAGAGAGTTGAATTTTCATTTGGATGCAAAGGTGCTGTCAAGAGGTGATCTGCAAGTCGATCAGTAGGGTGTTGGCTGTCCTACCAAGTGGGTGTTGTAGGAAGATGGACATGTTTACAACGGCTGATGATCTTGGATCTTCTAGGTACCGAACCCAAAACCGATGTTTTACCTGTACGTTCATGAGCCCTCTTTCCTATATAAATATTAATTATTGTGAGTGGTGCCTGGTAGAGGTCGACAGGCACATACACCATCTTTACGCCACCGTATGTTAGGGCATTATGGTGTATAGGAATTCGGGCAATTTGACGGAATCAAGGCATCCGACGGAAGAATAGCCTTGATGAGGTATTTTCCAACCACTTGCCCAGGACAGGTTATAGTCAAGAACGCATGCGCAGTAGTGTTATGACAACCAAGCGTATTCCACCCACTGCGAGGCCAGTTCCAGGACCAAGTGTTCTGTACTCCTACCCGCGTTGGAACCTGTCCAAGACCAGTCCCAAGTTGTTTCAGATTTTTCTGAGGACTGCTTGAGGACAGGTTTCCCCACCATCGCTCGGGATGTGTAACTTCGAAGTGGGGTGAGGAGGACGTGCCTCTCAGCCAATCAGATTGCACCTGTAATCCATTCCAACCACGCTGTGTCCCAAACGTGTACGTTACTAGTCCAGCTCTCGCATGCGCGAGACACATGTTCTGAACAGGGAGGTTGGAAAATACCTTTCTGAGAGGTGACGTTCTCCGCCTGGAAGGAGGCCGTCGCTTGCTGAGGCCAGCCTTCAAAATCGTCGGTGGAGAACGGGCTGAGAACTGTGCGTCTCCTCTGACTATGTGGGATTTGCATTAAGCACCGACGTCGTATTGAAACATACTATAGATTGAGCAGCCTGGGTATCATCGAGGTTGTGGACCCCCAGTTCATAATTTGATGGACTGGATGTCCGTTTGGATGTGGGCGGAGACTGGAAACCTCCAGGAAAACGACGAGTTGTCCCGTGAGAAGAACTCGAAGGTCCAGCGCATGACGGCCGGGGTTCTTCGAGGTTTATGAGCGAGGGTGATCTCATGTGCGTTTGCTGAGAAACTCTATTTTCAGTCTTTTTAAATATCTTATAAGATCTTTAGAAGATTTCGGGATTAGAGTGTTGAAAATGTTTACGAATTTAGGGATTAAAATTTTGGAAGCAAATCTCATTACCCTTTTATCGTAAGCTCAGGTCGAAGTAACCAGTGATAGGAATTTCGCTAGAGATTTGGCGGGGATCCGCGTGGCACCCCACTTTCAGTATGATCGTACTGTTGTGCAGGGAAGGAGAGGGCCCACGGGTTTCCCGCAGATTTGGAAACGAGCGGGGGGTATTAACCGGGGCGTTTATTAGCGCCTGCCGTTCGCCTGCCTTCATATAATATAATATTCTGGTATATTACCTAATATAATATGCCATATTATGGCATTATATAACGTGCAAACATTGTGTGGTTATCAGTGGCTTAATGGTTAGAGCGTCGGACTAGTTAGGTTGCTGGTTCGATCCCAGCAGCCACTAGACATCTTCCTTGTACTGATAATCATCACCTCTCGGAATGCAATGGCAAACCACCAAGAGTATCTTGCCCAGGAAAAACCTCTCACATTTGCCGTTCGGAGCCGGCGTTAAGTAGGTTCCTACTCCTTCTGTAATAACTGTTGAGCGTGTTAATACACGCTCAACAGCTGGTTATGGGTATGGCCCCCGGAGAAGAATCTAAGATTCTGATATAATGTTCTGTATCTGATAAAATGTTCTGTAGTATACCGCCACACGGTACAGCTTCTAATGTGGGGTCACGCCAGATTTCATTAAATTGCAATCTAACAATCATCACAATCAAAAATGATCAGTCTCTACATGTCTGCTTAGATATCAACACTCCTGTAGTTGCTTACAATAATCGGTCGGGCGGACAGTGGAATTTGTGCCCCGCTGAGCTGCCCGTCTTCATTGAATTTTATTGAATGAGGGGTAACTTAACCTTAGACGTGCCAGCCTAGTAGGCGGGGTTGGCAATATCGCAAGTCGTTCACGGTTTATAGCCTGCCATTAGGTGTTGTTCTCCCCAACGTTGGTAACAATTGACACTCGGGAGGCCTACTGACATCCTTCGACGTTCACTGGTAATTTTCAGCCTCACAATAAATTTTGCTGTCATGCCGCTGGCTATACATCTCGCAGGCACTTCTTTAATACTTTTTTAATATAATATATTAAAGAGAAGAGAAGTCTCTATTATAAGAGAATTAATTCAGTGTGATAAGCAAGTACCCTGTAACTCTCCACTCAGGTTGATAGTAACACTTATAGGCAAGCTTACATGGTATTTCTACTCGAACATGCTGCGAAAAACCCCTATTTGAAGTTCAATAGTGTCAGTTTCACGTCATTTTTGTTCCAAACTTCTTCGCAGGGTTGAAAAGTTTTTAGATTTATTATGACAAAGGGTTATGCATGTACATTGAAAACGCACGGATGACGGCAAAAGAAAGGCAAAAGTCTTCCTCAGACCTCCAAAGGGAAATTAGCAGGGACATATTTTTAAAAAGTTATTTTTCCGCCTTTTTTAATTCCTTTCTTCGGTTGTTTTGCAGAAGGGGTAGATGTTTTAGATCAAATTTTGATTTTGGAAAAAACATAATTTCTTACGTAATTTCAGCTCTAATAAATTTACATGAATAAATGAGGCTATTCTCCATCAAGACAAATCCTATTCCTACAATTGCTTTTATTCCCTGAACGATAAGGAGGTGACTATTATTTTTGTCATTCTAAAATATTGATGGTTTTACTTCATGGGCTGAGGAAAGAAAAATCCAACTTGCCGAGTTTGAATGTACGGAGGTCGATCTTGATTATTCGTTGACTCTGAGTGACAAAGTGGCTTCACCCTAGAAATACGTGTATTTCTGGGCTGAAGCCACTTCATTCAGGAATGTGTACACATCGAATGTTATTGTTGGTTCCTAAGCTGGTTGAAGTGGTTCATTTTTCCAGTTGAATTCGAACATTCTTAGTTCAATAATATACACAGCAGGCGATCATAAATTGCAAAGCAGTACAGTAACTGTTGTCGGCGGTATCGACCAAATTGCTTCACTTCGTCGAGTTTTCCACCCGTTCAAACGGTGTCAAGAGGAAAACGCAAAAATAGTACTCTATTGAGGAGGTCGATAGCACAGTGTTTTCACGTGACTTGGGGAAAAAAAAAGGTTCTGGAGTTATTTCGAGAGAAAACTCCTCTATTAACCTTTGTTTCGCAATGGAGTAGCATTAACGTCCATGGAGTGAGTAGCGAATTGAGGATGTTAGTTGGGGTTGGAAGGGGAGTGGGGCATTAGTTCCAGGGAACAACGGTTATTACGGCCATGCAATATTCCTGTTATGTCGCTGAATGAGATGGACGTGATTCCTTACCCCTCTTTATGACTCTTTTGAGGAAAGTTTTCAATGGCAACTTACCTGAAACAATACAAAAAACAATTTGCATTTAGGATTTGTAACTGGGATAAATTGAGTTGTTAAAGAAGAGTTCCTTAACAATAATTCTTTAATATAATATAAGTAGTTATTATATTATAGTTACATGAATTATGTGTATTCCCGATTTTCCAAATTGTGTTCTGGTGAACGAGCTGAATACAAAATCGTGGCGCTTAAAATGTTGAGCAGGACTCTTAATCAATCAGGACATGACAGTCAGGGCACGCTTAATAAGGATGTCTGGCAACCCTGACAGTGGCGGCTCGTGCGGGGGTTCAGTGGTTCAGAGAACCCCCAAAGATAGTGAGAGGAAAGGTTAGAGTGAGCGAGAGGAGAGAAAAATTTCATTTACCTATTATCAAATCAGCTTCCCATAGTGTCACTGTTGATGCTAGTTGGTACATAACAAGTTCTTACTATTTTTGATAACAGTTCCATTCGGCTGGGGAGTGACGTCAGAACTTGGGTTCTATGTCAGCTTTGAACCAAAGCAGACTAAAGAATGAGGAAAGGAGGGTGGGAGGGCGGTTGGGAAAGGTCACGTGACTGGGCGAAATTTTAAGAGGGTCTCTCGCTGGCTTCAGTTGCAGCTCATGGAGTATTTTCCAAAGGTACGAAGATTAGGAACGGGTACGAAAAATAGAACAAACAGTTGCGCAGCAGCGTTGACAACACATTTTTAAGGAAGGGGACTTTTTGTAGGGGAAAACGGATATTATTCCCAGTGAATTCGGATTGTAATCGCCAAATCCTCCTGAAATGAATAAAAAAAATTGGAGATAGAGCAACCATTGCTCTAAGATATAATCGTAGGGTTTTTTGAACACTAAACTGGAAATAACAGAGAAGAAAAAGAAAAGGGAATTGTATGTGAGGGAATTTTTACTGAGCGCCCTCCTTACATGCCCATTTGTTTTGGCAAATTCGGCCTACGCGGTAACACAGGGCAGAGGACAAAGTTTCAGAGTTCGGCCTCCTTTTGTATCGTTCGAGTCAGTCTAATAATTTTCTCTTATTTTTATTGTTTATTGTGTGTGTGATTTTCGAGAGATGAATAGGACCCGTCGCAAGAACATTCCCTTTGGCCCTCCACCCTTGGATTACAGATACGAAATGAAAAGCCTGGGCGTGGAAAGTGAGTCGGTTGTATTTTTCTTCTAAAATGAGACTTCTTGCTAAAGGTTTCCATTCAGCAGACGTACGCGACTATTATAGTATAATAGTCCTTTCCATGTATAATACATTCGAGGGTGTATTACCTAGGTAATACGAGCATGTTCTTAATTTTGCTGTCGAAGTTGCGGTTGAACCCCTTCTTGCCTGTAGCACGAGCCGCCACTGAACCCTGAGCTAGTACATTCTTACCCACTGGCTCTCGGAGAAGGTTCAGGAAAAGAAACATCAATAGAGAGTTTTTGCAGACCCTTCCACCGATCGGTAGGAGGAAATCCGTAGTACGAATCTGTAAGGAAAGGGGGAGTGCGCATGCGCGAGGACAAATCGGTAAGGAATCTGTAGCAGTAGGCGGTACGAATCCTTATTCCTACGGGTTACCAAATCTGTATAGAAATCTGTATGAAAAGCAACATAACCTGACGCTTGTGTAACCCCGTTGTAACCTCAAGATGTTCTCTTGTAAACAAACGGGCTTGTATTCTGCTTTGTTATTTTTTGTTCTCAGTTCGCTTTGTTCTCTTCTGTTTTATTCTGTTCTACACTCGATGGATGAATTGGAAATTTTTATTCCACCCATTTCCTCTTCACAAAAAAACGAGTGGCAGTAGGAGTCCTCGTAGGACTTGTAATAAGTAGGGCTGCCAGACGTCCTCTTTTTTCCGGACATGTCCTCTTTTTCACACCCTGTCCGGGCGTCCTCTCTTTTTTCATTTTTCGGGCAAATGTTCTCTTTTTTTTTAAATCTCTCATTTTCTGAAATTACCTCGAAATTACCTGAAAATCGTTTGGGCTACCTACCTATCTGGAACAGCCTGCTTAGAAAAAATCTTGTTCTTGTTAAACCTATGTCCATCGTGGGCGTTGACATCGAATACAGGCAGCTTCTTCGCCACTCCAAATCCCGTTGGTTGTCGTTGTTTCCCTGCATAAATCGTGTGCTTCAAATGTATGAAGCTCTGGCGTCGTATTTTATGTCTCAGAGCAACCCTCCTATCCTAATAAAAAATCTGTTTGAATAGCCAGAAAATGAAAGTGACTTGTGGTTTCTACATTCATTAATGTTTTCTTTCAATGAAAAGATTAAAAAATTGGAAGCCAAACATAACTCAGTTTTGGAGGTGCTAGCTTCGTTGGAGGAAGTCGAAGATTTTCTGACTGAAAGACTGAAGGAGAAATTTCTCCCTAAATCTAATTTCTCACTAAATTTAAAGCCATGAACTGCAGTCAAAGATGGTGTGAATATTTCCATCTTGTCGACCAATCAGAGAAACACTCACAGCTTCTCAAATTGTGCCAAATTGTTTTCGCCATTCCTGCCCATAATGCCAACGTCGAGAGAATATTAAATATTCTCATTCCATCAGAGAAAATGTTTCTCTGATGAACTCTCAGTGGATGAGAGGAACTGACTACATGTCCCCACAGTAAAGGTTTTTCATCAATCAGATGGATGATGGTTTGTTACCTACCTAATCGGGTATTATAATAATATCTACTTCAAGTTTTTAGTTTCAACATTCAACATATTATGTTGAATGTTGAAACTAAAAACTTGAAGTAGATTCTATTCCTATTAGAATTAGATCATTTTCTATAATATAATATTATTATATTTTCTATAATATTATTACATTTTCTATAATATAATATCATTATATTATAGAAAATGATCTAATTCTAATAGGAATAGAATCCACTTCAAGTTTTTAGTTTCAACATTCAACATATTATAATACCCGATTAGGTAGGTAACAAACCATCATCCATCTGATTGATGAAAAACCTTTACCTTATAATTATATTATAATATAGTATGTGCATTTTGTAATTTATACGTTATATATCTTGATGTCCTTTTTTTCCTTTTCTCTCATCAGGCAACCCTAGTAATAAGAAATACTTGTGAAACACTCAAACGCAACAAGTCAAAACTTCACGGCGACCTTTTTTATTTTGGATTTTCATCCATTTTCCTCTTCACAAAAAACCGAGTGGCAGTAGGAGTCCTCGTACTTGTAATAAGAAAATTTCTTATTACAAGTATTTAATACTTGTGAAATACTCAAACGCAACAAGTCAAAACTTCACGGCGACCATTTTTTCTTGAGGTATGTGAGAGTGAAAACAACGTGCGCGTCACTTTAGTAGTCAATTTTTCCATACGGATTGGTTAGGAATCTGTAGTGGGGTGGTTGAGGTGGTTAGCTTCCAGTCATGGTCGGCCTAGACAGCCCATACGGATTTCCTGTTACGGATTCGTGGAAAGGTCTGCAAAAACTCTCTAATATTTTGGCGACCCTATCCGTTGGCCGTTCGCCAGCCCACCTTGCTCCACCCAAAACTCTGCTTCGGTTTGTTATTCTTTGAATAATCAACTGTTTTCGCAACGGCGGTCGAAAGTTTGGATCGGCTTCAAACTTTATTCTTTCATGAAGTGTAGATTATAAAAGTGCTAGGCCCGCCCACCGTCCAGGAGGTTTGACTATGGAATTTTTGACTTCATGCTCGGTTCCCCTTCTTCCCTCATTCTTTCAATTAATGAAATGGTTGTGGTACCAGACTCTTTCATGGGATATCTATATAATATAATATGTATCAGAATACAATATACCCTAATATAATATATATAGATATCCCATGAAATGTGTATATTATTATTATTTTGCAGGGGTACGATTGAGTCAGTCCACTCGAACTATTTTTCTTCTTGATTTGTGATTAAGATTCTTCTTATTCTTATTTAACTATTTTCTTATTTTATTTCAAATCGTATAGGAGATCAATAAGTGCCGACTTTGGCCTCCTCGAAAATGTTTAAAAATGGATACATTCAGAAGGAATTGGTTGTTTACGAAGAAATATATTAAATATATTTTTCGTAAACAACCAATTCCTTCTATTATAATAGATACTTTTATTATATAATATATAATAGTAGTCTATATTATAGACTACTGAAAAGTAGTCTATACCACTAATTCACAACGTGTCCGTGGCTTCCGGCTGGTTTTTGATTGCCTAAAAAACATTGGTGTATCGAAACATCAATTTTTTCTCCGATGTTTTTTAAATATTGATGCTTCTTGAAAACAAAATGTCCAAATGGGTTATTTCGTCTCTGCGGGTTAACGAGTTAACCTTTTGCTTGCCACTTTTGTTAAGAACTGTTTTCGTAAAAATGAGATAAACTGACCCCTTTTCGTATTTATACAGAACCCGTCTTTGTATTGTATGCTGGGAAGCATAGAGGCCTAATGATCCAGGAAACTGTCATCTAATTTGTTTTTCCCCTATTTCGCATTAAAAAATAATTAACAGAAGGAGTTTCCGCTGTAAAATACAGTTTTTTTTTTTGTCAGGAGTTAGGATCGGATGTAATGGTGTCTCTTGCAGTAATCGTAACATCTCTGACGAAATTGAGAAGCATGAACTAGTTCCTAACTTGAAATCTCATCACCCAAATAGGAATCTCGTTCGAATCCTCAATTGAGTTTTCCCCACTTTCGACTCGACTGTTGGCTATCGATTCCACCTAACCTGTCCATAGAACCCATTTTCTGTACCAAGGGGTGCCTCCCGATCGGGAGCAGTTCGAACTGGGGAGTTTGTGGGGAAACTTTTCCCAACGGGAAGGGAAAGTTTTGATTCTAAGGGGCCCCCTCTCCAACGCCTCGCCGAACCGTCCAACTATTTGGTGGATACGAAGTTATCTCTTGGTTAAAGCGCAAAGTTAGTTTACGAACTATTCGGTGATGTTGACAATTCATTGGAGGGGGCTCCTCTGGTACTTCTGAAAGGTATGGAATTGACGCCCTCCCAAAAGTGATCGTAACAGAAAGGGAAGTTTCAACAAAGGAATTTATGTGTTTTTAGAGGTCAAATTCAGAATATGGACGAGGTTGGTAAAGGGATGGGAAACTAAAAATGATTTTGTCGGAAGGTTCCTTTGACGGAACCCTGCTCCTAATCATTATCCTAGGAAACCAAAACAAAACTAAAAACTAAAAATTTTACACGTAAAGTTTTCTTTTATGTAAGCTGCAGAAAAATTAATTGTATGTCAATAAATTATTATTTTGGAAAAAAAATCCTGCAAAATTTACACAAGGGTTTATTATTCTAAAACCTACTCGTTTTTGGAATCTCCTCGGACAAATTTCGAGGCCTATGAAAATTGTTGACCGCCATCGCGAAAACATAGATAATAATATATTATATTATATTGTTTTGAGGGTACGTAGGTACCTAATAAGCCAAAAAATCATCGTAATTGATTTGATGAATAAATTAATTGTTCACTTTCCATAGCATTCAACACTACGTTAAATATTCCTTCATATTCATCTGCAATGAAGTTTTTCTTCTCGGTTGAGCGTTTTGCACGTAGGTACCAAAGAAATATTTTTTTATTAATAAATAATATTTTGTCAGAGAAATGTGAAAAAGTTACTATTCAGTAAACCGAAATAGTAAGCGAACTCAAAAATATATCGCCTTAATTACGTGTCACTAACGAGTTGGATTAGATAACGTGCATAAAAGCGCCGTTTATTCAAGGCCATTGAAAATAGGAGAACGATGATGATGGTGGGCCTTAGGGTCTGCAGGTAACGCATGATATCGGGAGTGAGCTATAAATAATAAATCACCGTGTACAATAGTCCGACAATTTCCCCTCTCAGTTATACATGGGTGAAAAGGGAGGAAAAAAGGGTCCCCTGATACCACACAGAATGTGTAATACAGTCTTCGTATGTATGTGGCTATATAATATAGACATAGAGAGGTCAGGGCCCATGCGGGGCCTTTCAGGAATAACCCCCACTACATTTCCTCTCAACGGTGTCGGCTCTTTTCAAAAAATAAAACCCACCCATCAACCTCCATTCCCCTTCCTGCCGAACATCAAACCGCCCTTTTGAATGCGATGTTGCCGTATTTTCATCACGGCGATGCCCGGTTGGACTCAACATCAATTCATCTTGATATTTTATTTTTTCTCCCTTTCTTTCGCTCCATTTTCCACCATTTCCACCCCCCCCCCCCCTGGTCTGCCTTCTTCTCCACTTATTCATTCATCAATTCGTCCCTTGCTGATCCCTTTGGACCTTTTTACCTTCCGCATGGCGGGTTTTCCCGGTTCCCACACCCGTCTGTTCAACCGACCATCATTGTTGAACATGATAGGTACTCTTTGAAAAAAAAAAATCAGACATGATTTTGTCGAAACTTTAATTTTGGGGTAGGTACTTATATGATTGTTTTACTCAATTAATACACTTATTAGGGGGGTTTGCCGTTTTTTAGGGGTGTTCAGACCACTGTGAGCCGTCCAAGCCGTATTGGGTCGAAGAGTTTTTTTAAATCTGAAACTTTGACGGAATACTCAGTTCACCCGTTTTTGAAGTTTTTGAGTTTTTTTGAAGGGTTCTGGCTATGGAGTCGAGTAAGGTGTCGTTTCAAAGTATTTTTGGATGTAGAATCCAATTTTTGGGGAAGCCAGAACCATCCGATTTCACCGCGGGGATCCATGGGGCTACAAATGGCTTTTGAAGGATGCCCGGAAGTCGAATGAGGTGTCGTTTTCCGAGTAATTTTGAACGCATAATCCACTTTTCGGGGTCCCACAACCGTCCGAAAATACTCTACAAAAGATTTAATTTTTTTTAAATCAAAATAAATCAGGATTTTATTGGTATGTATAGAATTCATTTTTACACAATTTATATCATTGAAGAAAAAAAAAACCCTTGTGTAAAATTTACAGCGTCTCGAAAAATCATCATAATATGAAATTATTTTATATTATAATTTCAAGACTTTGAATTAAATTAATACGGCGAATGACAAGGGCGTCAGTCTTACCTTCGAGGGAATCGATGATTTTTTTAAGGTTCTTCGTTTCCAGCCAGAAGTAAAGGCCGAAACCAGCTGACGTGACAGCGAATAGAGCAAGGATTGAACCTTTCATCACTTACCCATCTTCGGTATTAACTGTAATTTTGCACGTAATTTCCTCATTGGGAACCACAAAAATCGTTCAAAACATTGTTTGAAAGTCGTTCGAATTGTTGGTGGTTATAGCGAAATTCAAGGACGGTTTCTAGGAAGTGGAGAGGAAGGTTTCTTGCTTATTGCGACCACTAGAATTACAAAAGTAATTAAATATTGGATCATCAATTTCGGATCGCACAGCTGGGTGAACAATTTTGTCTAAATAACGAGAAAATGATTGACATTCGAGAGGAATTCCATTTAGGTGGGAAGGCTTGTTGGTGTGCTATATTGTTACTTCGGGTTGGAAAACAAGGTGACTCTCAACGGTATTAGGAGTAATAGGGTCAGCCTTCCGGGAGGTGAATGTCCTCAAATGAGCTGAGTGGAAACGTCTCTTGTTGAAGGGAAAAGCCAAATCCGCTCCATTAGTCGAGGGACGTTAGTCTAGACAAATACCAGGTGATTTCCGCCGACTAAAGCGTGTTCGCTTCCCACAACCCGATCGATCGGACAGCAATCGATTGAGAAAATCGGCTTATGAATCTCGTCCCTTTGTCATTAATAGATGGATACACACACGAATAGTTTCCGTCAATTTTACTGTTCGTCCGCGATGTGCGAGAATAAAGGTTTTTTCATTAGCCTTCAAAAACAATCGTTTTCTCAGCAGTCCCACTCTATTCTTGCGTGCAGAGATATACCTACTTGATTGCTTCTAAAGGATTATGATATCCTTTACCCAAGATTATTCGAAACTCGGATAATTACCTATCAATTGGTGGCAATGACTTGGAAAAAGCGCCTGCAACTTTCCATAAATTGGTATAGGTACCAATCACAAGTGAGGTTGCGCACAACACCAATTGAATCAAATCTAGGAACACTACCTCACGTTTACGTGGCTACAGTCACCTCATTCTCATTGTACTCTGTGAGTACCTACTACACTGAACATTTAATGTTAAGTGACTGTACAGGGATTTTGGTAGAGCCGCTCCGACGCCAACTTTTATCTGGGAATCAAGTTCCTTGGCCAAACGAGTTTCTTCCCATTGGAAAAGGGTTTATTGCCTTTGCAAATAGAAAAGTTTGCTCGTGCTTTTGTTCAAACGAACTAACTTTTTGGGTAGAAGAGGGGGGAGGCCCACAGCACTAAAGTGAGCACTAATTAAAGTGCTATTGAGGAGTTTCCCGTTGCACCCTCATTCCTCATTTACGCATTTATTCCTCCTGTCTCGCTGTCCTCAATCAAAATGCCGTCATCTGAAACTCTCCCATCCTGCCTAAACCTACTAAACGTGCAGTCATTCATCTCTCATCCTCCAAGGGCTGGCGTGAAATTTCATCTAATTTCTTGAGATATCAGTTCATATTAGCATGGAACATGCTTTAGACGTGACCTAACTGCCCAAAATCTTTAGTCCGGGAGGGTGACGCGGGAGTGTCATGTTTATATATTACGTAATATATAAATATACGCTAGGCCACTATAATATAATATTATACGCTAGGCCACTATAGTTCGGCATCCTCACTTGCCTTAACGTTACGCCACTAGTGCGGTATCCTCACCTGTCGTACGATAGGCCACTAGTTCGGCATCGTCACTAAGTGAGACAAGTCTTGTCTCACCGTCAGGCCATTAGTTCGGCGTCGGACAGAACTGTAACTTTACTTTTCCAACATGCAAGACGGGTTTCAATCCCACGGCCAGTTAATAAAGCATGTTCCAAGTTTCTTTAATTTCAGCCGTAGGCTCTAAGCAAAAAGCATCTGGGGGTCTAGACGGCTTGCCCCATGGCGAAGCCCGAAGAGCCGAGGTTTTTCTCTACAATTTTCAATTTTTATAGAACCCCTGATGTAGGAAAACGAACCTACACGTAAAACACCCTCCTCGGGTTACCCGAATGTTTCACAAATTGATCTGAAAGGAAAATGTAGGTTTATTGAGGGAGTGGCTTTCCGCAAAGCATGACATTTCGGTTTGACATTTAGGCTGACCCCAAACCCGCCGTTTGACGCAGTGGCTGACTTTTCAACTGGCCACCCACTTGCAGTCTTTGAGGATAGCGTGGAACTTGACACTCACAAATTACAACGTGTTGAATAATTTTCGCATTGTGTAGAGTTCGTAAGTTGCAACTTGGTTGCTGAGCTCTGTCTGGGTGGTAAGGGTTTAATGACATTTAAGCTTACCTACTGCGTGAGAAAAACACTTCAACGAAAACAGTGGTTATTCAATACCCTGAATACTGACCCTCGAAACCCATCATTAGAGTCGTGCCAGATGCGAACTCGCGTTGGAGGTATTGATTTCACATACTAACGAGAAGAGGGACTCCCGCCAGTTCGTTCCGAAGCAACACCGAAAACCCAAGTAATTTGTAACTGGCCAAGTGCCCAGATGCTACCGGAGTTCCCTCTACTGGAGGCTGCGGGAGAGCAGGGGCTTTCCCTACGAGTTTCAAATGGTTGCCAGTAATCGTTTCCTCTCTTACCGTTTAACTCGTATCGCCCGCTTTTATCGGATTTCTCTCCCGGGAGTCCTCCGTCCGGGAAAAGGCGGTTATCGAGTTCGTTATAATGGCAACGCTATACCGGAAAACGGTAGGGGGAGGGGAAAAATCCCCTTTCTACAAAGATTGGACGTAAAAATATATTTCGCTCCCTCTCAAACGGTCTGAACACTTTTCTTTCTCTCTCAAACGTCAAAATAAAAGGCAAATCGCTTACGATTCTTTTAGCACCTTGTTGTATTTCCCTCGAATAAATCGAGGAGAATCGGAAATCCCCGGCTACCATTCACAACAATGGTCCCTACACTACAGTGGTCATGAACTCCTTATTCCAACCTCGCTTTTGGTTTTTTACTCACTGAACAATCAATCCAAGTATCTACGACGCTGCACATAATAATATTATGTGGACGCATAGCATATTATGTGGACGCTCGACATAGTATGTTATATAGGTACACTTTGACATTTTATGTCTTTCCTTTGGCACATGGAATCGAAAAATGTTACGTGACATCATGTCACGTTTAAAAGCACTATCTGGAGTACCTTAGTAAGCTGAAATTCGATACGGAGCCTACCTTCTTACTCAGTACGAGACGATGGACATGATAGGCTCTAACCAGATCAGCAGAGTGTGCTAAATTCTCTCGGGGAAGCCCCAGTTCGCGCAAATGATCAAAACCTGGAAAATTTCTAATAATCCCTATCAGTTGATCGAGGACTAGTTTCCAAATTGGCAGTAGCGCGCGAAGGATCTGAAGGTCGTGCGGGTGTGTGTTTCGTAGCTGTTGTTACTCTGCCGGGTTCAGCGTTGTTATATTGAATACAAGTAATACATCACCCAGTCAGTACGGTTCGAATCAGCCTCCTATGACATCTACTTGTGGAGTGAGTGTTACGACCGGGTAGTAGGGTAGACATTTTCATTAATCAGCTGGTTTTCCAGTCTACCAGTCTTGTTTCTGAGCATCCTCCAGACTTCAGCTTGCCAGTCCTGCATGTGTTAGGTTTGTATTTTGCTCATAGTTCTCCTGTTCTCATCCTTCTAGTTTTTGGCGTTCAAGATGCCATCTCCTGAACTTCTTGCCTATTCAATATTCAGTCTACTAGTCTTCCAGTCAGTTTGGTTTTAAATCTGCGAGTAAATAAAATTAATTCTACTAGTCTTTATCTTTAGCTTTTCAACTCAGTCATACTGGACTTGAATCTGTTAACATTAAATGTTGGTTCTACAGCTTCCCAACGTCTTCAGATCTTCCAGTGTTTTGCCTTTCACACCCAAGTCAGAGTTGGCTGGTCTTATAGTTAGTTGGCCTATTATTTAGGTCTTCAGCCTTGTTGTACCTGGGAATCTCCAATCTTGAGCCTGTTGTCCCTTGAATTCAAGCCGGCCAGGCTTCCTGACCGGATATTCCACTATTTAGCTCTGTTGATTTCCAGTATAATGGTTTCCTGGTCAGTCGGTCTTATTACTTAGAATCCTCCAGTCTTCAGCTTGCCAGTGTTGTATTTGGTTTGTATTTTGCCAATAGTTTTCAGGTTCTGCCTTTTTAGTTTTTGGCGTTCAGGTTGCCACACTTCTCGCCTCACGCCTCTACACACGCCTTAACACACCTTGTTATTGAAGCCCCTGTAAAGCCTTTGCGCTCAACTGGTTGTTCAAACTACCCTCTATTGAAAAATAAATGTTTATTTAACTAGTTAATAAAATTTTTGCTCAATTTAGACAAAATAATAATTCACCGCCGCAGGGTTTCAATAATTAATAATTAATTTAACAATAATAATTATTGTTAATTATATAATTAACATTATAATAGTTAATTATATTGTTAATTAATTATATAATTATTGTTATTGTTGGTTTCAATAATTAATTTAACAATAATTATTATTGTTGGAGCGCGTTCTCAATAATTAAACTGTAAACCAGGAATAATTCGACTAGAATAGATGATTTCGAACAGTTAAACGGCAGCGGAGAGGACCGAGTTCAGTTGGCTATAAAGAGGGAAATGTAGGAGGAAGAACCAGAACCATCCCCCTGAGGGCATAAATAAATGGGAGTAATTGAAGCTGTAAAGTTTTACCGTTTTCCTTACAGCCACTACAAACTTGTGCATCGCAGTGCGGAAGGAGAAGCGGTCGGAAAATTGACTGTTATTACTCGAGGCACTTTGTTAAAACTTAACGAAGAGGCCCTGAACTCGTTAAGGAAATTTTATGCTGTTATAATAACGGGGTTTTTCTCCGAAAAGGGCTTTATTATGGCGTCGTTAATCGGACCGGCAAACCCCTCCATGGCTGGAATACCTACATACATTACGAGGGAAATACACCATATTCCACTACTGCAGGTTCTCCAGATTCATGTAGTAATTTTCCCTCATTTCACCCTTTCCCATTTTTATTTATTTTTTTTTATTATTATTTTTTTAAATCGACGTTCCCACCTATTTACCAAGTAAAAACGCTGCAAATTTTACACAAGGGTTTATTATCATATCATCATACAATAATATAAAATTGTGTTGGCCGACGTAAGCCGTGTGGTAGCCGTGTGGTTTGTTGGTACGGGATAACGCGTTCCCGAGTGAGTTTTTTCACTTTCCGCTCGCTGGCCGTTTAGGGGGTCGAAAAAATTACGAAAAAATACGAGCCGTATAGATCAGAACTGGAGGAAGACGTCGGTCAAATCGTAAATCCGAAATTCGCCCGGGAAATTCGTCGAAAATTCGTCGAAAAATCGTCTTTCTCCCGTTTGTCCTACGTTTTCCACTTTCAACTCGCGCCAAAGCCCGTTTAAGGGGTCGAAAAAATTACGAAAAAATACGAGCCGTATAGATCAGACCAGGAGGTAGACGTCGGTCAAATCGAAAATCCGAAATTCGCCCGGGAAATTCGTCGAAAATTCGTCGAAAAATCGTCTTTCTCGCGTTTGTCCCACGTTTTTTCGGGTTCAAAAATACCCAGTAAGGAGCCATTTTTTGGGTATGGTATCCGCGAACCAAATGCGCGCCAAAATATGGCCAATCCGATTCCGAAGTCGGATTTCAAAAAAACCGAGGGGGAGGGGGCGATTTCACGGTGAGAAGACAATTGGATCGTTTTAATTCGCGCGGGGCCAGGGATCTTAGAAAACGGAGGGTCCAGGGAACTTTGATAGATGGAGAGGCCTTTATTTAAAAAAAGTTGAATTGAATTAAAAATAATAATTTCCTAAACGGTAAGCCCTAAAAATAAGCCGATTTTTTCTATCGTCTCTGCTACGAATAGGAGGGGCCGAGCGGAGCGAGGCCTTATGTCTGAGTAGGGGTTTGAACGTGTCCATCGATGCTACGCACCCCACAGGCGGCAATACACCCCACAGGCGGCAATACACCCCACAGGCGGCAATACACCCCACTAGGGGAGCGAGCGAAGCGAGCCAGAGAGACTAGTTCTTTGATATAAGTTACTTGTGCAGAAATTTAATTCTGTGTTAATGAAAAAAATTTTAAAAAAAATTTAATTTTTTTTTCCAAAAAGATTTTTTGATTTTGTTTTTCAAAAAATGTTTTTTTCAAATTTTGTTTTGTTTTTTACTTGAAAAATATTTGACCTCCTGGAATCTTTCAAAAATCCCATTTGTAGCCCCAAGAAAGCTCTATAGATCGCAACAGTGAAATCGGATCGCTGCGGGACCCAAAAAATGGATTCTACGTCCAAAAATACTTCGAAAACGACACCTGACTCGATCCCATAGCTAAAAACCTTCAAAAAACCCCTCCCGTAGCCCCATTTTAACCCCATAGCGCCCCACGGGTTTGGGCGATCGGGCTGAAAACCTTGCGGGCACAACTAGATGGTAAACCGAGTATTTTGTCAAAATTTCAGATTTTTAAAAAAATTCCTACTGCCAAAACGGCCTGGACGGCGGACGGCGGACGGACATTTCGGATTTAGAATGTAGACCTCTTGAAACGGATAATGTCAAATTTTGAGGCCGATCGGAGTCGTCGACCCGCGTCGCGAAAACATAGGTGTATTATTCCAAGAATAATAAACCAAAATCCCCTCAAAAATGATGGAACTTTGTGGTAGTTTTTTTTTTGCCATAATCCTGGTGGGAACGCCTTTTAGAACCATGAGGAATCTACGATATCTTGGCCGGCTGTAATATCTCTTTTGTGTTCGAACTTTGTGAGAGAGAATTGTTTGGCTTCCACACTGAAAAACATACTGGGTAACACGTTTTTTTTTTTTTTGGTTGAAAAAATAAGGTTAAGAAGCAAATATAAGTTACGGAAGTCCGTGATAAAGAAGGCTTTTTAAAAAGCACTGATTTATTTACACAGAGTGAATTTCACAAATAACGGGTTGTCGACTTCTACCACCACGTAACAACGAACCGAATGGTAGGTGTGGCGTGATGAAAGGACGAAGTAAGACTGACTTGTGCCGAAGGTGCTCGTCTTTTATATCGCACTGAGCTGCTGAGTCAGCTAAGATCAGCAGCTCAGTGTGTCCAGGTAGGAAAGGGCCTCAAAATGTGACATTATACGTTTCAACGAAACGTCTAAGCTATGGGGTCGATTAGGTGTCGTTTTCAATGAAGTTTCATCGTCTCGAGTAGGCTCAGTATTAAGAGGGTAGTAGGTCACAAATAATTTCAAAAAGGAAATTCATTTCAAGAAAATGTCTTGTAATGAAACATTTAATGTTTTGTGGGCCCGAAAAGTTTGGGAAAAGGAAAGAATGGAATTTTTATATTTATATATTTTCATGTAAAAGGCATGGAAAATCGTCCTATCCAGGAGAATGGATGAGCTCCATAAACCTGTTGATTGTTATTCTCATCTTATTTGTTTTAAGTTGTGAATCACATCAAATCTAATTGTTTTGATATCTATATCAACAGGTTAAGGGATTCCCTGACTGTTATGTTTACTCTAAAGGGCCAATGTTTACTTTAAAGGGCCATTCTGTCTCTGTGAGTATATAGATTCTCTCTAATTGTGATTGCTGGATATACAATTCGATCTAATAAATCAACATATTCATTGTACACACGCTGTTTTAACCTCTCACCAGTTTCTGACCTTTTTACTACAGGAGTGGGTAAACAAAAGGGGAGACATATTGAGAAACGGATTTCCACATCCATTCCGAGCTGTCTGGGGGCGTGAAATATTTAGAGAGCCCGGATTGTCACGGAGACTAGTTTTCAAGATGGCGCCACTTAGCGAAACGTTCCTTGAGACGAAGGCCTCGAGGGGTTACACGGTGTTGAAGGAGGGTAGTTGAGGTGTTACGTTCGACATAATTTCACTCCTCGCACAATAGGCGGATGGGCACTTTCCTACCGTGCTAATGGGGCCGCACTCAGCCTAATGGATGATGGATAGGTACTCCAGTCAACACTTGCTGTCACAAACAAAGCGGGAAAAGTCGCCGAGTAGTTGGACTAGTTTCTTGTATTCTTGTATTCTGAGTTGCTGTGACTTTAACCCCTAATAATAGAGATGCCTTTTTCGAGAAAAATTCTAAAATTATGCCGATTTACGACGTTAACTTTTGTAACGTGTCGCATAGGCTTATGCCCTACATTCACTGTGCCTGATAGGGAGCTCTAACGGGATATTGATATTCCTGATCAACGTTATTCTGCGACACACGATATTCCTCCCCCCTCCCCCCCGGTCGTTGTTTGCTATCGTAATAGATTCTATGGGAGAAGCAAGGGGGTAATAGCCACGGATAACCCCACACTTTGCCCACCCCTCGCTAACTGGTAGAATGCTCTAGCACGTACCTACAGTAACCTAATTAGCATTGACAATGTGGTGCCTACGGGGTGAGACTTGGGGTTGGAATTGATGCCCACGCAAGTCGATATCGCCATATATAGAAGATGATTGCGGGTTTTAGCACGAAACTGAATTTATGACTGTCAAAACCGTATGTGGTAAGCAGCCATAACACCCATCAATAATGTATGGACGATCAGCTAAAGACAACTCGCTTCTGACGACAAACTGACAAATTGAAATGTGTAATTACTTAGTCCCAAAAGCCTGGAACCGAGAGTCACCGAGTCTGCGGGAGGAGTTCTTCGTTTGATGTGGACAGTAATGAAAGACTGGGGTCGTCAAATGGGATCACCGGCACGTCTCTCAGAAAGGCATGAAAGCCGGGGCCTTCCTTTACGCCCTATTTCTCTATAACATGCACTCGCAGCTTTCGGCCGGTTATTTCCCCGCTTGAAGGTATAGACCCAATCCAATTCAATTGGGTTATAGCGAACAGCTGCTCAGAAATTTATGGCGTCCCTGTTGGAACTCCAATAAACATTCTCTTCACCGTCAATTCCCCCTGCTGTCTTTCTTGTACTTTTTAGTTGGACCGAGAAAGCCAGTGATGGACGATGGGAGTCCGGAGAGGATTTCGGGTTGCAAGAAAAAGTTTTTCCTTCCTGCAGCCCGCCATAAATCATACTTTCTCTCTGAAATGTATTTTCCCTTGAAGGTTAACCGCAATAAAAAAGAAACTAATTAAAGATAAACTTTGAGCAGTTGAAATGATGTGAAAACTCCCTGAGGGTAGCTCAAATTCGGTTCGCAGTTCTAAAGAGTTTTGTTACTTTCCTAGCCAAGTTATGAGATGGTAAATTCAAGTCTCAAGATATATTTAACTTCCTCCTTCCAGTAAGTTATATGCAGAGACGGTAAAGTCATGAGCGTCATAGTGGTGAGTGGGTTGTGAATTTCGATGTAACTTTGGCCGAAGAATCGATTAAAAGGGATCCCAGACCAGTCCGACCACTGTACAACAATGTTCTATTAATAATTTGTTAGATTGTAGGTATTTTTCAAAGAACCTGAAATTTGGATGAAACGTATGAGACCCATTCTAGTTGATTAGCAAATGTTTCAGCTCGATCGAACAACCCTACGGGGTTTTATGTGGATTTTATTGGGCCGAATGAGGTTTTTCAAGGGGTTAACCCGGTAAAAAAATTTTACGTTGAACTTTCATTGTTAGATTTGTTTCGATAGGTAATATATTATTGTCACCCGTCGTTATTCGTTTCACTCAAATGCCCGAAATATTACTATTCAACGAAAACGCGACTACAGCAGGACCACAACTCTAAAAGAAGGGTGACGATTATAGGACCACGACAGCAAAAGTACTGCCTAAAACTGTCCCGCTGGTCATAGCGTTACGTTTTGATGATTGTAAGAAAAAAAGTCCCCGGAAAAAAAGTCCCCAAAAAAAGGCGCCGGAAAAAAAATCCCCAGTATTTTTCGATCCCGGAAAAAAATCCCCTTAGAAGAAATAGCGTTGACTGAATGGAAACGAATAGAAGATGATACTTAAGCATTAAATACACAATAACAAATTTTGTTGTCGTAGGGGGTCAACACTAAGCAGCAGTAGGTGACTGGGGTTAACAATGACTCGGTCAACGTCTAATATTGTATTGTCCAAAAGATGAGTGGCTTCGTCTCATCTTTTATCGGAACCGTGTACCTATTCAGTGTGTACTTGTGAGAAAATTAATTCTTGCACGGAACCGTGTACCTATTCAGTGTGTACTTGTGAGAAAATTAATTCTGGCAATCAATAAAATTTTGAAAAAAATAAATGTTTTGTTAAAAAAATGTTTTTTTTTTCAACAATTTTTTTTTCCATTCGGAAATTATTTGATCTCTTGTCATCCTTCAAAAATCCCGTTTGTAGCTCCCTATAGATCGCCACAGTGAAATCGGATCAATCCGAGACCCCCCAAAATGGATTCTACGTCCAAAAATCCTTCGAAAACGACACCTCACTCGATCCCATAGCCCCATCAAAAAACCCCTCCCGTCGACCCATTTTAGCCCCATAGCGCCCCACAGGTGAAGGTATTCGAACTGATAACGTTGCGGGCACAACTAGAGGATAAACCGAGTATTTTGTAAACATTTCATATTTAAAAAAAATTCCTACTGCCCAAAACGGCCCGGACGGTGTACTGCGTACGGCTAGGAATTGCAATCCCGGGATCCCGGGATCCCGAAATCCCGGGATCCCGGTCGATTTTAGCCAATTTGAAATCCCGGGATTCGTGGAGTCAATCCCGGGATCCCGGGGTTCGAGAATTAATTGCACCTCGCACGTAAATTGCTCAAGTCTTGTCGGGAAAAATCTTTTAACAACGGACAATAATTCGAAGGCTAAGTGAAAGTGCTCTGATGAAAAATGTGAAGTCCCCTGAAGAAAGGATTCGGAAATCTATGAACCAGCCGGTGCCGGTGCCGAAAATACGAAAAGATTTATCGACCACAATTAAAAAAGAAACGAGCCTGTTCAAAAATGGAGGCAGCCGAGGCCACCATTTGGATTTAGTATT
This sequence comes from Pilophorus perplexus, assembly GCA_955831195.1. NCBI lineage: Eukaryota > Metazoa > Arthropoda > Insecta > Hemiptera > Miridae > Pilophorus > Pilophorus perplexus. The sequence continues at coordinate 12,090,653 of OY037015.1, read as the reverse complement.
AAAAAAGGGGGGCTTAGAACGGACAAATAGACTCGTTCTAATTTTTTTTAAATGTTGTCAGGGACGGTACCAGCTTCGAAACCCTTGTGCTAAATGCTAGATGCTCGAAAAACCGGGAAATTTTCGGATTTTTTTTTTTTTTTTTTTTTCAGTTCTTGGCTTTTAGTTTCAAAAATGTGCGCCCTAACGAAAAAGTCACTGTATACTATTTTCAAGTAGACAAGATTTGCTACCATTTGAGCGCAACGGCAGCTTTCTAGGACCAATGAGCCCCGAGATTAACCCTCTTCAAACATTGACCATTTTCCCCCAAATATTAGAAATCGTGGTTTTATCCTTCTTCAGTACGGAATATCGGCTATAATATTCATCCCACGAGGAAAGTTATGAGGAATGAAATTGTGGAACAGTGATTCAGCTTCAATTTAAGCACAACCAGAACACGTAGGACTATCCCACTGACCTCCGTAGAAGCTGAGAGGGCCTTTTGAGTAGCAGGACTATTTTCGACAAAGCTAAGAAGCAAATTGGCTAATCCAACTTTGAGTGCTTTCTAAGATCCAACATTATGATTTCTAAAAGCACATTTTTTGAGTACATAAGTGAAATTTTTCCTTCATGAGAGAAGTATTATTTTATATAATTTACAATTAATGTAAATAAACAAGTTTTTCATCGTTTTAAATCAATTTTTTCACGTTCAAACAAAAATCATTAATCCCGGGATTAATCCCGGGATGCCGGGATTGCCTCAGAAAAATCCCGGGATCCCGGGATTCAGAAAAACGTTCGGGATTGCAATCCCTACGTACGGCGGACGGACATTTCGTTTTTGGAATCTAGACCTCTTGAAACGAATAATGTCACATTTTGAGGCTGATCAGAATTTTCGACCCCGGTCGCGATTACATAAGTAGGTGTATTATTCCAAGAATAATAAACCAAACGAGGAGGTTCCCTAACTTCCTATTGTGTTTTGTTCAAGATTTTTTCAATTTTTCTTTTTGGGGATTTTTTTTCGCCCTTGAGTATTCTTAGGGGATTTTTTTTCCGCCCTGCAGGATTTTTTTTCTGGGGATTTTTTTTCCGGGGATTTTTTTTCCTGGGAGTTTTTTTCCGATTACCGTTTTGATTGGTTTTGTTAGGCTATTTGAACCCCATCGAAATGTGAACGGTTGAAGATCATTCCATTTCTTCCAGCCTTTGTTTACAGAACCCAGACGAGGTTCTAAGGAGCAATCAAGTGCCGAGATGAAGTGTTGAGCAAACCTTTTACGTGCTCCTTATACGCTATAATGTGGGTCTGGCAGCCGTTATTTGTAACGTTTCGACCCCGGAGGTAATTGCTCTCGTTTTGTTACTCGAACCATTTTCTTTGTGTTTCAAGGGTCGGAGCTTTTTCGTTGTATACGAGCTTTTCAGAGTATTCGACTGGACGTAGTTCGTGGTAGGAAAGATCTATCTGTTGCTTATGAAAGGAACAAGTCATTGTGAAGAGTTCGCTTTGTCCTAAAGACAACGCCACGTCAAAACGATATGGGAACCACTCAATAACAGTAAACCGACGTACGTAGTCTATTTGAGAGAAACTATATTTCTTGGTAATGGCTTTGTCTAAATTCTTCTTCGAAACCAATTGAGCTTCTGAGAGGAAAAGTATGGAGTAAGCAGTATCTGGCTTCAAGAGGCTCTCTTGTCATTTTCACATTTTGAACGTCCTGACCGGAACGACGTCGTCCCGGGGGAGAACAAAGTGTCGGAAACGGGACTGACCGCTATTTTCTTTATTTACCACTTTTCCAGTCAGTATCAGTGGCCACTTATACCAGTGACCACTTACAAGCCTCTTGTTACGCTTCGGAATAATACGGCGGGAAGTGGGTCGGGAAAAGGGGTTCGGTTGGGGCTTAACAAGTGGTTTTCAGAATAGAGGGCGAATCCGTCCCTTGATTCCGTCAGAGCTATTGTGCCGGCCCTTGATGGTCCCTCGGCTCGCAGGAACCTTTGATCAAAATCCTCCCCTCGCCCTTCTTTGTAAGGCCCATTACTCCCCCATCCCCGTGTCTGCTGAAGAGCTCCAAAGACTTTGAAGAGATGGACGGAGATGAAGCAGTTTGCCTCTAAAACCACCGCGGATGCACTGCAAGTGTTCTTTGAAGAACATCAACAAAGCAGGCAATAACCAGTTCGATCAAAACAAAGATGCATCTCCGGCGTTATTGAGTCATTTCAGACCCGCATCTTTGACCAGAAAATCTGATTGCCAAACTATTTCAATTTGCACTTACCATGAAATTAATTTCTTCGGCCTTTGCCAACCTCTCTGGAATGTAGTGATCAACAAGTGACGTCACCAGTCCACTCAACACAGAAACCCCTTTTTTCACTGCGTTCTTCATTATATGGTCCTAAGGAAACGGACAACAATATGAAGAAGGGGGGAAAACCCTCGCGAAAAGTCCCAAGCAAGGGTGGGGCCTCAATCTCCTCTTTCTTCGATGCTTCTCCCCAAAGCTTGTCCTCTTAGCGCCATTTTCAAGGACTATATTGGGTCGCTTCTCTCTTTATGAGGTATCAGTTCAAATACAGACGAGAGATATATTTATTTGGCCCTTTTACGACGCTATATGAAAACTTGAGATGAGGTTCTTAGAAAATAATTGCGGTACATATTTAAAAACAAAAACAAAACAATGTCATCGAGAACTAGCCATACATTACGGCTACTTAGCGAGTGCCCAAGTTCCAAAGACGGCGGCCGCAGCGCCTTGTTTATCAAGCGGGAAAAATCTTAAAGAAGTGTCGTCGAGGTGATTAATTGATGAACGAGCTATTTTTTCATAAACGCGATCCTTCTAGTTTAATTATAACCTGCTTTCAAGTTTTTCGTCCCTCAGGCCAGCCGCCCGGCCATAATTCTTAGTTTTGACTGCCTGAAAAGATTTACAGCGAACACCGCAGTAATATCTTCAAACACGTATATTAAATTCAGGAAAAAAGAAACAAATGAAGAAAGAATAAACTGATTGGAATGGCGCTGTATTTACTAATTTACATGACTAGAGCGTTCAGTTGGTACTCACGGAAAAATTATGGACTTCCTCAGCCTCAACGCCGACAACCTATAAATAGAAGAAAAAACAATGAATTATTGTCAACAAATGTTTAATTTCTTCTAAAAATACGGTACCAACGATTCCCCCAAGGTCTTCAGCACTAAAGTATTCGCTTGATGGGTGCATAAAAAATAAATTTCCCTGTTAGGGAGATATTCTTGTTGAAATTGTCACCTCAATTTATTCGGGCGCTACGTAGCCTTTTGAGTTTTTTGAACAGAAATATTCCATTAAGTATGTGTGAAAAATATTACAAATCTTGAATATGAATACAAGAGGTTTTTTGCGTCAAATGCGACAAGTCCCAGTTCTGAACCAAGCTTGTGGGATTTTTTCCTGGATGTGCATCAACAATGTCCGGTACTCACGTAGTGCCTTTCACCGCTTGGGTGTACTCATGCGTTTTCCGATTTTTGATCATTGAAATCGGTATGACACTCGCCGATATATCGGGATATCAATATAAAAACCTCTGTATCGGATTATTATAATATTATAGTGTTATTATCATGGTGTTAACGGTTCTCATCAAAAGATGGGCTGGGTGGTCCTTGAACAGTGGTTGGCAGTATTGACAGACCAGGACAAAATTTGTGCATTTACTTAACGCTTTTTACAGATTTTGGGGGTAGTTTTTGTTCATAATGGAAAATGCTGATTGGGCCTTGTCAGGATAATGTTGAAAATCATTTTCAAAGCTGATTCGGTTGATTATGTTAAAGTTTGAACCATAACATGGGATTACAGCACCTGCATGACTTTCAGTTTTCAAAACTATCTGATTACACCAATATTGCAATCTCACACATTTTCTTGAATTAAATTTTTCACGAATTTATTAAAATTGTCGATTTACGTCGACATATCCTATATCGATATATTGAGCTCGATATAAAAAAATTTGATAATACATAAAATGGTTTTAAAATGCACTAGCTTTCCAGTGCATTTTAAACCATTGTAAATTCTTATTTCATACCACATGAATAAATCTCAAGCTATTACGAGCTTATTAGCTCTCAAGTAGGTAAACTCGTAGGTAAATTTGAAAAAAAAAAAAATGCTATAGGCATCCTAATAAGTTGAGAAGGAGCAGGTGAAATACCTAATGGTCATCGTCAGCAAATCCGATCAAGGGTTCTTATCGTTTTGGAAATCTGACGGCGGGTTAGTCGACCCATCTGTATTCTCATATTCACCGGGGAATAATCCGGCTCGAGCTCAATCTGCAACCGATATCTCTAACGAGTTGCCCAGCCGACGGCTCGCAGCTCATTTTACGTTTTTTCTGTCTTCCCCGACAGATTTCCCCCGCGGGGATTGGAGCTATACGGATATTATCGAGCCGGAAGAGCTTTGGGAGGCAGCAGCATATGCATCATGGACTATGTGGCCATTCGAAATTGAGAGCCGATTTGATGGAAAGGAAAAAAAGAGCGTGCGGTTCCACAAAGGGAGAATGCCCTTCATTTAGTCCCACAGCGTAAATCCAGCGCCCGCAAAATACCTACAGTTAAATTCATCAACTTGTACTTAAACAATGTTGACATATTCGAAATTATCACGAAACTCTTTTTGTTCATCTCAAATTCCAAATGGCGCCTGAAACGGATGTCACAGCAGGTGATGGTTGTGTGCCAAATGTTAGGGTAAGCCAGTCTGAAGGCTCAACATTGAACGTTGTGCAGTGAACCTAGTTGGCACCTAGTCGCATCGCTTTTAGAAAGACAAGGTCCCTCTTATTTTAACTCCCGACGCGTCCACATACGGCTCCATAATTATTCTCCGAGATGAAATTAGTGTCTTCATCCTCGTCTGGCGGTGTAGAAACGAACCGAGATTTTAGTAAATTTTTTTACGTCTGAGAAAGTCTCGACTAAACAAGAATAATTTATCGAAGGAAAAAAAAAAAAAAATGAGGGACACGCAAAATCTTTGCCAAGATAAAAACTCTGTTTAGGTGGGACATAGGTTGCTTGTAAACACTCGGGATCATACGAGTATAAGCATGGACTATTAACGATGCTCGTTGAAGCTTCACCTTCTCAGGAAATGTAATTTTAGGTTTATACCTATAGGTTTATTTTTAGAAAACCCACTTCGTGCATAGTTTAATAAATTTAAAAGCAATCCTGAGAAGACCGTCTAACTTTTGATCTTCCCTAGTGAATCCCAAGGGTAGTTGTTGGTTTCAAAGCTTCGCCTATTTCGACTCAAAAAAGTGAGAAGGTTGCCAGAAGATAACTCCGGGCGGGAAGAGATTGAACGCCTTCACCGTGAGCGATATATTCGGAAATCCGTCTCTTTCCTCTTTCCGCCGTGCTGATACCACAACTCCTCTTAGCTTCCATACTACTTCATCGGCCCCTTCTGAAAGCACAGGCGAAGGACCTTTTAAAGATGAATTTGTCAGGTATCGGGAACGGGGCCAAAACAGAAATACTCCTTTTTCCCCGAGCTTTCGATTAATATATAATCTTCAACAGGATCTATAACAGCAAAACAAACTCGTCACAGAAGGAAATAATATATTATAAGGCTTGGACTTGTAGGCTAATGAATGATTTTCAATAAAACTTACTCAAAGATTAATAATTATGCACGAAGCATTTCACTACCATGTTGGCATTGATTACCAACTACCATGTTGGTGGAGATTATTTAAGGAAAAGTGCCATATCCAAATAGCTCCAGCTACCTGCAACCACGGATGTGAATGGGTTGAGCTCGATATACGCCGGCATCTTGGAAGAGGCACGGAAATTGACGACATGAAGACTTGGACCCACCTATCATTGCTCAAGAAACTTCTGTGATATGCTGTGATCTGATGGATAATTTTAAATAGAGCAAAGTTTTGTGTCTGTCATGATTGCTGGTTTGGAGGAGAGAAAAAGGAGGCTGAAGGTTATGGTCTTGTTAGATTGTTTTCATTAGCTTCAGAGCGAATTATATATATATATTAGCCACATTGAATTTATTAGTAGTTGCCATTTAAATTGATGCTCTTATTTCATATTACTTAAGCAAGTCCTAGTCTGGTGTGGTAATCTTGTTTTTAGTTTGTTGATTTGTTGGAAGTTTATTTAGTTGTTGAGTTTTCTTTCAAGGTAGCAATTTGTTTTTTAGACACACCAACGCTGGACTCCCTTCCTCCTCTTTCCATCTCTTCCAGTCTGCCAACATGGTAGTGAAATGCTACGTGCATAATTATTAATCTTTGAGTAAGTTAAAAATGATTGCAGCCTATAAGTCCATGCCTTATACATTTTGTTTGATTAAAACTTTTATTCTGAGGAGAAAGTGATACCGATATTTATAACGTAGTATTAATAGTCCCGGAAAACGGGCTATCTTTTTTCACTTTTGGTTTATTATTCTTGGAATAATACACCTATGTTTTCGCGACGGAGGTCGACGACTCCGATCGGCCTCAAAATTTGACATTATCCGTTTCAAGTGGTCTAGATTCCAAATCCGAAATGTCCGTCCGCCGTACGCCGTCCGCCGTCCAGGCCGTTTTGGGCAGTAGGAATTTTTTTAAAAATCTGAAATTTTGACAAAATACTCGGTTTACCATCTAGTTGTGCCCGCAAGGTTTTCAGCCCGATCGCCCAAACCCGTGGGGCGCTCTGGGGCTGAAATGGGGCTACAGAAGGTGGTTTTTGAAGGCTTTTGGCTATGGGATCGAGTCAGGGGTCATTTTCGAAGTATTTTTGGACGTAGAATCGATTTTTTGGGGTCCCGGAACGATCCGATTTCACTGTGGCGATCTATTGGGCTTTCATGGGGCTAAAAATGGGATTTTTGAAGGATCCCAAGAAGTTAAATATCTTTCGAGTAGAAATTAAAGAATTTTTGAAAAAACACATTTTTGAAAAAAAAACCCCCTCAAAAAATTTTTTTTGAAATATAAAAATCCAAAAAAAAATTTTTTTTTTAATTTTTTTTATTGACAGAATTAAATTTCTGTACAAGTAACCTATATCAAAGAATAATAAACCCTTGTGTAAAATTTGCAGCGTTTTTTTTTTTTTTTTTACTTTGACACTTTGTACCCTTACAATTGTATCTTTATTAAAGATTATTCTGATGGTATTTTGACTTTTTTTTATCACATGCGCCAGTGTTGAACCTCAAGTATTTTAAAATTTCAGATTTTGTAATGGCTAACTGTTGATTTTATAGAGTTTTTCGCATTCAAATTCATTTTTCTCGAAACTAGGCAACGTACAGATAGCCCGTTCTTTCCCTGAACTGTTCATATGCAACCTTGGATATAGCATCCAATTCCTCTTCCTCCCTTCCTCCTCATTTATTTATCCAACCCCACTTCACTTGGAAAGGCGTTCGGGCGAAACCTCGCAGGGTCGGGCCTGTCAACCTACGGCTCCTTTCGGAAATATTCCGCGCGTTGACGCGGATATATGGTTCAGTTGTGGGAAGGTTTTGGAAGGAAGGCTGAAAACCCCAATTTATTCGAAGATTCCGCCTCCGCATACTCTCCGCCTACCGGTGCTTTCATCAGTCTTGCGGCAGTAAAGCGATCGTACAGGATTGCTGTTCATGTCAAATCAAATCGTTTGAATTGCTTAACAACTCAGTGAGAAACGTGCGGTCCTCATGAACTCATACGTCAATTGCCCTACGTGATGATCCATTATGATGAGTTGCAAGCGAAAAGGCTCTGACAAATTCACCTTTTCATCTAAATTTATCCGACGTGTATTCAGCTAAAATGGTTTTTAAAGCATCACTTTTAATGTCAGCATCTCTTAAAAACAAACAAAAATAATTACATTAAGGGGTTCGTTGTTGGTAGCAAGAGTTCATTATGGGTGTGGAGGTTGCCCGAGGGTAGAGCTGGAGGTACTGAAGTTGCGAAATGGTGGGGGGGGGGGGGGGGGCTGAAAGGTGTAATGAGTTTTCCGTTATATTAGTGAGCATTTCCCTCTTGCAAACACCGACCAACGCGGAAATTTGAGCATCGGCGAAGTACAGCGGGATGAAAGGAAGACGTCTGAGAGATGGAGGAGGCGTGAACGTTGGTACTTGGCCAATACCGGTAATGAGTTTCCTTTCAACAGAACATCCTCGCTCGACTCTTTCGGCATCACTAGTGAAAGAAGTACATTTCATTTGCGCAATCAAATCATGTGATCGCTCTCAAAATTTACCCTTTTGCGTTTGGGGATTTTTCCATTAACAATCTCAAATTTTGGGCAAGGTTCTCAGTCCAAACGACTTTGGGCTTTGTGGAGCTTCTTAATGCTGGGGGTACTGCAGGAGTTCAGCCAGGGGATCGAATGAGTTGTCGTTTTAGCTGAAGAATCGACGCACTTACTGAGGGCCCAGATCTGATCGAAAACTCTACAACGATGTTAAACAAACTTTGAGCATTAAGATTAATTGGGCTTTAGTAGACATAATGTGCACCTAATCCAATTAGCAGCGTTTACTCAAATCGAACTGCAAATTCAACAAGGGCGTTCAGATTTTAAAAAAATAAAAAATAAAACCGGGGGCGTTGAATTTCACTAAAAAAAGCAAGGGCTCATTATTTTTAGGTTTGTGCAACAATTAACACTTGTCAATAAAACATTACCTATATATATATATATAAAGAAAAAATGCATTTCTGTACCTACAGTGTTTGACAGATGTTGGACCCCAAAGAAAGATTCTACGTCCTAAATTACTCAGACATCGAAACCGAATTCGACCCCTAGGCGTCCTTCAATCGCCCCATTTGTTGCGTCATGAAACTATAGATCCTCACGGTGAACTCGTATCGTTCTGGGACCCCAAAAAATGGATTCTACGTCGACAAATACATCGAAAACGACCCCTAACTCAACCCCATAGCCGAAACCCTTCAAAAAACCCTCCCGTAGACCCTTTTTAGCCCCATAGAGCCCCACGTGTTCGAGCTATCGGGCTGTAAACCGTAAGAACAACTAGATGAGAAACCGAATATTTTGTCACTATTTCAGATTTAAAAAAAAAAAAAATCCCACGCCCCCGAACGGCCAGACATAGCGGAGGGAAACGTATCTCTGCGTCATGAAACGTACAATGACAAACTTGGAGGCCGACCAAAATCTTCGTGACGATTGTAAGAATAATAAAAACTGCTGGAGTCTTATCAGAGGCCTTGATAGTCCATGTATCCTAAGTTCATATGTGTTGAGGCGCTCTCTCGTTAAGTGGAATGTTCCCTCGAGAGGAAACGTCTTCTCCATACCGGTAATTAAAAGAAGATGGTAGAGATAGAAATTCGGCTCCGTTTATGCGAGTTGGGAAGGTTGAAGCGGTGGGTTCAAACAGCGACTATAACTCATCAGAGACCAAACGTGAAGGATGAAGATTTACTGTGGGAACTGTTTTATAAATTTACGTTCGTGAGGCATCCGTGTTCTTTTTTCCAAAATTGGAGAAATAATTATAAATCACCCGAACTTGTATACAAACACGTACTCGACGTCTATGTAAAAAAAGCAAAACTCAATCCCCTCGGAACGACGCCATCAACCAGAAGTTGATTCTCCTGAATTAAAACATCGCATAAACCTCTAATAAGGGCAATGCCATCATACGGTAAAGCTCCCGTCGAGACGAGGTGTTGAAAAGGGCAGTAAACGCCGCTTTTATCTGACGTTTAGCAAATGAGAGCCCGGGAATCATAAAGGGAGACGTGTCCCCCTCCTGCCATCCCAATAAAAGGCTTTATGTCGCTCTCTTCATCAAACACGTTCACATAACAGGGGGCTTTATAGAACACCACCATGAATTTGAGGTGTAAACTTTAGTAAGCTTGCGTGTAATCAAAGTTAATAAGCTAAATAAAATTAGCCAAATTTCCCTAAAACGCAAAAATGTGATAAGAATAATAATTATTATAACTTTTTTTAATTTTTTTATTATAATTATTACACTGGTAAAAAAAGAAAAAATAATAATAATAACCTGTGAGTTGCCAGCTTCTTTTGAAAGCGGGTGTTTGGTCTGCCATGGAATACCGACCCGATATTCGTATGCAGTCTCTCTCTGGCTCCCGGGTACATTGTTAACATGACATGTTGAACATTGTTGAAGGTGCCGGACCATACATTGCCGTATCTGGTGGCGCGTGAGACGGGGTTGGGTGGTTCAGGATGCTCGAGGACCTGGCGGGGCCACGGCTGTGCTTTTGTGGGGATCCCGAGGACCTGGATACTTGGGCTGCTCAGATGGAGGCTCTGAGTGAGTGAGTGACCTGACCAGGTGGGCCGAGGATATGAGGACGCGTACTGCGCAGTCCAGAAACCCCCTGAACCCGATGCTTGATCCCGATGACAGGCCGGCGAGGATGGGTGGGAAGTCCCGGGGTCACCCATTGGTATGATATGTACTATTACATAACTATAGTCTGTCTGCAATGACGTTGGGCCATGCTCTCTGTTACTCTGTGCGTTGGGCTCCGAACCTGCTCCCTAGCGGCCGGCGGGAGAGAAAAAAAAAGGGAATTCCTCCATTTGAGACATTTTTCGGGAGATTTTATCCCTTTGACGCGGCACACCTGGGAGTAGTCCCCCCCCCCCCCCCCCCGCAATCCAAGCGCCTTTTCAGCAGGGCTTACCTACGAAGGACTTTCTTCTTCAATGTACCACCCAAAGTCGTGAAGTAGAGGCAAATGCAAATTTATTTTAAACTTAAGCTAAATTACTTATTTATGCAAAATTATTTTAAAATTTTTATGCAATTTATTCTAAAATTTAGAATCAATTAATGATATTTTTGTTTAAAAAAAGATAATAAACGTGCACATATTTTGCATAATAAGATAATATTTTGCATTTTTTACGCTAATCCCATCTAATCCCATCTCTATCAATCAGTCTGCCACCTTGAATAATTTCCGCCACCTTTTAGCCTCATCGGCTGGGCCGATTCGGCCCCACTTTGCGGCGGACGGCCATTTCGTTTTTGGAATCTACACATCTTGAAATGACGAATTTGGAAGCTGATTAAAATTTTCGACTTCCGACACGAACCAAAAGTTAAAAAAAAAAAAGCTTTCAGCACCTGGGAATTCCGCAACCCCCCCCCCCCCCCCCCCTACTTACAGAAGCACCAACCTGCCCTCTTTGGGCCGGTAGTTTGGGTTTATGTTCAAAATGTAACAAATATCGTGCGCCCAGAGTACTCAGCCAGGGCGATATAGCTGCCTCATAAACAATATTTATTCCCTCTCGCAAAAATCTCCCCCGTAATCCCCCTTGCATTATAAACGCGTAGGAAGGCCGTTGCTGCTAACAAAATGAAGAGACGAGCCCGCTAAAGTGGATTTACTACTCCTTTTCCAACGTCCTACATAATCACGAATTTGCCCCCTTGTCTCGTTTTTCCTCCCCAACGTCTCAAAAACAAGTCGCGTTATGATGTATACGACGCGATGTAAACGCGTCTGAGCCAAGAACATTTCCGAGGAAAGGAGACTCCCTCTTTATCACATTCGGTCGTATCCTCAGAGAAAGCCTTTCTGGGGGTATACTCCGTGACTTGGCAGTCGCGTTGTTTTCTCGTCAAAAATGTCATGACGCGGTAAGGGCGAAACCATGAAAGAAGTCGTATTTGGTGGGTTTTATATATAAATATGTGTGTCGTATAAGACACATCATACACCAAACAAAATCTCGAAGGTTACCAAATGTCGGTATTATATTTATGTACATATTTCATGCGAGCAATTATTGCGAAGTGAACGATCCTATTTCAGATAGTATTTACCTTCGTTTGATTAAAGGTTAAATTGCTTCGATAGAATATTTACAGCCGGGAAGCTCTCTGAACTGGAGGGACCTCAAGTGGGGCTGAGTAGAGTTAATCCGCTCTCCTCTTCTCTGTCAAAGTATTCCCAGCTTAATTAGGAAGTGGGTTACTCCGCAACATGGGATGTTCCCCATAGCACGTAATCCACTTCAGCTCTCGCTATTTGCCGGTCCTCGTAGTGGACGTGTTTTAGCCTCTTCAGGTCGGGCGGTAACCTGATAGGAACACCGAAAACATCCGAGCTGTGTCCCTGAGGCAACGCACCCGGGTTATATGGTTTTTTGAGTGGGGTTAAATTTATCACTGAACTCATTGAATTAATAACACGGGACAACAAAATCAACATTAATCTCACGCTATTTCTTCGGATTCATCGTACCATATGGTTTTTCTTAATCTTAAGCTTAAACAGAGGCTAAGAATCCGTCTTGTGCCAGATAACATGAATGCTGGAACAGAACAGGCCAACCATAGATCTGCGTCTTCATATCAGATATATCTCGCTCACAGGTGTACCAATTCTTGGCGAGGTCCGAAGAATTTCTTGATACTGTGTCAGCCACATTTAGGATCCCACCTTCGCAAACGTCCATGGTGGTCAGTGGGGGAAGGGATTCATAAACGAGTTATAACTTGCGGGCGGGCACCTGCTCACCTAATTGCTCCGCCTAACCGCAAATACTCCCGCCCTATTTCTAATTTTGGTGCACCAGTCGCAGTCCAGTCTTCTCTCGCTCAAAGCGAAACGCTGATTAAATAGTGAGGACTCCGAAATTCAACAGTTTGAACTCGCAAAGTTCAAGCAAAAATTCAACCTGCGTCTGTTCAATTAGCCTTGTAGCTAGGTTTTACGTGTAGCGAAACCGCGACGACTCGCTAATTTGATCACAGGTTTCCAAACCTTTGATAAACACTGTTGAATTTGTCACTTGATTATCTGATCAACCACGTAATAGAAGGCAATCCAGCTCGAGCCTCTCAGGTTGTATTTCAAGAACTTGCGTAGCACAGAGAGGAGGAACGAACCGCTAAACCGCTGTGATTAATTGCTCTTTGAGTAACGGCAACCCCTAATAGCATTTCAAACCTTTGCGTTTCCTTTGGCAGTCTGAAATATTTAAATACCGCCATTTGCATTGAAAAGGTTCACGTTGAATTGCTCCTCAGTACAGTATGAACGACGCGTACATACCTGGTCGCAAGGACGTTTGAGATAATAGGTAGTCATTGTACACAATGTAGCTCTACATTCGGTTGGTATGAGGATGGTTTTTGAGGCTATCGAAATTACTTCTGAGTCCTCTTGATTGGGCGATTCGGTGTTCCTAGACAATGATCACTCTACACTATTCTGATACACGCTTCGTGTCACATTCGCACACCCCAGTTAAATAATATTCCACTCATCATTAAGTGCTGATTGATGGACAAAAAATGCCCATATCGTAATGCTCTCAAATTCAAACATGAGTCAACCGGGATGTGTTCCGCATTAGGAAAAGTGCGACAAGTGGACATTGTGATCACCAGAACCGTCCATGGACGGTTGTGCACAACAAACGAACCTCCGTTGTGTGTGCTTTCTGGAACGGCTTGCTCATCGGCACGAATCCAGATTCAAACCTGATCCCGAAGACCATTCACCCATTCAATTCATGCTTCTAAATTGCTTCGGAAAAATAGATATAGTACACAATACTGCGGGAAATGGTCAAAAATTCATGTCAACGTCAGTTAAAGGCCAAATGTGCCAAAAAGTTGACTCGTTGCTGCCAATGCCAAACGAACCATATATGGTTCGTATATATACATGTATGTATATATACATTTTTACGTGTCTATTTCATGAGCAATGATGTCATCCACTGCCTAGATGCACGTTCCGGTTACCACCACCTCAATCCGCCAGGCGCATCATCTGGGACCTGAAAGCCCTTTTGAAAATACATAATGAATCATTTTACAATCATTGTTGAAAACCACCCAGTCCACACATGCACGAATTTCTAATGACCATCAATCTATTGTGATCAATCCTGCTGGGGCTTCCATGCTGCTGTTGACCTCGCTGGAATTACGGTTGGCGACCGCACTTTGACGCGAGAAATCGTGATTTAAAAAAGGAATAATAGTCTGACTAATAATATAAATCGATATTGTAGTTATGAATGTAGTCCATTTTTGGAGAAAATGATGAGGAATAAATTGCGGGTTTTTGATGAATCGGAAATACAAGGATTCTCCGCTGCACCGTCGAATTGAAAGTAGCGCGCATAGGGGCATAAGTGGACGCAAGTCCTTAGCCAACTTAGCAAACTTGGTTGGTAGCTCTGCATGTCCTTCTTGAGAGGTGAGGTGGACCTAGTAACGCTCGTCTTCCAAAGTGGATACTGTCTGCTGTCTCTGCTCTAGTCGTTGGAGGATAGGGATTCTCAGAGATAGGAGGATTCACCTACAGAGCTATTAAGAATACTTTGTACGGCAGAACGCGTTTGCCGATAGCCGATTGAGGCTAGTTGTGGGTACCTACTATAATTTTGGGAAAGATACAATATTGAGTACCTTAAATATTTTCAAATTTCTTTTTTCATTTTTTTTTTCAAAAAATTCAAATTTTGATGGTTTATAAAAATTAAAAATTTGATGGTCTATACAAATTTTAAATCAATTGAACTGCAAAGGTAAAGTGAGTTTTACGTCAAGATATCCTTTCTTAATCGGCCTGACGAGGCGCTAATTTGTTCCGTTATTCACTATAACCCATTTGTTTATCGTCATTTATTCACACGAAGTTCACTGTCTTCAACGGGATTCGAACCCGTCGCTACATCAGCATGTAGCGAGAAGTTACTAACGCCAGAAACACTCCGTTAATCCCGCCGCCTAAGTGAAGTGTAATGGATATGATAAATTATATTATTTACAGTACACTCCCTTTGATTAAAACCTTTTATGGGACCATCAAGACTTGATCACTTAGTGATGATCAAGATTCGAAGACGTGTTCCCTGGGAGTTTAACGGAGGGAGTAAGTGGGATGGATAGGAGCGTCCAGAAGAAGAACCGATTTGAAGGAGGAACTCCATTCAAACAGCTCTGGAGTGCCTGCTTTGTTCGTGAAGCCCCTAATGAAGATGTCAAGTTGTTACCCAACCGGTGAAATTCTTCAAGAGTGCCTTCGCCTTGTTATTGGTAGATGATTTAACGAAAGGGGGGAAGAAGGATCCTTCAAACCTCATTCAACCCCAGGACAACAGGTCCTTTGTTTTAATCACTTCGGCAGGCAGGGACGGTTTGATGAACAGCATTGACTTAATGGTTAACATTTCAAAAAACCTAGGAGTAGGTGTTGTGTAATAATATTATTGCAATATATCTACCACCAGGTTTACTGGATTATGCGATAGAATATGAAATTTCCTTATTGCTCTTTTCACGAATTCCCTACCACATACTCACACACACTTGGCAATGCGCTCGTGAAGACTTGCATCAATAGAGCTCTCTTCCATTCATCCCTTATATTGCCCCGTAAACCTCACGCGTTTGTGAATCAGACGCATTCGCTCGCCTTTTTTTGTGGACCAACCCCTAAAAAACCCTCTCCGGTCTCTCAACCATGTTCGCTCTAATAAACTACACCGTCAGCACTTTTCAACCTCCGCACTCGGCGACGCAAACCTAATGA
The DNA here is from genome assembly GCA_955831195.1 of Pilophorus perplexus. Taxonomy (NCBI): domain Eukaryota; kingdom Metazoa; phylum Arthropoda; class Insecta; order Hemiptera; family Miridae; genus Pilophorus; species Pilophorus perplexus. The sequence continues at coordinate 12,075,038 of OY037015.1, read as the reverse complement.
TGCTCAATTTAAACTCAGTCGCCTGGAATATCTTCCTAAAAAAAATGTGAAATTGGACGGAACTCCGCGTGAAAAATCCTCTCGTTCCTATTCCGAACCGCACTTTTATGAATATTTCCTCTGCTGAAAGTGTGGCGGCGAGTGAAAAAAGTTCAAAGGTCGAACGAAGTGCAACGTCAGTATGAAGAGTGATTTATGTAGTAATTTTCTATTACGAATGAACATCGCAGGCTGATATTCTTTGGAAGAAGAATAATATTCTTATTATCATATTATGATAATAAGTTAAAAGCAAATGAGTAAGGTTTATCCAAACTGAACATATCCACTTTTGGGCAAAATTCGGTGTTTCGGGCTCTGGTTCATGGTTTGTTTACTGTAGGATACTAATAACGACACTTTATAATAGCTACTCATTTAAGTTTACTTACTCGAAAACAATATTCCAATTTTTACAATTGATAATAATAATCATTGAAACCCCAGTGAGGCCAGTCTGGCACATCCCCCCATTATCCCAGTGCTGCCAGTATAGTACATCAGACTGTACAGACTAGTACATCGGACTGGTTTACAAAATTGATTAACGGGAGCGTGTACCCACATGTCAACATTTCCCCTCGTTTGTGCGTGGACGAATACTGATTTTTTTTTTTTTTTTTTTTTTAAGTGATCATGTCCAAGTCCGTTTGAATGTTGTTTTTTCTTGATTTTTGTTCCCCCTTTCCTCACCCGGTAGCAGCATGCGCTGTTACACTTCGAGTACCTACGTTGGTTTCTTGTCCACTCACTAGATCGTGCGATAATGCTATGCGCCAAGCCGTTTCGCGTTACGACAAGCCTTTTTACAGGTCCTGTGAACTCCAGGAACGGGAAACACGACTTTTGTTGCCGTTCCCTTTGTACCTTCAAGATTTTTATGAGTTTTGCTAATAATTGGACAAACGTAATGGACGGTTTGGCGAAGGAGATAAATTTTGGTGGGAAGAGGGCGTTAGACGGAGCTTCGTGGAAGCAGGAGGAGAGAGACAACACTGTGTTAACACACTGATCCCAACCCTCATTTTCTCAAACAGAAACCAAGCATGACTCCAAGAACCTGGCATGTCAAAAGGTGAGCATGTATGTCATTTCTGTGAACCGTCAGTTCTTGTATCAGGCTAAAAGAAATTAGAAGCTTTCTGCTATCCCACCAAAGAGAACGGGTAGTGATGAAGGAAACGGAGGACCACACTAGTCTAGTATAGCCGTTTTGGGCAGTAGGGATTTTTTCAAAATCTAAAATGTTGTCAAAATACTCTACTAATACTCAAAACTCCCTCATCTTGGGTTCAGTTCCCATAAAAATATTAAATAAATTAATGTAAAGGGAATTGAATCCAAATTTTGGAATCATATTATCTTCATTTATTATATAATATTATGAAAGATTACGTGACAGTTTGTCTTTAGTTACTTATCACCAACTCGCACCGCAAGTGTCGATTTATTCTCGTTTCTTTGGTGGCATCGCAAAAATTTATTAAGACATTGTGGAGGTTTCCTGCTTCAACAACGGTAATATAAATTCCTTAAGTCTTTTCCCAGAAAATTGAATTTGCATATCGTACCAGGTTAAAGGGTTCTGCCCCAGAAGGAACTCGCGTTATTAGTGAGCAATGTTATTAATACCAGGGCAGCTTTCAAGCAATTTCTCCCGTTTAAACTTACTTTGTGTAGATATTAAAGTGAGTAGTTTGCCTGTTTGGAATTTAGGTTTTTCAATATTAGAATCCTCTTCATACTCTCGAGACGCTACGTAGGGTTTTGTGATAAAAATACGTCGATTACATTCATATTACGGCAAAATAATTTGAATGAATCAGAATTGGAAACTTGCATGTTTCTTCAAAGACTTACTCAATGTTAAGACGTACTTAATGAACGGCTTGTAACAAACCGATGCTTCAAGAGCTCTCGTTTTCAAGTAAACAATAAAGGCAGCGGAGTGGGGGATTACGCGGTTGCCTCGTATTTATTCAGAGACGGAATGGAGGTCTTCAAGTTCGCCTCCTTCCTTCCTGAAATGAATTCCCTTTGGATGGGTTCCCATCCCTCGGATGAGAGCCCGTTTGGAAGGATCGTCGCCTCGAAGCGTTAGACGATTCCTTGACGGGGAGGACATGCAGACGCGTTAAGGGGGTTTCTTGTTGGTCGACGAAATGGGGGAGATCGCGTAAAACGATTCCCAGGGTCGCTTCCCCCGCCCATTCATGGCTGCTCACTCCATACAAGCAGTAAAAATGAGGAAGAAAAACCTCCCACACGAAAAAGGAGTTGTGTTTGCATAAGGGCTCCAGATTGCTACTCCGGGTGACTTTTTTTCTGCCTCTGAGAAGCGTTTACAGCATCCCCTCTGCCTCTCTGGTAGCTGGCTGTATAACAGGGGACAGTGACACATGAAGCCGTTTGGATCCCTTTTCTTTAACCAACGGCTGTTACGTCCTCGATGATTCTGGCTCGGCATGTTGGCTCTCCGAAGCGGCTGATTCCATTGTTGTCCTTCCCTTTTTAGCCGATTTTCCCAGAATCCACTCAAAGCTCTTTGTGCCCTCATAGTCTTCCAAGGAACACCCCACAAACTTCAGGAAAACAGGATTGCTGGTAATTCATTTCGCCTACACTACTCCGACCCGGATTATGCTGGGAATTAAGACATAATCTTCTCAAGGGGAGGCGTTGATCTACGCACTTAACTAAAAGTACTTGTAACATCCAGTGGAAAGGTCTGTTTTGTTAACGCCTTGCAGTTTGAGAGCCCGTTTGTTTTGAAACTGTTTAGCCTCGACGTTGGGAGCCGAATCGGGGTGAAGGAAGAGAGACAATTAAACGGGGTAGACAGAGGAGCAATCCAATTTAACCTAACTGCTGGTCTTGTACCGTCATGGGAAAACATCCAGTCTCGGGGAGCACTTGTACAGATTAATGTTGCTATAATTATCTACCCCGGTGACGGCGTCTGTCATCTCCCAATAAATAATTAATTCCCTCTCGGGGATGATTCCGGGCGGGTTTATTTCAAGTCTGGATGAACAGTGCGCGATATAAGGGGACCCGAAGCGAGGGAACAAATTAACAGGAGTAATTATAATTATTATAAGGCTGGGTTTCTCGACTGCTAGGCTCAGAACTACGCTGTGGGATCTTGAGGTTCATTTGACTGAACCTCAAGATCCCACAACGTAATTATAATTATTGTCTTGATTTCAACGGCGAGGTCATCACTTTGATCGAAGTGACGTCGCTCGCAGGGGAACATGAATATTCTCAAAACGAAAACCAAGATATAGGTGGGTTACACTAAGTGTAACCCACCTATGAAGTCTTCATGGTTGCACTGAAAACGGGATACAAGATAGGCTGGTAATATGTACGAGTATTATTATTAGGTTCACTGTCGAGGATGGAGGTGCATATTTGCGTGGCAGACATATCCACACTAATAACTGCCAGTACGAATTGAACGTTGGAGGTTTATTCAATAAGTAAATTTTACTCTAACGAAATCTTTCCAATAAATTGGTTCCATTTCGGGTTTTTCTTTTCTCATTAGTGTATCGTTTCCTTTCCCTTATTGTACGTTCACCGCTTCTCATCTTGAATAAACAGATCCTAAAGTATCTTTTAAATCCTAAGAAGAATCTTAAAATTTTAGAATGCAATTTTATTTTTATTTATTTTGGAATAAACATTTTTTAAATAAGGATTTTAAATGAATAATTTAGATTTTAATAAACTACATAAGAGTCGTAGGGCACATCAATGTGGATAGGTTTTACGGAGGTTATAAACATCGGCAGGTTTCGAAACCACAGAGAGTTTTCTGAAAAGCTGTCTTGCCCTTCTTATATTGAGCATATTAGCTTGAAAAAAAAAAAAAAAAAAAAAAAAAAAAAAAAAAACATGTAGTTTGAGGCCCCTAATTACGTTTTAATTAATACATAGATTACAATACATTACAATACATTAATACATTGAGTCTACGTCCAAAATTACTTCGAAAATTATACGTCTTTCGCCTTTCTGGCCCAAGTCCCCAAAAGCCTCATTTATAGCCCCATAAGATGTCGATTTATTCGTTTCACTTTCCTTTGTGTAGATTTTAACTGTTTTTGAGCATATTTAAGAGCATACAGTGGGGGTTTCGAGCATATCTATTGATATTGACTGATGTTCTTCGAGCATATTTGGTGATTTTATCGAGCATAACAATTCGAGCCCTAAGTATTTATAAAACTTATTTATAAAAAACCAAATTAATTTAACAACGGTTTTTGTGCTCGAGCTACGTAGTAATATTATTTCGAAAAGGCCATAATATTATATTGGAGGTAGAGCTTCTTGGGGACACCCTTCTTAACAAAGGCTAATTCAAGTTCGATCAAAATCGGTCAAAGATTGAGGGCTTCAATTAGGAATGGAAGCGTTTCTGGATTTTTTTTTTTTTTTTTTATCGATAGAAGGCGTCCAAATAATACTAAAAATGGGGTTAAAACACAAACTGCAAGCTCGTATGAATTTATAAAATTTATGGAAAAATTGCTATTTGAATTTTGGCGGGAACCCGAGGTCAGCTCCTATTGGTCGACACGTTGGCCACCATTACAAAACTAAAAACTAAAGAATCGGTCATTGGAATAAGTTAATTTATATCACAAATAAGTTGAGTAAATAAGCATGATCACATTCAAAACAAAGCGAACACGGCCATTTTCTCGTTACTCCAGTGTCACTAGAGCCAAACACCAAGAAAAAATCGAAAAAGAAGAAAAAATCGACCTGCACTCTGGTGTGTTTTGATTGGAAACCGGAACACCTGTAGGTGACGTCACTCACAGTGGTTTTTGAATCGGCCTAAATTACTTAAGATGATTGTAAACTACGTGAAAGACTTTTTGTCACAAAAATGATGTATTTTTCCCTTTTTGACTTCTAACAACACGGTACAGGATGATTTAACCCGAAATTCGGGAGCACTTCCATTCCTAATTCAGAAAACGATTAATTCTGCCGTTTTCCTTGATTTTTTCCTGGGTATTCAACCAATGATGATATTGGACCAAATAACAAAAATCTAAGAAACTACACCTCAAATATTGTTTTGTTGTGTAAAATCCCTCGCATACTGGATGCTTTGCATTCATTACTTTGTTTTACTAATGCACAACAGGCACGCAGTACTAGTATTAATACTAATCAGTAGTTTCACAATAGAATCCTCCCTCTCGTTATTTTTTGGATCCAAGGCAACGTCACGTTTGAGGGTTACTGTAACTCGTCTTCCAAGTCGTGCACGATGGAGGTCGAAAAGATACCGTGCAGATCGGGCGAAAAGTGTACGTCAACCTGTCAACCGTCTGTCTAGCAGAGGCAGGCAGACCCCTCGAGACCGTTAGGCTCCACGAAGCTCAATTGGGGAGTAAACCCGGCTAAAGGAAACACAGAAGCTAGAAAAAGCGACATTCTTGCCTGAAAATGTCAGATGAGCTGGTGTAAGTGCACGTTAGGCACTTTCAACAATACGTATACTGAAAATGTCAAACTTGTAAGATCATAATATAGATAAGATCATAATATAGATATTATCTTTCGAGGAGCTCGTGACTTTACAAGATATCTCATATTAGAGCTACGCTTACGTAGGTTGTTTTTATCCTGCTAAGGGAATACCTAACATTAAATGTGAATTCTCTCTCGATTTAACCGACTGTGGAAAACTAAATTAAATGGCTCCCGTCTGTTACAAAAGAGATCCTGCGATGAATTTCCGTTATCCCTTTACGCCCCGGTACAGCTGATGGCGGCGCGGGATCCATCGAAGCGGCAGTAAACTTATCAGATGGGACCCTGCAACCCGTAACCTCCCTATGAATAATCATGTGTGTTTATTCTATTTGGCTTCTCTCTGGGTAGGTGAAAACCCCGAGCAGTTATATCACAGGCAGATACAGCGAGTACGAGGGAATCGGTGCGGAATGGGTTGTCGTGTCTGTTCAACATGCTCACTGACACAGCCGGCAGAGCGTTGATGTTATGACGGATCTGTCAAGCGCAAACATCCCATAGCCAACGCCAACGTATCGGTGTCAGATGTATAATAATAAGATTTTGAGAAGATTCAACAAACAATGAATTGGTTGTTCAAATCCTCATCTTCACTTAGGGTGAGTGCTCTACTAAAGGAAATTCCTTGGAAAGAAGATGAGATTCTGGCAATCCTTTTGAGTGAAGAGATGGGTTGCTTTATACTGAAAATCATTTCTACAGAGTGTAGTGCGTTTGTAATATACTTGCTCCATCCTCGCCTGGGGACATGCTCCTTTGGCAAAAATGGTGTTTGCATGCCAGAGAAGAGCCCTGAGACTCAGGCTGAGTCGTCGTCGGCCTTTTCTTAGAGATGACTGTCGGTCAGCATCCAAGGCATGAAAAACAGCCTTACCGGCCACATCCACGCGTTTCCTAGGGCCCGAGTGGGTAGTACTCGCCAGGCCAATCAACGGGAAATTCCGTATCTCCGGCTGAGTCCTCTCGCAACTTTTCCTGTCTAGCAAACATTGGTAGGAGCCTTTTGGTAGTATTTTCACCTCTCTGGGACCAACAGAATTTAAATTTATCGAGCATAAAACAGCGATCTTCAAAATAAACGCATATAAATGCATTATCTAGCAGGTTTCGTTTAAATAGTTTGATTTTCCAGTATATGGGCCCCGACCAAGGGCCCAGAGAGGTGAAAATAAAACAACTTAAAACTTTTAACATTAAATATTTTGCATATAAACAACTTAAAACTTTTAATATTAAATATTTTGCATATTTTCGGAAGGAAATAAAGATAATTCGTAGCCGGGTTCGTACTTGAGCGAAGCGAGCCGGAGCGGCTAGTATTAATAATTTTAAAATTCACTAATTGAAAGTCCTCAATTCAGCATGGCAAATTCTTAATTCAGTTTGGAAAATTTTCAATTGAGCTAGGAAAACCTATACCTACCAGCCAAACACTCCGGTACGAATAATTTTGTGTTTTTATACATTTTACACCTCACATGTGAGGTGGTTTTGGTCTTTGCAAAGACCAAAAATACTTTGGTACCAGTAAAATTTCCTACCGACCATTAAGTAAATTTTAATACCGACTGGCGACTCGAGTAATTGTCGGGCCAATTAGAAATTCACAAAATATATACCTGTATAGTGTTTGAACAGATAAGATATCCATCAAATTCCATGAAAACATATGAACTCTATGCCCAAAATTACTCAGAAAACGACGCTTCATTCCAGACATCCTTCAAAAGCGACGTAACTATGTATAAATAAGTATACATAGGTTATAGCCCCATAAAAGCCACACACATCCACGATGAGGGGCTGTGGGGCTAAAAAGGAGCTACGAGAGGGGTTTTCGAAGGGTTTCGGCTATGGGGTCGGGCTAGGTGTCGTTTTCGAAGTATTTTTGGACGAAGAATTCATTTTTTGGGGTCCCAGATTGATCCGATTTCACTGTGGGATCTTATGGGGCTTTCAAGGCGCTACAAATGGGATTATTGAAGGATCCCAAGAGGTCAAATTACATAGGTGTCGATTTTCGAGTAATTTTTGGCGCAAAATCGATTTTTCCGAGGTCCCACAACTGTCCAAACATGTCACAGATTTTTTTTTTTTTTTTTTTTCAAAAATATTTTCCTAATGACGCAGAAATAATGTTTGCCCAATTAACCTATATCAAAGCATAATAAACCCTTGTGTAAAATGTGCAGGTTTATTTTTCTTCCGAGTCTGCAAGGCAGAGGAAGCAGTTTTCACTTTCGAAATGAAAAAAAAATTTTCTTCTCCAAAATCAAAATTTCCAATCACGTTTTGCGTTTCAGAGCCTCCTGAAAAAATTTGATTCCGTGTCTGTCTGTCTGTCCGCATTTCCTTGCCACAGCCATAACTCCCACAATTTTGATCGGATTTCAATCAAATTTTCAGGAAATGTGTGGGTATAGCTCTAGATCGTCCCCAATCAGTTTCATCACGATTGCATCAGTGGTACTCCCTGCGCATGCGCGAACGTGGTTTTCTTGTTACCGTCACAACTACGTTCATTTTGAACCTGGCACGAGGAAGCTCATGTGCCATTGCCTTGGCAATGTATTTTATTTATTATTTATTTATTTGGGGGGGGGGGGGGGGGGGGGGCTCCGCAGAGCCCCACGATGAATTGGATTTGTGTGAGGCCCCTGATAAATTTAGTCTTCGAAAATGACACCTCATTTGGCTTTCTGGCCAAGTCCTTGACACTCCTCATTTGTAAGTAATCAGTTTACAAAACTTGACAACTTTGAAAAAATTCAAGCTTCCGACAGACCTCCAAAAACAACTATGTACCTATTAAATAGGCTTTACAAATTTTGTAAAGCACTCTGCTAAGTACCTAGTCAGCTTTCTGCTAGGGGTGTATAAAAAGTCTAGATACTTTAAAACATCGATATTTTCTTGAAAAAGAATCGATACATGTTGGGTAAGTTACACATAGTGGGTTTAGAAAGAAAACAACACACCATTCGATTCATCACCTTCGATTTAATTAAAATCGATAGTTATCTCGAATTTTCCAAAAATTTGGCAAAGTGGCTTTTGGAACTGGACGACTCAATTTAAAAAAAATCTTTATTGTTCGTCGATTTTTTTCGTTTCACTGTCCTTTCTGTAGATTTTACTTAATGTGTTTTTCGAGCATATTTACGAGCATATCTATTGAGTGGGGGTTTCAAGCATATCTATTGAGCCTAAAACAGATGAGCGTAAATTTTGTTGATTTTATCGAGCATATCAATCTTTCTCTCTATCCCCTTCATTGCTTTAAAATTCAACTTTTTGTCAAATTATTCATTATACTAAGTATATTATATTATACTAAGTCTTATTCTGTATAATATACTACTAAGTCTTATTCTGTATAACGTTTGTATAGCCTTCGGGCAGTTTACAAATAAAAAATGTATTCATTCATTCTCAGCACTAAATTCTCTTACAAAAATACGATTCTCAAACCCTACCCAAGTATTGGCAGAAGAACTTCTTCAACTCACGTTATCGTTGCCAGAAAGTCCCATGTAGGTAATTAATTTGAATTTACTGGTCCTTCGGTTCCGAGTTGGAAGTCGTGCTAGCAGTAACCCTCTAGAATGTAATAATGACCGAATGGTAATAATGTGAGTTCGTCTATAGAGAGGTGAGAGGACAACCGTTGGGGTTGGCTGGTTTTGAAACTGGATCGTTAGGAACGTGCGATCGCCGATTCCGAACCACTTAATACATAAGCGAGCCGGGCGATAATGACGGGAGAATTTCGGGAGCACGAATGAGGGAGGAGGAGTTCGACCGTGATTTGTCAACGGCGATGGACGATGTCTGCGGGCATCGAGGCAATAGATTCTATTCCACTTCAACAGTAACGCAATTGAAACTGTTTCTAAACAGTTTCAATTGCGTTACTGTTGAAGTGGAATGTGACACTAACTCTCCGTATGCGATCGTATTATTGAATCAGACATCAAATTTGACTCGATCAAAACTCAGTCAAAAACTTGGAAAACGATAATAATTATCTCCGGAATCAGCTCCGACAAAGAAGCTAATTTGTGAAGGTCAGGAGGTTACTGACTCGCAATAAATTGCGATTAACTTGAATAAATTCTCTTCAACTATTGCTAGTTGACTAAGTTGCTCGTTGACTAGTTGCTAGTTGACTAGTTGCTAGTTGACTATTGCTAGTTGACTAAGTTTCCAAATCTCGTGCCTAATAAAGACAATCCCCCTACAGTCGCTACAGCAATGAGTCTGACAACCATCACAGTTGAAGATGTTTTTAAAACGATCATAATATGATGATATTATCATTAAAGGGTATACCAGCTCGGAGCTGGGATGGATTCGCATCCGATCTCATCAAGGAGTGGGTATTTCACCATCAACGCTCGTGATTAATTTCAGCATATTATAAGGTGTCTCCTCTCGGCCATTAAAATAGTGCGTCCCTTATTCAAAAAACGCTGCAAATTTTACACAAGGGTTTATTATTCTTTGATATACGTTACTTGTGCAGAAATTTAATTCTGTCAAAGAAAAAATTAAAAAAAAAAAATTTTTTTTGGATTTTTATTTAAAAAAAATTTTTTTTTAAATTTTTTTGTTCAAAAATGTGTTTTTTCAAAAACTGTATTTTTTACTCGAAAAATATTTAACATCCTGGGATCCTTCAAAAATCCCTTTTTTAGCCCCACGAATGCCCTAAATATCGCCCCAGTGAAATCGGATCGTTCCGGGACCCCAAAAAATGGATTCTACGTCCAAAAATACTTCGAAAACGACACCTAACTCGATCCCATAGCTAAAAGCCTTAAAAAAAAAACCCTCCCGTAGCCCCATTATAGCCCCATAGCGCCCCACGGGTTTGGGCGATCGGACTGAAAACCTTGCGGGCACAACTAGATGGTAAACCAAGTATTTTGTCGAAATTTCAGATTTAAAAAAAATTCCTACTGCCCAAAACGGCCTGGACGGCGTACGGCGTACGGCGGACGGACATTTCGGATTTAGAATGTAGACCTCTTGAAACGGATAATGTCAAATTTTGAGCCCGATCGGAGTCGTCGACCCCCGTCGCGAAAACATAGGTGTATTATTCCAAGAATAATAAACCAAAAGGCTCTTGACTTACGTACTCCAAATAACCCAGACCGATCTCACTACTGTCAAATTTTGAAAAATCTTTGAGAAAATAGTAACAACATACGCCGCAAGACTTGCAACGTGTGATTGGATTTTCGACGATTCCACGCTTCGGCGAGGAAGAGCCTCATGGAAGAAATTCTCTCTCGAAAAGTCTTTCGATTTACGACAATTTGACGAGTATGGACCATGAAAACCCTATAGTATAGGGTAGAGGGGCTATATACTATATTATCCATATTTAACACCCAATCAAAAATACGGTCACATATCGTAGGTAGCCCGATGCAAAATGCCGTCATGAAGTGAGCTCATCAGGACGAGCCGGTTCTCAACAATAGCGCGTGAGCTCACTGACGGGATGCTCATAATTACGCCTGGTTTCCGGGCAGTGTTTTTTCGGTCTGTCCCGGTGAATTCAAACGTCCCAATTACAACTCCATTGCCATTCCGAATCCGCCCGTTGGTGCCGAGCGAGAGATGAGAATGCCATTACCGGTCGAATAGGTTTATCAAGCTGGGCAAACAACGGGCCAGTAAATTCAGGTGGTAGGGCCGATAAAACCTGCACAATTATTCCCGATTCACACAAGCAACAAACCAGGGGTTTCGGCTTCCCTATTTTCCGTTCAAACAGCCGAACGGCCCGTTCAATAAAGATGTCTGCGACGAAAAACAACGATATCGTTCGAGAAATAGTAAGGGTAAGGGTGGTCAAAGGCTATGTTTGAGAAGAGGGACCACGCGGAGAGCAAATAATCAGAAGAGTGGTTACGAATAAAGAGTGGAGGAATCAAGAGGAGTTCAAAAGTTATGAAACGATTATCAACGCTTCACGCTGATACATTGTGACATGAACATGTATTATGGCACAAGGGTTCTGCTAGATCTCAAGTCCTGAAATTACTTATCTTCGCTGTTTTGGCGCGTAAATCTTTTTACCGTTTGCTGGAAATCATCAATGGTTTGGATTGATCCCAGCGATAAGACATAAGTAGCTAATATGTAAAAAAAAAAAAAAAAAAAAAAAAATGTTTAAAAAAAGGCTGTTGTCTTATTGCTGCTCTTGTCCGTGGTGTTGTGTAAAATAATGGAAGGTGGGGTTATCCGTCTGATTATTTTTTCGCTCAAAATGATGTTATAAATAATATTATTGTATGATGTCTCTATGATGTCATAATACATATTAATTATTAATATTTTATCAATGTTTCACCTTTTAGGTACTGTATAACTGTCATGTAGGGACGGATGGGGAGAAGAGGTTGTAGGCAGGCTGGAGACGGAAACAAAAATAAAATGAAATATTCTTACCTAGTGCTTGGATTGAACTTGGGCAAAAAAACAGAAAAAGCTTTAATCAAACGGCAAACGCTCCATTCTCTCAAGAATACTGTTGTAATTTCAGGACTGGAGAGAGAAAACATCATGAACATTTATACTGGTTTGTTGAGGATACCTTCTAGGCATGTTCAGCCGGGTGCGTGGTGGGGCGACAGAAGGTTGAACGTGCTTCACACTCGTTTATTTCCTAGCTTTCGGCCACAGGTGCCATCTTCAGGGAAGGTTTCTGGTGACAAGACCTTTGTATAAGCGACAGTAATGACGTAGATTATTGACGTAAATATATGTAGTTATAGAGGCTTACTAAGTAAGCCTCCATAATATATTTAACAAGTCTTGTTAAATATATTATGGGTGACATATCCGCGCTCTGCACTCCTCCGACGGCCGTCGCCGGCTGCCTTGTCCTCTGTTCCACATACGGTGTCGTGGGGTGGTCTGGTGGAGTATAAATTGGGTTAGAGAGGTAGTACGGTGAGTTTTAAGAGTATTTCGGAACTATGAACATGTGAAAGTTGTTTACTTTTCTGGATTGTTTTATTTTTTTGGGTATGAGTCGTACTATTGCCATAAGTGTCTGCCGGTGGTAGTATTGGAGGTCTGGAGATCGAGGAGACGGTGATTAAATGTTAAAATTTTGACAAAGTTAGACGAATTTAAATGGCATGAATTTGATGCGAATTGTGAGGGGTAACGTGACTAGAAGTGAGGTTTGTTTCGGTTATACTTGGGAAAATTTCCTGCGTCCGGCTGCCGGCTGTGGAGGACATCTGGTGGAGTGCAGGCGCAGTTACATGGAGGGTGTACCCGTTAAGTTATTAATAATTAATAACTTAATGCTCACTATAATTATTATAGTGAGCATTTAATAAAATTTAATAAGATTATAAATTTTGTGTGCGATTTTACAAACGTTTCTATGGTATTCTTTGGAGGTAGGTTCTAGGTGTATTGTATGGCTATGGTTTGTGGAGAGGTATTTAGGGGGGGGGGGGGGGGGGATGGATTTTAGTTGTTGTAAAAATTTTACTTTTACTTTTTTTTTATTCAATAATGGTAGAAATTGAGTGCCTAGGTGTTGGAGATCGGTTGATATTCATGGTGTTGGGGTGTTTAAGGATGTGCATATCGATAGTAAATCTGCATATGCTGTAAAAATGATGTAAAAACTTCTGACTAAAAATATAATCTGAAAAAACTTTTGAAAACATTACGTTCGTCAAAAATGGGGCATACATGGTTTTGCAAATTTACTATCGATATTCTCGTAAATTCGGTGTTTAAAAGTTATGGGTTCTCTGCCTAGGGATGATACGTATTGTAAATCGGGGGTATGGTCTGTGTTTTTAAATAACACAAATTTTGTGTGTTGATCTAGAGCAGTTTTTGACATTTCATGTCTTTGCTATGGCACACAACCAAATTTTCGTTATGTCACGTTACGTTACGTAACAACATATGCTCAATGAAATGTCCCAATGTGTTGCAGACTCGTATGCAAGCATTTTTTCAATTTTATTCTGGAAGTTGTAATTGTGGCTCAGCCAAAGAACACCATAGAAACGTTTGTAAAATCGCACACATAATAATTATAAATTATTTATAATCTTATCAAATTTTATTAAATGCTCACTATAATAACTTAACAGGTACACCCACCATGTAACTGCGCCTCACTCCACCAGATGTCCGCGACAGCCAGCAGCCGGGTGCAAGAAATTTTCCCAAGTATAACCGAAACAAACCTCACTTCTAGTCACGTTACCCCTCGCAATTCGCATCAAATTCATGCCATTTAAATTCGTCTAACTTTGTCAAAATTTTAACATTTAATCACCGTCTCCTCGATCTCCAGACCTCCAATACTACCACCGGCAGACACTTATGGCAATAGTACGACTCATACCTACCCAAAAAAATAAAACAATCCAGAAAGGTAAACAACTTCCACATGCTCATAGTTCCGAAATACTCTTAAACTCACCTTACCACCTCTCTAACCCAATTTATACTTCACCAGACCACCCCACGACAACGTATGTGGAACAGAGGACAAGGCAGCCGGCGACGGCCGTCGGAGGAGTGCAGAGCGCGGATATGTCACCCATAATATAGGTATTTAACAAGTAAGCCTCTATAACTACATATATCTACGTCAATAATCTACGTCATTACTGTCGCTTATACAAAGCCACAGTCTGGTCTTGTCACCAGATACCTACCTGAAGATGGCACCTGTGGCCGAAAGCTAGGAAATAAACGAGTGTGAAGCACGTTCAAACTTCTGTCGCCCCACCACGCACCATCATGAAGGTTTAAAAATGAGTAGCTATACTTACACATTATGAGATTATTCAATTTTACCTTCAACTTCGAACATTTTTGACTACTAAACACTCAAGTGAGAATTGCGTATAAACTTTATTTATTGCCCGATCTGTTTGATCTCAGTTCTCCAAAACTGAAGAGAACTGAGGGTAATGCGGTCGAACGATAAAATCCTGCTTACGAAATCTCGCTTGAGTCCTGGTGAAAAGTTTCGAAATAACTTTTAATTAGCAAACCAACAGTAGCCTAGGTACATCAAAAAATGCCTCGCCCCTATCACCAAAACTCTTCAAAAACCCCACCTGCAGCCCCTTAACAGCTTTCCAAGGCCTGGCCTGGTCGTTTATGTATCCACACATGACCCCCCCCCCCCTTCCAACTCTTCTAAACCCCTTATTAGCCTCACGGAACCTTAGGGCTTCCTCGGGTAGATCTGGTTCTACAGGGCTTTCTTATTTCTTCTGTCTAAGCGGCGAAATGAAAAAAGAACAAGTTGATAAGTTATAATATCAATTATAATTACCTACCGTTTCCCAAATAAAATCGTATTAATGTTAAAATTACTATACATAATCAATTTTTGCATTTGAAGGATTTTCTTACTGAATCCCGGAATGACCCTCTAACTAAAAGTTTATTTATCACGAATCCGTAGCACCTATCAAAAGAGCGTCTAAGAGAGGAGTGGCAGCAAAGTGGTGGGGCTGGGGGATAAGTCCTCAAACCGCGTATGGAATAATAACAAGGTTCTTTGTCATATCTTTCTCTAAGCCCTCTTTTGCCTCAGTTGGTTTCCAACCGAATGCCAAGAAGTTCTTTTTGCCCTCTTTTGAGGGTCCCGCACCGTGTTTCCGCCCCTGATTGAGACTTCAGTTCTCCTACGCTGGAACCGTTTTTCTTTTTTTCTTATTCCTTCCCAGTGAATTTCTTTGTCGATTCGGAAGGAAGGAGGATTATCGTCGAAAAAAGTCGAGCCGCCATATGGAAAAATTTGAGAGTGGGGAAGATTTCATTCAACTTTCAGAAAGTATTTTGAATGGTTTCGGAGCTGACCGGTGAAAATCCGCCCGGCGCTAACTGTTGGAATTCGGCCAGTCTTATTATCTTCGGGAAGAGGGAATAAAAATGGGAAATACAGGTCGGGTGAACCCCCCCCCCCCCATATTGGATATAGCCAAAAGCTAACCCCTCTGTCTGTCTCCGGTCGATAAAAAGAGCGGGGGACGAGGAATATTGGCTCTCGTGAGCCAGAGCTTTACCTTATAGATAAGACGCGAAATGAGGACGTAAGGACTCCGAACGCAGGAAAATATCCCTCCTTCTTTTTTTCATTTTCCAGTTCCCTGGAGCAACTGGATTCGTGGAAATAGTACGTTGAACACAGTGAGAAGAAGATAACACCGAATAATGTTGCAGCTTTTTCACTGTGCATATTTGGTAAACCGTTCTATCGTGAAATCATTTTGATGGGTTCGGCGACGATAAAATATAAGTCGATTTTCAGAAGTTGGGACGAAAACCGCCGTTCTTGAGTTTCTCACCGACCCAACCGAGGGTTAATCCAAATCCACTCCTCGAAGTGGAAATCCGGAGATACGATTGCCGTGAGGCAGGGAATTGTTTGCGTCTAGACCGCACCTTTTCTACTCGACTGCTAAATTAATGATTCAGGCCCTCTAAGCTCCCGCTGAGAAGAAGTGCAACCTTCGGTAATGAGGAGGTGGCCCGAGTCAACACATTTAGCGCCCTTTCTCCGTCATGTAAATATGTGCCTAGCGGCTGAGAATATTTGAATCTACTTCCACGCAGAGATGAGATGAGGAAGTCTAAAGAACTTTCAAGATGTTGTTTCTTTCGCTCAAAAGTTTATCAAAACCTCCTGTTATGTTCCATTAACAAAACTATCTCTCCTAGAAAGATTATCCAACTGATTGTCTACTATCAGTCCATGGAAGAAGGATTTCCTTCTTCCATGCCATCAATCATAGACTGTATACTTTCAAAGTGAGTTATTACCAAGAATTTATCATTTAACACAACTTTTGTGAGCATTTTAAAAATTGATCATTTCCCTTCCACTCTTGCGTGAACGCACCGACGCAACAAAAAGTTAATGAACCATTTTCCTAATTGTAAAAAACTCAATAATCGTTCTGGGCGGCTTTTAAATACCCATTTATGCTAATGGGCTTCGCCTTGTTTAAAAGGCATTTCCATTGACAATAGACGCGGGAGGGCACGAAGATGCTGCCGTCGTTAAAAGAGCTATTACGCGGCCTTCATTTCCCCCTCCAGTATTCTTTTCTGCAACGGTGACCTTTTTTTTCTCTCCTTTGTCCCGTCTCCCATTTTACTTATGCCGTTTTAATTGTTTTCGGTTTGAAGTTATTTACATCCCAGTTATTCAATCGATCCCCGTCAGCCCCCAGTAAGACAAAAGGAAGTTAAAATGACGTTAGAGGGAGTGACGACGGTGTTGTTTAGCCGAAACGACTCAAATAACGCCATTGCTATTGATAATGAAATAACCGTCATTGGTATCTCTACAATAAGTACTATTGCCAAATCCAATTAGTGAGGTTTGGCCTCATTATTGTTCCAGACTCGCGAGCTTCTCCGCGGAAGTTGATATTGTGCCAATTTCAGTGAATGAGGTCATTCCTGGTGAAACTCTATTTCCTGAATTGTTAGGTTCGAATAATATCAAGTCGTTCCTGTGTGTATAATATCTATATTATATACCTTGAAAGGTATTCATAACAATAAAGGCTTTTTATTATTATTATTATTATTATAATTATTATTATTATTACGTATATCCTAAAATTTTATAAGAGTAATTGGTTTTTAATATAATTTATTTTAGTGTTGTTGGATTTTTTCTTGGATATGATGATAAAGTTGATGCTTATGGGAACAGACTCCACGGTGCCAGCATTTAGTGAGCGTAAGTATGGTTGTGCTCCTGACCATTTTGGAGTGGAATTCCGAAGGCGCTACCGTAATCACACTGCCACTTAGTGGGGCAAAACGGCCATATTTTGGGGGAAAAAAACCTCTGAAAACCCCATACATACTTATAGATTGCTTCTTAGCCTTATTTGAAAAAGCGTCAACTGACAAGGTGTTTGAACGTAAAAATTGTGGGGTCTGAAACATGATGGCGAATCGCCACTCGAAGACCATTTCGTCGTGTACGATCAGCTTATTCGAGACCTGACGGAAACTTGACGAAGATGACAAAGTTTGTCTCCTCGAAACTATTTCCGAAAGATACGAAATAGTAATCACCGTTCTCCATACGCAAAACCTCGAATGAGTTGAGCTGAAAGTACGTTACGGGTCCACCCCCAAGGTCGGCGAGTTACTACGTTGCTAGACACGACGGCCCTAGTCAGAACCAAAATCGATCGTCAAATTCGAATAATATCGACATATTCGAATAATTATCGCCGAGAAAATCATCCGGCCCAGCAACTAGCCCCTCCCCACCCACACCAATGGTCGTCCAACCAGCAACCCGACGAAAATCGCCCAAACTCAAACAATGTGCTGGTTACACTCCTCAGCAAAACTCGATTCCCGAACCCATGCACCCCACTATCTTGTCAAAAGTTCGTTGCATGTTCATAGACACTGATCTACCTCGATTTTTATGGTTTGAGGCTGCGGCCTGCGCAGTATACCAGTATAACCGCTCGCCGAGTCAGGCAATTAACTGGAAGACCCCAGCTGAGATATTTCTTGAGAAACTAGACTTGAGTAAACTGCGAATTTTTGAGGGCAAGGCGTGGAACTATAGATTTTCTAAAGCCGGGAAACTAGAACCTAGAGCTCTTGAAGCACGTATGGTCGGATTTTCGGGAGCAGGATACAGGTTATACGATCCGTAGAGAAACGAGGTCATAATCTCCCGTGACGTCAAATTTGATGAAACAGACATCAAATTCAAGCCAAATTCAACAAATGATTCAAATGAATTTGTCACCATTGATAAACCTGTATGCCAAAAGCCTAATGCTGCTGCACCTATTCCAGATCCAGAACCGGTGACGCCAAATAACTCACGAAGCCAAGAAGACGTCTTCACCTTTTACTGCTTCATCTGGTATTCCACAGGGTAGCCACTTGGGTCCCCTATGCTTCCTCCTTATGATAAACAGTGTCGTTGAGATATTTGGACCTCACATCAGATGTCTTCTTTTTGCCGACGACCTGAAGATTTTCTGTCAGATAAATTCTCCGTCTGACTGTGAGACCCTTCAGCATGAAATTTTTCGGTTGGAGGAGTGGTGCTCATTAAATCACCTTCACCTTAACCCGGCTAAATGTTCGGTGGTTACTTTTAACCGCAAGGCCCAGCCATTCATTTTTGACTACATTCTTGGCGAAGCTCCCCTGCGAAGGTCGAGTGAGATAGTTGATCTGGGCGTGCTTTTCGACGAGCAGATGTGTTTTTCACGGCATATAGAAGGGCTTGCAAACCGAGCTATGCGCACTCTTGGTTTCCTGAAAAGGAACACAAGGGAATTCACAAGTATACCTGCTATCGTGACGGTCTGCAAAGCCCTGGTTCTTCCAATCTTGGAGTATGCATCTTCTGTCTGGTGCCCGTCATACGCTGTGCACAAGTACCGGCTTGAGCGAGTCCAGAACAAATTCTTGCGATTTGTTGCTTTCAAGCTGGGTATCCCCTCAGCCGATGTTGAGTACGATTATATTCGTGAGCGGTGCTGCATGGAGTCCCTGGAGAGGCGTCGTCGCTCAGCCGATCTCACGTTGCTTTTCAAGATATTGAATAACCAAATCGACTGCCCTACGCTTCTGTCGAAGATCTGCCTTGTTGCACAGCGAACCTCTACCCGCTCGCAAGTGCTGTTTTACATCCCTTTTTCTTCTGCAAACTACCAGAGAAGCCGACCCCTACGCAGAATTCCCCGCAGTGCGAACCTCTTCCTGACTGTCAACCCCGATTTCGACTTTTTTCACTCCTCCCTCGCCACGTTAAAATCAAAACTTTCCTCGTCCCCTATCATTTATACTTAGAGACAGTTTCCCCTGTTTTTCTGCTTTTTTTCCCCTTTATATTGCTTCTTTTTACTTTGTAATCTCCATTGGCACCTTACCTTCATCATTTTTATATTCACTTTATATTCATTCCATATTCATTTTTCCCCTGGTTAGAATGACGTACTGACTTTATAGAATGTAATTGGGCTCGTCCCGTGAAATAAAGAAATAAGAAAAAAATAAGAAATAAGAAATAAGACCCTGGGTGCTCGACCACAAGCCACGATCAGTCGAACAAGCGGGTAAATCGAGAAAGCGAAGCCTCCGAAGCCTACCCTTCAAGGCCCAGGCGTCAAGCAACTGCCCTCATACCTGCGGGACTACGACTGCTCGGCAAACCTGTGCGAAGAATATGAAGAGGATCCGCTAGACATCTCCAGCTCGGCAGCCTACTGTCTCTCGTCAATGGACGACGACCCAAAATCCTACAAAGAGGCATTGGACGACCCGGAGTGGCGGCAGGCCATGGAGAGCGAGCTCAGCGCTCTCGAGAGATTCAACACTTGGGAAGTCGCTGATCTCCCGCCTGAAAAGAATGCGATCGGGACCGAGTGGGTTTACAGAACAAAACGAAAAGCAAGCTTTTCGTGAGGAGATGGAAAGCGAACAGTGGAAGCCGATGGTATCAGAAATAGGAATTCTTCTAACGCTCGTCACGACGGTCAACCATCGAACGCTTATTAGCTAACTTAGCTATTGTATCCCCCTAACGAAGTGCCCGGCATTCAATCAATCTACCATCCATCCTCCGTGACAGACTACGTATCCCATTTCCTCTGTACCAGTAATATCACTTTTTCTCTTGGCTCTTTCCTCTTCCCATCCAACCTGAACCGCTCTGACGCCAATCAATATTTGAAATGGATTTTGCAATTTTTTCCCCACTCAACGGTCTCATTCGGTATTCTCATTTGTACCTTTTTTCTTGTTATCACTGGCCCTGCAATGCGAAAGGGCGATCCGCCTGTCAACAGAGTTTCTTCATTCATCACGTCTCGGCAATTACTGTCTCATTCATTTTCCCGCCGTCACAGCCTTTTTGTTGTTCTTATCTTCTTCGAGTT